>JAMZAV010000122.1:0-1295170 GCA_024449915.1 Sweltsa coloradensis | reverse complement strand
GTTCCCTTGAGGAGCTATAGGCCAAGCAGTGGGGTTAGCCTTAGTAAGGATGGTTATATACTCAATGTTAGTAGTACATATATACAACTCGTGACATCACGAATTAAACTATCGCGTGTATCGCATGAACTATCTGAATCGGTATTAACCGCAGATACTAATCCACAGATGACTACTTATAATTATTTCAACACCAAATGTGAAATCACACTATTTGAATGCGTTCGAACACGTGTATTGAAAGGTTTTAATCAGTTTAGTTAGAGAATAATGCAAACCCAAACCGGGTCAGGCTTTGTGTAACTTCATGCACATTGCACACGTAGATTTTACCACCATAGATGTAAAATACCACAATGCAGAAAATAATAACAACGCCCTAGGATTTGAAACGTGATGCATTCACAGTGGGTGAACGTATTGTATTCGTATTCTATCCTATTATAGTTAAAACCGTTGATTCTGGATTACCCCACCACACACCCACTCCCACACCCACCCATCCCACCTGTACCAGAAGAACAATTTTAATTCTCGATAATACTGCTCAGTAATATCGGGTATGCACACATGGGGTTCTTAAGAGTAACATTTCATTATCTGTGAACCCAGAACAATTACCCTCGAAACCCAAATACTTAAATTCCTCAAAACATGCAGACACGTCCTTTTCTCAACTGATTTAAGAGGCTATTACCCCAAAATTATTTTTACCACATCTAGGTGCCCGTTAGGGCGCCGCAGCCAAGCCGCGGTGCGCTACACACTCAAGCACCTTATACACCAAGCAGAGTTGGGGTGATTTCGAGGTGTTACCCAGCCGTCATGTAACGTGATGTGAACTTGAAAACTATCACAATCGAGGGGATTTAGGTACCTGACAACACATTCCAAATTTTATTGGGGTACGATTATTCCTTCTTGGTGAAAAAATGGCTTGAAACATGCTCAAAATCACTGTAAGGATGTTAGCTAATGCTACTGCTACTGCTACTGCTACTGCTAACATCTAATACGTCGGCCCGCGATTCTGACCAGACGGGTGGGACTACAATGTTCATATTTTACATGGACATTAAGGTTATAGAAATATAGTCTCTTTTGAAAAAAAAAGTTGAAAAAGTTTGTTGGAAGGCTTCCAAATAAGGGTTTTAAAATAAGCCTTAAACACTAGGCAATAGGCATACAATCAACAAGTAACCATAGTTACTTGACACTTGTTGACGGTATAAGCAGAGTTAGGCGGGAAAGTGCGATACGTTAACAAATGGCGGACATTTTAAATTTTGCTTCTATGTGTGAAACGAGAAAAGTTGTCATTATACTCTCTTAAAACAAATCAGAAACCGTCCCTGGCCTAGGCCCAGATGTGGAAAATTATTTATAATGCAAAAGTGTAGGTCTAAAGTTCCATTTGGCTATAGGACTAGTAAAATTCATACTTACATTACATGTTTGACAAGCCTAGCCAACCCTATGCCAGCACAACATTGTTCTGATATGAGCTTGCTCATCTGTTTGTTTACATAACTGCAACAATCAAATCATTTCATACAACCCGTCTTTCGATTGGCCCGCGTTTATGAAGGCACTGCCATCTAGAATAAATATAGAACTTTTTCGAGCTCTTTGCTATACGCAAATCTTTTTAAAGTGTTTGGATTTCGTGATACTCTTTCAACCATAGACATCCTATCCTATATAATTGGCTAGACCAGCAGTCGGTGGTCCACTTCCGGTACAATTAGAAGCCATCTTAAAATGACAGTTTACATGTTAATCAAATGGGAGCGATTTGTGGCCAAATAGTTCTCAAGATTGCCGCCAGGTTGACAGGTAAGCATACTAGCTAGCCTTTAACACCAAATGATTACTAAATTCCCTTATGCACACTTCGTATTGTTTCTTTTGTTTAATACCATGCTGCACAAGCTAAAACCATATCAAACAATCCAGTAAAATACTTTATTGCATTAAAAAAGCATAAATTAAAACACCAAATCGCCATCTTGAAATGGGCCGGTTGAGTCTTCAATTTGCTACGCTCGCGCCTGTGCGGAGGTATAGGAGACTGCTAATCTAGCCTACTATAGGGGTTTAATTAATATCAATGCTTTCAACTCACAACCCATGACGTTTTCCACGATACCGTTCAAGAATACCAATTCCTTCGAAAACGAAAACGACTTCGTTTTCAAATTGCGTTTTCAACCTCATCTCCCACGAACTCAAGAATTGGGGTCCAGTCCTTATACCGTCGTTATACCATGGTTATACCACCTATACCCAGGATGTACATGAATCCGGGTCTAGATATTTTACATCCTATATTTTTACTGCTAATACCATAGAATTTAAATCAACTTTGATAAAAATATTATATTTTAACAAATAATTTTGTAATGGAACTTGAAAAAGTAATGAGATCACACACATAACAAAAACTTGTAGAAATACAGCCAAACCTTACACACTCAAAAGGAATGAGATCCAAAAAAAGGGCCAAGCTCATCTACCCTTCCACATAAACGTACAGTGTCCCATAACAGCATCCTCGAAAAGCTTGGCAAAATAGAATTTGCATGTTATTACATTTAAATTAATTAGAAAAAAAGAACTTGGATAAACTATTACGTTAAATTAATAATCGCAAATTCTATTTTGCCAAGCTTTTCGAGGATGCTGTTATGGGACACTGTACGTTTATGTGGAAGGGTAGATGAGCTTGGCCCTTTTTTTAGATCTCATTCCTTTTGAGTGTGTAAGGTTTGGCTGTATTTCTACAAGTTTTTGTTATGTGTGTGTAATCTATAGCATAAAACTATTCTAAAAATACCGTTAAAAAACTATGTCTTTTAAATTGTGATTTAACACGATTTTTTTAATGTTTTTGATCCTGAATTTGACGAAAATTGGAGTTTTTGTAAATTTCTTAAAACGGCTTTACCTGCTTGTTTTTTTGTTTCATATAGATACTAGAACATCGTACCAATCTAAAATGGCCATTTATAACATCGCGTCTTGAAACTGTTCGATATACACTCAAACATGCGAAAATATGCATTTCGAAATCTCACTCTTCCTTGATAATCAGCATATTTTGTTAACCACTTGCCCAAATGACAAAACAAAATATAGGGGATTTACAGAAAAGGCCTCCGAGTACGTCAATAATGACCAATATATGTTTTTGGATCAAAATCCTCTAAGGTCACGGGAAATAAAGATCGTCCCCGTGTTATTTCTTATGGGAGATTTTTGCCGATGGGACCTAGCTCGAAAATTACCGAGTTTGACAAAAAAAAATTCGGGTCATGGAATTTTTCTGTTAATTTCTAAATTCATTAATATATTAGCCTGAATGAAATATATTTTATGAGTTAAGCGGGTGAATCATTACAGCCTGTGTTGATGTTTGTTTGTTGTACTAAATATCCTATATCATTCTCACAGAATCTTCAAAATACAAAGCCATCCAAATTTGGACCTGACCTGGTTATCGGAAAGTTTAAAGCCCAACTTAGTTATTTTTTGTGCACCGTGCACACGCGATACCTCTAATTGCTGAGTATGTATACCATGAAAGGTATGAACTAGGGTTGTGCGAACCCACTATTTTAACTTCGAACTCGAACTCGAACTTTCATTGTTTTGAAAATCGAACTTCGAACTTCACAAAAATTCACAAAAGTTTCGAACCCAACCGAACTTGAACTCGAACCCAAGTAACTTCTGGACCGGCACCTCCACCATCCATTTTTTTGTTTTTAGATTTGTACCTGTAAACTGAGAACAATTTTTTGACATTTCAAATAATATGTGACCGCACACCATAATAAATAATTTTTAAAAAAAAACTTTTTCCGAACTCAAACTTTTCGCACATCCCTATAGTATGTAAACTTTGAAAGAATTAAAATCGATTTCAAGGTGAGATGAGGATATATTTGAGTGAGAAGTCGACAACAGAGGTAGCACGGTAGGACGTCGTCGGCTCGTTGCCAGCAACCGGCACTCCTCACAGGAAGGTTTACCCTGAGTCCTACTAACAGACCTTGGACATTACTTACTAACCACCCAAACAATTAAACTAACTAGTTAGGGTCGCACCGCGTAAAGCTATTGTATTTTATTGTATTTATTGTTTGGGCGGGAAGGGCATAGGGGAGGGCATCAATACAGCTGCCCTCTGCAGCCTATACATCCACAAAGAAACATAAATCTTAAACACAAGAAGCTCAAATGTGTGTACCAGCTAGTACCCACATTTCGTTTTGTTCTAGAAAGCATTCAAAGTGTTTGCGCAAAACGTTCACAAACCCACCCCTTGCAAACACTGGCAAAGCTCTGAACTAAAAGGGCAAAATAACCCTCAGTTTGCTACGCGCTGTCTTCAAACTTTCCAGCTGAGAAGACTCTTTAACTGGATCATGCATGTGGGGCTAGAGGCTGACTTGCGAGTTTCCGTCCTTGTGGTTTATGTTAGGGGGGGGGGGGTCTTCAGTGAGGCATTTAACATTTCCTTTGATGAGTAAATCGCACGAACATACACAGTTGGTGGAGGTGCCGGGTCAAAGACAAAATAACATATTTACGTGGTAAAAGATGTAGGATTATTTCATGTGAATATAATATGTTAAACATGAAATATATTTCTTGTCACCTGGTTACTACTTCTGTATATGAATTTTCTAGTTGAAATCTACTTTCATTCTTTTCATGGCTGATTGAACGTGTTTATTAAATTTACTCCTGTTTCCTAAGTAGGGAAGTATTTTACTACCCGCAAGTAAAGAAGAGTTATTTGGTTTACTGCCACGAGCTTTCCAATCTAGGATACATGAAAGTGTGATTTAAAAGGCGTTTAAATATGAAAACCTTGTTGTTAAAACAATAGGCCTATGTAGTGTGAGAAAAAGTCGGTAAAATCGCCGTAGATATCAAAGTATGTCATCAGTCCTTCGCATATTCGAATGTCGAATGGGGGGGGGGGGGTAATAGAGATTTATTTCAATGTAAGTTAGGCTAATGCAAGATTGATGTTTAGTCTCAGGCATATGTGAACGCAAGTAAGTAGTGGGGGAGGATAAGGATGGAGGAGGACGTTACGTCAGCGATGGTGTTGATATCAGCCTGAAGATGCAGGTAGTGCTGACATAGAGGATACAATTACGATACTCTACCGACTGGACAAACAGTGAAGTATGGGAAGTAGTTCTACGTAGTATTCCGACACAGAAAGATGGAGACACTCACACGTCCTCAACTAGATTTTGTTCGAATGGTTTCTTCTTATCGAACTGCGCGTGGAGGTGAGTGGTTGAGTGTTGCACCACGAAGAATAGAGCTCGAATCCGTGACAGGGCGGTTCATGTTTTTTTTTGTGGTTCAGTGTAGGGGAACGTTGTTGCGCTTTAAAACTTTGGCAGTGATTGCAGAAATTGCAGGGTGAAGACGAAGTGTTGTCAAACAATATTCAAAGAGCATGGGAGAGGTATCGCTACGAGTCAACTAGGTATCGCTATGAGTCGTATTCATCCGGAAGATGATATATTTATTGGGGAATTAAATATAGGATTTTACATTGTTTCTCAGATGTATTATGCCGTCGAGTGGGTGGACGAAGGGTTGACAACATAATACGTGTTCCGGATGATATTTGTGTTTGTGATAGATAGAAACCACGGATCTTTTTCTTTTTTTTTGGTTGTGTTTGTTGAACAGAGTGTAGCTAAGGAAGGTGTGGAAATGCTGCATGTGGTAGGTGACCGATAGAGGATTGTTGCTGACAAGACTGGTCACACGGTTCATGCTTAGCGCGGTGAGTGAGACTCTGGTCGTCAGTGCTGCATTCAGAGTGATCAGGAGTGGTGGTTTTGTTAGTATTTTGCAAATAAATTTGGGTGCTACTATGTGCAGGGAGCAGAATCTCGGTTGTTGGTGCGATGGTTGAGTAGGAGGTTCATGCAAAGAGATGCGGTGCTGGCAAGAATGGGAAGGGCCAAGATACTAGGGGCAGTGGCAGACGTGATTCGGGAAGGGGTCGTGGAGGCAGGAGGCTACGATGTGCGTGGAGTGGGAAGAAATGGAGATTAAAAGCATTGAGGGTGATTCGAGAGTTGCAAAAGGAAGAAGTCCAAACCTGGGAGCTCGTACGGGCTCAGGTTCGGTACCGGTACTAAAGGGATTGTGATTCCTATGATAAGTATTTTGAAATCCATCCAGAGGATGAGGTCTTTCTAAAACCTAGGGAGCCGTTGGTCGAACCCACATCGTTTTATTCGTGTGTGGTGAGTGATCTGGAGCGAGATTTCAGAGGATGATAAAATGATAATAAAAAAAAGTAAAATAATCAAAAGAAAATAATCTGAAAAGCAATTTTTTTTAAATGATCAAAAACATAAAAAACATTTTTTTTTAAAGCAGAAAGAAATAGAGTTGTGTGGGTGTTTACACATGGAAGTGAACGGAACACTGCGTACTGAAGAAATGTGTGGATTGTTTACAGAAAACGTGGAAACGTGTGCGTGTTCTGGATTAATACCGGTGTATTCTGGGTTACGTGATGTTATATGAAATTCTACTCTTATCGAAAGTCCCTGGACAAGGCACGTCACACAATATTTAGTGCTCAATTGGTGCTTGAAAAATATTCAGAAATTACTGCGGGGTGGTGGGGGGTGCTTACTTCTTATTAATCTTTAAATGTGACTTTGTACTTTTATGCTTTCTTCAATAAAACATCAAAATATAATCTGTTATTATTCAAAATAATGATAAAAATAACAATAATGTCAATAAAGTACGTCTTTGAAAATGTATTTGTTATTTTTATATAGGCATACATATTACATAATTATACAAAATACAAAATTTGAATGCATTTTAAAATTAAATATCCCGCTTGGTGAGCACGTCACCCATATGGAGTTCAGACTGCGAATACACACTTCCGGATCAAGTTTCGGGTTCCGGATAACGCCGCCGATGCAAGCGGAGCGGACAACATAACCTCACTCTGAACAAATGTCTAACAAAATTAATCCTCCAGCAATTTCATTTTCAAGATATTTTTGTGGTATGTACCGGTACCGATATAGTTCAACTATTGATTTATATTGTACTGAAATAAATGCCTCTATTTATAAACTAAGAATTTTTTAGGTTTCTGCCATGGCTGGACTTTGTAGTTTGTTCCGAGGACTTTTCTAACCGATGTGCCAAACCACGAGCTTGCGTGACGTCTGATGAACATGCGTTTGAACTTTGAAGGTAGGCCTAGGTCATCGTCCCATTATCTCTTCTGTAGTTTATTCTTAATCATCTTTATTTAGAAAACTATCAAAGAAACATCAATGGTTGGTCTAGCTAGGCCTAGGCCTAATGCTTTTTTGTATTTGTATTGTATTTGGTTTCTTCCCCTACAAATGACTAAAGTCGGTGGTAGGTTTGTTTTCTCCTTCCTTCCTTCCTTCCTTCTTATTGTAATTCCATTTCCTTGTTCCTTCATACTTAGTCATTCCCCTTCTACATAGGGTAGGCCTATCCCTTCTTCTAGGCTTGCCTTATTCACTCTTCTCTAATCCTTTGCACTTATGCACTTTACATGCCCAGTTTCTTTCATCTTGCCCTTAGCTTCCCCTTTCTCTCTCTCTTCATATCCCATCATGGGCATGATCTAGTCTTGCCTGTTCCCTAGACCCTGTTCAGGATTTACCTTCGGCAGCAGCTTCATTTGTTTCTTAAAGCATTTAACGGTTTTCTCCTCCACAACTCCCTCTGGTAAGCCATTCCATTCGACCACCGTTCTAGCCAGGAAGGAGTATCTGCTATGTCTGTTGCCCATGCTCCCCTCTCATACTTCCACTTGTGATCCCCTCTGGCAACATAGTTTGCCCTCCTTAGTTGGCTATTTATTTCCCCCCAACCTTCATGAGCCCTGGTCACCCTATACATTTTCCCTAATCTGTCGATCCTTCTCCTATCCTCCAGCTTTTCCCATCCTAGATCCTGTACCATGGTTGTAACACTATCATATGTCCTTACAAGCTGCCCATTTATCACCTCCTCCTTCCACCTGTTACCCTTCCTTAGGACCCTTCTTGCCGCTCTTTTCTGTACTGCCTCAATTTCCTCTATTTCCCCTTTCCTATATGGATCCCATACAGACCCAGCGTACTCTACAACAGGTCTTACCAACGTTTTATAAGCGTGCCCCTTTAATTCACTACTGGCTCCTTTCAATGTTCGCATTACAAAGTTCAGACATCTAAAACCCTTTTTCGTGGTAGCATTCACCTGGACCTCCCAGCTTAGCTTACTCTGTAGCCATACTCCCAGGTACTTAAATTTCTCCACCTTCTCAAGATCATTCCCCATTAATGAGTATCCATCCCCTAACCCTTGTACCTTCCTCTTCCTTGTAAATCTTATCCATTTGCATTTGTTTACGTTTAGGCTCATCTTATTTCCCACTACCCATTCACCAAGCCTATCCAAGTCCTGTTTCAGGTCATCTACGTCCCCTACTACCTTGATTATTCTGTAGATAACGCAGTCATCTGCAAAAAGCCTTACCTTCGCTCCCATTCTGTCTGCTATGTCATTAATATATATGTTCTTAGGGGCCTACTAGGCCTATCCGCCTATTGTGCAACAAATGGGGCTAGGCCTCCTAAATGGGGCTAGGCCTCCTAGACCTAGGGCTAGCCCTTAATTGACATGCCTACCTAGGCCTACGGTAGGCCTACTTCTTCGGTTGGTATGGACCGGTTTTTTAACAATGCTATTTTTTCAATAAAAACACTGAAAAACAACTAGGCCTAGCCTAGGGCTACCGGTAAGTAGTTTTGTAACGAAAAGGATTTCGGGTGCGCTCTTATCGATTATATCCTAGAACTAGCGCAGCGCACTGTAGCCAGCGGAAAGTTTGGGCTAACCTAATGCAAGTAGTTTTGTAAAACCGGTCCATACCAACCGAAGAAGTTCCCCTAGGACTTGGTAGGGTTGCCATACTTCCCGATTTCGGCGGGACAGTCCCAATATTCAATTTTATGTCCCGCGTCCCGCCAATACACCAAGCGGGACACAATTGTCGCTCATGGTAGAAATAATTTCGATCTCAATGTATTTTTGGTAGTTTTCTGTTCTTTGCACTACAAAAATGACCATATTGTCATTCATTAGCCTACGTATCCTTGAAGGGCGCAGACATTTTAATTACCATACGAAGAAAAGTAGGCCTAACGGAATTCAAACCCCGTGCATGGCAAAATGGCAACGGGACCCCTAGGGGAGGTCTTTGGGCTCCCAATGGGTGCGCTCTACCATTGTGAGGACTGAGGTCTATGAATAGGGGAACCCTTTGATAGGCTCCCACTCTTGGGGCTCCCTTTGGAGTGGAACGACTATGAGTACGGGCCATATTCTCATTCACACCCCACTATGTCTTGTAGACTAGGCCTATATCTCTAATTCAGACTTAGCCTAAATTAATTGTAACATCCCTCTATCTCTGGCAGTGTTCTCTCCAGGGAGAAAAAATCAATGGTTATTCCAAAAACATTGCTAGGTAGGCCTACCTACTATAAATTCACAAGGTGGGGACAAAAAATGGGGGTTGGGGGGCTTGCTTTCGGAATTTGTTTGAGATCATAGATTCAATTCCATGAGTTTTAGAGGTTTTTGAAGCCCTCTTAAAGTACCTAGCTTTCTTCAGCTGGTTTTGTGATAAGAGCATTTCAAATTTGATGGAAATTATAGTCTAGGTTTAGGAAAAATGAGTTGTATAGGTGAACCAGATAAGCTGGCGGCCGTCAAGGTCAAGCAAGAGCACGGACGCCAACATTGACAATTTACACACAACTGGCATTAGGTAGACCATACCGTAGTTGATCATGTTATCACATAAATCAACATTTTATAAGCTGTGAATAAAGTAGTTTGTCCCACAGAGTCAGTAGGCCTTAAGCGCCTGTCAGACGATTGAGAAAATCGCGCGAGTTGGCTCGCGCGAGTAACTCTCTGGGAGTAGGCCTACACTTGTTCACATGGAACTCACCGCCTCCCCGTCAGACGGTGAGCCAGCGAGCGCGAGCTCGCGCTCGCTACGAAAAATGTCCAGCTTGTTCAACTTCCTAGCAAGTCGAGGTAGCGAGAGCCAATCAGAACCCACTACCATAACACGTGACCAGTGAACACCAATAGGTGGCGTTGTTGTTACCTTCATTGACTGTCGTGTGACAAGGATGGTAATAAACTCGCGCGAGCCAACTCGCGCGATTTTCTCAATCGTGTGACAGCCGCTTTAGCGAAATGATTTTAAGTACCACTAATCACGATTACGAAAGTGATTTTTTGCCTTGTTGGTAATGGTGTGTCCAAAGTTCCAGCTGTTTATAATGCCAACCTCGCCAGATGTGATGTCAATGTTTAGGAGCATCAAAATGTCTTGATTTTATTCGTACACTTCATAAATACTTCATTTTTAGGATAAATTGGGCAAGGCTTGGCTTTAAAATAGTCATGTTTTTCTCCGAAAGCAGTTTTAGGGACCGTTATTTTATTTACTTTTTGCCGAAAAATATTTAAGGCCTACAATAAAACCCGGAACCCCTACCGGTATGGATCGTTTTCCAGGGTTAAGTATAAAATAAACGCCAAATGCAAAACAATAGGCCTAGATGAATGTTTTCATTAATATCAAATAATTTCTGCTGCTAACTCGGCACCACCACCACCAAAAACAAAACAAAAATTTAAAGTGTTTTTAAAAAATTATCTTGCAAGTTTTTATCGTGTTTGGGCGAATTTCATTGTGGATGAGTGAAGTGACGACTTCAATTTCACTGATACCCCCAAAAAATTATGCTGCGGTGTGTTTTTTTTTTGTTTTTTTGTATTTTTGTCTGTTTGTTCGCTCTCTACCGGGCAAACGGCATATGCGATCTTGATGAAAATTATAGGGGACCTTCGAAATCTCTGAACTTGGACTTGACGTTTTTGGGTAGGGGCCTACAATCGAAGAAATATTTCACATGAATATCGTACTTTTACGATTTTTTCCCGATTTTTAATGCGATATTTTGGTGATATTTGGCTCGCGACTGGACAAACGGCTACTCCGATCTTGATGAAAATTTATGGGAACGTTTGAAATCATCAAAATTAGATAGGCCTATGTTATGATTTTAGGGACATTTGAAGAAATATTTGTCATAGAAAGCGTATTTACGATTTTTTCCCGATATTTTCGTGATGTTAGGGCCAATTATGACCAAACGGGTGGGGCTACAACGTTCATATTTTACATGGACATTAAGGTAATGGTGATGTAGGGCTATTGCTTTTTGAAAGAAAAAGTTAGCCAGAATCCATAGAAAAAGGTTTTATTTTATGAGTTTTTTTAGGTTTATAATAACAATTAACAAGTAACAATGTTGACAACAATCACCTACAGTGCATTCAAAAAGCACTTGCAAAGGAAAAGTGGTCCTGCACTGCAATCATGTAACTTTGCCTAGATATCGATCGTTAGCCTGAACGATCGTTCGCCCGAACGATCGAAAGCTTTACGGGCGATCATGTACTAACGATCGTTCGAGGTCTCGATCGTTCACTAGTATCGTTAGACTTTCGCAGTGCACCACACACTCGGCCGTGGCGAGCCCCGTTACAAGAGAAGTAAATGTCCACGAAATAACAATTCTTACACAAAAGCCGGGTCCAAGACTGTTTTAATAATTATTTTATTGTAGCACGCATTCATATTGACGGTCAAAACATATTAAAAAATGTGTTTATTACTTCAGCTAACTGTGTATAAGTAGGCAGCTAGCGAGGCGAGACCAACCCGGCCGGCGTGGCCTAGTGGTAAGCATTTAGCCTTCTGCACGGAGGGTTGGGGTTCGATCCCCGTTTGTTCCAACTTTTTTATATTTTCACACCTACATATTATTTTTGAGGGGTGTCAAATAGGAAATAAAAATGAGGTGATTTTATTTTATCTTGGAAATTTGTTTATGTTTCACGCTAATAATAGGGCCTACGTTTTGAAAGGCACGCGATTCGCATTTTGAATGTTACTTCAATTTAAATAATTCAGAGAGAGTTCCAGTTTAAATGGAGTTTTTTTTTTTACACAAAATACATTAATTTTATTCTAAACAACACTATTTGCTAGCTCTGACTTCCCTTGAAAACATTAAACAATTCAATTTGAACCATGTAAATGCACTTCTAATGTTTTAATCTTTTCATCAAGTTTCTATTTAAGCCCTTGAACGAAATATGAGTCAATAGCATATTATCATTTAAAAACGGAATTCATTAATAAAAACAAATTAAATTAATATTGTATGCATATTTGCATGGAAACGTGTGCTAAAAGATTCCTCCGAGGGCTTTTTACAGCTATTTTTCGTGATCGTTCGCGTTCTCACCTAGGTCCGAGGCGAGTGAGAACGCGGACGACCATTTCAATCGTTAACAAGTTACATGATCGCTCCGAACGATTTTGATCGACAACGCTCGCGTTCTCGACCCAAAATTATCGAAAGCAAGTTACATGATTGCAGTGCAGTGCAAACTAAAAACTTAGGCCTACAAAAAAGCTCATCCATCAACGCAGCGGGACTTAGGCCTAAGCGTTTTCCTAGTGTTAGGTAGGCCTACAATTATTGTAGGGCCTAATACATAAACCATACTTTCAACAAAAAAATGGTGGGGAGTCATGACATTGTTATACCGTGCGGCAATCAATTTTTGCCGGGTGGGCCGCCCGGCTAACCGGCTCTGGGGAGAACACTGCCTGGGCTTGACATTGCATGGCCTGCTAAGTAGTTGGATGGGATAGACCTAGCTAGAGATTAAAACATTATTCTTATCTGTTCTAGGAAAGATGTGGAGCAGCGAGGAGGAGACTGGAACGTGGCGGCAGGACTCAGGAGAGAAGAAGACGTTGACGCCCACCTTCAATGCTGACCCGACCAGGAGTAGGACGTGGCAACAGTTAATGGTGAACGGTAGGTTAGTTTTTGTCATTGCGAAAATTGCGATTTTTACGAGAAATATTTCGATTGCGTTCAAATTTCACCCCAATATAGGCCTATATGAATTCATAAAATTAAGGTTCTGTGAAAAAATCATTACAATCGAATAAAAATGTACGTAGTTGTTATAAGCCGAAGAATTTTTTTTTAAATAAAAAAAAATCTAAAAATGGCGATTTTAATGAGAAATAATTTTTCGATTACGCTAAAAAAATGTGGCAGTTCTAAGTTCAGAGATTTCGAAGGCCTCCATAAAATTTCATCGTAATTGGAGTATTGGTTTAGCCGGAATGGTGTTAACAAACACACAATAATACAAACAGAAAAAAAAATAAAAAACACATTCCAGATTTTTTTCTTCAGTGTAGTGAAATGGAATCTTCGTTTCGCTCGCTATGCTCATCCAATTAATCAAAAATTGCCCTGGAATTTGTGATAGGCTGCTACTGATAATTTTAAACTAGGCTAGGCTTTTTTTTTTTATAGCCCTATATATATATATATAAAAAGCGGGCTTATGCTTAAAAACCATATATTCATATATTATTTAAACTTGGCTTTATAGTAGGCGACAATGTACAAAACAGACCAAAAATTAGACAGTTTTAAATTGGTGGCCGCATAGCTCAGTTGGTAAGAGCATAGCCCGGTAAGCTAAGGTCCCGGGTTCAAACCCCGGTGTA
The DNA here is from genome assembly GCA_024449915.1 of Sweltsa coloradensis. Taxonomy (NCBI): domain Eukaryota; kingdom Metazoa; phylum Arthropoda; class Insecta; order Plecoptera; family Chloroperlidae; genus Sweltsa; species Sweltsa coloradensis. Next base: position 1,281,438 of record JAMZAV010000122.1, on the reverse strand, counting down.
GTCACTTTTTTAATTTCTGTCTAAAGTACTTACATATATAAATATATTTTTAATTTCTGTCTAAAGTACTTACATATATAAATATATATATATATATATATATATATATTCTGCGTCATCAAATTGGTTGTTTGGTAAACAACGAAAGATCGCGAATTTTTATTTTTAAGACGCGAATTTGCAAACTTGAAAAAATCATTTTTGCACATCTCTTAACGATAGGCTACGCAAAATTCCATTGGAGAATATTCGGATTCGCGAATCTTTGGAAAGATTCGATTCGGATTCGGATTCGAAATGAAAAACATGGATTCGCACACCCCTAAAAATCACCTTAGATATGTAGTCCCCGTGGGCCTGGCTATAAATTATTTTATAGATGTCCGCCATAGATAGTATAAACATCGATTACATCGTTAGGGCCCAGAATAAATTTTTGTTTCAATTTGATATCAATATTTTGTGGCCGGCGTCATCAGCCACAAAGAACACAAACCATATCATAGCCCGCCTAGGAGACTTATTCAATCAAACTATACGTTACCTGTAGGGTCTATGTGAATGCAGATTCATCCGATGCAAAATCCTACCCAAAATCAAGATTTCTCGTCAAATTTTAAGTTGACGAATGATGTGGAATAGGGCCTCTACAGTTTTATTAAGTGAGGGAGCGGAGCGACTGAGTGTCTCCATTCAACTCAAACGGCTCTCATTCTGTGATTCTGTCTGTCTGTCTGTACGTCGAAAATCAGCCGAACCGCTGAACAGATTGCACTGAAATTTAAAACAGACATCCGGTACGAGTTTACTGAGAACTGTTAACAAAATCAGCTAGACCATTGCGATTTAATCCTACAAAAAATAAGATTTTTTAATATCGATAGCATTATGTTTAGTACCAGCTTGCGGGACAAAATCTACGTGGCAGGCATGGCCTACTGGTAAGCATTTAGCCTACCGCACGGAGGGTTGGGGTTCGATACCCGTCAGTTTGAATTTTTTTTATATTTTTACACCTACATATTATTTTTGAGGGGTGTTAAAAGGGAAGTAAAAATTAGATGATTTTGTTTTATCTTGGAAATTTGTTAATGTTTCACGCTAATACGTTTTGAACACTATTCGCAACACATATTATTTACTATTATTTACTACAATTCAGAAATTAAAAAAGTCCGCCCCAACCGGGATTCGAACCACGAGTCTCCCGCATTCCAGGCAGGCGTCTTAACCACTAGACCATCATCATCAGGGTTACTTCACACACCATTCATACTAAGCCACACAGTCAGCACAACCAGTAAGGGGGCTTCCCTCCCATCTCTGGTGCTCAGGAGAAAAAAAATCCATGATTTACCCTGGATTCGAACCAGGACCCTTGACAACAAGAGAAATGCTTAGGGTTAGGCCTAGGCTGAATTCTCATAGCAATGTTATTGCAATCTGCAAGTCCTTTACAAGATCCTACACCAAAATTTTTCAGGATTATCCAAGGGGGAAGAGAGATATAAGTGGAGCTTCCAACATGATCTAATTTCACTGTCAGTTCACCGCTTTTGGGCATAATTGGAACAAGAATTGACTTTTATTTTCACCCCAAATACCAGCCTCTGATCATTTGTTTCATATATCCAAACTGTCTCAACCGTGGCCTGCCTATCTTGTCACTTAACTTCTCTACACCCAGCATTTCTCTAATGTCCGTGTTTCTCATTTTATCCCTTCTCGTCTTTTTCACTTTGAAAGGCTATATATGTTATATTGATGATATGGGGCATCCTTATTATTTTATTTTATGACTAGGCCTACCTACATATTACTATGCACCATTGTTGGAAATGTGGACTTATATGATTGATTGGTCTTGTTTTTTTAGTGAGGGTTAACTCTAACTTAATTTTTTTTTTACATATCTACTTTTCTTTACAACCAGATACCTAATGCAACTTACTTCTAAGGCGGGCCTGCCTACTGGGACTACCCCTTGGCCTATATCAAATAAATAAATGTCCTATAATACCATTCTCCTAGTCACACAGGTACTAAAAGAAAATCCTCATAGAGTTCTATATTTTATTATTTTGTAATTCCAGGCTGTCGATGGTGCGTGGACGTCGGTGAAGCCTCAACGCAAGGTGGACTGGATCAAGTGATGGATGTGACAACACGACAGCGACCTTGGACCTGGTGAGTGCAGACCTGACCACACCCAGTGGCGAAGTCTGGTGCCTCCCGGGCAGACACCGTAACACGGTTGGATGAGCTCGGACTTAGGCCTACATTTATTAGGCCTATATTATGTTTTAGAGACGGTAGAGTTTTGCATAGCAAGGGACAGATCTCCGATTTCAGCGTAATGCAGATTTTTTGGTGTTTTTATCAAATTGATAAATAATCTTACTGTCAATTGCGAATTTTAATGGGGCTCTACTCATACGACTAGGGTGCTGGTCCAAAGCATATGACACGAGGGCAGGGGCGGCTTGTGTGTGATTATTGTTCTAGTGCACATTTAGAAAATATAGTTAAGCGGGTAACAAATGGGTCTGGGGTAGGGATGACTTCGGAACCGGTTCCTACACATATTTTTCTTTCTCAATTTTCGTAAATTTGAATCTGCGCAAGCTAATTTCGATTGAAAACATTGGCGGGGCGATAATCGATTCGACTTTCGATAGGGGGCAGAGCCGTGTCCCAGACATTGTAGGAACTGCACTGCTTCTGTGGAGGAACAGCCAGAACAGTTGCTGTTTGGGAGGATGCAAGTTAAATTGCCATATTTCTTGAATGTTAAATCCTCAGTCGCTCCGCTCCCTTGTCTAATAATAACGTATCTAGTAGGCTAGTATACCTCTGAGGGCTGGGCAAAAAATCAATATTTCCTTACATTCAATAAGTAAGAATATTTTTGATTTCTATATTTTGGCTTCATATCAAAATTTACCAAAAAATGCTAAATACCGTAATTTTGGTGAAAGTGCCGTGAAATCAAAATTAAATTGATCCTGGCTGGTACATAAATGGTGGAGGTGCCGGGTCATTAAACCATGGAATTACAAGGCGCCAGTTACTATTCTAAGTCCATGATTAAACGCTATTGTGAGATCGTAAAAATCGTTATGCGTTATTCTTTTTGGTGATAGATACCGGATCAACCCTATTTGGCTTTAAATTATTAAAAATAGGCTTCGGCCCACTCTTTATATTTTCTTTTTTCACACACAACATCGATGTATTGATATCAAAATTTTCGTGTTATATTGATAAATGGAGAATAGGGCCTATGTGACTTGATTTTATCTTTCTACTACAATAAGGACTTGTTTCTGAATGCGTCAGTCGGTTTCTGTTTTTATTTAGATAATATTTTCCACTGCCTCCTAGATGTTGCTCGTGGCTACTCGTTCCCTGCCTGTCCACGCAACAAGTTTTGATTGTTGACCATTCTAGCGCTAGTTACCGTCCCCAAAAGCTCTGTTCTGTTTTTGTTGTCAAGTAGAGACGATTAAAATGTCATCTTAGTGTTTTGTAAATTCAGACTTTCTATTTTCAATTTAAATTCAATTCAAATTTAATTTAAAATTTAATCTAAACAACAACAAAAATAAAACTGAGCTTTTGGGGGCGGTAACTAGCGCTGCCAGGACAACAATTAACACTGTGCGCGTGAACAGGCAGGGAACGAGGAGCCACGAGCAACATCTAGGAGGCAGTGATATTTTCATTCATAAAAGTTAGCTGAAAGTTGCACAAAAAATTTGGGCGGAAAAAACGGGCTCATATATACGTTATTATCTGGTATGGCCTATCAACCAATTACGTTACAAATAATCATAAAACAAAAGGAAATAACAACAATTGTTGTCATAGCAACACGAGCTGTTTAGCAAGCCATGCAGTAAATTTACATGTGTTATCTAGAAGGCGGTTGTTAATTTCATTCATACATCATGGATTTACAAGACGGTTGCTATTATAAGCCCATGCATATGCATAAACCATGTGGCGACCAAAGACCTCGGATAAAAAAACTATTAGACTCCTAGAAGATAGGTTTTCTTATCTAAATTCATTGGCGACGACCTGGATAGTGACGTCACAAGCCATTTGAAATAATAAACATGGGAAATAATAAATGTACAACTTTGTACTTCAATAAAATTGAAACGGTTTACTTTGGATTGGTTTACATTGCGGTAATGGTTTGTTACGTGGTTTTCTATTCATTCTTTACACCCAAGTCAATATTTGAACTTAACGTATGTTCCCAATTGAATGATATGTCATAGCCCAGCCCTATAATTATACCTTTCCAATTATCTATCATTTCAAATTTGTATTTTATTGTGCAACCCTACTAGTCTAAGCTAAGTCACTGTGTTGCACATTTCAGGAATAGGAGGAACCTGTACGATCGTCTAGAAGGCTCCTCGAGAACCTATCGCATGTCGCAGCTCACGTGTGATTCTTCAACTTCAGCATCTCAGATATCGTCACATTCAGCCGCCCACGCTCGTATCGCACAATCATTGAAATGTTTGTAAGTCAGTTCTTGGAACAGTTGATTTATTCCTAATCCCTCTATCCTCCCTTTTTAGAGGTTTATCCTGCATGTTTGGTACAGTGCTTGACTACTTGCTTAACTTTTTCATTTGTTAGCCTATTTTCATAGTCCGTTAACTTCCTTGGTTATTGCAAGTTATCTGACACGGCTATTGTCAGTGACTGAGTGATGTTATCGTTAAGCTAGTGGTCATGAAGAAGCACCAGCATGTTCCCAGCATGTTCACTAGCTCACACCACAGTTCACCTTATTGCATTTATTCAAGTTAAATAGGCCTAGTGAAAATAAAATAATGTAAATGTTAGGAATGCGGTCCGATTTAAAAATCAAATTTGCTAATAGTTTGACTGAAATTGCAAGGAAACCCTTTTAGCTTTATGGTGGCAAGTTCAATGTTTTCCGATGCTTCTTTTTCTTTGGAGTTAACTGTGGAGTGAACCCTAGAGTCCCCTGGTAGTGGGTGTGGTGTATGTCAGTATGGTACATGATACTTAATCTTGGCTGTTCTTATTGAATCTCCTTGTCCCGAGTAAAACAACATGGAAATAAAAGGATCAAGAATAGGGCAAACAACTCGAGATTAAAACGTTGACCTAGTGATCAATCTGATTAGCAGTTGTTGGGCCGACAGATTGTGGTAAGTGGTTCTAGTATAAGGCTACATTCAGCAACGGTAAACACTCAGTAATGCGAACTCGGTTTTTATGTACATGGGTCATTCTCAAACGTAATGACCATATTGAAAAAAATGCTTGCAAGAAAAAATTATAACATAAAATTGGATGCCTCCTTTAACAATACATTACCCAATAATTTGTTCTTACAGCCCTAAAAGGGTTTATCTATAAAAACAAAATTTTTTTACATACAAGCATTTTCATCAATCCAAGTGTACGAAAATGTCATGACTGTTACCGGACATAAAAGTGACAATTGATGTAAGAAGTTATTTATTAAATCTATATTCATGTGCACAATAGTTTTAGTTACATTATCACACAAAACTAATACATTCAATAAAATATACATTTTTATTTTAATCACTTTTTATAATACCAAAATGTCAAGAATGTTACTCAAATTTCAAAACCTGGTAATTAACTTACTAATAATGGACAAATGGCAAATCAAATTTTATCAAGATCACTGTTAGCAATGAAGTATTAATATTATAAATAAGATTAAAATGTGATTCAGTTATTTTAAACTTTAAATAAGACTTAATTTAATAATTAGCTCGGGTAACGGTGTTGACAAAAGTAACAGTCTTGACAAAAAAGTTACTTTTCTAACAGTAATAATTTTTTTCTAAGATCATGTTGCTTGTTAGTGTACAAATCAGTCAACCTAAAGATAAAATCCATCTAATCCAACAAGTTTGTGTTGAGTTTAAAGTAAAGAGACACTACGGGTAACGGTCTTGACAAAAAGTAACATTCTTGACAAGTGATCACTGAAAATCAATAAAAACAAGTGTTTTGTTACTTTTGAGTATGGCAATGAATTACAACCTCTCCCTTCAAAACACATCTACAGTTGCAGGAAATTAATGCAGTAATCCACGATGCCCTTGGTAATGTTACTTTTTGAAAGTAACATACCTGACAAGTAACATGCATGACATTTCAACTTCATTAATTCATTAGCTGTTAACAATCCCATTTGAAAAAGTAGGGTTATGTTTGCTATGAGCTGGAACTTGATTGTAACTTAACTCAATTGTTAAATAAAATATTAAATACAAATTAAATTGTTTTATCTTGGTAACATTCATGACATTGAATTAAAATACTCACCGTTAAAATGTTTACTTTTCAATTTTAAAGAGTTCTCATGTCAAAACAAACCAAACTTCCATGATGCCATGTCAGGAGCTGTTCTTCTTCTTCTTCTAGATTGATCCACTGCCTTCTTGAAAAATTATTTAAACTCTTTTACAATGGTAACAGTCATGACATTATTATGATTGCCACATTAGGGACAAACACTTTCCACTAGTTATTGTTTGAAAATGTAAATTGTTAAAAAAAGTCACTAACACACAGTTATTAACTGTTATTTCTGCATTAATTCCAATCTAGAGACTAAATAAATTTTAGTCTTAAAGTCAAACATTTTACAAAAACACTTCTGGTTTTGAGGATAGGGACATGGGTTTTAACACATTTTGCAATACCCGACATTGAATTAAAGGTCAACCTTACAAGATAGAAGTGCAAAAATTCATGGAGCTAATAAAAACTATAAGTATTCTGAAAATGTACAACCAAAATTTATGCAAATCAATATCTTGATCTAAAAAAAAATAATATTAAGGTGGGACAGCACAAGGGTCATTTTATTTGAGAATGACCCACATGGTAAGTGCGTCCTACGCGTCCTGGTGCATACCATACTCATTAACACAGTAGGTACATAATTCACCCACAGCTTGTAGAAGCAGCGACTGTTGAAATAACTACCAGACTAGAGGGCTGGTTGTTACTCGATTGCTCGTCTTTGTTCTATGTTGTTTCTCGTTTCCACCCACAACCTTCTATTTCCCCGTTATTGGATGGATCACAAAATAATGACAATAATAGATCTCAATTTACAATCACAACAAGTCTTCATTTGTAACTATAGTTATTTATAGGAAATTACCGTAGTGGACCGAATATAGCACCATCTTGAATCTAACACAACCCCCAATTTTTCGGAATCATTTAAAAAAATAAAAAAATAAAATGTACAAGAAACATTCTTCATTACAAATTTGGACAATACAATGGATGAATAGCCTAAAGTTTCACTCTTACAACAAAACATTTTGAACAATGTTAGTCCTATGTTTTTTAACAATGTAGGGCCAAGCACAAGCTCAAATAGGCCAACCACAGTTCACCAATCTGTTTTTGAGATGACATCATTGTGACCTAAGAATCAATTTGGAATCGATTCCTAAGAAAAAAACTTTTTAATTGTACACACAGCTGTTATACTGATGGTCATTTTCCGCGGATCCCGTGATACGCGGTGATATTACCGCGATCCCCTCATGCAACCCTTGACAAATCCACGGGAAGCATGCTCGCAAAACATAATATCCACTCACAACGAGGTGGCGCGGGTAAAACCGGCGGCTGGTGCAGCCGGAGGCAAATTCGCCTAAGGTGAAAATTTTTTTGGGGTTCTGTGTTATATTTGGTGGCCTAAAACACGATTTGAGGCGACATCTAATCTTAAAAGAACGATTAAAAGAAAGCTAATATTGCATTACAAACTACGTCATAGGAGTTCGATTCTCGGTCAATGTGAAGTAGGCCTAGGCTATAGGACCGCGGCACAATGCGAGTTCAAATAGGCCTAGGCCTACCACCTACTGGATTTACGTCTATGTTTTCATTAGGATGAGCAAGGTCACTGATTTTATAATTAAAATAAACACTAGGCCCTACTTTCGTTTATTATGATTCGTAAAACGAAATCCAAAATCGCGGTAGGCCTAGCCCTAGGCCCTATTTTGATTTCAACCTAGCCTAGCAGCTGACGTTTGCAAGTCTGCGAGATGCTAGACAAGTTAAACGATTTCATTATTACACAGTTACACTTATTATCAGGCGGATGTTGCACGGGATTTAGGGCTGTCGGTGGATTCTCATAGTTCTCTCCAATAACGTCAGATGAAGTTAAAAACATAATAACCCTTTCGGGTCGGATTTTTATTATTTAGAAGGCGGTGGAACTGTTTACTATAGAAAGTACATGAAAACACTTAAATGAGTGGGCAATATATAAAAATTTTCATAAAAAAAAAAAAAAAAAAAAAATAACAATTTTTCAAAAATATTCATGGGGGTGTAGTATAGTGTGCAAAACACCCCTGTTGGCTGACAGCCGACAATCCACCGAAAAGGTTTAAGAATGGTTTCGTCTGTTTTCGTTGTTCGCGTCGATTTTACGCCAAGTTTAGGCGTCGCGTCTCTTTGTTACAAGCGTTGTTGGGTAGCCTGGAACTTGACCTTGACTTTTTTGAAAGGTCGTTTTTGGCGAGTGGTTGGTAACAGGCCATGCTGCGCATCAGGTTATGCGCGGTAGTTGTATTGCAGACGCGGCGATTCAAATGCTAGATCTTAAAAAAAGCGTGATCGCACGATAAGTTATCTGCAAGTGTCAATTTTCCAACTCGCAAGCACCAAATTTTCACTCGCAAAATGCGAGCATGCGAGTGGGATTTTCAAGGGTTGCCCTCACGTCACGGGTTCGGCTGGCGCCGAGAGGGTGGGCGGGGCGATGCGCAGCAGCCGATACACAGGAGTTGTATTGCGGGTGACTTATGTTCATGCGCTATTTCAAATACAAGAGCGCGGAAATAACGCGAGTGCTATTTTTTAGATTGTATTTTCGGGAAAAAAATCTCGCTATATTCGGTCTGATACGGTAGTCTTACTGTACACGACTCTTTACAGTTGTTCCAATTTAAAGTGAATTCGTTGCTTGCTTCACATTGTTAATTGTTACGTTGGATAAAGCAATGTAATTTAATTTTAACATTTCACAAGCGTTAACTCTAGCTTTGAAAGTGTTGAAAAGAACTGAAGTGAAGAAGTGGGTAGAATGGCTGTCTCAATGTCATACAATGCTTTCATTTCATCGTTGGCACTAGTTGAGCAACTGAAAGAGTGAGAATATCACATGCTAGCTGCTTTATTTTGAAATCCATCCATGAACTTGTGAGTGATGTGCGCAATACTTTGTGCCTGAAACTTATTCACATAAACAGCATCATGTGTGTGTACGCCAAGCCATTTAGGCCTCTTCTATACCTAAGCAAACTACACTATACAGAAGGTATTTTCAAAAGATTTTCGTTAAGGGCCTTAAGGCCTATCATTTTGTTTTTATGTTGAGACGTTTGTCCCATACGTACAAAGTAATATATTTTACATATTATTCATCTCAATCAAAAATTAAAATTGTAGATCTAGGCCTATTGGAGAATTTAACTTATTTCTAAATACTTTTTAAAATAGTTGGCCTACCTAATTATTTGTTGTTATTTAGATAAAATGTTCTTTATAAATATAGTTTTTTCCAACGTTCAATACGTCTACCAACCAATGTCCCCTGTTAAGTTTAGCGGTATTGACCAATCAACATAAAATAGTTTGGGCTTACCATAATTAATATTTTATTGAGATAAAATAATCATTTATAAAAATCACTCCACGTCAATCAAACAATACATAGTGGTTGCACCACAACATTAAAATAGTTGTGCTACACATTATTCTTTGTTATATTAGAAAAACTTCTTTTAAAATATACTCCACGTAACAAAGTACATGTCAAATAGTGTTGAGAAATGCCAATGCATCCCAGAGTCAAGCACCATATGACCAAGCCCAAAGATCATTAGATAACTAGTACTGTAGTACCGTATTCAAATGATACAAATTTAAATTTTGATAGCTGAACTAGAACCACTGATGCCTGTACAAATCATTTTTTATACAAATCGTTTAAACATTACGGCTTACCTTAAGAAAACATTTGTATGCACATTAATTAATATCTCGAACATTGTGCATGGTTAAGATTTTTTTTAAATGTATGGTTTTAAAACATTGTAAAGAAAACTGCAACAATGGGCAATTATTGTTTTAACACAAACTGCTGATGCTGAGAGCGTTATCTAGAGAGTGGTTGTGTTGTGTTTTAATTTTAATTAAATTATAACAATATGTTGACCCAAACTATGACGTCACATGCCATTCACGCTAGAAATGCAGTAGTATACGGAAAACTGTATACTACCTCAATAGAATTAACATTTATTTGTATTCAAGTACATATTCAGGTAGGCTACATTATTCTTTGAAAATATGTAGGCCTAGCCTACTTTTTATTGGCCAGTCCCTATGGACTGGCTTGATAGACCCTATCATGACTTTTGAATTGGGATTACCTTGTTATCAAAATCTTGATTAGGCCCTACTTTAATTTACATGTTGGTTGTTGACGATGCCATCGGTTAAAGTCAGTTTCAGAAAACTTTTACAATTTTGTTTCACAATTAGAAATAGGCATGCTAATCAAAGACTGGCTACTATACGTAATTACGTATTCCTTGTCGTGCTGCATGGTTTTATGTAAAATCCTCACGAAGGTGAACAGTATACCCTCGTTAATTCAAACTCGTTTTATTTCAAGTAGTGTCGGAAGTCCCTACAGAAGCTTTTGGTATACGCCTAGAATTTAATGTTATATTTCTATTAACTAGGAAACGCTCAGTTGGACGCGTTGATAAGCGAGCACGTGCTATAGCTAGACCCACATTGCACATGTTTTTAAAATTTTAAAATTTGCGACGTTCGCTGTCCACAGGGCCATGTTTCCAATATAATTTATTATTAGCAAGGTATTTGGGTAAACCAAGGGTAAACCCGTGTGTAAACCTTTACTTTGTGGATAAAATCCACCGCCATCTAGAGGACCTTGACTCCTTGGGAAAACTATTTAAACTCTTTGGTGACAAATAATACACTGCTTCCTCGAAAGTATTTTGATGACTTCTAGGTGGCAGTGCATTAGAAACTTTGCGCGTCTTTTCGTTGCCATGGCAAAGTTACTTTTGTTATAATGATATTACCATTTACACTACTTATCGGATCAAAATAAAATTAACATATTCGTGACCGGACGGACATTCTAAATGATTTGGCCACCTCAGATTTTGTCGCCGTTTAGTTTGAAAAAAAACACTTTCGATTAACTTTAATGTAACTTTCTAACTTTTGAACGATTTTGCCACAAAACTATGGCATTCAATCGAGAACAAAGCTTGCGGATGGTCAAAATTTCAAATCGATCCGAGCCTCCGTTCGAACGTTATGCGAGTATACAAGAAAAAAAAAAAAAGCTAGTGACTATTTTCCGGCAAGTCAAATGGAAACGCTCGCTTCGTCGATTAACAACACACTTTTATAATTCAAACTGGGATTTTGGGGTCCCTTTGGCTTCAAATTGAAGGGAGACTACTGTATTTCATTCCAAACATTGGGTTTTACAATTAATTGTATATTATGATTTATTTATTATTTACCGGTTTACAAAATTAGAGGTTGTTAGCGTATCTGCTTCCAATGCAGAAGGTCCAGGGTTCGATTCCCGCAAAAGTCAGAAGTTTTTTAACTTCTGATTTGGACTTAAGTCCATCAGTTTGTGTCTTAGGAATTTGTAAACGGTGACTTTGGAGCCGTCCTAGCAATGAAGCACATAATAAATTCAGAGTTGTTCTGAATCGGCCTTGTTGATTCTGGCGTTGATTCGCGGGTGTTCGCACTGTCCATACCACTGATTGCTATATGTCCTATTAAAAATATCGATCTTTGGTTGGTTATCGCTCACTCGTCGATTGCGTCGGGGCCTACAGGGTAGGCTTAGTCGCTTTGATTTACTGTCCCCCACTGAAAATCAGTTATATAACTGAGTGGGTAGACTCTAAATACAATTTATTTATTTATTTATTTATTTAGTTACCCTACATGATTGCTGTTTATGCCAATACTAGTTTTAAATCTCTTACATAATTCTGAGGTGATGGCATAGTTATCCCTTACAACGGTCAATTGCAAATCACAGTCTTGCTTTCAAACATTTTCTGGGTACAATAATTCTAGATTTACTGACTATGATTTGCAAGTGGCCCTGGTTGTATGTATATTGTGTTGTTACTAAGGCAGCTCTCTTGGTTATGTATCATGTACCACTGACATACTTGCAATCAACAATAGGTCTGTTCAATTTGGCTACAACAATAAACTCAATGTAGGTACCGATAGGGCCATTTGTATATAGGACCAGGTAATATTATTTGGTAGCCTATAAAAGGCCCTATATTATGATAAAGTCATTGTGTTCCTCAGGTAAACTGCTTGAAAGTTGAAACAGGTTTTGTTTTTGGCAAACCAAATTCTCTGGTATCCTAATTCCTAAGTATACCGGTATGCAGTTGTTGCGTTGCAATAATGTGGCATATAACTGCAATTAGTAACTTCTTATCAATGAATAATAATTTCAAATGACAATCATAAAATCAAATAATAGAGATATCAAACAACAATTTTGAACATTACTGACATGATATTGTAATCATGATTGTCACTTCGAATTAATTAAAAGGTCAATTTACAAAGTATGTTTGTACTTGTAGATTCATGCTTGCTTTTGTGCCTGAATGCTTGCTGGTCCTTTGGGCTTCTCCCACTTTTCAATGCAGAAGGTCCTGGGTTCAAATCCTGGTTCCAGCAAGTTTTTAAACTGAAAAAGGTGACTTTGGAGCCAACAATAAAGCACATAGGATATCATACACAATAATTACGTCCAAACTGAAAATCGGTAGCTTGCATCTGAGTGGGTCGGCTCTTATGTACACATTTGTTTTTATTTATTTACTGACCTTAACTAAAGCATTGTTGTGATATTTTACACACTAGCATCTGTTGAAGGTTATTTCCCTGTTTTGCCAAAACAAACCGATTTCAAGATTAAGATTTTAATTTGAAAAAAAGAGTGTTCATTCTTTCAAAGCAGTGTTGTGCAGTTTTTGTAACTGAATAGGATAAATGTTAAATAAACTCTAAAATATTTTGGAGGTTCCAATAATGAATTCAGCACGGAACCTAGCTCATAGTCCAGAACATATTCTTTTTAGAATTTCTTTTGAGAACTATAAACATTATTTACCGCTAGACCCAAGACCAGCCATGATGGCATAGTTGGCCAAATGTGGGCATTTTAGAAGAAGATGGTCATGAATTAATACAGAAGCATGGCTTTTTATTTTCAGGCTTAATGAAATTAATTTAGTAGTTCAGCTCCCTTTTACTCTCCTTTAGGCAAAAGTCTAAACTTATCACAGCAATTTTAATGTTCCTTACTAGTACTTACTAATTCCATAATAATTTCTTACAAAGCATTCAGTTTCTGTCAAGTTTATAAAACTTGAAAGTTGACTTGAGCTTTACCCTACATAACTTTAATTAAAGTCACTTGGAAGTAGGTATAGTTTTCATTGCTAACATAAGATTCAGAAATAAATAGAGGTATCTTGGAAAACGGCAAATCGGTAAAATGTAGGCCTAGACATAAATTATTATTAATCTTGCCAAATTTTATACATCGCTTATAGACAACACTGCTTTAATAAATGAACTTTACTGTGTTCCTATGCACAATTCAATAAATAAGCTGTTGTAGCCATCAACCAAGTTATGGAGAACCTTGTTTGCTTTATAACTTACGAGGTTAACAGACCTATTGTTGTGGCCGACAGTTGTGAGAACTCATACATTGCGACTCAGAAGAACCAGGCATCTTAGGGTGGTAGACCCCTGCAGTTACAGTTTTTAGTGATATCTCGAGAACAGAGGAAAATATCTAAAAACTGATTGCAACAGTAATGTGGTTTTGTAAGAATTAATAAATGCAAAAAACATATTGAAATACAATAATCGGTACGGTTTGTATTTTGATTATGCGTTTAATTAATTAAATGTCCAACTAAAAACTTTCTTACCATAACATTACAATTTTTTTTCAAGTAGGCTATAGTTCTCTCAAAACCACATAACATAATGTTGGCAGGGGTCTGTCGCTTTAAACACGAGCAATAATTGAGCTCATTGGCAACCCTTAAACTCTTCTGTGCTTGCTTGACCCTGAGGGGGGGGGGGGATCAGGGGCAGATACTAGACTAGTAGCTTTTGTTAGCTGTTGTCTCAGTTACTTGTTAACATCACTTTTATAAAATGCACGTGGAATGAAGCAAATTGAATTTAATGTCCTCCCCGTCCTACTGAAAATCAGTTCTGTGACTTGAGTGTGGAGTGGTTAGACTCTAAAGACAAATTTATTTATATATCTGAATGGGATAGACATGAAATAAATAAAAGCAGTTGCAAAGAATTGAGGAAGTGTACGGTTTATTTTACAAGCACAGAAGTACTTATGGGTTTTCAATATAATAAAACTAGGAGCAATGATGGCCACTTAACCCCTGGAGATGACCTAGTGTATTTGTTCTCACGGCTGCATCGTCCTGCATAGTGTGGTGTTGGCTTACTCTTTTGCTGCTTTTGCTACACTTAAACAGAGTGTTGAGTCTTCTTGCACAGACGGGACTGATGGTGGAATTTGTGTGAACACTACCCATCGAAGTTGCTAGTTCTTGAACATACGGTCTAGTACAAACCTTTTTGGACCAGTCCGTATTCGAGAACTAGCAACTGATATGGTTGATGGGCACTTATCAAATTTTGCCGTCGATTCCGTCTCGGCTCTGGGGAGAACACTCTGGTTAAGTGAAAAGTTATTTCTTGGGGGATGGTAGCTCTGAAGCGCAAAAAAGACTTAGGTAGTATAAAAAGCGTTTTTTTGACCCATTTTTTGTGTTTTTTGTGCATATTTTGCTTGTTTTTCATATAATTTGTATGTTTTCTTTGTATTTTATTTAATATTGTTAATAAATTATATATTTTTCCAATACAATTGTTATTATTTACTAGTATTATTATTATTTATAATATTAGAACAATTGGAAAATAGACTAAGTCCATTAAGTAGGTCAACCAATAGTTGGCCTTGAAAAAAATGGCTAAGTCCATAAACTAGGTCAACTACTAACCTTGCAAGGTTAGCAGCTGACCTAGTAAATGGTTTAGCCAAGTAGGCCAGAATGGCCTTGGAAAAAAAGACTATCTCCATAAAGTAGGTCAATGCCCAAATTGCCTTATTCGGCAACCTTGGTTATTACCAAGATTGCTTTCATAAGGCAACTTAGAACACTGAAAGAACATGGAAGCAAAGGGTTAGTTATTAGTTTACATGCTAAAGCAATGGGAACAAAAAGGTTCTATGTACAAATGAATTATCACAACAATGACATCGAATAAACAATATTTATTGCACAACTGTACAATTATTAAACAATGTATGAGTTACAAGTATTTTAAACAGTGCAGTACAAAAAGTGGCCGTGGGAAAAGAAACTATGTCCATGGCCTTGAAATTGCAAAGTGACAAGGATTAGTACGTGGTCATCTCACCAAATTCGTTTCGAAGGTGGGCTGTTTCTAGTGTTGGCCAGAGATCCTAGGCGTGGTGGGATGCAGCGTAGAAGTTCGAAGGTTGCGATGCCAAGATGTTTGAAGTTCAGAGTGTAGACGGACAGATATGCACATTGCACATAGAAGACGTTTCCAATCATCTGAAACAACCACAACATGGAATACTTACAAAATAGCAACATGTAAAGCTAGTGATTGAAGCAGCATCAAGAAATACGTGTTTGTGGTCAAAAGTAATGAAGTTGAAAATGTGGATTTCTAAATCTTATGCACATGCGGGCGGGGATCACAAAACTAACAATGCACACAATATATTTTACAAGGGGAGTGGGAAGAGAACCAAAAGGCCCACCTGGTGGGCAACTGAAAGCAGATTGGAACTTTGTTATGACAACTTTTAAAATCACAAGTGGTTTCTTGCGGACTTTCACGTAAGCTCCTAGGTTCCCCCCTCACATCTGGTAGTTATGTTCCCCCCTCACATCTGATAGTAATCTATTGTACTAGCTTTTATTATGATATGTTTGGTTTTTTTTACAAATTTTGCTGTCGAAACAATAAAAGTTATTTTCACCAACAATATGTTTACTCATGGTATGACATTCTATGTTGTTTGAAAGTTAAATGCAGAAAAGAGAAAATTACTACAATAGAAATGCGCAAACATTAACCCATCTGTAGCCATAAGCATACCAGTACGCATATTCAATACCCAACACAATAGCCATGACATGAGTGTACTGGTACGCAATTGTATGCGCCTGCATTCAAATTAGAATAGGCGGCAAACTACTACTGGTCGGTAAGCTGATCGACTAGCTTTATCTTGAAGGTCGAGCATGTGGCTCTACCGAGCGTCACTTTTATGAACTTGGTTAATTTGTTTTTGATTCGTTATTGACACTGTTATTGAGCGGAATTTTGGCGAACTTCTAGGCAAACAATAAACATGGCGAGTTCCGACAGGAACGATTGTTTTTTTGTAAGAAAAACAACAATGTTTCTCAGATACTGCATGTTTTAGGCTCGCAATTTAGTGTCGGCGATAGTGAAAGTGTAAACTCTAACTCGTGTGTGTTTGTTAAGGCTTGTATCAGTATACGTGATTGTCAACGTAATTTGAGGTAACTTTTAACACCAACAGAGGACTAACAATGAAAACCATAAAAAACCGTTGACTACTTAACTTGACAGATAAGCTTATTTTTTAAATAATTCATACGTCTTCGTACCCATATTCTTAAACATGTTAACTAACATT
This sequence comes from Sweltsa coloradensis, assembly GCA_024449915.1. Lineage (NCBI taxonomy): Eukaryota > Metazoa > Arthropoda > Insecta > Plecoptera > Chloroperlidae > Sweltsa > Sweltsa coloradensis. The sequence goes on along the minus strand of JAMZAV010000122.1, from coordinate 1,264,505 downwards.
GTTCTAAGTTTCAAACCTTTTTAACGGAAATTACGGAAGTTGCGACACTTTGTGTAACTTTGTAACTTAGTGAAGCGCGCCACAAAAAAAGTGAGGCTTTGGAGGTTGTGCGCCGTATTGACCGTTCGGTTGTGGTTGGGTTAATGGTTAACAAAATTAACAAATTAACAAAATCCATCTCGACCGGGGTTCGAACCCAGGTCTTTCACATTCCAGGTCAGCGCCTTAGCAAACTAGACCACCGAGACGGTAACTTTTTAACTTCTGAATTGTAGTTGTATTATAGATCTGAAGGCAACTACAATTTAGACGTTAAAAGTAACCGTCTTTGTGGTGTAGTTGGCTAAGGCGCCTACTTGTAATGTTTGAGACCCGGTTGAGATGGATTTTTCATTTCTGAATATTGTATAAATATTAACAATTGCACGTACAGGAGTGTTTCCCGATTAACCAAATCGAGAAATGTAATGGTGAATTTTAATTTACGTTACTTAAGGTTAATCTATCGGCCTACTACAAATTTTCCTAAATTGTATTTTAGCAAAACAACAGACATAGTTTATCAATCATCACCATTTAACGTTGCCAAAACTATTTTTTATTAATTTTTCGGTTGAGCGGTACACCCAATATAGACGTTTATAGTGAAATTTATGACGTACACCCCGGACATATTCCTGCTCATAATATTTGGGTTAGAAGGCTAATTTTTGTACCTATTTGTAACACGTACTCTTGCCTACAAACTAACATACTTGGAAATTTTGTTCCGTTCATATCTCGCACGGTACACATTTTTTCCCCCGCCGGTACAAATACTAACTTTGTACCGGGAGAAGAAAAAAAATGTACCGTGCAAGATATTAACAAGAACATTTTTTCAAGTTTTTCAAGTATTTCAGTTTGTAGGCAAGAGGACGTGTTATAAATAGGAACAAAAATGAGCCTTCTAACCCAAAAATTATGAGCAGGAATATGTCCGGGGTATACGTCATAAATTTCACTATAAACATATATATTGGGGGTACCGCTCAACCGAAAAATAAGTAAAAAATAGTTTTGGCAATGTCAAATGATGATAATTGATTATCTATGTCTATTATTTTGATAAAAAAATATTTAGGAATTTTTTTATTAGGCCGATAGATCAACCTTAAATGGGACAGCTAATAGGTTTGTTTGGTTTACCTAGTGTAGTGTAGACTTGTGTAGTGTAGGTGTAGGCCTTGAAATCAAATTACACTACACTTTACCCAGGATAACCGAACGTTTTATAAGCTACACTCTACACTAGATTTGCTCACATCAAACTGTCAAACTAAAAAACACAATAAAACAACAAACAGTACTGTTGAAGGCACTAAATGAATCAAAATGATAGAAAATGTGTACTATCTGAACGATGAAAAGCTATTTGAAATATAAACTTCAATAGTGCTTATCCTAATTGAGGTTAGAGTACCCTACGCATTTGCCCTCATCACAAAACATAGTGCCACATAAATAAAATACTTCGAATCAGTTTCTAATACGTAATTATAGACTATTAATTGATTTTAGGAGTTATATCGGATTGTCAATGAAAGAATGTGTCATTCATCATGTTTTAAGCTGTTTCTCTTCAAATGTTGCGCCTAAATTTCTACACCTACACTCTACACGACCTCCTAGAGCTCGTGTAGAAATTCTACACTTTACACTACACGAAGTCAAACCAAACGGCTACACTTAACACTACACTTAATACGAAAACGCTTTTTAGACATTTTGAGCCTACACTAGTGTAAAGTGTAAGTTTGTGTAGCAAACCAAACAAACCTAATGACTGTACTACCCTATTTGATTTGATTCGAACAGTTTGATTATATGAAACACAATCTGAAAATTACAACAACCAACTCGGCTAGGAATTGAACCCAGGTATCCCGCTTGCTTGTTTGCTTGGTGGTCTAGTGGTAAAGACGTCCGGCGGGCAAGCAAGGGACCTGGGTTCAATCCCCAGTCAAGCTGTTTTGTTATGTCTGGATTATTTTCATTGCATCATCTCTTCCACCACTAATTCCTCTATTAATTAAATCATGAAATAAGTAGGGTTGCCGGAAGTGACATTCCCTTATCAACTATCAAAATTTCCATTTGATTCATTATCTAATAATCAGCAATTGATCACTAACTAGGCTATTGTTGCTTGAGCTACTATAATGAAGTGTTAAACTTTGGTTATTTAATTGTTAATGTTTTCAAAACTGGTTGTGTATGTCTGTTGTGTGTGTGATGTGTACTTGAAAGTCAGCCTGTCTGGGACTCGAACCCAGATCATCTGGCTATACTAACTAGGCTAGTGTTGCTTGGCTACTATAATGAAGTGTTAAACTTTGGTTATTTAATTGTTAATGGACATCACAACCCTGGGATTTCCCGGCGATGTAAAGAGCCTTTAAGTTGTTTTAATGACTAATGGCGAAAACCAGAAGTCTCTAACTTGAAGCAGAAGTTAATTACACCTGTTTGAATAACAATAATTTAGGTGGGTGCGCGCGCATCCAAAATCGTGACGTAAAGATTGCGCACAGTCGAATCTCCTCCCCGACCTCAGATTACTGGTCAGCGCTGTAAAGAACTCTCTCTGTAGAAGAAGATATAGTGTTTAGACAAAAACCAAAAGCTTCATCGTATTCAGTGGTATTTCCTCTACAAGAATGTTGCTAAAGTAAACCTTCTTGTAGAAAATAAAACATAGTTTTGGATATTTTATAAAACATGCTAAAAACGACAAATATATCGTACTTTGAGAGACTTTAAAAACAAGTAAAATTTACCAAATGTGAAAATATTTTGACACCCACATATAGCAGTAGGCATGCAAAAAAATAAAAACAATACTACACTGAAATCGAAGCAAACGTGTTCAAGATTGCAAATAATATATGATAGGATGTTTTCAGCAAACTTCGACGCTTCCAGCGACGAGCCGTCCGCGATCAAGTTACAGAGGATATACTACCCATTTAGAAAACATCGTTTTGTCAAGCACGTGTAGTCTGTGTAGCCGTTCATAACCATAAGGTATCGGCTCACAGCTGTCTCGTATGCGGGTTGAGTTCATTCAGTGGTTTATACCATGGTATTAGGATACTTGAACCATGGTTTTATTTCATATCCCGCATACAGATGTAAGTTTTATGATATTGTGAACCCTAATAACTAAGTAACTATGATATCGTGTAGTTATTCACTTATTGCCTCAACTCAACTTGCAACGTTGCAAGTTGCAATTGCTTCAGACGAGGCACGTAGAAAAGAGAGCGTTCCCTTCACCCCCCCCCAACACAAAAGAGCTCCAACGCGCTTGCTTATCAATCAGTCGCTGCTACAAGATACATACAACGAATATTAAATAAATAAATAAATACATTTTATTTAGAGTCTACCCACTCAGTTATAGAACTGATTTTCAGTGGGGGACTTTAAATCAAAGCGACCAAGCCAACCTTGCAGGCCCCGACGCAATCGATCGAGTGGAGCGATAACCAACCAAGAATCGATATTTTTAATTGGAAATATGCAATCAGTGGTATGCGACAGTGCGAACAAACGCGAATCAACCGCCCCAGAATCAACAAGGGCCGATTCAGAACAACTCTGAAGCGAGACTGCGTGAATATATCATCTTTTGAATCAAAAGTAATGTCCACTTCTTCTCCTTCTCATTCAGGGCGAGTTCCCCCATAGAATGTCCAAAACCAATAATTAGTAGGGTCTAGGTACTGGGACGTGTCCACGTGTGAGGTTTGAGATAACAAAGAAGAATGCCCCATTAGAAAAAGTTATTTTGTCAAATGTTCAACAAGGGCAAACTTGTTTTTCATGAAGCTGAAAAGGGAAGATATGCCCTTCTTGAAGAGCTTTACCAAGTGTGCAAATATGCAGGGACATTATCCTAGAGATAATGAAAACCAACAGATCCTATGTATGAAAATATTGTAAAGAATTATGTAACATAAAAATTGTTATCGTCGAAGTGCGTACAAAAATACCCCAATGGTATAACGCTCGAGCTGGCCACCCCAGCACTTGCACTTAGGGTCAATGAGTCGCTTCGCAGTAGGTAAACAATAGGGTGGACGCGCGGTTTTGGACAGGTTAGGATGTGTGTGTTTATAGCTTTTACTTCATTCGATTAAAAGATTGTTGGGATGTTCAAAACTGTTCAAACTCTTTCTAACGTCAGTGGAGCTACGTACCTGATACGGAAAAGGTGTACTCTAGGCCCAAATATGGCTTAGACCATTGTGATTACGCAAAAAACTTGTGTTTTATTTTGTGGCGCTTTTTTGGCCCCCGGGCTAAGGTTTTAAAATGATTGGAATTTTATGTATACACTTATGCTTGGAAGTATTCTTTCACCGATTTTTCTTCACAATTTACTTCTAGTGTTTGGTTATATGTGAACTAAGTAAAAGTAAACCACGGATAACAGTACCCGAGTGTTTATTATAAATTTTAAATCCAGTTAGTGTTCGTGTTTATTCTTAGGTAATTATTGCCACCCTTTTTCCTAGAAGGCGACAATCTGTAAATTAGTGTTTAAAATTTTAGCCGCGGGACCACCGGTTTTGAATGCGTTGCCGTTGTTGTGAGGCGAATACCCATATTAATAATAACAAGGGGTCCTCGCTCACTTGTTATTTACGTTTTAATCATTGTTTTCCATTATGGCAGCTTTTACTCCATACATGTACGACACTGAATATACAGATGAAGAGATATCAGAAAATAGACGTCGACGTGAGGAAAGAAAGGCCTAATACTTATTCAAAATGGCGGAAAGAAACGCAATCATTATTTTGGTGCAAGTGCGGAGTTCAATCTTATGCCGAGTAATGTAGAGAGTGTTTGCTGTTCAGAAAACGATGCCGTAGTGGCTTTAATCAACGAAGGAGATTACGGCTGCTAGTTCACCACCCGACTTTTCAAACATCATATAATATCAAGTGCAGGACTTCATATCTTGAGACAAATTTTGATTCAAAACACTTCCAATCGATTTAAAAGAACACGAGGAATAATTGAGCAAGGAAATTACTAATAAAAGGATGGCGTTATCTTGACATATAGACAGTTTGTAATTGGATAAACAGTTGGAACTAATCTAGGCAAGGGGGAAAAAAGGGTCGTAATTCCCACTTTCGTGCGCGATAAAGAAAAGTCAGGAGACGTTCCTGAGGAATCTGAGTGTATGTAGGATTCCTCCCATTTCCAGGAGCAAACAGAGCAGAAGCCCAATATCCAGGATAAAAAAATCCACATAATTGTCATAATGAAGGTAATCATGACGTCTATGTTATCTCATTGCTTCTAGCATATTTGAAAGCCAATTAAAATATATGTGCACTTTTGACGAGAACAACGCGTGTCCCTGTAATATTATTACGACATTTCTATTTGACTCATACGGAAAAAATAGTCACTGGTATTGTTTTGTTTTTGTTTGTTGTTATGTCTCGCCATAACGTCTCGAACGGAGGCTCGGATCGAGTTGAAAATGTTTACCACCCGCACGCTTCGTTCCCGATTGAATGACATTAGATTTTCTGTGGCGCGATTGAGAATAATAATTTAAAATGTGTTTCACTGTTTTGACTAACGAGCCAACAACGAAATAAATCCACTGTTATGTCGAACAGGTTCCAAGCTTTGTACGGGAGACTCACAGCGTTGAGTCCCCGCCAAGAAGAGGCAAACATAACAAGTACCTTAGAGTCGATGTTTTCTGAAAAGTTGCATCGCGAGTGCCACGGGGGCTGCTACCTTCAATAAGAGGTTTCGCGCAGCGTGAATTCTCAACGAAAGCATGCATAAGTATATCACGCAAATACACGCATATTTGAAATGAATCATAATGTTGTATATTTTTTTTATTTTTTTGCAATGCCTAAGCCTATATGTGGGTGTCAAAATATTTCACATTTGCGCAATTTTACTTGTTTTCAAGGTCTCTGGAAAGAATACGATATATTTGTCGTTTTTTAGCCTGTTTTATAAAATATCAAAAACTAGGTTTTATTTTTCTACAAGAAAGGTTTACTTTAGCAACATTCTGGGAGAGGAAAATACCAATGAATACGATTGAAGCTTTTGGTTTTTTGTCCTAAAACACTATATCTTCTTCTACAGAGAGAGTTCTTACAGCGTGACCAGTTAATCTGAGGTCGGGGAGTAGACTCGACTGTGCGCAATCTTTACGTCACGATTTGGAATGCGCGCGCACCCACCGAATTATTGTTATTCAAACAAGGTTGTAATAAACTTCTGCTTCAAGTTAGAGACTTCTGGTTTTCGAATTAGTCATAAACAACGTAGGTTCTTTACATCGAGGCAGGGGAAATCCCAGGGTTGTGATGTCCTTTAATGTTTTACAAAACTGGTTGTGTATGTCTGTTGTGTGTGTGATGTACACTTGAAAGTCAGCCTGTCTGGGACTCGAACCCAGATCATCTGGCTATATACTAACTAGACTAGTGTTGCTTGGCGGCTACTATCAATGAAGTGTTAAAACTTATTTGGTTATTTAATGTTATGTTTTACAAACACTGGTTGGTGTATGTCTGTTGTGTGGTGGATGATACACTGAAAGTCAGCCCTTGTCTGGGACTCGAACCCAGATCATCTGGCTATACTAACTAGGCTAGTGTTGCTTGGCTACTATAATGAAGTGTTCAACTTTGATTATTTAATTGTTAATGTTCTTCAAAACTGGTTGCGTATGTCTGTTGTGTGTTGTGATGTTACACTGAAACAGTCAGCCTCTGGGACTCGAACCCAGAATCATCTGGCTATACTAAACTAGGCTAGTGTTGGTGGCTACTATAAGGAAGTGTTCAACTTTGTTATTTAATGTTAAGTTTTACAAAACTGGTTGTGTAGTATGTTGTGTGTGTGATGTACACTTGAAAGGTCAGACTGCTGGGACTCGAACCCAGATCATTCTGGCTATACTAACTAGAACTAGTGTTGCTTGGCTACTATAATGAAGTGTTAACACTTTGGTTAGTTAATGTGTTAATGTTTACAAAACTGTTGTGTATGTCTGTTGTGTGGTGATGTTTACACTGAAAAGTCAGCCTGTCTGGGACTCGAACCAGACCATCTGGCTATACAACTAAGGCTAGGGTTGCTTGGCTACTATAATGAAGTGTTAAACTGTGGTTATTTCAATTGTTAAGTTTTACAAAAAACGGTTGTGTATGTCTGTTTGTGTTGTGTGATGTTACACGTGAAAGTCAGCCTGTCTGGGACTCGAAACCCAGCTTATCTGGCTATACTAACTCGGCTAGTGTTGCTTGGCACATAATGAAGTGTTCAACTTTGGTTATTTAATTGTTAATGTTCTTCAAAACTGGTTGTGTGTGTCTGGTGTGTGTGTGTGATGTGTACTTGAAAGTCAGCCTGTCTGGGACTCGAACCCAGGATCATCTGGCTAATACTAACTAGTCCTAGTGTTGCTTGGCTACTATAATGAGTGTTAAACTTGGGTTAAATTTTAATTGTTAAGAGTTTTACAAAAAACCTGGTTGTGTATGTCTGTTGTGTGTGTGATGTACACTTGAAAGTTCAGCCGTCTGGGACTCGAACCCAGATCATCTGGCTATTACTAAATAGGCTAGTGGTTGCTTGGCTATATAATGAAAGTGTTAAACTTGGTTATTTATTGTTAATGTTTTACAAACTGGTTGTGTTATGTCTGTTGTGTGTGTGATGTGTACTTCGAAGTCCAGCCTGTCTGGGCACTCGAACCCAGATCATCTGGCTCTATACTAACTAGGAATTGTTGCTGGCTACTTAATGAATGAAGTGTTAAACTTTGGTTATTTAATTGTTAATGTTTTACAAAACTGGTTGTGTATGTCTGTTGTGTGTGTGATGTGCACTTGAAAGTCAGCCTGTCTGGGACTCGAACCCAGATCATCTGGCTATACTAACTAGGCTAGTGTTGCTTGAGCTACTATAATGAAGTGTTAAACTTTGTTATTTAATTGTTAAATGTTTTTTTTTTACACTAGGAAAACGCTAAAGTCCCGCCGCGTTGATGGTATGAGCGTTTTTTTGTAAGTTTTTTTTGCGTTTTGTGCGTTTGTTTGCACTTTTCCTTTGCAAGTGCTTTTTGAATGCATTGTGGAGGTGATTGTTGTCAAGTTCTATTGTTATTTGTTAATTGGTATTATAAACTTCAAAAAAACTCATATTAAAACCTTATTTCTGTAGATTCTGACTAATTTTTAAACTTTTCTTTCAAAAGGTACTACATCACCATAACCTTAATGTCCATGTGAAATCTGAACGTTGTTAGCCCTACCGTTTTGTCAGAATCGGGCCCAAATGTGACGAAAATATCGCACTAAAAATTGAAAAACTAATATTAAAACCTTTATTTCTATGGATTCTAGCTAACTTTTTCAACTTTTTCTTTCAAAAGGTACTACATCACCATAATTTAATGTCCATGTGAATATGAACGTTCTAGCCCCACCTGTTTGGTCAGAATCGGCCCAAATGTCACGAAAATATCGCACTAAAAATCGAAAAAAATCGTAAAAGTACGATATTTTATGAGAAATATTTCTTCGATTGTACCCAAAAACAATACACCTCTAAGTTCAGAGAAAACGAAGGTCCGGTCAAATTTTCATCAAGATCGCGTATGCCGTTTGCCCGGAATCGAGCGAACAAACAGACGGAAAAAAAAAAAAAAAAAAAAAAAAAAAAACACCCGAGCTAAATTTTTTGGGGGGTCAGTGAAATTGAAGTCTTCGCTTCCGCTCGCTACGCTCGCTCGCTCATCCAAAAACTGGTTGTGTATGTCTGTTGTGTGTGTGATGTGTACTTGAAAGTCAGCCTGTCTGGGACTCGAACCCAGATCATCTGGCTATGCTAACTAGGCTATTGTTGCTTGAACTACTATAATCATTTCGTCATAAAAATAGCATTGCAATCACTACCCTTCAGCAAAATGAACACATATTTAGGGCATATAAAGTTAAATTAATTTGAATTAGCTAGGCGTGTTCGATAATATTTTCAACTGTCAACTGTGGTGGCACCATGCCAACTATAATGTTAAATCAGAATGTTGATGTCAATGGCTAATTGTCAAATGAATTACATATTTTGGAGCTAAAACTTGCAGAAATTAAGAAAAGTTTTCGATTTTGCTCTAATTTAGCATTAAAACGTGATTATTGCCTTATTTTATTTTGCTACTTAATAATAAAACAGTCATCTTTAGCATCATTTAGTGAATAAAGTCATCTACAAAATTTCAGTGTCCCTAGCTATTGTTGCTTGAGCTTCTATAATCAAGTATGTTTTTCAAAACTGGTCGTGTATGTCTGTTGTGTGTGTGATGTGTACTTGAAAGTCAGCTCACTGGGACTCAAACCCAGATCTGGCTATGTTTACTCCTTTATTGTTGCTGGTCTACTATCTTGAAGTGTTACAACTTTGGTTATTAAATTGTTATTTTTTCCAAAAGTGGTTGTGTTTGTCTGTTGTGTAGGGCTATGTATTGTAGGGTTTATTACATACAGCATTTCTGTTTGGGTTCTGCATCATGTGCATTTTAGAATTCACTTCAATTTTTCTCCAGAGCGTTGTACATCTTAATTTGAGTGCTTACGAGTGTGCCGTGTATGTCTGTCTCGTGATAATATAAGAAAACATTGATTTTGAGTAGGACCCTAAATCAACAAAATTCCAAAGGGGTTAGCCTTCGTGAATATTTGACCAAAAATTGAAATGCACGATGGGGCAATTTTATTTCTGCACACGTATACTCTACAGATAGTCGTGATGATTGACAGTGACAGTTCCCGGTTCGATTCATTAAATGAGTAAGAAAACCGCACCTGAAACTCCGGCTCTTCCGTAGGGACGCATCGACCACTAGAACCACATAGTCAGTAAGTTAGTAACTCTGCGATTGTGATACTTTATAGATCCAAACAGTACTAGGCCCACCTACGCGAGTGCTTCGCACTGTTCTCAAAACTTGTGACCGAAACGTTGTTACTTCATGCGGTGTCAGTGCACGTCTCCAGAACATAGTTTAGTTAAACGATTATTTTACAGTCTTCTTTTCATGTCTACAATATTGACATTATTCATGGCATGTGTTTACCAGTTAACCAGTATCAATGACAGTTGGCATTTTGTTTCGTTCGAGATATAATTTTTTTAATGTTTCTTTTGTTCTTCGTTCCTTTACAGCTTGCATGCAACACTTTTTTTTTTGGGTGGACATCGTCTTCGGCCTAAACCGTGTTGTTTCTGTTGGTAAATCAAATCTTTGGCAGGTGTTTGTCATTGACTGTTGTGTACAGTACTTCCATTTTTGTAGTGCTTCTTAGTACATGCTGTTTTCACATGGGCTCCACTAGGGATGTACATCAATACTTATTTCATTACCGATTATCAAAATAGTAATGTCATTACCAAAAAGATATTATCGATAATATCAATATCGCCACCAAAACCGGTTCCTGTGCATACAAGTGGAACCTTAGTGTGGCAAGTGTAAGTCAAAACGATACAATCACGTTCCGTTTGCTGACTCACTGTCTTCGATGTCATGTGTTTGGCTTCCGTGATCGACTGATAGCTCATTTCCAAACATAACTCTCGAGTGTGACACCATGGCACAACGTGAGATAATCTCAGTCTTTAGAGTTTTGGTTTGTGTGTCTATTGACCTTGGTGTGTGTCTCTATTGACCAATTATTTGATATTTCAATTTTCAATTATCGATAATGAATTTTGATTATCGATCATCGAAATTATATCCATTTTTGATTATTTATCAATAATAACAATTATCGTGTGCATCCCTGTGTGCTGTAGTTGCGAGTGATGAGATTTTTTAAAATCGCGCTGTGCCTACTCCACTTCAGGTTAGCCGTTGGTACGGAATGGTATATTATCTCTTTCATCACTCATGATCTAGCCTTTTGGCAGCTATCACAGAAGCAAAAATGAAGGGCTCTGAAGTAGGGCTGTGAACGGGTACTTGCCAGTTAAACACGGGTAATGAAATGAGTCGTCGGGTACTCGTTTTACTGTTTTTGTCTCCAATTCCGCTAAATTACAGCCGCCGCTGGTCAGTCTTTCACTCGTCATTAATAAGCGCTCGAATTTAGTCTGTGTCACGCTCGAGTGAGTGACATCAAAACACAGACAAGAGCCGAACATTACGCGGAGAACGGGTAAGGCCCTCGCTACGCGCGCACCGACATTCATTGTAATCGACCGATAAGTGACTGACCGAGATATCTATGCATTCCGGCAATATCAATTCCTTATGAAAGTGCGTTTTTAACAGCTGGACATTAGAAACGAGCATCTCTGGCGCTCGAGACATGTTCAAATGTGTGTGTTAAAAGTTGTAATGTGAGTCGGTAAATTTACTGAGCCTGTAGGTGAAATCATTATATAGACTAATAAGAAAAATCCAAAATAGTCTTGTTTTTATTAATAACTTCTTACTGAGTCAGCTGGGGTTTTAAAAAAAATATTTCACTTCTTTCTATTCTCCTACAGTCAACTGTACCATCTCTTCCACATCTTCCCAGCTCTCTACTCTTGCCTAAAGAAATCCTTCTATCTCTTTCTTGGCCTCTCCATAATTTGATCTACTCCTTGTTCATATATTTTCTTGGGCACAAGCCTTCTTTCTTCCAGCATTTGTTTCACACGTCCAATCAGTCTTTCCAACCAGTCATTCACCTTTGCTACACCCAGCATCTTCTCTAATGGTGGTTAATAATGAATACTGATATTGAGGGCTGTTCGTGTATTCTTGCTTGATAGCTAAGCGCAGTTTCATGCATGTCGGATTCTTCGTGGACTTGGGAACGAGTAGCGATTTGTGAGATGGGAAATTGTACAGTTTCCTTTCAACTGTGCTAGCTAATACTCGTGTCAATCTCGGCAGTTGTTGACTTGCTGTTTATATATTCTATACTTGCTGTAATCCTTTCATTTTGTTCATGCCCAAATAAGTAGGGTTATTTCCTTGTTCAATACTGTACATGCAATGTTACTTAGAAATCTGTGATCAGCTGCCTGTTGTCTAGTGCCTTCGGTGCATTAGTTATTCTTATTCCTCTCAAACTCTCAAATTAACAAAAAAAAAACTTAAATTTCAGTTTAAAATGTGCAATTAATTACCTGGGCCCCGATTCATGTACATTTTTATCCCGGTATAAGCAGAGTTAGGTGGTATAAGTGCGGTATAACTCCGAATCCAATTCATGAAGACTTATCCCGCCTCGCACGGGGATAAAAAAAATATGTAAACAGATGGCGGACATTTTAAATTTTGCGTCTATGTGTAAAACGAGAAAAGTTTTCATTACTCTCATAAAACAAATCAGAAAACCGTCTCGGGCCTAGGCCCAGATGTAGAAAATTATTCATAATACAACAGTGTAGGCCTAAAGTTCGATTAGGCTATAGGACTAGATAAAATTAATACGAACATAACACGTTTGACAAGCCCTTGGCCTCTCCTAGGCAACCCTAGGCCTGCACGACCTTGTTTTGACACACATCCCGCACAAATAACTAGTTTTGATTACTAAAAGCCTTATGCAGATGAACAATAGTATGATAGTCCTAGGCTATTCCAAAATTTACGGCAGTAAAACGCCTTTTCTTTTCTTTTAATGATCTCACGCAATCTTCTGTCAATAAATAAAAATGTAAAACAAAAGATGGAGCAAATTTTTAGTGTTCTTTTGCAAATCTGCTGATTTACATGGCTGTGGAATGCAGTGGAAAAAACATTTGTTGTACTTGTTGTTGGATTGAAAATTTCTGATTGGATGAGAGTTGCTCAGACTTAACCAGGCCTTATCCTGCCATGTCCTGCATTATACCGTCCTTATACCACTTATACCCGGGATAAAATATGTACATGAATCGGGGCCCTGGTTGTGTAGTAAGCAAGTCTTATTTTCATTGACAATATAATTCCATTCAGTGTTGACCATATCTTCAGTGCGATATTAGGGGGGGGGGGGGGCAAAGCTTTATTTTGTTGTAGTCGAACTAATTCAACAATGATCAACAATGGTTGTTATCAGGAGACAGTGGAACTGCGAGTTGACAAGACTAATTGTTAAGCAATCGTATTTTGGATCCATTTGCTATCTTCCGTTGAAATCTACACAAAAAGAAATCTCATCTTCGAAAACAGTTTTTTGACGGCATTTATCTCTGTATCGTTGGCCAAACTGGTGATGCTGTACGTGACTATGGCAACTTTAACTGACACCGCCTATACTCTATGTACTATTTGCTTTCAACTTTCAAAGGGGAAGTAATGACCTAAGTACCACATTCAGTAACATCCTACGAAAAAAGACTACGTCGATAAAGAAGTCTGCGTTGAATAACTATTGGGAATTTAACTCGCGATCGATAAAGTCCTGACCGATAAATATTGAATCAAAAATGATTATACAACTTTCTTTAAGCGATGTCTATCGATACAATTATCCCCATTTTCAATGCTCTTTCAGTCATTAAAGTAATAAGGAAAAATTAATTGGTAATGTCAATTGACGACTTGAAATGTACCCGCCTCCTGACCACGAGGCAACATGGCGGAATTAGTTGGTATAAATCCTCATTTTGCAAGTTGATACCTGCTTCACGGCGCAACACTTATCACGCTCTAACTTTTATTCTATTCATTATTTGGCAAATATTTAAATGAATAATATTTAGCAAATATATCATTCTTTGTAATAGCGATTATTACGATTTTTTTGACACAGTCGTTAGCTTGTTATAACAATTTACGCATCATACATGTGAAAATTATCAATGACTCAAGTTTTCTCAATAATTTATTTGACAAAAAACTACTGATTGAATTTCGACAAGACCTCTTTAAAAATATGCATCAGACTGTTTAGACAAGAAATAAACTAACTTTCTAGATAGAAAGTGCACTGAACGAAACTTTGCAGCATAGAGTAATATGCAGGGTATGTGTTTTTATCTAAAATACGCACTCTTGACGTGCGGATGAGCCGTGAAAAAGTGCACGCTGCATATTACTCTATGCCAGGGGCCGTCAATTAATATTATTAAAGGTCCCCTCACCAATTTTAGAAGATCTCGTGGGGTCCGAGGCATCCCCGTTATTATAGTTTTTTTTATGTTAGTGGGAAAAATGGCACCTCTTGTCTTGGGCCAACAAAACCGTGCAAAAACACTCAATTGTGCGGTGTCGTTAATGTCGCATGATTCATCGACAGCTAATGCAAAGCAAGTGGTATTGCTCAATGAGTGAATTAAAGATTTGAAGTTTTCTGACGCGAGAATTTCCGTTCGACGTATTGTTGTTGATGCGGATAATGGAATTTTATCGATTGCTTCAACGATTTCTTTTTTGTCTCCGAACAGAGCTGTTGCTGCTTCTTTCATGCACGTTTTAACTATTTCCGCGTCACTGAATGGCTTTTGATGTTTGTTTAAAACCCAACATACTGGTAGCGACGCTTCAACGGATTTTTCTTGGTCAGTCATTGACTTTACCATAATTTGTGAACTTTTTGTGTACGACGCACTGAGACTAGCGATTTTTTTTTACGTAAGTTACTTCCAATCAGGAATTTATTTAGGACCTCCTAAAGGCTCATTCATAACCAACTTAGGCCTCTAACTTAGCCTCTAACTTTAGGTTGCTGTTCATGATAGATATTTAGGCCGCTAACTTAACAGCCACTGCCTCCTAGATGTTGCTCGTGGCAGAGTGCTTTACAGCCATACCGTCGCCTCTAACTTTAGGTGGCTGTGCATGATAGATGTTTTTAAACCAATCACAACACAGATTTGCAGTATTTACTTTTATCGCGCCAATGCTTGACATACAATAACATTCAGCATTCAGTAAGTAGGCCTAGCCTAGCTCTACTTAGGTAGCATTATAGAATTGATTGACTATAGACTGTACAGTTTATTAAACAATAATTGATGGTAAAAATAATAAACGTATTTATTTAAGACAACGTGAAGTAAGCCTTACATAACCTCACATGGCCTAGCCCAAGCTTGGGGCTAGGCCTAGTACCGCAATAAACGTTAATAATACTGACGGTCAGTTGACATTTCTGCCCCAATCGATAGCCAAATGTTTTCTTTTATATTCTTATCTTTGTATAAAGACGAATATTTTACATATAGCAGTGGCCTTTTCATGAATTCGTTCAATAGCTTTTCATCGAACAATAGCTGATGTTCCTTGGGATCCATTTTGCTGTTTGTTTACGTTTTCAATCGGATATGACCGAAAATTGTCGGCTCGAGTCTCTCTCTGATGGTTAAAAGCTTAATGTTAAGTTAGCTGCTAAGTAAAACCTTGGAGTTTGCAAACATTCGGTTGCTGATAAATGTAAGTTAAAGGCTAAGTTTGGTCATGAACAGACGTGTTGTTTTCCATAAGACAAACCTTTAAGTTAGAGGCTAAGTTAGCTACTAAGTTGGTTGTGAATGGCCCTTTATGCTTAGTTTCATGATGTCTTTTAATGTTCCCACTCTTGACAAGTGCAACTGTTTCTTGACAAATTAAACACATGGGTCGGGGATTTAGAGTGGATTTATTTACAAGGATAAAACAGTAGCCCTACTTTTCAGTCCAATCAGGTAAAAATGTTCTATTTTCAAAGTCTACTTTACACTTCTTTGGGTCCATATTGACGATTTCTAACCGTGATTTAAATTTCTAGTATTTTCTCGCACGTCGCACTTAACACGACCGACAAGCACACTCCACACAAAACATTGAGAAAACACCAAACACTCACTGTCACAGTAACATCGACGCTCACTGACAAGAACACGGCGGGCTACTGAATTGCATGGAAGTCCAAGCGCATCTCCCAAGCAAACAAAACAATCCACAGGGTGGTTAATTCAGCGGACTAGTGTGAGCTGAGTGCATGAATAAAAAGTAAGCAATAATACGAGAAAACGCGAAATTTTACAACCAGCAATTTATTTAGGAATCCTAACAGGACTATTTATTGTGCACAAAGGGCTGCCTTACCCATTGAAAATATGTGACTCTGAAAAGAGGTAGGTAGGGCCTAGGTAGGTAATTGAAATAGCAACAGCATTTCAACTTTTCAGAGAATATTCACTTGAGCTGAATAATTTTTAATTTGAGTTTCCAATTATTTTGTTATTGTGGGGATGCTGAGGCTTATTGTGGGGTCCAATTCCGCGGTCCGCTTATTGACGGTCCCTGCTCTATGCTGTAAATTTTCGTTCAGTGCACTTTCTATCTAGAAAGTTAGTATATTTCTTGTCTAAACAGTCTGATGCATTTTTACAAAGAATTCTTGTCGAAATCCGATCAGTAGTTTTTTGCCAAATAAATTAATGAGAAAACTTAAGTCATTGATAATTTTCACTTGTGTGATGCGTACATTGTTATAACAAGCTAACGACTTTGTCAAAATAATCGAAATAATCGCTATTACAAGGAATGATATGTTTGCTAAATATTATTCATTTAAGTATTGTCCAAATAATGAATAGAATGCGCCGTTCAGCAGGCGCCAACTTGCAAAATGAGGATTTATACCCAATACTAGTCACGGGACCTATCGATCGTTTTAAGCTCCGCCCATTTCAAGTCGTCAATTGGGCCTTTCTGTTCAGTGGCAAGCACTTGTCCCATGGTAAGCTAGAGCTAGAGATTATAAAAAAGACGATCTGGTCCAAACAACCGATACGAACAGTTGGAAGCGAAAGAAGAGTGGGGTGGAAGAAAGGAGTGTTTAAGTTGCATCAAGGGGTTTTAAAAAATGAGGAAGCTGTGCAATTACTAACAGGAAAAATCTTTGGGGGAAATTGATGTTTAAGCAAGGAAAGGAATATCGAAGAATGTCTAATGAAAAGGATGAGGACGCGGAGACGATTCCAGGCGAGAATTAGAAGCAGCGGATGAAGGAATTGAACAGTGGAAAGACTAAGAGAAATGGAAATGATTGAGACAGCATTTGATTAGATTTTGGTTGCTTAACGTCGCTATTGATGCAACATTGCTATTCAAGACAGAGTGGTGATAGACCAGGGTGAAGGGCAATGGTTACAAAAAACCTATGCTTTCACAGGATTCAAACCCACGTCCTCTTGGAGCCACGTTTCAGACCAGCACCCTAGATAAATAAAATAAATAAGAGTACCCACTCAAGTCACAGAACTGATTTTCAGTGGGATACATTAAATTGTATGCAACACCGGGGACGGGGACATTCGATTGTTGTTTTCTTATGCCCGCATCTACTTTATAGTCATCATGCGTCTAACTAAGAGATATGCCTCCCTCTTATTTCTGTCCATGCCCTCTGGCATTTCGTCGGTCACTTCCTTTAGTTTAGTGCATACGTGTAAGTGTAGTCTGTCCTGCACTCCGTCATTACACAATCTGCATACGTCCGATTCGATATTCCAAATCTATGGAGATGTTTTGCCAGCAGGTCATGCCCCGTTTCCAAGCGAAACATTGCTGTTTTCATCTTCCTTTTGTATGTTACATTTCTTTTCTTGGTAGCATAAGTCTCCCAACTTTTATCCTTTGACTCCTCTTTCCGTCTTTCATTTACTTCATTGTTGTGGGCTGATTTGAGATGCGATTTTATGGCACTGTAAGACATGGGTTTTGCAATTTGTTCCTTCTTACTTCCCATCTTTGCTAGGGTCTGCCTTTTCATTCCCATTGATACCACAGTGGGCGGGCACCCATTGCAGGCAGAACTATTGTGTTTCCAGTCTGCATTAACTTGAGAATCTTAACTTTATACACTTGGTTTCTTTTCACTGTTTTTCCTTTTTTTTTACAGTCTATCAAAAGAACTACTTTCCTATTTTGTTTCTTTTCCATTTTTTCCAGGGCTCTTATCGCTTTTACTTCCCCATCATAATTACTACCATTCCTTCCAGCAGGGACTGAGTCTTCAAACTCCCTGCTGTATACTCCAGCCCCTGTAGTGCCCGTCGTAGTGTGGCCGATCATCCGTGTAAACGTGCAACCCACAATTCTCTATTATATTTCTCTATACAGATACGAGTATGTTGTCATTTTTGATTCGAGTTCTTGGTGATTGTCCTTTTTACCATTTATACCCTCGATGTCCTTGACGTCTCTCTCTATTGTTACAATATTGCAATTCTAGACTGAGTGGAGCCTTGTATAAGCTGTTTGCTTTGTTGATGCGACCGAAGATGGAATGAGGATATTTGTGATCATGTAGGCATAAGGAATTTAACAGAGCAATTTGGAGAGAGAAGATTAAAATCGTTTGGACATGTCAAAGAGCGTGATTGCCGAGAAGGATGATGGAATTGGAAATTCCAGGTAGGAGACCAAGGGGCAGACCATGACAATGATGGCCGGATAAGCTGAGAAAAGATGTGGAACAGCGAGGAGACTGGAATGCGGTGAAAAGAGTTGTGGCATCAGAGACCTATCTTCAATGCCGACTCCAAGCAGAGTTGGACGTGGTAACAGATGATAATAAGTGGTGATAGGACGAGGGTGAATGGTATTAACAACAAACCTATGCCTTATGCAGGATTCGAACCCACGTCCTAATAGTGTTGCATGTTTCGGACCAGCGCCTCAATCGTATGAGACACCACGGATACAAGAAGACGTTGGAAAGGAAGATTGGCAAGAGTGAAGCTATGGGAAGGGCAGAAAATAATGGGAAAATAAATTGGTCGAGAGGAAGATCAGGAAGAAACGTCGAGTCTGACAAGCTTAGTAAACAAATAAATTGTATTTATAGTCTACCCACTCAGTTATAGAACTGATTTTCAGTGGGGGACAGTAAATCAAAGCGACCAAGCCAACCCTGTAGGCCCCGACGCAATCGACGAGTGAGCGATAACCAACCAAAGATCGATATTTTTAATAGGAAATATAGCAATCAGTGGTATGGACAGTGCGAACACCGCGGATCAACGCCAGAATCAACAAGGCCGATTGAGAACAACTCTGAATTTATTATGTGCTTCGTTGCTAGGACGGATCCAAAGTCACCGTTTACAAACTCCTAAGACAAGAACTGATGGACTTAAGTCCAAATCAGAAGTTAAAAAACTTCTGACTTTGGCGGGAATCGAACCCCGGACCTTCTGCATTGGAAGCAGATACGCTAACCACAAGACCAACGAGCCACACTAGCGTACAATCACACTAAGTAATCGATAGTTTCGTGCCCTAGGTAACGGTGGAAAATTACCACAAAACCCGACGCAGTTGGAATCGAGCTCAGATTGTTATTTAATCTATTTGATGTGATATTTGGAACGGAATAGACAATAACCTACAAAATCCATCGAACAATAATCAAACTTGTCGTAGGCTTTCGCGGCCGGAGTCAATATAAAACACTTGGCTGTCGGGTGTCGCCGCGTCCATGATAGATGAAAACTGACTGGGTATAGGCTCAGTAAAACGTGGAAACCAACTATAGAGCGGCTAAAGCGAGAGGATAACAGCGTGACGTCAGTGGCTGGGCGCGAAGCGAGTGCGCATGCGCGTTCAGACTGACAAAACTGGTTGCACAACTTGGTGGGGGTGACTTGCACAGACGAGCTGGACCGAGTAGGTTCGTTCTGTGTAAGTACCCTTCAAGTGTTTTTAAACTCTGAAGATGGACCGTGTAACCGGTCCGAAACGTCAGTTTTCATCTATCATGGACGCGGCGAAAACCCGACAGCCAAGTGTTTACAATAATCAAACGATTGTCAATGTTTATATCGTCTGTACGTATTTTTAAGTATCACACATTACCTACTACCTAGACCTACCTAAAGCTACATTTTAAAGCAATTTATATATCTGATGTAGCTATACAAATCCCAGTAAATCCCTCTTTAGTTTTTAAACTATTTGTGAATGCAGTACCGTCGAACAATTTAAGCCGATATTCCTTCAACATTGTTAGCCTCGTTATTCATGACAATGATACGTACTACTAATAATGAATGATGATTTGCAAATTCTTAAGAGTACAGCTGTAGGCTACTATTGTACTTAAAGCTAGCTAGGGAAACGCCAAAGTCGTTGTTAAACGAGTAAGTGAGCCATGTGTTGAGTACCCGGTAACATTACTTTTCTTCCCCCTACGTAAGGCCTCCCTAGCCTATCATAGGCTAGAGAGGCGCATTATGACCTTACAGTTTATGTGCCCTTTTACCAAAATTAAACTTAAAAAAACTATTATTTATACGAATATAATTATCAAACTTAAATGCAAATGTTCCCGCGGGTACTCAAACACATGACTTGCTCACTCGTCTAACAACGACTTTGGCATTTCCCAAGTCTAGTTGGCTAAAGCGCCCTTATAGCCGAAATGTGGGAGACGTGGGTTCAATCCCCTGGTTGGGAAAGATTTTGTAATTTCTAGATTGTATTTAAAAAATTATTATACATGTTTTGAAATGCATATAACGCAGTGTAGTCCATCATCTGTGGCAATACTATGGAAAACATAGCCAGTACGAAATACGTGTAAATATTGCAAGGTTTACTCAATCTCCTAGCGGAATTTGGGGATACCTTGGGCGTGCAAAATTCGATCCACCGTGGGCACGGCATTTCACGGCCAGGCAAATAACTAACGAAAATTAGCTTTTCAAAATCTAAACCATCGTCGTTAAAATAATTTCTAAACATTGGAAGCCTATTTTTCAATTTTCTATTTCTTGTAGGTTTAAATCGCAATGGATCTAGCTGATTTTGTTAGCAGTTCTCAGTAAACTCGGACCGGATGTCTGTTTAAAATTTCAGCGCAATCTGTTCAGCGATTCGGATGATTTTCAACGTACACACACACGCATGCAGACTAACAGAATAAGCCACCATTGAAGTTGAATGGAGATCAGTCTGTTCGCTGCGCTCACTCGTTTAATTAAAAAAATAACAAAAGTAATTTGTGGTACAACCTATATAGGCCTACATACGTTTTGAATTGTGGGTAGTTTTTTTTTTTTCATTCAGTGTCTGTTCTGGTTTGCATGAAAATGAAGTTACTGCATAATGAAATTATACGTGGAATTGACTTACCATCGGCAATGTACGGCTTGGACGCTGCTTGCGGTGATGCTAGGGGGGGTGGTACTTCATGTGGCTGTCCTAGGAGCGGACATCGGTCTTGCGGTGGGCGGTGGAGACAACGAGACATCCTTGGAGGGCGGTGCTTCATCCAGGGACCAGGGTCATATGGCATCTGGAAAGAAGAAAATAACATACTATGACACTTGATAATAATAAAGACAGTAAATTAAATAGCCTATAGGGTTGGCTTAGTCAGTTTTAAATTTAATATCCCCCACTGAAAATCAGTTATGTAACTTGAGTAGGTAAACTCAAATAGCCTACATATTATATAGTGCTATTTTTATTTTTTTAAATTAAAAACTTAATTTAATTTGAGTGTACTGGATGGCTCTGTTAAACTAATAGTAACAGTCATTGCCACCTGCCGTTTACATTGACGAATTGACAATTAAGTCGGAGCTATTTTATTGGTAACTAGTTCATGATAGAAACAGGTGTAAAAGTAACTGTTTGGTGTTTTCCTTAATGTTGGAAGTATTGATTTAATAAACATAGAATAATTTAACTAAGGTAATAATTAGGGTTGTGCGAACCCACTATTTTTACTTCGAACTCGAACTTTCATAGTAGGCCCATTGAAAATGGAACTTCACAAAAATTTTGAACCCAACCAAACTCAAACCCAACTTAAAGGGATATCCGATATCAAACCGTTATCATAGGTAAAATAGTGATGAATCTGGACCAGCACCTCCACCTTCCATGTTTTGTTTCTAAATTCGTACCTATAAACTGAGAACCCTTTTTTGACATGTCAAATAATGTGACCACACACCACCACAAATTAGTTAGAAAAAAAATCAAACTCTAACAGAACTTGAACTTAAAAGTAGAGTTCGAAACGTTTGCACATCCCTAGTAATAATATTACTTCAGCAGTAGTTTTACGGTACCGGTATGTCACAAAAATAAGCTTACCTAAGCGCTTTGATGTTGGAAACTCTTGCCCGTTGTCGGCGTAGAAGTCTCGAGGCCACACGGTACAGACAACCTTCCTTCTTGGAGACGAGCGCGACATTCAGCCGTACTGCGGAAGAAAGAAACGACATCGGTGAGAAATAGAAATTTAGGCTTCATGCAAGACGACGTGGCAGCTTTCTTCATGCACAACTTATAATGTCCGTCTAAAAATAATAATTAATTAGGCGTAAAGATGAACAGGATTCGAACCTGAAGGGCAGGAACTTGTATCCAATCGACCATGGCTACTAAATTTAAATACCTAGTGTGTTTTTAAAATATGGTAGTCTTCGATGATTATATTAGTAAAAAATTCAATTTGATACAATATTATTAGCTTTGCATGGAATTATCAACCTTATTAATCATTATCTATGCTACTCCTTGCTTTCCTGATCTTGAGTTGAACATCAAAGCCCTCACAAAAAATATAGTTAGTAGTATTGTTCATTTGCTGTAGATAAATGAATAGTACAAGTAAATGTTTAATTAATTGAGCAAAGCTACACTTGTCTTTATACAAAGCTATAATCAATCACACAATCAGTAATCACCATCAATAATTTGATGAACAAGGAGGAGAAATAAATTAACTTGTTGCAATTTCCACCATCGCCATACTTGGGGAAGTTCCATTTGAAAAGGAACTTTTAAAAGATTCAGTTCATCAATAAAAAAAAATTACTATATAAAGTTCAAGTTCCTTTTTACACCCTTACCTCTAAACAGTTCCAAGTTCCTCCCTCATAAAAAGGAACTAATGTTCCTTTAAAAAGTTCTCTTTTATTTTTAAGTTGGTTTAATGGGACTGCAGAGTGAATGACGTGCAACTTGCAAGCATATACGGCTGCGAGTGGTAGGATCATGAATCATGATGGTACCGGTACATATGATATGAAAATTATAAATGATACGTAACGGCAAGGTTGTTCGCTAACTAATACTAAAAAGTGGTGTTAAGTGCAAAATTGACTATACCCCTACCTACTTAATTAACTGGAACGTTTAAAAGAACTTTCTAACAAAAATCCTTGAAAATATGAACTTGATTACTTAAATGTTCCTCAACACTAAATGGGATCAAGTTAAGTTCCTTCGTTCCAGGAAAATGAAACTCGTTCTTTTAAAATGTTCCTCACCCAAGTATGACCATCACTATACTTGAGGAAGTAAATAACCATGACTGTATTCAAAGTTTTGTTTTGTGGGTCAAGCAATTTTATTGTAAGGGCGCACAGAACACCATGGTTACCATGGGTAGTGCAATAACCTTAGGTTCCAAACTATTTCCTTTGCTGATGTGTTGTGGTGTTCAAACGATCCAACAAGAGCCAAAGATCTTCATAACCAAATAATTAAATTAAATAAAAAATAATTAATAATATAATAATTAATTAATGAAATAAAATGGCAAATTATCAATAAATGTACTGGAGTATCTACTGTATATACATGAAAAGCAAAAATGAGAGGAACAACAATGTAAAGTGAATGAAACTTACCATTAAAAATTTATGTTTGCTCCGGCATCTAAGCTGCTTGCGATGCTGAGTCTGGTGAAGGCATGCTTGAGGGCGGTGGGCGGAGAAGAGTGGCAAGGTGCCAGGCTTGATGGGCGCCATGCAGCTGGAAGCAAAGAACAGAAGTGATGAGTACGAGATTTCTAGATACGTAACCAACAGTGACGTTACATTGTTACTTTAAACTGTCAGCACTACTTCAAATTGAATTTTATTATTTTTAATAGTTTTTTTATTTTTTATTAATAGTTATTTTGTCATTAATTTGACTTGCCAAAGAAGAACATACATGTAGTGAATGCTCGACTCTTTAATCCTTGATATGCTTGTCATACAATATCATCAACATAAGTGAAATCTTAAAATTCTAGTTCAAAGCCTCTACAAAAATATGGGCACATAATTGAATATTTAACTCACCAATTACTCGTCAGCTAAAGCTTCACGGATCCATGTGACAAGTAGCCTTGCGAAAGGGCGAAGCAGAGGGAGCTGGTTGCACAGCTAGAGGTTCTCATGTGACATCCAGCCATCTGTAGTGTCATAAAACAATACAATATTTCATTAGCATACTAAATTCAATTTCAAATTTCAACAATTAATTTTCCAATTAGAGCAACATGTCAAGTGTTATTAGTGCCATATTATTAATTGTTTTGTTTACCTAAATCACAATTAATCAACCTCCTCATGTGGTCAGGAATCGAACCGATATCCCTCTGCTATGATAGAAGGTATAAATTAACTGGATCAACCAACAAAACGGTGGAAATTGCTACAATTTATGAATACCGGTACTAAAAAGCAAAATAATATGTTTTAGTTGTATTGTTGATGGGGGGGGGGGGGGTTTATGTAACAATAGCTAACCTAGAATCTCGTCTTGTCCAATTGATCATGTTGGTTGGTGTCAGGATTCTCTTCTTCTTGACATTCCCGATGCTCAGTTGTAGCGAGAGGTAAGAATGTGACGGTCCAAGGGTGAGTCCCCCCCCCCCTCACCCCGCAGACAGTGACGTGTTGGGTGACAGACATCAGCTGGGGAACCTGCAGCATACGAACAAACCAACTGTCAACACCTACGACGCAATCATCATGACCTAGTTAGTCTCAGGGTTATGTATTGAGCCAATGTGTGGAGATAATCCCGGATGAGTCAACTGAACCAAGAGCATGCAGGCTGCAGGCACGAAGCCTACTCCTAGTGAAACTTGAGAGCAGGCCGACAGGACAAACAGCTTCCCAGTATCCGACAGAGCAGCAATTGCAGTTTTTTTCATAACTCGCAAGACTTTGAATTATCACAATAATTGTCGCCGATTAATTGTTTGCACTTAATGATCACCTAAAGCAAAGTGTTCCCTACGACAAGTACCCTCCAACTCCAAGAAAATAATTCGTTCAATTACGAGTCAACTGAATTGAAACGAGATCATGACCTCTTGACAAAGGTTGACACATTAATATGGGATTCGAACCCACATGTGTTCCGTACGGCTGATCTGCGCACCAAACCGTATGAAGAGCTATCGCGACGATTCAAAAGAGTATCCTAGTTTAGTAATTTACCACCAACAAATTATTGGTTATTTTAAACGCTACAGATAATAAAATAATAATTAGGTAACATTCCAAGTCTGTCGTGGTACGGGCGACGTGATGATAACAGACAACGCGGGATTGATATCACTCTGTGCATGGGTGAGTGAGTCATTGCGTAGTGGTGCGACAGTGACACAACCACGGCATTTGTTGGGGAAATAACCAGGCTTGGGAGATCGCGTTGTAAACATAGGTGGTTCGACTGTCTAGACTCTAGAATGAAATCACTTCATGGTTTGCCCACCCACAGCCATTCACTCCACCAACAACTATAGGTCCCAGCATAAAACATTCAGATTGAATGATATAACAGAAATGAACGTGGAAGATGTGGGTTCGGATTCATCCAAGCACTTTCATAGGGAGGGGCAGGGTCACGGCTTACACTTGAAATACAGGCAACACGCTATAGCATTGCCTTGCCGTTGACTGATATGGTCAGGTTCACTGTGTACCCTTGAAATACAGGCAAGACGCTAGCAGTGCCATGCCGTTAAAACACGGAAATTACAGTTAAATTGCAATTTGGAATTTTAATTGGGTCAGGCTAACGATTAATGATCAATGGTAGTAGAGAAGTAGAAGAGAAGCCGTGGATACGATGGCTGTAGAAGAGACCGAGACACGTTTTTAAATCCCAAATAGTTTCAACGACCAGAGAAAATTATCAAAATCTCGTGTTTCTAGAGCGTTAATTATTAAACGAAATGCAGATAGCAACGACTTAATTCATAATGAATGGTATAATGTAATAATAATTAGGATAATGAATAGGATGGCTAGACATAAAACAAGATGTAATGGAGACAACGAACGATGTTGACGAGACACGTGTTTGAATTCAGAACGGTTTCACGACCAAAGGAAATAATCAAAATTTCGTTTTTCTGGAGCGTTAATTATTAAACGAAAAGGACTAGCAATGAATGAATTCATAATGGATGAGATAATGCAATAATAACTACGTAAATGAATAGGATGGCTGTAATAAAACAAGATGTAGGTTATGTAGAATATGCAATGAGGGCAGACAGGCTCACCTTGCTCGCGTCGACCGGACCGTTGTTATCTGCTCGGAGACTGCCTGGCAACTGAACCGAGGCACAGACGCGCAAGAGTTCTGTGACGTAGCCCGCGTGAAAGTGTTTTGATTGGTTGGAAATGCTGTCATCGTCGTGCTCTAAGCGTGCGAGTACCTCTGTTCGGTGGCTCCAAGGATGACGTAGTCAGGCCTACGTGTCCGACCAGCAAACCAGGGCTCGCGAGTTCGAGTCCCGGTTAAGTCATTTACTTTATTATCTCATCATAATCTTAAAAAGTTCAAAGCGACGTAGAACACGGTCTGGAATAGAAGAGCGTGTTTTTTAATCTACCAAGGGGGGGGGGGGGTAATATTTTCTGTTCGTGGATAATCAGACGAGAATCATAATAATTAAGACTTATCTGGTGACAAACAAATAAAGTGGTCATGATTTGACAAAGAAAAAATAAATGTTTATGAATTAAATATTGATTGCCAAGGAAGATTTAGAGCTGCGTCTCAATCCATAAACCTCAATTAAGTAATTATATTCCGTTAACCAATTGGTCAGTCATCAATAAGTCAAACAAGGTAACTGTTCATTACTATTTACTTGCCTGAATAATTTTCTACATTTAATTATTTTTTACTGTTTAGAACCTTGACCGACCGACCAACTGACTGCACTGCTATCAGTCGCTTATTTATACTTCACCGAGTTGATGATATTTCTGGATAAAAGCTAGATCCTTCAAGCAGTCAATGTTAGGGATCAGTCATATTAGTACCGGTACAATCTAATAATCAAGCATTTAGTCGTTCAATCTAACGTCAATCAATTGTCACTTAGTCCAACAGGAAATGTACTGATCAAACTAGAAAGCGATATTCAATTTATCAGTAAATCAATCAATAATTGATTAATTGTTGTCAGTCAGTAGTCAGAGACTAAATAATCATGCCAGTTTTGCCAGACAAGAAAGTGAGTGAACATTTTATTACTTCAATTGAGGTAAATTTTGATTGGCCATTATTGGTTTATGGATTGATTGATTTTATTATTTTGTTGACTGATTAAAATTTAATTTGAATTGTTTTGTAGTGACTTATAAGTTAGGTTACATAATCAATCAGTATAACATTCAGCCCATCAATCATTCAATAAAACTAAGGATTTGCAGGGTATGTCACTTAATTTTATAGTCGCCACTCACACAAACCTTATTATCCTATAGAATCGACAGAGCAATAATTAAATCAGTCAACAAATCAATATTTGCTCTTAAAACATGGAAGCACTAATTGAGCACTAAATATTGTGATTCTACAAGTTAATGCTCTTGTGGGGGGTGACAAGTTCACACACTTGATCACAATAGGTGAGAGATTATTACACAGTATACCCTATATATGGGAACATTATTTTACAGTCCAGTTTGGTCTAAAAAGTCAAAACATACCTAATAAAGCTTTCCATGCAAACTTGGGCCTGATTGAGATTTTATCATTAAGAGTTCTGTTGACATAACCTATTCTTTTGGCAATGTTCAGAAATTTGCAAAGCTAGTCACAGATTGGTGCCCATTGCAATTGGAGACTCCTACTACCATATCACTTTTATTAATTTAATTACAGAATGAGGCATCAACAGATGACTCAAAGCAAGTAATTATTTCTTAAAATAATTACTCAAATTGAATTAAGTCATATCAAAACAGTGGAGGGTAAAGTTTGTTCATTCGAACGGTTCCGAGGTACAAGATCTAAGATTCATAGGAAGCGATAAGCAGCCTTTTGTGGTATGATTGCTACAAGTGTCTGGCGACAGCGATCGACAGGTAAAAGTACTCCACGTGGAGTCCAAGGGACGGCTATCTACCAATAACAGCACGAATATGTGAATTTCAACTAAGAGGAAGCAAGAATTCAATGTTTAGCCCATTGGTTTAGCCACATATACAAGGAGACTGAGTTGACCCCTCCTTCCACAGGGTGTCTCCACGCAACTGACAATAAGATCTTCTCTCTCGCGCATCTGAAAGTACACTGACCATTTACCCCACATACTACATCTAGGTTTTACCACCCTGTAGCTACCTGCAAGACCATGCCTGACTCAAGACGCGAGCCATCATACAATAGGAGACATAATTTGAAATTTTCTCAATCTTGTCTCGTACCTCGGAACCGTCGAATGAACAAACTTTATATTAGTATCCATGCACTATAGTAACAATAATTGTTAAGCATTATACATGATGGTATTTTAGACAAAAATAACAATATATAATTATATTGTTTCACCTCAGTTTTTATAGTAGGCGACTATGACGCTGTTGTAATGCTAATTTAGAGAAATCAATAAAGTGCCTCCACCAGGAATTGCATGGTGTACGGACTAAGGACACTTTTGTCTAGAATACCAGCATAAGTCATAGTTGCCCAATAGTCCAAGATAAAAACATATATAATATGCTGTTTAAGCTTGGTTTTATAGTAGGTGACTATGACGCTGTTATGTACATATATTTTCATAGTTTTATTTATTATTTAAGTTTGTTATACATATATAGGCCTACACATATATATACATGGTTATAAAAATGGAATATTTTTAAAGATAATACCGTACGTTAGGTATTTGACTAGTCAGTTGACACTGCTTGTATCATTTCGGGAGGAGGCTAAAGAGGGTATGGACCTGTCCATAACCCTACACTGGCCGATCTGTCCCGTCTTGGGACAGGTAAAATACATTAAACTACTACTATTGAGGGGGAGAGGAAATTCAGACACACTTTACCTTGATGACGAGGGCAGTTCCTCAACGCGTGCCTGGGTTGTCGGGAGTGCATCTTGTGTTTTGAATCAGTCGTCTAGATATCTAGTAAAGTTACAGAGTCTTCAAGGTCAACAGGTTTCAACATTAGAACAAGATTTAAGATTCACGTTCATCTGTCTCCCAAAATACTTTTCTTACTTCCCCTGATTTTTGGTAATTGTTATCTAAAAAATCAATTTTTTGTTTATTTGCCTGTCTTTTCCTTTCTTTCTAACCTTTAACTATTTTTATTTGTTACAATACTTTCTTTTATTATTTTAAAGACGTATTTAAACTTATTCCTAGTTGATAAAATTAGAATTAATGTCCTTTGTAGTAGGGCCTACGTAGTTATTTTTACTGAATAGAAAAGACGATACAAAATAAACAAGTAAGAGCCTGTACCAGTTGAAATACTCTTTTCAAGTAAAATTTTGTTCCAGTGGGTGAAAATATTGACTCATCACAAAAACCCAAAGTTGTACAAGTCAACAAAAAACAAACCAAAATGATAGCAAGAACCTCAGTCACAAGTCACTCATAAGTTCATAACTTACTAGGAAAAGGTGTGGTCGCAAAATGCTTAGGTAATTAATTGAGGTTGTAAAAAGTGGCACAGCATGCAATTTTTTTAAAAAGTACTTTGTGTTTGTCTACTTATTTTAGGTTGCCAAATTTCCTGAATTCTCCAGGTTTTCTAGCTTGAACGCTGTTATTTTGCTTTGGTAGCTTAGGCTTTGATCAACTGGTTGAAGACTATTACTTGTAATGTCTACTTGATATATTTACGGTTTAGTTCTTGGACTCAATCCACTGCCAGCTAGACTGACTAGCTCAGCCAATGAAGTCAAAGATCTTATGAAAGCTGGAGTCTTACCTTTGTGATAATGTTACAATAAATATACTTTGTTCTCCATGTAACTGGACACAATATCTGAAAGATAGGAGACTTTGCAGCAGAATTTTGTCAAAAATGGAACATCTTTTAGTATATCTTGAAAGCATCAAGTTACAAGTCTATACAAAGTGATTATTATCCAAGGTTAAACCTCTCCAGGCCAGGCTTTTTCCATTGACATGCACTGAGTGCCCACACAGTTTGCACTGAAACGTCACTGTGACGTCATTGCACTCATGCAATCTAGTTCAATCCCCAATAATGGAACATGACTTGTCAAAAATCATGCAAACATGGCGCCAAATCAAATCACGCACGTCAAGGGCTCCCATATTGCACTATCTCCGTTGCACTGTCCTTGGAACCAGTGCGTCTCAGTGCAGAGTGCGGATAATGGAAAATTCTATTAGTCTTCTGTTTCAAACATGCGACCAGGCAAGTGCAAGAAGTGGAATATGTAGGTTTCTTCACTCTCTTGATAAGTCCTAGATTGTACAAGACAAACAGTTTGACTAACAATGTACAATTAAATAACTTATGGCGTTTTCCATTGGCCGCACTCAGTGCGCCCTAGTGCGCACTGGATTGCCACTTGTCTTTTCATTTGTTCAGTTTTGTAATGTTATTCAAGTGGAGGTTGACAACAATGACATCTCTGCACTCGCCGAGTGCATGCCAATGGAAAACGCCATTACTCTGGTAATGGCAGCTCACAAAAACAAAATAAGATGTAATTTTAACAATATTTATTTACTAAAGATGGAGAGTCAAGGATGCAGACAAACCATGGTTGGTTACTAATTTCTCTACAGCCATCTTTGTTTATCTTGTTGCATTTATTTTATAGAATATCAAGAAACATAATATACAAATGCTAGAGTAGACTGAAGCTTCAACACATAAGAAACCTGTTAAGTAAGTGTACTTTGCCAAAGATGCTGAAAACATAATCATGAATTCACTCGCAAGTAACAATTTTTTTATTACTCTTAACAATAACTCTATCTATACCACTTCAAAAACAATTTATCAACAAGAACTACTACTGCATAATACATCTCTTGTATAGTCTTACCGTTTGGTAGAATTTTAGAGGGTAACAAATTCTTCTTACTATTCAGAATTAAATTGTATGCACACCCGGCGTTAGAAGTAAATCAACATGTATCGTTGTATCTACGAAACCAGCCCTTGATTGACTTCTGACGCCGGGTGTACATGCCCTGGTCACAAAGATTAGCTTACCTAATTCAATTTTGATAAATTCACTAATAATATACAAAAAACATCCTACAATTATTATAGAAGTCCTACAATGATATATTTAATGTATATGGCAACAGTAGCTTAAGAATGCAGTCAAAAGTCATTACAACAAACGCCATTACTCCGAAATTTTACCGAACCATTTTCGGTGGTCCGGTGACTCCGGTCCAAATTTTTATGTTTGTTAATCGTAATGTTTCATGAGAGTCATTACAAAGAAAATATAATTAAACAATGTAATATTTTTACCCACAACGAATCAAACGCTGTTGCAATCATCGAGCTTTGTTACATTAAAAAAATTCTCCTGAATTAGGGATTTGATGGAATTCCCATCCGTTCAAAATATTTTTTTCCACAAGCCATCTATTTCAAGGGACATACAATGCACAGCATTAAAATCATCCCCCATACGTAGTGACAGTGTAAACAATGCTACTCTCCTGTTTGGCAGTGTCTTTGTGAAGATTGTATTTCTTGAAAGTTGAAAGTCTTGGCTCAGGGAAATTTGATTTCAACATACCGGTAGGTTTGGATAGTTCAACTGCTAGTTTGGTTCATTTACAGTGTTCTACAAGTTTCCGATAATTGTTACGAGACTAAATGAATGATATTTGGTGTATAGAGATAAGATAATAAGAGCTGCACGAGCAATTTGAATGAACTGCGGGGTATACAGAGGGTGTTTTTGATTTAAATCTAATGATTTATTTAATAAAAATCATTGAAAATCAAATGCACTTTTTCTTCATTTTGAGCAACAAACACATGAGTTCTTCTTCTTTTTCCAACTGATTTAGGCAAAGGCAAAGTTTTCCGTAAAAAAATTTTTGAATTATATTTTCTGAAATGCTTGTGAAAGTATTTGATCCGCTCACCAACTTGACAAGTTTTGAATCAATCACTGATTTTGTTGATTTAAATCAATAAAAATCTGATTTAAATTAAAAAAATTGAAAAAATCTGATTTAAATCAAAAAGTTGATCAAATAAATCATGATTTTTGATTTTTTTAATAAAAATTTAAAAAAATCCCACACCCTGGTATACAGGGGAGGATTGGCGTTGAGCGGCCTACAATGTGATATCGGTTGCACTAGACAGATGCTTTATGTAAAGAATTTCGTGTTCAGTTGTCTTCTCCGCTTGATGTTCCTCGCGTCCCATACATCGAGAGCCGTCACACACAAATACATGCTTGGCGCGGGCAACTCGTTGAATAATAAGGGGACTCAGGATAGACTATTTAGTATTTTTAACAAAAAATATGACTGATCCTTTGACAAAAAAAAGCAAGGTCCCCTAATGTTTGTTGTAATGACGTTTGACTGTAGTACACCCAAATCCATGTTTTCCGTATTTATTTACATAGGTACAAGGTAGTTATTATTCCATAAGGTATTGATCCTATCTCAAGTCCCCAAAAGCCAAGTGGTAACTTTTATTTACAAGTAGGCCTACATGACTTAGAAGAACAAAAAGTAGAAGATATTGGATACAATTTTGATGATACCAAAAAGGTGATCGTAATTGACAGCGTTCCATTGCCCGAGGTATTTTTTTCAACATAGAGCCTTAGTAATTTGCCCATGTCTAAAACTAGTGTAGGCCTACACAAACTTTATCACTGGTTTGAACTTGTAATGAAATATTTGAACCAATTGTCTTGCTGAAGTGAAAGGGTTCTTACCATTTACATAAATTGCCCCAAAAAATCATAAAAAAATATATTGGCTACAACTTGTACTTTACTATAATGTAATACTGTAATACTGCAAATAATGCAAATAGACTTATCACATAACAATGCCCAAGAACTTGCCTTGAGGCTGATTTGTGATTGATTACACAAGACCAAGAGGGAAACATAATTAATCTCGCATTTATAGCTGCTGGCCGATCACAACCTACTCCTCACCCACAATTCTCAATCAACCTTTACAATATCGCACCAAAAAGTCCGAACAGACAGGCGTTCGTTCACTCATGGTGGGTAATACAGCTGGTTGCAAAGATTAACTCGAGAGCCTCATGATGTAATATACAAGTTATTCGTGCTCACAAGGCTACCTTTTGAGGCTACATTAAAACATTTAGTATTAGGATTGAATGCACCAATTATTACAGTCAACTAAAAGAAAATTAGCCAAGGCAGAAAATAATAAACCAATGAAACTAAGTTATTTATGGCATCTACTACTTTGTTAACATAATTTCGAAGGGGCTTCAACATCAAAGAGTTGAAGAGAGTAGAAAAAAATGAACTATGATAATATGATATTCTAAATTTAATAGACCTATACCTTTTGCTGGGATACCATAGTTTCAAATTTTGATACATATCATTATACTTTACCGCTGTGGACTAAAATGGATTTGCGGTAGGTTTTAATTGTTTGTTTATGAAGGTTAATGGTAATTACTGCCTCTTAACTGCTCAACAGACATTACAGTAGAAGAGTTAGCTTGTTGGATGGCATTACATTTCCCGGTGAGTTTTTCTCAATGCGGAGATATGAAATGCAAAATTAAATATGTTTTAAATTGAATGCAGGCTATGTCCTTTCATAGCTAAAAAATCAAAACGTTATGAACTGTACAATAAGTCAATAACCTTTACCCTAGGGAGACAACAACCCATGTCAAGGCCTAACTCAGATTGATTGACTCAGCTTAGTACAGAAGCGGGTCCACAATACTGCACTGATTTAAGTCACAGGCAGTCCTGGGTCGTGTCACTAGGCTTTTAACGTTTTATCATACATAGCCTACATTAAAGAGTTTATCCAAAGACAGGAAAACCAATAACAAACTACAAAATTGATTAATCATAACCTAAAACTATATTGTGAACAACAAACTGTACCAAAGTTTCCAAGTATGGAAAAGGCTTATCGGCTAGTTAGATTGAAGAAGGGTTGACAGGTTGGGAAAGCAAAGAGAACATGAAGAACATAAAACCCAGCCTGAAGGGCTGGGGGCGACAAAACTTTTCACCTGCTGATGACGACTGCAGCTAATTTAAAGTTGTTTGTTTCCTTAATCCACGACGCGTTTCGTCTTTCTGGGTACTCGTCAGGCAGATGGTGGCCACTAAAAATCAGCTAACTACATGCAAACAAAACTCACAAAACATAACCAAACCTGTGGTAGGGCTTTATGTTCTCTTTGCTTTCCCAACCTGTCAAGTCTTCTCCAATAAAACTGTACCAAAGGTTTTACCACTGTGTACTCTTTATTACTATATACCCCCATCTATAATGTATATTTCACTGGCTTTATAAAAATATAAAAATTTTGCAGCAGTCATCATATCAAAGGTACTAGGGACAAAATCTAGGTGAGAAACATAGGGTGCGTAAAGACGAAAGCCCCTTTCACAGCGGTATCCAGGTCTGGGTTACGTCTACATATTCTAATCAACTTCTTTACTTTGTTAATGTTCTTCAGTCCAAAGAAGTACTGGTTATAGTCGGCGTCTTCCTTCACGTCAGAACGAATCGGAGCGTTTGCCTTCTGCAGTTTCATCACTTCGTGTATCTGCAACAGATCCCATTCTTATTACTGTCCTAGGCAAAAATCTTAGGCAAATAATATCATTAATAATAATATTAATAATATTTGCTTTGGCTCTGACCAAGTAGGCATACATACACGATTTTGTGATTTGAAAACAAAAAAAATTGCATAAACTTTAGATTGTAAAAGAAAAAATTCATGGGATCCTCCATAGGCCTATTCTAGTAATTAATCCAATCATAACAAGAAAATCTGAAAGGTACATATACATACCTGGTACGTGTTCAAATAGTGGTGCACATACGCTGGAACTAGCCTGGTTATCTCCGATAGATGAAGTAGGATCCCTCTGCAATTAAGACAAACGTTAGGCCTAATAGAGGTTGGTTGGCGATAGGTAAATTCAATATAGCAAGTTGGTAGAGGTGGGTAAACGTTGAAAATTACAACTAAACAAGAGAAATTTGAAATCTGAATTTTTGTTCTTATCTTATTTTATCTTATCTTAAAGAAGAATAACTGTGAAATGCAGAAAACAATTGATGCACAAGTTGCAAGGGAGAAAGAGCTTCAAATGAGGGTGAAAACGTTGGAAGAACAAAATAAAGGTGCCGAAACGATTAAGGAAAAAGAAGAACAGGAGATTCATGAGAAGACTGAAATACATGTGGAAGAAGAGGTTAGGCCTAAACCTACTAATTACTGTCATGACAAAATGACTAGGATTACACCGGTGCCGATAGACCCAACAGATCTAAGATTGGAAAGACGGAAGAATACATCAAGCAGCAATGTTGGCACAAGACTAGGCCTTCCAGAAAGCATAGGCCTAAGGAGCGTGATAAATGCCCTAAGACTAGAGCCAAAAGCGGGGATAGGTGAATTGAACGGTCAAACAAGTAATGTAAAGGCGATTCTCATAGGCGATATCCGAGGAGGTATTACTCAGGAATTTTGCAAAGAAAAGGGATACCAGGCCAAGGCATATCCTGGAATAAAAATTGGCGAGTTACGCCGTCAAATTGAAAATTATGTGGAAGAGGACACGGTAGGCCGACCCGAAACAATTACATTACACGTAGGAAATCGCGACAGATGGAATCGAGAAAGCAAAAGAGTTATCGTAGAAGAAGTAAGAGGCCTACTGAGGGTGGTTAAGGAAAAATATCCTATAGCATGTGTCAATATGTGTGCGGTAACCACCAGCGCTGGCCAATATGTCAATAGCGAAATCAAGCAAGTGTGCGACTACGAAGGGGTAAGTTTTGTTGACATAGGAAGAGTAGGCATAGACAGACAGAGACCTCAAAATAAATGGGAAAGTGAAGTAAAAATTGGAGAAAGACTAAGGAGCTTAGTAATAAAACAGAGGCCTAGGGACATAGGCCTATGCCCACACAAAATGCCATGTGGGATGGCAATTGAGATGACAGAAACTGATAGGCCTACAATGAAGGATTTTTACCCAACCCGCGTGTGGACCCGAAGTATTTAGTGAAGGTCAAAGAAAAGAAGGAAATGAAAACAACGGAAAGAAGATGTGAAATAAGCATAGCTACACTTAATATCGTCACACTTAATGGGAAGATGGAAGAGGTGATAGATACAATGCAGGCAAGGAAGTTGGACATTTTGGGGCTTGGTGAAACAAAATGGAAAGGAGTGGGCTCAAAGGAGCTTAGAGATGGGTATAAAATATGGTGGTCAGGTGGAAATGAAGGTAAAAATGGTGTTGGGTTTGTTGTGAGCCCAGAGATAAAGGAAGACATTGTTGAAATAAAAAATTGTAGTGACAGAATGATCAAGATGAAAGTGCTGATAGGAAAGAGAGAGACCGAGATAATTCAGGTATATGCTCCTCAAGTAGGGAAGTCCATGGATGAGAAGGCATCTTTATGGACTTGATGGAAATGGAAATAACCACCGAGAGAGTTATTATCATGGGAGATATGAATGCCAAGGTGGGGGAAAACCAAAAAGGATATGATGGCGTACTGGGCGCCCACGGGTATGGGAGAAGAGATAAGGAAGGAGAAATGTGTTGGAGATGTGCAGCCGAAATTCTCTAGTCATATCAAATAGTATCTTTAAGAAGAAAGTGAAACACAAGATCACTAGATATGGATGGGATGGGGAGACTGAGAGTGTGATAGACTATATCATAGTCAGCAAAGAACTGATGACAGGAGTTAGGGACGTTAAGGTTATTCCTAGCATTGCATTGGACGGAGACCACAGACTACTGGTAGCAAAAATTAAAGCAAAAAGACGATGGAAAAGTTCAAAACAAACCAGGACTAAGAAGCTGAAGATGTGGCAACTAGTACAAGAAGACAAACTAAGGGAGTTGTTCAGGAAGAAAGTACAAGAAAAAATACCTCAAGGAGAGCTGAAAGAAGTAGAAGAAGAATGGTGTGCTCTTAGAAACACGCTAGTGGGGATTACAGAAGAACTATGTGGGCGAGTGAGTGGGAAAAGAAAGCTAAAAGAGACACCATGGTGGAATGAAAAGGTAAAAGCTGCAGTAAAACAGAAAAAAGAAACATGGAAAAAGAAGGAGGAAGACCACTCCATAGCAAATACTTTGAAATATGAACAGAGCAAAAAAGAGGTAAAAGAGATTGTCAAACTGGAAAAACAAAAATCAATGGTGAAGTTGGCTGAAAAGCTGAAAGTTGACTTTGAAGGAAACAAAAAGATGTTGTACGGTATGATAAAAAATAAACGTACAGATAGTGAGCGTCCAAATTACCTTAAAAACGACGACGGTAAACTAACACAAGAACCAAATGAAATACAAGCCTTGTGGAAAAAGCATTTCTACAACCTACTCAATGACCCCAACACTCGTGGCTGTGATGAAGTGATCAACAACCCTACTGTGGAAATATTGAAAGAAGATCATGAAGAAGAGGAGGGAGAAGTAACGATAGAAGAAGTAAGGCATGCTATAGGCTCTATGAAAAATGGAAGAGCAGCAGGGGTGATGAAGTATATATAGAGATGATCAAAGCAGCAGGACCAGTAGGGTGTGAATGGATGCACCGTGTGGTAAAAGCAGCCTGGCAACAAAAAACAGTTCCAGAGGACTGGCGGAAGGGAGTGATTGTCCCACTTTATAAAAAGGGTGACAGGAAGGAAGTAAAAAACTACAGAGGCATCACCCTAATGAGCCAAGGAGCTAAGATATATGAAAGAATAATACAAGCAAGATTAAATGAAATAATAGAACCACAGCTAAGGGAAGAGCAGTATGGGTTTCGGAGTGGAAGGTCAACCACTGATTTGATATTCGCAGTTAGACAAATCATGGAAACTAGATGGGAGGCAGGACAAACGGTGCACCTAGTATTTTTAGACCTAGAAAAAGCCTATGATCGCATGCCCCAAGGGAAAGTATGGGATTGCCTAAAAAAGAAGGGTGTTAACCACGGCATGATCGAAAGAATAAAAAGTATGTACCAACAATGCACATGTTGTGTTCAAACAAACCATGGAAATACTGAGTGGTTTAACACTAACTCTGGCCTAAGGCAAGGCAGTGTAATATCCCCATTACTATTCACAATAGTAATGGACGAAATATTAAATAAGGTGGAACCAGAGACGGGAACTGGCACAAGGACAATGATTTATGCAGATGACATCCTAGTGTGGGGAGAGACAGCTGAAGAAGTGCAGACAAAAGTGAAGAAGTGGGATCTTGTAACAGAAGAATTTGGACTAAAGATCAGTGTAGGAAAAAAAGTAAAACTATTATGATGGAAAAATCTAGAAAGAAAGGAACAAGTAAAGTAACTAGAGAGAAAATTAAAATTGGAAATGAGGAACTGGAAGAGGCAGAAGAGTTTGCGTACGTAGGTAGCATTATCACAAAGGAGGCAAAGATGGGAAGTGAGATCAGTAAAAGGGTGGCCCAGGCAGAATCCTTTTATCAGCAAGTAAGGAAGTTACTTTGGAACGAGGATTTCCCTAATGAATGCAAGGTGTTATTGTACAAGGTATACTATCTACCCATCCTTACATATGCTTCAGTGACCTGGACACTAGGAGCCGTAGATGCAAGTAGGATTCAAGCAGCTGAAATGAAGTTTGTAAGAA
Organism: Sweltsa coloradensis; assembly: GCA_024449915.1. Classification (NCBI taxonomy): domain Eukaryota; kingdom Metazoa; phylum Arthropoda; class Insecta; order Plecoptera; family Chloroperlidae; genus Sweltsa; species Sweltsa coloradensis. The sequence goes on along the minus strand of JAMZAV010000122.1, from coordinate 1,225,595 downwards.
GCATAGCCGGAATATCGAAGTTAGACAAAATTAGAAGCCAAGAAATCAGGACAAAAGTTGGAGTTGAGAAGCTATTATTCAAAATTGGACGAGAAAGGTTGAGATGGTATGGACATGTCAGAAGAATGGGAGAAGAAAGAATTCCAAGGACAGAATTTGAAAGTGGGGACAAAGTTAAAAGACGAGTCGGTAGACCAAGAGAGAAGTGGAAAGATCAAATAAGAAATGATATACAGGAAAGAGGTGAGAAGTGGGAAGAAGTCGAAGCAAGGAAACTGTGGGAAGACAGAAGTGGATGGCGTGAACTGGTGGGAAGAAGTGCGAGTGAACCTGAAGAGGACATGACAGGCCTGGCAAGCCGGTGTTAACAACTCATAAAAATGCCCTAGAAAATTGGTGGCTATAGCCACCCCCTGACCTAACTTAAGTTGGAAACAGGAGTCAGATATATATATATATATATATATATATATATATGTTAGCACGTAGGTTTTCACGAACAGTCATAGGTACATCCAAATTTTGTTTTATGGGTTTTGTTCTTGTATTTTCTCTTCTCTCTAGCTGGCCTACACAAGGACCATTGTCAGCTGGTCGACGTTTCGGCTGAATCACATCAGCCATCATCAGGACGAGACCCTTACAGCTCCGAAAAAACTACTGCTGCTGCTTCTACTGCAGACGTGGGAATGACCTCTCGTAACAACTCTGCTGGTTATATACTCTCCAACTCAATGTACGTAAACACATTGCGCACGCAGCCCGACTCAGCCCGGGCAAAAAACAAACATTAAACCAGACGGCTTCGGCTACGTGTAGTCGGACTGTGTATTTTTCCGCATCTATGTTTGCGGCGAGGTGATACACTGTACATTAGGGGGCATGGGCATAGTTTGGGGGTGTTGAGGTTGTCTTGAGTGTGACACCAAGGCAGGTCTCCAAGATGCTGGCAAGACGAGTGCGTCATCCTCCTGTTCATCGTGTGGGGCGTTTGTGTATCTCTATTGCTTCTCTAATCACTCGTGTGCGAAAGTGCTCTTCTCTTATCAGAGCACGTGTGTTGTCGAAGTCGATAGAGTGACCCGTTGTTGCGACGTGTTGGGCAAGAGAAGACGTCTTTTCACCTTTCCGTACAGCTAGCTTGTGTTCTTGAACACGGGCCAAGATTCTTCGATTTGTCTGCCCAATATAAGTTTTTTCGCAAGACACACATGGGATCTCATACACTCCATGATTATGCAGTGGATCCACATCTTTAACGTTCTTCAAAAAAGATGATATTTGGCGGTCCGTCCGGTAAACTGGCCTGATGTTGTGTTGGTGTAACAGCTTGCCAATTCTATCCGTAACACCTTGAACATAGGGCAGGAGGGCAGTGCAGCGTGGTTTAGTTTCGTCGTCTGGTCCCATCATCACCCGGGACAACTGAACGCGGTCGTGCAGACACTAGCAGTTCGTTCAATCCGTCTGACTGACAACGAACATATGGATGAGGAGTGTAAACAGTTACGCAACATACTGGTCGCTAATGATTTTCTGAACACGTCGTAACGAGAGCGTTAAAACGCGCGAAAGAGAACATTGTGCGTACAAGACCAGACGACGAAACTAAACCACGCTGCACTGCCCTCCTGCCCTATGTTCAAGGTGTTACGGATAGAATTGGCAAGCTGTTACACCAACACAACATCAGGCCAGTTTACCGGACGGACCGCCAAATATCATCTTTTTGAAGAACGTTAAAGATGTGGATCCACTGCATAATCATGGAGTGTATGAGATCCATGTGTGTCTTGGGAAAAAAAAAACTTATATTGGGCAGACAAATCGAAGAATCTTGGCCCGTGTTCAAGAACACAAGCTAGCTGTACGGAAAGGTGAAAAGACGTCTTCTCTTGCCCAACACGTCGCAACAACGGGTCACTCTATCGACTTCGACAACACACGTGCTCTGATAAGAGAAGAGCACTTCGCACACGAGTGATTAGAGAAGCAATAGAGATACACAAACGCCCCCACACGATGAACAGGAGGGATGACGCACTCGTCTTGCCAGCATCTTGGAGACCTGCCTTGGTGTCACACTCAAGACAACCTCAACACCCCCAAACTATGCCCCTGCCCCCTAATGTACAGTGTATCACCTCGCCGCAAACAATAGATGCGGAAAATACACAGGTCCGACTACACGTAGCCGAAGCCGTCTGGTTTAATGTTTGTTTTTGCCCGGGCTGAGTCGGGCTGCGTGCGCAATGTGTTTACGTACATTGAGTTGGAGAGTATATAAACCAGCAGAGTTGTTACGAGAGGTCATTCCCACGTCTGCAGTAGAAGCAGCAGCAGTAGTTTTTTCGGAGCTGTAAGGGTCTCGTCCTGATGATGGCTGATGTGATTCAGCCGAAACGTCGACCAGCTGACAATGGTCCTTGTGTAGGCCAGCTAGAGAGAAGAGAAAATACACGAACAAAAACCCTAAAACCAAATTTGGATGTATATATATATATATATATATATATATATATATATGGATTGTTGTAGGTTTTCGCGGCCCGTCATAGGATAAAAACAAGGATCTTGGGTAAAACCGCGTCGAAAATAAGATGAACCAGGGCAGAACCTGGGCACACTAGCATAGACCCTGGAAAGAAGACAGGACAAGGAAAAGCGAGAAAGGGGGCTCATAAGAGGAAGAATAAACCTATCAGAGGGAGAAAGTGCCAGTGTAGGCCTAGGCCTAGTGAGAAAATAATCAAGATGGCTATACGCACAATAAGCATGATGAACCAAAATATCCAAGAACTTAATGAAAAGGTTGCAAGATTGGAAAAGGAAAAGGATAGGAATAATGAAGCAGGAAAGGCAGGAGTGTTGGACAGAGTATACATTAGTATGAAAGGTGTGATGGAGGAATGTACAACGGAAGTGGTGAATATACAGCTAGACCTTGAAAAGTCACACTCTACATTGGAACGGGAAATTGTAAGAACAAGTCAAGGATTAGGGAGGTTAGAAGAGGACATGACAGAACAGCAAGAGGAGAGAAAAATAATAGAAAACCAAATAAACAATATGTGGGAGGAGATCAAGGAAGGACAAATAATAGGCCTTGCCAACAATGACAAACCGGGACAAAAGAAAGACCACGAGGAAGAACAAAATGAGGAATCAAGGGAGGAAAAAGGAGAGAAGAGTGTGTATCTGTAACTCAACAAACTTACTACAAAGAGATAGGTGTAGACCTAGGTAGGCCTAGAAACACGCTGGGACCAAACCGGACCCAAACCGGACTGACCATGGGCACCCATGACCAAGAGAACCAGAGTAGGCCTAGGCCTAGAATGGCCGGCCCCTCCCAGAGGGGGGTTTTAAAAAAAAAATATCAGCTTTTTTTTCAAACAAGATATTTGTGGGCAAGGGGGGATAGGTGCTAAAAACAAAAACCCAGAAAGCGACGAAAAAATGGGACAAGGGAAACAATTTGAACAGGATGAGGGGGGAAAAAAAGGAGATGATGTTTGCAACACTCAACATATGACCCTAAATGGAAAAAAGAAAAAATAATCGAGAAATAAAGGCAAAAAATAGATCTGCTGGGGTTAGGAGGAAAAAGGAAGGGAGTGGCTCAAAAGGATTTGAGGGATGGATAAAATTTTGTGGGGTGCGGGGGTAATAAAGGGAAAAACGGAGTGGGCTTCAAGCAAACAAAGATAAAAAAATGGTGATCGGATTACAAAATGGGAGAAGAAAAATACAAATGGAAATGAAAGATGGAAAAGTACTTACAGGTGTATCCCCACAGGGGGAAAGCCCCGGGAAAGAAAAGGGTTTTAACTTCCTCGTATGGTAGGAGCATAATAGAGGACAATAAAAAGGGAATGGGTGACATGGGGGATTTAATCCCAAAGGGGGAATGGATAGACAAGGATTAAGAGGTAATTGGAGCACATGGGTATGGGATGAGAGAAAACGATGGGGCCAACCCTACTGAACTGTGAGCCAGACTCGGCTGACTATAATTGTGACACACTTTTGAAAAGAAGAAGAAAAAGAAGATCACAAATATAGCGGGATGGGAAATCAAGCAGTCATGATTTAAAAACTTAGGGGGGGGGGGAAGGGGCAATTAGAGATGCAAGGCATTTCCAAAATTGCCTTAGCAGTGACCCCGTTAGAGCTATTTATAAACGAACGGGGGGACAAAAAGCAAGCCACAACCCAAGAAACACGAAGAAATTAAATCTGGAAATTACAAGAAAAGCCTCGGGAAAGAATGAGGAGATGTAAAACGGGTTTACCAAGGGGGGTGGATGATGGAGTGGGGGGAATGGCGGTGCCCGGGGGAACATACAGTAAGATAGCAAAAGATGTGTGTGGAACAAATGAAGGAGGGGAAAAAAGGACCCCGGGGGGGGGGGGGGGAATACAGAAGTGAAGTGGCAGTCAAGAGGAAACAAGTACATGGAAGACAAAAGAACTTGATAGGTCAGAACAAAACTCGGGGAATACAAAGACAAAAAAGTATGTGTTTAAATAGAAAAGAAAAAAAGATCAAACAATATGGAAAGGCTGATAGCTGGAAAGGATTCGGTGGCAAAAGAAAGTCTATGGCATGATAAGGAGAAGCGCATGGACAAGGAGAAAAAAAGGGTTTTCAAAATAAAAGGGGTTTAGTGACCAATGATTAGATCATTAAAGGACTGTGGAAATCATATTTCCCAGAACCTACAAAATGTCCCACATCAGAAATATGGGGAGACAGTATTAGTGAGATGGAAAATGAAGAAGGGAAACCGTAAAAAAGGAAAGAAGAAACCAAAGCAATACAAAAAAGAAAAATGGAATCCCAGGACTGAGATTTGCCGTCGAAATGATTAAAGCAGGAGGACCAGGCAATCAACGGATGCGGGGTTGTAAAAGCAGCGTGGGAAACAGAAGAGATCCCAAATGTTGGCTTAGAGGGGTGAGGGGTTTATATTTAAAAAGGGGGACAGGAAAATTTTTAAACACGGGGAATCCCCCTAAAAAACCCGGGGGGCAAACATTTATGAAGAGTTTTTGGAAAGGGAGAGTGCCAAAATCAAAATAAGGGACCCAAAATGAGAGAAGAGAAAAGGATTCGAAGCGGCAGATCCCTATTGACCTGTTTTTTTTGCGCTACGACAGATCATGGAGAAAGTTGGGGGAAGGGAAGACTTATATATGGTTTTTTGGATCTGGAAAAGGGTATGACCACCTGCCAAGGGAGAAGTTTGGGGCATGCCCACAACGGAAAGGGGTTAGGAAAAAGTGTAAAGAATAAAAAGCATGTACAGAGGGGCGAAAATTTTTGTACAAACAAGCCTGGGCCCAAGTAATGGGTTTACAATCGACATAGGATACCAAAAGGGGGGTGTGCTATACTAGGGGGACAGATTAAAGGGGTTTTCAAAATTTAAAAAATCGGTGTTTTCAAACCTTTTAAAAAGGTGAATTAACCACAAAAAACACCTTTCAAGGGGGGGGTTTTCAAAATCATTTTTTTAACTTTTCATGGGATTTTACAAAGGTTTTATGTACTTTGGGAAAATTTTTAAAAGGGTGATTTTTAATTTGAGGGTCATGCAAGTAACCAAAAACAAAAATAGGGCAATAATGATTGAAATAATTACATTTTGCGTAGCCTACCCCTTTCCCACAAGAAAATTCATTTTGTCCTTTTTCAAGTCCACACATTCATCAAACCCTAAAAAAGCCTTTTGAAGAAAAACAATGAAAAATAGCTTTGGTCTACGTTTTAGATTTAATTAGTACCGGTACGGTCAAAATTGTATTGACTAAAAAATGCATCTTTGGTAGGGGCCCAACAATATTTGGGTTTAGTTAGGCCTAAAGTAAAAAAACTTAAGATCGTCGGGAAAATTGTATACAGGTAACGGGCAGGTCCAATTGTATTTACTAAAAAAAGCAGCTTTGGTAGGGGCCTACCAATATTAGGATTTAGTTAGGCCTAATGTAAAAATACTTAAATTTTCGCAAGTTGTCATGAAAGTCAACTAAAATATGCAGCTCATATTTATGTAAAAGTGGTTTTTGGGCTCGCTCATTTTTATCCAAAGTCAGGGAGAGCATTAACTCCCTTTTTTTCCGGTTTTAGCGTCGTTCTTCTGTCTTAAGAATATTGCCCGTAGCTTGAGAATGCCCTCTCACTGTCGAGTTTTAGGGGGGCACCCCCAAATTTCGTCACAAATTTTCTTTTGTATCTTCGGTCCCCCTTTTTAAACTCAGAAATAAAAGCAAGACGTCCCTTCCTTGCCTCGGGAAATTTTGTCCCGTACAATTTTTTTTCATGCCAGGTGGGGCCTTTCCCTTTGTCATTTTTGGTCAGCTTGCCACAAATGGAATTTTTGTGCCCTATGCGGGACACTTTTTTGTGACTTTGGAATGTTGCGGGGGTCAATAACTTTCCCCTAAACTTTAAAGAAAGGTTGCTGGGCAGTTGCAATCACGAAACCCAAATTTAACGTTTTATCGAGTCCCAACAAAGTAATTTTGTATTCAGTGAATGCTTTTAGACAGTTTTTTAGGGAAGGAAAACTGCGTTAAATATTAGTCTAGGACCCAAGTGTCCCCCCTTTCAAATAGAGAGAAGCCCTTTTGTAAATCAGCAACTTTGGGTGTGATTTGGTAGGAAAGTGGATACGAATTTCCCTCCAGCTCTTTTATTTGTCAACTGTTGTCTTGCATGTTTTACAAAAAAAGTGGCCCCGAATTGAATGATCTTGGTTGCTTTGGCGGTGAGTTGTTTAAAGTATACAGCTGCAGCCCCACCTTTGTCCAAGCTTCTAAAGAAAGCTACTAATTCTGGCAAGTACTCTGCAACATATCATAACATATTCTATATGAATTCTATATGAATTCTTATCTAGTAGGGCATATTTTGCATCTACTCTACTTTACCATAAACACTAATCAATCAATCAATCATCATATATATACTAGACACATTCTCCTGTACATCATTGCTGTTTTCTGTGCCATCAGCAATTATTATCACAATATCACATCAAAAATTGCTTTATATCCAACTTTTCTTTATTATATATGAGTTCTTAATCTATAGTAGCGCATGCTATTGTTTTGCATCTACTCTACTTTAACATAAACACTGTGTTTATCATTATTAATCAATTAATGAATCATCATTTATATATATATCAATATTATCAATCATCATACATATCAATATCAATATCCATATCAATTATCAATTATGCTTTATATCCAACTATTCTTTCTTCTAACACTGTGTATATCATTATAATTACTATCACTTTTATTATTAATTATTAATTATAGACTATTCACTTTCTCTGCAAAGAGTTATACTTGTACACTGTACTAGTCTAAGTGAATAAAAATATCTATCTATCTATCTATCTATCATACTCCACTGAGAAGAACCATGAGTTCCATCTAGTCAGTACAGGTGAAGGAAACAGCTTTGTCTGCTTGTCACTATTTTCTTTTAGGAACTGCAAATATAAATTTTTTCTCTTCCTGGTATTAAGGAATGCCATTTTTGATTTGCTAACACATTCATTGAGCTCCTGAAGTTCCTCTTGGCAAATGTTACCCAAAAGGTTGAGCTTATGAGCCCAACATTGAACATGAATAAGTGGCTCACCAAGCAACCCACTCAAGGTATCGAAACATTTTGTCATATATCTTGCGGCATCTGATGCGACAAAGAGAACATCTTCATATTTAATTTCCAATTTGTTGAGAACTTCCATAACAGCTCGCGAACATTCTCGTGCGTTGGCATTCTCCAGTAGTTTTACGCCTCCAACATACAAGTTTGGATCCTTGGTACACTCCAAAGGTTTGACGAGGACAACAAAAACACATTCTCCTTTTCTATTCGTAGTCTCATCTGCAAGAATGCCGACCTTCTTGCCAGCTAATGTTTTCCTCAAACTTTCTTCTTCTCTTTCACAAACTTGTGGGATGTATGACCCCCTCATGGTACTCGCAGTAAGCAAATCACCAGCACCCAAAACAGGATATAAATAGCAGTTAGCTAATTGTGAGAACATAAAAATAGAAAAAAACAGGCCTAGGCCCTACCCTAGGCTACTGAAAGATTGTCACCGTTTTGTAGGGGCCTAGGCCTAGGGGGCCTAGGGAGCCTAGGGTTAGGATAGACCTAGGCCACTAGCTAACAGTAAAATAATGAATTCATTTTGAGGCCTAGGGCCTACCCCTAGGCCAAGTGTTTATTAAGAATAAATCCCTTACCTCTCATATACTTGTTCATCCACGCGCCTAAGTGTGGGTTGTCAATTTTCTCCAGGGGAATATTCGCTTTCAGAAACGCCGAACATGTATCCATGATGAATTCCTTCTTGTCGTCTTTCGTCTTTTTTGCCTGTTGAAGCGTGTGTTCCAACGTTAGATGCCGTTTCTTGCCAGCCTCCAATTTCTTGCGTTTGTGCACGGCGCTTTCCTGACAGTGCTTGTCACATGAATCTTTCCGTTTCCAATCGATTCGTGCATTACAGTACGAACACATCATAATTTCTTTTTTCTTGTCTGTGATTATAAAACCATCATTCTTATATTCATTCTGTGAGCGATTTCCGAAGTATCAATTTGTAATTTGAATATTCCCGCATGGCCCCGAACGAGCTTGAGAATGAGATCTCGCGAGCAGCGACAAGACATTATGGCGTGGGTAGGCCCCATCGCGCATAAGTAGTGGAAGAGGAGAGTGTAAATGACCGATATCCGATTGTTTCATTGTGTGTGTTTGTAATTGTGTATCCGTAGTAAGCGTTGTAATGTGTCCGTTTCATATCAATAAACAAGAAGGATTATATTATAGTCTTGTGTCCGAGTTATTATTGAGTATTGTAAGAACAGATAACAATTCTCTCTTGATTGAATAGAAACCGGGATTCGAGACATTTTGTAACGTTTTTTACACGAACTCGGCTGTTGTGTTGTGTTTACAAGGTGTTTACTGTTTAACAGGAAACGGAACGTAGCATCGATCGATATTATTGATCCAGCCGCCGCCGGTCGAAAATATATCGAAGTCGAAGGTCGAGTCGGTAATGAAGTTTTCGACTTTACCTGCCGATAATAACAAAGACTGTTTGATCGTCTTTATCACGCAAATTTACGAGAAATTGAATTTTTACTTTGAGCGTCGGCGATTTTTAATGAAAATTGCGGAAAACTCGGGAAATATGGCGTTATTTCGCGATTATTTCGTATTTTCATCAATATTTGCGATATTTCGTGGATTGAAAAAAAAACGCGTTATTTCGTGGTTTAATTTCACTGCCAATAGGCTTCTTATTGATGATTTCGTCCAGAAATGTGAAAAAAAAGTTTTTTATTTTTTTCGTGCTTTCGTTGAACGCGAAAATCCGATGCCTCTAGCTATCACCGATATTATTTGACGTAGTAATGGACGAGATGCTGCAAAGGGTGGACCCATGAGATGATGAAGAAGAAGAAGAGGGACAAGAGACCAAGACTATGATATATGCCGATGACATTGTGGAATTGGGAGATAGTGCTGAGGAAGTGCAGCGGAAGGTGGATAAGTGGAATGAGGTAACAGAAGAATTTGGTATGAAGATTAGCATTGTGAAGAGCAAGACATTAGTGATGCAAAGAGAGAAAAAGGCTCCAAGACACAAATATAGGATTACACTGAGGGGAGTAGAACTGCAGGAAAAGGAAGAATTCCAATACTGTACTTGGATTCCAATAACCCAATACCAATTTTGATTTATTAACGTTTTAGTTTTGAATAAAGTTCTCCTTGTTGTCGGGCTTCTTTATAAGGTACTTTATTGTGACATTGTCACTTCTATTTACTCCGTCAGCTGATCAGCGTCTGAAAAGGACGCCATGTTTGCACGATTTTTGATAAATCGTTTTCCATTGGGAATTGAACTAGAGTGCATAAGTGCAGCACTCGGCGAGTGCGTGTGACGTTTCAATGCGAACTAAATGCGCACTCAGTGCATGCCAATGGAAAACGCCATTTGTTTCTTGATCTACGAAGTACCAACATTTGAAACTTAACGGCGGGAAGTTTGAAAATACGCGAAATTTGAAAAAATAGTTTGAGACAATTGAATTTTTTATGTGAAATGGATCCTTTATTTTGAGTTTTTATACTGAAATTAAAGATTTTTATAACAAAATGAAGACTTTTTATTTGCCATTTTAGCCTTCCAAACTCAACTATCAAAATTGACTTCAATCTTCAAGTGGAAGGTATGGGCAAGAAGGAGGAAAAAAGCCAGTCCGAGCTGAAAGTGCTTATCGAAGCGCATCTGAAGAAGCACTACCCAATATCCGAATGGGTGCATGTTTTTACGGACGGCTCCCGAAACAGCTCTGGGAGGAATACTGGCTTTGGCTTCCATTGCATCTTCTTTGAAGAGGCGCACCCGATGGCACCAGGCTCGAGCATTTTTGATGCAGAAATAAATGCCATCTCCAGAGCAGCAGAGAAAATCGCAGAAACACCAACCTTTCCACTCAAAAAGACAAAATTTGTCATTATCTCTGACAGCAAGGCCGCCATCAAGAAGATCTGTCAGATGGAAAAATGTGAAGAAGCCTCCCTGTCTCTTAAAAAGAGTTTAATAAAATTAAAAAATGTGATGCATGGAAAAGTGCTTAAAATTCAATGGGTGCCCAGCCACTGCAACATCCTGGGCAACAAGAAGGCTGACGCGCTAGCCAAGTTGGGCTCAAAGAAGTCTGCCCCTGACACGGCGAGTATCTCCTACAACTCTGCCAAAAACCTTGCCAAGGAGGGCCTCAAGACATCCTATGGAAGACTTCAAGAGGCCAAGATGTATCACAAACCATGGCGGGACGAGGTCCTCAAAGGGCCAGACAAATCCTGGACAAGAAAGGTGGCAACAGCGCAGTTCCGGCTGGCCACAGGACATGACGTCCTGCAGCACCACCTGAGTTGATTTCAAATCACAAAGGAACCAGCAACTTGCAAACTATGTACATTGGGTTTTCAGGACAGAGCGCACCTCTTCAGCTGCGCTGCACTTAAATCTGACATTGACGCCCTGCCAGGAAGAAAAATGATTGAAAAATCAAGCTTTCGGCATAGGAAAAAAAAAGAAATTTGCCATTTTCAGGGTCCCTAAAATGAATTTGAATATTTAATCGTTAATTCTTTTTTAATTTAATTAATTTTTTAATTTTTTTTTTAAGATTGGCATTGCCCTATTGAAATTGCAGTTATTTTCTTTACCCGAACCCGACCCGAAACCCGAGGTAATAGGGAACTGTCCTTCATTACCAAATGTGAATATGTCCCTACTAATAACCTCAATTACCGACCAGTAAAGTTTTTTATGCGTCCGGCTTTTATTAGCGCTAACTGTGAGTGAGGAAAAATTTGAACCGGGCTTCGCGCCGAAAAACGGCCATGCGCCATTGCAGGTGGGCTTGACGTCATCGTAAGGCTCGCCAAGGCGGCGAGCTGACAGTTCTGCCAATCAGCTTCTCCTCCTCACCTCACGATTACGTCACAACCAAAAGAGCGCGTACTTAAGTCTTTGTGCGGGAATTTAAAACGCAGGAACTTTGAACATGCATAAAATCCACAGATTTTATTTTTTATAGTTTATTTTAATTGCGATGCTTATTAAATTGAATATTACAAATTACTAAATACGTGTAAGATATATTTGAAACCAAGGACAGTTCCCTATTATGACTACCCGAACCCGCCCCGAACCTAAAAAGTACTACCCGCAGACCCCTAAAATAAATAAACAAATAAATAAAAATTAAAAAAAACTTTTTTGAATACCCTACTTGATTTTGAGTTGCAAATTATGGTCTTTGCATCAAATACTAAAATAGTTGACATCACATTTCGATCTACCGTATCGGACCGAATATAGCGCGATGTTTTCTCCCAAAAATACAATCTCAAAAACAGCACTCGCGTTATTTCCGCGCTCTTGCATTTGAAACAGCGCCTGAACATAGGCCAACCGCAATACAACTCCCGCGCATCGGCTGCTGCTCATCCCTTCCCACTCACTCGACACCAGCCGAACTAGTGACGTGAGACGGGCGGGTAACGTCATCACAGGCTCCGCGGAAAAAGACCGCGGATCACGCACACACGCGGAAAATGACCACAAAAATAACTGTGCGTTCAAAAAAAGATTTTTCTTGGGAATCGATTATAAGGTCACAATGATTGATTCCAACTTTTTGGGAATTGATGTCATCCCTAGATCAGATTGGTGAACTGTGGTTGGCCTATGTGAGCTTGTGCTTGGCCCTACACTGTTAAAAAACATGAGACTAGGCCCTAACATTGTTCAAAATGTTTTGTTATAAATAAAAAATGTTTATTGTACATTTTAATTTAATTTCATTTTTTCATTTTTCTTGAAATGCTTCCGAAAAATTGGGGGTCGTGTTATATTCGAGATCGTGCTACATTCGGTCCAATACGGTAATACCGCTGCAAAATAAAAATAAAAACCCAACAGTGAATCCGTGATGATTCATGCAAACATACCTGGCAGAGAGAGTGGGACTAGACTGCAGTGTTTTGTACGGGTATTTCTCCTTGGCTGTGTTAACAAGTTTCTTCATCTCTGGGGTCTGGGCAATTTCTATGGCGTTCAATCCTCTGTCATTCTTATCTTCAAGCAGGCAATACCCTAAAACAAAGACAAATGCACAAATAATAATATAATTATGTAGTAATTACTAGGGCCACAGATTTATGGTAAATAAAAAACTAATATTTCGTCATTTAAAATGGTAGATTTCGGGTTATAAATCGTCAAATCAAGGAAATTTCGTCACTAAAAATTCAAAAATCATGAAAAATGCCAACAATATCGTCAATCACCACTTGGATTTTTAGCATTTTTGGAACGGAATCAGCGCTAGATTAGCCCTAGGGACTTAAATAAAGTAGCCTAGCAAGGATTAAGTGGGACTAAAATGAGCTTGGCCTAGGCTTAAGCCTAGAAAAGGTTAGGCCAAGAGCCTAGGCCTAGGCTAGGCTAGGCTAAGCTAAGGCCTAGGCTAGGCTCCTAGCCTAGGCGAGTACAAGGTTAGACCAAGGCCTAGAATGTGAAGCATTGCTAGGCCAAGGCACACCAAACAAAGTTTAGCTCAGGATGAGAATCTACCTAGTACTTGGCAAGGCTATAAGCTGAGGCCTAGCTTAGCCTAGCCTAGAGGCCTAGCTATGTGGTTCAGTGGTTGGTGGTCTTTTCTCATCCAATCCAGGCGACTATTACTGTGTTTGCACATCATTTTCCTTTATTTTGGTCAAAAATATAAAAACCATGACGAAGAAATTCATGCACAGATCTGCAAACATAAACAGCTGCTCGAGTGTGGGCGTGGCCAGTGTGTCTACGGATGTGACGTCACACACACTACCACAAGATGGCGGTGCAATTGAGCATTGAGAAGGCACTGGAAAATATTTGTATCTTTGATTTTGAACCTCTTTGGAATTTTTACGTAAAACTTCGTTCAGGCCTAAAAATTTTGATTTTAGGCATCGGAATTTTCATTTTGATTTAAAATATGCGGAAAATTAACAAATTTCGTCTCAAATTTGCAAAATATAAGAAACCAGAAATCGCGGAAAAAGCTAATTTCGCACCAATTCGCGAATAGATTATTGTTCAGAAACCATTCAAAGTCACTTCAAAATTCAAAACCTCAAAAATTGCTCAAAAACAAGTTTTTACTACATTTCGCGAATTCGCGCCTCGCGAAAATTCGGTTGCCCTCAGGCGCGTCGGAACGTTTTGAAAGTTGGGGGGGGGCAAATCCATTAGTAGATTTTGTAGGGTATAGTTGGGGTCTGGGGCAAAGCCCCAGCCGCCGGAGGTCCCTTTTCGCCGAAGGCGAAAAAAATTTCACTATACTACAGTTATTTCGTCATGTTTTAACTGCACTCGGACTCTGTAAACGATGTTTTAGCCTACATCAACTATCTGCGATCTAAGAACTCAAAAAACAAACGTGAAGTGGCCCCTTTTAATAAATTAGGCCTACAACATATTTTTTTATGTAATCACGAAGCATACAGGCAAACATATTTTTGTTTTACCCTCTTCTTTAAAAAAAATAGTAACTAAAGGCTGTTTATTACGGTTGGTTGATGCCAAGATGGCCGCCAGATCAACATTGCTGTTTGTAGTGCTCCGATATATGTTGTTTTTTTGGTTGGTAAAAGTTGTCGCAAAAAGTTCGGACTTGGTTGAAAATGTGCGCGATGTGCTTGTGCTGCGTTGTATTAGTGGTGACACATACGAAAGTGCCATGGTCAGCGGTAAGTGTGACATTTCTTCTATAACGTTGTGCCTAAATACTTTGCGTGTATTTTCACCCCCGCAAGGGCTAATGAGCGGGCGGTTTAAGGGAAGGACTGTCAGGCGCCAGCATGTCGGGTCACTTCATCGCCCCCTTCGAGTTCCGAAAGCCACATGTGAAGTCCTCCTCCTCCTCCTGGTCGCTCTCGCCGGTGACGTAAGTTTAAACCCCGGCCCGACCACCACCACCACCACCACCAACAACAACAACATCCGGACCACTACAAACAGTCTCTCCCTCTACTACATGAATGCGCGTAGTATTGCCGGAAACGAGAAACTGGCCGCGTTCAATTTACATTTCTCGGACAATAGTGAAGCAGACATTGTTTGTTTATCTGAAACCTGGCTGCACCCGACTGTCTTCGATGGTGAGATTCTTGACAACAGTCAGTACATCGTGCACCGAAGAGATAGGACTGACCCTCTGGACAAGTCGGGTGGGCGTGTCAACGAGCGAGCGTGGGGTGGTGTTCTGACAGCTGTATCAAGTAACCTGACCTCACGCCGACGGGGTGAGTTTGAGGATGCTGAATGCGAGATTCTGTGGGTCGAGGTAAAAACATCATCGCGGAGTAGCGTGTTTGTTGGATGTGCTTATCTTCCCCCACCCCCATCAGCCGATCTCATAGAAAAATTACAATCCTCTGTCGCGAGAGTACAAGCAGCTATCCGTCCACAAGATCACATTGTATTGTGCGGTGATTTTAATATCCCTGATGTTACCTGGCAGACTAGCGCCCTCAACGATGACCTTGTACCAATCATATCTGGCAACTCGAATCCTGGCGCTACAAGGTCATTTATTGACTCCATCAGTGAATTAAACCTGCATCAAGTTAATCCCCATCCCACCCGTCTCAACAAGTTCTTAGATCTAGTCTTCACTAACAACCTGGACGTAACAACCCACATTTCCCTCGACTCAGCAGCTGTCAAGTCTGACCACTCTGCCATCAGGTGTGAAGTCTTCCTCCCAGACGCCAAGGTTACAGTTAACTACAAACCCTGTCCCCGGAAGAGATTCAACTGGAAGAAGGCTGACCTGGGCGCATTGAACAATGAACTCGAAAAATGTTCATGGGACCAGATGGACGCTTGTGACGATGTGGACTCTAAATGTGAAATCTTTTACGACTTGTTGACCTCTGCCATAAACAAGACAATACCAACAATCAAAGTTAACCCCGCTAAGTATCCCGCCTGGTATGATCCGGAAACAATTAACGCTCTCAAGGACAAAAACCGCGCCCACAAGAGGTGGAAAACGTCTAATAACAACTGTGACAAAGTAGAATTTCAAGTTAAGAGAACCAATTTTAAAAGAATTAAAACAGTGAAATACCGCGAATATATTAAAAATTGTGACAGCCAAGTATCAAAAAATCCGAGTCTTGTCTGGAGGTTCATAAAAAACAAAACAAGAACACGTAGAATTCCAGTCGAAGTTGAATTCAATCAAACGCGAGCTACCAGCCTCAAATCATGCTGTAAGTTGTTTTCAGACTTTTTCAAAACTACATTTCTCCCGGCGTCCGACAAAAGTCTAAAATCACCTGAAGTACCTGTTTTCATTGATGAGTGTTTGCCATTATTCTCACTGCGCCCCAAGGAAGTGGAAGAATGTATGCGCGCTCTTGTCAATGGAAAATCACCTGGTCCAGATTCGATCCCGGTAAGCGTTTTTAAACACTGTAGGCGAGTACTCTCATCCCCCCTGGCAAATGTATTTAACTGTGCCCTTAAATCCGGAGTTTTCCCGTCAAGGTGGAAACATGCAAATGTGTCCCCTGTACTTAAGAAAGGAAGCCGATTCAAAGTAACCAACTACCGTCCAATTTCTTTACTTCCGATTCTTTCTAAAGTATTCGAAAAGTTAGTTCACAATAAAATCTACAATCATGTTCGAAGCAGTATTTCACCCTACCAACATGGATTTGTCCGGCGACGTTCAACTGTTACTAATCTTGTCGAATACTATACCGACCTGTCTCAAAATTTCAATGAGGGTAAACAAGTGGATGCCATTTATACTGACTTTCAGAAGGCTTTTGACAGCGTGGATCATAGATTACTCCTCTTGAAACTTCAGGGCTACGGAATCACTGGACAACTTCATAAACTCTTGACCAGCTACCTTAGCGACCGAACCCAGTCCGTGGTCCTGGATGAAGGGAAATCAAAATCGGAAACTGTCACTTCCGGGGTGCCCCAGGGGTCAATTCTGGGGCCCCTACTTTTTACCCTTTACGTCAACGACATTCCCAGCTGTTTTTCATATTCAAAATGTTTAATGTATGCTGACGACCTCAAGATTTACAAAACTATTACTAGCCAACTTGACTGTTCACCTACAAATGGATTTGGATAGTTTGTCGAAATGGTGTAGTCAATGGAAACTTACTTTAAATGTTACAAAGTGCAGTAGTATTACCTTTTCGAACAAAAAAAAACGTATTTACTCTAATTATCAACTCAATAGAATCAACTTAATAAATGTAAGCTCGATCAGGGACCTTGGTGTAGTCATGGCGAGTGACTTATCTTTTAACAAACACTTTGAATCAAATCTTCCTAAAGCGTACAAACTTCTGGGTCTGATAAGACGAAACTGTTTAAAAGAATTTTCTTTTCAAACAACAAGGCGTCTGTTTGTTACATTAGTAAGACCCCAAGTAGAATACGCTAGTGTAATTTGGAATCCCTACCAGGTAACGAAAGTGGAAAATATTGAAAAAATTCAAAAGAGATTTATTAAGTTATGGTGCATTACAACAAAAATTGAATACCACAGACGCGACTACAACGACCATTGCAAATCTTGTAAATTAACTCCACTGACTGACAGACGACAGTACATTGACATGATCTTTCTCTACAAACTGATAAATAACTTTTTTGATACGAGCCTAATAGAGCAAGTTAATATTCACATACCACCCAGAACAACAAGGAACCCTTCCACTTTCTATGTAAACAAAAGCAGAATCAATGTACATAAAAACAGCTGTCTAAACAGGGTACAAGACACTTACAACAAATTAGCAACACTCAACAACAGTATCGATATATTTAGCAACAATCTTACGAAGTTCAAACTAGCCATACTTGATGTGTTATTGTACCCGAAATAAATGTATAAATAAAAATGCACACACACACACACACACACGCACACACACACACGCACACGCACACACGCACACACACACACACACACACACACACCACCTGCTGTAACACTCTCACATCACAAAGTACACTCACACCCGCAACCACACACAATCACAAACATTCACACACATCCATACATTTCTGTACTATTATATTATATTAGTCAATGATAAGCATTTAATACTTGTTATTTTCTTTAATTTTTCCCGTGTTTATTTGTTAATTTGAGTCTGTGCTTACTGCTATATGTTTATGTTTGTGTTGTATATCCTATGTATGTCTAATGTATTGCACTTGTGGGGCTTCGCCCTGTTGTCAATAAAGAATCAATAATAATAATAATAATAATAATAATAATTTCATATTTGAAATTACGAAATCAATTTAATCTTTAACACCATTAAACACGACACACTACATACACACTTACACTATACTTTACACTTCACACTACACTACTTACACTCTAAGAGGAATAATCTTACCACAATTGCCACTTCGCTATAATCACAGTCACTACACCACTCCAAAGATGACTGAACAATGAACGCATAACGATGCGACACGAGCGAACCAAATCCCAACTTGCGTCTGCCAATAACTCTAGCAAATCATTCAAAGGGATGTTTGGATTAGACGTGAGTCTGATTCACGTGTGACCACTCTTACTGAAGTGAATGACCAACACACAATACAAGACAGGTGGTTGGTTATAAAAATAGTCGGATAGACGGTTGCTTTCCCAAAAAGTAGAGTAGAAGTCTTGATTTTTTAACTCTAAAATCTGCCCCCCTATGCCCCCACGCCATGAAAATTAGGGGGGGGCAATGCCCCCCTTGCCCCCCCTGTTCCGACGCCACTGGTTGCCCTAGTAATTACCCTTTTCTTCATTTTCACGTGGCCACAATTGGCATTATTCATGTTATCATGTGCTTTCTAGTTAACCAGTAGAGAGAGATAGGTTCTCTAATAAAGCTAGGTTATCAGCTGAACGTTTTTGATTTGAATCCTATTTCTACAAACATAAAAGTTTTTTTTTTAAATTAAAAATATGATTTTCTAAAATGCGTGTGGAAGTACGCTCGCTAACTTGACAGTGTTGGCTAGAAATAAAATTGCGGGAACAAAGTCGGACAAGTTTCTCATCGTCTATCAAGGGCTTAAGCAATGACTTGAACAGGAGATTAAAACCACTCTCCGTGTTACTCAAGGGCATCCTACCTGCATGCTGCAACAACCTTTCGCTTATGTCCAACCATCCACACTGCACGGCCTCCATGAAAACGGTCTCTCCTTCCGGCCCTCGCAAATGAACGTCCACAGCCCGTGTACCTGCAAGCAAATACAAACAATATTGAACTAGGAACTCACTTAAAGAGTAGGTTTACCGTACGGGTGTGTGTGTCAGTTGGCTCATGGCTGAATTACCCGGTCCTGGTTTGAAGTTGAGCAGAATGTCAACGGCCGGCAGGTTGACGTTCAAGACGGCCTCGTGTAGCGGTGTCCAGCCAGCGTTGTCCTTGATGTTCACGTCGATGTCGGGGTCGCTCAGCAGCGAGACTAGTTCTTCACACTTGTTCCAGTTGCGACACACTACGTGGAGACGCGTCTCCCCTGGAAGCAAAGTCCTAGCGTTAGACACGGGTTTCTCAGCTGCGACCGAGAGAACAAGGTAGGAACTGAACAAGAAGACCTAAGCCCGAGATGATTTTGTTTTATTTTGTAAATCCAGTATAGTGGTAAGTCATAAATATTAAATATTGTCAAATGTTGTAGTTGTTAAATGGCATGTAGATTTACTATATTCATGTTGATCGTACATAGAATTTGAACAACACTTGCTTTACTGTAGGCCTATGGAAAAACAATCATAGGGATATACTAGTTAGAGACAATGATATTAGATAACAAACATAACCCAATATTTGCGATAAAAGCAGAAAATCATAAAACCATTGTTTCTAAGGATTTGGATGGGTTCAATATGCAAATTAAAGCAATAAATAAGGTTTTTACTTTTTAGTGAAAAATACATAAATTCACAATATAGGTATGCCTACATACAAGTCAGTGATAAATAGAGATGTTCAACGATATCGATTATTCGATTCGATATCGCGAAAATATTGAGCCTATTTATTATATCGATACCCCGCCGTCATATCGGAAATATTGCGATATCGTAGCTTTATTATTTTCGATGTTAAATGTCCCGCCACGGTCTGCACTACACATTTCTGCAGTTCATCTCCCACTTCTCCGCTGCTATCCCCGCCAGCCCCTAGCCGAGGCGCGCGCACCTCCTACACTGAGAGCTGTAGACATAGCGCTTTCCCCTCCAACCTCGCTCGCTCTTGATTCACGTAGCGAGCTGCAACAACACGCAAAAACAACAAGACATGCAAACAGAATTTTGGGGAATGTCAACTCACATTGATCACCAGAAAAACTCTGTTTATCCTTTATATTTATTGATTTAAAGTCCCCCACTGAAAATCAGTTATATAACTGAGTGGGTAGACTCTAAATAAAATTTAAACTTTTTTATTTTTATTATTTATATAACTAATAAAATTTACAACTTTGTTCCAAAAAAGAAATCAAATATATACCTCAACATATTAATTCAAATCTGAGCTGACAAAATTGTTACTACAAAAAGCTTACCACAGTGTAAATGACTTTATTACAGAATGGTACAATATTTGAAATTTGTAAATAAAGGTTCTTCTTCTTAATTCATTTTTATCCAAGTTAGGTACCTAATAATGTAATAATTTTATTTTAAGTACCGTATCATTGGATTTTGGCAGTGGACCTATGTACGTATTAATATGAGAGACAATGTGATAAAAAATTAATGACATGGCCATGATGGATGGCATTTTATTGTTAGTAGGTATTATATACTAGAGGCTATATAGGCCTACTATTTTGTAAAATATATTATGTCAAATACGTAAGTAAGAACTAGTGTAAACCAAAAAAGGACTACACGGTGAAAACTGCTAAACTGTAACTATGTATTGTTATTTGTAGTCCTTAATAAATAATAGATGCATGGGACTTCAGTCAAGTTGCTACCGTAGTAGTGACAACATCGACGACGCGACTCGTTATCTTTACACGCTCCGAGTTCAAGCATTATTTATTATGCGGTATAAAAAACATGTTTCAAGTAGATTCACTTGAAAATCACGATGACGTAACAAATATCCCATCAATAGCAAGCACACAAGACTAGCATTTACGATCACGTATGAAAAATCGTCATTTTCGCGGTCAAAAAAATTCGATATCGCGATATCTATATTACAGTAAGATCTCTCTTATCCGATCTCCTCTTATCCCATGTTCCGTGTTAACCGAGCCGCCAAAAAAAAAAAAAAAAAAAAGAGAGAGTTTTAAATACGTAAATAAAACATAAAAATAATTACAGACGCCGCGCCGCACTTTTTTAAATGTACTCGCATACATTTGTAGGCATGCCTTACGAGTGAGTGCAAAGAAGATAGATCGGCGATATATCTCGACTTTCGAGCAGTGTGCATCAGTGTACTGAGCGTATAGAGTTCAGTGGTCAGTGTGCGTCGGGCGCATCGCCGGTAAGCGTCAGTGCCACCCACTGAGCATATAGAGGTCAGTGTGCGTCGCGCGCCTGCGCGTGCGCATACGATCCAGCCATCTCACACACAGCTGTTCAAAGATGGTCGTTGTGGAACTAGATGCAATCATGTTTCAACCGATTCACGAAATTCGTAATCACGACGCATTGAATTGTTATTCCTGGGCTTATCTTATTTCTTTCCCAGACTTATCTTGCGTCGTGAGCTTCAGCGCGGGCATAGTAGTGAGAGGTTTTCCCACATGAGAAAGAGAGCTAGGCCTAGGCCTATGTTTGCATTGTAGGCCTAGGCCTACTGCGTCGAGTTTAGGCCTAGGCCTAGGCCTAGACATACGTTTTTATTACGACATGTAGGCCTAATTGTGTACGTGTGTTCGTGAGCTTGAATTACAAGCTATTAAATCATTTAGTATACCCTGTATGAAGTGTATCGTGTGTATTTTATGTTCCTTTATCCATTACATGTGTCATATATCATTTTACCACATCAGGCTATGCTACGAGAGCAAATAAACAATTGATCCGCGCCATCCGAGTTTTTCGCAAATCCGAGGTGCCCCCGGTCTCATCCAACTCGGATAAGAGAGATCTTACTGTACTTTTGAAATTTCGATATCGCAATACGATATCGGCAAAATTACGCCGATATCGATACTGAAAAAATATCGTTGAACATCTCTAGTGATAAGCATTATGTTTTACCATTTGGAGCACGCCGGTTTACTTTAGCCGGCTTCTTATTGGCTGAGGAGCCGTGTGAATCAGGCAGAGGCTTCAGAAGGAGATCGAGGCAAGCCAACTGCAACAAACAAGTGAATATCCTTAGTGACATTCAATATTTGGTAGTTATGAAAGTGTAGGTATCTTGTTCTTATTTTACTTGTAGGCCTTACAATGAAATCTCTAATTAATTGATTCACAACCATGATTAGTGAGAGATGAGGATAAGGTAGGGTTGTGCGAACCTGTATTTTTCAACTTCAAACCGAACCTTGAACCTGCAATAAAAAGGTTCGTGAACCTCAAACCAAACCTTTTTTCAAAAGTGTTATTTATGGTAGGGCCTAGGCGTACCTAAAAATAAAAAACAAAAAACGTTAAATACCGTATTTGCTCGATTGCAAGCCGACACCGAATGCAAGCCGACCCCTAAACCACATAGCAAATTATAGACCGGTGGCTCTACTGCCAACCTTATCAAAAGTAATAGAAAAGCTTTTCTTAAGCAGACTCCAGCCCTTCCTTAAAGAAAACAACATTTTATGCGAAGAGCAACATGGGTTTCGAGAAAAACATTCGACCATGACTGCAACGTTCCAACTTATTCATAAGAATAAACCAATCATTGGAAAAGAAGGAGGTGGTAGGAACTGTCATGTGCGACCTCTCTAAAGCTTTCGATACTCTAAATCATAAAATACTCCTGAAAAAATTAAATTACTATGGAATTCGAGGTGTGGCAGGATCTTGGGTTAAGTCGTACCTTTCCAATCGCAAACAAAGGGTGGATGTAGGAACCGAGAGCAGTTCTTCGGGTTGGGAACCTCTCATAACCGGTGTCCCCCAAGGGTCAAATCTAAGCCCAATATTTTTTAGTCTGTACATAAATGACCTTACTTTTAATCTAGATGGTGAATGTAAAGCAATTCTTTTCGCTGATGACACCAGTGTGGTGATAACAGCAAAAAACATTCATGAATTACTACTAAAACTTGAACGTATTCTCAAAGTATTAGAAGCATGGTTCACAGCTAATAAAATGAAGCTGAACTGCTCTAAAACTCAAATCATGAGCTTCCAAATAAAGGGAGAGCAAGACAAACACACAATCACACATAATGACATATCCATTGAGATAGTGGACCATGCAAAGTTCCTTGGCCTTACACTTGACTATAAGTTAAAATGGATATCTCATATTGAGTGTTTGTGCAAACGTCTCAGTAGCTCATGCTTTATGATGCGGACCCTATCTTCACAATGTGACAATAAAACTACAAAGATGGTTTACTATGCCAACGTGCAATCTCTGATCTCGTATGGAATATTATTTTGGGGTGCAACAACACATATTACAAAAGTATTTGTCTTACAAAAAAGGGCCCTGAGGATTATGTTGCATCTGGGAAGAAGGGTCTCATGCCGACCATATTTTAAAGAAATAAAAATCCTTACGGTGGCATGCCTGTACATGATGGAGGTAATAATGTTTGTACATGATTTCCCAACATATTTTATTGCAAATGATGGGCTTCACAGATTCAACACAAGAGGTAGACTCAACCTACACCAGGTGGGACATAGACTTAAGTTGCTAGATAACGATCCAGTCCATATGGGAGTTAAAGTATTCAATAAACTGCCAGATGACATAAAACAAGTTATGCACACTTGTAGCAGAGAGACATTTAAGCTCAAAGTAAAATCATTTTTTCTGGAACATGGATTTTATACTGTAACAGAATATTTTAATCATGTATAAAAAAGGTTTAAAATACTATTCTTTATTTTTTACTTTATTATTAACTAGTGACTTATCCATATATGGAACACTATAAGTTTGGTTGGAATCTAGATGTTCAGTGTTTTGAATCTCTGATTATTACCTAATAATTTTGTCTACCATGCATCAGGCACTACTTATATTGTATACCTACCTATGTACCTAGTTATAAGTTAGTTTTTAGCTTGTAGCCTATATGGGATAACTTTCAATACTCTAATGTCTTAATGACATTATTATGAGTGCAATAAGAAAGTCTTATAAATAATGTAACATGCTCAAATGTTAATATAAGAATGCAAATAAATAAATAAAAAAGTTCATCTAACAAAAAAGTGTAGCATTTAAATACTCATAAGTTTGCTATCGATTCCAAGCCAGGGTGCCATTTTGAACTGCAAAAATGTGTCAAAAAAGGTAGGCTTGCAGTCGGGTAAATACGGTATCTTGCAAGTCCATAGATTTTTATTTACATTTCACAAATTTAATTGATTGTGTATTGTGTAACTATGCTGGGTCAGGATCAAGGTCAGGATATAACTAAGCTGTGTAGAAATTACAAAGTAAATACAGTAATGAGGGAGATTTTGAGAGAAATGCTTGTAGAAAAGTGGGGTTGTTGTAGACCTATGCCAAGGCCCACCGACGGCTCTCTTGGCCTAGGTTAGGCCTAGATAGATCTTTTTCTCGATTTGGTTAGTTGGGAAACGTTAGGTAGGTGTAGGGGTGTCACTGAGCTCTATATACTTACGTGGAGGGCGCATGCTATGCTGTAACCTTGAAGCCTACATGGGCCTAAAGTAATGGGCCTATTATCGACGTCCCTCGATTATATTGCGATTTTAATTGCGATTGCACCGCCGTCTAGATGTAAGTCTTAACGTCAAGATGGCGGTCTGTGGCACGCTTATTTTGAGGTTATGTTGACTAGTAGACTTATTATTACAGAGGGTTATTCTCAGGGTCACTCAGGATGCCTAAGAATAGTGTTTACTGCAGTGTTACACTAAATAAACTGATAAACACAGGCCAGTGACACAGGTGAACGAATCTGTTATGTTTAGTTCTTTTGAATCTGCCGCTGATTAGGGACCTAAGAAAATGGCGGACGGCAAACTTCCGCCCACTTCACATCTCAACATTTGCCCCGTATATATCAGATCTCCACGTAAGTATATTCGCGGTTAAAACCTAACCAGGTAGCAGCACGGTCGTATGCCAACATGGCCGTCCGAAGGCAGATAAAAACACGGGCTGCATAGGGAGCAAGTGTGTTTTTCATGCTTTAAAGCATAATATTTCATTGTAAGCGTCAGTTCTAGAAGTATTTCCACTTTCCAGTAGTTGGGTACATGGGGTAGGACAATCACTATATTTTGTAACCCTCAGCTGCAAAATAACTAGCAAAATAAGGAATTTTATCTCGTAATTTGGAGACGTGTATTTTCAGTAATTTTAACTTGATGGCAATACCGCGAATTTCTTATGATTATTGGCCTATATGATATGTAATATAATATTATATCACAAATTATTTATTCTCTCCCCCCCCCCCCCCCCCCCCCCACCCCCCGGAAGTAATTTTTTGCGGGTTCCTCGCGAATAGATTATCAAACTCGATTTGTTATTAAATTTGTGTTTTGTCACGCCATTGAAACCTCTTAAAACATTGTCTCACATTTAAAAATCCCCCTCCCCTCCCCCCCCCCCAATGCGTTTGTTATCTATCTTCGTCTCATCGGAACGCTTTGTCCGTGAGTTACAATGTAAATACCGGCCTCTGATGGCCATAAATTACAGTTTGATGGGGGTGCCTGATGATGAGAACGCGGAGTGGTGGATTTTTTCCAGACTGTATGATTGGAAATGGGGGGTTAATTTGGGGAATAGCGGTCTAAAAATTTAAAGTTATAAGTTATATGGATGGCACCGGCCTTCACTAAACTTTATATATAGGCCTACTATTATTAATACGCATAGTTAAGTCCTAGAATTGTTTTGTTGTTGTTTTGGTTGAGATTATGAATAATATGAGCCCATAAATAATTATGTCTACGCATTTGCTGTTCACGGCAGCAGTTGGTACAAATCTCTTGGCATATAAGAATAAAAAATCAAGGTAGGATAGTTAACATTCAATGCGCTGCAGAAATTAAAAAACTATAATTATGGACATATATTATTAATAATAAATAATAATTACAAAAATTCCATATTATTTCTATACCAATTATCAATTAAACCATTAATGAGACTTGCATAATATTATATACTATGGTTCACAGTATCTTTGGGTTTAGAATGTTGAACCCAAAGGCGGTACATAGCTCTTAGCCCGATTTGGCCCTATACCGCCTAGAGCACATCATTGTAATAAATTAATTACCATTATGGTTTATCGTTTATCGGTTGGTGGTATCCATGAAACTGATGAAAGTTGTGAAAAATGTGTATCAAGGAATAGGATTAGAACTCCCATCTAACCCACAGTATTGCACGGAATAATATACACATTCAGACTTTTTGTTTCATTACGCATTACAAAAATGTGTATTACTAATTTTATGTCCTTTCTTGCTTGCTAAATAATAAACATGATCGAGTAAATTCATTCTGGAGTTGACCGTGACGCTACAATATTGCATTAGTTTAACATTGAATGCCGCCATGCAGCCGCCCGGTATCTGCCTTGGAGCAGTTCTCCACTTGACCGCCAGATGTCAGCCACTTTGCTTTTAAACGCGAATAGAGCTCAGTGAGGGGTGTGCGAGTTCTCGAAATGTCGAGTTTTTTCGAGTTTTTTTTTATACTCGACATCGAGTCGAGTTTGGTTTTAGGCTCGAAGTTTTCGAGTCGAGTTTTAAACATCCTATGAAAACTGAAAAGAACCATCATCACAGCCGCTAGGCCTACGTACAGAGACCTGGGCCTAGGCTTGTTACAACCTAGGCCTACTACGTGTGTACTGTGAGTGTGACGGCAAAAAGTAGGCCTTGGCCCTTGGCGTGCTTTCAAAATTATTACGATAAACAACAACGGAGACTTGGATGCGGGAACCGGGAATAGGACTAGGCCTAGGCCTAGGCTACACGGCGTCGAAAACAAATATCCTTTATTGGTTTCGTTGCGTCTATATCACTAATGTTTCAGATCAACTATCGAAAAGAAAGAATGCCAGTGAACATTCCATTAATGCACTTTTTACGTATTTTAAAATCGTAGTTGGCGTAGTTTGACATGTTTTATGTCTATTCCTTCAATCTTCCATCTTTGCTTTGATGCCAGTGTTTGATGACGCGAACGACGCGTGGCGCGCTCCGTCGGCCATCGCTAGAACTAGAGTCGATAAAGAAGGTTAGGTAACTTCTTTATCGACTCTGCTAAAACCATTCAAGGACGCGGAATATTCAAATGTGCTGAAATAGCATTGGAGATTGGAAAAATTGTACCAGACTAGCCATAGATTGAAGCTGCTGGATAATGATCCCGTGAACATGGGAATTAAAGTATATAACAAATTGCCTGAAGAGTTAAGGAATGTTGGTGTTACAAGCTCTAGGAAGGAGTTTAAGGCTAGGATTAAGTCATTCCTTTTGGAACACAGCTTTTATACAGTAAGTGAATATTTTGAGACTTGTTTTGTATAGGACTAGCTTAAGCTAACTATAGTATCAGTACATATGTTGTGTGAACCCAAATATTTTAATTTTAATCTAATGACATACATTGTATCTACATTGAAACTATTTTAATTGACCAATTGCACTCTTTTATCGAATTGAACTTTTGTAAATTTGCATCTGCATTGTCCATATAATACATTGTAAACTGTTTTATTTGTACCAATTGTACTATTTTATCGAATGAAACTTTTGAAATATTGTAAATACCATGTAAGTAATACTTAACAATTGTACAGATCTTCCTCATTGACAACTTCAAATACTCGCATGTCTATATGACATGCATATGAGTGAACACTGTAGAAGGCTTACTTAAATAAATAAATAAATAAATAAATAAATAAATAAATAAATAAATGCCTAGACCGCGAATATTATAATGCAAGTGCGAATTTGGAGGATTTTTTTTCAGATTAAAACATCGCAGCAGTATTGTTATGGGGCCAGGAACTAATAGATAACAAACAGTACAATTATAATTATATTGAAATTAACCAGCACAAAGGGCAGGAAGGCCTCAATAGCCTGATACAAGTACAATGATGTATTTTTTATATGTTTACAACAGAAAAATCGTTGTGTTCCAAGTGGACCGACTAAATAAAAAAATAAAAAATTTGAAATGAATACTCGACTCGAATTCAAAATGTGCTACTCGCACACCCCTAGGTAGGTGTAATTGTTATTATTTACCACAATTCAGAAATTAATTCAAAGGCAACAGTTTTTCATTGCAGTAGGCCTACTGTTCCATCCATTCATATATATAATGCAACTACAATTCAGAGACTAAAAAATTTAAATGTACCCGTCCTGATGGTCTAGTGCAGGGCTGCCGTTTTAACGGATTTTATCCGTTTTTACGGATATTTAGGGTGCAAAACGGATAAACGGATTTTACATCTTATTTACGGATATTTTGTTAATTACGTTTTCTATGCTTATTTTCGTAATTTGAATCTGCGCGGGCTAATTTCGATTGTAAACATTGAAGGCCGATAATCGATTCGACTTTCGATAGGGGGCGGAGCAAGGGCGGAGCCGTGTCCTAGACATTGCAAAGACATTGGAATAGTATATACTGCAGACATTGTAGGAACTGCTTCTGCCAGAACATGCTTTTGGGAGTGGGAGGAGCCAAGAACAAACAAATGGAGATTGGAGCCTACAAAATTGTTTTCTTTCGTTTTTGTTTATAAAGTTTGGATTATGTGATCATAAACGTGAAAAATAGAATTGGTATATGATTAAAATGTTATTAACAAGTTCTGCAAGACTGCAATGTTATTAATAAACACAACACATGGGTCTAGATTGTGATACAACATTCCTAGGGCCTAGCCTAGGCCTAGGCGGCTACCCTAGGGCCGGCCCCTAGGCCTAAGAATTTTTTTAACCAGGTCAGATTTAAAACAGATTTTCTGTAAATAAGTAACATTTTACATTTTTATGCAATCTTAATTAAAGCAACCACGGGCGTTTCTGGCTCATTTATTCTCGTCTGTGCATAGGCCTAGGCCCTTAGCAACTTTTAGGTTATGATGGTAACAAATATAAAGATAAACATTTAGCCATTTTCATAGTTTGATCAATGAAATTAACGTTTTTAGACTTTTTACGGATTTTTTGCGGATTTTTAACGTCCTCCAACAGGATTTTTTTAAATGTCAGTGGCATCCCTGGTCTAGTGGTTAAGACGCTCACCTGGAATGTGGGAGACCCGTGGTTCAAATCCCGGTTGGGGCGGACTTTTTTAATTTCTGAATTGTGGTAAATAATAACTAGATAGATCTATCAAATTTTGTTTGCGTCAGATACTGCCTGTTTCTTCTTACGTTGCGGTATTTGTTTTATGATCAGTGTTTTCGTGTTTTGATCGGAATTATCACTTAGCTAGCTCACCCACGCGATCGTAATCATCGTCACACAACGAACGAGGTTTCATTTTATTTAGCCTAGCCCAGGTAGCTATTCATTGTCACGAGAAAATGATTCAATACTACTAAGTAAAAACACGGAACATTTATTGAATTTCTCTCAAAAACCCTCTTAGAAGCAACTGAATTGTTATTATAGTATATTATTTTACACAATCCAGAAATTAAAAAATCCATCCCGATCGGGGTTCGAACCCCGATCAAGGCGTCCACCCGGAAAGTGGGAGACTCGGGTTCGAACCCCGATCGGGATGGATTTTTTAATTTCTGGATTGTATAAAATAATAACAATTCCACCTACGGGAGTGTTTCCCGACCATCCAAATCGAGAAGTTATTATAGTAGTTGTTAATTTTTAGCACAGAACATTCTTGAAATCGAAGCGTCAATGATATGACACAATTAAAGGCCTACTCCTCGCAGCGCTAATTCAACTTTCAATTATCGTTGCAAGCTCTTGGCTGCAGGTGAAGAGATTGAAGGAAAAGAAGAGAAGGGTCTAACAGGTTCATCACCTGCTAGGGCCCCCCAGCAGGACAAGGAGTCAACCTTGTAAGGAACAAGGAAACACGGACCCACCAGAGGGTGTAGTAGGCTCGCCCATCTCAACCCCAAAGGTCAAGACAGATAGAAAGTGAAAGTGATAGGGTGTCAATCGACTGGTTGGTTCTACCTCTTCACCTGCAGCCAAGAGCTAGTATAGCACATGTGCCTGTGCCATAGCCAAGAGCTTGCAACTTGTAGTGTCTTTTCTCTTTTCCTTTCGTTTTCTGATCCCAGTCACAATTAGTAGGGCAGCCTCTCTCATTGCCACGGGTCTTGGTTCGAATCCAGGTTAAGACATGGTTGTTTTGTCGCCCAAGCACCAGAGTCTAGGAGGGAAGCCCCCTCACTGGTTGTGCTGTTGTGTGACTTTCCACCCTTCCTATCTCTAACCCTTTCTCTAAGTATGAATGAAGAGGCACCCTGGCCGAGCAACAACAGAAAGGGCAGTTTTTCTCTTGTTGCCAAGGGTCCTGGTTCGAATCCAGGGTAAGTCATGGATGTTTTGTCTCCCGAGCACTAGAGTTGGGAGGGAAGCTCCCTTACTGATTGTGCTGACGGTGTGGCTCAGTATGAATGATGTTTGAAGTAACCTTGCTGATGATGACAACATGCATGCAGAATTTGCTTCTAGCGTGGCCCTACCACAGGTTTGGTTATGTGTTGTGAGTTTTGTTTGCATGTAGTTAGCTAATTTTTAGTGGCCACCATCTGCCTGATGAGTCCCAGAAGGATGAAACGCGTCGTGGATTAAGGTAACAACTTTAAATTAGCTGCAGTTGTCATCAGCAGATGAAAAGTTTTGTCGCCCCCAGCCCTTCAGGCTGGGATTAATGTTCTCTTTGCTTTCTCAATTTATTAACCCTTCTCCAATCTAACTAGCCAATGGGCATTTTTCACACTAGAATCATCTGGAGATAAATATAGTTGTGTAGCTCGCTCCTTACTTTGGGGGGGGGGGCTCCAAATTGCTTTTGTATGTTGTAATGTATAAAGCACATTAGGATAAAATACAAGTTGAGTCTTTAGGCACCCATTTCATTTCATTCATTTAATTAATTAAACTTGTGTAGGTACAGACAGTTTTGAATTTAAATATACTACCTTGTACCTAGTGAAATAGCATTGTTGAAGTATTTTGGCCCCCTGCAAAGGCAATGCCAGGGTTGCCGTTTTCACGGATATTGTCCGCTTTTACGGATTTTTAGGGGTTGTCACGGATACTAGGATTTTTGTCCAAATTTGCGGATTTTCTACTGTTAATCTAGGTGCCCGTTAGGGCGCCGCAGCCAAGCCGCGGTGCGCTACACACTCAAGCACCTTATACACCAAGCAGAGTTGGGGTGATTTCGAGGTGTTACCCAGCCGTCATGTAACGTGATGTGAACTTGAAAACTATCACAATCGAGGGGATTTAGGTACCTGACAACACATGCCAAATTTTATTGGGGTACGACCATTCCTTCTTGGTGAAAAATGGCTTGAAACATGCTCAAAATCACTTTAAGGATGTTAGCTACTCCTACTACTGCTACTACTGCTACTTACATCTAATACGTCGGCCCGCGATTCTGACCAGACGGGTGGGACTACAATGTTCATATTTTACATGGACATTAAGGTTATAGTATTATAGTCTCTTTTGAAAAAAAAAGTTGAAAAAGTTCGTTGGAAGGCTTCCAAATCAAGGTTTTAAAATAAGCCTTATACAATCAACAAGTAACCATAGTTACTTGACACTTGTTGACGGTATAAGCAGAGTACGGCGGGAAAGTGCGATACGTAAACAAATGGCGGACATTTTAAATTTGCTTCTATGTGTGAAATGAGAAAAGTTGTCATTATACTCTCATAAAACAAATCAGAAACCGTCCCTGACCTAGGCCCAGATGTAGAAAATTATTTATAATACAACAGTGTAGGTCTAAAGTTCCATTAGGCTATAGGACTAGATAAAATTATTACTTACATTACATGTTTGGCAAGCCTAGCCAACCCTCAATACACACAAACACAATGTCGAAGCAAGGTGTCAAAATAATATGCGCTTGCTCATCTGTTTGTTTACATAATTGCAACAATCAAATCATTTCACGCAACTCGTCTTTCGATTGGCCCGTGTTTATGAAGGCACTGCCATCTAGAATAAATATAGAACTTTTTCGAGCTCTAATTGCTATACGCATATCTTTTTAAAGTGTCAAACGAAAACGACTTCGTTTTCAAATTGCGTTTTCAACAGTCATCTCCCACGAACTCAAGAATTGGGGTCCAGTCCTTATACCGTCGTTATACCATGGTTATACCACCTATACCCAGGATGTACATGAATCCGGGTCTAGATATTTTACATCCTATATGTTATTGCTAATAATACCATAGAAATTAAATCAACTTTGATAAAATTATTATATTTTAACATATAATTTTGCAATGGAACTTGAAAAAGTAATGAGATCACACACATAACAAAAACTTGTAGAAATACAGCCAAACCTTACACACTCAAAAGAAATGAGATCTAAAAAAAGGGCCAAGCTCATCTACCCTTCCACATTTGCGCATTCTTAATTCATAAACGTACCGTGTCCCATAACCAGCATCCTCGAAAAGCTCGGCAAAATAAAATTTGCATGTTATTACGTTTTAATTAATTAGAAAAAAGAACTTGGATGAACTATTTCGTTTAAATTAATAATCGCAAATTCTATTTTGCCAAGCTTTTCGAGGATGCTGTTATGGGACACTGTACGTTTATGAATTAAGAATGCGCAAATGTGGAAGGGTAGATGAGCTTGGCCCTTTTTTTAGATCTCATTTCTTTTGAGTGTGTAAGGTTTGGCTGTATTTCTACAAGTTTTTGTTATGTGTGTCAAAATTACGTGAAATTCCCGTATTTGAAAATTGCGCCACATTTCAATGCAGGGATAACAAAAAATATAAAGTTTGGTAAGTTACACATTCACCGCTAGCGGAAATATAATGCGTGAAAACGATGTGCAAACTTCGTAGACTGCAGGGGATATTGAAAGTTGTCTTACTCTACTAGCGAACAGTAGGCGGTCCTTCAGTGGCAGACAGCCAATACGGCGCTGTAAGCATTGTGTGGCTCGTTGGTTTTGTGTGGCTCGTTGGTCTTGTTGTTAGCGTATCTGCTTCCAATGCAGAAGGTCCAGGGTTCGATTCCCGCTAAAGTCAGAAGTTTTAAACTTCTGATTTGGACTTAAGTCCATCAATTCGTGTCTTAGGAGTTTGTAAACGGTGACTTTGGAGCCGTCCTAGCAACGAAGCACATAATAAATTCAGAGTTGTTCTGAATCGGCCTTGTTGATTCTGGCGTGGATCCGCGGGTGTTCGCACTGTCCATACCACTGATTGCTATATTTCCTATTAAAAATATCGATCTTTGGTTGGTTATCGCTCACTCGTCGATTGTGTCGGGGCCTACAGGGTTGGCTTGGTCGCTTTGATTTAAAGTCCCCCACTGAAAATCAGTTATATAACTGAGTGGGTAGACTCT
This sequence comes from Sweltsa coloradensis, assembly GCA_024449915.1. Lineage (NCBI taxonomy): Eukaryota > Metazoa > Arthropoda > Insecta > Plecoptera > Chloroperlidae > Sweltsa > Sweltsa coloradensis. The sequence continues at coordinate 1,192,214 of JAMZAV010000122.1, read as the reverse complement.
AAATACAATTTATTTATTTTTTTATTTATTTATTGTGATTGGTTCCCGTCCGACCCCGCCACAGCCAATGACTGTGATTAGGATACACAGCGCATTCCGTGTTCTATTCTTGAAACTTGAGACGCGTCATTTCTAGCAGCAGCTAGCGCCTACTGAAAAGTGAAAACGTTTTCAAAACGTTGACTTACAATTTACATCGCCGGCGGTCGCCGTGTTTTTTTGTTTTCTTTTCGTGTGCATCAAAAGCAGGCCTAGCCTACTTGAAAACGATGGACTATTTAAAAAAGCCATACGGTACCTTTTTTTTTGGATCATTTTTTTTAGGATCATATCTACATCTAGCTGGCATGGTAGTTTCTGTTTACTTTATGTTTAGTTTTTTGTTACTTCTCAAGTTTGTTTTTGTTATTATGATCATCCTAATCTTCATAATATATAATTTCTGACATTCTTAAATTGTATTTATGGCCGAATCCTAAGTATAAACCGAATTTTGATTAAATTCTCATAAATACCATCTGGCTGACTATCCTAATTTTGTAACCAAAACCTGAATTTTTGTTTTCCCTTCGTAACTGTGTAAATTACGATAACGGCAAAATAAATAGCGATTTCTCAGGATTTCTCAGGATTTTTTAGGTATCTTTCAAGGATTTTTAAATTTACTTGGTGGCAACCCTGGGCAATGCTAATGTATTGTTGCATAATATTAATTTGGTAATTAGATTGCATACATATGTATAGGGCCTTCATTGATTTTTTAAGTTGTGTATTATCTAGGGATGTCAAACGATTAAATTATTATAATCGATAATCGAATTCACTTTCACCTCCATAATCGATTATTAATCGATTTTAATCGTTTTGTACAATGTCGGTATAGTAGCAAGTTTCTTTCAAACTTTGGTCTGGTTTCGGTTAGTTTGAATCGCCCGCGCAAGGCACGAGTTCGCATCGGCGCCGTGGCGGGGACTTGAGCACGGAAAGCGCTATTTGTACCGGTCGCGACGTACGCAGCCTATTTTCTCCAAAGCTCTCTGTGTACTTTTGTTAGGTTAGTCGAACTTTCCGCCTAGTTGTAGTACGCCGCGCTAGTTCTAGGATATAATCGATAAGAGCGCATCCGAAATCCTTTCCGTTAAAAACGTTAAACACCATAGAATAAGCTGTGAAAAGTACAGATAACGCTTCCCCTTGAGCACGCACAACAATCTCGAAGAAGACAGTCGGGACTCGGGAGCATAATCAAGAGGAAGTGGAGGGGTAGATAAAGCATACGAGATGAAATTGGCATCAATGCGGTGATCAAATTCAATTGTTTGATGCCATGTTGTCGAAAACTCTTGGCCTAGGCCGAAACACAACACCAGAGCAATCACTTTTGTCACACTCAAGACGCCATGTTACGTAAAGGTGCAATTACTGCTCGGCGTTTCAGGCGCGTTGAGTGCGTTTACTGTGTTTATTGGCTGCCGCGCCAACTACGCCGCGTGGAACGCTTGAACAGAATGCAGCTTTAACTCCGCCCACTCCTTCCGACCTTGCACGGCCAGCGCATGCCCACATGATGACAAGGCAAGGCTGGTACGAACGATGTATTTTGCGACGTCGCTTCAATCAAATGTGGATCGGGAAATCTCGCGTGCTAGAATTGATGGAAACGTATCTCACGGGCGAGCAAGACATTAAATTGGCGGTTATCACGGCGTATTTGGCGGGAAAACGTAACGTACGGGAACGTTTCTCGCGGGTAATAGGCGGCGGATCTTGAAAACTAAATTTAAAAAAGTGCAAAAATTTAAAATCGATTTTTTTGTAAAAAATCGATTAATCGTTTTCGATTAATAATCGATTAATCGAATCGATTTAATCGTAATCGTTGACACCCCTAGTATTATCATATTGGTAGAGGTCCGTGAAAGTGGTTTTATTTTGTAGTGAATTTTGTTTTTAAAATTAAAATTTTTGGTGTTATTGGTTTAAAGCTGTATTTAAGCGGTTTTATCTATATTTACCAATTTATATGCGTGTAATATTCGTTCACGGCTCGCATATCATTCTAGCCACAAAACAAACAAGTTTGAATGTACTTATGTTCAGACTGGTGTAATTTACTACAAGTAAATTCATCATTTATTCTGAACTTTATTTTATAAAAACTTCGTTTGGTTGAACTATACTGCATAAAATATTGAAAATTACACCATAATTTAATAATAATTCCCATTTTTAGTGCTTTTCGTCGTTAAAAACATTAATTTTGTGAATTTCGGTGTTATTACGAAATTTACACCTATTTCGGTGTTTGGCGGTGATTCAATTTTGGCATTTTCTGGTTTAGATTTGATCAATTCATGCTCATTTTATGAAATGAAATGGTTAGCACATATTTCGGTTTTATCGCCAGTCACGAATTTCAAGGGGCTCTACATATTGGCTATTGAGGTGCCCTGTTTTTCCTCTACTAGGAAAACGCTTAAGTCCCGCCGCGTTGTTGGATGAGCGTAATAGGGAATTTGCATAAGTTCCAGATATCGGTACAAGTATGTGCAATATAGATAACCATCTAAAAATGATATAAACCAGGGCTGCCGTTTTAACGGATTTTATCCGTTTTTACGGATATTTAGGTGCAAAACGGATAAACGGATTTTTAGTCTTATTTACGGATATTTCGTTAATTACGTTTTCTATGCTTATTTTCGTATATTTGAATCTGCGCGGGCTAATTTCGATTGTAAACATTGAAGGCGGGGCGATAATCGATTCGACTTTCGATAGGGGGCGGAGCAAGGGCGGAGCCAAGTCCTAGACTCCTAGACATTGTAGGAACTGCTTCTGCTTGCTTTTGGGAGTGGGAGGAGCCATGAACAAACAATGAAGATTGGAGCCTACAAAATTGTTTTCTTTCGTTTTTGTTTATAAAGTTTGGATTATGTGATCATAAACGTGAAAAATAGAATTGGTATATGATTAAAATGTTATTAACAAGTTCTGCAAGACTGCAATGTTATTAATAAACACAACACATGGGCCTAGGTCAAAATTGTGATGCAACATTCCTAGGGCCTAGCCTAGGCGGCTAGGGCTAGGGGCTAGGCCTAGGCCTAAGAATTTTTTAACCAGGTCAGATTTAAAACAGATTTTCTGTAAATAAGTAACATTTTACATTTTTATGCAATCTTAACTAAAGCAACCACGGGCGTTTCTGGCTCATTTATTCTCGTCTGTGCATAGGCCTAGGCCCTAGCAACTTTTAGGTTATGATGGTAACAAATATAAACATAACATTTAGCCATTTTCATAGTTTGATCAATGAAATTAACGTTTTTAGACTTTTCACGGATTTTTGCGGATTTTTAATGTCCTCCAACAGGATTTTTTTTAAATGTCAGTGGCAGCCCTGATATAAACATAATTTAAGGTTTTTAAAGTTAATCGTTCAATATCTATTGAGGGTCAAAGTTTGCCCTTTTAAATTTCCCGCACATTTATTTTGAAACGGCTGCCTACGTCACCAGCCTTCATGACGAACACGGCCGCCTAAATAAACGACGAAATTCCCTCCTTTTACCAAGTCTTTGGTTCACACAACAATGGCCAACAATAAACAACAGTTGATGTCCTTTACCAAGTTTTGTAATCAACATTGTGTTTTACTTATTATCAATTAAAATGCGGTTAAATCTTACGTTGTGATATTACTAAATGTATAAAATAAAATATTAAGCATATTAGAACAAACTAGATGTCTAAATGTGCTTCTACAGCCAAGATAATCTCCGAAAGCGAGTAACTTGACATATCGTTACGTGATTGGTTGACTAGTATCGTGAAGGCTGGTGACGTATGACCCGTTTTTTCCCGCCAAAATATGTGGAAAACTTTCACCCTTGTTTTATAAATGAAAATATTCTCAAAATTAAGAAAATAAGATATTTTTGTGTAAAGGAAGGTGGCCTTAACCCAGTAAAACCATAAAATAATGTTATGCAAATTCCCTATTGGTGCATTGAGCTGCCATGTGCGGATTTTCTGTTGTTCTGTGAAAAAATCATTACTAAGTTGAAGATTTTTTTAAAATTAAATTAAATTAAATAAAAAATTACCTTTAATTTTTAATTTTTTTTAATTAATCGTAGTTTTAAAAATGGAAAAAATCGTAATATTGAAATTTTATAAGAAATAATTATTCGATTGCGCACAAATTTTACACGAATATTAATTCATAAAATTAAAGTTACGTGAAAAAATCAATCCAATCGGATAAAGCATGTAGTTGTTAGAAGTCCAAGAATGTTTAAAAAATCGAAAAAATCATAAAATCGTGATTTTCATGAGAAATAATTAGGGTTGCCGTCGATAATCGAAATATCGATCGATTATCGATATCAGTAATATGATATGATAATCGATTCAAGTATTTTGATATGATATGATATGATTATCGATTTAAATAGTGACATCGATGTTTTCGCGGTTTACCATGCTTAAAAATGCCGCGCTGTCGTATCAACGCGCCGATTGGTTGTCGGAGTAGCCAATCGCTGCTCAAGTATAATGCCACGCCCACCGCCGCCAGTGCGCATGCGCTCGTAGCGCGATACAAGGCGATACGAAAACATCGCCCGGCCCGATTGCGATGTATTCAGTACGGCTCGACGTCTTGTGGCGTGAACTTCTCTAGCGTCAGTCTGCCCAATTATATTGAATTCGTGATGTTTCTTCCGTGTTTCTGCTTCCTAGGCTCAATTTGGAATTTGATATGATAATCGATTTGGGTCTATGTTATCGATATATTTCGATATGATAATCGATTCGATGCCTCCGATTATCGATCACGATTTTCACATCGAACGGCAACCCTAGAAATAATTTTTCGATTGTGCTCAAATTTCACACGAATATATTAATTCATAAAATAAAGGTACTGTGAAAAAATCATTACAATCGGATAAAGCATGTAGGTGTTATAAGTCGAAGGAATTTTTTTTAAATTGAAAAAAATCGTAAAATTGCGATTTTCATGAGAAATAATTTTTCGATTACGCTCAAAAACGTGGCAGTTCTTAGTTCAGAGATTTCGAAGGTCCCCAGAAAATTTCATCGCAATTGGAGTATCGGTTTAGCCGGAATCGTGTTAACAGACACACAAAAATACAAACAGAAAAAAAGGGGAAAAAAGAAAAACATTCCGGATTTTTTTCTCCAGTGTAGTGAAATGGAATCTTCGCTTCGCTCGCTACGCTCATCCAACCAATACTTATTCCTTTCCTGAATCTATTGAATTGTTGATTGTATTCAATGCATTGTGCAGGCTTACTCGAAACTCATTTTTTACTACTCGAACTCGTGAGTTTTTTTACTACTCGAACTCGACTCGAATTGAAAAAGTGCTACTCGCACACCCCTAGGACAAACAAATTCCAAATGCAAAAACATCTTAAACAGATTTTTTAAAAGTGTACTAGTACAGTAGGGAAGAGAGGATGCTTAATGCAATTGAATGTAAGAACTTAAGAAGGGAGAAGAAGATGGGATAGGCCCTGGTAGCTACTCACCACTATGTCAAGAGAGATGGTACAATCAGACTCGAGCAACCTACATAGGCGAAGGTGAGTGATCACGAGTGGTAGCCAGCTCGGTTTCAATTCACACGCAACATCGTCGGTAACGTCTGCATTATCTGCAACAAATGAAACAAAGAGCGATTGCAGGTGGGAGAAAGAGCGCACTACGTATGCTGTCAAGCCGCTGTCTCACAGACCACAAAGTGATACAATTAATAATAATCAGCTTTCCCCTTATTTTCCTCAAGGATTATTTTATGTGTCATTTATTTGTGCTCTTGGCACTCCCAACCAGTCAAAAGTCACTCACAACTTGCAAGCTAGTGAAAAGAATCTTGAGTTTGCTAAAAGCATTTATGTAAACCATGCCACCCAAAGCATTGTTAATAAACACTTATATGTACTAATAATGAATCTTTGACCTGTAACTCACTTGGTATCATATTAAGCATTTCTCTGGCAAATTCGTGGCACTTTGGTCCAATGAAAGTGCCCAATTTCTTGTTAAGTTCACTGATGGAAACCACTTCCGCCATCAATGAAATCAGTCTCTGCAAGGAATAAGACACGTTAGTAGAGCACTGCTCGGCAACAACCCAGGCACGGAGTTGTGCCCAGACCCGCTCGAGCCAACTCAGGGGTAGAGTTATCAATAGTGGGAAATTTTGTACCCTGATAGTAGGCATACATTTTCTTGTTATTTGTATGGGAAGTGCTAATGTACAGTGATTCACTTAGACTTTTATTACCAAATTTCAAATTTAAAGAGAAAACATGGAACAGCAGAGCAACCATACACCAAATTGTCGTAGAGAGAAAGTTACGGCCACAAACTGCAGCACCAAGGGGTGAATAAAATGTACAGTAAAACCTCTATCATCCGAGGTGGATGAGACCGGGTGCAGCTCGAAATATCGAAAAACTCGGATGATCGCGATTTTTTGTTTATTTGCTCTCGTAGCATAGCCTGATATGGTAAAATGATATAATACCATTAAAAGAACATAATCATAAATAAACAGCCTTTTAGTGATGACATCGGCTGCCCACTGCTTTGTTGATAGAATGAATGTGTTGTCTCCTTATATTATCTCATAACATAAATGACTGCTTTGTTGCTTTGTTGATAGAATGAATGTGGGTCTCATTAGATTGGAGAAGGGTTGACAGGTTGGGAAAGCTAAGAGAACATAAATCCCAGCCTGGAGGGCTGGGAGCGAAAAAACTTCACCTGCTGATGACAACTGCAGCTAATTTAAAGTTGTTACCTAAATCCACGACGCGTTTCGTCCTTCTGGGACTCATCAGGCAGATGGTGGCCACTAAAAATCAGCTAACTACATGCAAACAAAACTCACAACACATAACCAAACCTGTGGTAGGGCCACGCTAGAAGCAAATTCTGCATGCATGTTGTCATCATCAGCAAGGTTACTTCAAACATCATTCATACTGAGCAACACCGTCAGCACAACCAGCTAGGGGGCTTCCCTCCCAACTCTAGTGCTCGGGAGACAAAACATCCATGACTCACCCTGGATCGAGCCAAGACCCTTGGCAACAAGAGAAAAGCTGCCCCTTCTGTTGATGCTCGGCCAGGGTGCCTCTTCATTCATACTTAGAGAAAGGGTTAGAGATAGGAAGGGTGGAAAGTCACATAACGGCACAACCAGTGAGGGGGCTTCCCTTCTAGACTCTGGTGCTTGGGCGACAAAACAACCATGTCTTAACCTGGATTTGAACCAAGACCCGTGGCAACGAGAGAGGCTGCCCTACTAATTGTGACTGGGATCAGAAAACGAAAGGAAAAGACACTACAAGTTGCTAGCTCTTGGCTATGGCACGGGCACATGTGCAATAATTGCTCTTGGCTGCAGGTGAAGAGGTTGAAGGAAAGAAGAGAAGGGTCTAACAGGTTCATCACCTGCTAGGGCCTCCCAGCAGGACAAGGAGTCAACCTTGTAAGGAACAAGGAAACACGGACCCACCAGAGGGTGTAGTAGGCTTGCCCATCTGAACCACAAAGGTGAAGACAGATAGAAAGTGTAAGTGTATCTTATCTCATAATGTAAACAAAACAACTGGGCGAGAGTCTTGGCCCGAAGCCAATTGACTGACTTAAAGTGAGGCGATACGTAATCTGTGGCTTGGGAGGAGGGGGGGGGGGGGGTGGGACGGTTATCTCCGCGTCTGTCATTGACTAGATGTCCTGATGCAATGTTTTTTCTTCATAATCATAGCCAGCCTCTATCATGTCGTCTTCAAGGCCATATTTTGTCTCTTACTCTCCCTCCCTCCCTCTCTTCTCTCTCGTCTGCCGTCTTTGAGCAAGGTCGCGGTGGCGGCGGCAAGCACTCACAAAGACACTGGCTCAACGCTCTACAGCACCCTACCCTCGACCCCTGCCCCCAACCCCCCGTACAATTCACGCGCTGTGCAATTCTTAAGTGACAAGTCATTGTAGTAAACAGCATACTGCATGACATTCGATGTAAAGAACATAACATTTTGGCTTAATTAAAAAAAGGAAAGGGCGCCTGCAACCAGCTCGGATAACACGGCATCTCAGTTAATCGGAGCTCGGATGAACGAGGTCTTACTGTACTAGTACTAATTAGAACATACCAAGCACATGTGGGCTACACTAACCAGACAATTATCACAGAAAATAAATATAATGAAACTAAACAAGGAGTGTAATTGTTTTAAGAATTTTGGAGTGTAAAGGCCATTCAAATTTATAAGATATCGATATCGTACAAAATATTGAATGTTTGATTGATTTATAAAATAATTAACGAATAAAATTACAGAAACAACGTGAATTTACTCACTGCCATCACCCGCCTAATTTTGCCCGATGACGCGAGATACAGCTTCACTACCCTCCTGCACCTGGTGGTCATGGTACCGATGGTGCGGTTACCCTGTCCGTACCAGACGGCGTTCACCACGAGCGGCTGCTTCAAGGGGTTCGTAAGCGCTCGGAGCTGGTCGATCTTCTTGTCGCTCAGGTAGAACAAGAGGTCTTGCTCCAAGAGGCGAACCAAGGAGTCCAGAACGGCCGCCACCCTCTGCATCTGATGGCTTGGTGGGAGGGTGTTGTAGGTCTGCAACAAACGCACATTTAGGAGTGGGTGAATTAAACGTTTACAAGCCCCTTGACTGGAAAACAATCTGAGGGTTTTGGAGAATTCAAGGATCTTGGAAAAAAATACACCCCACAAAAAATAATGTTTCTACCTTCTAATATAGGCCTACGCATTTAGGCTAACCCTAGATAAAGCATGTAGGTACTTAACATGTTTTTTTTTACAGCAAGGCTTGGGGCTTATGCTAACACTAAAAAAAGTTTACGCCATTTATCCCTCCCTGAGACAAATAAAATAATACTAAATAAATAAAAAATAAATAAATTTGTACATATTAAGAGTCTATCCACTCAGTCATCTAACTGATTTTCAGTACGGGACATTGAACCAAAGTGGCCAAGCCAACCTAGTAGCTCCCGACGCAATCGACGAGTGACTGATAAGTTGATAACCAACCAAAGATTGATACAGAAAAATACATCTTTAGGAAATCCGAATTAACCTTACTTATAGGCTCTTTACGTCCATAAGCCTAGGACTACTTCTGCTCTAAGCAGCCTGCGCTAGATTACCTCATTGTAATACATGTCAGTACAGAGCTGATTTCCAGTTTCTTCTAGAAGCTCAAATTTCCGCACACTTTGCACTAAAAGTTTTACATTTCTCTGTTAGATTGCAGCTCCGTTTCGGAGAACATTTATTGACATTTCTAGACCAATACTTGCTGTGGAAATTTCGAGCTTAATGGTTGAAATTTTAATATTGACTTGTCACTGTTGTTAATTGTTATTGGATGAGCGTAGTGAGCGAAGCAAAGATTCGATTCTCCTACACTGGAAAAAAAAATCCGGAATGTTTTTTTCTTTCTTTTTTTGTTGTTGTATTTTTGTGTGTTTGTTAACACGATTCCGTCTAAACCGATATTCCAATTGCAATGAAATTTTCTGGAGGCCTTTGAAATCTCTAAACTTAGAACTGTCACGTTTTTTAGCGCAATCGAAAAATTATTCCTCACAAAAATTGCAATTTTACGATTTAAAAAACATTTCTTCAACTTATAACACCTACATGCTTTATCCGATTGTAATGATTCCTTCACAGAACCTTAATTTTATGAATTAATATATTTGTGTGAAATTTGAGCGCAATCAAAAATTTATTTCTCATTAAAATCGCAATTTTACGATTTATTTTTTATTTGACTTAGTAATGATTTTTTTACAGAACAAAAGAAAATCTGCATATCATATGGCAGCTCAATGCACCAATTACACTCATCCAACAACGCGCCTGAAAAAGCGTTTGCGAAGCTTCCTAGTGTAATAAAATAATACATACTGAAAATGATAGTTATGGTCTCGTATTTCAGTGGAAAAGGTAGCAATTTTACACTCTTGTATCATTATTAGGGGTCTACGGGTAGTACTTTTTAGGTTCGGGGCGGGTTCGGGTAAAGAAAATAACTGCAATTTCAATAGGGCAATGACAATCTGGTTCGCCCGGATTCTCCGCCAGGTTCGCATGATCGGGGTTTGGTCTTTACAATGTGGTTCAAAGCTCATTAAACAAACGATTAAATATTCAAATTCATTTTAGGGACCCTGAAAAATAGCAAATAAAAATTCTTCATTTCGTTATAAAAATCTTTAATTTCAGTATAAAAACTCAAAATAAAGGATCCCTTTCGCATAAAAAATTCAATTATTTCAAACTATTTTTTCAAATTTCGCGTATTTTCAAACTTCCCGCCGTTTTTGCCGCCGTTAAGTTTCAAATGTTGGTACTTCGTAGATCAAGAAACAAAGTTTCCATAGTTTGTATTTGTTATGTTGCCGACCCTGTGAGGTGTGACGTCACCAGCAGCAGCTCAACAGCTGTTGTACTTGTATGGCCTATTATTGTAGTGGCCGATTTTCTCGCGAGATCATAGTACATACTTGGAAAATGGGGAAAAACTGCCGATTTCGCCCAAATTTTGTGAAAAACAATAGAACTGGCTGTATTTTGCCTTAAAGTAAAACCAGTCTTATTTTGCTCCATTTTGCGAACGTTTTTTGATGATTTAAGGGTCTAAAGAGGTTAGCAATTTAGGCCTAGGCCTACCCGAAAACCCCCCGATTTACATTTATAAAAGCCCGGGTTTCGGGTATGCTTCAAAACCCGAAATTTCGGGCACCCGCAGACCCCTAATCATTATTATACTCGTTTCATTCGTATTTATTATTTATTAGTAGGATGGATTAGTAGGATGATGGAATAGACCAAGGGGCAGACCACGACAACAATGGCAGAATAGTGTGAGAAAAGATGTAGAACAGCGGGGAGGAGAGTGGAATGTGGTGGAAGAAGAGGAGTGGTGGCAGGACAGAAGAAGATGGAGAGGCCTGTCTTCAATGCCGACCCAACGCAGAGTTGGACGTGGCAACAGATAATGATGATTAGTAGAGATAATGAGAAATGGTGATATAAAATCCCAAATCCAGTGGTTTTTTTTGCAATTTCATTAAAATTGTCAAAAACATTACTATTATAAAAATCCAAAAATCCGATAGAAAAAAATAACTGAAGCCCTTAAGTTAGGGATGACATCGATTCCAAAAAGTTAGAATCGATCATTGTGGCCCAAGAATTTATTCAGAATCTATTCCCAACAAAAAATAAATATTTGTACCAATACAATATGTAACAATACAATACACAATTGTACATTGTGTACAATACAATTGTAACAATATTTGTGTCTGTGTTATTTTGGTGAACTATTCCCGCGAAGCCCTTGACGTCACGGAATGCCGTTGCGTTGTCGTCTACTGTACCGCCTACCGCATGCGTAATGTTCGGTCTGAACCGGCACCTCCACCAAAATTAGAGAAAATTCTGGACCAGCACCTTGTAATAATAATTCACATTTTGACCAGTTTCATACGATTTCGTTTGTTATTTCATAGTAGGGGAGCAACCTGCATCTCGTAGGCTATTTGTGAAAGAGTATAGCGGTAAACGGCATTATTTTCAGTCAGGCCATACGAGTATTTTCCCCCTTCCTGGCACTTCGAAGAATGCTGCAGAGGGCGGCGGCGGCGTTGCGACGCCAACAGCCTTTATCGGTTTTTAAGTCAATAACTATACTTACCTGACAGAAAAATTGGTAGAAAGTAGATTGTAGAGAATTAACGGGTGAACACTTGTGTGCAGTTTCGTTGCTCTAGAGCACAAATGAGGTGGCGCCAGGAGCGTCGCGACGCCTCTTTCACTATTTTGCCTATAACTCCTGAACGCCTCATTTATCAGAAAAATTATGAGAAGCTTTTTTGTAGGAAATATAAATTGGAGTGTAACTACGTAAAATTTATGTTGTTTGTGTCAGTAATTAACGAAATTATGTGTAATTAATGAAAATATGTATATATGGGCAATCACATTTACAGTAAGTTGCCTTTTTTTCAAATTTCAACGTCTTAATTATGACTATGAAGACGGTAAATATGGCAAATCTAATTTTATTAGGATTTCCAGATGAATTCCAATACCTAGGAAGTATTGTGACTAATGAAGCAAAAGTAGGGAAGTGAATGGTTCCCAGTGGATCAAGGACTATCAAGAAAGCGTACTATCACCAATATACGATGTTGTAATGGATGAAATGCTGCTCAGGTACAACCCAAGAGAGGTAATAGAAGAAGAAGTAAAGATCAGATACCAGAACAATGATATATGCAGACGATATCGTGAATTTGGAGACAATGGTGAAGAAGTGCAACAAAGGTGGACAAATGGAGTGAGGATGACAGAAGAATTTGAATGAAATTAGCATTAAGAGATGACGAGGTTTTAGTGATGCAAAGAGTCAAAAAGTCTCAAAGATATAAAGATAGGATCACACTGAGGGGAGTAGAACTGGAGGAAAAAGATGAATTCAATACCTAGGAAGTATTGTGACTAATGAAGCAAAAGTAGGGAATGAAGTTAAGCAGAAGAGTGGGGTTGGCAGAAAAGTTTTAGCAAATGTCAGAAAATTAATTTGGAATGAGCATTTCCCAAAAAATGCAAAATGCTTCTATATAAGATGTACTAATCTCCATTTTACATATGTTGCTGTAACGTGGCCAATGGGCTGGAAGGAAGAAAGTGCTATACAGGCAGCTGAGATGAAGTTCATACGCAGTGTGGCAGGTGTGACAAAGTTGGACAAGATACGAAGTAGTATGATATGGAAGAAAGTAGGAGAGCCTAAAGTTCAAAATGGGAAAGGAGCGACTACGATGGTATGGACATATGGGAAGAATGGAGAAGAATAGAATCCCAAGACAAGCATTTGAACTAAAGAATGATATGAGAAGAGTGGGAAGACCTCGAGATAGGTGGCAAGATCAAGTACAGGCAGATGTGGAGGAGAGAGGAGAGGAGTGGGAAGTGGTTGAAGAAAGGGAAAGATGGTGGGAGGACAGGAAAAAGTGGAGAGTTGGTGTTACGACAAGAAAATAAGGAAGAAGATGAGGTGCCGAGCTTGGCAGGCCGGTGCTGATTCGGTGATGCCCAAGATTTAGGTGGAAACACCCCTTTACCCAACTAAACGATGTTGGAACAAAGTGTAGTGATATATATTATATAATATATATATACATATTTTTGTATTTACTACAATTCAGAAATTAAAAAAGTCCACCCCAACCGGGAATCGAACCACGGATCTCCCACATTCCAATTCAGAGCTTAAAATGTACCCGTCCTGATGGTCTAAGTAAATAAAAACAATTACACCCACGGGAGTGTTTCCCGATCAATTAAATTGAGAAATATATATATATATATATATATATAATTATATGTAGGCAGTAGGTATATTATTAATAAGTAAACGTACCATACCTATAATTACTAAAATAAGGTTTAATTCTAAATATTAGTTTTTTAACGTGTTTTCTCCCGTTTTAACGTAGAAGCGGATGTGTTCTCACAAGACGTGAACATTGCAAACGTTGTTACCCATGAAAATGTAGGAACATGTTCATCCACATTACCAAGCATTAATACGATCCCACCATGGTCTTCTTATAATTTAATGAGACTAATATAACACCTCTCACCCGATTCGGTGCTGCCCCTCTAATCGCTGCACCAGCACACAAGTGACCGTCCGCAGTGGCTCATACGATTGAGGTGTAGGTCCAAAGCGCGTGACTTCAGGGGGATGTGGGTTCGAGTCCCGCATAAGGCATGGGTTTTTGTTGTCCAAAACACTTCAAAAATTCAAAACTTCTCTAACGAGATGCGTAAAGAGTAAATCATTAAGAAATCACACTAGCAGAGGGGTTTAATACCACTGCTAGAAAATACAAACAACAACAACAAAAACAACAACACACGAGTGGTCAACAACGCTGAAACAAGCTCAAGGAATCTATACGCAAAGAGTTGGGGCCGTTAAAACGGTGATTTCACTTGAGGCTTGTACGTTCCCTGCAAAACAACCTCAAATGCACAGGAAGGATCTGAATAACATTATTCTTCGTCCAGGAGAACTGCATACTGTGATGGCTATGCTGAGGACGAGGTCAATTGGATCGTATATGCCATATGGAAAATAGTGGTGCTGATAACGCGTGGATTGAAGAGGGTTTATATGGAACTGCAACTGTTCGTCAAATACTGGACTGGTAAACATGTCAACAGGGAAGTTGAAGCTCACTTGAACACCACCCAGAAGTGAAGGCAAGTTTCTGTGTATGGTACAGGTGATACAGAAAACACGCAAAGGAGGGGATGTTGGTGCAATAAAGAAAGCAAACAGTGATGTTTTGAATGAGTTCGATTCAATAAAGTTCAGATATGTTAAATAAGTTTGAAACAGAAGGTTGTTCTCGACCTTTGTTTAAAGCTGTTATATTCAATACATGAAAATGGTAGTTGAGCTATTATTGTTTATACGAGCTGTTCGTACAGGTGACTGGCTTTTTCACTTGTCTTCATTAGAAATGCTATTCAGGTAATGTCTTTGCTCACGATAAAAGGAATTGTGCTCGTGTGATCCCACTTTATCTCACCGAGATGAGGGAGATAGAGTTTAATGCGCCAGATACCTGGAAAGAGTTCATCGAAGGAAACTGGGTTGTTAAAAATTAAATCGTACCATTTCTGTGCTATCGGAGATCATGCCCTCGAGCAAATAATCCGGACTCTGAAGGTAGAGGATGGTCTTCCTGGATTAACCCTTAACCCGGGTGGCTCGCTCAAGATTCTTTCTCATAGCTCCTGAAATGGCAAGACTCTCTGGAGAATCGTACCATTTAGCTAACTTGGAATCGTTGGTGTCATAAAGACATCATAGGCACACTCGTGCGTCAATGGATAGACAAACTACTGACACAGAGAAAATGGTTGGGCATTTTCAGAGAGTTTACCAATCCATTTACTGTCAATTTAAATGAGTTATTAATTTGGTTACTTTGGTAATGACTGAAATAGTTGTTTATGATGTGTTGCGACAAAATGACGTGAGAATCGAGAAAATGAACGAATTTGTAACAGAGCGCATTCAAAGCAACACAGTTAATGTTTGGTCTCCGATAAAAACATTAATCTGAAGACGTGGAAAACGACAACCAAAAAGATTCAAATCAAGACTAAAAATGAAATCATCGAACTTAAAGAAACATCTAACGTGATGACGAGAATGCTTGTAGCTAGGTCAAGACCTGAATTAGATTTGAAAGAAGCCATTGGTGTGTACGAATTCTCTGTTCTTCCCCGATCATTATTTCCTATTGATGGTACCTTACACCACTGCTCTATGAAAAGTCACTTGATGGCTATTTTGGGGGAATTAACAATAAATAAAAGTGGGCACAATTACATAAACGTAAACGCCGACAGCTGTGAAGCAATGTTGACAGTCGCGATAATATACGGAATGACAGAAGTTCAATCTCTAACTAAACATCCCAAAACAACCACTTGCGTTCAACTTGCCGATCTTTTTATAAGTCCGCTGCACAGTAAATTCAGTGTTGACAGACCCTGATGATTTGCAGCCACAAGATTATGGATGGGTGCTGAAAGAAGCTGATTTTGAAGCTGTTACAACTCTCCTTTCACCTGCGCCTACTGCAGTGGTGCATAGCTCGAAATCAAAGTGTGCCACAAGATGCAGTTTCAGGACGCACAAACTAGCGTGGACTGAACTTTGTGGTTGCACAAATGAAGATGACGAGGATGGAGAGTGTCAAAACACTACAACTCTGAATACAGACACAGAAGACGATGAGGATGACTTTTGAATAGTAAGTGGTGGATTTTTAACAATACCTACTTTCAGTAACGGTAATACACATTTAAACGTATTTTGTAAAATATCTGTGTTTTTTTCAGGTTGTTATCCGGAGAAAAAAGGTCCGATGGAGCGCTAGTGAGCCATCAGCTGTTTAGCAAGATGGCCGGGTAAAAGGGGATAGCTGCCGTCCACACGCTTGGCTAACATTGCATGGACCCAATCTTGAAACCTACTTTTTCTGTTGAAAACGTCCAGTTACATAAAAGAAAATGATTCAGAACTATAGGTTGATACCTTGTGGTATAGTTAAAGTTTAAACATAATGAAAATCTGTAAAGAATAAGTGATTTTATATAGGGTACGTTCTTCTCACGTACTGCATTTCAAATTACTAGCGCCTATGATTTGTTTGCCCTAAATCTAAAACAAAGAGCATCAATTACTAATCCCAGAGTATAAAATATCCTTGTAGTATAATATGCTAATGCAAGCGTGGACTAGGCCTAGTAATTTGACAAAATGTTAATGGTCTAGAGCTGTGATAAACTAAGAGAACAGCGCGGAAAATTGACGGCCCCCTAGCTTGGCCTAGGGCCTACTAGGCCTACTGCTTGCCAGTTTCAACCATCCCTAGGTGTCAAATGACTCGGCTAGAAGAAAACTAATAATTTTTGTTACTAAAATATAAATTTAGAAAATAATTAACCAGTCTGTATCCCAAAACTATCAATTTATTTCAATAAATTGGATAGGCTCCGTCAGCTGTGTTGTCTAGGCGTGTTGATCTCGCATTTACAGCCAAGTCGCCTAGCCTAGGGCCTAGCAGACGTGCAAAACTCTGGCTTAAATAATAATATTCTGGCCAGACTTAATTTCGTATGTAGGCCATCACACCCTTTCGAGCTTCTTATATTATTATTTAATGAAGAGCCTACACGAAATAATAAACATGTAGGCCCTAGGCCTACTTTGACACCGCACCAAAGCAAATCTAGGCCTAAAAATCTCGCGTGAACGGAGCTGACAAAGGCATTTAAATGTGCAAAACGAAGGGCGATATGAGGTTGAATCCATTTTTCAAACATCTGGTGTAATCTGCTTACATATAAACACAGACATTAATCGGTAGTGTAATCGGCTAGATAAAATAATGTCTCAAATATATGCTTCATTCAAGAACCTGTCAACATCCACTGCCGAGACCCAAAAGTCAAGTTTAGATAATACCTTTCAGGTAGTTTTGTATGAGTAAATGGTTGAAATGGATGGAAATCTATTTGGTTACTGTATTTTATTGCTTTCTAAATTGCAAATTTGGTGAATTAAATATACAATCATAATATTTCTTAGTATTTTCGTAGACTGACACAATGCGTTTTCCTATCAGGTGGGCGTACCTATCCCCGATTCTCTAGTTCCTCACTCGCGCGCCAGAGAGCCATACTGTTCCTTGTTTCCTCGGATTGCAAGACGTATGAATCATCAAGGAAGACTCAGAGAAAACAATTAATTTTCTTAATAAAACTCATAATTAGAATTATACTTTATTTTTAGTAATTATAGGTGCCTTACTCATTAAAAATATGCATACATATTTTAATATAATATAATAATATTTGCCATATTTAACATCTTCATAATCAGTTATAATTTTAACGTCAAAATTTGAAAAAAGAGGCATACTTACTGTGAATGTGATTGGCCATAAAAACATATTTTTCATTAATTACACATAATTTTGTTAATTACTGACAAAAACAACATACATTTTATGTAGTTACACTCCAATTAATATTTTCAACAAAAAAGCTTCTCATAATTTTTCTGTTAAATGAGACGTTCAGGAGTTATAGGCAAAATAGTGTAAGAGGCGTCGCGACGCTCTTGGCGCCACCTAATTTGTGCTCTATAGCAACGAAAATGCACACAAGTGTTCACCCATTAATTCTCTACAATCTACATCCAACATATTTTTCTGTCAGGTAAATAGTTATTGACTTAGAAGCCAATATAGGCTGTTGGCGTCGCGACGCCGCCGACGCCCTCTGCAGCATTTCTCGAAGTGCCAGGAAGGGGGAAAATACTCGTATGGCCTAACTGAAAATAATGCCGTTTACCGCTATACTCTTTGACAATAGCCTACGAGATCGAAAATCATACAGGTTGCTCCTCTACTATCACGCTATACGCGAGATTTTACAAATTTCGTGTTTTCACAATGTGGTTTTTCCATCTCTAAATGATGTAATTTGTCATCAACATTACATTTTAGGCAATAAACAGGGACATTAAAAAAAATGCAAATTTTGTTAGTACCACCATTTTTCACTTCCTCTATCTACTAGCGGAAGAGCTCCCCATTTGCAAAGTTTGGTCCACCCATGCGTAACAGTAGTTTTTCAAGACAGGTATAAAAATAAATGAAAAATTACCTCCGATTGATATGAATATTTTTTAGAAATTTCCCTAAAAAGAAATGACAATGTTTTTGGTGACCCTGGTGGTAATGGGGACCCTATTAAGTTTAAATATGTATTTAGTATTTACGTACAACTACACAAATGAGATTTGAATGTGGAAGTAAGCGTGGTATAAGAACAGTAGGCCTACGCTTCGGCCCCTATTTTGTATCCCTGTATCTGTGCTTGTTTAATATTCTATACTACTTGGAAAACGCTTTAATCCCGCCGCGTTGATGGATGAGCTTTTTTTTGTTTGCGTAGGACCACTTTTCCTTTGCAAGTGCTTTTTGAATGCATTGTAGGTGATTGTTGTCAAGTTTCTATTGTTACTTGTTAATTGTTATTATAAACCTCAAAAAACTCATATTAAAACCTTTATTCTATGGATTCTGGCTAACTTTTTCAACTTTTTCTTTCAAAAAGCAACAGGCCTACATAACCATTACCTTAATGTGCATGTTAAATATGAACGTTGTAGCCCCACCCGTTTGGTCAGAATCGACCCAAATGTCACGAAAATATCGCACTAAAAATCGAAAAAAATCGTAAAAGTACTATATTCATGAGAAATATTTCTTCGATTGTACCCAAAAACAATACACCTCCAGGTTCAGAGATTTCGAAGGTACCCTCAAATTTTCATCAAGATACCATATGCCGTTTTCCCAGTAGAAAGCGAACAAACAGACAAAAAACAAACAAAAACAAAACAAACCAACAAACAAACAAAAACACCCGAGCTAAATTTTTTGGGGGGTCAGTGAAATTGAAGTCTTTGCTTTGCTCATTCAATGAACTTATTGCCAGTGTGCATAAATTCTTAACATAAGTTGTGGGACCATTATTAGAACTTGGAAAGAAGCTGCATTATTGATACAACTCATGTCTATATCCCCGTAACACCAGCCCCAGCAGCCAAATTAATATGCTCCGATGAACAAGTGTAGCTTACCTTACGGTCCTTCTTTGCATTATCCTGATTCCAAGTTAGACGCGTCTGGACCGAGGATGTCAACTCTTTCTCTACAGTAGGAGGCTCCTCAGAAGACGAGTCGTCTTCGTTGTCAGACTCTTTGGATTGATCTCTGGTTATGAGGAACATTGCTTCGATATTCACAAGGAGCATTTCAAATAAGTTGCTCTTTACGTTTGTGTACTGAAAGACAACCAATTATACAAACAATAATACACAACTGTCAAGATTTTGAATAACATGCTCCTAACATTTGTCGTTAGATTAGCCTATTATAATATGACAAACAATAGAGATCTGAGGTACGCAAGATCCACAATAGACCCCCCCTTTTTCCCCCTATGCCGAAAGCTTGATTCTTCAATCGTTTTTCTTCCTAGCTATCCAATATATATATATATATATATATGTGCTTCCTTCTCTGGCCCGCTCAGGTTATTTGGCAGGGCATCAATGTCAGATTATGCAGCCTAGGAGGTGCGCTCTGTCCCGAAAACATGATGAACATAGTTTGCAAGTGGCTGGTTCCTTTGTGATTTGAAAATGACTCAGGTGGTGCTGCAGGACGTCGTGTCCTGTGGCCAGCCGGAACTGCGCTGTTGCCATCTTTCTTGTCCAGAATTAGTCTGGCCCTTTGAGGACCTTGTCCCACCATGATTTGTGATAGCCTACATCTTGGCCTCTTGAAGTCTTCCATAAGATGTCTTGAAGCCCTCCTTGGCAAGGTTTTTGGCAGAGTTGTAGGAGATACTTGCCGTGTCAGGGGCAGACTTCTTCGAGCCCAACTTGGCTAGTGCGTCGGCTTTCTCGTTGCCCAGGATGTTGTAGTGGCTGGGCACTCATTGAATTTTTAGCACTTTTCCATGCATCACATTTTTCATTAAACTCTTTTTTAAGGGACCGGGAGGCTTCTTCACATTTTTCCATCTGACATATCTTCTTGATGGCGGCCTTGCTGTTAGAGATAATGACAAATTTTGTCGTTTTGAGTGGAAAGGTTGGTGTTTCTGCAATTTTCTCTGCTGCTCTGGAGATGGCATTTATTTCTGCGTCAAAAATGCTCGAGCCTGGTGCCATCGGGTTCGCCTCTTCAAAGAAGATGCAGTGGAAGCCAAAGCCAGTATTCCTCCCCAAGCTGTCTCGGGAGCCGTCCGTAAAGACATGTACCCATTCAGATATTGGGAAGTGCTTCTTCAGATGCGCTTCAGTAAGCACTTTCAGCTCGGGCTGGCTTTTTTCCTCCTTATTGCTCATACCTTCTACTTGAAGATTGACTTGATTGATAGACCCTAAGTATTTATACTCTGACAAGCCATGGAAAAGTGTTAGGAGCTTATCAAAACAATGAGTAGGCCTATGGTATTCTAAGATATCAAAAGAGCATAGGCCTACAATATTAACACCTTCGCTGCTTTTAAACGAGTTCTCAGTTCTCGTTTAAAAATTCGTGCTCAAAATCGCCATACACGAGTCATCTTAGTTTCATGTAGCTCCGAGAGATTGCACACTATATTCTAAGTGCTGTGCACTTAGGCGTAAATGAGTTAACTAATGTATGGCGATTTGAGTGGTAATTTTAAAACGAGAAAACTTGTGTAGGCCTATGGCAGACGTGTGAAATAATTAGTATTTAACATACAAATGTATGCTCATTCCCTGCTTGGCAGAGAACCAGTGATCTCCCCAGGAAAAAAAATTCACTGGTTATTCTAAAAACATTGCCGGGTACTGTGTTTTTTGGGGGGGGGGTCCCCCCCCCCAAAAAAAAGTCAAATCAATCAAAAACTTTAAAAAATCAATCTATGCCGGGCGGTAATGAATTTTTGCCGGGCGGGCCGCCCGGCTAACCGGCTCTGGGGAGAACACTGAGAGAACGATTGATTAGTGCTACTCTGGGACCCAAGTTGTGAATCAAAACGTCGATAATTTTTCGACGTTTTGAGTGGTCACGTGGTCTGATAACGTCGATTTCCTCAAAAAGCTAGTTTTGAATTCAATACGTCTATTTTTTGACGTCCCACAACGTCTTTTTCTACCCACGGAAAAATAGCTTGTGGGACATGCGTGGGATGATGCTTTTTGACGTTACGCCCTCTCAATATAATATACTCGTTCGTCCTAAGCATGTTTATACAAGGCTGTGGTTAAATTCGAACACTTGGGACTTGGCATTTGGCGCTTGGCTATTACGATGTATTTGGCATTTTCAATTTATAAATAAACTAATTAATCTTGATTTCATGGCCTCACACAAGGGTAAGGCCTAGGCCCTACATCAAATTTAGGCTACCTAGGTTGAAAGCCTATTAATAGGCTACGCCTAGCACCTTGGACCTAGGGCCGCCTTGGAAAGGCCTTGGCCCCTAGCTCTTGTCAACATTCACGACACCTCGCGTTTTATTTACCTTTTAGCATGCATGCGAGTTATTTCCACGACGCATCTTTGCTATTTTTTAGGGCTGTGCAAATATTCGAATTTCGAATAATATTTGCGAATAATTTTTTTCCAATATTCGATTCGAAATTCGAATAGTTACTATTCGAAATTCGAACTATTTTGGCTTCATTGCGAGTCTGCGGTAACTGTTAAAAAGCCCGCTAAAAGTGCAAGGAGTTTGAATTTTCGCCGCCAGAGCTCGACTTTGGTACAAGTACAAGAAGTTTACGTTTTCGCCGATAGATCGCGCTAGCATCGACTAATGAAAAATTTCGTGGTGGCAACAAAAATGGCATCAAAACCTTCATAACCTGTCTGTGGAACTGCTTCATTGTGATTGTTTTGACGAGTGTTCGTTGTCTTAGTGATTTTTTAATGATTAAATTAATTATTTTGGTGTTCTTGTGCTGTATTAAGTTGTGGAAGATGACGACACGTTTGCAAGGCATTTGCCTTCAAGTTCAAACCCCATTTGGGACTTGTTGATCTTTTGACGTACTGCCTAGGCCTAGGCCTAGCCCCTGTATAAAATATGTTCTGTTGATTGATTCTAGGCCTAGGCCTAGCCCTAGGCTTTGGGTTTAGAAAGCCCTAGCCTAGACTAGGCCTAGCAGCTAGGCCTCGGTTTCACTGAAATTAGTGAGCCTAGGCTTAGGCTAGGCCTATCACTTATCTTTGTGATTAGGACCAGTCTAGGGCCTAGGTAGGCCTACCTAGGGCTTGTTATCAAGTCACACTTGTCTTGATTAGTGGTGGTAGGCCTTGGCCTAAGCCAAAGGAATTGGATATACAAAGGCTAGGCCCTAGGCCTAGGCCTAGGCATGTTATTAAGTCACACTTGTCTTGATTTTCAGTAGGATCTAGGCCTAGGCTCAAAATATAAGCCCTTATATTCATCTTAGGCCATCTATGGTCTATGGTTTTTTTTATTTTGCTGCAACATCACCCCTCGTACGTGGATATGTTTTCTCTTGTAAAGAGAGCAAGCCTTAGGTAGGCCTACATACAAATCTTGACGTTGATCTAGTTTAAATATCAAACACTAATTAATAAAACTCAACTTAATGAAAAAATGCTGTTATTTTAATCATTATTCGAAACTATTCGGAAGAAAAAATTATTCGTTATTCGATATTCGAACTTTTTGCATTTGAATATTCGATATTCGATTCGAACTGAAAAATCACTATTCGCACAGCCCTACTATTTTTATGTTATAAAACGTTGAGTTTTGCCGATTCGAATCGTGTGTTGATGAAATAAGATCTTCTTGCTGTTCAAATGCACTTCGATTGTATTTTATAGGTTATGTTCGGCACTACGCTGGGAGAACGTAAACAAACAAGGAAATGCAAAGACATTGGATAAACATGTAATATGTACAGTAGGCCTATCTTTGTCTGAGGTCTTTGGGTGTACGGGCATAGAATACTCGTATTTGATTGGTCCAGAATTCGGCAATGTTCGGCTAGCGGGAGAGATAGCTGACGGGAAGAACAGCAAAGCAAGTTTATCTCACAACGTCAGTAGAAAGATTCAAAACTAGCATTTTATTCAAACCACAAAAAATCGACGTTATCAAGTGACGTTATGAAACTAACGTTTTGATCAAAACGCTTATTTCAAAACTTGGGTCCCTGCATGGCAGTGAAGGTGTTCATAACGGAATAAAGGAGTGGAGTAAGTTTGTACGTAGTACCATAGGGCCTACCGGTATGTGTGAAAGTTGCATGAAAACACAGTTTGGTGGTTCTAAATTAAGAAGACAAGAGCTACTTGGCAGGGAAGTGTGTTGTCAGAATTGCTATTCATAAATAATATATGTTTTATACTGCAAATATATTTACTATTTAGCATTTTTTTAATTTCAAGGTATGCGACTGAAAATGGTATGATCTTAACAATCACATAAACAACATTCTACATAGGGCCTAGGTACTGTGGACCTAATGACTAACCTGGTAGGACTCGATCAGCAGCGAAATGTAGTACATGTGTCCTTTTGGTGTACATGGAGGCCAGCCTGCTATGAGATTATTTAACGTTGTAACGGCCATCACAACAAGCTCCAAGTCTTCTTGGTTCTACAAAAAAAAAAGAATGTCAACATTTCAATTGCAATTTAATTTAATTCAAACTTAAAAATGGGTGATAATTACATTTTCAGTAAGAACTCCATTATCCGATGTACCGTATTAACCGAGTTCCATAAAAAAAAATAATATATATATTTTTATATTTATTTATTTTTATATATTATTTAAAGTAAATACTACTACGTAAATAAAACATATAAATTCAGACGCCGCGCTTTTTAAAATGTACTCGCATACATTTGTAGGCCTAGCGGGAGTATTGCCCATGCCTACGAGTGAGTGCAAGAGAAGATAGATCGGCGATATATCTCGACTTTCGAGAAGTGTACGTCGCGCCCATCGCCAGTAACGAGCCTTCCCGACTGCGGCCGATCGTGCATCGGCCCGGGTGCACTCCATGCGATGCAACGTCGCTTCTGCTGTCCATCCGCAGCGCCAGAAACCAGTGCTTTTACGGGGGTGCGCACTGACCGCACGGCGCACGCACATGCACATGAAGACCTGGCTTGACTCTTGAGCAGTCTGCCTGCGCGTGCGCATACGATCCGACTCACAGTCACAGCTGATCAAAGATGGTCGTTGTGGAACTAGGTCGATGCGATCATGTTTCAACCAATTCACGAAATTCGTAATCAAGACTAGTGATGACGTTGGGTGACTAGTGTTGTCAGAGTAATAGCTTTTACCGGCTTCAGCCTGCTCACTTGTGGGCTACCTACACGTTAGAGCGCGCTAGTTGTTAGCACTGATAGTCGCCCAACCTAGCAGACAACTAGGGAGGTAATTGGTTGCCGGTCACTTCTGCTCAGTCAACAATTCGATCCTAGCGCTTGCAGCGCATGCTTGTGTAACTACTTCAACACTAATGACGCGCAAATTTTGAATTTGTATTTGAAATCAGATAACTTGCTGTTTTGAAATTAAGATGCTTCTTTGCTTAAAATCCAAGCTAGGTGAAAATTATTGTTGCAATGTATTTGCTGCGCATTTATCACGTTGTTATTATTATATAATGTATTTCTTTTTTTACAGGATGATAGTTAGGTCTATATGAAACAAAATTAAATTGTTACTACTGAGCCTCCCTTGGGCAACTATTTATGTGATATGATGTTGGGTGAGAGCATCAACATACAAAAGCAACACAATAGTATTTAAACATCATTCCGCATTTATGTGTTTTGGGGTTGTAAGTTATTTATGTGCTATTAAATAAATTGCTGGGGACATTTCGCCGCGCGAATATATTTGGTTGTGTTCACGTTTCAGCCCAAAGTATGTGGACTATCCTCAGGATAGGCATAATTAAATAATAAAATGTCCAAATTAATTAATTAATTTAAAATATGATAATATCCGGGTCTCAAAAGCCTAAAATTAGGGATTTATATCAAGTTATTATTTAGGTACAGACACAGGATGGTAAATAACTGTAAAATAAATGTTAAATGAGTTCCCGAGATTATTTTGGCATTAAATATTCGTTCCTAGCCAAAAGACTGTGCTGTGTTGTTGTTATTGTAACTCGAACACACCCCTCTCCACCACTCGTAGCTCGTAGATGTTAGATGAGTTCGAGGGCGGATTGGACTCTTCGAAGGACGTGGTTTTTGGCTGCAACCTGGACTACTGCAGCCGTGACTACAATTTGTATTTGTTTTACGATGATTGAACTTGGCTGCGTCGAGTAAAAATATAAATTAGCGTGAAATGTAAAAAATTATCAATTTTTTTTGATTTGGCAAATAACCACATATAGGCCCTAGGCATAATCGTAAAATAAAAAAACCACAAAGCCTTCCCTAAGCGAAACTTCATCCCAGTTGGGGATCAGTATTTAACTATAAAATATGGACGCAACAACACATTTCAACACTCCAACTTCCAAAGAAGTTTTCTTTGCTTAAAAAACAGGCCAATAAATATGACGTTAATAAACACGCAAGTAA
This sequence comes from Sweltsa coloradensis, assembly GCA_024449915.1. Classification (NCBI taxonomy): domain Eukaryota; kingdom Metazoa; phylum Arthropoda; class Insecta; order Plecoptera; family Chloroperlidae; genus Sweltsa; species Sweltsa coloradensis. The sequence goes on along the minus strand of JAMZAV010000122.1, from coordinate 1,166,365 downwards.
GGTAACTTGTTGAATGTCAGCACTCATTATTTATCCTATATGTGGTGACAGAACCAGAGACGCGTTTACAAAAGCCTTCAACATTGCCGGAAGAAATTCACTTGGAAATGCGGGGCGCGAATGGTCTCTCTCTAGTCCACATGTTGCCGTCAAATAATGCAACATCGCTAATGTTGTCGCTAAGCTCTCGTACGTCGAGGATCCTCCTCATTCTCAGATGGCCGTTGCCCCGGACGCCTTGTTTTGAGATTACAGGCCATGATGAGTGATTGCCAATCATTACGTCATCGGACACACCTAGTTTCGGGGTGGGGTGGGGGGGGGAAGACGGGGGTGGACATCGAAAGGTTTCATGTTTTTTTTTTTTAGTTGTAATATTTTTCTTAGTACTTTATTCTTATTTCCGAATTGTTGTTATAATAATTTGATTTCCCGGTCGTTCGCTGAATTAACCCATGCCTGGGTTAACAGCCCCATCAGTACAGTCAAGCTCCGACTGTAGATGGGGAATCTTTTTTGGAAGGAGAGATCCTCAAAGAGCTACCACTTGTTAACCCAACTAAATGAAAACCCCACAAACACAATCGATCGAATTATAACTTCGTATTACTTAGCCTATCTATCACATTCCAATGGGCTAAACTAGCCTTCGCGAACGTTTTGTTCCAGTCGCCGTTGATGATGCATCTTTTATGGTTGGTTATTTTATCCTATGGTTAGTGTTTCGTGTCCGTCTTGGTGCGTCATTGTCGTCATTTCAAACAGCAGCAAAAAGACCAAGTCTGTTCTGCGCCTTCAACAATGCGAGGGCACCGGGCTGCGAGTCTGACAGCACCCCGAAACTAGGGGCGAGCCTCTGGCAATTATTAATATATATTTTGTATCATTTAATCAGCGTGCAAAACCCATCTCTATATTCCTGACTAAACATGCATTCGCAACTACAAAAGCGTGTCGCTATAATCGCAAAAGTAATCCGCATCACACGGGTACACCCGAATCGAATAAAAAGTATTTATTTTTTATAACATCACGCAAATTTCCGCGAACATTGTAATGACGTTGTTCTTACCTGACTCGTGCGCTTTATTGATTGTGCACAAGTTGCAATAATTAAGGAGTCGAGCTTCCATTTAATTCCGGAACACTCGCCATTGTCAAGTCAACTATCGGGAAACATCTCCATCGCGTTTGGCAAACTACATAAATTTGTCTTCACACATAATTAAATAATAATTAAATGTTGCCATTCAATATCAACCGCGCATAACTAGATCGCATGTGGAAGACGAGATGAAAGTCCCAACTCAGTCTCCGATTGCTTGCCCGGAACGGCCTTGTTTGGGGATTGCATGATAGTGAGTGCATAACACTTCATACGTGACACGGGGAGGGGGGGTGAAACTATTGAAAAGGTTTGCAAGCCTAGTTGTATAACTTTAAATTAGTTACGTGAATATTAGTATTTCCCTTACATCTGTTTTTAAATTAATTATTTGCCGGGTCTGTACCGCTAGATTAACCATCCGGGTCAAACAGGCCGCCTTCATTACGTCAAACTACCGACCCGTAGGATGGGGAAACTTTTTTTGGGAGGGGAGATCCTCAATATGGATTGGCAAATCGTTAACCCCTATTGATTGAAACCCCAAAACTTACCGATCGATACGAGTGATACGGCCTAAGTGTAACTTAATGTTAGCCCCACCAATTTACTGTTTACCTAAAATATTAGCGTGCAACTAATCACTTTTCACAAACCCTTAACATTATTAATATATAAAATAATAATAAAGAATATTATCTTTATTGTTACTTAAGACTGTCCGCCGCACGTAAAACATGTTTTTAACAAACAAACGAAAAACAGTAGTTTTCGAGTAGCTAATCACATCTTAAATAGTGTTTTTTAGAAGGGCCAAAACTATTTCTGAGCATTTTTCTCGTGCTAGCATACTCTCCTCAATATTGCGGCTTTTAAAGCATTTTTGTAGATCATTTATAAAAAGTATATGAGTTTGGATGGCCGATATTTTTACCATAGTAATTACAGTTACCACTGACATAGCCATTAATGACATTTTGAAAGTGTGTAGGTCCTATTCTCTAATATCTAGCCTAATGATTTTTTGCGTTTTCCGTTACGCTGATTATTTTTATCCGGAAAACAGAAAAAAGTACTTAAGCAGATGTTTAAGATACACCACTTCATGATAGCACATGTACTTGTTACGATGGGTACGTGTGAACATATGGTAAAATTACTATCCAACTCGTATATTTTTTTATAGAAAGATAAAAAATGTCATTGAAGACGTCCATACATGAGAGTAGCATGGACGCAAAACAAGGTTCGAACATAGTTTAAGGTCTTCTCAAATGAGCTAGCCTACCTTATGATTTTCTACTCCCAAACTACCTACGTTTTATTCTGTTATTCGTAACCTTGTTTTTTTGTGTGGCCCGCACAGTCCATATTATGTACAACATGACGCACATACACGCCACAACCACCACCTTATATAGCTCACATCGACCGACCGTTTATTTTCTGTTTGCCATCACTTTATAACGAAGTTTAATAATGTGTTCACTTAATTCCGTTCTGTCACTTGACGATTATAGTTTATATGCGAATTATAGTCTGAAAGTATCCTGCTAGAACGCAACTAATTTTGACTTATCAGTGTAGTGAAAACTTAAACTAAGTGCTAAATTTCAATCTACAGTCCAAATGTCAGCGTAAATATTTATCAGTACCATAGCCAACTAGCAACACTTACTGCAACACCAATGCAACTGCGAACCGAGTGATGGCAAGTTCCTCCAGTTTGTCTAGTACGAACAAAACACATTGTAGCATTTTTTTCTAAAATAATAAAAAGTGGTTTAGGAATCTACGCCAAAAATTATAATTTGCGGTGTTCAAATTTGAATGTATGTAGTCTTCCATTTTTAGCCACTTTTTTCATTTCCTAGAAATATGTTCATGTCTTTAGTGTTTTGATTCCTTAGACAGACCAGTGGCTTCCCTTCATTTCGTTCGCTGTTGCATTGTTGTTGTAAAAGCGGTGCTACTTGTCCTATCCTTCACAATGGTGCGACATTTGACAACCTTCACACTCGTTCGTCCGACGTTCTCACCCATAATAAATCTAGTCTATACTATAGTTGGCCATATTTATAGCGAGAATTGGCATGTAATGTAACACCGTCATTGTATAATAATTGCTAAAAAGCCGATCGTTTACTGTGCGTCACGAAAACATGCTTCTGACATTACACACATCATACTTGCGTACGTATCCGTGTAATATCTCCACATGCTAAACACAGCGATATCATTTATATACACATAATATTTATTATGTTAAGGGAACTGTCACCTACAACCTGTGCGATAACAAAACAATGCTCTGACATTACAACCATAGCATACTTGCGTACGTAATCTCAGTGTAATCTCTTCCCATGTAAACACAGCGATATGATATTATATACCACACATACTTATTATGTGAAAGGGGAACTGTTAACCTACAAACTTGTGGCGTACAAAACATGCTTCTGCTATACACCCTACATACTTGCGTACGTAATCGTGTAATATTCTTTCGCACAGGTAACACAGCGTATATATTATAAGGAATTTCATGCAATGTAACAACGTCAATTATGTCATATCTAATTTCTATGAACTAGCCAGACCCCAGGAAATCACGACTAATAATTGTTTGGTTCTCTGGCAATCATCTATCTTAGATGGCCGTTAGAGCGGCCACGCAGATTGTTTACCATCTAAATGTATTTTATGGTTTAATTTATGAATTTCGAAACTGGAGAACACGAAAACAATATGCGTTTGCATGGGGCTCGAAATGGGAATTAATCTATCATGTAACACCCCCGACATACAACATTTATCAAACATACGAACGCGGGACTCTATAAATTCGCGAAACAACCATGTGACCGTGAGCCAAATCGAATAGGCACTAAAAATGTATGGGTTTCATAACAGTTGAGTCTAGAACATGATAAATACGTGATTCACTGTCCTGTGCTTCATTGATTTCGCAAAGTTTTTTTTTATCTTTTTTTGTTCGAGGTTGGGCCCTTAGTTACGAGCTCTTGATTCTGAGGTTTCTCAATCGGTTTTGTACTTGGCGATTCGGGTCTACGTCTTTCTTACATGCAATTCTGTTCTCCCCGCTATAATATGCCACTATAGTATAGGACTAGATTTATTATGGTGAGAACGTCGACGGAACGAGTTGATGAAAAGGTTGCTTCAAATGCTCTAGAACACCATTGTGAATGTTCGATAGGCAAAGTAGCAAGGTCCCCCATTTCCAAACACAATGCACACACATGCGACACCGAAATCAAGGGCAAGCCGCAGGTTGCTAGATAACAAACACTAAAGAAAGAACAATGACAACATAATCTTCTAGGATGACAAGTGGCTAAATGAAACATACCATACATTTCAATTTGAAACCCTGTCACATTTAATTTTGGCGGTAGAAATTCCTCAACCACTTTTTTTACATTATTAGAAAAATGTACAAATGTTGTTTTTTGTCTCGAATACATCCTAACAACCTGATACTTGGCCCTATCACTTCGGTTCGCATGTTCATTGTTGTTGCGTAGGTGTGGACTATTTGGCCTATGGTACTGGACTACAATACTTTTACGCTGTACTTTGGACTGTAGATTGTAAATTTAGCGACTTAGTTTTTTTAAGTTTTCACTACACGGATAATTCCGAAAATTAGTTGCTTTTCTAGCAGGATACTTTCATACTATAATTTCAGCATTAAACTATAATCCCGTCAAGTGGACAGAACGGTATTAAGTGAAATAAATTATTAACCATTTCGGGTCCGTATTTTTTGTTGTATTATTTAGAAGGCGGTGAGTCTGATTTACTGTAGAACGTACATTAAACACTTATGAGTTGTGGGGGCAATATAAACCTTTTCATAAAAAAAAAATTTCAAAAAAAAGGTCAAATTTTTTTTAGCAATTTTTCAAAAAAGAGGTGTCATGGGTTGTGTATAGTGTGTTTATTGTCGATATGGAACACCCTTGTCGTCTGACAGCCGAACATATACGACCTAAAAAAAAAAAAAAAAAAAACGAAAAGGGTTTAACTTCTGTTATAAATGTGAGGCAAAACATAAAATAACGTCGTCGATGTAGTCTATATAAGGTGGTGGTGCTTGGCTATGTGCGTTCATTTATGTAATAAATATAGACTGTGTCGGCCACAAAACAAGTTTTTACGAAATAACAAATAAAACAGTAGTTAGTTTTTTTGGTAGAACATCATAAAGTAGGCCTAGGCATTTGAGAGACCTTACTCTGTTCGACACATTTTTGCGTCCATGCATACTCCCTCATGTAATGAGTCTTTTTCATGCATTTTATTTTATCTTTCTATAAAATAATATACATTGGATAGGTATTTTTTACCATAGTTCACACTTACCATCCCTTATAACACAAAGGACTGTGATATATCTATAAAGTGTGTATCTTTTAAATCTTGCTTTAAGTACTTTTTTTTTCTTGTTCCGGTACAGATAATCTCAGCGTAAGCGGAAAACGCAAAAAAAAAATCTTGTAGCTAGATATTAGAGCTATGGCCTACACACTTCCAATTTCATAATGGTCTTAGTCCGGGTAATTGTAATTACTATGGTAAAAATATCGGACATCCAACTCATATACTTTTTATAATGATTCTACAAAAAATGCCTTTAAAAAGCCGCAATAGTGAGAGTATGCTAGAACGGAAAAATTGCTCAGAACATAGTGTTGGCCTTCTACAAAACACGTATTTAAGATGTTTAGTAGGCCTACTCGAAAACGACTGTTTTTTAGTTGTTTTGGTAAAACGTTTCAGTGCCCCAGGACGTCCTTAAGTAACACTAAAGAATATTTCTTTTATTAGTATTTTATATTATTAATAATGTGTAAGGTGTTTGTGACAATGTCATTATGTTGCCCGCAATATTTTAGGTAAACCAGTAAATTGTGGTTCTATAATTGATTGACACTTAGAGTCCTACACTCCGATCGAGTCGTTATTTTGGGGGTTTTCAAATCAATAAGGGTTACGATATTTGCAGCCCTATTGAGGATCTCCCTCCCAAAAAAGTTTCCCCATCTACGTCGGGAGTGTTTGACGTACTGATGGGCTGTTTTGACAGCATTGGTTAATCTAGCGCGCCGGCAAATCAATTAGTTAAACACTGTAAGGGAAATAATACTTCACGTACTAATAAAAGTTATACAACTAGGCTTGAAACCTTTCAAGTTTCACCCCCCCTTCCCCGTGTCACGTATGACGTGTTATGCAATCACTCATCATGCAATCCCAAACAGGTCCGTCCGGCAAGCCTCGGAGACTGAGTTGGACCTTTCATCTCGTCTTCCACAGCGATCTTCGTTTTGCCTTTTGCTTATTTGATGGCAACATTAATTATTATTTAATTATTTGTTGAAGAAATATTTGTAGTCTCTGCCAAACGCGTATGGAGATGTTTTCCGATAGTTGACTTTGACAATTGGCGAGTGTTCCTGGAATTAAATGGGCTCGCGTCCTAATTATTCGCAAACTTGCAAAATCAATAAAGCGCATGGTCAGTAACAACTCATTCAATGTTCGCTGACTTTGCGTATGTATAAAAATTAAAACGTTTTAATCGATTCGGTTGACGATGCGATTACTTTTGCGATTATAGAGACATAAGCGTTTTTGTATGTTTTCGATGCATGTTTTAGTCAGTAATATAGAGATGGGTTTTGCGCGATTATAATGATACAAAATATAATAATAATTGCCAGAGTCTCGCCACCTATTTTCGGGGTCTTTCAGACTCGCAGTCGGACAACAATCGCCTCGCATTGTTTGAAGGCAGACTGGTTCATTTTTTGCTCTTGTCTTGATAATGACGACAATGGCAAAGACGATAACAATGATGTCACGAAACACTAACCATAGGATAAAATTAACAACCATAAAAGCCTCATCCATCACGCGACTTGGAAAAACGTTCGCGAAGTGGCCTAGTTTAGCCCATGTGAATGTGTGATAGGCAAGTATATACAACCTTTTATAGTCGATCGATTGTTTGTTTTGTGGTTCATTGAGTGGGTTAGAACAGTGGTTATGCTCTTTTGAGGATCTTCTCTTCCAAAAAGATTCCCATCTCAGTCGGGAGTTTGAGCGTACTGTGGGCTTGGTTAACCCAGGCATGGGTTATTCAGCGACGCCGGAAATCAATTTAATTTAACCAACAATGTACGGAATATGATAAGTCTAAGAAATTATACACTAAACAAGTGAATACCTTTCGATGTTCCACCCCGTCTTCCCCCGCCCCCCACCCCACCCCCGACTAGTGTCCGATGCGTATGAAATGCAATCACTCATCATGACTGTAATCTCAAACAAGGCCGTCCGGGCAGCCATCTGAGACTGAGATGGGATCCCTCCGACCGCGAGATGCTTAGCGATCACTTATGCGGCTGTTGCATTATTTTGGAATGGCAACATGGTACATAGAGAGAGACCATTCGTGCCCCGCATTTCCCAGGATTCTCAGCAATTGTTTGAAAGGCTTTTGTTAACTGTTCTAGGTTCTGTCACACAAGGAAAAATATGAGTGCTGCATTCACCAATTTACTTACTTGCGTGTTTATTACGTATTTATGGCCTGTCTTTTGTCAAAGAAAACTCTTCTTTGAAGTTTGGGTTGTTGAAATGTGTTGTTGCGTCCATATTTTACGTAATACTGATCCCCAACGGGGATGAAGTTTAGCTTAAAGGGAAGTGGCTTTGTTTTTTTTTACGATTATGCACCTATGGGCCTATATAGTGTTATTTTGCATAAAAAAATTGATAATTTTTACATTTCACTAAAAATATTTATATTTTACTCGAGCAGCAGTCATCATCGTAAAACAGAATACACAATTGTAGTCCCGGCTGCGTAGTCCAGGTTGCAGCCAAACCACGTACCTTCTAAGGTCCATCCGCCCTCGAACCTCATCTAACCTCTACGAGCTACGAGTGTGGGAGAGGGGGATGTGTTCGAGCTTACAATACAACACACAGCACAGTCTTGTGGCTAGGAACTCATATTTAATGCCAAAATATCTCGGGACTCATTTACATTTATTTTACAGTTATTTACACATCCTGTGTCCTGTTACCTCAATAACTTGATATAATCCCTAATTTAGGCTTTTTGAGACCCGATATTATCATATTTAAATTAATTAATGAAATTGGCATTTTTATTATTTAATTATGCCTATCCGACGGATAGTCCACATCTTTGGCTGAAACGTGAACACAACAAATATATTCGCCGCGGCGAATGTCCCCAGCAATTTATTTAATAGCCATAATAACCTTACAACCCCAAAACACATAAATTCGGAATGATGTTTAAATACTATTGTGTTGCATTTTGTATGTGATGCTCTCCACCCACCATCATATCCACATAATAGTTGCCCAGGAGGCTCAAGTAGTAACAATTTTTTTGTTTCATGATATACCTAACTATCATCCTGTAAAAAAGAAATACATTATATAATAATAACAACGTGATAATGCTGCAGCAAATACATTGCAACATAATTTTCACCTATCTTGGTATTTATAAGCAAAGAAAGCATCTATTTCAAAACCGCAAGTTAATCTGAATTTCAATACAAATTCAAAAATTTGCGCGTCATTAGTGTTGAAGTAGTTACACAAGCATGCGCTGCAAGCGCTAGGATCGAATTGTTGACTGAGCAGAAGTGACCGGCAACCAATACCTCCCTAGTTGTCTGCTAGGTTGGGCGACTATCAGTGCTAACAACTAGCGCGCTCTAACGTGTAGGTAGCCCACAAGTGAGCAGGCTGAAGCCGGTAAAAGCTATTACTCTGACAACACTAGTCACCCAACGGTGATTGACATCGAGTCCAAAAAGTCCAAACCGGTTCCTCTACCCCGGAACCGGTTTGGAACCGGTTCTAAAAAAAACGAAAACAAAACGATTTTTTTTAATTTTTTTTTTTAAATCATAATTTACAATCAGCAGGTCAAAAAGTGCCCTTAAAAAGCATTCTTGAAAGTTCAAACAATGCGCGCGTCCTTGAACACCCATAGTTAAGGGCAAGATTAAATGGTACCTAAATAAAACTTATGAATTTCGTTGAATTAAATTCCTAATTTCGTGTTAAAAATGGACAAAAATATGCATATTGAGTAATTCCATGTCAAATCAACCAAGTCTTTTTTCATGACTTTTCTCTGATTTTCTTGAAATTTGGTACACAGGCACTAGGCAGATACTACTTCAAATAGACACTGTATTTTTCTTAGATTTTTGTGATAAGTCGTTTCTGATATATAAGGGCAACCCAATATTTGACCCCGGGTGACCTCGTTTGCGTATCGCGCCACGATTTTCTCAATAGATTTCTTCCCTAGTTATGCTACAGACCTCAATGAGAGCTCATTTTAAAGCTCTTGAAAAGTTGTATCCAGAAAATATCATACACATACACTTTAATGGTAACATCTGGAATTATATGTTCTTACATCTGTTGAAGGTCAAAGGTCAATAGCTAAAATACTCCATCTTGATTGTGTTGAAATTTTATATTATTTAAGTAAATACATTTGTGAACAATTCCTGAAAATTTCAGCCTGTTTATATTAAGGAGTTCTTTAGTTATAAATTATTCTTTCTATGATATGTAAGCCACATTGTGGTGTCACTATTCACATTTCACAGCACATATTGTCCTGTGTTTTAAAGTTAAACCCCCTTGGTTTGTTCTGAAAAGGCAAAATGTTATCAATATTGTTTGGTACAATTGAAGTAATTAATTTACCTTACTTCTTCAATCTTGCCTCAAGAAGTCTTGTCGCTCTATTGCCGTCTTCCTTTTTCAACTTGTACGTTCTTGCTCCACTTCCACCTAGTTCAACGGAAGCAGTTAAAAGAACATTTTCAAAGGACACAACTAATTCGTCATCCCGTTCTGGATATGTGAAGGAAGGTGATGGTCCATGTGGAGACGGGAATCTGATTTGTAGTTCATTCAAAGTCTTCATTTTCTTCAATACAAATCCAAGCCACCACTGGCCTTCGTACTGTACCGTTACAAAATCATTCACCTCTTCTAAAGATACCTTCTTATTAGGTGTTACTACCACCTCTTCGCTTGAATCTCAAGTGGAAAAACTGTTTCACCATCAAAGTATGTGTTTGAAGTTGGGATAAATGCATGGAAACTGTGAGTCCCGGTAATAGGTTGGAGTAGGTTGAAACGATTATTTAATATTTGCCTATTGACATCAATATCTTCAGTTGGCACAAACTTGAAAACACTGCTTGCAAGGCAGCAAGATTGTCCTCTTGCCCATAGAAATAAGTCTGAGCAGTCATTATTTGGTCCTCACTTTCGGTCGTTGGAGACTTGCTGTAGCTGCTAGCCTCTTTACCAACCCACCAACTCCATCACACGGCTCCTTGCCGTGTGATGTGGCAAAGAAATGCCATTCAGCTTGAATACCAAAATCAAGTTTGTGATGACACCGATTAGCAAAATTTTTTCTTGTTTTTATACTGAGGTGCTCTCCATCAGAGAAATAAAATACTTTGGTTAAATTTCGATTTTTTGACTGGAGAAGAGGAATAAGTAGTTTTTGAAAGGTGTAAACTGCAACAGTGTCGTGAACAAGTGAATCTGATATAAATACATAACTGTATACTCCAGTTTTGACTGATGCACATAACAACATACAAATGGGTGAAGCGTGGCCTGGCTATTAGTCAGTGGAAGCCCTGTGCCGCATCTTGAACAACAAAGTTATAATTTTCTGCAAAGTCACCTGATACAATTACTTCACCGGGCTGGAGTGTAGATTTTATTTGCTGAAGAAAAGCAGCCTGCTGTTTTGGCAATAAAATCGTGATTTTGTAAAAGTTCAAGTTTATCAAGGAATGAATCAATGAGTCTCTTTGTTTTTTGAACTGTATCGAGATTGCAGCGATCGGTTTGTCTGCCATTGTTTGTAAGACACTTCATCAATTATGTTTTCATCAAACAACTTCTCCAAATCATCCCTCAACTTTGTTGTCCCTGGGCAATATTGGCATAGCCCTAAGTGGCAATCAATCGTCTGCTGAGGGGATTGACACATCATGCCTGACAGAATATTGATGGTATGTTTGAAACTGGGAATCTTGAGATAGTGTTGCTAATTTTGAACCAGTTATCATCAATTTAACATTTTGATGGATAGTGCACACGCAAACCGAGTGCGTTCCTGAAGCACCTGCAGAACACAGTGTTTTGGTCGCAGCTCTGCCCCCCCTACCCCCCTTTAACCCTACCTTTAAGTTTGGATGCTTTTCTTAAAATGTTCTGTATAAATCTTTTAAATTAGTTAAGACCAGTCTCTTCTGATGTTGAAACCGGCATTTGCCTTCCTTAATTGACACGTAATCTTTTGAAGAATTTTGAAGAAATAAGTAAATTGTGAAATTGAAATAAAACCTGACTCATAAGCAACTCATTAATCAAGACTTACATTAATATAGGCATAACCAAACAATATTGATAACAATTTGCCACCACAATGTGGCTATTACTTACATGTCATAGAAAGAATAATTTATAACTAAAGAACTCCTTAATATAACAGGCTGAAATTTTCAGGAATTGTTCACACATGTAGCCTATTTACTTAAATAATATAAAATTTTAACACAATCCAAGATATGGAGTATTTTAGCTATTGACCTTTGACCTTCAACAGATGTAAGAACATACAACTCCAGATGTTACCATTAAAGTGTATGTGTATGATATTTTCTGGGATACAACTTTTCAAGAGCTTTAAAATGAGCTCTCATTGAGGTCTGTAGCATAATTAGGGAAGAATTTATTGAGAAAATCGTGGCGCGATACGTAAACGAGGTCACCCGGGGTCAAATATTCGTGACCCATACATCAGAAACGACTTATCACAAAAATCTAAAAAAAATCACAGTTTCTATTTGAAATAGTATCTGCGTGTGTACCAAATTTCAGGAAAATCGGAAATGGTCAGAAAAAAAAATAATCATATTTTGGTTGATTTCATATGGAATGACTCTATTTCGGAAACTAAAGTACCAATTTTGATAAAATATTAGATCTTAAAAGCAATACTTTACTTTAATACAGCGTTAGGAGCGGACTTACAATTTATTGATGCAGTGTGTGTCAGTTAAAAATGCAAATTTAATAACGTTAATTTTCTAATTCAATACGATGAAATTAATATTTCTTCAGTTGCATTACAAATGCTTTGGACAAGGTGCCATTACGCGTAATTTCACCATTTGTATTGAGAATAAATAGAGTTTTCAGTGAATAATACAGATATATTTGTATTTTTTGCACTTAAAAATCATTAATTTCGGTATAAAAACCAATTTTATCTCAATTTCGGTATAAAAAAACAAATTTCTCCCAATTTCGTTGTAAAACCTATTTTACCGCCACTTACGAAAAATGCGGGGCTCTACCCATAGCCTATTGTGCAATCTAGAGTGGGATGGGCCTAGCATAGCTGAATAACTTAATCTGTGAGAAAAGAAGGTGCTGTTACATACAAAAAAGAAAGAAATTCGAATTTAAATTATCAATTATTTATTACAAAGTTATAACATCACTTTGAAAAAAAAATGGGGGGGAACCGGTTTGAAAAGTTGGAACCGGTTTGAAACCGGTTTCCGGGTACCCGATGTCATCACTAATCAAGAGGCATTGAATTGTTATTCCTGGGCTTATCTTATTTCTTTCCCAGACTTATCTTGCGACGAGAGCTTCAGCCCGGGCGATAGTGATGAGAAAGAGAGCTAGGCCTAGGCCCTAGGCCTATGTTTGCATTCTAAGCCTAGGCTTACTGCGTCGAGTTTAGGTCTAGACATGCGTTTTTATTACGACATGTAGGCCTAATTGTGTACGTGTGTTTGTGAGCTTGATTTACAAGCTATTAAATCATTTGGTATACCCTGTATGAAGTGTTTCGTGTGTATTTTATGTTCCTTTATCCATTTCATGTGTCATATATCATTTTATTTTACCATATCAGGCTATGCTACGAGAGCATATAAACAAAAAACGCGTTATCCGAGTTTTTCGGTAATCCGAGATGCCCCCGGTCTCATCCAACTCGGATAATAGAGTTCTTACTGTAGTAAATAATCCATATATTATCATCATTAATTTTCCATTGCCGTTTCCTGCTTCTGGCAGGGTCAGCTTGGGTTTAGCAACCAAATTTTCCCACTTTTCTATCCTTAGCATAAAACTTAAATATGATGACTTGAAAAGTTAAAATACACAATCTAGTTAATGGCTAACAAACCCAACTTAAAAACCACTCACTATTATAATTATGTTAGGGTACTGGACGCTTACCTAATATCGCCAATAAGAAATCGGGTTAGTGGCGCTAGCTCCGCGCTACCGTAGCCCGACCTTAGCACGATTTCGTAGCCCCTATCTAATATCCCTTGGCTAAGCTCGGGCTCGTGTAGCCGTGCCGTATCGTGCCGCCTACCTAGCTACGAAAAACAGCCAATCTCAATAAATGAAAAAAGACTAGCAAAATTTGTTACATGCAATGGGATTGGTTAAAAATGACGAAAACATCATCACTCTTGAACAATGAAACAAATGAATCGACTTGAAAGGTAAACAAACATAGCTGTGTGTTTGGTTTGTTATTATTGCTGCTCGTACTTATCATATTTAAAAAGAGTAATGGAGGGAAATAAGAGAGCCAGAAATGCAGACTTTACTGAAGGAGAGGTCGAAGCGATTGCTACAGGAGTAAAGAAAATGTGGCACATTTTGAATGGAGGCTTTTCTCCCAGCCTTACCAAAGAGCATAAGGCAAGGGCTTGGGATCAAGTGACCCAAGCTTGCAATGCAGTCGGCCGAGTTCCTCGCACTCGTGAACAGGTAAGACATAGTGAGAATTTATTAATTAATTTAAAAAACAACCGTTAAGGGTAGTAGGTCTTATATAGTTTACATATTATAAGACTTTAGAAGTTAAACCAATATAGCTTGCTACCAGTAGCTATTCCATTCAATAGACACATCAATTGGCGTAGAAGGCTACAGTTATACATAGGAACTACAAATTAATGATGGGGTTTTTATTACAGGTTATAGAAAAATGGAAAAAGCTTAAAAGTGGTGCACGGGCAGCAAAGGCAGCTTTGCTACTTGAAATGCAAGCTACTGGTGGAGGGGTGGGAAAGGCGATTGGTGGAGGGAAGGAAAAAGCTAGGCCCTTAACACCTCTTGAAGAAATTGTTATAAGTTTCCTAAAGGAGGAAACTTATAAAGGTATTAAAGGGGGTCGAGACATTCATGCCGATTCTAAGGCACAGCAGCAGAAGAAAGACAAACACAGGCAAGAACCTTCTCAAATCTCCCAAGTCGTCTCCTCCCCACCTCTTTCGTCGTCTTCTTCTCCTTCAACATCTCCTGTACTCATAACTGTACCATCATCATGTGACTTGTCGTCAATAACTGAAGCCGTCGCAATAGCCGAGCCTTATATTTTTCCGCTTACAAACTACTTACCGTCTTCATCAGCCATCATACCAATGGCCTTGGACTTTCCAACTGCAAACTCTTCTAACACTCAAACACCTGCAACTCCAACTAAAACCGTTCGTCCTTCTCGCCTCCCAACATCAACTACTCTTTCTCCAACTTCATCCAGACCAACCCCTACTCGTTCTGCAGCCCCCCTTTCACCATTGCGTCGCCGCCGTCGAGGTTCGACATTCCAGAGGGACCTGCTTGATGTCGGCGTCAGACAAGCGCAAGCATTGGAAGACCAAACAAAGGCGATAAAGGACATGAACCAAACATTAAAGAACTTAATCAAAGCTATCTACCACGTTACAAACACAGAAGAACACCCGCCAGAAGAACAATAATCGATCCTCTTCTATGATTAAGTTATTATAAAAATAGATCTGAACAATATGGTGTTTAGGGATAAATAGCCTCTCTTTAATGTAAGAGATCGTTTTTTCATAATTTAAATTTTTTTCTGAAGTCTAGGTCAACCTCAATATGCGTTGTAATTTTCAACCACTTGTTTGCCTAAATATCAGTTTAGGTAGGCCCTACAGTAACTGTTCTTGACAAAGTCATGTCAAACTATTGCAATAATAATGACCAAAGTATGTAATTCATCTACTTTATTTTTTATCTTACATTATGTTATATATTATTTAATTTTTTATTGGATACTGATGAGACGGTAGACAGAGCTACCTTCTAATTAAATTGTGTTGCGCTGAGGAGGCGTAGAGGTCTCCATCAAGGAAAAGGTAAAACCTACTGAGCAAAGTCATTGTCAACTAGCCGCTGGCGGATGGCTACAGCTCGTGCTCGTAGATCCCTTCCTCCGACACCAACATTAACTGCTGCTGGTGGACGATTGTAGTCATCTGGAAGAACTAGGTCAAAATTTCCTAGTTCTACATTTTGGTCAACACATATGTTGTGCATAACGCAGCAGGCAACAGTGATATCGCAGACACGAGCTGCACTGTACAGCATCTCTCCACCAGATTTAGCTAGGACCCTCCAACGATTCTTGAGGATTTCAATCAAATTCCTTGTTTTGCCTACACTTGCGTTAAAAATCGTCTGCGCATCTGTTATAGGTCGCTGGAACCTTGTCAGAAGCCACGGTTCCAAAGGGTAACCAACATCCCCTAACAGCCAACCATCTGTCTGAATCAGTGTGTTCCTTAGCTCGCTGTGATTCCAAATGAAGCTGTCGTGGACACTACCTGGCCATCTAGCAACAGCATCTGTAATTTTAAGTTTTGCATCGCAAACTAATTGCACATTTATAGTGTGGCGACCACGCCTATCCACGTAGGCAGCTTCCTCGTCCCTCAAAGGTTGGAAAGCTACGTGTGTGCAGTCGATTATTCCAAGGACATTGCGCACCCCGCCATAACGGTACAGGTCTTCTTTGGTCGTGTTCATCTCGGCGATGGTCGTGGGAAACTTGATGTGGTCCACAGCTATCCGATTCAATCCAAGAACAACTTGGCGAATTATTTCACTGGTGGCTGTTTGGGAAATACCAGCCATAGCAGCTATTCCCCATTGAAAATTACCACTAGCTAGAAAACTCAAACCTGCCAATAGCTGTGTGTCAGCTGGTACTGCATGATTTCGGTTATTTTCGCGTACCAGCTCCACGTCCAAAGATTTAAAACATAATTAAAACAATTACGATTTAGTCTTGTTCGCGTATACAACTCAAAATCACTAAGATCCACTATCCGTGTATAATTTTTGACATTGTCGTCATCAAACTCTGCACCTACCGCCAAAATATAGCCAGCCATTTTTAATCATTACAAAAACAACAACACACGGCCACCTAAACGAATAATACACAATAATCCATGTAGCCATGCCTCACTAACCCGACTGTAGCCCCGCCTCCGACCAGGGTTACCGTAGCTCGAGTTTAGAAGGCTCGGGCTAGTGTTAAGTGGCATTTTCAATAGGGGCTAGACACTAGCGCCAGAGTTAAGACTAACCCGGCTGTAACCCTGTTCTTATAAGGATATTAGGTAAGCGTCCAGTACTTTTTACAGATAATGGTACAAGTTCCAGCTCTGGGTGTTTGAAAGAAGATGAAAAGAAGAACATTATTACATTACTACATACCAGAATAAATTGCACGATCCACTGCAATGT
The DNA here is from genome assembly GCA_024449915.1 of Sweltsa coloradensis. NCBI lineage: Eukaryota > Metazoa > Arthropoda > Insecta > Plecoptera > Chloroperlidae > Sweltsa > Sweltsa coloradensis. The sequence goes on along the minus strand of JAMZAV010000122.1, from coordinate 1,149,534 downwards.
CTTAACATTAGGGTAGCGGTCTCGACTGCATAGAACGGTACAACTGTCCAGGAATTCATAGTAGACGGCTGCCGTGGCAGTCATCTGCAGACTCTCAGTGAAGTAGTTGGACAGTTTGCAGTGCTGAAACCACAAGATTCCTACTCTATAACTCCATCTACCAACAGATCCCTTATGAAAACCCCAGATCAAATTTGATCCGATAATTTTCTGGCCAGATCCAACCAGATCAAATTTAATCAGTTGTTTGATCTGGCAGATAAAAGTGATCAAGGTATTGAACCATACCTTGATCTAGTTGATCAAGGTTGTAAAGGATTTGATCAGGTTGATCAAGATTTTGATGCAGTGAGTCCGGCACTTGATCAGATTTTCTTGTAGCAGATCAAGGTTGTCAAGGATTTGACCAGGTTGATCAGATTTTGACCCATAATATCCGGCACTTGATCAGATTTAGATCTAGTTGATCAAGGTTCTCAAGAATTTGATCTAGATTTGACCCGTGTGCCAATAAAGACACCTGAATAACATGCACTAGAATTTTTCCGTACAAAAAAATCTTGAAACTAGGAAGCTTTGCAAACGCTTTTTCAGGCGCGTTGTTGGATGAGTCTAATTGGTGCATTAAAGCTGCCATGGTGTTATGCAGGTTTCTGATGCTCGTGAAAAATCATTACAATCGGAAAAAGCATGTAGGTGTTAAGTTACAGAATTTTTTGTTTAATAAAAATATCGTGAAATTGCGCTTTTCACGAGAAATAATTTTTCGATTGCGCTTAAAAACGTGGCAGTTCTAACTAAGTTCAGAGATTTCGAAGGCCTCCAGAAAATTTCATGGCAATTGGAGTATCGGTTGAGCCGGAATCGTGTTAACACACCCACAAAAACACAAAACATTTAAAAAAAAACATTCAAGATTTTTTCTCCGGGTAGTGGAATGGAGTCTTTCGCTTCGCTCGCTACGCTCGCTCTGCAGGCTCATCAATTAATTTACAACAAACTAATATTTCTTTTTTCAAGGGGTAGGTATACAATAAAAATACGTATCCTGATATCTGACATCAACGATGTCACAATATTTGTAAGCAGGATTTGCACCGGCAAGGGAAGGCAAAGTGGTGAGAGAGTGGTTTGGGTTTTCATGCATGCATTGCAGGCGACATAAAAGAAAAAACTAAAAATATAGCCATTAAAAGCTAGCACCGTGATAGAGTCACCTTGTTTGATTGTCGTACCGATTACTCTCCCCCCACCACCACCAAACCACCCCCTCCCCCAACCCCCAATGACCTTCCCACCCTTGTCTGTGGCTGGTTACTTGTAGGCCTAGGGTTTTTTGAACTTATTTGAATGAAGCGCCAGATCGTGGACACTGGACATCAGCTGCCTCTCACGACAAGAAGGCAAGCAGGCGATTACCGAGCTTTTGTTATACATTTATTTATCTTGTGTTGTGTTTAATATGCATTATTCCGTACTGTGTACTGGTAATAATTACAGCAGGAATTAACGACGAACCAAATTTGAATTAAATAAATAAGCATGTTAGCCAACGTAACACTGGTATTTTTCTTTCGTGGGTTTAGGGCCTTGGGCTTAAATATTTTTCAAAAGTTGACTTGGTTTCTCTACAAGAAAACCAAATTATTATAATACTATAATGAATATTATGTAGGCCTACGTATTACGAAATGATAGAGTGCACTGCCAAATGTTCTAATTCTCATGTTGGCATTTGTGCAATCAAACAAAAAAGTAGAGAGAGAAACATCGAAATTTGGCAGTTGATCGCTGGTTGATCGTGTAGGGCTGGAGTAGCCTCAGCTGGCACGGGAGTATTTAGGTAAATAACACCACCTATGTATCATAATAGGATTATCTGGAACTACGCAACAATAATCTTTATCTATCTCTAACCAAACCATGACCACAACAACACCGTTCCCCTCGAATAATAGGGTTATGTTCGGTCAAAGCCTAGCCCTAGGCCCCTAGTAGGCTCGCTAGAGCTTTGGGTTTAGAATGGGCCTTTGTGTAGGACTCAAAGCCTAGGGACCTATACTAAAAGCTAGGCCTAGGTCTTGCCCTACTATTACACAGAGTAGAGGCCTAGGCTTAGTGTATTTTAAACCATATTCTAGGCCTAGCCTTGACAGGATTATTGCGATGTTCCGATTGTGATAAAAATAAAATTTGGGGGGCTAGCTAGGCTACACATTGTGATTTTGACTGTTCCCAGACTTTCCAGAAGGTCTAAACTAGCCTAGGCCTTAAACAGACTCCAAAGTTGTAGTAATCTAGATAGGCCCCTACACAAAACAATAATTTATTTTGCTTGGCTTTACGCCTAGCCTACAGGTGATTACTCCACTAAAAAGCTGCCTAGGCCCTAGGTCTCCGATGGAGCCTAGAGGCCTAGCCCTAGCCTAGGCATAGGTAGGGCTCAAGGTGCTATTTAATAGGCCTTCTGTTGTAGGCCTAGGGCTATTGGTATTAAACTGTAGGGCAAAAGGATAGGCTACATCTTACTAGATTATCTAGATATTTCAAGAGCTAGGCTAGCTGTTATTGTCACTTCATCTACCACCGCTATGATTTACACCGTAAGCTCAACATCCGTTGGACAACGAAGGCTATAAAATTGTACTCTTGTCGTGCCTACCTCCAAGTAGGCCTAGGCTAGGCTAAGCCTCGGCATAAAGTGAGTTTACTGTTTGACATATTGCTCTGATCATTCTGTAATCATGATATAATCATCTTGTTATTGAACGTATTGAAGGAAAATCCAAAATTTATTTTAAAATTTAAAATTTGATTTTGACTAACATAACATCCAGGTCAAACCCGTAGTTAGCTTCACCCACTTATTTTTCGAAATGTCGTCGAAAGTCAACACAACGTTAAACACAGTGCACAATTTAGGCCTACAAAATTGCTATTTATGAATTGTAAAATTCCCTCGGCATACCCAATTATGTGAATGAAAAGAAAAGTTTATTAGGGCCTACCCTACCGGTAGGACTACTTAAAAGTGACAATATTTTGTAAACTGACAATATGAGGATCTACACAATTTTATAATTTCTTATCGAAGGAAGCACGCTAAAAACAAGTAGGCCTAAAATGCCACCATTTGGAATATTAAAAATAAAAAAAATCTGGGGCGATGTGCCCCAGACCCTCACTAGTTAGTAGACATCCTCTCTTTAACTTCCCATGTTGTACCAGAATAGGGCCTTCATAATTTTCCCAAAAAAATTTATTTTTTCATGGGCAGTCCTAAAAAATTCTTATAGGCCCGTCAACGTCAGCCCACTTATTATTTTAGAAATTAGCCACTGGGTAAAAACTCTATTAGCACAGATAATATTCTACACTTATTAGCCACATAACAACAGTTTATTTCCTATAACTACCGGTACTGTAATGCGAACTAGAGTACCGTATGCCTAATAGCCCAAAAGGCCTTGTAGGGCCAAAGAATAGACTCACAGTCACAATTAGATTACTTCCGAAATGTGTTTTTTCACACTAGGTTGCGATCCATGCCGATTGAAACTGAAATGACAACAAAGGCCTACCTGACGTATGAGAGGATGACACGATTATTCTCATCCATCGAGGACCGCACTACATCAAACAATTTTGACTGCAGCATCGCCAAATTTAAAAAAGCTGTCGAAAATATAAGCTTATGCCTAATATGAAATTTAATTAAACGAGGGAGCGGAGCGACCGCAGTGTCTCCATTCAACTCGAACGGCTCTCATTCTGTGATGCTGTCTGTCTGTCTGTACGTCGAAAATCAGCCGAACCGCTGAATAGATTGGGCTGAAATTTTTAACAGACATCCGGTACGAGTCACTGAGAACTGCTTACAAAATCCGCTAGATTCATTACGATTTTTAATCCTACAATAAATTAAATTGTGATTTTAAAATATCTATAGCATTTGTTTAGTAGCAGCTAGTGTGACGATAACTACGTGGCTTGCATGGCCTATTGGTAAGTATTTTGACTACCGCACGGAGGGTTGGGGTTCGATACCCAGCTCGAACTTTTTTTATATTTTTACACCCACATATTATTTTTGAAGGGTGTTAAATGGGTAATAAAACTTAGGTGATTTTGTTTTATCTTGGAAATTTGGTAATGTTTCACGCTAATACGTTTTGAACATGATTCGCATTTTAAATGTTCAATTTAAATAACTAGGGAAACGCCAAAATCGTTGTTAAACGAGTGAGTGAGCCATGTGTTGAGTACCCGGGAACATTGCCTTTTCTCCCATATACCTAAGGCTCGATGTAGGCCTAGCCCAGTATGGGGAATGATACCGGATACTTTACGCATAGGTCACTCACTCGTTTAACAACGACTTTGGCGTTTTCCTAGTAGTGTTTAAAAGCATGGCAATCATTTTGAACTATCCATCATGAAATATCTGTTCCAAAATTAAAATATGAACTGTGAAAATTTAAAATACTTCTTGTATTTTAGGGGCCTAATCAACTCCATTAAAAATAACTTGTGCGATACCGGTAATTTGTATTTTCTACACTGTTGCCATAAGGTATAATGTCCTTGTAGATGCATGTTTTTCATTTCAATCATAAATGTAATTGTAGGCTTATGTGCACTAGGCCTATATGAATTTCATTAGGCCTACACAGTAGGCCTTATACATGTGGGGTAGGCTATTCCATAAAAAAAATTGATACTTATTTTATTCCAGGTAAGTCAATGATGCTCAATTGATAAAAATTTAGTTTTACCTTTTTGCCATGTTTTTTCACTCCATAATATTGTTATTAAGCTTTTATTTAACTCCAGAGAGTACAACGCCAACTATACGTAACATAACCAATATTATAGCATTAGTTTTGTTAAGATTTAACATCACCTTCACAAAGAAGCCTACATTGAGACTTAGTTTTTGGGCTTACTTTAGTAAATTATTGACAAAAGTATAAAATGCAAATTTTCATAAGCATCCTGCATTGAATTAGGCCTAGTATAGCATGTTTTATTAAACATAATGAGACTTTTATACCTATTTTAAACTGTATCAGCCTCAATCATTATCATTCATTCTAAACTAATAATAGGCCTAGGCTAGCCTATAGCATTTAAATGGTTGGTTTGATCGGGAGTCGAGACATGGTAGGCCTACTCCATTGTCTAGCCTATATTTTTTTAACTGTTTGGACATTTCAGCCAAACCGTGTGGGCTATCTTATATAACAATGTAGGCCTACTGTTATAATTCCAGGCTGATAAAGCCTTAAATTATTTAAATAATAATGTAGGGCTACGTTGAGTCGGAGGTTCTAGGTTTGAACCCAAGCCAGGGCAAACTTTGAAACCAATTGGTTGCTATCGAACGAAACTGTGAAAACAGTGTAGGCCTAATTCAGGCTTATGCAATCCCATCATAATATTATAATAATGCCCTGCTCTAACCATTTTTATATTATTTTCAATTTTTGGGGAGAAATACATTTAATGTGAAATGTAGGCCTTTATATATTATTATTGGACAAACCAATTTTTTTTATTGTATGTTTCAAAACAGTGCCTGGTAGTGTGGTTTTGGTACAGGTAGGTTCATAAAAAGAGTGTGGGTGCTTGCCCCGGATAAATTTTTCATTGCTGGATTTTATTTGGTGTAGAGAAGAATTTTGATGACCCTATCTAAAGATAACAGTAGGCCATTGGTCTATGTGCCTTTGACTTTGAACATGTATATTTTTCATCTTCTAATATTAGGCTACAACACTTCAGGCTTTTTTCTTTTCTTTTCATTCCCCACCCTTTTTTTATATTCGATTCATTCATAATTGTACTTAATATCCTTTTTATTTGTTATCAATTTGTTGAGTATTTAATGCATTGTTGTAATATTACAATTTCAAATATTTACTTAAATGTAGTTCATTGTTGTGTCTGCATCTATGTAATTACATTTATCAAATTGTCCTCCTTTGTAAATCAGTTTTTATAACTGAATAGGATAGACGTTAAATAAGTAAATAAATAATAAATAAATAAAAAATAAAAATCAATCTAAAAAATCATTTATTGAATGTTATGTGCAGATAAGCTATGGCGGGCAGACCACTGCCGTCAATGCCTGCGAAAAAAATAATCCTATATTATTTATTTAATATTTTACTTTAAAAATGTTTTAAGTAAGCTCTAGGCCTACTTTTCATGTTGGATTAATGAATTTTTACCTTTACATGCCTAGGCCATACCCTTCCTTCATTTATTTTGTATAACAAAATTTATTATGTTGGAAGAATTTTTATAACCGCTTCTGTTAAGCAAATTTTTGTTTTCTGCTAACCAAGCAGAATGCATGGGACAGGGTCAACTAGTGGCTAAAACAGTCATCATGACATGACTAATGACTATAAGAGTTATTTTGAAATATGACAATTAAATCAAACACATAATTAAAAAAAAATCATTTAGTGGCTAATTATGGGTACCTATCACTGAAATAAAATACCAATTAGTGACTGAAAAGTCAATTATTATATTAAATGGTTATAGGTGCTTAATTGTAGTCACTTTAAATGTTATAAAGTAAACGGATTTATGTGAAATCAAAGGGTGCATATTTAGTTACTAAAAGTGATGAAATTAAAATCTTTAGTTTTCAGTTTGTATAGGAGGATCCATAGTGGGGAATACCGATGACCAATACAAATCAACCTACTTCTCGAATTGACATTTACACTTCTTTAAAGTGTTTCTGGTAGCGGAACATTCCTTCAAATTCCTCCTTTGTAAATCAGTTTTTTAGCTAAATAGGATCTGTTAAATAAATTAAATACATAAATGAATAAAATGAAGTTCTTTACACATGCCCTTCTGTGGTGGCATAATGTGATGAGCTCTAGGCCTATTAACTCTAAAGTAATTCCAAAGAGGCGCAAGTGTGATGGGGATCTAGGCCTGAACTAGCCTGAACTGAGATCTGAGCTGAGCTGAGCCCTGATCAGGTCTGATCTGAGGCCTGATCTAGGTCTCGATCTGATACCTGATCTGGTCTGATCTAAGGCCTAATCTGAGGCTTGATCTAAACCCTGATCTGAGAGTCTAGATCAGGATTTGATCAGTTCAGATCGGGTCAATTCCATTACCAATTCTGATCTGGACTTTGATCATTTTTTTTATCAGGTCCAGATCAAATATTTTCATAAGGGATATGTTCGAAGATTGTGATTTATGTTCAATGTCTTCCCCAGATAAAATAATGAATTTGTGAATAAGGGTGGGTAAAGTAGGACATTCTATTTCAGTACTTAATAATGGAAAGAGGGGAGGTTTTAGGCCTGGGATTTAAAAAAAAATATTTCCTTGCAGAAAATGAATATGTATAAACGTCCGATCAAATAAATAATCTTAATAGTAAGTGGTACTAAACCAAAACACAATAATTTAATTATTAAAGATGACAACCCATACAAATAAGAAATAACTACTAAAACCTCAGAACATCCATTCATAAAATTGGCTTTAGGAGGCCTAATATAACACAATACATCACACAATGTTTCAAGTTATAGTCACTGTATTATAATAGGCCCTACATCGACTGAATTAATTTGCATGTACAAAGAACAAATAATGCAAGACTTCAATCATATTAGATTAGAAATACTCTCATAAACCCAATGATGAAGGTAGGTATGGGAACTTCAAAAATGTGTCACAAAATCAAACCTAGGATTAAAATAAAATCCGGCATAGGCCTAATGCCCGCAACCCTCTATTTTTTTAAATTTATAAACCACACTATCTGACCATGCTTTTGAAATAACCATAGACAACATTTTCCTAGAAGATCACTGATCCCTACTTCCAATGCAGAAGGTTCCAGATTCAAATCACAATTTGGACAGTTTTTTGTGAACTTCTGGAACGTAGGCATACTTCAATCCATCAATGTGAAACAATGGCATGTTTATATATAAATAATATACACATATGTTTATATGGCATGACCAATATCTATTTTACCCGCATTTAAAAAAATTTTAGAATCTATATTAAACACTCGTATTGTAGCATTTCTCGAAAAGAATAACTCAATTTCTGAATGCCAGAATGGATTCAGAGCAAATAGATCTACCCACAACACAATCGAGCGTTTTCTTAAAACGATTGTTAATTGTATTGAAAAAAAGACTCCGGTAGCAGGAATTTTTTGTGACCTCACTAAAGCATTCGACTGCATGAATCATAATATCCTACTGGACAAATGCAGTTACTACGGCATCAGAGGCACCCCGCTAGCTCTTATTAAATCCTATCTTACAATGAAAAGGCCAACTAGCCGATTGGCCTTTTCCTAATTGTAACTACCAGTCTTTTGACACCTCCATCACTTTCTATCTTTCTTCACCTATGGGGTCGAGATGGACGAGCCTACTCTACACCCTCTGGTGGGTCCGTGTTTCCTTGTTCATTACAAGTGTGACTCCTTGTCCTGCTGGGGGGCCTAGCAGGTGATGAACCTGTTAGACCCTACTCGTCTTTTCCTTCAACCTCTTCACCTGCAGCCAAGAGCTAGTATAGCACGTGTACCTGTGCTACAGCCAAGAGCTTGCAATTTGTAGTATTGTTTCCTTTCGTTTTCGAATCCCAGTCACAATTAGTAGGGCAGCCTCTCTCATTGCCACGGGTCTTGGTTCAAATCCAGGGTAAGACATGGTTCTTTTGTCGCCCAAGCACCAGAGTCTAGGAGGGAAGCCCCCTCACTGGTTGTGCTGTGTTGTGACTTTCCACCCTTCCTTTCTCTAATCTTTTCTCTTAGAATGAATGAAGAGGCCCCCTTGCCCAGCAACAGCAGGAGGGGCAGCTTTTCTCTTGTTGCCAAGGGTCCTGGTTCGAATCCAGGGTAAGTCATGGATTTCTTGTCTCCCGAGCACCAGAGTTGGGAGGGAAGCCCCCTTACTGTTGTGGACATTCACCAATGGGTAGGAGGAAATTTATGTTAAAACTAACTACATCTTTTTATCACAAACTTGACCAGAGCGGAAATCCCCTCATTAGTGGTTTAGGCAATTACGACCCCAACCAGGCCTATAAGTACAAAAGGCCTAAAATGGCCCTTTCCTCACTAGATCAGTAAGCTGAACTCAAGAAGACTGACAGGCATTGCCTATTTACGTTATGAATTATCCTTTTCAATCCTAATTCCTTCCAACGTTTATATGTCTTAATAAAAAGTGACCAATGACCTTCCCATTATATTCATGACACCCCTTATCAAAACCATGACACAGCACTATGTGCTACAATCCTTTTTTTTTTCATCCCAACAAAGTAAAGACCAATAAAACATGAAACATACTTAAACATCAGATGATCCTATAAAGAGCTCCAGCTCGTAGTGGGAACAAAGACGTAATAGCCCAAGGGCTATTTAGCAATAAGAAGAAGATCAACCCTTACTGTCTGTGCTGACTGTGTGCCCCAGTATGAATGGTGTGTGAAGTAACCTTGCTGATGATGACAACATGCTTGCAGAATTTACTTCTTGCGTGGCCCTACCACAGGTTTGGTTATGTGTTGTGAGTTTTGTTTGCATGTAGTAAGCTGATTTTTAGTGGCCACCATCCGCCTGATGAGTCCCAGAAGGACGAAATGCGTCGTGGATTAAGGTAACAAACAACTTTAAATTAGCTGCAGTTGTCATCAGCAGGTGAAAAGTTTTGTCGCCCCCAGCCCTTCAGGCTGGGTTTTATGTTCTCTATGCTTTCCCAACCTGTCAACTCTTCTCCAATCTATACTAAACTAGCCGATTGGCCTTTTCCTATTTGTAATAAATCCTATCTTAGTAACAGGCAACAAAAAGTCGAGGTAACCCACACTAATGAAGTCGGCACTGAAGTCAAGTTTCTCTCCGATAATAAGAATATCTCTGTTGGAGTTCCTCGGGGTTCAATAATAAGTCCTTTATTCTTTCTAATATTTATCAACAACTTTCCTTTTAATATACTAGACTCTGAAATGTTTGCCGATGAAGCAAACATAATAGCCATAGCCAATGACATATCAACTCTAAAACAAATATCTGAAATAAAAATTGCTAATGCCACAGAATGGTTCAACGATAATGAACTGCTATTAAATGAAACCAAATCTATAATTCTTGAATTTCACTAAGACCCACGGGTAGAAATAAAAACAGTATACAATAGTACAAATAATACCTCAATCAAAGTAGGGACATCAACAACTTTTGTGGGACTCATAATAGACAGTAAACTCAAGAGGCACGAACACATCAAAGTGCTAATTAAAAAACTTAACTCTGGCTACTTTGCAATCAAATCAATCAAATTCAAGTCTGTAGCAAACATTGCAACAGCCAAACTAGTATATTACTCTAACTTTGAGGCACACATAAGGTATGGAATTAAATTCTGGGGTTGCTCTCCCAGTACCAAGAAAGTTTTTATAATTCAAAAGAAGGTAATCCGGTCAATGCTAAACAAGTCTCGAAGATCACACTGTAAACCTCTCTTCATCAAATTAAAGGGGCTAAAAACCCCAAAAATTATTTTTTTACCACGTGATCTATAGCACAATACTACACTTAAATGACAGTTTAAAAAATTATATCTTGTAACTGTGATTTAACACGATTTTTTAAATTTTTTTGATCCAGAAATTGGCAAAAATTGGTGTTTTGGAAAATTTCCTAAATCGGCTTTAACCTGCTTCTTTTTTGGTCCACATAGATACTAGAGCATAGTATCAATCTAAAATGCTCCTTTATAACATTGTGTCTTGAAACTGTGCCCAAATATACCCTCAAACACGCAAAAATATGCATTCCAAAATCACACCCCATCTTGGTAATCAGCATATTTTGACCGAACTACTTGCCCAAATTACAAAACAAAATATAGAGAATTTACAGAAAAGGCTGTCGAGTACGTCAATAATGGCTAATATTTTTTTGGATCAAAATCCTCCAAGGTCACGGGGCATAAAGATCGTCCCCATGTTATTTCTTATGGGAGATTTTTGCCGATGGGACCTAGCTCGAAAAATGTCATGTTTGACAATTTTTTGGGAGGTCATGGTGGCACCAATAATTTTTCTGTTAATTGCTAAATTCATTACTAGTTAGCCTAAATGAAATATATTTTTTGAGTTTAGCGGTTAAATACCCCCTCAAATATTTTAACATTATAGTTTGTTCATTCTACAGGCAATCCTAAAAGTTAAAAAAAACTTAGGAACATTTCCAACAAATAACAATATCCACACCCACGACACACGTCTAAAAAACAACATACATGTAATTTTTTTTTTAAATCTTCAACCCAAACAAACTCTGATTACACACACATAAAATTGTTTAATAAACTACCGACTGAACTAAAAAACATAAGGCTCATTAGAACGTTTTAAATACTCTGTAAAAAAGTTCCTTATCGTAAAAGCTTATTACTCCATAAACGAGTATTTAGTTGAAAACCTAGTATAATTAAGTTTAGTTTAGACTCAAGATTATGAAAGTGTAATTCATGAACATATTTCTTGTCTATTTATTTATATAATAATTTATAACTATAAGTTTTACTGTTCTCTATATTTTCTGTATTTTGTCTGTACATCTGAAAATGCTTCTCGCAAAATGTAGATACTATGAGTATGACAATAAACCATTTATTATTATTATTAATATTTTACATACGTAAACAGTGACTTATTATTAATAAACCATTTATTATTATTATTAATATTTTACATACGTAAACAGTGACTTGGGAGCCATCCTAGCAATACAGTGAATAAAAAGTAGCTGTATAAACAAGACGTTAGTTTAGAATACCACCGGAAGTGGAAAGAGAAGAGACATGCCAACTTTATTCACAAACCCCAAAATTACTTTTAAACTAAACTAAAACTGTAGCCTACCTACTCTAAAGAAACAAAATAAGTTTTTATTACCATCATGTACTAAAAGTACCTACATGAAAATGAATTGGATATAAAATAGTTAGGTAGCCTACATACGTTAAATTTTCCCCCCTTGTTCATTATGATAATAAACATTGTTCGTTTTAAATTTGACCCACTTCTGCCCACCTAGGTTGCGTTCTGTAAAGGCGACCGGTCGACCATTCTGTGCTCGACTGGGGATTGTTATTTTCATTGTTTCACTCAACGTCTGATTGTTGGGGACTGCCTTGGCTACGGAATGATGCGTGCTTCTACAAGGCCATGTTTTGATGAAAAATTGTGATATCTCGTTAAAATATTACATAAATCATATCATTTACTAAAAAAATGAATGAATGAATTGATTTATTGCACTGTCCATACCACTGATTGTTATATTTCCTATTAAAAATATAGCTCTTTGGTTGGTTATCGGCTGCCTACCTACCATTCTTCCTATAGTGGACACTACACTACTTACTTCAAGGTGGCCACATGGTGTGGATCTGCGCAGACAAATGGGCGTATTCAATCCCAGTCTCTTGGCTGGATTATTTCGGCAGTTTTCCATCACCTAAAACAGGAAAAATGGTGGAATACATTTGTGGCGTTTAAGATCACAGGAAACTCATAAAAAATGAATGTTAATGCATTATCTTCAAGTGACAATGATTATAGTGACATTGAAGCTAAGTACTATTAATGGATTCTTGGAAAACTTGTTTTGTGATGTCCAGGTAAGGAACGCCTACCAAAAATTGGTTTAATTTTGGGCCTAACTACATTTTAAATTTTGCAAAATATGTTGGCCTTATGCAATTATCAGGTGAAGAAAACACCAAGGAATGAGTGGTGGTCGTGGTCATGGCCTGAGGGGTAAGGAAGGGTTACTTATTGTCTATTGATTATTGAGATGTGATAGCATGTGGCACAGCACAGCCTACTTAACATTTAATTCTTATTATAAGAAATGAAACTATATAACAGGTAGTAACGTTATAAATATAAATCGTTGGACTTTTTCACTGTTAGTTAACAAAATATTTATTTTAATGTGATATTTTGATTTCTTTACAGAAATCTTTATCAAACAAAATTAACAATTAAATAAAAAACCACAACAGACAGGACAAAAAACATTTCACAAATTATTATAAATGCATTAAACATGTAGGATTAGTAGAAACCAACCCTGGCAGGTTTGTGGTACGGTACTACTTACCTCATTGATGTAGGAAATCACTTGAGATGTGCTCATGGCAATGATATTGGAGGCACTGCTGCTACTCGAGGAGACACTGGATCGCCTTACACTCAAGGTTGCCTTGCTTAGCTGAGCACTCAGCATCTCGTCCACAGACAGTCTATCTACGGAGTCACTCACTCCAGATTGCGGATGTGCGCCGACGGAACTGATTGCTGCTTGTGGCTCTTGGGGGTTTTGGACTCTTGTGAGGGAATCACCACCTATAACAACCGATGGGGTTGCAACGGGCATATCCACAGTAACTTTTTGAGGAGATTTGCAAGCTAGTTTCTGGGCATCTTGTTGTATTGTGAGGGTGCCAGTGCCACTACCGTTAGCGACTGATGAGGTTGCAATAGGCAGGTTCTTGGTGTGACTTTCAGAAGACTTCCATGCCCTTTTTAAAAGGTTTATATCATTTAACACCTCTGTTGGCATGCTGCTCTCCTTCAAATGGGCCAAGTCTTTTGTTTCCTCCATGTTCAGCTTAACAGGTATTTGGAATGGCTTTCGTAGGTCGTCAACTTTTTGGCATTTGACAAGAGGGACTGCATTTCTTTGAAACAGAATATTTTCTAGTTTATGTGGTGTACTAGACTTGTCAACAAGGCATGCCGGTACAATGTGTACCACTGTGTTATCTGCCTGTAAGATAGAAGAAAGCTTCTTCTTCCCAAACAGACCTACAGTCAGATCAGTAACACAATCTTCTTGACGTATTAAAGGTGGAGGAACGTCCTTCATGGAATGTTCTACTTCATCAGGAGATGGCAAAGCTGCAGCCATGCTTTGTTCAAAGAGATCCTTAACTTTTTTCCTGGTGGCTGGTACCTTTCTTCGAGGTGTTAATACAGTCGGATGTGCATACGACTTATTTTGCCTCATTAACGGAGATGTCATTTTACGGTGATCTGGTACTTTAGGATCATAAAATTTTGGCTTAGGCATAGATATATCTATCCCTGTTGATCTAGTGAGATCTATGTATTCAGTAATGTAATGTTGCGTGGTCAACTTCAATGACGGTGCATAGGCTTCTGTTTTAATAACATGTGGGCTAGGAGTAGCTGTGGTCAAATCTACTACAGAGATGGTTTTCCCCATTGACATGGAAACTTGATCCCCAGAAGCGTGTGTCGTACTTTCATGGCACCTAGAAGGCAAGTTGTCGGTCAGATCTATAATTGGGCATTTTTTCACTAAAGATTTGGAAACGATCTTGCTTCCAGAAAGTTGTACATTGTCACCCACAGCAGGAGAAGGAATAGTAAGGTCAATAGAAGATTCTTTTTGCTTCATTGATGGGGAAACTATTTCTGTTGACAACCTTGAAGGCAGTCCTCTTTCTTCCTCAAATAAAACAACCACTTTTGGATACACATCATTGCTGTCACGTTCCAGTTTATCTTCATTGTCAATTCTAATGACATCGGAGTTTTGTGAAGATTTGTTCTGGGTAGCGGACCAAACTTCAAAGGAGGGTGGTTCAAAAGACGGTATAGCTTCACGATGAGCAGGGAGAGCCTTCTTTAAACTTTCTGTTGTATAAGAAATCCATTCATTTATGGGAATATCATTCACATTCAGTGTCTTGCGAGGAATTTTGGAAGGTGAAGGATCGGTATTTCTTCGATGATCATTTTCAAGTGAAAGATTTCTCAGTGGTTTTCGTTGTTTAGCATTATTGTTGGCAGGCGTGATCAAATTGCTTTGAAGTGGTCCTTCACAAAGCTTCGATTTACAAATATTTGAGACATCACCCGTCTCGCATCCATTGACCAGACGGAGAGGGCTAGCAGCACGCAGCTCCGGTTGAGTCCCAATCTCGACGGGCACAACATCATCATCATCATCATTAATAGTAATGACTTCTTCCGAGCGTGGACTGCGATCAAAATAATTGGTCAATTTATTGGTTTGGCAAAGTTGTTTTGATTTTGGAGAAACTTTAAACCTCGGTCTATCTTTACTCTTCTTGCGCAGGGACTTGATATCCTTGGAGTAAATGCTTTCATATGGGCGGTATGTAAGGCATGCTCGTACCGAAGACTTTTTACCATAGGAGCTTGGAGGCCTTGCATTTCGAGATGAAAGATCCATTTTGTTCCAATCACATGGTATTCTCTTCCTTTCTTCACAGCGCTTGATGGGGGTAGAAGAACGAATTTCAATTTCTCCTACACTTGAAGGGGTATATCCTGTTACAGTAAAATACTCCCTTAAATCTGGAGAATGACTGGAGGTAGACCTTCTCAATTCAGCTTTTCTGGGTGTCAGGTAGTGTTTGTAGTTATATGTTGGTGAGGATGTTTGGCAAGCCTGTTTCACTGAAGCAATAGGTTCTTTTACTGGTGAGTAGGAACCCATGTTGATGGAGCTTTTACCCAGTATGTTAGCTCCATTGGAACTTAATGGTACACTGTTTTTTCTTGTACGGTCTGCATTACCACACGGTTTTACGTAATCTCCGTCGCAACCAGAGGGTGGATTATTGATAGATTTGAGTTGCTGGAAGACCTTATGAACGACACTATCAAACGCGTTTACGGACATTGCTCACACCTGAAACATGATGGTTATTTTGTAGGAACACAACAATCACTCGTTTCGACTGTGTTCTCCAATAGGCATCCAGAGCTGATCTGCACACTTCTTGGTCATGTCTTTCAAAGAACGGTTTGAGATATATAATTAAAAAAAACGTATTAGAGTCTAGTCTACCCACTCAGTCACATAACTGATTTTCAGTAGGGGACATTAAACCAAAGCGACTAAGCCAACTCTGTAGGCCCCGACGCAATCTGATCTACATGGTTAACAATGTATGTGGCCGATGGGCAATCGTTTGTCCACGCATATTGATGATTACTACACGGCGTTAGCAACATTACTGATGAAACTAAATGTTGTGTAATGGAATATTCATGAAGAACTGACTGTTGGTACGATCATATGAAGATAATGTAATCACTCCATTTGACAAAATTGAAAAGGATGTAGGACATGCGCTTTAAGCAAGTTCCTGTTCGCTTGGCCGACTAACACCACAGTTGGTTACAATTTTGAGTAGGTCTACTTGTCAAGGAAGCAGAAGCATAGGGCTCTAAATTAATACTTTTCAAGAATTTATTTGGAAATAATTTTAAAAAATTAAATTGATTTTCAGGTTTTTTGATTTTCTTATAGCCTAAAGTTTAAAATTGACCCCATTTGTGGATTGATCCTGGCTGATAAATATAAAATATTGAAAATCTACTACTTGTAGGGCTGTCCATGTATGCTTTATTGACAACTATGTAAAGTTTTATATACGTCGAATTCATCCTGGCCAAGTGAATAGCTATGTGCCAACTGCCAAATGTGTCCTATTCCTTCTTATGGCAAGTTCCAATAGCTGCATTGCCAATCATGGACCACATTGAATAGGGAATGCTCCTCAACTCTATAATGCAACTTAATTGTAATTAACATAAAATACAATAAGAAATATTCACAAATATAAATTTAAAAACTAACGATTTTTGGCGTAGGCCTACTTATGAAGGTTTGAAATTGGCTAATGGCGAAGCGGGACAAAAACACTCTGGATTCCATAGCGTTGTAATAGTTGAATAGATCTTCGCGCGCGCGCTGCACTACACACTCGCCGCTAGCACAGTCGATAAGGAAGTTTAACGGGGAAACTTCCTTATCGACTCTGCTCGCCGCTAAGAAATTCAGTGGACGAGTGACATCCTATTCTAGGCCTACGCAAAGCCCTACGCCTACTAGTCGGAAACCTGAATTTCAATTTTTTGGTTTGCTAGGCATAGGCCCCTAGTTAACATTCTTATAGGCCTAACAGGCTAACAGTGAAGTAGGCCTAGGCTAGCCCTAGCGAGCCTGTATTAACTAGCCTAGTGCCTAGACCTAACATAGCCTAGGCCTATTCTTGTCGGCCTTGGCCATAGATAATATATTTATCTATCGAAAAAAATTAGGGCTAGACCTAGGGCCTAGAGGACTAATTGAAGTGATCTTCACAGCACCACATACATTGATGTGTTGACACCAGGCCAACTTTTTATGTCCCTTCTCGATGCCCTGAACCACTTATTTCGTCGGTCTTTCGGCACAAATGAATATTTTATTTGGTGTTATAAATTATTATTGAGGTATTTGGGCACATCGGGACCAAACAATAACGGTATGTTGGCTGATTAGACATACCTTTAACCGGTCTTAGAAATTCGTGTGACAGGACAGACTGACAGCAATATAAATATTTGCTCAAGATGGCTACCTCAGCTGGCGAGGCGAGCTACGCAGCTGTGGGTGCGACTGTTAGGCCGAATTGGCTAACTTTTCCGCGGCTAAACGAGCACAGTGCGGTGCGGTGTGACAGGGTAATTCGGCCCAAGTGCAATTTAGCGGTCAAGCACTGCTGCTGCTGCTACCTACCGGCAGACGGACGAAACGAGAATTAGATGTACTTCACAGCCAGCAAGGCCTGTTTACGCGCGGAATTTAAACACGAATATTCACACCCTCATAAAACCAAGTAAAAAACATTTTTCGACAAGACTTTTTTTGGGAATCGTTTTTTTTTAGAAACTACTTTACGAATATACGTACGTACTGGTACTAAAAATAAATTTTAGGAGTATTCCCTATTAAAACAATAAAAAGAAAATACTGAGCTAGCTCAGATGCTTATGAAGAACAATACCTGAGAGACATTTAAACTACCTCAATAGACCCAGGTTATTTGGAGAACTTGCTCTTCCACACAAAACCAATACGGCCCACAATGTGGGACATGGACTTAGAATAGTAACTGGCATTTTTGAACCTGCAACATTATGGGGCGGTGCGTCTGTGATTATCGTTTCCCGTTTAGGCCTAAACTTTTAGCGCCATTTTAGCCCATCAAAAGGTAAACATTTGTGTAAACATGCAAAAGTGGCGACAATGTTTGAAGAGTTTTTGCTTTTCGGGGCTAGTTTCACAGTACACGAATTAACCAAGAGATGCATATCCATTCGCCTTGTAAATCCATGG
Organism: Sweltsa coloradensis; assembly: GCA_024449915.1. Classification (NCBI taxonomy): domain Eukaryota; kingdom Metazoa; phylum Arthropoda; class Insecta; order Plecoptera; family Chloroperlidae; genus Sweltsa; species Sweltsa coloradensis. The sequence continues at coordinate 1,131,275 of JAMZAV010000122.1, read as the reverse complement.
TGGGACTAAGGTAGGCCTAACACCCTTTCTTGTGTGCCTTTGTGTATATATATCTCCAACACCCCTGCATGCCACCTTTCAGTACCGTCAATGTCAAATGGGGGTTACTTTGTTATTGAGGGGCAAAATTGATGATTAGGCCTACACATTCAAATGTAGCCTAGGTATTTTATTCATACCATTCACCGATTACGTAATTTATTACTATTAGTTTTATATTACCTACCGGTACTGATCTTTAAAGGCATTGTCCGAGTTTTCAACAAGTATCTTTTGAAAAACTCTTAAGATTATTTATGAAAAGAACGTAGTATTTGCAAAAAATGCCTATTGAGGGTGGTGTGGGTCAAACGGGGCTTTAATTCAACCAGCGCAAAATAGTTGTGATGTCAGTGCTGGTGCACGGTGCATCCTCAATCTTGCTACCTGCTACGGAGTGAGCTATTCAGTATACGTCGGACTTCCAAACTCTTCAGTTTACCGTTTAGTTTTGAAAGTGAGAATTTGTAGTTTCATATCATACACGTTTTATATTTAAATTTATACTACCACTGATCATTGTTTATGTCGCGTGATTTTAGTTTTGCACTAGTGTTTTAATTTGACATTTTGAGCGAGTTTTTATTGACAATGTTTAACTTCGTGTCAGCCTGTGTAGTTGCAAGCTGTTGTAACTTGTAATAATTAGACGAGTGAGCGCAGCGAAACGAAGTCTATTATAACGCTACTTGATCGGGTTTTGTCGTCACTAATGTGTCTGTTAAATCTTTGTCTGTCCGGTCCCAAATGGCCGAACGACCAAACAGATTGAGCTGAAATTTTAAACAGACATTTGTGACCAGCTAACTGATAACTGCTAACAAAATGAGAAAAATCCGTTGCAATTATTTAAACCTACAAGAAATAATAAATTGATAAATATGCTTGAAAGGTTTCATTTAACAATAATGCTTTTGTTATTGAAGGTCATTTTTATCAAATAATTTTTGGCAGGCTGTGATAACATGCATAGCAGTGACCAAGGTTCCCTTAAATTCCGCTGGGACATGGAGTAAACCTTGCAATCTTTACTCATATTTCGTACTGGCTATATTTTCCGTAATATTGTCACGATTGATGTAGACTACACTAAACTGCATTATATGTATTTCTAAACATGTTTAATATTTTTTTAAATACAATCCATAAACTACAAAATCTTTTCCGACCAGGGGATTGAACCCAGGTCTCCCACATTCCGGGTATAAGGGCGCCTAAGCAAACTAGACAAGGGAAACGCAAAAGTCGTTGATAGACTAGTGAGTGAGCCATGTGTTGAATACCCGGTATCATTCCCCATACTGGGCTAGATCCAGCCTTAGGTATAGGGGACAAAAGGGGATGTTCCCGGGCACTCAACACATGGCTCACTAACTTGTCCATCAACGACTTTGGCGTTCCCCTAGTTACATAATTACATTCAAAACATCTGTTTCGTGTTTTATTGACTAACTCAAACTGTGACTCGCCGCTCGGGTGTGAATACTTGAAACATATCTGTGCTCAGGGCCGGTTCTAGGAAATTTTCCAACGTAAGCGAGATTACATTTGGCCGCACCCAGTGGTGTCATCCAAAAATTATTTAAGGGTAAACAATCTTTCGTTGGTGAAGTACATGATTTTGTACAATGGAGGGTCTGGGGGGAGGCCCCCCAGCTGATGTGGATGCCTCAGAAAACTTTTTGATAAAGAGTGTGATTCAAGTATTTTGACGAGTTTTAGGCATGTTTTAAACGTTTGTTATTTATGTGGTGACTGGTGATGATTGTTGTGATTTTAATATTATATTATTATGTTCTGTGACTTGACATTGGAATTCTGTAACTTCCGGGATAGGGGCGAGAGGGCGCCCCATGCTGGAGGCGCGTATGATCGTTTTGAAAGTTGTCGGGGGAGCATTTTACTAGCAGATTCCGTGGATCTGGGTGATAGCTGGAATCTGGGGCAAAGCCCCATCCACCGGAGTCCCTTTTGCCGAAAGCGAAAAAAAATTATCATACTACAGTTATTTTGTCATGTTTTACTTTTAACTGAAAAATGGCAACTCAAGGGATTTCCGTTTTGTTTATGAAGGATATACACTTGGTTGATTTTGGATGTAAAATGTAGTTTATTTGATTGGCAAACTAAACCATCATGTGTAGGCCTATAAAAGGATATTTTGCACAATAATAAAGACATGTTTGAAATAACTTAAATTACCGTAATAATATCTCAAAAACTGAAACTAAACTTCCTACACACACGGACTCTGTAGGCCTAAACAATGTTTTGTCAGCCACTATCTGCGATCTAAAAACTAAACAAAAAGGAACAGAAAGTTAAATATTTTGCCACGCCACTGCTGGACAGATAAAACTACACGAGTGGGGAGAGTGGTAGCTATAGTACTTACATGATTATCTAGTTATACTATACCCGAATAATGAAATTGAGAAAGTTTATACAATAAACCATCGAAAATGTGAAATAAATAAATAAAATAAATAAATTGTATTTAGAGTCTACCTACTCAGTTTATATCACTGATTTTCAGTGGGGGACAGTAAATCAAAGCAACCAAACCAGCCCTGTCCTGTAGGCCCCGACGCAATCAACGAGTGAGCGATAACCAGCCAAAGATCAATACTTTTAATAGGAAATAAAGCAATCAGTAGTATGGACAGTGCGAACACCCTCAGATTAACGCCAGAATCAACAAGGCCGATTCAGAACAACTCTGAATTTATTATGTGCTTCATTGCTAGAACGGCTCCAAAGTCACCGTTTTTATAAATTCCTTTTTTATCTTCACTTAAATTTAAAGATTAGAGTTCTCGTGTTCTCTGCAGAAGAGTGACGCCCAGCATAAACCCATCCTGACTGAGAAAGTCAGGTAATTGTTTTTGAATTTTATTGTTTTGAATTTGTGGATTAATTTTAATTATTGTCATTGTGTTTTAATTGTTGTGTGAAGGGTTGGTTTGTGACATTGGCGGGCACGTATGCAGCAAGATTTAATAGGCCTAGCCATATTTTACTTACTCGCATTTTTGTAGCAATACAAAGTGAAAACATGCTAAAAACTATAATAGAATGATCAGAAAACGTGATTTAGTGATTTCAGTAACAAAGCAGAAGAGCAGGGCCAGTCCTAGGCGTAATCGACGTAAGCGGCCGCTTACGGCGGCACTTGTCTAGGAGCGGCACTTTTTTGTATTTACAATTTCAATTACTACATGTGTAGCATTAATAAGCGGCTTTAACCCATTCGTCAGCATCAAGCAGTAAGTATAATGTTATTGTAAATTGTAATAATATGTAACAGTATGATAATGGATAAGATAAGGACTGCCACACTGCACAGCAGTCCACTGTCGATGCCGACACTCAGTCAGTCGTTCATACAGTGGCGGATACAGGGGGGGGGGGGGGGCGGTGGGGCGATCGCCCCCCCCCCCATGATTCTTTAAAAAAAAAAAAAATGATTTTATTATTTTATTGTGCACGCACCAAATGCACTCTAAAAACCTGATTTTCAAAATTTTCGCCTGCGGCGCTAGTTATTTAAAACTCTCAATAAAAATCAACTTTCCTTTAAGTTGTCAGAAATAATCAGTTTGCCTCTGAAATGTGTCTGCATCAGTGTACTTCGATTTATTAAGTTGTCCTCCTATGTGAATCGTTTTTTAACTAAATAGGATAGACGTTTAATAAATAAATAAAATGATGAATTGAAAATAAGATCAAATGTTTATAATAATGTTGCAATCTAGGCCAATGCTGTAAATTGTAAGCTCGACATGAGGACAAAACAAATTGGTGCACACAAACTACATTGTTTCCGTACTAGGAAAACGCTAAAGTCCCGCCGCGTTGATGGATGAGCTTTTTTAAGTTTTTAGTTTGCGTGGAATATCTTTACTTTTGCAAGTGCTTTGTTTTGCTGCCTACGCATTGTAGGTGAATGTTGTTAAGTTTCTTTTGTTTCTTGTCAATTGGTATTATTTGGGTCATTCTCAAATAAAATGACCCTTGTGCTGTCCCACCTTAATATTATTTTTTTTTTAGATCAAGATATTGATTTGCATAAATTTTGGTTGTACATTTTCAGAATACTTATAGTTTTTATTAGCTCCATGAATTTTTGCACTTCTATCTTGTAAGGTTGACCTTTAATTCAATGTCGGGTATTGCAAAATGTGTTAAAACCCATGTCCCTATCCTCAAAACCAGAAGTGTTTTTGTAAAATGTTTGACTTTAAGACTAAAATTTATTTAGTCTCTAGATTGGAATTAATGCAGAAATAACAGTTAATAACTGTGTGTTAGTGACTTTTTTTAACAATTTACATTTTCAAACAATAACTAGTGGAAAGTGTTTGTCCCTAATGTGGCAATCATAATAATGTCATGACTGTTACCATTGTAAAAGAGTTTAAATAATTTTTCAAGAAGGCAGTGGATCAATCTAGAAGAAGAAGAAGAACAGCTCCTGACATGGCATCATGGAAGTTTGGTTTGTTTTGACATGAGAACTCTTTAAAATTGAAAAGTAAACATTTTAACGGTGAGTATTTTAATTCAATGTCATGAATGTTACCAAGATAAAACAATTTAATTTGTATTTAATATTTTATTTAACAATTGAGTTAAGTTACAATCAAGTTCCAGCTCATAGCAAACATAACCCTTCTTTTTCAAATGGGATTGTTAACAGCTAATGAATTAATGAAGTTGAAATGTCATGCATGTTACTTGTCAGGTATGTTACTTTCAAAAAGTAACATTACCAAGGGCATCGTGGATTACTGCATTAATTTCCTGCAACTGTAGATGTGTTTTGAAGGGAGAGGTTGTAATTCATTGCCATACTCAAAAGTAACAAAACACTTGTTTTTATTGATTTTCAGTGATCACTTGTCAAGAATGTTACTTTTTGTCAAGACCGTTACCCGTAGTGTCTCTTTACTTTAAACTCAACACAAACTTGTTGGATTAGATGGATTTTATCTTTAGGTTGACTGATTTGTACACTAACAAGCAACATGATCTTAGAAAAAAATTATTACTGTTAGAAAAGTAACTTTTTTGTCAAGACTGTTACTTTTTGTCAACACCGTTACCCGAGCTAATTATTAAATTAAGTCTTATTTAAAGTTTAAAATAACTGAATCACATTTTTAATCTTATTTATAATATTAATACTTCATTGCTAACAGTGATCTTGATAAAATTTGATTTGCCATTTGTCCATTATTAGCAAGTTAATTACCAGGTTTTGAAATTTGAGTAACATTCTTGACATTTTGGTATTATAAAAAGTGATTAAAATAAAAATGTATATTTTATTGAATGTATTAGTTTTGTGTGATAATGTAACTAAAACTATTGTGCACATGAATATAGATTTAATAAATAACTTCTTACATCAATTGTCACTTTTATGTCCGGTAACAGTCATGACATTTTCGTACACTTGGATTGATGAAAATGCTTGTATGTAAAAAAAATTTGTTTTTTTAGATAAACCCTTTTAGGGCTGTAAGAACAAATTATTGGATAATGTATTGTTAAATGAGGTATCCAATTTTATGTTATAATTTTTTCTTGCAAGCATTTTTTTTCAATATGGTCATAACGTTTGAGAATGACCCATTTACTGTAAAAAACTTTTATTAAAAGCTTTATTTCTATGGATTCTGGCTAACTTTTTCAACTTTTTCTTTCAAAAGGTACTACATCACCATAACCTTAATGTCCATGTATAATATGAACGTTGTAGCCCCACCCGTTTGGTCAGAATTGGCCCAAATGGCACGAAAATATCGCACAAAAAATCAAAAAACTTATATTAAAAGCTTTATTTCTATAGATTCTGGCAAACTTTTTCAACTTTTTCTTTCAGAAAGCAATACATCACCATTACCTTAATGTCCATGTGAAATATGAACGTTGTAGCCCCACACGTTTGGTCAAAATCGGCCCAAATGTCACGAAAATATCGCATTAAAAATCGAAAAACATCGTAAAAGTACGATATTCATGAGAAATATTTCTTCGATTGTGCCCAAAAATGTAGCAAGTCTAAGTTCAGAGAAAACGAAGGTCGTGTCAAATTTTCATCAAGATCGCATATGCCGTTTGCCCGGTAGAGAGCGAACAAACAGACGGGAAAAAAAAAAAAAAAAAAAAAAACACCCGAGCTAAATTTTTTGGGGGGTCAGTGAAATTGAAGTCTTGCTTCGCTCATCCAATTACATTCCGCCCACCACTTTTTTCTAAAACACACCAAATGCACTCTAAAAACCTGATTTTCAAAATTTTCGCCTGCGGCGCAGCCCCCCGTGCATCCGCGCTTAATCCCTTTCCCACGACTGTACATGCACACGCAAATCGCCCCCCCCCCATGATTATGTCCTAGATCCGCCACTGCGTTCATACGGGAAGTTTGGGAGATGTTGTAGTAATGAGCGTGCACGAATCCGACGATGAAATTGACTCTCCGCGAAAAAATAGTCCATCAAGACTCTCCTTCAAGCAGCAAGATCAACTGCTAAATACTAATTCAAGATTAAGAAGTAAACTTGTTAATTGATCATAATTCCTTTAAATCTGTAAATGCTGTTTACGTAGTATTAATTTACTACTTTGAGAATCGTGAAATGACAAATTGAAATAAAGACAAAAAAAATTATTCATGGTTTATTTGGAATTTATTATCCAAAAATTACTTATGAATAAAAATATGCCTATTGCCTACTTGAATTATGAATACTCTGCATATCAGCGGATGTAATATTACTAGGAAAACGCTCAGTTGGACGCGTTGTTGAGCGAGCACCGGTACGTGCAACACGACCCGAGTACGACATTCCCATAATGTTACATGATTTACCTGAAAATTTGTAAAATAGGAGAGAATGGATAAAATCCACCGCCATCTAGAGGACCTTGACATCATTTCTTTGGCAAAACTATTTTAACTCTTGATTACTTCTAGGTGGCAGTACATAGTGACCAGAATTCTTGTGTGACTTTTCGTTGCCATGGTAACGTTAATTTTGTTAAAATGTAATTTCTATCTACACTACTTATCGGATCAAAATAAAATTAACATATTCGTGACCGGACGGACATTCTAAATGATTTGGCTACCTACCTCAGATTTTGTCGCCGTTTAGTTTTTAAAAAAAACTTTAGATTAACTTTAATGTAACTTTATAACTTTTTGAACGATTTTGCCACAAAACTAATGGCATTCAATCGGGAACGAAACTTGCGGATGGTCAAAATTTCAATTCGATCCGAGCCTCCGTTCGACCGCTATCATGAGCCAAAAAAGCTGAGCGACTTTCCGTTGCCATGGTAACCGTACTTTGTTATAATGTAATTTCCGACTACACTACTTATCGGATCAAAATAAAAATAACATATTCGTGATCGGACGGACATTCTAAATGATTTGGCCACCTCAGATTTTGTCGCCGTTTAGTTTGAAAAAAAAACTTTCGATTAACTTTAATGTAACTTTTTAACTTTTTGAACGATTTTGCCACAAAACTATACAGCAACCCGCCTAGGTGGTATGTACATGTGTGCAAAATTTCAGGTCGATCAGAGAAACGGTGCGACCTGTATCGAAGCAGTAACAAAAAAAAAAACAGACATTCGAGCCATAAGAGTCAAGTGGAGACGCTCGCTTCGCTCGCTCAATTATCTATTACCTCAGTGACTCACTTATTTTTGGTGGTTTTCCAGTTTTGACTGCACAAAAACTACATTGTTTTAGTATTGCATTCAGCCCACCGCTTTATTCTAAAACGCACCAAATGCAATCTAAAAAGCTGAATTTCAAAATTTTCGCCTGCGGCGCTATAGTTCCCACCAAACCCCCGTGCTTGGTCCCTTGGGGGAAGGGGGGGGGAGGGGGCGGCAAAGTTGATCTCGCTTACGCCAGGAAAATCCTAGGACCGGCCCTGTAGAAGAGTGACAAAACAGTTCAAACTAAAAAAAACTAACGGTAATAAATACTTGGCCTATTTTAATTTTTTACCTGAAATTGCTGTTTTTGATGGAATGGCTCTTAGGCTAAGGGTCTCTAGGCTAAAAAAAACTGTGTGTAGGGGACTAACCTATATTCTTAAGTTCGAACGTAAGAATGGCAAGAAATTATCCTTACGTTCAACCAGTTAACATGTTTACACGCAGTTTATTATCACAGTACGGTGTGGCAGTAACGTGTTTGACTATAAAGCATCAAATTCACAACTAGGCCTAGTTCTAAGGCGTAAGGTCTAAGGCGTAATATTTTGTATTGCCGAGTGTGTTGCATTCAGAACATTCACAACTCGTCCTAAGTTGCGAGACTTAAGTCATAACGAATTGCCTAAAATCCAATTCTTACGACTAGGCCTAGGCCTTACGATGAGCCAATCAGAACAGTGAGCTGTGTGTGTGTGCGAGTGAGAAAAGAGAGAGAAGAGAGCGGTTAATACATAGGCAGTTGTAAACGACTCACATTTCTTACGATTACACCATGCGACTTAGACCTTGTCGCCTTGAAACAAGTTGTGAATTATTCTTTAGGTGCAAGGGTTCATAGGTTCAAATATCCATTGAGGTGTTCTTTTAACGTTCTATTCTTTAGGCTAGCCTATGTTTTTGATAACAATTAATAAAACTCCTTTTCAGGCAAGTCCTTTATTTATTTTAAATAGTAACATTTTTTTTTTCACGTTCACTAGTAGACCTAGGTCTACCACTAGCTCCTACCGTCTTTAGGTTTAGGCCTATTTTTATAATGAACCCAAAGGCCCTACTAAACAAGAGGGTCTTAACTACGCCCAAGAAGATTTTGAGCTATTCATGAAAACGTGATTGAAAACAAGCTTAAAAAAGTGTAGGGAACTTCTTCGGTTGGGGCCCTTCAACCATTCTTCAACTGACTTCGGATGGGAAATGCATAGGTTGGGGGGGGGGGGGGGAAGAAGCGCATATTTTTTTAGCGAGCGTCTCCACTTGACTCTTATGGCTCGAATGTCGTTTTTTTTTCCTTCCTGTTTCTGCTTTGGTTCCGTTTTTCTGATTGACCTGAAATTTTGCACACATGTACCACCTATGCTGGTTGCTGAATAGTTTTTGAACAAAATCCGATCGTTGGTTAGCCTATAAAAAATTAAATTAAAAAATTAAAATGTTCCGATCGTTATGAAATTTTGCAGGGTCAATAAGTGGAACATTCTCTCCTATTTTACAAATTTTCAGCAAAATCGGTCAGACCTTAAAGACTTATTGGTATGTAACATTATGGGAATGTCGTACTCGGGTCGTGTTGCTTGTACGTCAGTGCTCGCTCAACAACGCGACGGGACTTAAGCGTTTTCCTAGTTACAATATTATTATTAGTTTTAAAGTTAGTAGAGTTCATTATAATATTTAAAACACTTTAGTGGATAAACTCTTTATTTTATTATATAAATAACAACGTTTCGGAAATGACTGAAACTATTTCCGTCTTCAGGTTTCTTGTGAAAAACAAAAAATCATAATATTATCAAAAGTAGGCCTATATCAAAACAAACAAAGACAATAGCCAAGGTCGATAAAGTTTAACCATTTCACACATGGAAGTTGACAAAAAACAAGGTGATACAAACAAAAAGGCTATTTCTTAGTATTTACTAAAGGAATCCACATAGGAGGAAAATAGGTGCTCGGCTGGCTTATACAAGTGTATTTTAATGTTATCAAAGAGCTTGATAACATTAAAATACAATGACCCAGCTCTGCCTCTTTCAATTTCCTTTTTTTTTGGGGGGGGGGGGGACGAAGGGCGATCAAGAACTTGCTGATTTTTTGGTGGATTAAAATACTATTCAATGATTCCATACAATTCACTATAGGGCCTAGAGGTAGAAAAAGATGGTGAACTTCCGTTTTTGGATGTCCTTCTAAGAAAATCCAACAATGATCTGATAATGAAGGTCAATAGAAAACCTACTTTCTCAGGAAGATATCTGCATTTTGAGTCAAACCATCCCGACAACATCAAGACTGGTATTGCATTGGGTTTATTATAACTAGGAAACGCTCAGTTGGACGCGTTGATAAGCGAGCACGTGTTATAGCTAGACCCACATTGCACATTTTTTTAAATTTTAAAATTTGCGACGTTCGCTGTCTACGGCGCCATGTTTCCAATATTATTTATTATTGCCAAGGTATTTGGGTAAATTTTTACTTTGTGGATAAAATCCACCGCCATCTAGGTCCTCATCTAGGTCATCATTTCCTTGGGAAAACTTAAACTCTTTGGTAACAAATAAAACACTGCTTCCTCGATAGTATTTTGATTACTTCTAGGTGGCAGTGCTTAGTGGCCAGAATTCTCGTGCGACTTTTCGTTGCCATGGTAACGTTACTTTTGTTATAATGTAATTTCCATCTACACTACCGGTAGGCCTACTTATCGGATCAAAATAAAATTAACATATTCGTGACCGGACGGACATTCTAAATGATTTGGCCATCTCTTGTCGCTGTTTAGTTTGAAAAAAAACTTTCGATTAACTTTAATGTAACTTTGTAACTTTTCGAACGATTTTGCCACAAAACTAATGGCATTCAATCCAGATCGAAGCTTGCGGATGGTCCAAATTTCAACTCGATCCGAGCCTCCGTTCGACCGCTATCATGAGCCAAAAAAGCTGCGCGACTTTCCGTTGCCATGGTAACCGTACTTTGTTATAATGTAATTTCTATCTAGGCCTACACTACTTATCGGATCAAAATAAAATTAGCATATTCGTGACCGTACGGACATTCTAAATGATTTGGCCATCTCAGATTTTGTCGCTGTTTAGTTTGAAAAAAAAACTTTCGATTAACTTTAATGTAACTTTTCAACTTTTTGAACGATTTTGCTACAAAACTAATGGCGTTCAATCGAGAACGAAGCTTGCGGATGGTCAAAATTTCAACTCGATCCGAGCCTCCGTCCGAACGTTATGGCGAGACATACAAACAAAAACAAAACCAGTGACTATTTTTTCCGGCAGAGTCAAATGGAAACGCTCGCATCGCTCGCTTAAAAATTGAAACTATAGAACAGGTAGTAACGTTACACATTATAAATCATTAAGACTTTTCACTGTTAATACTAGTGATGACATCGGGTAGTAAATATTGGAGTCGACTCCGGAGCCTTGGGACCCGAGTAGGAGTCAACTCCCCAATCCGCAATTAAAAAAAAAAAAAAAAAAAAATGAATTTTTTTTATACAAAAGTTATTTTTAGCCTACTAGGCCTACTCTGGTTAAATAAATAAATAAATAAATAAATTGTATGAGTCTACCCACTCGGTTATATAACTGATTTTCAGTGGGTTGCACAACGCTGTCCGGCCATTCCCCCCCGCCCCTCCACCCGCTACGTATCACTAGCTTGCTTGTCTCTTGACCCGGCCAAGACTCTCGCTGATTTGTTATGTTTACGTTTTGAGATAAGATAACGACTAACGAGACAACAAGTGCAATCTCATTCAATTTATCATCAAAAAATAAATATAATCCCCCCCCCCCCCCCGACTCCTTGAAAATGGAGTCGACTCCGAGAGGAGTCGGGTAGGAGTCTGGTACCCGAGTACCCGATGTCATCCCTAGTTAATACTGTATTTTATTTTTTAAAATTCCTTTTTCTTTTTTTTTTATTATTTATTATTATTAATAAAATACAGTATTAACAGTGAAAAGTCTAATGATTTATATGTGTAGCATTGGGTTTAGTTCATAGAGCCCAAAATTTATGCTCTGGTAAAAGAGTCTTTCAACGAGGAAGTAAAAATTATTCAAACATCTCTTGTGAATAATGGGTACTATCCTAGGGACATCATCAACCGTAAACCAAAATTGAAGAAAGAACGTGTTCAGCCTAAAGCATCTAGGCCTATGCTCATATTCCTTATCATAAAGGTCTATCAGAACAGAATCTATTTGGCGTATTGGATCAAAATTTAATATTCAAACATCTTTTAAACCAGTTAATACCATTAGTAGAAGCCATTTGCAAAAAACTAAACCTGTAAATGAAGTCCAAATGAACAAGGGTTGTGTTTACAAGATTCCTTGCGGAAACTGTGATGCCGTAGTATACATCGGAGAAACTGGACGTCCCATGCATATTCGAGTTAATGAGCATAGGAAAAATATTGAGAAGTCAGATGGCTCTTATTTTATGTCATCGAAATTAGTAGAACATGCATGGGACAAGATTCATAAATTCGACTTCCTACAATCTAGACGTTTACTTAAAGAGCCATGTTGGAAAAAAAGGAAATTGAAAGAGGCAGCTTTGATAACATTAAAATACACTTGTATAAGCCAGCCGAGTAGGCCTACCTATTTTCCTCCTATGTGGATTCCTTTAGTAAATACTAAGAAATGGCCTTTTTGTTTGTATCACCTTGTTTTTTGTCAACTTCCATGTGTGAAATGGTTAAACTTTATCGACCTTGGCTACTGTCTTTGTTTGTTTTGATAGCTATACTTTTGATAATAAGATTTTTTGTTTTTCACAAGAAACCTGAAGACGGAAATAGTTTCAGTCATTTCCGAAACGATGTTATTTATATAATAAAATAAAGAGTTTATCCACTTAAGTGTTTTAAATACAATATTATTGTTAGCGAGCGTCTCCACTTGACTCTTATGGCTCGAATGTCTGTTTTTTTTTGTTTTTTTTTTCTGTTACTGCTTCGGTACAGGTCGCACCGTTTCTCTGATCGACCTGAAATTTTGCACACATGTACATACCACCTAGCCAATGAGGGTTGCTGTAGGCTATAGTTTTTGAACAAAATCCGATCGTTTGTTATAAAAAATAAAATAAAAAAATAAAAATGTTCCGATCGTTATGAAATTTTGCAGGGTCAATAAGTACAACATTCTCTCCTATTTTACAAATTTTCAGCTAAATCGGTCAAGACCTTAAAGACTTATTGGTATGTAACATTATGGGAATGTCGTACTCGGGTCGTGTTGCACGTACCGGTGCTCGCTCAACAACGCGTGGGGAATACAGGAGGCAAAAAAGTAATGTGATGAAAGTAGTAAGGAAAGAAAAAATCAGAACAATGATGGAAATGGCGGATAAACTGGAAGATGACTTTGATGGTAATAAGAAAATGATATATGGCATGATGAAGGAGAAGCGCAAGGACAAGGAAAAGCAGAGATTCATGAAATACGAGGATGGAGTTACCAATGATCCAGAAATAATAAAGTGCATGTGGAAGTCGTACTTTCAGAACCTCCTGAATGTTACACATCAGAAAGGTGTACAAGACGAGAACAACAAGTTAACTAATGAAGTGGAGGAGAACAGTGAGATAACCAATGAATGGGAGGACGGCACTGTAACGAAGGAGGAAGTACTCACAGCAATTAAAGGAATGAAAAATGGAAAGGCCCCAGGACCTGACGAGTTTTCTGTTGAAATGATTAAGGCAGGCGGACCAACTGGGGTTAACTGGATGTACAGGGTTGTGAAAGCGGCTTGGGAACAAAATAAGGTGCCAAATGATTGGTTAAGAGGAGTAATAGTGCCCATATTTAAAAAGGGGGATCGGAAAGAATGCAATAACTACAGAGGAATCACCTTACAAAGTCAAGGAGCAAAAATATATGAGAGGGTATGGAAAGAAGAGTCCGTCAAATAGTAGAACCAGAGCTTAGGGAAGAACAGTATGGATTCAGAAGGGGAAGGTCCACAATCGACTTAATATTTTCTCTACGGCAAAGAATGGAAAAGAAGTGGGAAGAGGGTAAGAGTATGTATATGGTTTTCCTGGATTTGGAAAAGGCATATGATCACCTGCCAAGGGAGAAAGTATGGACATGTTTAAAACGCAAAGGGATCAGTGAAACTCTAGTAGAGAGAATAAAGAGTATGTACCGGAAGTGTGAAAGTTGTGTGCAAACGAGATACGGTGAAAGTGAATGGTTCCCAGTGGATACAGGACTACGTCAAGGAAGCGTACTATCACCAATACTATTCGATGTTGTAATGGATGAAATGCTGCTCAAGGTACACCCAAGAGGGGTAATAGAAGAAGAAGTAAAAGATCAAGATACCAGAACAATGATATATGCAGACGATATCGTTGAATTTGGAGACAATGGTGAAGAAGTGCAACAGAAGGTGGACAAATGGAGTGAGGTGACAGAAGAATTTGGAATGAAGATTAGCATCAAGAAGAGTGAGGTTTTAGTGATGCAAAGAGTCAAAAAGTCTCAAAGATATAAAGATAGGATCACACTGAGGGGAGTATAACTGAGGAAAAGATGAAATTCCAATACCTAGGAAGTATTGTGACTAATGAAGCCAAAAGTAGGGAATGAAGTTAAGCGGAGAGTGGGGTTGGCAGAAAAGTTTTACCAAAAGATCAGAAAGTTAATTTGGAATGAGCATTTCCCTAAAAAATGCAAAATGCTTCTATAGGCTATAAGATGTACTATCTACCCATTTTAACATATGGTGCTGTAACGTGGCCAATGGGCTTGGAAGGAAGAAAGTGCTATACAGGCAGCTGAGATGAAGTTCATACACAGTGTGGCAGGTGTGACAAAGTTGGACAAGATACAAAGTAGTATGATAAGGAAGAAAGTAGGAGTAGAGAGCCTTAAGTTCAAAATGGGAAAGGAGCGACTACGTTTGGTATGGACATATGAGAAGAATGGAGAAGAATAGAATCCCAAGACAAGCATGTGAACTAAAGAATGATATGAGAAGAGTGGGAAGACCTCGAGATAGGTGGCAAGATCAAGTACAGGCAGTGTGGAGGAGAGAGGAGAGGAGTGGGAAGTGGTTGAAGAGAGAGAAAGATGGTGGGAGGACAGGAAATAGTGGAGAGAGTTGGTGTTACGACAAGAAAATAAGGAAGAAGATGAGGTGCCGAGCTTGGCAGGCCGGTGCTGATTCGGTGATGCCCAAGATTTAGGTGGAAACACCCCTTTACCCAACTAAACGATGTTGGAACAAAGTGTAGTGATATATAATTAGGCTATATATTATTATTATTATTATTATTATTATTAGCCCTATTACCTATTAAAACATCGGGTAATTATGAACAATTCCGTATTATTGTCAAATTTGAAAAATAACTTTCAAAAAGGCTTTACTAAGCATCACTGGTCAACATATTAATGTTTCACAACGGCGCTTACCTTGGAAATGTGTAAAAAGTTGAAAAACATGAACTATAAGTGGCGAGGAGTGACGCAGCCTAGGCCTACCGTGCTGAGATATTGTACTAGGCCTACTCACTGCAAGTAGGTACCTTACAATAACATAATTTAAAAATCCAAAATAAAATCATCACGTTTTTGGTGTAAAAAACCCTTCAAACCCTTCAAACGTCACTATTTTAAACGAAAGTCATTTTGCGTTCAAAGTCCTTTATATTTAAAAAAGCGACGTTAAAGGTTTTGTAGGTTGAGTATTTTAGTGCAAAAGGTTGGTACTACGTACGTAAAAGCAAGATGTTAATGTCGGTCCAACATGGCGAACCACAACAGTGAAATGTCCCGAGTGTTTACGTGTTCAATATGTGTTCATTTTTCCATATTCCCGCCTACGCGGGTTGGCATTGTAAAGTTTCAACTATAATTGAGGTAATTTGTTTAATTACCAGTGGATTTTTGCTGGGAAAAGTAGGTTAGGGGGTTTGGGGGGGGGGGGTTGCGCGAAGCGCCGTGGCGAGGTTAGTCCCACCACTTGGGCATACAGCCTTGCAGGTGACACTAATGTTTTTCCTACTTTTTACACATTTCTAAGGTAAGCGCCGTTTTGAAACGTTAAATAAATAAATAAAAAAATAAATAAATAAATTGTATTTAGAGTCTACCCACTCAGTTATATAACTGATTTTCAGTGGGAGACAGTAAATCAAAGCGACCAAGCCAACCCTGTAAGTCCGACGCAATCGACTAATGAGCGATATTTTCAATAGGAAATATAGCAATCAGTGGTATGGACAGTGCGAACACCCGCGGATCAACGCCAGAATCAACAAGGCCGATTCAGAACAACTCTGAATTTATTATGTGCTTCGTTGCTAGGACGGCTCCAAAGTCACCGTTTACAAACTCCTAAAACAAGAACTGATGGACTTAAATCCAAATCAGAAGTTAAAAAACTTCTGACTTTGACGGGAATCGAACCCTGGACCTTCTGCATTGGAAGCAGATTCGCTAACAACAAGACCAACGAGCCACACATTCGCTAACAACAAGACCAACGAGCCACACAAAACTAAAAAAAAAATATTTTAATATGTCGACTAGCCTAGTGATGCTTAGTAAAGCCTTTTTGAAAGTTATTTTTCAAATTTGACAATAATATGGAATTGTTCACAATTACCAAACATCGCGCCTCGCGCCCCCCTCTCCCTTTCCTACTTTTCCCTTTGTTAAAAAGTTGGAGTAGGCCTAGGCCTAGCCTAGTAGGCCTACCTATATTTCATAGGCCTAGGCCCTAGGCTAGTCGATTCGACGATTTGACACTTTTTGTATGCAGATACGACAGAGGCCTAGGGCAGTAGAGTCCTATCACGTGATTAGGGGCCAATCAGAATAATGAACGTAACAACACAAATTCTTACTTTTGATTATCACGTGATGAAAACGACCAATCACAGCACGGAACGTAAGATTATAGGCCTATACAGCCCTAAAAAGGAAAGGCTGTGCATAGGCTTACGCTTACAAAAGGCTTAGTTAGGAATTAGTGAATATGCCTGGTTTGGCTTATATGATTTGACAAGACAAGACCTAATCCAAGGCTAGGATAATGTAGGCTAGGCTAGGCCTAGGCCTATACGCCAAAACTCGGTGGCGCCATTTAGGGCTAGGGCTAGCCTAGGCCTAGGCCTTAGCCTTAGGGGCCAAAATAAACACTTACCTTACTAATAGGCTAGGCCTAGGCTGGTAACACAAGTAACAGGTCCTATGTGTTACGCCATTCCATAAAATAAAAGCGAACGATTAATGTGCAAACAAATTGAATTTACAAGTTACAATGACACAAACAAATCACTAACAAACTCGGCCATGTTTTGCTGTAAAAAGTGATAGGAGGACACTGGACACCGCTTGCTAAATGCTAATGCTGGATTAATCCACAGGCGCACAAAGCGCGGCATCCGGTAGGGGGGAAGGTTTGAAAAGTGGATAATGTTGGGTTTTTTTTTTAGTTTATTGTTTTCTGCAATTGATTTTTCCACTCGGTGGCAGAATTTCTCTCCCTATTATCCCTCCCTTAAACTTAATTTAAATCTATATAAATCTTTCTCCCCGACCACATCCCCTTGTAACCGTTCCAATCTACTATTGTTCTACCCAAAAAGGAATTCTTTCCCACATCAGTTTTAAACCCAACCCTTTCACATTTCCAGCTATGATCATTCTTACCCAAATATAACCCTTGTCTCACACCTTGACCAATTTCATTCCAACCTTCAAATCCCCTACTAATTCTATAGAATTTTGCCAATCTGTCTTCTTTCCTCCTACATTCCAGAGTCTGCCATTTCAAATTTTTCACCAATTCTCCAGAACTTTCATATTCCCTTATCATTAGCCCTCTTACATTTTTTGAATTCTCTCCATCTCAACCCTTTCCCCATAACCCACCTGGCTGCCTTCTTCTGCCCCCTTCTCATTTCATCTTTCTCACCAACTCTGTATGGATCCCAAATTGATCCTGCGTACTCCATCACAGGTCTCACTAATGTTTTATACAAATGGTTTCTCACCCCTTTTGCAACTCCCACTGTCACCCTTTTTACAAAACTAAGTACTCTATGCCCCTTTTTAACTACCTCATTAACATGGCAACCCCAATTAAACCCCCTTTTTTCCAAATGTACACCAAGATATTTGTAACTAACTTCTCTTTGTAAATGCTCCCCTTGTATGATATAAACCAGTTCACTTTTTCTCTTTTCTTTCCAAAACGTAACAACCTTGCACTTTTTAGTGTTAAAACCCATTTTATTTTCATCTACCCATATCCCCAATATATCCAAATCTCTCTGTAAACCTCGCCGATCTTCCTCACATAAAATCTCTCTGTATATTATGCAATCATCTGCAAATAATCTTAACTTTGATTCCACCCCACTAACAATATCATTGATATAAATAAGAACAACAATGGTCCTAGTATACTACCTTGCGGTACTCCAGATTTCACCTTTATTTCCCTTGACAGATCTTTACCAACTCTTACCCTCTGCGTTCTATCCTTTAAAAAATCCCCTACCCATCTTACCACCCATTATCCTCAATTACATCATCCAATTTCTTTAATAATTTCCCATGAGATACTTTATCAAATGCCTTTTCAAAATCTATGAAAATTGCATCTACTTCACCCCCCTCTATCAATAATTCCACTCAATTCATTTGTTAACCTAACAATTGAGTTTCACAGGAGTACCCTTTTCTAAACTCATGTTGACTTTCATTTAGCCATCCCTTTTCATCAAGTATTTCACGAATATGTTTTTCAATCATTTTCTCCATTATTTTGCTCCCAATTGAGGTTAATGATATAGGCCTATAGTTTCCTATATTCCCCTTCCCCCTCCTTTAAAAATCGGTACTACTTGTGCACTTCTCCATCCATTAGGCATTTTCCCAACACTTAATGATCTTGAACAAATATCCTTGAAGTATGGAACCACAGATGACCCAGCCATCTTAATAAATTTACTCACCAACCCATCATTCCCTGGTGCTTTGCCATTACGTAAGTTCCTTATTACTTCCTTAACATCCTTATCAGATATGCCCATTGCATTACAACCCCTGTCATCTCCCACAACATCAAGTACATGATCTACATCATCACCATCCTGAAATACTCTTGAGTAGAATTCATTTAGAGCATCAGCTTTTTCAAGGTCTGTTACATATGTTATCCCCCCTTCACCCTTCAAAGTTGGGACGTCCTTAATTATTTTATTACCCTTAATATACTTATACATTCTGTTCCAACTCCCTTTACTATCTTTTTCATCCATTATTCCCAATAAATAATCCCCCTTTGCTTTCATTTTTCATCGTTCAAATGTTTTCCCTTTTCACGAATTTCATCCTTACCAATACCTGTTAATTTATATCTATTATGCAACTTCCTACATTTACGCTTTAACCTTCTTATTTTCCGATTATAATAAACAGGATCCCCCCCTCCATCATGAATCAACTTACTGGGAACATAAGATGATCTCACTTCATTCATTATACTTAAAAAGCTTTCCCACATACCATTAATACCCCTCTTACCATTACCCTCAGACCAACCATCATATCTGTCATCCAAATCAATTCTTATGTCATTCACATTTGCTAAGTCATATCTCCAAACTGTTCTTTTATTATTCAATGGAATTTCATCATGTTCATCAACTCCCTCGTTTATGATGAATTCAGCTATTGGAACCCTATGATCACTAATTCCCTCTACCACTTCAGTACTTAACCACATATCTTCTGGATTAACCAAAATAACATCCAATAAATTACCACCCATAGCCATTAATCTTGTATTTTCACTAACAATCTGTTTAAACCCTTCATTAATAATGCCATTGATCAAACCTTGTACTATACCAACCCTTGATTCCACTCCACCATCCCAATTTATTCCTGGCAAATTTAAATCACCAACCACTATGTTTTTGCACTCAAATTTTTCCCTTTACATCGTTCCTCTAACTTTAATAGTGTATCAGCATACTTTGACATTCATTTGGGAACAAAGCATAAGCTTCTACTAAAATTTTGATTTTACCCTCATTTTTGTTGTTACTATTTTTTTGACATTCATTTGGGAACTAAGCATAAGCTTCTACTAGAATGTTTGGTAAAAATGCCGTATAGCGCCTCACGCAAAATACACGTGGAAAGGGTGGTACTTTTTCGGTTGGTATAGACAGTTTTTTTTAGGTGTACCTACAAAACCTTTAACGTCGCTATTTTAAATCTAAAGTACCTACAAAACCTTAAACGTCGCTATTTTAAATCTAAAGTACCTACTGATCAAAAACTGACCATAGGCTACCAACCGAAAGAGTTCCGAAAAGCTTAGGTACGCCGGACAGGGGGGGCGCGAAGCGCGTATGTTTTAATAATAATAATAATGCAAGACTAACGCGCTTCCCGCCCCCTCCCCCTTTCCCGCATACCTAAGCGTTTCGTGGAATATCACAGTGTTGAAAATAGTGTATTTTGCGTGAGGCGCTATACGGCATAATTACCAAATGTTTATTTTACCCTCATTTTTGTTGTTACTATTTTTCTCTGAAACTGCCTATGAAAATGACTGCCAATGTAGATTTTCTTATAAATGGAATATTTTAATAATAATAATATCTTTATTAGCAATTTTGCTTAGATACATTCAGGTTTACATTTACAGAAAGAATTAAGACATTATGTTAGGCTTTTGATCTCACTTACTGACTTTGCATCTTTTATGTTTGCTGGTAGCTTATTGTACTCTCTAAATCTTTTGTAGAAGATTGTGTTTTGGGCCCTAGCCCAGAGCCCTATCTCTTCTGTCTATGTACAGCTCACCACAGCCTCTGGTGCTATGGCCATGTACATCCCTATTATATTTAATGTTTTTACACATTTATCCTGGCTGAAGGCCTTTAACAATCTTATAAATAAATATCTTACTGTTTATCCATATATGATCTTCTATACTTTTAAAATTTAAGGAACTTAACATCAGTCGTATGCTGGTATACCGTCCCACTCCTATTATTATCCTCATCGCTCTATTTTGTATTTTTTGTAGATCAGTTTTTATTAGCTAGAAAAAATATAGTCGAGCAAAACTCTAAATGTGGGAGGACAATTGTTTTGTATACCAGACATTTTGTCCATGATGACAAGGACCCGCCAACCCGAGCCATGAACCCAACTTTCCTTGCCATTTTACCACAAATATAATGGAAGTGTTTATAGAAGTTCAACTTATTGTCTATTATAACACCTAGATATTAGTACTTGCTTACTTCCTCTAGTCTGCATCCCTCTATTTTTACATCTAGGCCTACTGGCTTCCCAGTAAGTGTTACATTAGTCTACAATTCTCGTTTACTACTCACTAACATAAATTTGGATTTTTCTATATTTAACTTTAATCTGTTTGTTTTTATTTTAACTATTCATTGATCTTTTCCAGCTCCTCGTTCATGATCTCTATTAGTCTATGTACATCTTTTCCAATTAAATAAAGTAATGTGTCATCACTCATCAGCATAGAGGTTTACTGATAGCCTCAATGCACAGCCCATAATGTCATTTGCAAAATTCATTTGCTGGTCATTTGGTCATTGCAGGTCATTGCAGGTCATTTGCAGGTGCAAAACCTCGTCTGTCTAGCATTGAATCAATTTAAATCACTTTATTGCATTCTTAAGTTTATGTTGCAGTACCCCTATATAAGAGTATATTAGTTAATTATAATCTAATATACGGTAGTATAATAACATTGTATACGTTTAAAGTAAAATTAAAATAGGTTATGCAAAATACGTACAGTGTAAATTTGTTTTGTTGCCGTCATAAGCGGAAGCTTGAGCGATCAGGAACAAAACAAAACATGCGTCTATATTATTATTTAATGAATTTTACCTGCCCATAGGGCAGAAAGGACAATGAAGGGCACATTTGGCCCTCTGTAGCCTGACACAGTGATTACAGAGTTACAAATTCAGATAAACATACAACAAAAGACATCAAAAGAACATAAAATTTATATTTAATACAATCCAGAAATTACAAAATCCATCCCGATCGGGGTTCGCACCCGAGTCTCCCACTTTCCGGGTGGACGCCTTAGCCAACTAGACCAACTAGATTTTTTAATTTCTGGATTGTATTAAATATTAACAATTCCACCTACGGGAGTGTTTCCCGACTATCCAAATCGAGAAATAAAATTTATAGCTAGTCGACGAGAATGGCAAAAGAGTACTTGGAAGTGTTTGCAAGGCCGGAAGGCTCGTGGATGCGAAACGAGGTTGTGTAGCTCATCCTCATCCTGCGTGAAGACGTTGCACTTAAGCCCCAGCAAGGGTGTCGAGTTGAGAGCTGATACCGCCGCCGACGGTTTGGATATAAATGTCTTCATTTCGCGTCATCAGAGGAAGCCGGGTGATGCGACGGAGGATCCTTCGATCCAAGGAGAAGTATTGCTGGAGACATCCTCCAACGACGGGTGCCAGCGCCGGGGCCGCATATTATTCAATGAGGGGCCGGATGAAAGTGTTATGTGTGTGGCATAGAGTACGGAAACTGTAGCCAGAAAATCGCCCACGAAGCATAACGAGTAAAGAATACTCCAGTTGAGAATGTCTGTAAAGGTTACTCCAAGGTACTTGGTAGACCGACTGGGGTACACCGTAGCGCCCTAGAGTGAGATGGACCGACGAAGTGGTTGTTGAGACATCTTCTGCGTTTTGTGGCGGTGGTGAAAAAGGATTTTGGCACCAAGTTTGTTCACAAGTAGGAAATTAATATTTTAGTATGGTTTGGTTTGAGTTTGTGAGACAGATATCTTTGATCTTGGTCTATAGTCTATAGCAGCGGTCTTCAAACTTTCTCACCCAAGTCCCAATTATTAATCAATCAATTCGCCGCGTCCCAACCCTCCTTTGGTATAACCCCCCCCCCCCCCAATCGTCAGGACCATTATTACTGTCACTTTAACATTTAAGCTCAATTTTTTTTCAGGCTTGGGGTCTATAAGGCCACGGTACACAATGACACTGCTTAATAAAAGTTTCCACTAACCACACCTACAAAAATATGTCAACCCGGTAAAATATTGCCTACTACAGACAGCTTTTCATTGCATTGAATGGTCTCTGTACGGGGGCTACTGAGCAACTGAAAACCTAGACCTGACGAACCAAATGGTATTCTACTGCCACCCTTTCCCCGTCTGGGCCCGGGATAGAATTTGGCCCAGAGCATGGCTCTGCTAATCGTAAAAGGCGATTCAAGAGAAAAAGTCCACCTCGCAAACATCAGCTAGAAAGAGCGGACTATCTTACTCCCCGAAACTAGAGGCGAGCTCTGGCAATCGTCGTCGGGGACCTTGTCCCCTTCCCTTGACGACCCCCCGGCGACGATGACAATGACACAACGAACGATGACAAAGACGATGACGACCGCGACGTGAGAAACCCCCTTCCTCCCCTTACCCGTGGCTGGTTCTGACCAGCATGGGCTCCTCCTCCCCACCCCCCTTAGGCTAGAGTGGTGCATTATGACCTAACAGTTGACGCGTCCTTAATCCAAATAAACCAGAATACTGCCACCCTTGTAATTGAATAACCAAAGCAGCAAGGACATATTATTATTAGCAGTCACACAACGAACCTCCAGTAAGGTGGCGTTGCAGTTCTGAGATTTTCATGGTGGAGCGTCATTTTCCACATGTGTATCCATCATACATATCTTCAAAGAATGATTCATTTCGACTTCAAAAGATCACAGTCAAAAGATCACAACAGGAGTTGTGGTTATAACGGGACAATGCAAGAAGTCACACTTTATTTTCAAATTTACTTTTTAATTTTGTGAAAACAATTATTTTTATTATTTATTGACTACTACTCTTTCATTACCCAATTTTCTTAGTGTCCCAAATGCAAATCCTCACTGTCCTAAGTTTGGGACGCGACCCAGACTTTGAAAACCGCTGGTCTATAGCTAGGACTATGTACAATGCTATATCTGTTTCTCAATAGGTATTATAAAAATATGACGCTATAAACTGAATAAAATTATGTAGAAATATTTCATTTTTTGTAATAAAAAGTAGAATTTTTGCACGATTGTTATAGGTTTGATCTATTTGCATTGATATCCATAGAGAAAAATCTAGCATAGCATCATTTTGCAAGGGGGTTTATTTTTTCAGATTTACAAGATTTTTTACTGTTTTTGCGGATGTTGAAGTTAGCCATTGCATCAAAGCTTGATTGAATCTAGATTCGATTAAGATTCTTGTCTTTTGATTGATTTTGTAATTTTGTTGTATATTCGAGGACCTAGGTAGAGAGCTTGCCTTTGTAGTTTGTATGATGTCTTTAATGATTTAACTCTGCAATGGAAAAGGACGAGTTCCTAAACAATGACATAACATTTTCGTGGATTTGGCCGTTCACAGTGACATATACACAGACGCGCATCACAACTGGGTGATAGATCTAGCTGTCTGAGTAGATGACATAATGTAAATGTGGTACAAAGTATTACGTTTACTATTTCCCGCGCACACGATATGTGGCATCATAGTTTGGGTCACCAAATTGTTTAAGAAAGAATAAACAACCACCTATTACATAACACAACTGAATTTACTGCTCGGTCGCTCAATAACAACTAATGTTAAAACAATTGTCTGTTGTTGCCATTTTCTTTACAAATTACATTATAAAAACATATTATATTGTTGAAAATATACATAAATAATAAAAATAATTGACTTTCCGTTTCATGTTTCATGATGGCTGGCCGACACCTTGTAATCATCCCAAACTTTGCTTGCTGTATAAAGTGCCAGAGTGTGTAGCGCACCGCGGCTTGGCTGCGGATGCCTTGCAATCTCCCCGTCTATTTTTCCATCAGCGGAGATCATGCTACCCAGGTATTTGAACATCTGTGTCTCTACTAGTTCTTCTCCACCAAGCTCAATCTTTGTCTCTTCTTCTTCCCCATGGGCCATAACCATCACTTCACTCTTGTCAATGCTTATCTCTAGTCCAAAAACTTATGTACATTCATTTAATTTCTCCACATTGTGTTGTATAACTTCCCCCATATGAGTATACCGTCA
This sequence comes from Sweltsa coloradensis, assembly GCA_024449915.1. NCBI lineage: Eukaryota > Metazoa > Arthropoda > Insecta > Plecoptera > Chloroperlidae > Sweltsa > Sweltsa coloradensis. Next base: position 1,106,330 of record JAMZAV010000122.1, on the reverse strand, counting down.
GCATATATTAAGGTTCTGGACGACTCCGGCCCATCTCTCTCCACTTTCTTCAATATCTCTTCAAGTACACAAATGAAAATAAAAATTTGATTCAGAAAGGTTCTTCTACTTCTACTTCTCTCTAACAGTTCTAACTACTTCTAGCAAACTTTTAGAAATGAAAATCTTTTCTAAACTAGAAAGCTTCGCAAACGCTTTTTCCAAAGCGTTGTTGGATGAGCGTAATTGTTTTTATAAATGAAAAAAAGCGTAAAATTGCGATTTTCATAAGAAATAATTATTCGATTACGCTCAAGTTTCACACAAATACATAAATTCATAAAATTAAGGTTCTGTGAAAAAAATATTACAATCGGATAAAGCATGTAGGTGTTATAAGTCGAAGAAATTTAAAAAAAAAAATTGTAACATTGCAATTATCATGAGAAACAATTTTTTGATTGTGCTCAAATTTCACACAAATATATTAATTCATAAAATTAAGGTTTTGTGAAAAAATCATCATCATCAAAACTCCCTTGTCGGCATCCGACAGCAAAACAAACTATTAGATACTCAATGGATCCCCAGCCACTGCAATATCATGGGGAATGAAAAGGCAGACTTCTTGGCCAAAAGTGCCACAAAAGCACCGCAACCACCAGCAGCACCTCTCTCCTACCAAAATGTCAAAACTAAGATCAATTCAACCACAAAAAGGATCTTCAGAAACACCACAGAAGAGACTTCACGACTAAAGAACTGGTGGACCGAGATCAAAAAAGGGCCAGACAAAGACTGGTCGAGGAAGACGGCCACCGCCCATTTCCGGCTTGTAACCGGTCACGACGTCTTGCAGCACCACCTGCACCGCTTCAACATTACCAACGAACCGGCAACCTGCAAACTTTGTAATTTAGAAGATCAAGACAGAGCGCATCTCTTCAGATGCGCCACCCTCAAGAATGGCATTGACTCCCTGCCCGATGACCTGAGCAGGATAGAAAAGGAGGCAGTCTTATATTGGATAGCAAGACAGAAGAATGGCTGAAGAGGCCAACTTTGCACAAGAAAAAAAAAAAAAAAAAAAAAACAATCGGATAAAGCATGTAGGTGTTATAAGTAGAAGAAATTTTAATTATCGAAAAAATCGTAAAATTGCGATTTTCATAAACTAGGGAAACGCCAAAGTCGTTGTTAAACGAGTGAGTGAGCCATGTGTTGAGTACCCGGTTACATTACTTTTCTTCCCCCTACCTTAGGCCTACCTAGCCTATCATAGGCTAGAGAGGCGCATTATGGCCTTACAGTTGGCGGGCCCGTATACCAACTAAACTTTTAAAAACTATTATTTATACGAATATAATTATCAAACTTAAATTCAAATGTTCCCGGGTACTCACCACATGACTCGCTCACTCGTCTAACAACGACTTTGGCGTTTCCCAAGTCTAGTTGGCTAAAGCGCCCTTATAGCCGAAATGTGGGAGACGTGGGTTCAATCCCCTGGTCGGGAAAGATTTTGTAATTCCTAGATTGTATTTAAAAAATTATTAAACATGTTTTGAAACGCATATAACGCAGTGTAGTCCATCATCTGTGGCAATAGGGCCGACTATGGTAAACATAGCCAGTACGAAATACGTGTAAATATTGCAAAGTTTACTCAATCTCCGAGCGGAATTTGGGGGTACCTTGACGTTCAACATTCGATAGACCTTGCATGGGCACGGCATTTCACAGCCAGGTTAATAACAAACAAAAAATATCTTTTCAAAATCTAAACCATTGTCGTAATAACTCGTACCGGATGTCTGTTTAAAATTTCAGCGCAATCTGTTCAGCGATTCGGCTGATTTTCAACGTACACACACACACACACACACACACACACACACACGCACGCACGCACGCACGCAGATAAACAATAAGCGCCGTTTGAGTTGAATGGAGATCACTCCGTTCGCTGCGCTCACTCGTTAAAAAATTATATTTCAATTGCCCTCAAATTTCACACAAATATATTTATTCATAAAATTAAGGTTCCGTGAAAAAATCATTACAATCGGATAAAGCATGTAGCTGTTATTCGTCAAAGAAATTTTTTTTAAATAAAAAAAAATCGTAAAATTGCAATTTTCATGAGAAATAATTTTTCGATTGCGCTAAAAAACGTGGCAGTTCTAAGTTCAGAGATTTTGAAGGCCTCCACAAAATTTCATCGCAATTGGAGTATTGGTTTAGCCAGAATCGTGTTAACAAACAGCCCCAAAAAAAAACATTCCGGATTTTTTTCTCCAGTGTAGTGAAATTTGCGTTTAAAAACAAAGTGGCTGACATCTGGCGGTCAAGTGGAGAACTGCTCCAAGGCAGATACCGGACGGCTGCATGGCGGCATTCAATGTTAAACCAATGCAATATTGTAGCGTCATGGTCAACTCCAGTATGAATTTACTCGATCATGTTTATTATTTAGCAAGCAAGAAAGGTCATAAAATTAGTAATACACATTTTTGTGATGCGTATTGAAACAAAAAGTCTGAATGTGTATATTATTCCGTGCAATACTGTGGGTTAGATGGGAGTTCTATTCTTATTCCTTGAGACACATTTTTCACAACTTTCATCAGTTTCATGGATACCACCAAGGCACCAACCGATAAACGATAAACCCTAATGGTAATTAATTTATTACAATGATGTGCTGTAGGCCGTATAGGGCCAAAGCGGGCTAAGAGCTATGTACCGTCTTTGGGTTTAACATTCTAAACCCAAAGATACTGTGAACCATAGTATTTATTATGCAAGTCTCATTACTACTATTACTACTACTATTATCTACACTGTCAAAAAACTAGACCTGAAACCGGTGGCCCAACACGCAGGCAGTCACAACAGAGACTTCAACAACTGCTACACCACAAGGGTAGTGAAGTCGTTGCCCCCATCATGCAACGAGGAACACTTAAGACAATGGGAATTGGCGCACCAAATCATTACCAACTCGCGCCAAAAGCCTAACCTCAATCTGAGGTAGGCTGCCCACGCCTCCCTCACTAACCCCTCCCACCTGCACACCGCCACCTACTCACCCCAACAGCGCCTTGTATAAATGTATTATAACTGTAAATAATATTTAAATATTAGTTCTTCTCCAACGGTCGGTGACCAAGGCCGCGTAGGCCGAAACGTTCGACATTTGTGTTTTGTTAATTGTTAATATATATGTGCACCTCGTCTCGAGCAGCCACCTACAATCTTTAAGGTAAGCTGTTGGTCTCCTCTCGCCTTTTCCCAACCACAAACACTAACCTAGCCGATAGGCCCTATCTAAAGTCTAAACCAACAACATAATGGTATAATTGATAATTGGTATAGATATAATATGGCATTTTTGTAATTATTATTTATTATTAATAATATATATCCATAATAATAATAGTTCTTAAATTTGTGCAGCGCATTGAATGTAAACTATGCTACCTTGATTTTTTATTCTTATATGCCAAGAGATTTGTACCAACTGCTGCTGTGAACAGCAAATAATTATGCGTAGACTTACCGGTAATTATTTATGGGCTCATATTATTCATAATCCAACCAAAACAACAACAAAACAATTCTAGGACTTAACTATGCGTAATATAATAAGTTAACTATGCGTATTAATAATAGTAGGCCTCTATATAAAGTTTAGTGAAGGCCGGTGCCATCCATATAGCTTATAACTTTAAATTTTTAGCCACATTGGGGGGGGGGGGGGGCTTTTTAAATGTGAGACAATGTTTTAAGAGGTTTCAATGGCGTGACGAAACACAAATTTAATAACAAATCGAGTTTGATAATTTATTCGCGAGGAACCCGCAAAAAATTACTTCCGTTGGGCGGGGGCGGGGGGAAGAATAAATAATTTGTGATATAATATTATATTACATATCATATAGGCCTAAGTAAAGGCCAATAATCATAATAAATTCGCGGTGTTGCCATCAAGTTAAAATTACTGAAAATACACGTCTCCAAATTACGAGATAAAATTCCTTATTTTGCTACTAGTTATTTTGCAGCTGAGGGCTACAAAATATAGTGATTGTCCTACCCCGTACCCAACTACTGGAAAGTGGAAATACTTCTAGAACTGCCGCTTACAATGAAATATTATGCTTTAAAGCATGAAAAACACACTTGCTCCCTATGCAGCCCGTGTTTTTATCTGCCTTCGGACGGCCATGTTGGCAGACGACCGTGCTGCTACCTGGTTAGGTTTTAACCGCGAATGGAATATCCGCTACGCTCATCTAATTATAAAAATTATATAATATTAACATAGAAATGAAATGGAAACAAAAAAATGTTGAATGATAAAACCAAGTCACGAATATGGCCCATAGAAATCAACAACACGAAAAAACGTCGAAACTGTTTCAGCCAAACAGGGCTCTGATCACTTGATGGGTGCAAACTGGTAAACTTCATGTTTATTGTTTACGTTACGTTGGTACTCTATCTTGTGATTAGTGTTCCTACTTCCAATGCAGAAAGTCCAGGGTTCAAATGCCACTTCAGGCAGAGGATTTTTAACTTCTGATTTGGACTAATGTTAATCTAAAGGAAAATATTTGGACTAAACAGAAACACATCTTAGATGTATTTAAAAACTAGGAAAACGCTTAAGTCCCGCTGCGTTGATGGATGAGCTTTTTTGTAAGTTTTTAGTTTGCATAGGACCACTTTTCCTTTGCAAGTGCTTTTTGAATGCATTGTAGGTGATTGTTGTCAAGTTTCTATTGTTACTTGTTAATTGATATTATAAACCTCAAAAAACTCATATTAAAACCTTAATTCTATGGATTCTGGCTAACTTTTTCAACTTTTTCTTTCAAAAAGCAATACATCACTATAACCTTAATGTTGTGAAATATGAACGTTGTAGCCCCACCCGTTTGGTCAGAATCGGCCCAAATGTTACGAAAATATAGCACTAAAAATAAAAAATAAAGCAAAAGTACGATATTCATGAGGAATATTTCTTCGATTGTACCCAAAAACGTGGCAAGTCTAAGTTCAGAGATTTCGAAGGTCCCCTCAAATTTTCATCAAGATCGGATATGCCGTTTGCCCGGTAGAGAGCGAACAAACAGACAAAAAACAAACAAACAAAAAAAACACCCGAGCTAAATTTTTTGGGGGTCAGTGAAATTGAAGTCTTTGCTTCCCTCATCCAACAATTCAAATCAAATATAAAATAACAAAACAATCATGAAAATGAAACCCTTTCTGCCAACAAAATATGTTTAAAGTAAAAATAAAATATTGCAGGAATAAATAATGTAGGCCTACATAAATCAGAGAGGTGAAGGCCAAAACATTTAAAACATGATCATCACAATCGCCAAACTGGTGGTTTTGACCATTTTGACGATCATTCAAAACCTCCAGTTATACTGGAAGTTTTGACGATTTGATGATGGCCAGAAGATTCAAAACATAACCATCAAATGTTTTAAAAATAAAAAAAAACAACAGTGTCACGTTCTCGGTTCTTCATTCACTTAAATACAATTTATTTACATAAAACTGTACATTACTAACATGAAAAAATAAATTCTATACTTATGTAGTTGTAGGGTGTGCATAGAATATATAGCTCACATTAATGCTTGGTACTGACGAAGAAATTCTTCTTCCGGGTTCAAGCGACAAGTCGAGGTGGTCGGTCTCCGAAGTGGAGATCCCGTCTGTCAGACGCTTGTATGCTTGGCGCTCCTGACGGAGTACGTTGCGCTGGTTACGAGAGGTTTCACCGGCTTCGTTGTCAGAGTCAGATTCTAATACAGAAAGAAGAACGTTACGTATTATATGTTTGATTATTTCGTAGTTTGATTTATTTCCTGAGAGCTACCGGCAAAGTCTTTGAGCTTAAATCCTCTTGTAGATCTCTCAAACTACAAGTTAAAACAGTTAAGTGAGCAGCTAAAGGATAACCAGGAATAAATGTCTTAAGTTTCGGGTAAAATACTGTTTATTTAAAGGAAAGTAATTTTCCGTCTAAGCCATCCTAAAATAATTACGCTACTGACGGAGATTGTATTATGTACAATGATGCACAAGGGTCTGAACACTGGTATTCAATAGCCAATGTAGTTCTCTTTCCATTTCTCTCTCCCTCTTTCAGTGGTTTCCTATTAGCTTGACAAGTATTTCTGTATCAGTGTTTTCAAAACATATTGTGTTGAGAACAGAAATGTGATTGCTATCAGAATAAGGGACTCTGTGATTCGAAGAAGGATGCACAAAATAAATCTCTACTGGAACTTGAGAGTCTCTTGTTGTAAATACTAGGAAAACGCTTAAGTCCCACCGCGTTGATGGATGAGCTTTTTTGTAAGTTTTAAGTTTGCGTAGGACCACTTTTCCTTTGCAAGTGATTTTTGAATGCATTGTAGGTGATTGTTGTCAAGTTTCTATTGTTACTTGTTAATTATTATTATAAACCTCCAAAAACTCATATTAAAACTTGATTCTATGGATTCTGGCCAACTTTGTCAACTTTTTCTTTCAAAAAGCAATACATCACCATAACCTTAATGTCCATGTGAAATATGAACGTTGTAGCCCCACCCGTTTGGTCAGAATTGGCCTAAATGTCACGAAAATATGCACTAAAAATCAAAAAAATCGTAAAAGTACGAATACGATATTCATAAGAAATATTTCTTCAATTTTACCCAAAAACGTGGCAAGTCTAAGTTCAGAGATTTCAAAGGTCCCCCTCAAATTTTCATCAAGATCGCATATACCGTTTGCCCGGTAGAGAGCGAATAAACAGACAAAAAAATAAACAAAAAAAAACACCCGGGGGTCAGTGAAATTGAAGTCTTCGCTTCGCTTATCCAATCAGGTTTTTAAAGTTGAACCTGATTATTGATTTTCTTTAAATACTGAATATTCTTTGAACCTCACTGTAGTGAGTTTTTTTCTTGTCAATGTCCACTTAAAATCTACAATAGATGACAACTTGTAGCAGTTAAACGCCCATAGCGAGCTAGGAATCAATAAAATAGCTCACGAAATAAATCAAACTATACGCGTTTAAAGTGAAATCCAGGGGCAGCACTGTCGGTGGGCGTAACGTGCATCATGGCCGGCCGGAGTAGCATTAGAAGTAGTCCTTCCCTAAGCAGCAGTGTATAAACTGACGATTTGAATGCTCAATAATCAATCGTTGGTGAATGTTGTGATATGTGATTTTGTTGTAAATTAATGTTATGACATTAGTTAGCCTGTTGTCATGTTCAGAATCATCCTGCAACTCATTGAAATATATTTAATTCCCTTTTCCGAAGAGTCAATTTAGGCCTACTTTTTCCGATCGGTCCCGATTTGATTTCCTACAAAACCAGATAGTTCCGGGCAAAATTATAGGAAATTATTTTACTTGCATCCGTGTAATTTCTAAAAGACTAAACCTACAGCCATTTCGTTAACCCATGTTTTCGGAAAAAGCTGTTTCCCGTAACCTAACGTACGTCGTTGGTGGTGCTAAACTCGGAAACTCGCAGCTGGGGTCTAGGCCCCCCTCCGGAACGCCTAGATCTGTCCGGGAAACAATTTCGTGCTATAAATAATTATTATTACCAGAATTATTTCTCCATGGGCGTTATATTATTAGTATTGACCAGCGTAAGTTTATATTAAATAAGTTGCCGAGCAGGCTCGAAAATATCAAACAAATGATTGATATGGTGTGTGTGTGCACGCCCACTTTTAGGCCAGAAATGAACAACCTTATGACAAGCTGATGCTTGATCATCGCATGTTTTTAACACTCTTGCAATTTTATTTCATTCATAGATAGTTTTAATATCATCTTATACTATTTAAATGTCGCCTACAATATTTCCCCCGATTTAACTGACGAAAACATCCTACATTGAGAGCTGTGTGTAGGCCACACACGCCCACTTCTAGGCCTAGAAATGAACGAACTCATGACAAGCTGACGCTCCATCATCACATGTTTTTAACAATCTTACCAGTTTATTTCATTCATAGATAGTTTTAATATAATCTTACACTATTTAAACATCCCCTACAATATTTTTCCCCGTTTAAACTGACGAAAACATCCTACCCTACTCAGGGTTACTTCAAATGTTATCGTCACCTAAGTTCAACTTTCACGCTTATTTTCACTAACATTTTTCTATCTAGGCTGTATACAATGTGGCTACAAATATTCCACTAGACTTACAAACTCAATTTCATAAATAGGTGGTGTGGTTTTGTCTTTATTGAGTGTTTATTTCAGTCATGATCCGTTGCAAGTGCCATAGGAAAAACATACTTATAAGCGGCCATATCTCAACGCAATGCTATTCCGGCGGGTTCTTGCTTCGCTCACCAGATGTCAGCCACTTTGCTTTTAAATCCGAATATCGAGACATTTATTTATATTTATATGAATCAGCTTTGTTGATTCTGGCGTTGATCCGCCGGTGTTTGCATTGTCCATAGCACTGATTGCTATATTTCCTATTAAAAAATATCTATCTTTGGTTGGTTATCGTTCACTCGTCCATTGCGTCGGGCCTGCAGGGTTGTCTTGGTCACTTTTGGTTTACTGTCGGGAACAACCTCTTCTTTTTCCCGTTGCGTCGAATTTATGCGTAACAATGGTGTATTGTAGGGTTTATTACATACATCAATTCTGTTTTTTGTTGTATGTTCTTCTGCATCATAAAAATAGCTGTGTCTTGTGCATTTTAGAATTCCCGTATGTCATTTCAATGTTTCTCCAGAGCGTTGTACATTTAAATTTAAGTGCTTACGGGCGTGCCAAGGTCATATCTGTCTCGTGAACACTCTTAAGTCCCAATAGGTAGAATATCTGAACGTAAAATGGATCCGCAATTTTTGTTCGAGGACTGTTATATGACATCATCGAGTAATGGCTCTGTGCATATAACGATGCCAGAACAGACCAAATATTATAAGCGAGGTCCATAAAGATAGATATCTTCTAGACCCCTTGATTCTTACAAAGTCAAGTGTGTACATGTATGCCTAAACATTATTTGAGCAGTACTAACCACATGAGACTCCCTCGATAACCCCGCCGACTGACACAAGTTCTTCAACAGCCTTCTCTATATCTCCCATGTGCTTCTTTAGAGCCGCTTTGGCCATTCGAGGGTCGAAACCAACCGCGACAACCTGGAATCATTGGGACTGAATGTAAAAATGTTTGAATCACAGTACATAATATATGATTTCAAAGTTTAAAACTACTACTATGTACTAAAATAAGATTAGTAAATAGAAATAGTTGTAAAGCTTGGATCTTTAATTTGAGTGCAGTGGTTTTTTCTCAAAGAAACTAAATTTACTAGGAAACGCTCAGTTGGACGCGTTGATAAGCGAGCACGTGCTATAGCTAGACCCACATTGCACATTTTTCAAATTTTCAAATTTGTGACGTTCGCTGTCCACAGGGCCATGTTTCCAATATTATTTATTATTGCCAAGGTATTTGGGTAAACCCGTGTGTAAACCTTTACTTTGTGGATAAAATCCACCGCCATCTAGAGGACATTGACTTCTTGGGAAAACTATTTAAACTCTTTGGTGACAAATAATACACTCTACCTCGAAAGTATTTTGATTACTTCTAGGTGGCAGTGCATTAGAAACTTTGCGCGTCTTTTCTTTGCCATGGCAATGTTACTTTTGTTTTAATGTAATTTCCATTAACACTACTTATCGGATCAAAATAAAATTAACATATTCGTGACCGAACGGACATTCTAAATGATTTGGCCACCTCAGATTTTGTCGCCGTTTAGTTTGAAAAAAAAAACTTTCGATTAACTTTAATGTAGGGCTAACTTTTTAACTTTTTGAACGATTTTGCCACAAAACTAATGGCATTCAATCGAGAACGAAGCTTGCGGATGGTCAAAATTTCAACTCGATCCGAGCCTCTGTTTGAACGTTATGGCGAGACATACAAACAAACAAACAAAAAAACAAACAAAAAAACAAAACCAGTGACTAATTTTTCCGGCAGAGTCAAATGGAAACGCTCGCTTCGCTCGCTTAACAAACAGGCCGACTCATGTACCAATTTTACCTTCGTCATAACCCGGACCCTCCACAAGGAGACGCGTGCCTTGATGTTGCCAAATAGAACTCTTTTCAAACACGACACATTTAAATTGCTTTTCTATAGTCTTGAAAGGAGTGGAGCCTCCTTATCGACAACGTTGACCAAAGTCTGTAGCGCGCGCCATCAGGCATTAAGGGTTGACAGGCTACAAGACTACTTATTCTGCTCGAAGGCGAAATAAGCACTGCCCACAAATAAAAGATCCCGACTGTACATAATAGGTTATGTAGAAAGTAGGGATGACTAAACCCAACTTTTTTACGACCCGGGTACCCGCCCACATTACCTGCGGGTTACCCGGGTAGTAATACAAAAAAATCGTGTGGGGTGTCTAATGAACTGTGAAGAAACGCGCTCATCAATTATCGTAATATCTCGGAGGACGTAATGCTGTTCTATAAACAATGACGTGCCGATGAAGTAGTATTTCATAATCACGAAAGAGGAACAGCAGCGGGCCATTAAGATAACACTCACGCATCTGCTTTATATCTTGACACAGTCAAGTCAAGGTCAGGACTCACGATGCGTTGGCGAGGGGCGTGGGTGGGGAGGGGGGAGACTGGAGCCCGAATAAGAGTAAACAAGATAAGGAAAGGTTTATCACCATGGGTGATAGCTTTTAAGTTTTGACTTCTAGCAGATTGAAAACATAAGTGATATTGTGGTAATTATTTACGCAGTATAATCTCTGGAAGATCGCACGAGTGTTTAGGCAGGAGGGGAAAGGGGGGGGGGCATACTCAGCACACTGCACAAGTCGGCGGCATGAACAAAGGACATGATAATTCAACACAAAAATGCCGCCAAGCACAAAAGATATGAGAAAGCGCATGTTTACATTAGCCTTCCGCCTACAATGTGACACCTCAATTCAGGAACCGGGTTTTACGGGTAAACGGGTAGTGGAAACACGTACCCGTACCCGACTTCATCCCTAGTAGAAAGAATGCCAGCTTCCCTTCGAAAAGTGTTAATTTGTCCATATTCTCTGACTTTGTTTATATTTTTAGCCATCTTTTTTTTTTTTTTTTTTTTGATTGTTTCAATCAGTTACCATTCTCCTTTCTCTCATGAGTGAACAAGACCTTGTGTCGAAATGTATCGTATTTTTCTGTTCTGTTTTGTATATGTTTGTGTTGCTATATTTTTCAATGAACTCAACAGCCACCATCACTTTTCGAAGGGAAGCTGTTGGATCCTATCTGGCGACTGTACATAATATGCTGATAAAAGATAACAATGTTCAAGAAAATGTTGAAATACCTGCTGCACCCATTCTGGGCGAAGCTTGAAGTCAAAGTTCGACGAAGCTTTTCCCATAAGGAGGTTTTTGTCCTGTAGTAACTGAAGACTAACATTAAGGTCGTTGTTACTATTCTGCAGTGCAACTCTGGCTTCTGCGCATGAGAAGCCCATCCCCATCAGCGACTTGTGAAGTGAAGGCTCCACCCATTGCTTGCCATCGATACAGCGTCCTAGTGCGTGCTGCTCCCTAAGACACACAGTGTCAAGATTTACTATACAAGACAACTATACAACATGTTTAGTAGGTCAGCAGAATTGTTGCAGTAGGTAGTAGGTACTGTTCCAATCTATTCAGATCCACAGTGCACAAACAATATAGTTATGAAGTTGACCGTCTCGGTAGCTTAGGGGTAAAGCACCCGACCGGCAATTGGGAAACCGGGGTTCGATACACCGCTGATGGATTTTTTAATCCCTGGGGGGTGAGACTCGACGCCAAATCCACGTGGTTTGGTTGATTTCCGTGCCCTATTCCGACAATCGGTAGACTCTACAAATCTTTTGATTCCGTCTGCTATTTAGCTGTCGGAAACACTTCCGACGGTTGAAAATTTGTAAACAACAAAATCCTCCATTTTTATTTCGATAACATAGCATCATATTTTGCTTAAATACCGGGATATTCCTTGATTTGTTGGCCCACAGTACACTAATTTGAAACTTTATAAATTGTTTATTGTTGCACAATATTTTGTTTTCATTATTATTAAGTTATAAAGTAATAATTAGCAATCATACCTCAAAGTTGACGCTGTTTGCGTTCACAAGATAAAAAGACAAAACACGGCTGCACAGAAACTCACTGCCTTATAAATATGCAGCTTGCTGGTTTCTTCTACATATAAGCATGGCGGTGGACACTAATAATTTTATAACGAAGCTTCCGATTGGCTTAACAATGGTTAAATCCTTGCCACAGCCGCAAGTCACGGAATGATCCCGAAAATCGGAAACGAAACTCGAGTCTACCAAATGTCGGAAATGTTTCTTTATGGACGGAATCAGATAATTCAAAACCACGTGGAAGTCGAGTCCAGCCGAGTCTCACCCCCCTGGATTGGTTTCCATAAAAAAACTAACAAGTAATTAACGACTTTCAAGATATGCATTTCAAGTATGCAGTCGATTGCAATGTGTTCAAATGTTGAGGAGAAGCACACTTGTTGTGTGGTGAAAGTTATGAGTCAATGCTTTGTATTACGATAATCGATATTATCGATCAATAATCAATAATGGATATTATTTCGATAATCGATAACCAAAATTTAATATTGATTATCGAACTATCAAATAATTTTTCAATAGTGGCACAAACTAAACTCTAAAGATGGAGATTATCTCACCTTGTGCCATACACTGTCTGGGCTGATGGTGTCACACTCGAGATTTATGTTTGGAATTGACCTATTAGTGGATCACCTCACCCTGAATTCGAACCAGGACCCTTGGCAACAAGAGAAAAGCTGCCCTTCTGTTGTTGCTTGGCCAGGGTGCCTCTTCATTCATACTTAGAGAAAGGGTTAGAGATAGGAAGGGTGGAAAGTCACATAAAATCACAACCAGTGAGGGGGCTTCCCTCTTAGATTCTGGTGCTTGGGCAACAAAACAACCATATTTAACCTGGATTTGAACCAAGACCCGTGGCAACGAGAGAGGCTGCCCTACAAATTGTGACTGGGATCAGAAAACGAAAGGAAAAGACATTACAAGTCATGGATGTTTTGTCTCCCAAGCACTAGAGTTGGGAGGGAAGCCCCCTTACTAGTTGTGCTGACGGTGTGGCTCAGTATGAATGGTGTTTGAAGTAGGTAACCTTGCTGTTGATGACAACATGCATGCAGAATTTGCTTCTTGCGTAGCCCTACCATAGGTTTGGTTATGTGTTGTGAGTTTTGTTTGCATGTAGTTAGCTGATTTTTAGTGACCACCATCTGCCTGATGAGTCCCAGAAGGACGAAACACGTCGTGGATTAAGGTAACAACTTTAAATTAGCTGCAGTTGTCATCAGCAGGTGAAAAGTTTTGTCGCCCCCAGCCCTTCAGGACCCCGATTCTATAACTCTGACCGAGTTGGACCCGGGCGTTTTCTACCGTAATCGACTCGGCTATTAGTGATCGACCCGGTTGAGGTCGATATCTTTGCGATATAATCCGTGACAACCGAGTCCGACTCGGTTATATTTATAAAAAATGGTGGATGATAAGCCTTGGCCTACACGTAAACACAACCAGATTATTAACTTTCTCAAACGAATAACAAAAGTATGCTCAAAGAAAACCTACCTTTAGTAAGGGCCTACCCCTGAAAGTCCCGTACGTTCCCTTTTTTCATGAAATTATACCATTTAAATCCAATTTCTCAACGATTGAAATAATACACACATCTATGTCATTTTGAATATTTGACAACTGACTGCGAATCATTTGTTCACATTTGACCGTCCACTGCCATGTAAATCATACCTTTTAACCTCGACCAACAACTCCCGAGTCGGTCCCGTGGCTGAGTTGAACCCGTGAAGTTAGTGAATAGAGGCCCAGGCTGGGATTTATATTCTCTTTGCTTTCCCAACCTGTCAACCCTTCTCCAATCTAACTAGCCAATAGGCATTTTTCACACTAGAATCTATTCAATAATAATTACTAGGTAGGCTTAGTGACTCGTGAGCCTTCCTACCTTTCTTTTTCATCTCTCTCCTTCCGTTCCTGGCGTTGTTGCGTTATGCGTTCTGCAGCTGCGTTGACATCGCCATGTGTTGCTCTCAACCCCAGTCGAGCTTCAGCAGCAGTATACCCTAGGGATGTGTATTAGATTCAGATTCAGGCCCATCCATTGTAGTGTGGGAAAGCTTGGAAAGAAAAGGAGTGGACAAAGATGTACATAGTATGTGAAAGCTATGTAAAACTAAAAACACAGTGTGGGCCAACAGGGTGGTTTCAAATAACACAAGGGCTGAGGCAGGGAAGTGTGCTGTCACCACTGCTATTTATAATAGTGATGGATGACATCCACATCAAGGTAAAGATGTAAGAAACGGAGGAGGTAGAGGTTATGCTGTTTGGTGATAATTTCGTGGCATGGTCAGAGTATGAGGAGGTACTCCAGAAGCACACAAACCTCTCGAAGAGGCACATTGAAGAGGCCGGTATGAAGATAAGCATGCAAGAGCAAGGTTGTGACTGTGCCAGGAGAAGGAGACATAAGGAACTATCATGCAGACATCAAGATTGGAGAAGAAATTCTAGAGGTGGTGGATAGCTTAGGCTACATGGGAAGTGAAATAATGGCAAGCGGGAAGATAAAAAAGGAAATTACCAACAGAATACAAAGGGCCAGTAACTTCTACCAGTGCGTAAAAGGCCTGGTGTGGAATAGGGAAATACCCATACAGTGCAAGATGAGTAGTACCGGTAAGTAAAGTTAATGCAAGTAAATAAAAGATTACATAAGTTATCTTCAGACAAAAAAAATTCTGGTCACTCGATCCAGTCACTCGATTGGGTCACTTTTACCGAGGTTTCTACAATTACCACAATACTGGCACTGTACAGGTACATACCGATACCTACGATAGATGGATGGACGAATTTTAAATTCTGTGTTTCGAACCAAACTCGAACTTGTGAACCAAAAAAGTTTTGAACTTCGAATTCGAACCAAACTCTTGCAAATTCGTTTGAAAAATGGAAACAAGTTCACTTTGGCCGACAAATTGCGTGAATGGAGAACTGAATCGTCAGTTAAAATGCCATATTAACCCTAATATGCTAATCCATTTTGGTGTTGGAATTGATATTAACAGGTTTAAGTTTAAGGTTTAAGTTAGGAAGAGAACGTCTAAGATGGTTTGGACATATGAAAAGGATGGGAAGAGATAGGATTCCAAGACGAGAATTTGAAGCGGCAGAGGAGGGGAAAAGAAGAGTAGGAAGGCCAAGAGAGAAATGGGAAAGATTAATTCAAGAAGACGTTGGAAAACGGGATGAAGTGTGGGAGCATGTGACAAGAGTCAAGCTGTGGGAGGACAGAAAGAGTAAATTGGTGGAGAGGAAGGAGTCAGATGATGAGGAAGAAACACTGAGTCTGGCAAGCTTAGTATCTAGTTTCATGCCCTAGATAATGGTGGAAAACCACCACTCAACCCGACATAGTTGGAACTGAGTTTTTATTTCTTTTTATTATTAAGTTATTATTTTTATTAAGTGCTGCTTGGAAACAAAAGAAGGTACCGGAAGATTGGAAAAGAGGTATAATTGTACCGCTGTTTAAGAAAGGTGACCGTAAGAAATGTGAAAATTATAGAGGGGTGACATTAATGTGTCAGTGTGCAAAAATTTATGAGAAAGTTATAGAACTAAGACTGAAGGAGGTATATGACACAGATCTAAGAGAAGAACAATATGGGTTCAGAAGTGGACGGTCTACTATTGATCCCATATTTGCTATAAGACAGACAATGGAGGGGAGATGGCAAAATGGGAAAGAAATGCACATTGTGTTTTTGGATCTGGAGAAGGCATACGATCGCCTGCCTAGAGAGAAAGTATGGGAGTGTCTAGAGATAAAAGGAGTGGGAAGAGGTTTAATAGACAGGATACAAAGTACATATCAAAGGAGTGAAAGTTGTGTACAGACAGATATGGGTAGGTCAGAATGGTTTCAAGTGAATGAGGGCTTGCGACAAGGTAGTGTGTTATCTCCAACACTCTTTACTGTTGTAATGGATGAAATTATAAGAAGAGTGGAACCAAATACAGATGGAAGGGACACAAGAACATTAGTGTTTGCGGACGATGTGTTGATTTGGGGTGAGAGTGCCAGAGAAGTGCAGGAGAAGGTGGACAGATGGAACGAAGTTACTACAGAGTTTGGTCTAAAAATCAATCAGAAAAAGAGTGAATGTTTGCGTATGCAAAAGAAGACAAAGGGCAGGCCTAGAGACATAGAAAATATTGTACTACGTGGAGAAGTCTTAGAAGAAAAAGAAGAATTTAAATATTTGGGAAGTATATTGACAAAAGATGCAAAAGTGTGTAGGGAAGTGTCATCTAGAGTGCAAAAAGCAGAGGGGTTTTATCAATTGGTGAGAAAGTTACTATGGAATGAGTTGTTCCCACAAAAATGTAAAATTTTGCTGTATAAGGCATATTTTGTACCTATATTAACATATGGGGCAGTAACATGGGCAGTGGGAACAAAAGAAGAGAGTCAGCTGGAAGCAGCAGAAATGAAGTTTTTAAGAAGTATAAAGGGAGTTACAAAGATGGACAAGATAAGAAGTAATGAAATAAGGAAAGAACTGGGATTGGAGAGATTGAAATTTAAGCTAGGAAGAGAACGTCTAAGATGGTTTGGACATATGAAAAGGATGGGCAGGGAGAGGATTCCAAGACGAGAATTTGAAGCGGCAGAGGAGGGGAAAAGAAGAGTAGGAAGGCCAAGAGAAAAATGGGAAAGATTAATTCAAGAAGACGTTGGAAAACGGAATGAAGTGTGGGAGCATGTGGCAAGAGTAAAGCTGTGGGAGGACAGAAGAGAGTGGAGTAAATTGGTGGAGAAGAAGGAGTTGGATGATGTGGAAGAAACACTAAGTCTGGCAAGCTTAGTATCTACAGTTTCATGCCCTTGATAATGGTGGAAAACCACCACTCAACCCGACATAGTTGGAACTGAGTTATGATGATTATTATTATTATTATTATTATTATTATTATTATTATTATTATTATTATTATTATTATTATTATTATTATTATTATTATTATTTGTATGTAAAATTTTGCTGTATAAGGCATATTTTGTACCTATATTAACATATGGGGCAGTAACATGGGCAGTGGGAACAAAAGAAGAGAGTCAGCTGGAAGCAGCAGAAATGAAGTTTTTAAGAAGTATCAAGGGAGTTACAAAGATGGACAAGATAAGAAGTAATGAAATAAGGAAAGAACTGGGATTGGAGAGATTGAAGTTTAAGCTAGGAAGAGAACGTCTAAGATGGTTTGGACATATGAAAAGGATGGGCAGGGAGAGGATTCCAAGACGAGAATTTGAAGCGGCAGAGGAGGGGAAAAGAAGAGTAGGAAGGCCAAGAGAAAAATGGGAAAGATTAATTCAAGAAGACGTTGGAAAACGGAATGAAGTGTGGGAGCATGTGGCAAGAGTAAAGCTGTGGGAGGACAGAAGAGAGTGGAGTAAATTGGTGGAGAAGAAGGAGTTGGATGATGTGGAAGAAACACTAAGTCTGGCAAGCTTAGTATCTACAGTTTCATGCCCTTGATAATGGTGGAAAACCACCACTCAACCCGACATAGTTGGAACTGAGTTATGATGATTATTATTATTATTATTATTATTATTATTATTATTATTATTATTATTAACGTGCATCATAATAATATGCAAGATACTCTAAAAATGGAAGCCATTTCAAGTCAAAGTTCGGGTATTTATTTAGTATAAAATTTGAATAAACCACAAACTCAAACTTTAAGTTTTGAACTCAAACCGAACTGAACTTCTAAAAACGTTTTGAACTTCAAACCGAAAACGAACGTTTGTCAGGACTTTGTATATCCCTACTACGATAGCTTGAAATTACACAGAGTAGGTGCGTAAATTTGAAATGCTACTTACAAGTTGAAGAAAAGAAAGTAGTCTACAAGACTTTATGCGAACTTGAATGCCTACTTAAATCTGCGTACATATTACCTATGGACCTATTTGGCTCAATAAACACTACAGTTAAGTCTTATTTTCAAACACTCTATTATAAACAAAGTAGATGACACTATACAAGACCTACTTCATACCAATCCTCACATATGCGGCAGAAACCTGGACTATGGGTGATAGAGAAGAAAGCCAAATACAGGCGGCGGAGATGAGATTCCTGAGGAGCACAGTGGGCAAGACAAGAATAGATAGAATTAGAAATATAAACATCAGAGAGATGCTTGGGGTGGAGAAGTTAGGTGTCAGGATGGGAAGGACACGGCTGAGATGGTTTGGGCATATGAAACGAATGAGGAAGAGAGAATGCCCAGGAGAATGTATGAGAAAAGGATTGAAGGAAGAAGAAGATGGGTGAAACCAAGGAAACGATGGAAGGAGACCATAGCAAGAGACCTACATATTAGAGGAGAGAGCTGGGAGCATGTAGCAGAGACACGATTGGGATTGAGGGAGGATAGAAAGAAGTTGAAGAATTTGGAAAACCCAAGCTGACCCTGCCAGAAGTAGGAAGCGGCAATGGATAATGATGATGATTGAAAAATTATAGAACATGTTTTGAATTGCATACACAGTACTATGGAAAACATAGCCAGTACAAAAAACGTGTAAAGATTGCAAGGTTTACTCAGTCTCCCAGGGGAATGTTGGGGAACCTTCAGCGTGCAAGATTCGGCACACCATGGTCACCACCTGACATTCTAAATATGATTCCATAAAAATGTATTTTCAAGAACAAAACCATTGTTGTTAAATTGCATCCTACACATTTCAGCATATATTTTTAATTTATTACTATGTCTAGTAGGTTTAAATCACAACGGATTTTGCTAAAAATTTCAGCTCAATCTGTTTAGCCGTTTTGCTGTTCTGCAGCGAATTCACTTTGCACTTAACACTTTGCTGCGCTCACTCGTCTAACCAACAACTCCAAATAAATGCATGGCAAATACCTTTGCAGATCCATAACTAAATTATACCCCCAACGCCCCATGCACTTACCTAGCTCTAAAAGCGTAGCTACGCTGGTGTCGGATACCTTGAGTCCAAGCAGCTCGGTCTCTGCACGTTGCAGAAGTGTTGCGGCAGCTTGCCGCTTGTTCTGGTGGAACAACACGATAGCTTGGAGCAGGTGTAACCTCATGAACAGGGCAGCCTCGTTACCTGGCAACAGAAAAGACCCAAGGTGCCAGGTCTCTAACAACGAATCTCAACTTCTAGACAAACATATAATAAACAATTTCTTAAACCATCAGTGTGCCATGTTGCATGTATGTTGTGCATTGCATGCTGGTTTCTGTGTACAGCCAACTGGATGGTAAATGTCCAGGCAGCTGAATCTTAACTTAGCCTACCTGTAGTTCCCTTGATGGCCATTAGTCTCTCGAGGTTCGTTCCGTAGCTCTTGTGAAAGTTCTGTTCACAGATTTTGAGCCGTGTCTCGGCGTCGGGTATTTGTGTGACGTTCTTCAGACGCAAGTAGCACCAAGCGATGTCCAGGTTGAGGAGTGCGTAGTTGTCGACCGACTCCAGTAGCTTCGACTGGCACACTTTGAACTCCTCGTCCGCTTTCAGAAAGAGAACCAGACCTAGGGAGTAGTCCTCTCTCTTCATTGCCACACGGCCTGGAATTAAATTCAGTACTGTATTTACAATGAAAGAATAATCAATCTCAACGTTGTACTCAACTCAACGATACTAGATTTGGTTCTTTGGGTCTATCGTATACTAGCTTCGAATGCAGAAGCTGGTGTTTCTCCCGAAACTCCTGAAACGATTGATGATGTCTTCCCAGATCTATTATCAGTATTATTAAAATTGTCGATATTATCAAAATTATTGATATTATTGATACCTAATCGAAAAGCTCGCTCGTCCAAAATTTTGTAATTATTAATATTTCCAGTCAACTTGTCAAGAAATTGTCAAGAGGGGACGCTGAGCTTGGCCCAACTCCAAATGCAGAGCACTCAGGTGATGATGATTTCTACTGAACGGTTGGTAATATTATTACCAAATTTTGCATGGATGTTAATAAAGTACTTTTATATTGATATCCGCAATTGGTTGCAAAAATTAAGGCTTAAAGAACCATTGAGAGACATAAGTCCAAAATGGGAAAAAATGGGAAATCCAAAACATGGAATCCAATTCTGGAAATTCCTACCAAAACGTTTATTAGGCCTATCTTACGATAAAACCAAATTAACCTACGCATTCACATCGATTAGGCCTATAACGTTGATATCCAGTATGCAAATTTGAGTTTAAAAAATCTGTACACTAGGAATAAATTTGCGAAGGTGACCAAAATGGAGTAAATTTTGGTGATTTCACTAATTTAAAATTTTTAATTCAAAATCATTGAAATAATTTAGGAATACGCGTACTGGATATCATAGATTTATTCTTTATTAACGTTAGTGTGAAATTTGATAACGGTGTGCTAAACCGTTTACCCGGAAAAAAACAGAAAGCTGAGCGCCTAAACTCGTCTCCGCGCCAGCCTCAGCAACTCCTCTTAAACGCTTTATTCTGTGAAAAAATTTGTCCATCGCTACAACACGCCTATGGGGGTCCGAAGGGTAACTTGCATGGAGTGGGTGTATTGCCGGGCAGATTTAATCACCGCGCCGGTTGCACAATCTCACATAGTTACAAATGATATTGATTGTAGTAGTACTTTGCTCAAGGTCAATGCACGCCTCCATACCCCGCGCCAGTTCAGTTTCGCTTGTTATCTTATCATGATCATAATATGATATTACATCTTCCAAAGTAGCCTAATGCTGAATAATAATAATAATAATAATAATAATAATAATAATAATAATAATAATAATAATAATAATAATAATAATAATAATAATAATTATTGATTCATAGCAGTTGTCGAAAAAGTTTGCCCCGACTGGGGTTCGAACCCAGAACCTCCGGCTTAACGTGCCATAGCTCTACCAATTAAGCTACCGGGACCACAGAACAAACCTTTAGGAAACTGCTATTTGTTGTGACTGTTGATTTACATGACATTAATCCAACAGAAGACGGCAATGTAGCTGTCAAATCTGAAAGATTGCATGGATAAATTCAATCACATCTCATCTCCCATGAGTTGGGTAGTATGAATATATGGTTTTTAAGCATAAGCCCGCTTTAAGGACATAGTTATTGATTCATACCACTGTTGGATTATGTCATGTAAGTCAACAGTCACAACAAATAGCAGTTTCCTAAAGGTTTGTTCTGTGGTCCCGGTAGCTTAATTGGTAGAGCTATGGCACGTTAAGCCGGAGGTTCTGGGTTCGAACCCCAGTCGGGGCAAACTTTTTCGACAACTGCTATGAATCAATAACTATGTCCTTAAAGCGGGCTTATGCTTAAAAACCATATATTCATACTACCCAACTCATGGGAGATGAGATGTGATTGAATTTATCCATGCAATCCTTCAGATTTGACAGCTACATTGCCGTCTTCTGTTGGATTAATGTCATGTAAGTCAACAGTCACAACAAATAGCAGTTTCCTAAAGGTTTGTTCTGTGGTCCCGGTAGCTTAATTGGTAGAGCTATGGCACGTTAAGCCGGAGGTTCTGGGTTCGAACCCCAGTCGGGGCAAACTTTTTCGACAACTGCTATGAATCAATAACTATGTCCTTAAAGTGGGCTTATGCTTAAAAACCATATATTCATACTACCCAACTCATGGGAGATGAGATGTGATTGAATTTATCCATGCAATCTTTCAGATTTGACAGCTACATTGCCGTCTTCTGTTGGATTAATGTCATGTAAGTCAACAGTCACAACAAATAGCAGTTTCCTAAAGGTTTGTTCTGTGGTCCCGGTAGCTTAATTGGTAGAGCTATGGCACGTTAAGCCGGAGGTTCTGGGTTCGAACCCCAGTCGGGGCAAACTTTTTCGACAACTGCTATGAATCAATAACTATGTCCTTAAAGTGGGCTTATGCTTAAAAACCATATATTCATACTACCCAACTCATGGGAGATGAGATGTGATTGAATTTATCCATGCAATCTTTCAGATTTGACAGCTACATTGCCGTCTTCTGTTGGATTAATGTCATGTAAGTCAACAGTCACAACAAATAGCAGTTTCCTAAAGGTTTGTTCTGTGGTCCCGGTAGCTTAATTGGTAGAGCTATGGCACGTTAAGCCGGAGGTTCTGGGTTCGAACCCCAGTCGGGGCAAACTTTTTCGACAACTGCTATGAATCAATAACTATGTCCTTAAAGCGGGCTTATGCTTAAAAACCATATATTCATACTACCCAACTCATGGGAGATGAGATGTGATTGAATTTATCCATGCAATCTTTCAGATTTGACAGCTACATTGCCGTCTTCTGTTGGATTAATGTCATGTAAGTCAACAGTCACAACAAATAGCAGTTTCCTAAAGGTTTGTTCTGTGGTCCCGGTAGCTTAATTGGTAGAGCTATGGCACGTTAAGCCGGAGGTTCTGGGTTCGAACCCCAGTCGGGGCAAACTTTTTCGACAACTGCTATGAATCAATAACTATGTCCTTAAAGCGGGCTTATGCTTAAAAACCATACATTCATACTACCCAACTCATGGGAGATGAGATGTGATTGAATTTATCCATGCAATCTTTCAGATTTGACAGCTACATTGCCGTCTTCTGTTGGATTTATGTCATGTAAGTCAACAGTCACAACAAATAGCAGTTTCCTAAAGGTTTGTTCTGTGGTCCCGGTAGCTTAATTGGTAGAGCTATGGCACGTTAAGCCGGAGGTTCTGGGTTCGAACCCCAGTCGGGGCAAACTTTTTCGACAACTGCTATGAATCAATAACTATGTCCTTAAAGCGGGCTTATGCTTAAAAACCATATATTAATAATAATAATAATAATAATAATAATAACAATTATTATTATTTTATTATAATTCATTTAATCTTGACTATACTCACTGGGTTTATAATTTTACAATTACCCAACTTGTTACTGATGTTTTTATTGCCTATTGACTATTGTTGATCGCATTTAAGGCTGTATTAAAATTTAAAAGCATTTTTAATAATGGTAGAATATCCTAAGATTTTCCCAAAAATCCTGATATCCAAGTGAGATATCTTAAAAATCCTTGAAAGTGGCAACCCTGCAATAGTCCAATGCTCAAGCATGTAGTACATATTAGCTTAATTTAGTCGACTACAAGGATTTAGTCTATACTTGGAGCTTTGGGTCACGTCCTGACTCATGAATTGAATTGAATTGTGAATTGATATTGGTTTCTGTAAAATATGTGCTCTAAGATTACTTATTATTCAGAGCGATACATTTTCATTTGGTGTAAAAACAGTAGTACTTGCAAAGAGATCAAAGTTCAGAGCCTGAGTATTTGAATACCGGTAATTCAGGCTGTTAGGTACATGTAGGTTTCTTGAATTCTGACTAACGGATATTATTTAAATGTATTTATTCTTGACTTGGGTGGATAAAAGAGCTTAGTGTTGCGTGATCGTGAATAACTGATAATTTAACTCCCAAATGAATGAACGACTATCACGACAAAAGCTGAAATGAAACTTCACAGAGCCAAGATTTTAGAGAAACCCGACCTTCATAAAGGCAACCCTAATATGTACCACACTACAGTGAATAACATTGATATACAAGCCAATCAGCCCAGTGTAGTCAAAGCTCAAAAGCTTTATGACAGGCCTAAATATATACCGGTAATAGCGTATTTCTGGCAGTACGACCCGGTAGACAAGCGTCTCTCTCTACCTACACATTAACTCAATGGTAGTTCTAGAAATAAAATACAAGTAGGGATGTTTTATTTTAAACCTTTTTCATGGAGCGACATGGCAATAACCAGGGCTTGCCTCTCTGCAGGTGGGAGCTCCAAAGGCTTGCCGGATTGGTCAGCAATCTAGAACCAAATGAGGAGAATGAGTCTCAAGCGCAAATCTAGGGAGACTCATAAGTAGATATAAAACATTTGGCTATGACTGAATATAGTAGAGATGTTCAACGATATTTTTTTCAGTATCGATATCGGCGTAATTTTGCCGATATCGAAATTTCAAAAGTAATATCGATCGCGATCTATTGAATTTTTTCGACCGCGAAAATGACGATTTTTCATACTTGATCGTAAATGCTAGTCTTGTGTGCTTGATATTGATGGGATATCACTATCAGTTAAATCATCGAGATTTTCAAGTGAATCTACTTGAAACATGTTTTTTGTACCTCATAATAAATAATGCTTGAACTCCGAGCGTGTAAAGATAATGAGTCGCGTCGTCGATGTTGTCACTACGACGGGAGCAGCTTGACTAAAGTCCCATGCAGCGTGCTACGTGAATCGAGAGCGAGGTTGGAGGGAGGTGCGCGCGCATTGGCTAGGCGCTGGCGGGGAGGGTGCGGATCCTAGCGGAGAAGTGGGAGGAGCGTTCCGTTGAACCGCAGAAATGTGTAGGGTAGTGCAGACCGCGGCGGGACATTTAACATCGAGAATAATAAAGCTACGATATCGCGATATTTCCGATATGACGGCGGGGTATAGATATCGAAAATAGGCTCAATTTTCCGCGATATCGATATTGAATCGAATAATCAATATCGTTGAACATCTCTAGAATATGGGAATATAAATGTTTCACTAGCTTGTACCTGAAGGTAAGGATCGCTGTCCCGTCTGCTGCTGCCGGCAAGTAACTGGGCATCTGCCCTCGTATTCTCCAATGTCTGGCGGTTGTTCTCAAATGACTGCAGATCAGAGATGTTCTCGCTCAGCAAAACAGCCATGAGCTGGGCACCGTTGCGCAGGCCAGAGGAACTCAATAGCTTGTCGGCATTCAGCACTTGGCCGCTGAAAATCAGCTTAATCCTGCAAATTAAAACATTTGTTTTGTAGATATGTGCCTATCATAGGCCTATATCATTTTTAGCATAATCAAGAGACAGATCAGTCAGTACTTGGATGAGCAAAGCAAAGACTTCAATTTCACTGACCCCCCCAAAAAAATTTAGCTCGGGTGCTTTTTTTCTTGTCTGTTCGCACGCTACCGGGCAAACGGCATATGCAATCTTGATGAAAATTGGAGGGGACCTTCGAAATCTCTGAACTTAGACGTGCCACGTTTTTGGGTACAATCGAAGAAATATTTCTTATGAATATCGTACTTTTACGATTTTTTTCTATTTTTAGTGCAATATTTTCGTGACATTTGGGCCGATTCTGACCAAACGGGTGGGGCTACAACGTTCATATTTCACATGGACATTAAGGTTATGGTGATGTAGTACCTTTTGAAAGAAAAAGTTGAAAAAGTTATCCAGAATCCATAGAAATAAAGTTTTTTTAAGCGAGCGTTTCCATTTGACTATGCCGGAAAAAATAGTCACTGGTTTTGTTTTTTTTTTTTTTTTTTCTGTTTGTATGTCTCGCCATAACGTTCGAACGGAGGCTCGGATCGAGTTGAAATTTTGACCATCCGCAAGCTTCGTTCCCGATTGAATGCCATTAGTTTTGTGGCAAAATCGTTCAAAAAGTTAAAAAGTTACATTAAAGTTAATCGAAAGTTTTTTTTTCAAACTAAACGGCGACAAAATCTGAGGTGGCCAAATCATTTAGAATGTCCGTCCGGTCACGAATATGTTAATTTTAGTTTGATCCGATAAGTAGTGTAGATGGAAATTACATTATAACAAAAGTAACGTTACCATGGCAACGTAAAGTCGCACGAGGATTCTGGGCACTATGCACTGCCACCTAGAAGTAATCAAAATACTATCGAGGAAGCAGTGTATTATTTGTTACTAGGAAAACGCTAAAGTCCCGTCGCGTTGTTGAGCGAGCACCGGTACGTGCAACACGGCCCGAGTACGACATACCCATAATGTTACATACCAATAAGTCTTTAAGGTCTTGACCAATTTAGCTGAAAATTTGTAAAATAGAAGAGAATGGATAAAATCCACCGCCATCTAGAGGACCTTGACATCATTCCTCTGGGAAAACTATTTTAACCCTTGATTACTTCTAGGTGAAGTGCATAGTGTCCAGAATTCTCGTGCGACTTTTCGTTGCCATGGTAACGTTACTTTTGTTAAAATGTAATTTCTATCTACACTACTTATTGGATCAAAATAAAATTAACATGTTCGTGACCGGACGGACATTCTAAATGATTTGGCTACCTCAGATTTTGTCGCCGTTTAGTTTTTAAAAAAAACTTTAGATTAACTTTAATGTAACTTTATAACTTTTTGAACGATTTTGCCACAAAACTAATGGCATTCAATCGGGGACGAAGCTTGCGGATGGTCAAAATTTCAACTCGATCCGAGCCTCCGTCGACCGCTATCATGAGCCAAAAAAGCTGCGCGACTTTCCGTTGCCATGGTAACGGTACTTTGTTATAATGTAATTTCCATCTACACTAGGCCTACTTATCGGATCAAAAAAAATTAGCATATATGTGACTGGACAGACATTCTAAATGATTTGGCCACCTCAGATTTTGTCGCCGTTTAGTTTGAAAAAAAAACTTTCGATTAACTTTAATGTAACTTTTTAACTTTTTGAACGATTTTGCCACAAAACTATACAGCAACCCGCATAGTTGGTATGTACATGTGTGCAAAATTTCAGGTCGATCAGAGAAACGGTGCGACCTGTATCGAAGCAGTAACAGAAAAAAAAACAAAAAAAAAAACAGACATTCGAGCCATAAGAGTCAAGTGGAGACGCTCGCTTCGCTCGCTCAACTTAAGAGTTTAAATAGTTTTCCCAAGGAAATGATGTCAAGGTCCTCTAGATGGCGGTGGATTTTATCCACAAAGTAAAACCCAAATACCTTGGCAATAATAAATAATATTGGAAACATGGCGCCGTGGACAGCGAACGTCGCAAATTTTAAAATTTAAAAAATGTGCAATGTGGGTCTAGCTATAGCACGTGCTCGCTTATCAACGCGTCCAACTGAGCGTTTCCTAGTATGAGTTTTATAATAACAATCAAGTAACAATAGAAACTTGACAACAATCACCTACAATGCATTCAAAAAGCACTTGCAAAGGAAAAGTGGTCCTACGCAAACTAAAAACTTACAAAAAAGCTCATCCATCAACGCGACTAAAAAAAGCGTAGCGGCCTAGTAGGTAGGATTTAGGCCCTTCCTATCATTGCAATTTATTATTACAATCCTGTCGTGTGCAGGGTATTTCAACTCGTTCAAAAATAAAATATAAACAATAAAAAACATACCATCTAGTCTTATGCAAGATTCAGCTTAAAGGCATATTGTCACATAAAACGAAGTAACTATTATATTCAAGAAGACCTACAAAAAATAATAATTCCGTCATATTTGGCATCTATGGGTGATGCCCGCTCCCTCTACAATGGGTTGTTTTGACGCGAGCCCGGGGGCTTGTGACGGTCGTGGTGGTCAACGGATCGAGCGGCGAGGCGAGGCTCGCTGCTCTAGCACGCGGCACCTGCAGTTACGGATTGACAGTGTCTGCATGGAGTCTTTGTCACTATAGTTTTGAGTACTGCTTTTATTTTTCAGTGTAATTTATTGAATATGATATTAGTGGTTACATTCATCATTGTAATATTATGGGTAATGCAAGTGACTGCAGGCTACAAACTACGTAAAAGTTTTCTCAGCAGGAGTATGTATGTGTTCGACCGTGTAATTTACGTGTATATATTGTTGTAAATAGACTATAGTGTCAATGTCGCACAAGAAAATAAGAATGGTGCCACAAGATAACATGGCACTGTGTATGTATATGGATGCAGTAACATATTTGCTAGTACAGTGTATATATTTTCACGGTTTTCCAAAGAAGGACAAATCTCCTAGTCTTGTGAGATACAAATCCTGGCTAGCGAATATTAAACGGGATAAATTAGTATAGACATACCCGAGTATGTTCCAAAAATTTCGTTGAATACAATGAAATTGCCAACAGTTTGAAAATAAAATAGGGAAATGTAACATCAAAACGTGAATCGAAGAACACTAACAGTTCCATCTGTCAAATTGAGAGGTAAATCAGAAGTGCATGTAAAGAAGGAATAAATGTCCACGTATACTCTGGCTAGAAACAAACGTGATCTTATTGAAAACATTACGTTTCCACCAAACAACAAAAAGCTGAAAATTGTAAGTAATGTGATCACAATGACTATTCAACTCAACTATGTAACTGGTCTAGACTGCGCGCCCATTGAAGCGCTCGCTCGCGCGCGGCAGCAAGTCTTCTCTCGGAACCAGGCGAGGAAGACCACCATCTACGTCACGCCGCGTGACGTCACCAACCAACAAAATTGCTCACCAGTCGAGTAAATTGGGGCCGATTTCTTTAATTTTTTTTCTCAAATTCTTCAAATAATTAGAGGTTTAACATATGTCCCCAACAATGCTATATGATCATATGCCTTTAATGCCCTATCCTATGCATCAAATAGAGCTCGAATGTTACATGCTCACATGCCCATACCCTTTCTTTTTCAGTGTTGGGTAAGAAAGGAACATAAGTGGAAATAAATGTTTAGCTTTGGACTATGGTACTGATTTGGCTATTTTTGACATTAGAAGAGTATTTTTCTCAATGATCAATGGTTTGGGAAGTGGACTTTATTACTTTGATGTAAGATTCCACAGCAATAAAAATAAAAAATATGACATTTTATGGAACATTGGTAATATATTGTTAATAAATATATATTAGGCCTATAGGCCGACACTCACAAGTAACGATTATACAATGACAAATCTTTAATTCACTTTTAAAACACTATTGACAGTGCGCCAAGGCCACTACATGAAGTAGGGTTATGTTACGTATATCAGCCTATTATGTCAATAAACGCGAAGCTAGCATTGCGTTTGACTTGTCATTGTTTTAACACGGGATGGGGTTAGACCCAACTTGCCCCTCTAGGTACCATACGGTACCGCATGCAGGAAAAGTCCACACCCGTTGCCGTTGGGCAGAGCTACGTCTGGACACGCTGCAGACCGACAGCAAGCAGGCCTAGGGCTAGCCCCACGTGAACTTATCAACTCTCTAGGTAGGTGCAGTGAGGGTGGATGCGGCAGGTGCTGCCGGCAAATGACAAATTAGCTAACTACTAGACCATCAAAATTCAAAATAATGTATAAATAATTAATTGGCAGTTTGAATTTGTTTCTAATGATTTCAGATTTCTTTTACTTTTAATTATTTTGTGTGATGCTAGAAATTGTTGGTGGGGTTCAGCCCCAATTGCCCTAGGAAATGCCACTGAGCCTCATTGATGGTATTTTGCTATTGGTATATTTAAAAAGTGACTGTTTCAAAAATTGCTTTTAAAATTTGTCTTAAAAGTTCCTAATGAAAAGTAACTTTTAACGTTAATGGTGTCAAAAAAGTAACGCATTACACTCAAAACGTTACTAGGATACTCAACACCATGCACAGTTGGCCAGAAAACGGTAAATGCATGTGGACAATGGGCATAGTTGCAGGTTGTGTTATCGTTCCTGGAAAAGTCTAATAGAATTTTGCAAAACTATTAAGCTAACACAATCAAATTTTGCTCTCTCGTTACTGGGCAATTGTGCATCGATTATAAACCTTTCACCTTTCAGGAACAACATCCAGCCGATTTGCAATTTCCCCTTGCAGGTGTGCAACGGTGACAGACAATGCAGTGGGTACAGAGGTGAAAGTCGTTTCGCCTGGCATCCGTATCTTGAGGGTTGCGATGCCAGAATGTTGGAAGATTTCTCGCTCTTGCAAACGCTCGCAAGCATGAGACTGAAGTTGAAGTAATGCTTGAAGACATTGGTCTACATTAACTTTCAGAGTGGTCGAGTATGTAGTTGCCAGTTTCTGGAAAGAGTGAAAAGTAGGCCTATTGTCAATTTAGGCCTGGGGTAGGCTTTGTCGTTTTGATATAAGGATAGCTTACAATAATTCCATTTGATGACAAAAATCACAATAAATATTAGTAGCCTATGTTTTTCAAAGCGTGGGGGGACGAGTATTTGTCCCTCGCCCTGGATAGGCCTATGCCATTGTAGCTGCTTTATTTTGGCTTATTATAAAGAATTAGGCCTACCGTAGGCCTACTCAGCGAACATGGTTAGAATAGGGTTTTACGTCATGTGATGCACTATTCAAACAATGGTAGGCTACATTACATATTATTATAATATCTCAGTGGAAATAGTATAGGCATAACATTATTCATTGTCAAACATAGGCCTACCCAATATACCGTAAGCTAACAATTATAGGCCTAAGTAGGCTTATAATAGGCTTAATTAATAATTAGTAATCATTATTTATACCTAGTCATAAAAATGTTCTTCCCGAAAAATCAAATTATTATATGATAGGCCCTAATATTATCAAGCATACTAGGCCTAGCCCTAGCATATTGGTAGGCCCATGCTTGGGTACCGGTACCATAGGCCTACTGAGTAAAGGCCGATGCACAATTGCCCGCGGGTAACGATAACGTTAGGTACCGTTAACTATAACGGGAACAAAGTTGAATCACATGTTAACTTATGACATGATGCACAATAAAGCTTCCCGTTGCCGGTTGTTCCCGTATCCCGGCAACGACAATGGGAACATCACCAAGTTTTAACTTTCCGTAACGTTCCCGTTCCGTACGTTACCGGAAACAATCGGAATCAAGATGAACACGTCCTAAAACTATTTTATCAGCTGATTGATGGTTTATA
Organism: Sweltsa coloradensis; assembly: GCA_024449915.1. Taxonomy (NCBI): domain Eukaryota; kingdom Metazoa; phylum Arthropoda; class Insecta; order Plecoptera; family Chloroperlidae; genus Sweltsa; species Sweltsa coloradensis. The sequence goes on along the minus strand of JAMZAV010000122.1, from coordinate 1,075,392 downwards.
ATACGCGAGTAATATGCAAAATAAATTGAATACAAATAGGCCTATGCGGATTAACAAAATAACAAAATATAATTAACACACTTATTATTTGATTTGTTCCTGTCGGTTTGCTTCACGGGCTATTGTGCATCGAAGCCCTTAACGTTAGCGTCTTCCTGTTCTCGTTACTGGGCAATTGTGCATCGGCCTTAATTCTTATAAAGATAAGGTTATGTTTAACTGATTTGGTTTAAGGGCACATCAACCATGAGGTCCCTAGAGCCCAGGCCTGTGGAAAAATATTTAGTAGCCCTAGGGGCTAGGCCTAGGCCCTAGTAGTTTTAGGGCGCTTTATCAGCAAAGATTATTCTTATTAGGCCTAGGCCTAGCCCTAGCCTAATAAAAATTGTGAAAGTTAAGTTTATGTTTACATTTAATTTAGCTCCAACATAGAGCCTAGAGAATGTATATGAAAGTATTTTTTGGCCTGGGCCCTACGACTACGTAGAAATGACAGACCTAGCCCCCTATGCTATCCCCTAGTCATTAGTCCTGGACTGAGAAAGTGAGGTTATGTCAACAATGATAGCACACAAAATTATTCACCTTCAGTTCTTCTTCACAACTCCCTGTCGCTTCCTCGAAATACGGAGGAAGCCAAAGTTTAGTTTGATCATTATTAAGCTTCTCTCTTATTTGTATAAGAATAGCCTCGGCTTTTAAATCAGGATTCATTTTCACAATTCGCCATCAATAACTCAAAAAACCTTCAACCTGCGCTCAACAATAACTTTTGATCTGTTTTGTATGGCAGGTTGCCTATGCTGCAAATCTCAAGGGGCTGGCGTTCTTTTTCTTTTTCTTGTGGTTATATTTATTGCTTGGCCAGAAGTCTTACATTGTCCAAAAATTATTAAACCTGGAAAACATTGAAATAAACCAATTTATTATAATCAGCAGTGGCGTAAGTACTGGGGGAAGGAGGGGGGCGATGGAGGGGGGCTACCCCTCCCAAATTCGGAATGGGGGGGCGAGGGGGTACAATTTTTATTTCATAATGAGATATGGTACATAGATATTGAGATAATTTTCTTATTTTGTAATTTTTTCACACATCTTTTACGTTTAGGTTTTTGTCAAAAACAAATCATTAAAATATTCTAATCACACTTAAGCAATCAAAAAAAAATCCGGGGCCGTGCGCCCGGTACCTCCCATACACAATCATGTACGGTACTTTACAAAGAAAAAAGCGTATTCCCATAAATTATTTTTGGATGACACCATATGACTATGAACACATACCCCTTTCCAAAGATAATACTATTAATAACTACGCCCCTTTCACTAGTCATGCTGACCATTGATCTTTTGAGGTTACAAAAATGTTCGCTGTTCCATTGTTCGATCGTCGGAGCCGAAAAAGTTTGCTAATTGTCACTGAAAATCGTTACTTATGTGACCATGGATGATGTGACTGAGTGGGTGGACTCTAAATGAGTAAAAAATTGTGTATGGGTTAACTTTGCATTATTCTTTCCAAAAAGTCATAAAGGTAAAATTTTTAATTCATTGAATTGAAATGTTTCTACACAAATACTGTAAAGGAATAAAAAAGGCCAGACTAATTTTTTTTTTTAAATTTGTAGTGTTTCAAAAATGTATTTGACTTCTATTGTATCTGGGAAGGGAGAGAAAGAGAAGAGTGGAGAAGGCTTCAGCTATTCAACCAACGGAATACAGTGAAGGCCAGTTTGAAGGGTTCAGCCCCATTGTAGACCAAACAATAATAACCACAATCGCATACACATACAAAATATTTTATGTTTGCAAGTTATTGTTGCGTTTAAGTGTTGTAGGCCCAGAGCCTATCAAGCTTCGTACTTCACCGAGTGTCATTGCAATGGTTTGGTCTTCTCAACATTGCTGCAACCATAATAACCGGCCTATATCAAACATTACGAAAACTATCTCCACTACCCCCCCCCCCCTTTTTCTGTCTGGGCCTGGGGTACAATTTGGCTCAGAGTATGGCTCTTCAAATCGTAAAAGACGAGGAAAGAGCTAAAGTCCATCTCGCAAACATAAGATAGTATGTAGGGGAGTATATTTATTCCCAGAAACTAGAGGCGAGCTCGGGGACCTCTCCCCTTCCCTTGACGACCTCCCCAGCGACGACGATAATGATAACACGAACGATGTCAAAAACGATGACGACCACGACGTGAGAACACCCCTTTCCTCCACCTACCCGCTTAGCTGATGGTTCTGACTTGCAATGGTATTTCCTCCCCACATCCCCTAAGTTGTCTCCGCCCTGATCTAACAAACCACTATTTTCTCGTATCTCTAGTCAGGCGAGGTGACAACTCCTGCATGCTCACGTGGCGAATGTAAAACGCAGAATCTAGGGAGGATGAACTGCGTATTTAACGTATTAGACGCACACGTCATCATCACGCCCTATATCTCGTTACGGGCAATCTGTGCGGGACCGATCATATAACCGTGTGGTGAGAGGAATGTTGTTGTCACAGATTGATCCATATCCATATTGGTTCGATCGTAACTCACACAGTATAAGAGGCTTGGAGATGAGACGCTCAGCTTCTACAGAGCGCAGTACCTTTTCAATTACATGCAGGAAATCAAATTATTTTGGTTATGTTTCCACACTGTGATAGCTAACTCAAATTTCTCAATTTCATTAATCTGGAAACACTCCCGTAAGTGTAATTGGTTTTATGGAAATCAATCCAAAAATTACAAATACATCTGCATGTGCATCTCACACCGCTGAGATGGATTTTGTAATTTTTGGATCGATTTCCATAACATCAAAATACCTATAATTAGACATACTTGAGCCCTGAGCAAGTTATACCCACGAGAAATTTAGATTTTTCATTTTTTATTACACAATTTGTCATCTTCAGTTTCGTAGGTGTGGACTGAAGCAACCCTTGTAATCTCTCCAGTTGGTGTTGCTGGTGGCGAGTATCTAACCGGCGGTCTTCCCCAACGCATGGTGCTGGCTAGGCTCTCGTTAGAGAATTGCAGTATAGAGAGTCTAGTCATGGAGGCGTAAATATCTAATTGCCCGATTAAAACTGACTTATTCCTGACGTAGTGGTATCATTTCCTTATTCTATCAACGAATAATAATTAAGTGTTTCTAAACGATGCCAGAGTGGAAACCTGTGAAGATATTGCACGTGCAAAGCGTGTCGTTCTCTGCGAGTTATGTTCACGATATGATATGATATGGTCTAGCTAGAGTAGAAGCCGGTAACAATATATTGCCTCTCGCAGTGGCGTAGTTAGGAATAATTTCCAGGGGGGGTTATAGTGCACGGAAGTCGAGGTCTGGGGCAAAGCTCCAGCCTAGAGAGTGGGGACCCGTGATTTTTTCACTATATTACAGTAACGGTTCTTTCTTGATGTTTTTACTGAAAAATTGCAACTCAATGGATTGCCGTTGGTTTCTGTAGGATTTCACTGACACTGATTTTGGGGGTAAAGTTTCAATTCGATAGCCCATCATTGTATAGGCCCTACGGGCCTACCAGTATACAAGTATGATAGGCACTATAACAGAGGCAGTTTTAAAAACATCAATGAATAATTAAAAAACTAAAACTAAACTTTTTGCACTTGACTCTAAAAAAGATCCTAACGTTTGCAGCAAAGCATCTCTTTGCGAACTAAAACTACAGCAAAACTAAACTAAATGTCATCAAGTATGAACGGGGAGTGGCTTATTTTAGACAATTTCAACGTACTTTTGGATGTAATGACAAATTATATAGCAAAACTTGCTTGTTTTACTTGGTTTCCCAAGGTGAAGTGACTGTTTGTACCAACCAAAAACTACAGATTGATAGGCTCGTGAAGGTTTCGATGAGGAGGGGGGGGGGGTTCATCTGCTTACTCCCTTCACCCCCTCTAGATACGCCCATGCATGCAACCAACTTTATTGTTGAAAGGTTTGCAATGAACAATTAAAATCAAAATAATGTGTGTTTTTTATTTGTTCGGAAGTTCAACTTCAAACATTTCCCCTTTAATAAAAAAAATTACTTAGCAATATTATTTTACAATTTTTACCCATTTCCGTTATAGTCATTTCGGGTAATTTAAACAGTAGGGTAAATTAATCATAGTTTTGAAAATAGTTGGTACTACGGTTCACCAAACTTCTTTACCTGAAAAGCCAGTCAAAATCTGGTCCTAATTAGTAACAAGTCAACGACAATTAAGTGTTAATACATCAGTCCGTTGTTTCCATAGATACTAATGTACCAGTTGTTTCTTTGTGGACGAATAGAAACTTTCGATGTTTTCAAATTTTAGTGATTTATATTCTATACAGTACACCCTGTTTCTTAGAGATGGCTGGTGCCCGCCGAGCGGTCCTGGAAGGCGCTTTAGTAGACGCCATCTACGCGATGCGGGAATCACAAGGCAGCTCTGCAGAAACCATCCAGAGGTTCATAATGACTTACCCCATCCCGGGGATGCCAGCTCGCGTTCAGTTTACGACCCTTCACAGAGTCCTGGATGAGGCTGTTGAAAATGAGACCTTAAGTTGCTCTAAAGGACTCTACAAGGTAAGTCTTAATATAATAGGCCAACTTATTATTAGAATATATTTTGTACGGTTTGTCCAACGAATGTAGCAAATACCCTGCTTTGTACCTACTCTCATAATATTACGAGGCCTATATTATGTAACTATACAGCATATGCACACTAACTAAATTTCGTGACCGCCTGTTGACCCGGCCATCAGATAGAAAGACTGAAGATTGAAAGATTGAAGACCCATCCATTACTCACCGCAACAAAATCAACTGAATCAAATTAGTGTTTAAATGGCTTTGCACGAGTGTTATAGCCTAACACTTTTGTCATCCAGGCCATTTTGGTTATCCAGGACAAATTGTAATATTAGTGTTTTTACTTTTTTGGTATCGTTTTCTTCAGAGAAAAAAATCCCCCCGTCCGGGCCCGGGGTAGAATTGGCCCAGAGCATGGCTCTGCTAATCGTAAAAGGCGATTCAAGAGAATAAGTCCACCTCGCAAACATCAGCTAGTAAGAAAGGTATATTAATCTCCAAGTCTAGGGGCGAGCTCTGGCGGTCGTCGTCGAGGAAATTTCCCCTTCCCATTTATTACCTCCCTGACGACGACGACAATGACAACACGGACGGTGACACAGACGAAGACGATCACGACGTGGGGAAACACGAACCCCTGCCCTCTCCATACCCTCCCTTTCCCTCTGTCCTTTGCCTGAGCCCGGCCTGAACACCACAGACGACAGGTCCTCCCCCGACCCGACCCCGGTCCCTTGCCCCCGGCCACCTACTCCCATGCCCTCTTCTTGCTTGTGGCGGGTTCTGACCAGCACAAACCTGTCCACCCTGCGTTACTAACATTCATCCCTTTAGAAAAAATATATGTACCGGTACTTATTATCTAATTAATAAATTACATTATCGCAGGAGGCGCAATATGACCTAATGGTTGACGCGCCCTTAAACCTAACAAACTTCAAATTTAAGAAAAAAATCCAAATTCCACAATAATCTGACGACTAGGCAGATTAAAGCCGATTTAAGAAATTTCCCAAAACGCAAATTTTCGTAAATTTCTGTATCAACAAAATTGAAAAATTCGTACAAAATCACAGTTGCAAGATATAATTTTTTAAACAGTCTTTTAAGTGTAGTATTATGCTCTAGATTATGTGGTCAAAAGTATTTTTTGGGGGTAAGAGCCCCTTTAAGCGTTTTCGATTTAATTCGTTTACAGATTTGTAGTAGAACCCTGTTGCAACAGCCCCGAGAGAAAGCGACCCGCCTGTACCAAGTCCGGGGACGAAGTGGTGGATGCCAGCAGAAACCGCACACGTAGACGACCTAGCCCCTGTCAAGCAAGCTCTGGCAGCCGAGCAAGCTCTTGCAGCCGCAAACGAAAGTGCGTCCGTCGCATAGTCAAGCAGCACGCAAGTCAAGTCAACCGCGGCGCACTCCGACGCAGTCGTTCGGGAAGCAGCAGAAGCTTTGGCAGCCGCGGAAGCTCTTGCGGCAACGGTCGTCGTCGCCCCCGCCACGGACGAGATTGCGATTGTCGCTCTTGCGTAATCAAGCGGCGTGCACGTCAAGTCCGGCGCCGCGCACTGCGTCGCAGTCGCTCGGGAAGCAGCAGACGATCGGGCAGCCACCGTCGTCGCCACCGTCGTCGCCGCCGTCCCCACGCGCGAAATTGTATTTGTCCCCGTTGCGTAATCAAGAACCATGCGCGTAAAGCCCGGCGCTGCGCTCAACGAGGGCAGAAGCCTGTCTCCCGGGGACGCAGGAGCAGGAGTCGCTCAACGGAATCGAACGTAGACGCAACGAGACGCGCGGCGATCAAGGCGCAATCGCGCAGGTGCACGACGACCAAAGCGCCATGTCGCAGTCGTTCGGGAAGCAGCAGACGATCGGTCAGCTGCGGAAGCTCTTGCAGCCACCGTCGTCGCCGACGTCGCCACGGACGACATTGTAATTGTTGCATTTGTCGGAGTGCTCGACAAGTCTCGCGCCGTCGCTCTCTCCGACGACGATCACGCAGCAAACCCCGGCGCTGCGGTCAACGAGGGCGGAAGCCTGTCTCCCGGAGACGCAGGAGCAGGAGTCGCTCAATGGAGTCTAACGTGGACGCAACGAGACGCGCGGCGATCAAGGCGCCATGTCGCAGACGCACGACGACCAATGCGCAATCGCGCAGGCGCACGACGACCAAAGCGCCATGTCGCAAGCGTACGGCGACCAAGGAAACTATGCGCAAGCAGAGACGCGCCCCCCGCAATAAGAATCCTGTCAAACGCAAGCGACGCGTGTCAAAATCGGAGCACCCTGATCACGAACCCCTGGCGCCCAACGGCACCCACCCTGCCTACGGTCGGGCTGCGAAGGGGAAGGCACCGCGTCGTCGTCGTGGTGGCCCCCGTTAAATATTTTCAAAAGTTCCAAGACTTGGTACTAACATTTATTTTTTATTGTAGTGAACGACCGATTTAATTAAAGAATACAAAATTATTGTGTTATAGTTAATAATTAGTTTCTGGAACAAAGTTAGTGAATAAATTATATTTTATACTTTTGCCTGTGTGATTATTTTGTAATATTTACCAATATTTCGAAGCAATTTCACCTTCTTCTCATCGACCACGCTTCTAGGCCTATTCAATGGACCAACTAACCGAAACACCTTAGCCAAATGGACGTCAGCTCTGAGAAGGTAACTTTAACTTTTGAATTGCTGGTTCACAGTGCTTACCCGGAAAGTTGGAGACACGGGTTCAAACCCCGGTAAGGTTGGATTTTTCAATTTCTGAATTGTATAAAATATCATAATTCATATTTCATATAGACCTGTGATAGGATGAGGAAAATGACCCTGGGAGTAAAGGGGACGGGGCTAATTTTTTTAAATTTACATCATTCCGTACTCGGCATCTCTACCGGAGATTTCAATGCACGATAAGATTTTATTTGTGTGTTCTTGGACAATTTGTTGATTATTATTAGAGCTTAGCTCTGTATTTTTATTTATATTTGTATTATTATAATCGTAGATAATAGTATTATAATTATCCTCTTACATGACGCAATCATCAGCCACCAACACCAGCGGCTGCGCACTACCCATGGCGCATCGAAGATACAGACAGCATCCTGCAAGGCGGTGTAATTGATTAAGAATGGATGTGGATGATCTCGAACCACACAATCATTACGGTTACGTAACGTCGATCATCTGGATGGTGCAACGTGTAGAAGCTACGCGACTCGCCGACAAGGTGGTTTGTATCTTGCTGACGTCACTCACGTGTTCACGAGTTCAATACGCGAGACATAATGGGAGGTCTTCGGTTCGATATCCAATATTGTCAATACAGCAAAGACAACAACAAGCGAACTCAAATAGGGATAGTAAAGCCGTCCGCGGTGTGGCTCTACGAGGACGTGGGTTCGAATCCCGCATAAGACATGGGTTTTTTGCAATCTTCTTTAAATAAATAAATTAATTAATTAATAAATAAATTGTATTTAGAGTCTGCCCACTCAGTTATATAACTGATTTTCAGTGGGGGACAGTAGCGAAGATTCCATTTCACTACACTGGAGAAAAAAATCCGGAATGTTTTTTTTTTCTTTTTTTTCTTTTTTTCTGTATTTTTGTGTGTTTGTTAACACGATTTCATCGTCATCTATCACCACTCAGTCGAATATCTCGTCGTGAATAGCATTAGTGCATTAATATGAGACGTTAAGCAACAGAAATAATCATTTGTATGTTTTAACAGAACAATCCTGGATTTGGAACAAGATTGGAGAAAGGAGTGAATGCTTTTCCATGTAAGGCTTGATATCTCTACCACTGTATCTTGACACAACTTTTGGAGTAGAACAAACGCGGGTGCGGGAGTAAGAAAGCAAATCGACCGACGTATCGACTTAATTTAGGTGGAGGTGCCGAGTAGGTAGTATACAATTCTCGGTGGAGGTGTTCAGCACACAAAAATGCACCTTTTAAAAGAGGCTGAGAACATGAAAGGTCAACAAACACATTGTGTACCATCCTTGGTGAAAGGCAAATTGATGGCTTGGCAGAGGGGGGGGGGGGGGATAGCCAAGTCTAGTATCTGTGTGGACTGCTAGGGATCTGGGGCGAAGCCCCAGTCGCCGGAGGCAAAACTTTTTTGGGGTATCATTGCCCTCGAGATGGCATTAGAAGCGATCTGAGGTATTATTTTGAAAGTAATGTGTGTTAATTGACGCATTATTAACATTACGAGATAAAGTCACTTGATATGTTATGAGATGAGATAGGAATCCAGAGGTGGGGATTTAGCCATCCCCGGCAGGGATACCTTTCAGTAAAACAGAGCCAGGGATGTGTGTCAGGTGTGTATTACCAGAGGGGGGGGGGGAAATCCCCCTCCAACCCCCCCGTCAATTCGCACCCTGGTCACTCCCGTAGGCCTACTCTGAAACACTGAAATACCGAAGAAGTTATTTAAAGTACACGATGTGATTTGTTTGAAATATTATTATCTTAGAATTTCAGAGCATGCCTGTTTGTGCTTCATACAACAGATATCGGGAGATAAGGTCTCCTGTGCAGATAGCAAGAACGTAATTTTGATTGGGATTATAATAGATAATAATTGGGGTTAAACGGCGGGACGCTAGTTATCACTGCGCTATTATAGAGTGCAGTTAATGGTTAAATCATGGACTTGAAATAATATAATTTTTCACTTAAACAATATGTTTCAAAGTTCTACCGAGGGTCTTTGCTTTACAATTCAGCGAAGGCAGCGAATCCTGCGCAGTTAGTGTATGGCGCATACGCAAATGTCAAAAAGGTATCAACATCATAACTATTTTGCAACGTGCATTGGTTTATTAATTGATTCACATGGTGCTTTACGTCTCACAACGCGATTGCACTAGTCGATATGAGGCACATCCTACCTGTTAACAACTCACAGACAGCCATGCCATCTAATGAATAGTACTATAACCATCTAGACACAATATCCTGTCACTCACGTCTAGCTTTATCAAGAACACATGCATTCGGGATTCATTCAAACATTTCACTGTTCCCTATACGCAGAGAATTGTATTGATACAAATTGATACAAAATTCTAGGGATTGGAACCTTTATTCATAACGGTTCCGGTTCTGGTTCCACTTCCAAATTTTATAACTGTTCCGGTTCCAAATCCGATTCCTTATGTATAAAGAAGGTTCCGTGAGAACAGGTTTGTAACGGTTCTTAAATGTTCTGGTTCTACAAGATATTATTTTGTTTAAAATGTGGAAAGTTGTAAATGTAAAATAAAAATTGACTTTTAATTTCACCACAATTTCTCCTTTGCTTATAAAATAAACTTGACCTCTTTCTAGAATCTCCTCAATGCATGCTCGTAGAGAATTATCAGGAGTATTTTTTAAAATATTTTCCATATAACTATAATTACAGTGATTGCATTGTTTTAAAGTTGATTGGTTTTTTGGGTGAAGAGGGTATAGCTCAATTTAAAGTTTTCCCCTCCGACGTAATACTCTTTTTTAAGCCACGACACTTCACGTCAGCTGCTAGATTGGAGCGAATGACAGGCCGCATCATCCAATCTAGCAGTTTCGCTTCACCCGAGACCACCGCAGAATAGTCTAGAACATTTTCGGCAATTATTTCGAAATAGTTTAAAGTTACGAGAGTCTTAATCCGTGCCTTAATCTTAATCAATATTTCTTCCGGGAATTGCGATCTGACGCAACTTTACCAATTTACATAAGTCGGTATCTATCCCGAGTTCGTTTGCGACGTATCAGGTTTCTTGTCACACGAGTCGTTACAGACGGTTTGTCATCGAGCTGTATTTACATAACGATTTGTCTCATTGTTATCTTATAACATTTTGATTATACATACACCCATAGATATTAAACAGCTACAGTAGGCTAGATCCGTAGTCATTAATCCACTTCCGTGACAATTTGAAGCCATCTTGGATATGGCAGTTTGCATGTTTAAGTATATGGGAGCGATTTGTAGCCCAAATATTTTTCAAGTTGGCGTCAGGTTGACAGGTGAGCATATTAGCCATTAACACCAAATGATTACTAAATTCCATTATGCAATGACTTCTTACTGTTTCTGTTTGTGCATTCCCATGCTGCACAAACTAAACCTTATCAAACAATTCAGAAAAATACTTTATTGCATAAATCAAAACGCCAAATCGCCATCTTGAATATGGCAGATTGGCGCTTCAATTTGCTACTCTCGCGCCTGTGCGGACGTATTGGAGACTGCGGATCTAGCCTACTATAGGTATCAAATATCTATGCATACACCCTATACATTTGATGAATCAAAAGCCGATAGTAAAGTCGGCCCATCCGTTTCTAGAACAAGCTCCCTTCTCTATTGGAGTCCTCCCCAGTTCCCTGTTAGCTATAGGCCTACTCACGATCTCATTTTCTCCTAACTTACCTCAGAAGACAAATCTTGACGTTCATGTTGTCTTTCCAATTGTCTTTCTCTCCTACTCAAATTCCCTTGGCTATTTGATCAAACATGAACAATAACGGATAACAATTGTAATGGTATCTAACAGATATCTGTAAAGTACTGCATTACCTCCAGTACAATGTAGAACTGCCCCTCTCACTCCCAGTTATATCCCTTCACTTCAAACAATATACAATATTATTTTATCATAATGGTGCTAAGCTCACTTCTAGTATCACTTCGTGGATCTAATGCAACCTCCATCTTAAGATCCCTAGAGATGCCGAATACATTTCGCTCTCACTCGCAGTTATATATTTTATATAGCCAGTGAAGAATATAGCATTATAATTTATAATAAATGGCTTTACTAGCCCTTCACTCACGCCTCTAGTTCTAACCGTGTTCTAACAGTGAATAAAACTATTCTTTGGCGTTACGCTGTCGAACACGCCTTTATAAAATAGTGCAAGTAAAATACCTCAAGCACGTTTTCTTCTAGCAGCTCGATTTAACTTTGGACGAAAGCATCATTCTCTTTTATGTATAATTTACATAATATACGAATAAGTAGAGCATCAGCAACAACAACAACAATAATATATATTTATTTTATAATACTTATTTGTTGGAAATAAACGTATTTACTCTCCAGCACTCTCCAATCAGACAGGTATGATCATCACGAGTAACTGTTTTTTTAATTAAGGGCGCGTCAACCGTACCGTTAGGACATAATGCTCCACCTTGGTCTATGGGCAATCGTGAGGAAAAGCTCATGCTAGTCATAACCAGGGCGCGTCAACCGTACCGTTAGGACATAATGCTCCACCTTGGTCTATGGGCAATCGGGAGGAAAAGCTCATGCTAGTCATAACCAGGGCGCGTCAACCGTACCGTTAGGACATAATGCTCCACCTTGGTCTATGGGCAATCGTGAGGAAAAGCTCATGCTAGTCATAACCCAGGGCGCGTCAACCGTACCGTTAGGACATAATGCTCCACCTTGGTCTATGGGCAATCGTGAGGAAAAGCTCATGCTAGTCATAACCAGCTACGGGCTAAGGGGAGGAAAGGGGAGGCTTCTCACACGTCGTGGTCGTCATGGTCTTTCTCATCGTCAGGGAGGTCGTCGAGGGTCGGGAGGCGGTTCCCCGACGACGATTGCCAGAGCTCGCCTCTAGTTTTATTATTATTATTTATTTCGAAATTGTACACATAATCGTATATTAAGCTGCACAACTCCATAGAAAAGTTAGAAAAGGGCCATAAGGCCCCAGTCACAATGTGTCTAACTTACTATGCCTAAGTTATACCATTGAGTATATAACCAAGGTTATATACTCAAAGGTTATACCTTTTAAAACCACATTAAAAAATACAATAAAATAAATTAACAAATATTATAAAAGGTGAAAGTAAAGGGTGAACAATGATGGTATGGTACATATCATATGAAATGAGTTAGTAAAAGGGTGATAACTATAAAAAAAAATTGTGGTTATATACTCCCCTACATACTAGCTTGAGTTTGTGAGATGGACTTTACCTCTTTTCTCGTATTTTACTATTAGCTGAGCTGTTTGGTGATGGTTTGCTTAAAATAATGCAGATCATTCATAGACAAATTACATCAGTATGACATACATGTGACTGTTTCGTATAGAATCTGCTAGCTATATTCAAAGAAATACCTTCAAGCACAGCATGAACACGATTGTTCGAACTAATATAAAAATAAAGTGGACGTGACTCCTTTAAAATAATTAACCCATTTGGGTTTGATGGCGATAAAGTGAGAAGCGATATTCCGATCGAGATGGGTGAGGGGGAGAATACCATTACATAAAAACTTGCGTCACATTCACATTCACACAAACATAATGAACATGCCAGGGGACAATAGACCAGCACGCCATCCATGTAGAGTTCGGTTTTATTTCAGTCAAATAGGTCAAACTCGAGGATTTTTGACGTTTCATCGCGGGCGGATGTAGATACGTTTTTTGTTAACTTAATAATAACAGGAAAAGTACGCAAACGACGTAGCCTGTAATAGAAACTGATAAAGTACTGGAATGTGTGATACATTTCGTAATGCATGGTAGAGTTTATACTTTATAGTTCCTAGCATGAATTTTTAGATGATAATGACGTTGGGGCTATTATACCCAAAAATAATTTTTTTACCACAAAATCTATAGCATTATACTATACTATTAAAAAGTTTTTTGATCCTGAAATTGGTAGAAATTGGCGTTTTGGAAAATTTCTTAAATCGGCTTTAGCTTGATTATTTTTTGTTCCACATGGATACTAAAGCATTGTACCAATCTAGAATGGTCCTTGATTACATCGTGCCTGGTTACTAGGCACAAATATACACTCAAACACGCAAAAATATGCATTTCAAAATCACACTCCTTCTTGGTAAACAGAATATTTGGCCCGAACCACTTGCCTAAATTACAAAAATTACCGCGGATTCACAGAAAAGGCTACCGAGTACGTCAATAATGGCCAATATCTTTTTTATCAAAATCCCCCAAGGTCACGGGGCATAAAGGAGATTTTTGCCAATGGAACCTAGCTCGAAAATGAACAAGTTTGACTATTTTTTGTAGGGTCTTGGTGGATCCAATAATTTTTCAGTTACTTTCTTAATTCATAATTAGTTAGCCTGAATTAAATATATTTTTTGAGTTTAGCTGGTGAATACCCCTTAAGTCTTTATTTTACCGAGTTAATGTTTTGGGCACTATTTGTTTTTGTCTGACCGTATAAATATGAGGTATCGAGTATTATACCGACAAAGCATCTTTCGAAAACGGTTATGGGCAGGGGCAAGTATCTGTGATGAAAATCCAATGTTATTTTTCATTTTGTTATGCCCAAAAGAGGCGAAATAAATTAAAAGATTTTTTTAACAAATTAAGATACATAGTAAACTCAAAATGTTGAAGAGAATCAGACAGGGCATAGCCCCATAGCAAATTATGCCTGATTCCCTTCATTACAACTAAATACAAATAGAATACAATTTTTTAATTACCTAACAAAATGTAGTATCAAAATATTAGTTTAGTTTAAATTGATGTATTGTTTAGAACTTTTGCACTGGGATCTTGTAAAGGACTTATAGATTCGTATGCATGTGGTAAAATATAATGGAATCTTTGTTTATCCCCTAAAAGTTGAACTTCTTTAAAAACATTAAAAACATTTTTGTAGCTCTTTATATTTCTCTTGCATTCAGACAGCTTTCATGTAGGACCTATCTTCATGAAATCAGGCCGTGGTTGACACGCCCACTTAAAGTCGAAAACGTGTCTAATTAATAAATGAATGTCTGGTTATTAAGTTGAAGAATGTGTGATTACACTCACGCAACGAGGAGCCAGGCTCGGGACGACGACATCCAGGATATTTCTTCCACTTCGGAGCCGAGATGCCGCGCGCTTGTTGCCAACAACAGTTTGTCCAAGAAGGGTAAAAGCAAAAATAAATCATATTTCGATACCCGGAGACTTGAAGGTCAAAATGATATTTAGTTTATCGTAAAAGTCTTAGAATTGATGAAACGGATATTCTGCACAAAATTTCATTTAATTGACCCCCATTGGGTAGAGCTAGCTCCCTGACCCCCTAAGGTCACCAAAAACGTTCTTTTTCAGTTTTTGCGCAATGTCAACGATATTTTTTTAAATTCAATCGGTCATGTTCGGTTTGTAGTTTTATCATGAGACGTGGTACATTCACAGACGGACGTACGAACAGATTGAGAAACAAGAGTTCGGTCTCATTTCTTAAAATTAGTTATAGTTGTCTATAAACTCGACGATGAACTGAGGTTGAAAACTTACAGGTATATACCTGTTCAAGACCGCTACAATACAGTCCATGTTTTAATTCCCAGCAAATATAGCGTATAGACCAATGCAAGGAATTGATTGTCTTTCGTTATGATAGTACATTGATCATTACTGATTATCTGAATCGTTAAACTTTATATATAATTATTGCCACTTTCCTTTTCGTATCACTGAACGAAAGGAATCCATGAATGTTAAAAATGAAAACATTCATATCGGTAAATAGAACGCGAATAATTTTACATTCTGCTAATCTCGATTATACAAATTACAATGCAACGCTTGATGAATTTTAGTAATCATTGCACATTCTTCCGCGTGATAATTATTTTCTAATTGATAATAATTATGGAATCAGAGTTGATAAACCAGCGGGGGTTTCTCAATGATATTAGATAACCCTGTGAACGAACGCACAGTAAAGCGCGCCTTGGTTGGATTCACACCCGACTGACAGATGAAGACAGTTTAGAAAGCGGTGCATGCGGAAGTGGAGTGAGCAGAGGTGGCGGTGCGTAATCTGCAGAGTTTGCGTAAATCACAGATTCAATCATTTCTTTGCTTTTAATAACTATTTGGTTTGATTATATACACTAAAGAAAGTTTACCGACAGTGTTGGCTCGAGTGTTATGCGCGCGACTCTGATTCGGGAGGTTCCGGGTTCAAATCCTGTCGAGTCCGGCAATCCTGACTGAAGGTTTTTTGCGAGGTTTTCCTCACTCGTTAATGCGAATGCAAGGGAATGAGTCCTCTTAAACAGCCCTCGGACATCCCTTCACTATTGTACCGACTCCAATATACCCATAGAGGGGCATGCATTGCACCCTTGGCAAGTTACCCACGAAAAATAATAATAATTATTACTAAAGAAAGTTTGCTATGAGATTTATGAAATTCTTATTGTTTTCACTAATGACATCAATGGATTTTTAAAATTAGCAAAAAAAGTTGATTTAAGTAAAAACTAATTAGCTACACTGTCTGCTTGGTGCCCTCAACCCTAAATTGGGTTCGCTTTAGCTAGTTACATAGTCCGCTCTTCTAGAAAGCTAGCAGTGGATTAATCGTGTTTTATGTCAAATAATTAGAAGCTAAACAACAAATGTTCAATTAAATTTAATGGCTTTAGACACTCAGTATGCTCATGCATGAAACACGTTATAATGGCGTTGCTTTATATCTAAAATAAAAGTCTAATTCACTTAGAACAGATAACTACATTGTGTGACAACTAGATTTTTCTCGATTTCTTTAATCGGGAAACACTCCCGTGGGTGTAATTGATTAAATGGAAATCAATCCATAAATTACAAAATCCATCTCAACGAAGTTTTACTAGACATATTGTATCGCCCTCGTACAGATCGTATGTTACAGATATGACTGTAGGAGAAGCTAGAAAATAACAAAACAATTTTTTGTTTTGGGACGGGACAACATTCCTTAATTCTCATATTTAGCCGTTATATGTTTTTTTTGCATTAGGGGATACAACGATCTGATACATGATAATATGGCGACAAGAATAATACGTACGCTGATATGATTATGTCCCGGCGATTTAAAAAAAATATACGTTCCTCCTTAATTCAGTCATCTTTCTAGGACTTTTACTAAATCGATCAGAGTTAGGCTGTACAATAGCCTTAAGATTTGATTAGTTTCATTGAATAAATTTGAACGGTATTCTTTGCACATGAACTACCAGGGCCACATGACATTTAAAGTGATTGTTGGTGATTTATTTTGTCACTATCGTAGTTGAAGTAAATTTTACTATAGTAAATTTTTGCATAGTAAGTTCAAATCAACATGATAACTTAGCAACACATGGAAAATTAGTTTTATTATTATATATTTATTCAACAACAGACACATACTTTCCTGTAAAATCCAGAGAACATTAAACTGTAGGAATTACACAAACCATTTCTCATAAAGCCCAGTTTAAACGTACAACATAACCTTAAGGGTTACATAAACTTATAACGTATAGACATGGTTATTTATATATAAAGAGACATGACTGAACATCAAATTATGTATTGATGTTACTTGCAAAAATCATAATACCGAATACCCAATTACTATCGTAATTTCCAAAACGGTGCTTTAGAATGTAGGATTATTTGTGAACATACTCTTCTTTTATACAACTCGCGAAAATTGAGGTTGAATAAATAAACAATAAACCTTGATATAAACATAAGTTAGAAACTTCAGCTGTGCATAAAAAGAGAGAGAGGACTTCAGAAAACAACCCACAGAGATGAAATGAAACAAGCGTGAAAAAGGAGAATGGCATAATATGAAAGCCTAGATGAAGTAGATCTAGCAGTGGTTTGAGTTTAAAGACGATGCGCAAGTTAGATCCTTCATGTATTTGGATGAGCGAAGCGAAGACTTCAATTTCACTGACCCCTCAAAAAATTTAGCTCCAATGTTTTAATTTGTTTTTTTGTTTTTTTGTATTTTTGTCTATTTGTTCGCTCTCTACCAGGCAACGGCATATCCGATCTTGATGAAAATTGAAGGGGACCTTCGAAATCTTTGAACTTAGACCTGCGACGTTTTTGGGTACAATCGAAGAAATATTTCTTATGAATATCGTACTTTTACGATTTTTAGTGCGATATTTTCGTGACATTTGGGCCGATTCTCACCAAACGGGTGGGGCTACAACGTTCATATTTTACATGTACATTAAGGTAATGGTTATGTATTGCTATATGAAAAAAAAAATTGAGCAAGTTAGCCAGAATCTATAGAATAAAGGTTTTAATATGAGTTTTTTTAGGTACATAATAACAATTAACAAGTAACAATAGAAACTTGACAACAATCACCTACAATGCGTTCAAAAAGCTCTTACAAAAGTAAAGAGATACCACGCAAACAAAAAACTTACAAAAAGCTCATCCATCAACGCGACTAAAAAAAGCGTTTGCGAAGCTTCCTAGTAATAAAGAATAATGAAGTAAATAAGTTTTCGTTGTACACTTTTTTCCCTTGTGAAGAACAGATTCAGAAAAGTGATGGTGGGGACTGGAACCCGCGACAGGAAGGGGAGGGTCAAATTTGAAGGGTAGGCAGTAATATTCCTTTACGACTATAACTTGGGATAGCGAACCCGCATCAAAAGTAAATATTATGCATGTTTAGTCTTATTGTAGTAGCAAGGCCAAACCTGAAAAAAATACGAACGTTATTGTGAATTAGTTTGGGAAAGTTGAAGATTAATTTGCAGCTCACGTATTGAAATGTTCTGCACAACTTTGGCTAACCAAGTCTTTGTTTTAGCTACGTAACAAGGTAAAAGTGAGTTACACAAAACAATTGTGATAGTATGATGGCAAGCTAACCACCAAACAATAAGTTATTTCAAGCACTAGACGTGGCTCAGAATTAGCAAGGGATTCCCTGATCGGGCGAATCTCGGGGTTTCCACGGTCTCGGGCTAATGCTGGGACGAGTCTTACTATAACAGATCGTGGACACTTCCACAACTACCCAAGTCAAAAGAGTATCACACACACAGTCCCTACACATGAACTACAATATTTTGTTCTCATCAATTTAGTTCTGAAAATATCTGAATATTGAAACGCGTATAGACTGGATTGTGATGAGAAAATTCTTGACGTGTACGATATAAACTTCCATAGTTTATTTTTAATGTTATCAGTGCACACATACAAAAACTTGTAGAAATACAGCCAAACCTTACACACTTAAAAGGAATGAGATCTAAAAAAAGGGCCAAGCTCATCTACCCTTCCACATAAACGTACAGTGTCCCATAACAGCATCCTCGAAAAGCTTGGCAAAATAGAATTTGCGATTTTTAATTTAACGTAATAGTTTATCCAAGTTCTTTTTTTCTAATTAATTTAAACGTAATAACATGCAAATTCTATTTTGCCAAGCTTTTCGAGGATGCTGTTATGGGACACTGTACGTTTATGTGGAAGGGTAGATGAGCTTGGCCCTTTTTTTAGATCTCATTCCTTTTAAGTGTGTAAGGTTTGGCTGTATTTCTACAAGTTTTTGTTATGTGTGTGATCTCATTACTTTTTCAAGTTCCATTACAAAATTATTTGCTAAAATATAATATTTTTATCAAAGTTGATTTAAATTCTATGGTATTAGCAGTAACAATATAGGATGTAAAATATCTAGACCCGGATTCATGTACATCCTGGGTATAGGTGGTATAACCATGGTATAACGACGGTATAAGGACTGGACCCCAATTCTTGAGTTCGTGGAGATGAGTTGAAAACGCAATTTGAAAACGAAGTCGTTTTCGTTTTCGAAGGAATTGGTATTCTTGAACGGTATCGTGGAAAACGTCATGGGTTGTGAGTTGAAAGCATTGATATTAAACCCCTATAGAAGGCTAGATTAGCAGTCTCCTATACCTCCGCACAGGCGCGAGCGTAGCAAATTGAAGACTCAACCGGCCCATTTCAAGATGGCGATTTGGTGTTTTAATTATGCTTTTTTAATGCAATAAAGTATTTTACTGGATTGTTTGATATGGTTTTAGCTTGTGCAGCATGGTATTAAACAAAAGAAACAATACGAAGTGATTGCATAAGGGAATTTAGTAATCATTTGGTGTTAAAGGCTAGTATGCTTACCTGTCAACCTGGCGGCAATCTTGAGAACTATTTGGCCACAAATCGCTCCCATTTGATTAACATGTAAACTGTCATTTTAAGATGGCTTCTAATTGTACCGGAAGTGGACCACCGACTGCTGGTCTAGCCAATTATATAGGATGTATACCTCCTTGGATGTATATGGTTGAAAGAGTATCACGAAATCCAAACACTTTAAAAAGATTTGCGTATAGCAAAGAGCTCGAAAAAGTTCTATATTTATTCTAGATGGCAGTGCCTTCATAAACGCGGGCCAATCGAAAGACAAGTTGTATGAAATGATTTGATTGTTGCAATTATGTAAACAAACAGTTGAGCAAGTTCATATCAGAACAATGTTGTGCTGGCATAGGGTTGGCTAGGCTTGTCAAACATGTAATGTAAGTATGAATTTTACTAGTCCTATAGCCAAATGGAACTTTAGACCTACACTTTTGCATTATAAATAATTTTCCACATCTGGGCCTAGGCCAGGGACGGTTTCTGATTTGTTTTATGAGAGTACAATGACACCTTTTCTCGTTCCACACAAAGAAGAAAAATTTTAAATGTCCGCTATTTGTTTACGTATCGCACTTTCCCGCCTAACTCTGCTTATACCGTCAACAAGTGTCAAGTAACTATGGTTACTTGTTGATTGTATGCCAAGTGTTTTAAGGCTTATTTTAAAACCTTTATTTGGAAGCCTTCCAACAAACTTTTTCAACTTTTTTTTTCAAAAGAGACTATATTTCTATAACCTTAATGTCCATGTAAAATATGAACATTGTAGTCCCACCCGTCTGGTCAGAATCGCGGGCCGACGTATTAGATGTTAGCAGTAGTAGGCAGTAGTAGGCAGTAGCTAACATCCTTAAAGTGATTTTGAGCATGTTTCAAGCCATTTTTTCACCAAGAAGGAATAATCGTACCACAATAAAATTTGGCATGTGTTGTCAGGTACCTAAATCCCCTCGATTGTGATAGTTTTCAAGTTCACATCACGTTACATGACGGCTGGGTAACTCCTCGAAATCACCCCAACTCTGCTTGGTGTATAAGGTGCTTGAGTGTGTAGCGCACCGCGGCTTGGCTGCGGCGCCCTAACGGGCACCTAGATTGTACAAACATTAGGCCCTCCATAATTTTATCATGGTTACACAGTTGTATTTTTTTAAGTACTTATTTGTGCTTTTGATATTAAATAATGCATTTTCTTATAATATTTAATTTGTAATCAAATACCTAGATTACACTTATGGAGTTTGCTTTATTGTACTTGGGTTATTAAAATAAATAAATAAAACAATATCATAAAAGATAAGTACGTTTGATTGACACTCAAGAGATAGTTTCATCAGTCTCAAAGGTGATTTACAGTGGGGGAACTGTAATTAAAGAGACGCCGAACCAGTTATGCCATGCAAAGCTACAACCTAAATAAAAGGATTTTTGGATTCATATGGTTTGTTGCGCTGCACATTTTTTTCGCCTGCCGGTATAATTTCAAATTTTGTACCGTAAAAATCGTGCAACGCCAGAAACCATATAAAACCAATAATACTTATATTTAGGTTGTAGATAAAAGAGTATAGAAATTATATACAAAAAACCGCTGCTAAAAATTGAATTTTGAACTTGAGCAACTGATTCCAGTAATTTGAATACAATTGTTGATTCTGAGGTTATGTCCCGCCAAAAAAATTTCAAAAAAATTATCCACTCTTTTATAAAGCCCCTCTTACATTCTACTTACTTTTCAGACGTCTTTACTGCATTCTTTAGAAATCATATTTGGGTCTAGGGATTCCCCTTAATTATATAGGGCAAGAATAACCATTATTGACGCCACGGTATACATTCAAGAAAGCTGTGTCGTATTTGTATTATTATCAATGCAGTACTGTCCTACAAAATCAACATGAAGTCACCGTCATCATATTCCCAGGATCACTGCCAGGGGGCGTACCAGTGTCAGTGCATGGCCTGTCACTGTCGTCGGGGAGAAACTCTGCTCTGGTCAAGTATTGTATTGCGTGATAGTGTAGTCTAGTGACCCTAGTCCAATCCAGGCCGCGACTCATCATGGTACAGATACAATCAATGCATTGGCGGATGCCATTACAATGATTGTTGACCACATTAGGACGAACAACCTATGTTTTAGGCGACAAAAAGTTGAGTGTAAAAAGAAATTGTTGCTGACGCACGTTGGTACAGGTTTTTGTGTGTTTGCAACGCTATAGAGCATGATTTAGGTAGAATATGATGATGATTAGGTGGGAAACATTCTAGAAAATTGTGTAGCATATATTAGGTCTATTAATGCAAAATTGTCCAACAAAATCAACATCAAATCAAAATCATCAATTTCTTAGAGATACTACGAAGTACAAATTGACAACCTGCCTGTTTTCAGTTTCAGGTAATTAACTATTGTAGTGTGTGAGAACAGTTAGGCGGAATGACCAACAGTTATTACTTATTGTTACAGGTAGATCTACGTATAAATAGAGTTTTGTGAATAGATGCTCCTTCCATATAGTATCTATAATTTGTTTACACACAATTTTATTCGACTGATATTAATTCAACCTTGATGACATAATTTCGAAATAAAAATATGAAAAATCTTCATACACAAGTTTTTTAGGGTGGCCAAAAAATAGATGCTACAAAACGCCA
Organism: Sweltsa coloradensis; assembly: GCA_024449915.1. Taxonomy (NCBI): domain Eukaryota; kingdom Metazoa; phylum Arthropoda; class Insecta; order Plecoptera; family Chloroperlidae; genus Sweltsa; species Sweltsa coloradensis. Next base: position 1,053,132 of record JAMZAV010000122.1, on the reverse strand, counting down.
CAAAATGACACTTAAAAATGCTATACGTACCTACTTATTATATATAGGGCTCAGTCCAAACAAACAGGCATGCATCGATGTGGTGATCTCCGCAAAAGTATTTACTGTCCAAACGAAGTGGCACCAAAGATACTTAAGATAAGATAAGTTAAGTTCTTTAATAATCTTAGTAAAAATATCGTCCTCAACATGTTGACTAAGGAGCCCCGCATCGGTCGCAGCAAGGCGAATATTTATCTTGTTATCTTTCAAACGAACAATACCCAACTCATTAACACATTGCACTTTCCGAAAGTGATTGAATTAATTAGTGAAAATTGAATATTTTATAACCACACGCCACTTGGATTAGTTCGTAGTTATTAGAGCTTGAATTGATGGTAAAACTAATCGGTTAAAATAACCAACACAAATCTATAGTACAATAAAAGTCTTTCTCTGTAGTTTTATTTGCAGAGATGAATCTAAGTTCTTTGTTTTTGGAAAGTGAGTTAGAAAACTAATATCCAGCCGGGATCTTAACCAAGGACCTTCAAAGTCTGTGTTCATGAACTGTTACTTTTTATAATTACAAAGACAAGCCATTATTATATTTATCTTATCATATATATATATATCTCATTACTCTGAACTAGATTACTTTTAATTTATTGCGTACAGTTAGGTTTTACGTCAAGTTAAACGTAGATTTATTTATCTTATTAATGACCTAATCACCATACGATTGTCCACCCCCTCGCTTTAAAGATGTCGCTATAGTATAAAAGTAATATAGATGTATAAAAAATTAGTTGTTTGCACATTATTTTATAAAGAAAGGCTGATGACCCATCAATTTTTATTTATTTATTGTTTATTTATTTATTTAACGTCTATCATATTCATTTAAAAAACTGATTTACATAGGAGGACAACTAAATAAATTTAGTTACATAAATGTAAACGCAATCAAGAACTATTGTTAAAAAATTTTGAAATAGTAATATAATAACAAAGTATAATAAGAGAATAATTTTGCTAACAAATTCAAATTGGATACTTAATTAAAAAATTAATAACCAAAATAAAAAGAGGTGGAAAATGAAAGAAAAGAATGGAAAAGAAAAAAGAAAGAAAATGAAAAAAGAAAAACATTAAGAAATTAATTTTGAGTTCTTTTTGCTACTTGTCACAACAACACACATGTTGATTTAGTGACATGCATCACTTCTTTCAACCTTTCTACGAAGTATAATCATAATCACATATTCATCGCCCATTTCACTTTCCGAGACGTGATTAACGAGTCTACAGCAGATTCAAAACATGTTTGATCTAGTCTATACGAGATTGTTCTAATATTTTCCTTTTCGGCGCTGTGATGGTTTTAAGCTAAACGCCAAATAGAGCCAATCTAAGACTAATTATTGTTGGAGTGAAATCGTACTCAATCTTAATCAAACGGAGTAATTAAAAACTCGAAGAAATTGTTTTCTCGAACCTGCTGAAGCGATGCAGAGTTAACAGATCCAAGGTAGCAAGTAGTAGTAGTAAGAAGAAGAAGAAAAAAAAAAAGACCTGTAGAGAGAGGTTTCGAATGACAGATTGCCAAGATGTCGAGAAATATTAACAGCTCCGACCGGGACTAGAACCCGGGTCCCTCACTCTTCGAGAGCTCTCAGCACGGGTTAGCTTATTACTCCGGTAAAATTAATTTTATTTATCTATTTAAATTTTACACACATTTTAAACATTATATTGTCATTGTAGATTATTTCTAATATGGATCTTCTTTTGGTAGTATGAATGTTGATTATTAAGTGCACAACGTATAGTCTAATACTAGTTTTATATTATTATTATTTATTGTTTTTGTAAATCAGTTTTTAAGCCTGATTTTTGATAGACGTTAAACAAATACATAATATACCGTACACATATTTTATGAACCTAATTTCATATAAATTTAAGTATTTGACATTCGTTCATTATCTATAAAGTTACACCGAAAATAACAAATTTAATAGCTTGTATCCGTATTTAAATATATTATATGAACATTTTTTCTCCTTACAACACAAACACATACCCGTACCGGCATCGGGGGATGCCAGTACGGGTACTAACAAGTAACAACACCCCCGCCCCCCCTCTCCTCAACAGGAACTACATCATCACATGGCACTGCAATGCACAACGTAATATCACTGACTTCCTGAATAATCTCGATCTAGAATTGTAGGTAGTTTTAATCAGACTTCGATCCTACATTTCTCTTTCCGATGCCCGACATGACACCGGCAATCATGCCTAAAGGTTTTTCCAAGGATTCTTCAGTCAAAAAAGTGAATAGTGGGGACTTTATTTACTTTTAATTTCATTTTTTATTTAACACCAGAACACGTGCAACAGATTATGCCATTTTGGCGTCCTCCACAAACATTGTTTGATTAATTTTTGTTGCTTACCGTCTCTATTATTACATCATAGTTATTTGAGACGATGAGTGGTGATAGATGAGGGTGAAGGACAATTACTACAAACCTATGCCTTATGCGGGATTCGAACCCGCGTCCTCGTTGTGTCTTACGCTTCGGACACCTAATCGTAGGAGCTAGAGCCACCGCGGACGGCTTACTCCAACCCACGAACCCACGGATATTCCGTTTCAACCACATCAGGGGTACGTGTAATCAATCCAGAAATTAAAAAGTCCATCTTAGCCTGGTATCGAACCCAGGTCTCCCGTTTGCCGGTCACCATCCATGCAGGTATAGGTTTGAAACAAAATATGCTTTTTTTTACAAATATATTTATCAATATATTTTTTCTGCACCTGACAGACGTCAACAAAGCCCCCCCCCCATAAGACCGGTCCAGCGTGACTGACTAGTGACTACCGCATGGCGCTCTAGTGTTATGAATAAATTACCTGCGGTCTCAGGTAGGTAGGTTTGCGCATGCGCGCCAGCGAGAGCTGACCAACATCCTTGCAGCTCTGTGCACCAACCAACCCGCGTTCTCCATTGTAAACCGCGCGACGGTGAGGTCTGGACGTACGTTGCGAGTGTGTTGTTGAATCTAATACTAATACAGACGCGTTGTTGTTGTTTCGTTTGACAACGACCTGTCAACGACGAGTGCGAGTGAGTGAAGTGACATGTATTGTTAGTGGGAAGCCTCTCCGTGGACTAAGGACCAAACCAAGGTAATTCTAGAATTCTTTGTCTTATTTTAAGTTAGTACCTTTAAATTAAGCACGCGTATCTGACACTGACGTACCAACATCCATCCTTTGTTATTTGATTTCATCATAGAATCTTTGTGAAACTTGAAAGATAATTTAATATACATTTTCTTTATTTTATCATAGTTACATTTTATTTGTTATTTTCACCGTAAGTTGTGGAAATACGATGGATTTGGGTTTGGTAAATAGCGCGGCAATACTATAAGAGGCGGACGGGCGCCTCGAGGCATCACGATTGCGGAGTATTCGTGCACCACGGGAACACGAGACGATAGTTTGAAGGGAGGTAACCTACAAGACAGACAAGATTAGTGTAAGAATCTCGGGGTTTCCTAGCTAGGATCGTAAGAGTAAGACCTACTTCTAGTCTAGGACTTGGCAAGCAAGACCTCGCGGACCTTTAAAGAGTTGATGGTGATGGTGCCAGGAGGAAGAAAGGCAAACACTTGGCATTCATGCAGACAGGAAGGTGATTCATAAGAAGCTTTGGAAATTTTTAAAGAAAATAATATCTCTCTCTATAGTATAGGTATAGACTAGGAAAACGCTAAAGTCCCGCCGCGTTGATGGATGAGCTTTTTATAAAGTTTTTAGACTGCGTGGGATATCTTTACTTTTGCGAGTGCTTTGTTGCTTTGTTTTGCTGCCCACGCATTGTAGGTGATTGTTGTCAAGTTTCTATTGTTCCTTGTCAATTTGTTATTATTTACCGTAAAAAAACTTAGCCTATATTTAAAGCTTTATTTCTATGGATTTGGCTAACTTTTTCACTTTTTCTTTCAAAAGGTACTTTATCACCATATCCTTAATGTCCATGTATAAAATGAACGTTGAAGCCCCACCCGTTTGGTCGGAATTGGCCCAAATGGCACGCAAATATCGCATAAAAATCAAAAAAACTTATATTAATAGACTTTATTTCTATGAATTCCGGCTAACTTTTTCAACTTTTTCTTTCAAAAGGTACTACATCACCATAACCTTAATGTCCATGTATAAATATGAACGTTTTAGCCCCACCCGTTTGGTCAAATCGGCCCAAATGTCACGAAAATATCGCACTAAAAATCGAAAAAAATCTTTAAAAGAATACGATATTCATGAGAAATTTGCTTCGATTGTACCAAAAACAATACACCTCTAGTTCAGAGATTTCGAAGGTTCCCTCAAATTTTCATCAAGATCGGATATGCCGTTTGCCTGGTAGAGAGTTAACAAACAGACAGAAAACTAAAAAAAAACAAAAATACAAAAACAAAGCAAAAAAAAAACACCCGAGCTAAATTTTTTGGGGTCTGAAATTGAAGTCTTCGCTTCGCTCATCCAACAACCTTATATTGTCGTATAATTAATTCCAAATCGAAACTAATAAATATCTAATATTTTATATTTTGTCAATGTTTAATTAAACTACATTCAGCTAAGATTGAATACTTTGTCAATGTTTAATTAAACTACATTCAGCTAAGATTGGAATAATTAACATTAATTTCCGTTTCAATAACATTGTGCAAAGTTTCAAGAGTCTGTGATGGCAGTTGGCCTTGCAAAAAGGAAATTCTTAGAACTCTTGAAGCCTTATAGACAATGCCAAATCTGCACGTGGTAACAGTTACTGACATCGCAGATATCCGAAAAATTTGCACAGTTGATATTAAACTTAGTAAAATTAAAAAAAATTGTCTAGAAATATTGAACAAAACATTAAAGTCTACAAAATGTAAATTTCGTCCGTGTGTTGTGGCTAAGTTCATTCATTTCTACGTAAACTGTTGTTAATCTACTACTGTTGGGATGTTCACATATCGCGTCGTATTTGGAAACATCAATGCGTGTGCAGACGCACATTTGGCGATAGGAGGAGAATTCAAATAGTCAACTCTAGCACCTCCCCATCTCACGCAAGGACAAATACTTTCAACGTTTCTTGTTCAGTCGTTTTAATGTTCGAACCCTCAGACCATTGAATGCAAGTCTTGTTTCCCTCACCTGAAATAGATTTTGATTGGCACTTTGCACTCATGATGATGATTAGTTGTTTAACGTTTATATTAATGCACTAAGGCTATTCGAGATGATGAGTGGTGATAGATGACGATGAAGGACGAGTACAAAATACCCATGCCTTATGCGTGATGGGATTCGAACCCACGTCCTCGTAGAGAGAGCCACACGCTTCTGACCAGCGCCCTAATATAGCATTTACCACCGCGGCCGACATTTGGGCGCTCAATCTCATCAACCAGATAGATTGGCAGATAGTGATACAACATTGATTCAAGTGCATGTTGGGGTATCGTCCCACCCACTCACGCGGTTCTGGGTCGTGTTTAACTTAATGGCAAGTGAACACGCGCATACTGGCTAGCGAGGGGTTCACATAAATGTGAGAAGAATTGAACGATAGTCTGAATGCTTCAATTTGTTGAGCCGGACAAATCAATGTGTGGATGCTTTGATGTTTTAGAAAGTCAAATTAAAGTAACGTACCCATCACTAGAAATCAATCATTACCGATTGGTGTGTTTTAGCCAGTCAGACAGCAATTATTAAGACTTCCATCCTGGAGGTTGCAGGTTCGATCACTGAAACACCCTCAGTCCACCTGACTGAGAATGAACTTCAAGTGTGTTCCCAGTCAATAGTCACGACTCGAGAGTGGACTGGTGATGTAATACTAGGGTGAATGAACGTATTTCCTTGAACTATTTTCCAAATTCTTCAAAGTCCACATGCGTGTTATTTGTCCGAAAGCAAGAAGTAGCAATTGATTAATATTGTCCACAGAAACAGCAGCTCTAATGTTGTTGATTATCAAGAATTTGTAATGTTAATACGGATTCAGACAGAAATACCAAATTTAAGTTTAAATTGTATTTAACTTTTATATTGAACATCATCAGAAAGCAGAATCAATTTGAAAATAATATTTAATACAATCCAGAAATAGAATCCAGAACCTGGGTGTTCCTCTTGCCATGTGAACGCTTTCATTAAAAACGCCGCCCGACGAGTTGTATTTTGTATTTTTAGCTTCTATTAAATTTTGTCCAATTACAATACAATCAATTACACCTACAAGAATGTTTCCCAAATCCCAACAAATTAAATCGGTAGCCATTAAAATATAGCTGTATGAAATATTGTCGAGCATAAGCATATTATATATCGCGATCTCTTATTCGATGGCTCTTCGGTTGCATCACCACACATTTCTAGGTGAAAAGTCTTCTCTCGACGCATCTTTGTGTCCGCATGTAGCAACCCAGTGTTTAGCCTACTAGGAAGTCCCACACTTATTTGAATAAACCTCAAGTGTCTGAGAACGTAGGTTGGGTTACCTTACCTCAGCGTTGCCGGATTTACTGTTATCACATATGTGATTGCTTACTAAGTAGACTGAAACGCGTTTGTTGTAAGTTATACGACCGTGTGTGTGTTGTGGGACGGTCACGTGCTCGCAATAACACGTTGCCGAATAATAACAATAACATCTAGCAAACCAGGGAGAAACAGATTGAGTGAGTGGCAGTTTGATTTAGCACGAGGCGGAAGGCGTGTTGTTACATCATCATCAGTATCACACCTGGCTCTCATACTCACATACGTGCACATTGTCATAAACATACGCACTTTCGCACTCGTAAACACTTTTCTTTATTATTTGTTTCGTTTCTTTTGTGTTATGGAATGTAAAGTAAGCTGCAAGAGGCCTACATCGACAGGAATTTGTATATATTCAAAAATACGTTAAAAACGTTTTAATCACAATGGTTGAATTAAAAAATACAGTGCTATACGATACGTCCAAATTGCTGAATACAGAAAATTTGAATTTGTAAAAGATAAAATTATGAAATAATATTTGCTTCTATGAGCGATTCTTTATTTTTGTTTGATAATGACAAGCTCTAATCGACGGATTACCCCTTTTCCTATGTATAGCAGAAAAACCTCATTAGGCATAAGTTTGATAAAGGCGTACTGAAATTTTTGATTTTAGAAGCTGTCCTATATTTTCATCTCCCGAACCTACGATTCGTCGTTATTTCTTGATAAGCATACTCTTAGTCGTCTCATTACACTTCTTTATGCACAATTAGCTAACATTCGTTCACATTTCACAGTCACAATATCCACAACGATGGCAGAGCACTGAAGCACATACACACATACTCGGGCCACACTTCCCCACTCCTAGATTAATTGTCAATCAACTAGTGTTTCACACACACCATGCAACCATCATGCGTCGATATCTGTCGGAATGTCGCTTTGTCCCCAGACATTCATTATCCACCCATCTTTACACCATGCTACTCACCCAAATGTATTCAAATTCGTGCATTTTCGTGACGAATCATGATACGTTCTCTACATTTAAATTTTGAAAGGCCTGGCCTACATGCAATCTTTTATGTATGAGCACATTCGAAAATCTTAGAATTTGATTTAGGCTGTGACTTGTAATACTGCATTCAGCTCTTTGTACAGCTTGTATTCACCATCTGTAGATTGTGTTACCTACTCAATTATTGAGTGTTTGTAAAGCTCATTCAATACTGAACAGTCGATGTAATTCTAAATAATTGAAACACCCAACTACAAAACCTTATTCATTTAAAAGATCGAATATTTAATTGTTTATTAAACAATTTTTCCATTTCCTACCAACTATGGGTACAACAATATCGTACAACCTACCAAACCATCTGAAGACGGGTCAAGCTGTATGAATGGTTTCCTACAAAAATAATAATAAATAATAATAGGATATTATCAATATAAATACTAAACAAATGTAAATTAATGATACGAACAACATAACCTCGATTTTCTCATACTCATTTTGTATGTGTTAACTCTTATCGAAAGTTTCAAGTCCCTGCAACTATTGTACGCCACTGTTGATCTTGAAATCATCAGGCGCGTAGGAACTCCTTTTCGAGTGGGGGGGGAACAAGAAACCTGCTGTGAAGCATGGGGGGTTTGGGGGGCGGAGCCCCCCCAACTACAGCGCCGCAGGCGAAAATTTTGAAAATGAGGTTTTTAGAGTGTGTTTGGTGCGTTCTAGAAAAAAATCGTGGGCTGAATGCAATACCAAATAATGTATTTTTTTACAGTAAAAACTATAAAACTCTAAATAAAATTGGAATACCTACTTAAGAGATAGACAATGCATGCTACAACCATTGAATATGCATAGGCTTATCATTGATCACGTCGAACAATAATAGGATTGTCGAAATTTTTGATCATTACTATAAGGTGGTATAAGGTAAGGGAAAGGGAAGTGGAGAATACACTGCAGACGTGCCAAAACAAGTCATTATCAGTAAGTATAATGGATTAAAAAAATCACTTTCATTGAAAATTCGTTATTCAGAATTTGTTTCCGTGCGTATTTACGGCGAGACTGAATTTCTAAGATTCTAAAGTGGGGGGGTCACGGTAAAAAGTGGGGGGGAAACTCCCCCCATTCCCCCCCCCCTTCCTACGCGCCTGGAAATCATGAACCGAATGTACTGAACATCCTAGAAACTCTCACATGCAGCCTCGCATAAGAAAAATAAGTGACGGCACAGTAAAAATAAACAACTGGTTGAAGTTTGAAAATATGTTAATAACTTTCAAATGCCTGAACATTGAACAACCCATTGGTATTTACTACACGAACCTGGGACCTTGATTAGTAAATCTCCTGATCCAAGAGATTGTAAAGCTACATTCTCCTCGAGGTGTAAGGAGTTGGTCGTGAACTTATCCTCGACCAGATATATTATATTCTGTAGAGTGAAGCTCATGTGCGGTCGATTGCGTCGGGGCCTACAGGGTTGGCTTGGTTGCTTTGGTTTAAAGTACCCAAAAGAAAATCAGTTATATAATATGGCTGAGAGAGACTTTAAAATTAATATGTTTTTTAAATTAAATAATTTTATTTATTTAATTACGTCTATTGGTTATTATTATTTATAGCATTGATATACAGTGAACAATTCTGTTCGTATGTGCAAAACACTTTCAAAATTATTTCATGCTGGAACAGACACGAGTTTGTTATATTTAAAATTATTCAGCATTGATATTGATGAATAAAAGTTTTATGTTGGGATGTCTGGATACATAAAATTATAAGAGGTGAGGTGTGTTTATATAAAAACGTCAATTCTATTAAAAAATAAATATTTGCATGTAATGATTAAATAAAGTTAATTTGTATTCACAAACACAACAGATACGATTTGAAAGGGAGTGAGATACTGATAGCTAGTAATGATTTCAAGGTATGCCTACACAATGTAGATACTAAGATATAGCATATGTACTAGTGTACTTATTACCTGTGTGAAAAGATGAACAACAAAGAAGATTACAATCCATACTATGGAGCAACATAGTAAAACATATGCGAGAAAAATAATATTAATACATTTTGTTATCGCTCGTGCTGAGTGCTAAGTGCTGCAAGATGTAGCCTGTGCTGTGTGGGAACTGAGGTGAAGAATTGAAACGAGGTCTGAGGAAGATACAAATAACTACAACATAATATACTTCTCTCTCACAAAGGGCATGTTTGTTTAGTGGGGAAAGTGAACAATTGATTGCTGAGGAATACTTGAAAACGAATATAAAATATTTTTTAATTAACTTTTCCAGTAGATTTGAATCAGATAAGTATCAGTTTCATAGGTATGCATTTGCACCTTCAGCACACACATAGAATGCCTAGAAATACGTAACTTTTAATTTTTAGTAAATAAGTGCATAAAAACCCATTTTTATCAAAAACTCAATTATTACTTAAAAATGTGGAAGTAACATAATGTAATGCAGAAGCTTATAATGCTATATACGTATATGTATTTCAAATTGTTTTCTAATTTAGTTATTGACTAAAACCTTCTAAATCTAGGGGAAATGATACGAAATACGGTAGGTGATTCGACTATGAAAACCTTCACAAATACATTAAACAAAAATAATATTATTCTTATTGAATTTATATAATTATTTCCTCCATAAGTTCTTGTATAAATATCACATACATAACCCGTCGTAAAGATAAATTCTGCTAGTTGGAATCCCAGGGTATAGGCACAGTATATAGATAGCTATAAACTGTGGTATAGGTCTCGCCTACAATGCATTCAAGTTTCGAAATTATGGCTCATCAAACCCACAAAGGTTATTTTAACCTCAGGTTACGGCAATACCAATATTGCTAGAATAATATTTTTTACCTTGAATGTATATATGTTATCTATATTTATGTCATGCCGATCCTATTAAGTTAGGCTTGCTTATAGCGTAACTCATTTACAAAATAGGTTATTATACCTCTTGAAGGCTTTTACTATTGACAAACGCATTCGTTTAACTTTAAATAATTTAAGAAGCTTATCATGTACTTCTGAATTTTCCTGTGGCAGTATGTTTTATACACCGAAACACGTACATTCATATCTTTATGGTTATAGTCGTCGGCGTAGGGCTTATGTCCTGTTGCAATGTGGCCATAATAAAATGTGCCAGGGACACAATAAAAACGGTAGTTACAGAGCAAATGATGAAATGTAGTTATTGTCGTAGACCATGCATACTCCACAATATCAAAATATCGAAACAAATTTGAAAAAATAAAACGATTGTTTTAATTTGACATTGAACCTTCACAATATATGGTAGATATTCATGAAACTAATTTTTTTTGACAATAATCATTATTGCGTGCATTTTGATTGACTAAATTGGTTTGCAAACATACAATTTTTTTACTTGTAGTAACTTAATGTTTTAACTTCAGGCTCCAGGGTAAGTTTATATTTTTATTGAATGTTATTTTTCAAATGGGATAATTCGTTTAACCATCTGCAATCATTGCAAAACATTTTACACCTGCTTTGATCGCCGGTCTCCATATAGTATGTTGTAAAGATTTATGTAATGAAACCACAAGCAACTGAAATTGTCGGTTTATTTTAATTATTATTACAGCGTGGTTACTTTCACGATACCAGAGGCGCTAATTCATTTTACGTGTATAACGATTTGTTGTTGCTGATTCGCTCTACTGGAAACTCATTTCTAAAATCACGTAAAATGTTTCAAGCCACAAACAATCTCTCGAGTCTTCGGGCGACACAGAACGTGACGTTACGGTACAGGAGCAAGATACTACACTCCTCTGATGCTGAGTACGACCGTATATAAGCACGGATACTGACTGGAGGACCCATGATAGGGAGCAAAGCTACTGAATCAACAGATTGTGGGAGCAAAGCTACTTAATCAACAGATTGTGGGAGCAAAGCTGCTGAATCAACAGATTGAGGGAGCAAAGCTACTGAATCAACAGATTGTGGGAGCAAAGCTGCTTAATCAACAGATTGTGGGAGCAAAGCTACTGAATCAACAGATTGTGGGAGCAAAGCTGCTGAATCAACAGATTGTGGGAGCAAAACTTGATTAGAATAATAATAAATTTCAATTTTCTATCAACGCGATTATGTCGACTATTTGCTTAATGACAAATGACACAAAACCTGTCACTACTGGGATTCGAACCCAGACTTTCAGACCACAGGTGTGAGTTAATTAGCGCTTGTCTTATAGAGTCAGGATAAACACATCGACTGTAATTAACTGTACAAAAATCATGTCGTAACACTAAAGGTGTGGACTACAGGGTAATATGCAAACCAGAACCAACATTTTCCATCTACATTTGTCCTAATTTGCGACAGTGTTGGCTCGAGCGATAAGTGCGCGACTCTGATTCGGGAGGTCCCGGGTTCAAATTCCGTTTAGACTGACTGAGGTTTGTCCTGAGGTTTTCCTCAGTCGTTAATGCGAATGCAAGGGATTGAGTCCTCTTAAAACAGCCTTCGGACATCCCTTCACAATTGCCCTATCCGCAACATACCTATAGATAGACACCTGAAGAGGGGCATGAATTGCACCCTGGTTATTATATTGATGCTGTCTACAATCATACACATAGGCCTCTGTAAGAGCTTGTGGCTATAAGTTATCAAACAATAATGTTGTCTCTTTCCTCCGAACCGACAAGCACTCTATTCCTTGTTATTTCGGTCTTTCTACCGTCAAGACGCCTGCCTCTATCCATCATCTCGTCGAACATGCTCTGATGTTGCCTTGCCCAGTGGCCGGCGCCAGGCTGGTGGGAATGACCTCCCTAGTCAGAGTGGATGGACTCGGGTTTCCACATTACTACATCCTTGTGCCACTGACTTGGACTGCGGGCTAGAGGAAGTGCTGACTTGGACTGCGGGCACTTTATGTTTATCCCACTTTCACCGATAAATGCAACAAGCCATGCAGCGGAAACAAATTGCATATTAGTTACATTTTATGATCAAATTTAGAATAATGATTTGATTTGTTATGAATTATGCATTACATAAGTGTGATTATCAACAATTGATTTCTTTCTTGATTTCTTCATAAATTATAGGTTTAAAACTACTTTGAAATATACACATAAAGAGTAGATTAAAATAACCATAATCAACATTCCCTAAGATTCCCAAACGACTCTCTTCTGACTCTCCGAAATTTTGCAATTATTTTCACACGATAATAATTGATCCTTTTTCGACAGCTAAAAATATATAATTTATTTGCCTCTGAACTCATGCAACTGCATTTTTATTGTAACTTGCAATTCTTTTACGAGATTCCGTCCTATTTGCCAAAAAAAACATTAGGGGGGAAATAACCACTTTTACAACAACAACAACAACAACAACAACAACAACAACAACAACAACAACAACAACAACAACAAAAAGCCTTTATTACCAGCACAAATCCCTTCCTCTGCGATGGTGTTCACCTATGAAGCAGACTGGTCAAGGCGATGCCTGCAGAGATTTATTGATGCTAGGGAGAGTAAGAGGGTCAGCAGGAAGGACAGGAAGTACGTCGTGGCCAATGTAGAGAAGAGTGAAGTGTCGAAGAAAGTGTAACCGAGCAGTTTGTAGCTTAGCTTGTAGGTGGTACAAGGTATCGCACGTCATGAGATTGACAATCTTAAATCTTCATCTCATCATAAGCAAGATAAGAGAATAACAAGTATTACACTAAGACAGGATGCTGTTGTTTACAAGCTCCTGTACCTTCGTGCTAGTTTTGGGCGGGTATAAAGTTATAAACCACTGCCGCCTACATATTGCATTTGCGCTATCTAGGCCAGGGGCAGTGGTACATACACGTTGGAACATACGACTCTCGTACAAACACCATGGTAGAACGGCGGCTGCAAAGTTAATAACTAGTTTCATGACTTGAGGTGTTGTTGAAAACTGCAATGTCATTATTAGACGGTGACCTTTCAGCTAGATTACGAAGTAGGTAGAACCTTAGTTAATATCAAACTCATAGTAGCCTTAGTGTTCATGAAATGTGATTAAGTTGCCCTACACAAAGAATGGATACAATTTAAATTATCTTAGACCACTTGAAGTTCTTATTCACGGTGTGACCGCGAGTAATTTGAACATCATTACGTAATTCACTATTTTGCTTATTTATTCATTATTGTTTCAAACAAAAAACAATTAATGTGCGATGAGGTTGGCAGAAAAGGGTCCAGCTAAAAATTCACTACGTGGCTGGCGACCTCGGTAATAATAAGGAAAACGAACGCGATAAATATAATTATATAATATGGGACTTTGGGTGTGGAAGCGTGTCATCAAGGGACGTGAGTGCGAATCCCGAAAAAGGCACCCATTACCACTAATCGTTTCTAATCTAATAGTAAAATTTCATAAGTAAAGAGCACGCAAGACTATAATATAGCAACATGTAGCAACATATGAACTAAGTCATATAGTCTAGAATATTTCGCTCATAAAATAATATATTTACATATAAAAGTGACTACACCGGTAATCGAACCCGGGATCTTGGCTGTCCGGTTTTTTTTAATTTCTGTTAAGTACTAACATATCAACGTCTTAGTCGCCTGCTATAAAACCGTTGAGTGATATTAGTCACTCAACGATAAAACCAAGGTACATTTTATTGTTTTAACACATTGATTCGTTATAGGTTGCTAGAAAAGGGCATAGCTAGCCCCATTCACTTTTAGTTTCTAGCAACCTACATAATCCAGTTCCTAGAATAATACAACTTATCCGTACCGACAGTGTTGGCTCGGGCGCTAAGCGCTCGACTCTGATTCGGAGGTCCCGGGTTCGAATCAGTCGAGACCGGCAATCCTGACTGAAGGTTTTTTCCGAGGTTTTCCTCAGTCGTTAAGGCGAATGCAAGGGATTGAGTCCTCTTAAACAGCCCTCGACATCCTTCACAATTTCCTATCCGCACATACCTACTCACCTGAGAGGGGCTAATTGCACCCTAAAACAGGTTTCCCACGATAAAAAAAAAAAACTTATCCGTGTCTATTTCCCCCCCTTATAACAGAACTTATTCGAACCCAAAGTTTAATACAAATGTAACTAAATGTTTATTTTCTACCGATCGAAGGTAAAGCACGTATAGCTGCGTTGTGCTTTATCTTTGAACCCCGACACTTTTTGTGTCGTCTTTGATAGGTCGCAAGTAAGTTTTCACAAACAATTATCGACTTTTTATATTTTGTTCGAAGTATTGAAGCTTGGGAGTTGTTTTGATCGCTTCTGGTTGAACTCTGGCCTAGATGCGTCGCACTCGTCATGCCTGTGTTGAGATCATGTTGCACGCTTCGCCTGACAGTCACGAAGATGCTGCCAGCGTCGGTAACGAAACGTGGAGCAGCGGGAACAAGACGCCATAATGATCATTGTCTACTGATCGTTAGTCATACCTTACACCGATAGAAGTAGCTCAAGCGTTACACGTTGATAGGGACGCCGATCCAATAGGCCACAATTAGGCAATACTGCTCTTACTTCTTTCCCAAAGTTTTTCGAGTCAAAAGAATAAGTGATTTCTCTTGGAGATTCCCTCACAACAATCTAACCTTACTTCTAAACCAGCCCGCTTCACGAACGCTTCCTAGTTACGTTGATGGATGAGCTTTTTCTTGCATTAATATATTCGAACAAAAACAACAAATGCAGCAAATTTATTAAGACATTTCTGTGATTTTACCCAAAAACGGGGCATGTCTAATTTCAGTGATTTTGAAAGTGCCCTGAAAATACCGTCACTAATTTGTCTTAGTAGAGAGCTAACAGACATGAACAGAGAAAACTTTTACTTACTAAAAAATCTTAGTTGTACGATTTTCACACGAAATAGTTTTTCGATTGTGAGCAAACATGTGGTTTTTCTAAGAACAGATTTTCGAAGGTCCCTGAACATTTCATCAATATCAGAGAAGCCGTTTGTCTGCTAGAGAGCGAACAAGTTATGAAACGTACAGACAAAACAAGTTTTACAAAACAAACAAAAAACAGTCACCGGAGCTGTTTTCTTCATGTGGTCAAATTAAAGATTCCTTACGCTCATCCAATTAGGCACTATTTAAAGGAGCAAGATATCTCCCGGCAAGCTTTTAAAACATACATTTAATTAATCACTACTCTATACAATCGGCTCAGTTATGATCAATAAATCAATGAATTATAATATCGTAAGATATTATCAAGAGTGGTACCAGAAAATAGAACACATCACAGTTTTGACAGGTATCAAATTAATGATTCTGGCTGCAACCGATATGTAGATATCGTCACCGCCACAGCGATATAGAGTTGTTCTAATCGTGTAGTTATGTTACGGGGGCGGTGGTATTACCGAGATTACGTCAGCCCTCGTGTGAAGTTCACCAGCTAGATGTTGGCAGCCTTGAAATACTATTTTAACTGTAACTGGTAGCGCCCAAGGCTGTGATTTAGGCCGTCCGACCTGTTATTTCCAAGACACTGCGATCATACGGAAGAAAGTCACACGTGTTGTCCTTACGAGAGGTTAACTTCAACCTTCATTCCACTCGATATCCGCAGACAGGTGGCTTTACCTCCATCGCCATCCATAGACGTCGAAGATCCTTTACCATGGTGCTCTTGAGGACTGAGACCAGAGTAGTGACTACAATATTTGCTTTGAAAAGCTATTTTAGTTTAAAATTAACAACCTTTAAATTCGGAATTTCCCTCGATTCTCTCACTTATTCACTATTACTCGTTCTCTTAGGACTGTGATTCCATTGCTTTGAATGTTACTGTTATTTAATTAGTATTTATCTTGGTTTTACACCTGTTTGTTATTGTAATTGTTAGAGGGTATTGTTTAAAGTTAAACTATGTATTGATAAATCTGATGTTTTCTGTAATATGGCCACGAAAGATGCTATAAATATTAAATAACTCGAACTCGAACCTGTTTTAAACATATAATAAAAGAAAAACACATTAACGTGTACGTATATGCTTACCTGCTCACGAACCAGCTAAAATAACGGAATGGGAGACACCATTTGATAACGAGTATATTAGACCTTTTGCCGATATGGCGCCTTGATGTAAACTATAACCGATTAAATGATTGCCAGAAGATCCATCTCGATAGATTGATTGATGGATATTTCACAAGGAAAATCAAAATTATTAACATTGAACTCAAAATTATTATATGGAGCTTATGCTTTTCACAATAAGTAGTAAACATTGTTTAAATTATGTAAGTTATGTTGTTGTTATTATTATTATTATTATTATTATTATTATTATTATTATTATTATTATTATTATTATTATTATTATTATTATTATTATTATTATTACTATTATTATTGTTGTTGTTGTTGTCTTTGGTTGAAGAAACAGCGTATCAAATTGAATGATTTGATTTCATAAAATATACGTCTCTTATCCTTCAGCTCAACAATCATGACATTAAATATTAAGCAGTCTTCTTCATGATGTTGTCCCTAGTAGCATTTCCATTGTGTTGTGTATAGTACGTTAGAGGTAAAACGCTGCATTTTGAAACAGATACATGCAAAAAACAAACAACAACGTGCAACATCAACAATTGGACAACAGGGCAACCGCTGGTGATGCTGGTGTATTGAGAAATTTGTTTTTAAAAACGTAAAATAGTGTAAGAAAAATAAACCGCAAATTAGAGTGTTGTATACGTGATTTCATAACAGACAGAACATGACTGGAAGCATGCTGTATGGTTACAAGCTTAGAAAGGCAAGCAGAAGATGGTCTTGTATAGAATCTTTAATGGTTTCGTCCTTGTTTGGCAATCTGCAATCCAATCGCTAATGAGGTTTTAGGAGGTTTATAGCAAAGTACTGAATGATGAGGGTCTATTGTGGTCTACGTATATCATATTTTGGTAATGATGCTTATAAAGACGCTGATTTGGACATATTATGAGACAAATATCTTACATCTAAGCCACAATCGGGTTTGGAACTATGATATTTACAGGAGATGATTATGAATAAATTACTAGACCCCCCCCCCCCCCTATTAAGTTTGGAAATGCATGACCCGGCGCTTTTAGCTGAATACGAGAATAGTCGACAGACATTTTTTTTTATAAATTGTAGCAAACCCGGCGCCTCCACCAAAACTTTGAATTTAATTTTCGTCTTCTTCTTCTTCTTCTTCTTCTTCTTCTTCTTCTTCTTCTTCTTCTTCTTCTTCTTCTTCTTCTTCTTCTTCTTCTCTTCTTTTCTTCTTCTTCTTCTTCTTCTTCTTCTTTCTTCTTCTTCTTCTTCTCTTCTTCTTCTTCTTCTTCTTCTTCTTCTTCTTCTTCTTCTTCTTCTTCTTCTTCTTCTTCGACGATCTGTTGATTTAATAGCTTCGCTCCCTTGTTTTGGGTATACTCCCGTACCCGTGTTTGGTTCGGTGCTGCGTCGTCTCCATGAGCCTCGTTGCACGACCTAACCGCTGTTAGAAGTCGAGGTCAGCTGTTGGGTTCTGGCCGTACATTTAGGTGGCGGCGAGAAAGTCCCACACCCATGTATGTTCATGTTAGGAAATGTTGTGTTCAACAGGCTTATGATTCTATAGGCTTGCAATCAAACACGTGCTGTAACCTAATTCCTCGTCGGATAGTTGTATGGGGCCTGTGTGATAAGGGAGCCGGAACAAGGGTCGGCCTAGAATAACGAGGCAATACTTGGCGAGGAAGTGATTGACATAAACTTTAAGAAGTAACTAGAACTATTGCTTGTGTTTGATTTGGTGAGGAAAATCTCAGAAAAAAACTTCAGTCGGGATTGCCGGTCTTGACGGGATTTGAAACCGGGACCTCCCGAAGAGCCAATACTGTCGGTGATTTGATGATCTACGCTTCATTCTTTGATCATAAATGTGGGAGTCAGATTTAAATGTTCAAATGAGACAATACAACGATATTTTGCGAAGTAGGTCTTTCAAAGAACATAAATGAATATTTGCTAGGGCAATGGAATTGTGAAGCAAGCGTATAGAATGATAAGCGACCAAAGCCGTTAGTTTGGATGGATTTCCTCGCACTAACAATTAGGTCCTAGAGGTTTGCCCCAAGATAATTCTCATTTCGATGTAAATTTACGCATTTGGAGCAATTTACTTTACATTTATTTATGAAAAACCCTGTCAGCGGTTTTTGGTAAAGATAAGTGCGCGGGCTACCACTTTTCGCTACTGTTGATATGATATACTACTCTCTTTGCTTCCAATATATTTTACCAATGCGGCCTATATTGTGGAACTGCTGCATGATTTCACCCCCAACACAGGGAATCCCTTACCTCGGCTAGGGCGAGGTTTGACCTTGAGCTCAACTTCGCAAGGAGACTTTGTTCGTTTGCGAAGCGATCTACACAAACCAAATCCACCTACTGTAACGCTTCGTGCATAGACCATAAAAAGATGGTACGCCCCTCCTTGAAATGCGTCTTCACGGTTTGAGGTTACGAACTGCCATTGTCTCTCTAGAATTAGCTAGGCCTAGTCATTATGTTCATTAGGACACGCCGCAAGCCTAAGAGTGGTGCTTAAACTATGGACGCAATAACCGAGAATTATTATCCTTTTAAATCGGATGACGAAGTTGAGAGGCAGTCATAGGAGATTGATGACAACGTCAACGTCGGCCTCAAAATACGTCATG
Source organism: Sweltsa coloradensis (assembly GCA_024449915.1). Lineage (NCBI taxonomy): Eukaryota > Metazoa > Arthropoda > Insecta > Plecoptera > Chloroperlidae > Sweltsa > Sweltsa coloradensis. Next base: position 1,033,811 of record JAMZAV010000122.1, on the reverse strand, counting down.
TATTTTAATTTGTATTATAATTTTGTTAACTCAGAAACGCAAACTCTTTTGAATTATGACCTAAAAAATTAAAATAATGCAGAATATTTTTTTCAGTATTTTCCATGAGATTTCGTTCATCGAGGTAGGAGAAACTTGGTAATTCTCGACCTCACGGTTGACTTGGCTGGAGAAGTTGAGATGTTGTAGACTTGTAGACTCACGCCAGGCTCAGTCAGCTCGACGCCTTAGGCTGGAGAAGTTGAGATGTTGTAGACTTGTAGACTCACGCTAGGCTCAGTCAGCTAGACTTGTAGACTCACGCCAGGCTCAGTCAGCTAGACTTGTAGACTCACGCCAGGCTCAGTCAGCTAGACTTGTAGACTCACGCTAGGCTCAGTCAGCTAGACTTGTAGACTCACGCTAGGCTCAGTCAGCTAGACTTGCAGACTCACGCCAGGCTCAGTCAGCTAGACTTGTAGACTCACGCTAGGCTCAGTCAGCTAGACTTGTAGACTCACGCTAGGCTCAGTCAGCTAGACTTGTAGACTCACGCTAGGCTCAGTCAGGTAGACTTGTAGACTCACGCTAGGCTCAGTCAGCTCGACGCCCTGACTAACACAGCTCGTGAGCGGTAGTAGACTCGAGGTCTCTCCACTTTAAGAAACCGTGAAGAGATCATCATTTATGCAGCCGGCTCTAAATGGAAAACTCGACAAATCGTTCCTAGCCAACGGCAATCCTGACCGAAAGTCTTAGTACTTAGTTATATGCGAATGTTGGGATTGAGTCCTACTAACAGCCTTGAGCTCAACTATCCAATACAACAATTACTAAGTACGGTACCTTTAGGTACATCGTATGAACTGATGTTCAAGTTGCACGCGCCCTTGAGGGGATCATTTCGAAACGGACCCTAAGGGAACAGGATTCTGAGGCGGACAAAGAGGAACCGTCAGAACCGATTCTGTTTATGGTCTACCCTTTAAACAGAGCGCGCATTAGAGCAGCTCCGCTCATCATGGTAGGCTTTCTTCTGGCTGCCTCTTCAAATAAAACCTGTACTAGAGGGTTCCAATCCCGAGTAGTGCACGTTCTAACCCAGACATTCTTACGGAAAGATCTGGGAGAATCTCCGCGAAAGCCTTGATGCGCGCGGCGTCTTGCCACCCATGCCACCCATGCCACCCGCTCGTACGGAACTAATTGCACCGTGCTCTTGTCTCACTGACTCCCGATCAGGTATTTAGAACGTTTCGTAGCTTTCTTTCTCCTTCACAGTTTTTATCTGTTAGACATGGTTGAACAGTTTGAATATCCACGTTCTAGGTGACAAAGTGAACGCGACGTGACTTGATACTATTATTGTGAAACGTCTGACTTTGTGACAACTTGATCTTTTACTCTTATTACTTACTCTACTCGAACCGATGCTAGATTGTCGACAAACCTGGTGAATCCTTTCATCGTGGTCCTTAGTGCGCGTGTCACGTCTAACAATGACAACAGAAACAGACCTCCGATCTACAGTCTGTTTGACATTGCTCTTCAACAAAGATGGTACATAATGGTTTTTGATGACCCCTGGGGTCGGAGGGTCAATGCTTCCCCTTTTAACGGGAAATTTTTATGTGATCGTCACTTCAACCAAGAGACTTCAATGCTGGATTACATTTGTGTGCTGTTCTTTAGATAATTTGTTGAGTTTCGGTCCCTATTTAATATTTATAATACTCCTGCACCTTAGTCCTTATTCTTCTCATTTCAATTACCATAACGTTTTCAATGACATTTGAGTAGGCATACAGTTCTCAACCCTTCTTTCATCGTATCAGACTTCCTTTTGGTATAACCATCATCAACTGATATGCATTCGTCAGGAACAATTAAAGAAAACTCACATTAATTAAGGTATACATTAAGGGTGTAAGGTCCTATTCTACAAACCGTCCGTGACTACGATGTTAAAGTTATCACCGTACTAACATTATTTATATGTAGGTATATTTATGGAGGTATTTTCTAATTGATATTTGCTACAATAACGACGTATTCACTAATACTGAAAACTTTACTACTGTTGTAAATTGCTGTGTCCTTGACTCTAGCTGTCGTGTATCGCAAGGTGTCATTGTTCTTTGATGTAATATTCTGTTGCAAGAGAGTTTTTGGCTGATGTTGACATAGGATGGTGTTGCCGATGTAAATCTGCGAACAACTTCCGGAATAATGTTCACGGTGCAAAGACACTTGGAACAATGTGAAGATAATTCAAACTTTTTAAAGACATTCTATTAAAAGAGCCACCGTCATTTCTATAGTCATGCAGCATGACTGTAAACAGTTAGCCTATAAGTGAACATGATGGGTGCAGATCTCCCATGTTATAAGAGCAAATCTGCTTTAGCGCTGTGATAACTGAAATGTTAAGTTCGTCAACGAAAACATACATTTGAGAATTGAGATCAAGAATATTGGAATCTCCAAAGGCCATGTAAAAGCGAGTAAGAGAGAGAGAGAGAGAGAGAGAGAGAGAACTTTTATATATTTAAAAAAAAAGACTGTTGTACAGATACATGGACACAGAATAAATATATTATAAAATTCAAGGTTTAACAACTTGTAAACTTGGGATTTAAATACAAGTTCGTGCAATTCAGTATAGGCCTACGTGTTTAGCCCGAAAAGAGTATTCCTAGAAATAGAACTTTTCAGTGTACTTATTATAATAGTGGAATTCATAACTTGGAGTAAGCCGATTATAAGGATTGGAGCAAGTATGATCCTCCTAGTGCATCCAGATTGGAGAATGTTTAGTTAAACACCAGAGGCCATATTGGATTCAAGACGCGATGGACGGTGCATGGACACACCCCTGTCACGGCTGAGTTGGTCATCACGTAGGGTGACGCTGACGTCACTATAGCTCATCGCGTATTCCATGACGCCGACTAGTACCGACTACCGAGTACGTACCCTCTAAAATACATTACACTAATCACAATCAAGACGAGAGAGTTGGACGCTAATGGTAATGACGTTTACTAACGGGGACATGATTCTATAGTAGGGATCACCGTTGACAACATTACTGATCTAGGACGATGAACTGAATTGGTTTATTGACTTTTACTCAAGTATAGATGAAAACAATGAAAGCCAGTGGTACAACCACATTCGTTTCTCACAGGAGACCTGCCCAGGGATTACTTATTCCTATAGGTAACTAACTAGGTATGTGTGGATAGTTGGGAGGCTATTGGACATTTTTGACTGAGGAAAACGCTTTCGGAAGGACTGAAAATAGCGTTTTCCAATAGATTTACGTATCACATATATCTATAATATATTGTTTTAAAACTCAATAAATCCTTAATTCAATTTCAAACTCTTTTTAATCCCTTATTTTTACACAATAATTACCGTTAGGAGGTATTCAGTAAATAAATGCTGATGGATATATCAAAGTTTTTTCATAATGTTACCGAGTATTTTTAGTAACTGACCGTTATTATGCCATAAAAGAGACAATAAGTAGTAATTTCCCAAGCTTGTGTGGAAATGTCTGATAGAGCCCTGAGCGTATCCTTCCTAAACATAGTATGGAAGTGGCAAATGTTTTATGTCAAAATTAGACGTAAACATTGTTTCAGAATTGATGTTTTATTAGCTGTATTTGTCAATAGTGATTTTTAAGTGGCCGTTTAACATAAGTAAAATGGTTGGCCCGAGCTATAGTTTGGCATTGAGAGAAGCAGAAGAGCGAGCGATCCCTCGCTTAGCCTCACATCCTGGTCCCCGATGAAAGCGAGATCTTATTGGGTAATTAACAAGAGTTAGCGCGATCAGAGTTTCATCGTCTCCGTGTTTACCTCGGCGGTTTCGCTTGCTACGACCTACTTCCTGCACATCGTCGCGACCTGAATCCGGGCATTCCAATCTACAACAGTTCACGCAGACGGTAGAAAGTCTTCAGGACCATTCGAACAACATGCCTGTAGCAAAATTAAAAGTCGATGCGCAGAGTATACGTGTGGATACTACGGTTCGGCTCACTTCCATGGCCAACTTACCACTGATGTGGGCGTCTCCCCGACATTCGGCTATGACCAAGTGACGCGCTGTCAGAGAGCGATCAAGGCGTAGGCTACAATTTTAAATTTAATTTAAAATAATATTCCGTTCAAGAATTTTTCTCTGGTGGTGCTGAAAATAATCAGATCTCTCGCCTCACCTCCTTTGTTGATCAATTAAAAAAATATATATATTATATAATTATATTATGTTATATTATAATTAATATTAATTTTTATTTTAGTCATTTATATTTTCATTATACCGTGTCTATGTTATGTTATATTGTATTATATAGGTTGTAATTGGAATATTTCTTCTGTTTGTATATTTTGTCATTGGTGTGTGCCACATAATAATGCAAGATCAGTTGGCAAAATAAAATAGATCATAACTGGGCGCTGGAAAATGCCGCTCCATTAAAAATAAAGTTTATAAAATTGAAAATATCAAACAGAAATTTGAGTCTTTCAAAAATGTTTGGGAACATTTTTGAATACAATCCATAGCCAGCGGTTTAGCCGGTCGTTTAACCGGTACCCACACCTAAGCAGCCTTCGGGCGTGGTCAGGGGTAGAGTGGGAGACCGCTCTGCCCTGAAACTCACGTATACCGCTGGTTAGAGCAGATGGAGGGTTCGAGAGCTAGTGTAACGGCTTCGTTCTCATCGACGTGGCTCGGCAGTCCGGGTTAGTGGAGGAACTTAAATGGCTGTCAAGGTTACACCGTCCTTTCGGATGGAACGTTAAGCCGTTGGTCCCCTTTAAAACTATTCGAAAGGAGTAAGCTACGTGCCGGCACCGGGTTTCCCCTCCTCCCTTCTGTTCATACTTCATCCTCATCTATCACCACTCATCGCCTCGAAAAGCCAAAGTGCATTAATATGAGACCTCAAGCAATATCCTATCTATCCAATCTTAGATATAATACAACAGTATAATGCATTTGCCATGTCCACTCAGAACAACACCATTTTGAAGTAATGTGTATCTTTATTTGCACCGTAACTACTGCTTAATTGAATTTTATTGAAAACGATAATTATGCACACAAAATTCATATATTAATTAAGTCTCTCACTCACTCGGTAATTTAACCAAAAAATTAAGATTCAATTTAGTCTTCATACATATTTTGTCTGACAAGTTGTTGAAATTGACAACTTTACATAAAACAGAAGTTTTGCTCATTACATTTTTTCTTTTTCTAACGTTTCTTGTCATTTAGAGCCAGGTGTTTCAAAGGTTTTGTGATGCTTTGTAAACTTTATAGTGAGAATTAAACCAACAGAAAGAGTTAATGGCTTGTAACGCTTTGTATTGATTTTTATGTAGCTGATAACGACTTGAAATATTTAATCGCGTAACATATTTTGTTTGCTGCACCGAAACATTTTATCGGCGTTTCCTTTATTGAATCGTTAATAATGCTATTAAACACGTAGTCACAAAACCACGTTGTAATGTAACAACTTATCGATTGCAGCATCGCCAACTGAACAAGACTGAACTGTGAACGAACCCTGGAACAACATGTTTTGTCTTCATGAAAGTTAAGTCAAACTGATTACTATGCATTCGTCATTAAAAACGTTTTAAAAGAGCACCTCAGACACAATGCTTGGTGACTATGTGTGAGTCATCAGAATGTTGAGTCAGATTCTAAACCAGCTATGGTGGCAGGTGGGGCGAGACCCATATGGAGTTGAAAGCTGTTTCTGATAAGTGTTTTATTGTATCAGTGTTGAGGGAATACGGGAGTAATCGGCAAGCTATTGTTGGAGTTAAAGACCTTCCCATCACCTTGTTCGACTGGGTGTAGGTTGTTTGTCCGACATCATGCAACCGATAGAGGGGGCTCAATGCTAGTGCACGAGTCTATAAAGCTAGAGATTGACTACAAGTACAGAAAAATGTTTTCTCAATCTCGACGTGGGTAATTGCAAAAAGAACGATAGTTAAAAATAAAAATCATCACAAAATATTTGTTATTAGTCCAATGATTTGTATTTTTGACGATGATACCTGTTATATTGTTTTATTTTTCATTATACAATATATAGCTCAAATTTTGCGTCGATTTCACAACACAAAAATGGAAATCAATTAGAACTACAGTAGTGTTTCCCGATTAATGACATTGAGAAACAAAATAATACTTTTTGATTCACTTTGATGAATAAATTCAAGACGAGCTTACTGATAAGTGAAACACATCACAGGAGGTCGTCAGTTCAGTACCCGCCACCGGAGACCCTCACTGAGGATACTTTCCAACATTTCTTAGTCAAAACGTGAATGTTTGTGTACATTGAGAAACCTTTGGAATCTAAATTTAGTTAGTGTTCTGAAAAGGGGTGCATTACTTCAGGACAAATACGACGAAAAACTGTGTGGAACTAGTCAATAAATATATACAGTAGGCCCTATTTTTGGTATACTATTCAAGTGACTAATTTCTTTGCCTGTTTTTTTTTAAATTTTCCCGAGAGACCTAGAATCGATGTTATCATGTGTATTGATGCAATAAGCATCAGAGTATGTCGTGACGTCACATGGGGTATCGTGTTCGGGTCGGTCAAGTCTGACCTATCAGTGACCCCTGCCCTGAGTGGACGCGGCAGAACCTGTAACCTGCAGGTGTATTGAGTTTACTCCCCTCTTTACCACCACAACTTTCCTCGGACGGGGGAATTAAGATTTAACAATAAGTTAGTTAATAGAATTCGATCGGTCGACCCTTCTGTTGATGAGCCCTGAAACCTATTATACTACTGTCTTTTGAATAGAGATCAATTTCATCCATGAATCCCATCTTAGAAACAAATAAATACATCCGTATTTTGAGTCTACCCACTCATGCAGTCACAACTTTTCAGTAGGGAATTTCAATTTTAAGTCGGCTTTTGATGAGCGAACAATAGCTAACCACATTTTAAATAAGATTCACCGACCAGACAACAACCCACATTTAAATCGCAAAGCACAAGATTTCATGAGATATAAAGTGTAACTAATAATTATTTATCCAAACGAAAATTTCTAGAGCTCATCAAGCGAAGGCTCGAGGTAGTCGTTCAGTAGATAAGATCTCTGGCCGTGCGAGGAAGGTGCATGGGGTGGAAATCTACCAAAATCATTTTTATAACCGTGCTGTTACTTTATGGAATACTAATCCTCTAGAAATCAAAGATGCTGAAAATTTTAAGAATACAATAACGGATCTTTTTAGTTAAATTTTCACGAAAAGGTATTCTTAAGGCCTACCATGTTTTGATACTATATAACACTTGCTTGTTTATTGACTATTTATTACATCCTATTTTTATTTAGTTGTAATGAAGGGAATCAGGCATAACTCATGCTATGGGACTATGCCCTCTCTGATTCTCTTCAACATTTTAAGTTTAAAATGTATCTTAACTTGTTGAATAAATAATAATAAATAAAGGAAGAGAATCCGGACAACTTTTCGTTGACGTGAACTTTATATTAAAGGGAGTAGACTCGTGTGCTCGCATAGATGTTCACTGACAACATCATGTGACGGAATGGGGGCAGGCGATGACGCGACACGAAAGTGAAATTTACATGGGAAACTGTAGTCATTCATTGTAGTTTTATAACGAGGGAAACGATTCTAGGAGAAAAAAACGAAAAGACGAAACTATTGAACGATATTGTTTTTACATGAAACTTAGAAAATCATGGTCTGAAATCAATCAAATCTAACTTCACGCCGTCTTGAAAAAAGGCTGGTATTAAAGTTAAAGTAGCTACATTTGAACTTTGACATAGAGTTGTATCAAGTTCTCCAAATTGGAGTAACACCAAGAAATATCTTAGATAAGACATATTTTATTGAACACAATTTTATGTAATGTTTTTATATAGTTTTATTAATCGATCGGAATCGTTAGAATCCTCAAACTAAAAATATGTGGAAGGAAGGTTGAAGGTGGTCAATGGTCTCAATTAATATTAAGCGTCAAAACCACAGGAGACACATATTATACGTGCACTGTGATCACCCGAAAGGGCGTGGATCGCGCCACTCGACAACGAAAGTAAAAGTGACAGTTGTCTCGACAACCGCGCCAACTTTACAACGAAACAACGACGAATGCAACAGTAACCAGGAGGTCAATCTGAAGCTAATTTCACAACTCCAGGTCGTGAAAGCCAAGACGTCTCACGACAAGGTACAATTACATCAAGTACTTAGACCACAGAGGGAAATTGACAACACAATATGTGTTTTGCTCTGGAGATTTCTCCGAGAGTGCTACGATATTTATACAAGTTCAGCTGTTGAGGATAATTTGAGCGCGCACTTTTCCTTGAATGGGCAGTAAAATAGTATTGTTCGGTCATATAGTAAGGTCGAGTTCTCATGCAGCCATGCTGTCTGTCTCAGATGGAAGGCTCGAACGAGGGTAATCAGAATTCAGAACTAACAGACCGATCTAATTGGAAGCAGATGAGAAACGCAAATAATCGAGTTTTCACTTCGGGAAGAAAACAAGTTATAGTAAAACTGACGACCTTTGTCCCAGTTCTTGAAGCATCTCGACGCTTGGTCATCTGTGCGGGTAGCGCGACGACCATTCAAAGCTGAACTCCAATTGGTCAAAGATGGAGGGATTTGTCCGGTAGAGAGCGAACTAACCCGTTCAAGTAGATCGATCGAATAGAAATAATCGCGAATGCGCGATTTTTATAACAAACGTATCTGCAAATTTGAGAGATTTCGTAGGTTCCCCCAAAATTTCCAGATCGGAGCAGCTGTTTTGTTAGGTATAGAGCACACACGCAAAGAACAGCACAAAAACAAACACCCGATCGAGTTCAATGGATGTAGTCAAATTGATGTCTTCGTTTCCTACGCTCATCCAATTTTGTGTTAGTTACAAGTATAAGTATTATTTATGAATGCAACAAATTTTTATAAAATCATGTGATATATTTCTGTCCGTATTGTCCACTTCAAATGTGTGATGATGATTGATGAACCTAAAAAATCAAGGATAGTCAAAGGCGCCCTCTTATAAAATGTATACAGGTATATTTATTAAGTTGTTTCTTTGGTGTACAGCGTGCACGTTTTGTGTGACGTATGACACTAATCGATAGCCAAACATCGATTTAGAATGCTTTGTTTACACTCTCCAGTGTACGGTGCGCGAGAAGATGGTTACATCACCTTCTCTCTCGTACATAATCATCGAACAGAGCGTTTCACTCTATTGTCATGCAAATCAGTAACGTACGAATTAATTATACCGTACTGTTATTAAAATATAATTGATTGATTAGTTTTCGTCAAGGCTGTTTTAATAGTACAACTATCAATGAGGTTGTTACGGTTCATTATTATTTTTCACAAAAAATAATGACAATGAACTAATGAATACTTATTATTCGCGCTAATAAAGCAAAGCTCCCATATAAGCATCATGTTTGTGTCCGAGCGTTTTTGCGTATGATGTCGCCTCTAAGTTTGAAAACATGAACACAAAGTCCGATTGACATGAGTTTTTTGTCGGCATTACCCTTCAACAGTAATGATACAGCGTTGTTTTGGTGATCCTGGGGGTATTGATAAGGGTGGCTGGCTCCACAGAAAGTTTGAAAATTCATTGCCCGGCACCTCCATTATTATTGAATGCGAGAATGGGCGACGAACCTTTTTTTAGATGGTAAACTACGATCTGCTGATTAAGTTTTTTCGCTGCCTCTTTTGGATAGGTCTATTCCCTTAGGAGTACACGTAACAATATGCAATGTGTCATGCAGTCTTGGGCAAGTTCCCCCCAAAAAGGAACTTTGATGTTAAGGAACTGATCCAAGTTTCCGTTCCTTTTCACAAAAAGAAACTGAGACGTTCCTCAAAACGAGCTTAGTTCCTTTCAAGTTCCTTTTAAAATATGTGATCAAGAGTTAATTTTCACTACTTCTATTTAGTTAAAGTGATAAATATAAAAAAAAGCCGAAATTTTGACCAAGGAGCACACGGGACAATACACGGGACAACCCAAGATATGTTTTATACTGTAGTTTACGGGATCACGACGCCGAAAGGAACGTTAAATTCGTTCCAAGTTCCCACGAAAGAGTGACTTTTCACGTTACAAGTTCCTGATGCAAGGAAAGGATCGCGTTCCTCCCCAAGACTGGTTTCGTGCAGGGCTCATCATCTATGGCGTCGACAGTATGGCAAATTAGTTCACGCGTACAGCTTGGAAACCCTGTTGTCCTACTCTCTTATGGTAGCTTTAATGCTCCTAGTGTGGTTAACAGTTACACAAATGCGGGTAAGACCAATCAATGCCACTAACTGCCTACTGTGGTCCACCGTTTAATGACGTGCAGTTTAATATAATTGTTAAATTATATATCTGTCGGGATATCAATTACTCATACCAGCACCGACACGTTGGTGCGTGCCACAGTATGAGGACAGGCTGCTTTGTTTGTTTTGATGATTATTAGTTGAGACAAGCACGGGACCTGAGTATATCTTAAATAGGGAGCGAAGCTTGTCGAATATACGAGCAAACGAATAGACTTGTTTTGGTGGAGGTGCCGGGTACATCGAAATACCCCTTCCAAAAAAGGCTAGCCCTGCCCCCTGCCCTTAAGGGTCACCTAAAACATTCTGCATCATCGTTGTTAGAGGGGAATGTTAACAAAAACTCGTGTCATTTAGAGGGTAGGTTAGGTTTCTATCGTGAGACGTGGCATGCACAGTCGGACGGACAGAAACGTGATTCAAATAGGGAAGATCCACTCCGTACAACGTGCGGATATAACTACTTGTGTGGCGTAGATGTTTGTAGATCTCACGTTTCATTGTCATGCCCAGAACGAAGAAACTGACAGTAAATTAAAAATAAATACAAACAAGGTTTGTGGAAGCGTAATGAAGGACTAGTCAGGGTTACCGATGGTTGGTATCGAACCGATGGTCTCCCGAATTAGTCTGGAATGTACGCATATCTGTGTATGCACGTGACATCATAAACATTGTTGGCTGACATATTGCCGTACGTCAGGGATTGCCTTCCCAATACATAGCGGCCATATTCCCGTGCATGAAGGCTTTGTTGAAGACGAACAAATAACGTTAATGAATATAAAAACACGTACTTTGTTTTTTATATATCTGTTATGAAGAATAGAAAACAGAAAAGAAAAACAGTTTTGAAGAGGGCCCTCTGATTCAATGTAAGATGCGTTAGTCTAAAAAAAATAGTAGAAATCTCGAAGATATTAACGTTTAAAAATGACACTCGTACCATTCTGATCCTAGTTGACGAAAAAACGAACTGTACGAACAAACTTAGTTGAAATTCAGACGTGTTTTCGTTCCGTGTCAAGGAGTCATTTCCTTTGACGGTTTTTGCCTTCAAATTACATTGGATATAATAACACATCGTTTTCCATCCGTTACTCAAACTTTTTTATAGCTACGTGTTTATTTTTCAGGATCGTTAGAAAGAAAGACTCGTACTATTTCTTGTACACGATAATATTAAAATGTGTTTATATTGCATATCACGAGAGAGAAAACTAATGTTTGACACAATTTTATATAGTTAGTTCACTATAACGAACAAGTTTAAAGCGAACGCGTTTAAATGTCCCAACTTGTATGCATGTTTAGCTTGAAACTGTCCGGATGCCACCCATGTTCTCACACCGTACTCGTGTACATGCATTCATCTCACCCAAGCTTTCTTACTTCAAAATCAAACCATGCAAGTGATGTAAGTCATTGCATGTGAGGTTTTTCTTTCTATGACGCACTGTCGAAATACTAGTGCGACAGTCGTTGTATAAATAATGTATGAATTATTTCCAGTACGACAATAAGGTGGTTATTATTTAAATGAATGCAAATAAATCAACTCGTGCGCAGAGTGAGATAAAAGTGGTCGGATCGATCTGTGAGGTATCCGTGTCAAGGTCGGCTAGGACCAAGGTGATACCACGGTTGATTCGTGTGCCGGGGCCTAGCCGGAGCCTAGCCGGGGCGCCCCAGGGTGCGGCGCCCACATCACTTCCTCGTGGAACTTTGTTGTGCTTGGGAGTCGAACCCAGGCCATGTGACTCCAAGTGGCGGTGTTTTGTCTTTTGACTTGCTGGAACTACAAGACACATAAAACGTAACATTTGTGTATTCGTTTAAATGAACAAATACAATTTGTTCTTTTGTAAATCACTTTGTATTACTGAATTTTAAAAAATTTAAAAAAAAAATCGTAATTAAAAATAATTATAACTGGTTATCATTGCGAAATCAAAATAATACGTTTATAAACTTAGAATGGTTGGTTGAGATTTCATAATGCTGGAACTTGATGCTTGCATGTGCATCAACGATTCGATGTAAATCGACGATTCTGAAATAACCTTGTTGAACTAGCAAGGCTCTATAGTTTCCATGATATTTGAGTTCAATGTCGATGTAAGTTACACCCAGTTGACTCTAGCTAGAAGCGTGTATGTGTACCAAGGCAAAGCACTTTATTTCTGCCTTGTAAAACTATAGGAAGTCGAGCGAGACTTTTGACTCGGAGGTGCTGGTTCGACTCCCGCCTCCACTCATATCAGCAGTCTTCTTCTCTAGCATCTGAGAATCACAATGTATATCCACGCTGTCAAGTTCTCACCCACTGTTATCTAGTCCACACAAACATGAATTATTGAAATCGTGTAAGTAATACTAATTTTACTTTCCAACAAATGCATATTATTCTAATATTAGGGCCATTGCTATTATTACAATCACGATTCTAGACGGAGAACCGCGAATTCAGGCGAAATTTATCGTAATAATCACCCATTGTAGCGTGAGACGATTTCACTACAGCACATAGATAGATTGCTAACAAATGTAAGTGAACCGAGATGATTGTATTTTCTATGCATTGAAACGAATGAAGTTTGCACATCCAAGAATAACACACTTTTTCAAAATCCCTTTTGTAATAATTTCTATTCCTAAACACAACAGAATGCCATAAAATACAAATAAAAATATTGATATACCGGATTTACGAAAAGACAGTGTATACCTTTTGATCTACAGCTAAGACGCCTCTTGGGGCACTCCGCTGCGGGGCCCCAAAATTGTTTTCTAAAATTATTAAAATTTTGAAACAATTTAAAACAAGGGTTAAGAAATTTAAAAAAAAACGCTATTTTGTGTGTGTTTTCACGATAAGCTAGATGAGGCAGATGCGGTTTCATATAATGTTCTGTAAGTGCTTGTCAACGCTGTCAGGAGAAAAACACTATTGTTTCGTGGAATGCTATCCACTGAGGATTTAAATAGTTTGTTGAACAGTGAAGTACCAAAGTTCCAGTATAAAATATAAATTGTAAATTGTGCGTTTCTCGGTAGTAGAGTATTAAATTATAAACTGGACATAAATAATTTTGAGCCATTTGGCGCCACCGTCCGGTACGCCTGCAGACGGGCAGTTTGCAAGCCCGCAATACATGAAGTACCTATACAATCGCGATGGTGGACTGCCCTCTGGAAGGCTAGAAATAAAACATAATTTATCTCAACTAATATAAAGGTAAGAGCCAACACCAATATTTTGTTCCACTGTTCATTTGAACTTATAGCTCAACATAAATTAAAGTTATCAGTCGCTCGGACTAAAGAATTGATCATGTAGAGGGAAGTTCGGAGTAAAATAGGTGATCGGAAGAAGTATATCGTATGCAGGGACACAACCCAAGTATTGAAACAAAAAGTTAATAATTTTGACTTTTTTTCACGCACTCGCCATAGGTAAAGAAGGTCGTCTACCAAACTTGCTTTATTATTTAAAACGAGTAAATGAAGAAACATTGTTCAGAAAAAAAACAAGTCATGCTGGCAAACAACCAATGTATTGCTATTAATAAATAAATACTAAGTATTCGTAATCTTACTCTTCTGAACGCGATCACGAACCAAGATAACCCGCAACGAAGATAAACCCTGACACAAGACTAACATGGCATGTACATTGATTGATGGAGGGTAAGCGGGGTCGAAGCTACGACCTCCAGCTGATGTAGACCGACGTCTTGCCGCAGTGGGGATGATGGAGGTGGTCACGCAAGCAAGGGCCGATCTGACCAGCAGACAGTTCCGGCCTTGTATAATGAGCTAGACCCGAGGGCAGACCGGTTTGTGCGTGCTGTTGTTCTTACAGTCGGTATCGACTTTGTGGCAATCATCCCTATCCACTACACTACACCACTTCCCTATTGTCTTTCTGCAAGAATGATGGATAATTGGGTTGACATCTGGAGACATTGTTCTCTTTTTAAATTGTGCACTAATTCTCATTTCCCCTGGCAGGAAGTTTCTTTGTCCCTTTTCAAAATATTCGAGCTGTAACTTGTAACATTTAATTTTGATTGCTAAATTTCAATCATGTTACCCTTGAAGTTACATTCTCCATTTGTGGACATTGTCTCTTCTAAATAATTGTTACTATTTTCATTTCCCGCAGCAGTTCTTCGATCGCACACCTTTCAATGTGAGCTTGTCACTTTACACAATTTATTGCTAAATTTCAATCATGTACCCTTAAAGTTATTTCATTTGGTGGACATTGTTCTTCCTAAATGTTTCACGTATCTCATTTCCCTGGCAAGGCATTTCTTCGTATCGCACACTTTTCAAAATATGTCAGGCTTCACTTGTACAGCCATTTGATTGCAATTTCATCATGTACCCTTAAAGTTACATCTCAATTGCTGGACATGTTCTCTTCTAACAAATTGTCACTATTCTCATTCCCCTGCAGCGTTTCTCTTCGTATGCACAACCTTCAAAATATGTTGGCGCATGGTAACAGCAATTTGATTGCTAATTCATCAGTACCTTAAGTACTTCTCATTTGTGGACATTGTTCTCTTCCTAATAATTGTTCACTATTCTCATTTCCCCTGCAGCAGTTTCTCGTATCGCATACCCTTTCAAAGATGTGAGCTGTCACTGCTAACAGCCATTTTGATTCTAAATTTCAACATTGTAACCCTTAAAGTTCATTCTCAATAATACAGTGGTTGACGATAGTCGAGAATTTGGATTCCAGATACCTCATCATCGCACATTCTCGTGGTTTGAGTATTTTCAAATGTTACACCATTTTGTTATTTTTGAGTAAAGTTAAAAAGTTTCGACGATGTTGTGTATTTGGAGTTACTTCACCTCTCTCGTAGCTGCAGCCTGGTTGACGATGGAGTACCACAGGCTCATCCTAGGCCCTTCTCTGTTCACCGTAATCTCACATTCTACACCCCAGTCATGGTTTCTCGTAGCTACAGCCTGGTTGACGATGGGGTACCACAGGGCTCAATCCTAGGCCCTTCTCTGTTCACCGTAATCTCACATTCTACACCCCAGTCATGGTCGTCACGGATGCGAAGTCTCCGACTTTCCAGGAGTATTGACTTAACATTTCTTCTGTCGATTTCCTTTAAACGTAAACCGATAGACAAATTAAATCAATTAATTTCATTATTTCAATAATCGGTAATGTATCGTACCACAAACGTAATGATTCAGTTTCTATATTTTCTTAGCGAGCTTTTTACTTTTCACGGAAGTGCTGAACACGAGATTTTCTTTCGTTCACAATTAAAATCTTCCACCTGAGAGAGTTGTGAGCTAACGAGACAAGTTAATCTCCAATCTAAAGCCAAAGTAGCAGTAATTAGTGCGAATTCTCCGCCCTGAAAACCCATACATTTATAATTTGACCTCGGACTTTTATGCTAATGACTAAGTTAGGTTTCTTTGCTAGACATGCACCTTATGGGGATATAAACTTTGAAAATATGTTTATATACTTATTTATTTTGTAACCACGTTGCAACAGAACATTTAATATAAACTATAAAGAATACGTCACTATACTTATAACATAATAAAATAAGTATAACTAAACATTTAAATATGAATGTATGTGTGTGTTATATAATATGTGTCTGAACTAAGTGTATGTGTATGTGAGTATGTTTGTACATGTGTGAGCGACTGAATACATTAGTGAAGTTGATAATCAACTGTTTCTTTAATTTGAGTTCGGAAGCGATGGAAACCTCCATTATGTACACATATAAATTAGGCCTGTTAAAATTAATGGCAAAAGATTATTATAATTACAGTACGGTACTATACGTCGATGCGGCTGGGCCAAAGATGAACCAATCGTTAGCTTGTTTAATTTGCATATTGGTAACTAATATGTTATAACAAGCTCATTTGGAGCCTGAATTAAAACAGTACTCTTCAACAGGAAATGTGAATTCACGCAACCACCCATTGAACATTTTAGTAACTCTTACAATCTAATATAACTCATCATTCCCTCAAGTGAAGAAACTATCCGAGCATATTTTTCTCGGCACGGATGCAAGCAGATCCAAGTTTAATTACACACTAATATTAAGTCGTGTGTGTTTAAAACAAGCATCATTTTACGTGATTATAGCAGTTAAGACTAGGCCTCGTCACAGTCGATGTTTCCTACGCGAGTAGTACTTCGTCACGGTTTGCCTGCGACCTCACTCATGGTTCTAGTTCTCTCATTGACCCGTGAAGGACCCGGGATCGAGTCCCGTAGACGTTGTGCTCGTGGGGTTCGAACCCGGACTTGGCATTGAAACTGTGTCATTTCGATCCTCGCCACAACACGAGTAACAACACAACCAAGCTATGACGTAAATGCGATAGGTGATCAAGATCATCATCATCATCATTATCATCATCATCGTTGTATACCTAGAGGCAGGTATTTATGGTAAAATCGAAATTGATACATGCAGCTAAACACGAAAATTATTCATATATTTTACCGCCAATTCACCGCTTCTGGGCAGATAAAAAGTTAATGAAGGTGCTATTTTTTGTTCGCTACAAATACCTTGCCTCGGCTAGCTTCATAATTACAGTTTCATTGCAACCTGTAAGTCCTTTACAAGATCCCAGACCAAATATTTCAGGGGTGGGTGGGATTGGTTTGATCGTTAGTTCACAGCTTTTGGGAGTTAACAAAAGTTAATGGAGGTGCTATTTTTTGTTTACTACAAATACCTTACCTTGGCTAGCTTCATAATTACAGTTTCATTGCAACCTGTAAGTCCTGTACAAGATCCCAGCCCAAAAAGTTCAGGGGTGGATGGGCTTGTTTTGAACATTAGTTCGCAGCTTTTGGAACAAACATTGAATTTTATTTCCACTACAAAATACAAATACCTGCATTTGTATACCCAGAAAGCAGTTCAGCTAATTGGTAAGCGAACTTAGGGGGGAAATACGTTTTAATACGAATGTATTTATTATAGTGTGGTAGGGGGGGGGGGGAGGAAGGTGGAGACTACTTATACATAATATATTAGTTTATTTATTCACAAAACAACAATTTTCCTTATAATTTCCAACTTTTGTTGTATTCGAAGTCAAGAAGAAATCAAAATAAAATGGTCAAGTAAATGACCATGGTCCATTTCTTCCTCCCTCGAACCCCACCAAACTAAGCGTGGTGTCGTTGGTCAACATTCTGCGACATTTCACGTGGGCAGACGCGAAACCCGAGTCAGAGTGTTACAACTACATGTGTAACATTTAGCCTGGTATTCTTGGGAAATACCTGAGAATATTCGAGCAAAGCATTCATTAAGTTGTATTTGGCTCACACATTTCATTCATATTATTAAAAGTTACCGTTATTATTCTGACGAGCACTCTGTTGCGCTGAGGCGTGTGTCCAGATTGAAGTAAAACATTTCAGCGGGACCGTGTTTTAATTTCAGAACAAGTAGAATACAATGAATGCCATATTTGTTCGGTATATTTGCATCGGCCTACTGACTGCTGATCATCTATTGTTTGTACGCGTGCAGCCTGTGGAGAGACAAGCCTAGGAGTCAGACATGGCTGTGAGAACTCTGAAGACTTGTCGTTAATTACCCATGCATCGTCTCACGCGACTCACCAGGGGTGACCAACGTGTGATTGTAGAGGCTCGAACAAAGATATGATGCTTCGAGCGATTTGAGGAGTTCACACTTCGTGGGAACCCATCATTGCATTCTAGATGGCGACGATTCAGAGTCAAGTCGTCAGTAATATACTTTAGATGTATTGTAGATTAGATTAACTTCTCCCGGGTAAATATGACAGCATTACACGGAGAAATAAAATACGATGTGGTTGAATAAAAGTAAGGAAACCCTAGGCAACCCCCCTCAACCCAAGTATAGTTGTATTACAAAACTGTAATTGAAACATCTTGATATGACGTTTGGCGCGCTCATATTCCTGCATCCATTACACGTGAATGAAACGTTGTGGAATTAATGTAGTGGATCAATGTAAGCCCCTATCATTGCATACGAGAGACTGCAGACTTATTTGAGTGTGTTTTTACCTTTGGATTTTTCACACATTCAAAAGTACAATAAAATTAATTTTCATATTTTTTATATTTAATAATTAATTGAGAAAGTGCTAGAAAGTCATGCTCAGCGCGATAATTTTGATATTTCTGCGTGCCAGTGACTTAAGTATTAGCCCTGGCACCTGTGGTTCATTTTAATAAGTTGCCACTGTCGTTTGACAAGTTATCACAAGCGTTATTGTATTTACAAAGTTCTCGCTGTCGATCGACAATTTCGCACTAGTTAGCATGGCTGCCTCCTTTGATTCAGTGTTTCCTGGCATTTGAGGAAACATCAGTTGGAATTGTAATATACCAAGTACCAACGTCTATCGGGGCCAGGGCTCCACCCTAGACCTGGGAAGTCAGACAGTAAGAATACTAGGTGGGTCAGTCTCCTTGTAAATCTCAACGGAAGGTCCGGCTCCGTGACCTTCCGGTCTGGAACCGTCCCCGTCTCTTGCGTCACCCCTGACTTCCGGCACCACACTGGAGCTGGAGGTTCAACATGCGATACACTTTAAACCGAGCTTCGGATTAAACGACGGTCATTGAAACGTTCAAAACGATCCGACATCTGCCATGACATACGACGACCTGGCAACCATGGAGGTATCTGCCATGACAGTGACATGACGACTTGGCAACCATGCCTGACAGAGACTTGGAAACACATGGCAGTTACCAACTGACAGCCTGTTTAATTTAAAATGTCAACTGTCGTTTACCATCGCATACAATTTGAAACAGTTTCAGTCAAAACGCTTTGAAGCCAACAGGTAACTATAAGGAGATACGATTTATTGAGTGTTTCAATTTGCTAATTCAAACGTTTTGAGTCAAACCGTTTGCAGCCATTTATCAGCATTATGTTTTGAATTGGTTGGAGTACGTAGGTAGTGATTAAGTTTGTACTGTTTGGTTTTTCAGATCAAGAAAACAACTATTGAATTGAACACTAATATATCTAATTTTGTATAAGTAGTATTTCACTCTTAATGGAACTACGTTAAACATGTTAAAATACTAGTTATAAACTCTGTGCTGTTTACATACAATTGACGACGAGTTAACGGTAATTGTAATTCCAACAATTAAAACGATGTTCGTTCGATCGTGACCGGGGTCGCGGACTCTCATCAAAGACAAGTTGCGATAAAAACAACGACGACACTAACCTCTATTGACTATTCAATGGTTTTACTCTCTGAGAACGGATGTGAAACTAGTTTTCTTTGTTTATTGTATCGAAATGAGTAAAAGTGCTGCTATCGAACTTGCAATTCAGAGGATTTCTAAATGTTGTTTTTGGTAACGTGATGGCAGAGAACAATGCATATCTCACACTGAACCTATGCTAAGCCAAATGCAGCCAATCAGGGCACGAACCATACTGAGCCAAGCTGTGACAGACTCTTAAAGAATTCTTAGATCAGTGATATAACATGTTGATATGGTGTTGTATGTAAGAACGTGCGCTAGCTTGCTAATGTACCTGTCATTGAGTTTCCATACTATATTAGGAATAGAATGAGTAATTCAAGAAGTTGTACAATACGAATTAAAATACCCGGTAAAATTATAATATTGTATCGTCGTGTTTAAATTTATCTGGTTGTACAATTTACTAATCCATAACAGATATGAGTAACTTAAGGACACTTTGATACATTTTAAGACTGATCTATAACATGGAATATTTTTATAATCAGTTACTAAACCTACTTAGGAGACTAAAGTAATTCAATCTTTATAAGTCTTGTATTATGCCACTCCCACTACACATCACGACACCCACACCGCCAGTCTGCGGCCCTGATGTTGTAAGCTAGTGGTCCCAAGTGTAGATAGGGTACACCCGGTCGGTGTCGAACTACACCAGGAGGATGTGATCTGATCTGGGACACTCCATCTTGAATTACCAGTTCGGCCGTGCTTTGTATGGGCCCCTGCATGCGGAGCTCACCATGTTACCGTTGTATTGTCCGAGTTGAAACTCCGACAAAACGAAAACGAATTCCGTTCGCTATTGTTAACTCATTAAAAACAGGAACAAAACAAGTTAATTAAAACTTAAAGACTGACTACGAAGAATTTGGTTGCGTAATCGGGTCTTGAACCTCCATCTCGGCTCGGTTGCACATACCCCGGCAATTACGTCTGGGAAGCTTCCATTATATCACTCATTAAGTGATGTAACTCAGGTCGTATACTTTATGTACGTGTATGAGAGTCTACTCTACTTGCCAACTATTTACCGACATAGGATATTTATATCCTCATTACAAATACATTGCTCACAATAAAAAATAATCTTTAAAATCATGTATATAATCATTAGCCATGTATAAATGTGTAAGATAGAACTATAATAAACTTAATAATACAGAAATTGTAACGTTTTGTAATTTATGTGTGAACTATATGGCATCATCAGTCAGTTGGTAAATATAGTGTTTTCAATTTAATTTTAAAATATTTAGTTACAGTTTTAGCTTTCCTTCTATTTTTCCGCTTTTTACTTTTTCAAATTATAATCACAAAAGAGTAAATCAAATAATTTATAAAGAGTTCATTAGTAAGGTCCTTTTCCATAGTAATATAAAATAATTATGATACATAGAAATTCAAATCAACTGTAAAAGTATAGATAAATAAAATTGCTTAATTATTATTTCTGGTAGTCTTTAGCGTTCGGCTTCAACTTACAATCACGTTAATCGTGTCTGAAATAGTGTTAAAGAAATACACCTTACGAAATACTACAGTGGTTGTGGAAGATGGCAACATGAAAAATCATCTTCAGTATACCTGTGTGCATTAAAGAAAATACTGAGGCTAACAACCTCTGAAGTCTGAACACATGCTCAACGACACATTTCCTCTGAACAATACCAAAGTAAATTGCGTGTCCATTGCGTAAAGGCGTTCCGCAAGGCCGGAATGTGGCTCCACGCGTGTTCCCTAATAGGGAGGACCACCGCCTTGTATAGTTGTGACAGACAGACGGCATCACACGAGCGAGGTGGCTGTGACATGGCACGAGGCCTTGGGTAACATGGCCGTCGCGCGTCTAACTATATGACATGGTTAGTGTGATGACAGCCTAGAGAAATGGGGACTTTGCAGGCTGCGTTATGAGGGGTTTACTAATAGGCTTGCAGGCAATGGGAGCAATGCCAAGTGATTCTCTACTATCCAGCACGTGCTTTACCTTAGTAGTAGTTGTTGTTGTCGACAAAACAGATAGGCCAAAACTATAGGCGAAGAGAACACCACAATATTACTATCACTAAAAGATTTGAAAAATAACTTGTGGATTGGCCAAAAGGTACAGTTTATACCAAATAAAACGAATGCAGGAAAGTTTTGCAAATTTTTCGCGATCATTAGAATATATACACATATCTAGACAAACATAATATACCAAAGTGCTTAATGTGCAAGTTGCAAAGTTTACTAAATTAATTTTAATTTTAGTTTAAATACAGTCACATTCAAACACGCATATCAGACAACTTATCTTCATACCATGAGCTGTCCTGAAGATGTTACAAACAATCTTACATTTGTATCAAATATGTTTTCAGCTTCAGTCTTTGATACCGAGAGTTTCGGCGAGAAAGATCGACATTTAGACTGTCCGAAGTAGAAAGTTCACTTCACATCCGGAAGAAACTGTTCACAACTTGACGAACTCAAACGCTTATTACTCATGAAAACAAACTTTTCTCTTTCATTTCAGTTTGTCAATCATCTCGTATTTCTATTGACTATTCCACGTAATTTATATCGATTTTACATTCCTCTCAGTAAGGTAAAAGTAAACAATAGCTTGTATCCAAGTATAAGGCCTACAATAAAAAAATGTGTAGCAGGGTTGATAAGGTATCGCTAAAATTGAATATCACACTCGCGTTGAATGACCCGGCACCTCCACCACAAAAAATTAGCAACGAAAAATTAGCAAAATTAGGGACGAATTCCCAAAAATTCCTACCCTATTTCTAGTTTACACGTTAAAAAACTATTTATACTCCCCCCCCCCCCCCCCGATGTTTCAATATGGAGTCTGAATATCGATGTCGAAAATATTCCCACATACGATATCGCATTAAAATATCGTTTTTTGGCCCAGCCCTAATTAAAACCCACAAAGTCCTCATAATATACTCTAATTAGTGTGTGTTCTGTCTGCAGGTGGAAAATGGCGGAGTGAGGCTACATAATGACGCCTGAACGCACTCGCTGATATGCGGACGCCCACATCCCTAATATCCATGGGTGAGTATCTAAATTAAGCCTCCTGAAACAACCCACGAACTATAAATACAGCAATCAATGATTCTAATTATAAGTCTCGAGTGCGTGTTAGATAATGACAGTGCCAAATAATGATTGACATCTCCCCGACATATTAAGCAGATCGCGTGATAGAAGATAAACATCACACAAACCCTAGTATCCCACTTATAAGGGAGTTTTATTTAGGGTTTGGGGAGAGGAGGGGGGTGGGGAGATATTACACCACTACAGCACACATTGATATTCTATACCCATGACTTAAGACTTAAGTTTTGCTTGGATTAGGGAGCGTAGAAATTATGAATAACTTTGCTGTCCCTCCGTTCATATGTGCGTGTATCACGTCTCACGATAAATAACAATCATGATAAATGAACTCTTGAATATTTCCCTTCAACAAGGATGATTCAGAATGTTTTTGGTGGCCCTGGGTCCAGAGTGCGAGGCTAGCATCATCCAAAGGGAGCTTTCATACTAACCCGGCACCTCCACCAAAGATGAATGTTATATTTAGTGAATCCTTCTTCACGGTCTGTTGACCAAGTAGCTTTGCTCCCTATCTCGGATACTCTAAGCTGTTCATTCCGTTTACATTCTACATCTTGGGTGCGACTTACGACAGCTCTACAATTAAAAACAAAAATTTTTATACAAATGTATTTGAAAGAATAAATATTTGGTATGGAATGGTCAACATGGACGTCGTCTGACGATGAACGATTCAACTCCTTCCGAAGTTCAGATGAACACCATATAGGGAGGACTAGAGTTTTTTTTTGTAATGTGTAGAGCTATTTTAAAACGAATGAAGTTAAAGATGTACATTTTAGTGTCATTGTTTTCGGAGCCCTTTTACCCAAATAACACTGGATTCTCCCTGGCTATATAAAGTCAACAATGAGTTTTTTAAAACGTAAACCGTCCAAAAAGTTTGGTTTATATTTTATTTATATAATTTTAAAATTAAGTTCTGTGTTAGCCTCTCAGAAAAGAAGAAATCAAAAATCGACACATCGAAGTATGCTTTCTTCCGTCAACTAAACAAATTTATAATTATATTAACAATATTTTCACCAACTAACTTTGATACATAAAACTAAACTTTGGATCTATTGTGATCAGTTGTATAGTAAATATTTTACTGTGATGTTTCGCCATAACAACCATGCAATCTATTGATTCATTATTCAATACAGATTTGCGTCACGAATGACGCAGCGAAATTTCGTTTACGTAGAAACGCCGGTCTGTTTAAATAAAATGGCAGTCTTGCAATCAATTCCCCTCCATAATTCATCCCTGGGGTGTTGTCGAGGGTCACTGTCGCGGCTTGTTTGGCTTGCGTTGCCAGGCGACCAGTGTCAAGGCGAGGGGTCCCCCCCCCCCCCCCCCCAACAACACGTGGTGCTGAGGTCATACATCAAACACATCTGCACAGTTCAAAGAGTGCGCATACCTTTTAGTACCCTGCGATTAGACCATTGTACACATACAAGTCGTTAGGAATGATAAAGACGATTAATCAAATTAAATTACACCCATTTTATTTGTGATGCATTATGTTCTTTATACTATGTGTTTTTCGGAAAATGTTCTAGGTAGCACTTTCATGCACTTTAGTACCTACTGTACATGTTTTTGTATGGTGGCCGAGGTTGTATGTATGTCTACGTTATTGGTTCGAATCCAAGTTTGGGCTGTATCAGGATATTTACTACGCACTCACTCATCGTTTTTATTAGCCTAGTTACCAATAGATGAGATGATAAACGCAAATATGCCATTGCCATTATGATTTGCTCTTGCTGTATGGAAGAACATAAAAATGAGGGGTTTATTAACAGTTTAAAGTAATAGTAGACTTCTTATCTCTACTATGTTTTTTGATCTATTGAGTATATTCTAAATTATATTGAAATGAAAACACGTTAAAAACAAACAATAAGCATAAGAACGCAAACATAAAAAACATATTTTAAATTTAAACCAAGGTATTTTAATAGGTACTCTTTTAAAATTGTGTTGCAACATTGCACAACACAACATTGATAGAAAATTCGTATATTATATTAAATCGAAAGAAAAAACGATATCTTTGTTCTTGAATTCACCGTTTCGTAAAAATATTGGCAAACGTTCTGAGGCGAGCATGGGCTAACCACAATCATTCAAAAGCAATTCCAAGGTAGGACCACAGACATAAAGAATTACGCTATTAATGTCGTGCTAAACGCGATTGTTCCATTGTTCTGATCGCTACGGTTGAGGGACCCTCAAACACATTTCCTCCTCGATCAAACCCTAAACTAAAGGTTGAACTTTCAACAACTTGTTGCACTGGTGTGTTATTAGGAATCGCGCCTTGTTCTAACCGTGTAGCTCGATACCGCGGAGACATGTCCGCATTGTCTCGTGGGGTTACGTCATGTTCATGTTGTCGGGGCATTGTCATTGAGTGGGGTTCTGGTTGGTGGGTACACTTTGCAAGTACCAGAGAGCCTTGAATTTATTACGGAATGCCCCGAGGAACGCCCTCTTTTCAAGGAACTTTGCTTACGACAATCGATTTAAGACATTGGGAGAGATTGAAAGTGATATTTCATAGAATATTTACAGTACTTGCCCTACCATTTTCTAAAAACATAAAAAAACAAACGTTTCGAATTCTTATGATAACTTTTTTTAAGAAATCAATCCCGAAATTAAAAAAAAATTAAAATTCCACCCCAGCGTGGTATCGAACCCCGATCTCCCGATTGCCGGTCGAGTGCTTTATCCCTAAGCTACCGAGACGTTTAACTTCAAAATTCATCTGGATTGTTGGTGCATTGATATCGATATTGATTGAACTAAAGAATAATACTAGAATGACGCACTTCAAGTTTAATCTAAAATAATGTAAACTATATTCACGATATTTAAAAAATTTCAACTTGTTATGTTTGGTTTGCCTCTACGGAGGTACACTGTAAGCGAATTACATAAAATATACCAAATTCAAATTATCTCGTGTTACATTATAATGTAAATATAATTTACTAGGAAAACGCTTAGTCCCGCCGCGTTGTGGATGAGCGTAATTGGTGCATTGAGCTGCCATGCCATGTGTTATGCGGATTTTCTGTTGTTCTGTGAAAAAATCATTACTAAGTTGAAGATTTTTTTAAATTAAATTAAATTAAATGAAAAATTAACCTAAATTTTAATTTTTTTTAAATTAATTGTAATTTAAAAAAAGGAAAAAATCGTAATATTGAAATTTTCATAAGAAATAATTATTCAATTGCGCACAAATTTTACACAAATATATGAATTTATAAAATTAAGGTTCTGTGAAAAAATTATTACAATAGGATAAAGCATATAGGTGTTATAAGTCAAAGAATTGTTTTAAAAAAGAAAAAAAAACGTAAAATTTCGATTTTCATGAGAAATAGTTTTTTGATTGCGCTCAAATTTCACACGAATACATAAATTCATAAAATTAAGGTTCTGTGAAAAAATCATAAAAATCGGACAAAGCATGTAGGTGTTATAAGCTGAAGAAATTTTTAAAAAATCGAAAAAAATCGTAAAATTGCGATTTTTATGAGAAATAATTTTTCGATTGCGCTCAAAAACGTGGCAGTTCTTCGGTCAGAGATTTCGAAGGCCTCCATAAAATTTCATCGCAATTGGAGTATCGGTTTAGCCGGAATCGTGTTAACAGACACACAAAAATACAGAAAAAAAAAAAGAAAAAAAAAAAACATTCCGATTTTATTTCTCCAGTGTATTAAATGGAATCTTCGCTTCGCTCGCTACGCTCGCATACGCTCATCCAATAATCCAGTCATATAATATAACTTTTTTAATAGCCCCAGAACTTGTTTCATACATTATTCTTCTATCATTATAATAATATAATATATGTAATTCAATTTAAATGTGTTTATGGAGAGCTGCAGAACGTTTTTTTTTATAAAATCACGATGAAGTAAGAACGAAGAATTGTAAGCAACAATACAAAACTACCACTTCCAAGTAGTGTACTGTACTGTGGAAGTAAAGCTTGCATCAATAGAAAATAAATATAAATTTGTTTAACTTTTCTCAGTTTAGTTACCATTCATACGTTTAGTTAATATATTACTATGTTTATGTATTTATGATTTGCGTCATATTGATGGTTAAAAATCAAAGATTGCACAAACATCCATCAGCTTACACACACACATTGTTATGCAATGCGACCTCTAGTTAGCAAAATGACCATGAGGGAAAACGGATCCTCCTCTTGGAGTATTGCCAATAATTGTGTTTTATCTCCACTTGTTATGACAGTACCCTCATGGTAGTGGTCAGTGCAAGCCTGTGTTGCACATTCCACAACAAGTGCAAGAGAATCCACCCGCACGATGTCACAACGCCGACAAGTCAACGTGACGGATGAAAATAATATTATGCTTTTGTCAAGACAAATAATAATATTAAACAATCGTTAGCTCAGGTGTCGACCTTGGGAGTGGCAGGGACTTGTTCGATGCTCGCATGCAGAGAGGATGCGGGACTGATACCAGAGGACGAGGTAGTGATAAGGATGTGGGAGGTCACGGGGTGATGAGAATATAATGTGAAATTGCTTGGAATTATGATGATGGAAGAAGGGATTAGGGATTGAGAGGCGGGAAAGGCGCGGCGCTGAAAGGGGTAGTGTTGCGAACTGATAAGAGAAAAATTGGTAAGAAGAATTATACAAAGTATTGGAAGCAAGATTGATCAGGTGTCTTAGAGACCGATAAGAACAGAATAGATATAAACGAGTTATGGACTGATACTAGCAGGATATAAGAGGAGGAGTTATAAAGTTAGTTAGTTATAGGAACTTATAAAATAAGGGTTGACTAAGAGTCCTAGGGACTGATAAGAGTAAGATAAAAACATTTTATATAATGGACTCTACCACTCTTAATTTTACTTGCCAAGCCTACGTGATTGGGATCGAACTCGGAGACTACATATTATACATAACCCCATGACGAGTCATTTTTCACAGTCTGCCGTGGAAATTTGCGGAAAAGCTTGAGTAATAGCGTTAAGATTCAACGGTAATCGACTTAGCGTTCTAAGCACGTGTAGCGAGTTGGTGGTGATTATTTGGTTGTTAAAGGCTAATGATTCCTAGTGCAGCGAAGCCCAGCGCGACGATATGCCGCAGCTTCCGCCTTGTGGTCAATCGTTTGGTAACGCCGAGGTTAATGCTAGGTACCTGCCCGATAATATATTACACTTGCGTGCAGTACGACGCTAGCATGGTTACTAGCTACAAACAATATATTGGATGATTATATAGTATCGTTCAGTGGTTAACACCAACAGAGATAATAATCACGTGCTGCACTCGACACTCTCGTCCGGGAGGTCGTCGGATCGATACCAGCCATCAGCAATCCTGACTGAACGGATTGTCAAGATTCACGGACGTTCTCTGCGTCCTATGAAACACAGCCGTTATACATTCCCTTCCAACTATTGTCACACTATCACACTATTATCATGCCTATTTTGTTACCTAAACTATTATCACACCTCCTGTGTCTAGTTTGTTACCTAAACTATAAGGGACAAGTTGTCTCTCTCAGGGTTGGTTAGAAACTAAAATATGTAACGTATCATTTTCGCTTCATTAAATGCACTTAAGACCATAGGAGGTGTAACTTTGAAATATTTCGAAGGTTCCCTGAAATCCAAATCAAATTATAGGACTACAAAACAAAACCAAATAAAAAAAACAGGTAATGTCATTTATTTCTATGGATAGTCAAATTAAAGTTTTCGCTTCCTCTTCTAATAAGATGGGCACCTCAGGCTTGTGAAACCATTAGTGACGCCACTGTTACGACAGTTTATTAGTATCTGGAGAGAATAAATCGTTGGAGCGGACCCAGCTGACGATTGACGTCTTATGGTGAGAAAGGTCACGAAACCAACTTTAGTGATGATTGATTGTAGTGAGAATGGAACCCGAGACCTCCCAAATCTGTATATCGGAGTGCTTGCGCACGGCTACCTTATCTGGCTGGGGTATAGGAACACTCATATTGTAAAACAATGTAATGACATAACACACATATTGGGTCGGAATGTGATCATTGTCAAACTGTAATGACATAATACAGTACCATTAGGTCGGAATGCGAAGGTAACAGTTTTTACAACACCGTCCGTGGCAATGTAACCACCCACATGCACACATGCCGGGGAAACCACGAGGTGGATGTACTGAGTCTGTTTCCTCATTGCGAGCTGCAGCCTCGAGCGCGCGTGACTCACCTCTGACGTCACACCCACACCACGAGGAGAAAGGAAACTCCAGCCAACCGAGGAGCGCAGCCGCCATCTTGTCCTCTCACCGAGGTAATGGCCGACGTGCGTGTCTGCGGCGGCGTAAAGCGCGGGAGTTTCGGATGCGTTTAAATTATTCGCGCCTGAGAAGCGAGACCTTTGGCTCGAGACCGAAACGCTACTGAGGCGAATGATGATGATTATATGTTCGATGACAGCGATCCAGATCAGCGGTTCGGTTTTGCTCAGCTGACTACGATATTTGCCGTTATATAAAATAACACGATTATATAATCTTCCTAATTCTCTGCCTCGAGTCGCCTGTGGTTGGATGGATGGATGAAGTATTGTAGTTTGTGGTTTTATACGTGAGTTCAACACACCTGTCAACAGTTTTGCAATGTTCTGTAATTAAAATGTAATTCAATTGAATATTATGAGGAGATAAGATTAGAGTTGTACATATTGAAGAAATCAGAAAAATCAGAATTCAGAACAAGGTTTATATAACAATAATGATGAATGATGATGCTATTATCGCATATTTAATAGTTATAGCTTTTCCGCCAATAATGAATCGTTAAACACTAAAATTGTAAAATAAAAATAAATACCTAATAAGAGTCCTCAAGTACCTCAACTACGAGAGCTCAAAGCTTTTTTTTTGCCGCCTTCTGTCGTCACCTGATTGCACTGCCTCCTAGATCCTAGATGCTCGTGGAGGAGCCACGAGTAGCATCTAGAAGGCAGTGCCATATTGCGTGCTACCGTGCTGCAGGTGGGCCGAGTAGGCACATTTCATTTATGTGACTGGTAGCCCATGTCGTTAAGACACGATTGTAATCGACCCACAAAGAACGTATTGATTGAAAACAACCACTTAAAGCCTCGATAAACATCTAGTTCTAATGCACCAGGCTATATTGAAAGAAAAACTTAAACACAACCACCGTACATTAGTTTAGTATCGCATTCCCGGCTATTTAGTGGGTTAAGTGCTCCACCAACTTCTTATGGCAACTATATTATATCTCGTAATATTGATAAGGGATTATGAATACGATTGATATGCATGATGAAATCGTCTCACGTAGCTAACTATGATGTTGAGGCGAAGAATTCAATGTACTCTTCAAGCTGGTAACTGTTTCTCACTGTACAATGATAATTATATTGCTACGTTAGTGAAACCATTTCTTGACAAACATTGTTCACACACTCATATACATCATTGCAAGCACAGTTACAGGATAAAATGCAAACACCAATGTGCAATCATAAATCATCGACATCACCATCATCATTGAGGGACATAATGATTACAACAAATAAATGACGGTAAAACAGAATGCACCTTTTCACAAATTACAAATGAGAACTCATAATATTAAATCGTTTAGGATCCCAGTGAACACTGATGTTAACATACAGTTTCTTTGTAAAATCTTCGCAACACAAAGTTACTTTATTAAGACTAGACTTTGACATTGTCCCCGTTTACTTTGGATAATTGAAAATTGTCTCGCGTCTCGGGAAATCCGTTCTCTTTATTTACCGTGTGTTCGGTCAAACAGATTCAACTTGACTCTGATAGCTGCATCGTTGATGCGAAACCCAAGAAGTTAACTCGACTACTAACTTCCCGGGTAGAATGATGCTTAACACGTTTCCCACTGACTGACTACACAACAGTAGACGCACACTTGAAGAAAGATGTCGGTATTCATAATATAAAATAACCATTTTACAAAATGATACAACGTAGAAACGTTTTTCACTTTATTTCCGTTGTTTAAAGTGTTTGTTTACATCTTTGTTAGTTAAACAAATAATTACCCTTCTTCGGTATATACGTTTTGTGTTTATTTATGTATTTTTAAACGTCTACCATATTCGTTATAAAAACTGATTGAAGAAAAAGGAGGACACAAATAGTTGTAATTAACTAATTATTAATGTAATTAACAAAGATGTAACATTTTGTTTGTATAGTATCATGTTGTTTTTTCGTTGTATGTAGGATATGTTATATTATGAATACAAATGTAATGTAATCAATTAATTTAAAGGCATTGATCTAATCGTAAATTAACCATCTTCTTGGATATAGTTATCACGCAGCTATATCCATGAGCACCCAGGAATAACAACACCAAGAGCTAAGGGATAGTGCACGAAAATGAGCTACCGAATGTTGTTGTGATCGATTCATTACTGCTCGTTAACCCTCTGTTATTTAATATATTTTTACATGCTACCAAAGTAAGCAAATAATTTTAGAACGAATGCGTATTATAATGTTTTCTACAAATGTATTTATGAAAGTTAGATTTATCATTGATTGACGATGGTTGATTGGTTTGTAAACATTACTTCCAAAAACACATTAACCGCAGAGAAGCATAGGTACCAGAACGCATTCAAAACTAATGCAAAATTAAATGTCACACTATCATAGGAAAATCTTTTATATATACACACTCCGTTTTATTCGTGGACATGGCCTTACAATAGTAACTTTCCTTGTTAAATCCATGGTTTATCAAACATTCTGCAATCACTAGTCGCCGCCGAGCAGTGTTTTGAGTGGGCAGTGGCCCGGTTATTGGGAGGTGTGACCCCCCCCCCCCCCCGATCAAAGGAAGCGCCTTGTCTATACCCACGACACTGTGACCACGACAGAAACAATCTTCCGTTACATCCATCGTGCATTACCGAATGTTTCTCTGAGTAGGTTAGCATTTCCTGATTACCTCCCGAAGAACACACTTTTCACTATAGTAATTAACTAACCGGCGGGACAGACAAGATCTTTTTCGTCTAGCACGAAACATTTATATGAGAGTCGTGTCTTGTTTGCTGACTAACCTCGCCGGAGTCAGAAGCGTATCGGCCCACTTTGCAATATAGCGCTCGGAGTTGTGTGATTATGAATATGGAACCCGGCCCGGGGTATTGTCTGATAATGGATCGACATTAGGGTCTGCATGGTGTGTAATCACCACCCGGCCTACCCTATCTGATTGCATGCACGACAATCGAAGTGGCTATAGGCATTGCTTCAAAGATATGCGAGTGCGGTAGGTTACCCGTTCGTTTACCACCATCTAACTATTCTGTTTAGTAATGTTTAGTTTATATCAAATGGGATTTAATACCTGAAGTAGTATACCCGAATCCGACCGAGCTCTTCTTCTGTCCTTCATAGAATTCATCCACAAAAAGTCATGCCGAAAAGAACTCTTTGATAACTCTTGGGTTTCTGAACGTTAAACGTCCCTCTTTGATTATTTTTGGGTTTCTGAACGTTCAACAGTTTTTGAGCCAGCATTTTGCAAAGTAGGTGTCCAGTTTCTGAGCCAGCATGTTTAGGAGTCTCGTCACTATTGACACATCAGGTTGCAATATATCTTGGTGTCCCGCAAAGACCACCCGTTGACGTGTCTTACTCTCAAATTGAATAATAAATTAACATCAGAGGATATATCATATTTATAGGACATGCGTTTTAAGCAAATTCTTGTTCGCTCGGCCGACTGCCACCACAGACGTATGGAATTATGAATAATTGTCATGGAAGTGGAAAGGTCTAAAGTAACACTTTTCAAAAAACTATTTTTAAATAATGAAAGTAAAATAAATGATTTTCAGGATTTTTGACTTTGTTGAATTGTCCAAAATTGGCAATATTCATAAATTGATCCTGGCTGATTAACATAAAATATTAAAAATATATTACTGTAGGGTTGTCCATGTATACTTTATTGACAACTATGTTAAGTTTCTTCTATATGTCGGATTCTTCCTGACTGAGCGAATGGCTATGTGCTAACTGACAACTGTGTTCTATTCCGCCATAATGATGTTTGATGTTTAAATGATAACGGAGGCTAATTTGTACTGTTCGTTTCCTTCAGGTGGGCTGGCGTTGCTGATCCTCCTGGTCTGCAGCCTCTGTGCGGGGGGTGGGGCGGTGGACCGGGGGCAGGTGAGGCACATCAGACGGATCACCGCCTCCGACCTGCCCGCCACCCCCGGGAACGTGACGAACGCCACCTCTGAGGTCCCCCTCACAAACCAGGCGACCATCACCGAGATCGCCAACAAGACCAAAGAGCTCGGAAGTCAACACAAAGAACTTAACGGCAACGAGAAACCATCGGCGACTATTTCCGAACATCCTGACGACACGAACACGGCTAGCAGTTCGAATTCGAAAGATGTTACAAAATTAAGGTCGGAACCTGAAACTGCAGTACCTAAAAATGTCACAACGCAGGGTGGCACTGAATCGGAGAAAGGGGCTTTATCCGTTGAGGGTTCCGAGAACTCTAGTTCAAAAAGCGTTCCTAGACAACTAAACGTCACGGAAGTATTTCGTGGAAACACTAAGAGCAACATTTCTTCAGAGTTGACTGCCAATGACGTCAAGATCCGTTCAAACGCCACACCAACCAATAGTGGTATTCAAGAACCAACAGAACCTAAAGAACAGCTTGAAGAAGGTGGAGCTAGCGATCAAACTAGGCCCAAAGAGATAAATGTAACTGAGTCATTGCTGACAAGTAGTACTACGTATAGAAGAAGGCGACCTGTAGTGAGCAACAGCACGAGTATAGCTTCAAATAGCTCGCAAGACCTCTCCAGCGAACTTTCGTCGAAGAGCTCTAAAGAAGTCAATATCAACGAAGTTGTCAGTAACCGAAGCGCGTCCAGACGTCTTCGAAAGCCAATTCTCTTGATCAGAAAGAACGGGGAGCTTGTGGCGAACATTACACGGGAAGAAACCGAGGCGATTACGTCGAGGAACTGCGCTGAAGGGGACACCGACTGTGACGTAGCCTCGGAGGCCGATGGAGGGAGCAAGTCTGTGGTGCAGTTATCTGCTATTCCTAACTCAACTCTGGTTAATAATTCTACCGTAGAGGAAGTGGTCGCCACTAACTCAAAGGAGAATTCTATTGACACCACAGTGAAACCAAAACCCAATGAGTCGTCCTCGGTTCGTCCGACAGATGGCGCCTTCAACAACATCGACTTCTCGTCGACGGCGAGGATGGTCTTGCAGGAGAAGATCCACGAAGACATCCTGCACCACCTCACAACCGTCTCTTACGCGCACTACGAGACGGACTACGTCATGGACTACGACGGCGATGACACGTTCAACGCAGAGTCGCAGTCGTCGTCGAGGAACGCGTCGAAGGGGAGTTTCGGCGAGTACGACGCGGGCGACCTGCCGACGACGACGTCCCGAGTGGACTCGTTCGACGAGACGTACGCTCGCATCTCCGAGGGTATCCAACACAACCTGGACGAGATCGAGGAGCGAAGCGTCAAGTTTGACGCAACTTCCGAGCGGAATGAAGAAGACCACTTTGGGAGCTCGTCCGATACTGATACCTCGCTGGCGTTGGAATCAGTCCCGAAGAACAACACAAAGGTCGCACTTGAGTACGTCAATCACGTCGACATCATCGCTAACAACAGTAAAATTGGAAATGCAAAGCGAGGTGATTTGACTGTGGCGAATTCTACCCATGTAGACTTTGAACGATCGTTTGTTGAGAGCAAAGTTATGCCTGAAGTGACTTCAACGTTTAAGTATCTCATTGACGACGAGGAATCAACGACGAGAATCATACCAACCAATGAGACGTCCGAGGAAGAGAGCAAGGAGGTAAAGGAAGTGAGGAGTCGCGACCAGTCATTAGAGAGTGCAGAGGAAGATGTTGTCACTGCCAAACCCGATAAGAAAGAGGAGACCAATACGGCTCCACCTCTTGACATAGTTAATGCATCAACTGAGACACCTGGTTATAGCAACCGTACAAACTTAACATTAAATACTCATGATAACCAAACAATAACAACCCTAAAATCCCAGGGTCGTGGCCGAATGTTCCCATCGGAACGAGTCCATGCCAACAACACTAACAATGTAGATCAGGGATTGCCTGAAAGTACAGAGGGTAAACGCTTACGCTCTAGGCCATCTCAAGAAACAAATAGTTCACTTGATTCCAGCCAGCAGACGGAAGACACTGCTAGTCCACGAAGTCGGTCTTATCTGTTAAGTACGTCTTCGTCGTCGTCGACTTCTACCAGACCGGAGCAAAATCCTCCGGCGACGCGGCGTATGAGTACCGTCACCATGCAAGACGGCTTTCAGCCCACGTCCCCACGGATTAACTACATCATCAACACTGGTAGGCCGTCTAGCAGGTACCAGCAACAGGCTTACAACCCCTACAGGCAAGGAGTCACTGTGAGCGCGCAAGAAATCCCCCAATCCCCCACGGGTAAATCTCCTGCGACCGGAACAATATCCGCTCCCGGCAAGCACCACCTACATACAAGAGGATTCCCATCAACCACGACCCCACAGAGTAACCTGATCAGGGCGGGACGTCCCACCAGCAGCAGATATCCCATCGCACAAGTACGAAACAACACCGACCAACAAGCAGGTGGTACTCGGAACGACGAGGGTAACGACATCCCTGCCAATAACACCCCCCCGATAAGAAACCGCGGAGGCACGAGGTTCGCGGGAGTGTCGACGAGCTCCCTCAGCAACGTCGAGTACCCCATCCCACCGACCGCCGCCGCGTGGTCTCTCGTCACCATGAAACAGCCGAGTGTCAGGACAAAGTTAACCGGCGCCGGTTTTAAACCCTCGACGACATTGCAGCTAGTCGACAACGGAGACCCAGACTCGCACTCATCGGGCAGCTACAGCAAATTGACGACCGTGTACAACATTTTGACACCGACAGTCAGTATGGACATGACAGAGAAAGGCATTTTCAACATTGAAACAACCACTGATAACAACTCTGAAACACTCATTCAAAACATTAATGCTGGGGTCCTGAAATTTACGACTGAGGATCCAAATGTGGGAGTGACCACTCAAGTACCAGAATTCACCACGATAAACTTATCTGCCGACGAAGAAAGTGAAACTGCTTCACCAGTTGATTCAACAACAACTAGACCTAACGGTAGTTCTGTCGACGATGAAGCGTTACGTTTCGATGTTGGAACTATGATCCCGCCTGGGTTGGAGTTTGCCGCGAGTACCACCCAACAGTCTGTCGTTGAAGCTATGTCCACGACTCTCAGCCCCGAAACGACCCCTCGCCCTCCGAAGGAAGATTCTGATAAGACAGTGGACGAAGAGGACGCGGACTTGATCACTACGACGGAGACTTCGGGTCTTCTCGGCTTTGCGTTCTCAGACACGGGAATGTCCGAAGACGGCCACGGCGAGATCATTGCGGACACGAGGGAGGGCGAGGAGCAAAAGACCCCGGAACAGCAGGAGAAGGAACAAGGGGTTGGACAACAGGACCAACAGATGGACGACGCACAACTCGCTCAGGGGGAGACGGACTACGGGGGTCCGACTGGGCCGGACTCCGGAGTCGACCCCGAGAGTATGGGCGGGTCCGCGACAACGCCGTCGATGAACTCGTCGCCGGACGAGGCTTCTAATGAAGGTGAGCTGAGTAAAAGGTGTTGGGAAAGGAGGTTTAAAATACTAACATCTCTTAAAGGGGCTAAAAACCCCAAAAATTATTTTTTACCACGTGATTTTAGCACAATACTACACATAAATGACCGTTTAAAAAATTATATCTTGTAACTGTGATTTAACACGAATTTTTTAATTTTTTTGATCCAGAAATTGGCGAAAATTGGTGTTTTGGAAAATTTCCTAAATCGGCTTTAACCTGCTTCTTTTTTGGTCTACATAGATACTAGAGCATAGTACCAATCTAAAATGCCCCTTTATAACATCGTGTCTTGAAACTGTGCCCAAATATACCCTCAAACACGCAAAAATATGCATTCCAAAATCACACCCCTTCTTGGTTATCAGCACATTTTGACCAAACCACTTGCCCAAATGACATAACGAAATAAAGCGAATTTACAGAAAAGACTATCGAGTACGTCAATAATGACCAATATATTATTGGATCAAAATCCTCCAAGGTCACGGGGCATAAAGATCGTCCCCATGTTATTTCTTATGGGAGATTTTTGCCGATGGGACCTAGCTCGAAAAATGTCATGTTTGACAATTTTTTGGAAGGTCATGGTGGCCCCAATAATTTGTCTGTTAATTTCTAAATTCATTACTAATTAGCCTGAATGAAATATATTTTTTGAGTTTAGCGGTTAAATACCTCTTTAAGTGTAGTCTTAAATGGTTCCGATCAACTTTTACCCATTTGCTTATCCTTGAACTAATAAAATAATAATTAAAATAAAAAAAAGATTCTCTGGGTCTAGGGGTAGAGTGGGAGGATCTTGGTTCGATTTTAAGTTGAAAAACCTTTTACTTTTGTTAATGCACACTCAATTACAAAAAAATACAGGTGTTGACACAAAATTAAACTAATTTACTTGTCCTTGACTAAACATATCAATTATACATAAAATAGAGTATATTTTAGAAAATGCTATGGTTATAGGTCTCTTAAAAGTTACATCTAAATTTTCAGAAGTGGAAGGTGTAACGACCACTCTACCCGATGTCCAAACAACCGCTATCGTCACGGACGACGACGACGCTGCAGAGACGGCCACAACCACCTACGACGCCGTCACAGCCGTCTCCAGTGACGACGACGACGACAACAACAACTCTACCGCCTCCCCCGACGTCAACATCGCGGGAGAGACCGTCAAGGTCAATGTGACGTCAACAACGACGACGAGAACAACCGACGGCCTTGGAGTAAACACTACTCGAGCTCCCCCCGTGGAACATAAACGGCCGACGAAGAATGTTCCGTCTTTCTTGAGGATCTTCGTGGAGGCCTCACCTAGACAGTTCTGCGAGACTGTAGGCACCTTCAAGAAGGCAGTCGCCGACCTTCTTACTAAAGGATCGGGAAGGTATGTATGATCTCGGTCCGGGGATGAATAGGTCTAGGGTAGTTCTACCTATCTAAGATTAAAGGGTCGACGCCACATGATCCCGTAGTTGTGTATAATCTAACAACAAATTAAACAACCTAAAACACAACAAGGTGCCTCGTACCTTCGGCTATGGAAGTATGTCATATCATCATCATCATCATCATCATCCCTTCGGCTATGGAAGTATGACGTCATATCTTCCGATTCGCAGTCAGTTATCGAAAAATTTAGTCCAAAATCATCTCATTCTGATCTATTCTGATATTAAATTTCTTAGATTGTTGACCCGGCACCTCCACCAAATAAATTTCTATAACATGGGATCGCGATTTAAAATAAGTGCACACAAGTCTCGTCTACGTTATAAAACGCATTAATATTATGTTTACTTCCAGTTTTAAAAATGGAATGCATCGTTATTTTGGATCATCGCAATCACAAATATCTGAGTTTTCACACACATCGTAATTCGACATCCAAAATCGTCAAATGATAAGGGCTGGTAAAATTAATCTGTAAATTGGGTGTTTCTTTAATGAGGATCTTGTCTCTAGGATTGTATCCTCTGACCAAGTCGTCCTGCGCAACTTCGGACGGGAACAATGCTCGATCCAGGACGACCCTCAGGATAACTCCACCTCTGCGACGGGACTACTTCTTCCCGTGGAGCTACATCTTGTCGACGAGGCGGTGAACTTTGACCGTCAGCTCAACGAGGCCTTCACGTTAATCTGGGGTCAAGAGGGGATGGACTTCCCCTTGAGGGTGAGTACTTCACTTCTTAGAGGTCTTACATTCTGTTTTACCCTCGAATTCGGTTGGACGTTTTCAAACACCGACGATCACGACTGGGGGTTTCTTCAAAAGATATGCTTGCAGTCTTTTAAGGCAAATGTTTTCATTTGTTTATATCAAAGTAATTCCGGACTGCCATGAGCCCTTCTTTAGCTTCCGGGTAGAGGCTTTCCCCAAATACTCTAACCGGAATAGCGGAATTACTGTATTTGCTTTACCTTTTTCCCGATTGAAACCTGCTGAAACAGTTCCGCGCAACAGATGCACATATCAATCAGCCTCATAACTTGCCTTCTATATTTGACACCACGGGTTTGTTTTCTCTTGCAGATTCTCAAGGTCGATGTCGTTGCGACCCAGGACGATTTCATGTCCTCGTCTATTGACAAGGCAGGAGTCATCGCAGCCATCGCCATCTCCTGTATAGGCGCTGTCTGCCTGTTGCTGCTCGCAGTGCTCCTGGTATGTAGGCCTATACACTCTCGCTATACTAAATCCAACGGTACATGGCATTATTTTGTTCTTTAGCTATTAGTGACTATAACTTGAAGTTAATCTGTACTTTTCCTTTTACATCGTGACCATTGTCGCTCATTCTTGTGAAAGATTTCTTAATTTGGCAATCCTGTTTTTTTTTTGAAAAATATCAAGTTCACAAAGCGGGTTGAGGCCATTACGCGCAGCCATTTTTCAAAAGCGTTAAAACATTCTGTTTTTAGTTAAGTGTTCAAAATAGGGTTACGGCCATTATTCGAAGGCGGCCTATTATCTAGTAAATACGTACTTCATATATATATATATTTTATGTTTTGTGCACATGTATTCGTCACGCAAGTGTTTCTAGATTTTAGATTTTCTGTACTGAGTAAGCTAGTAAAAACCTGATTCAAGTCAAATTATATATCTGATGATTTAAATGATGTCAAAATTGAAATATTAATCAGTTTTAGATAGCAAATAATATCTATTATTTAAAGAAAATTATTTTATTATTTTGGACTAAATAATTGCTCTTAGAGTTTAGTATGTAGTAGCATTGTTTGAAAGGTTTTACTTGTTTCAAAGACCGCCCTGATTTCTGTGATTCGTAATAATTCATCTTGATGTCCTGTCTAGATTGTAATGCGCAAGCGCCAGAAGAAGTTTAACTACGGAATGCGTTGCACTCCAGTATCTTTGGACGCCTACAGTCTGGACAGCGTCTCCATCCACGACAGCGTGAGACGCAAGGCAGGACTGCGCGCGTCCAAGCGCTCCTATGGAAACCCAGCTTTCGACGACCCGGTAAGTAGCCAGTTAGCTGACGTCACCGGGGGATTTTATAAGTTACAAAAGCAAGTTTAAAAAATGTTTTAACTTTTAGAAGTTTTATCGCACATAAACATTGATCGTTAAGAATGGTGAATATCGCCTTTTTCGGCACACATATTTTCAGAGCGCTATTAAGAAACTCCTACTAGTGTGAAGTAAGCCGCAAGTAAGGGTAAAGAAATACAAGAGCTGATTCATATGTAGCAAGTTCAAAATTAGTCGATGTATTCAAGAAGTTTGTCTAGCAATCGCGATATTTAAAAGCAAGACTGATTTCAAGCAAAATGTACCTTAGATATAAATATACCAATTCTTCTTGCATCTATCTTTTCTTGGAAGAACATGCATCACGACGTTAGGTAGATTTCATAGCAAAAAGTGATTTTGACAATATACCATTTAAAACTTTACAACACCAAGGTAGATGACACTTTTTAACGTTTCGTTTTGAACTTTCAGAGCGCCCCCAGCCACCCCCTGAACTTCGCCACATTTTGTGTCTAATGCAACATCTTGTGGTTGAACTTTCAGAGCGCCCCCAGCCACCCCCTGAACTTCGCCGGCCTGTCCGCCTTCTCCACCGAGCGCGGTGCAATGGAGGACGAGTTCGCCCGCATCCCCCACGTCACCCCCAAGGCCGACGAGCTGCCCCCTGGCTCCGAGACCAAGAACCGCTACGCTAACGTGCTGCCCCTGCCGGAGACCAGGGTCATCCTCGCCTCCAAGCCCCAGGAACAGCTAGGGGACTACATCAACGCCAACTACGTCGCGGTACGAAGAGATATTTACTATATTATTATTCTCATATTCTTCTCATCTGTATACTTCTTCTTGCCCTCGACATTTCTACGCCACATCCACCAACCTAGGTTGCTCATGCTCTTCCTGAATCTCCATCCTTTCTTCATATTCAACTGCAACTTCCAATTATCTCTCATAATACAAAATATGTTTTCCAACAGTCTTCTTTAACAAACAATATTGCATTGTGACTTCCTAAATACTTCCATAAAAAATCAAAGTTATGGATTTATAAAAGATCATTATGATCGATCTCTTTTTATTTCGTTGTAAAAACTATCATTAGAATATATTTGGTTATCACTTATCAGTCAACTAAAAAAAAGTCGTACAAGCTTTTTGTGGCCTTTAGAATATCCTAATTTTTGTAAACGATTTATCAAAAGTTTAAATTGAATTTGAGAAAATACTAAATAGTCACATGTTGAATATGATAGAACAGTGATCGCAAATGGCAAGACTTCACTAGGTGATTAAAATTTGTTTTCTTGAAAATGATGGCAGTAAGTTTTGTTATTCGGTTTTAAGTGCAAACAACACTCAGTTTAAATTTAAAGCGTTAATCCCGACAAAAATCACAGCTCCAAACGTGATCTGATGAGTAAATTATGTAAATAAATTACGAATTACGAGATGTGACAGTTGCTACTTAATGTAGTTTAATGTTGCATAATGCAACGTAATGCTCCGACAAACATTCAAAGTCGAAACGTGATGCAACAAGTGAATGTTTGAAAATGATAAGATTTGAGATTGAGCCCTTGCTCCTTAATCGCTTAAGGGTTGCCATTCCCAGCAGAAATTTAAAATGTGATTCGAACAGATAAAACAATAAATTAATTGTATCAATTCAATACGAGGGTTTGAATGTGTGTGTGAAAAAAATGAAACTTCATTAAAACACTAGAAAACATCGCTAAACTACTTCTCAATAGGTATTTAAAAAATTTAAAAGTAAAATTAGCGTTTTGAATCGTCAAAAACTTTAAAAGCTTAGAAAAAACGTATCTATATAATAAGACAAGGTCCAAGATGCAATCACTTACATTGTCTGTGTGTCTTGACTGTCCAGGGTCCTAAGAACGCGGCCAACTTCTACATCGCCTGTCAGGCCCCTCTGTTGTCCACAGTGACGGACTTCTGGAGGATGATCTGGGAACAACAGAGCAAAGTCATCATGATGATGACGGAACTGGTGGAGAACGGGGTGGTAAGTTAACTAATACCATGCATCCCTTAAAGCTTGGGTGCAAGTGTGCAACAAATTGTACAAGATATTATATTTTGAACAATAAGGTAAATTAATTCCTATTAACAATAATAATACATTGTCACTGATCAAGCTAGTATTAGATAATTATGCAAGAAATAAATAATAAATATCATTAAGAAACATTCACATTTTCTGTAACAATACATACATCATTAAAGTTTAAAATCAATTGGACAACTCAGTTGTATTTTTAAAATAATAATAATTGTAATGTCGAATGACGTCAGTTAATTAAAACAATATTTTTTAAAAACATAACTGAGTAGTCCAATTGAATTATAAACTTAATACAAAAATTAAAAAAAAATACATAAATCCCTAACACATTTATTGTTAAAGTCTGAATGCACGATTCCCAGCCATCATCAGTCAATGACCGTTTTACACTCTATGTTTTTAGATAAGGTTTCACTTTTCAATTAATTAATTGATGAATGTGTTTGCAGGAGAAATGTGCAGACTACCTGCCACCCTCGGAAGTTCTGGACTGTCATCGTCTGTTTGGGGACTTCCAAGTCACCCTGAAGAAGCGAGAAGTCAGGGAGAAATACGTCATCTCGACTCTCCAGCTAAAGGTACAAAGCACAATTGCTCAGTGCACTGTTTCCTAGCCACACATCCCATTCGCGATGTCTTTTAACTCTACTGGCAAGTTTTTCGGAACACGGCACTTGACGACAACGTAACTGGTGTAAAGTTTTAACCGATCACGAAGAGTAATAAGCATTTCGTTGCTGTTAGCTGAACCACTCTCAGTTTCATTGTACAATATACATTGTTATTGTGATGCATTGTATTGTATGGTATATAATGGAGAATATTCTTTCACTGATACTTGTCCATTTGTCATTAAGAATTTCGGTTCTGACTCAAATATCTCCAGGTTAAACACTTTTTAATTGCTCTTGGACCACCTGTCTAGGACGCAACGTATGCCCCTTTTCAGGTGTCTTACTATAACTGTTTTGAAGTTAGGGCAGTTTAAAAAGGATATCCGAGAGCTGTTTAAGAGGACTGGTGCCGGTCTCGATGGGATTTGAGCCCGGGACCTCCCGATTCCGAGTATCGCGCTTTTCGCTTGAGCCAACACTGTCGGTAATATCTTCAGATTCCTTTAGGAACTGTTAATTATTTGTCGTCATCGGGACTCGAAAGAAAATGTCGTCTGACATCTAAAGGTGTGGTCTACAGTTCAATCTGCAGCAATGTTCGAACATTATGTCAGGACGTAATATCCAAAAGCCAGACCTCTAAAATTCATTTCTCA
The DNA here is from genome assembly GCA_024449915.1 of Sweltsa coloradensis. NCBI lineage: Eukaryota > Metazoa > Arthropoda > Insecta > Plecoptera > Chloroperlidae > Sweltsa > Sweltsa coloradensis. The sequence goes on along the minus strand of JAMZAV010000122.1, from coordinate 990,290 downwards.
TTATCACATTTTTTTCAAAAAGATCCACTTTAGAGTTCGGCGGTAAGCTGCAGAATCGGAACTTTTGGACCCACGTTTGAATAACTTAGGACGTTGTTGCAGACGCGTTTGAACGTCTGGATAACTAGATTTAAGTTTGCATCTATGCCGATCGTGAATGGTACTAAAAGCATATGTTCTCCTCTCTAAGAACCTGGAGAGTAACTCGTGGCGCGAGATCACCCACCTGTGGTACATCAGCTGGCCGAGTCAGGGCGTCCCCGAGGAGCCCAACTCTATGATCGCGTTCCTCATCGAGGCTCGCTCCTACATGAAGAACCGGAGCGGCCCTAGCGTGGTGCACTGTAGCCCGGGCACGGGCAGGACCGGGACCGTGCTCGCCTGTGATCTCAGCATCAGGGAGTTCGAGCACACCAGGCAGGTGGACATACCGAGGTGCGTGGGCAAGCTGCGCAGAGACCGCGCGGGCTGCGTGCAGACCAGGGACCAGTACGCCTTCATCTACCAGGTAACCAACACCCGCCTTCAGTACTTGCTCGAGACATTAAATGCTTGATTTGTTCCCAATTGCAAAAAAATCTTGCCTCAAATAACTACAGTGATTTATTATATTTTATTTACAATTTTACAACCATTTTTACTATAAATTGTTGTCGCTAGCCCTAGACATCTAGCTCTCAACATAACTTACATTGCACTACGACCAAGTCATTTTAGACACAAGAGGCATCTCACCTTAGAAAATGATTTGGAGATTTATAACTACCGATTTTCGTTTCTCAAAAGTAAGAGTGTACAGTAATATTATCTGCTGATTTATCTCATATACCCCAAGAGGTGGACTAATCACATATCATCGTATTCTTGTAATATGCAGTTTCAATTCAAATTCGAGATTGTGGTACATAAGTGATAGATACTACTTTGTTTTGTGTCCCAACGAAAATATTTCGTACTAAATGCTACACTATAATAATTTCAAGTATCTGATACTTTACACAATCCAAAAAGTTAAAAAAAATCCAACTCGTCTGGAACATAAACCCCTCACAATTGCCAGGTCAGCGCTTTAACAAATGGACCAGCCCGTAACCTAATAACTTTTGAATAGTTAGTGCATTATAGATTTATTTATTTCCGGGTTGTTTAAAATACTAATAATGTCCTTCTTAAAATGAAATTTACCTGTCCATAGGGCAGGAAGGCTAATGCCGGCAAGTGTGGCCCTCTGTAGCATGACCCAGTGTTTACAGAGTTACAAGTTCAGATTAGAATTACCACAAAGACAATTAGAGAAAATTACATTTATAAAGTTAGGCGACGAGAAAGGCAAAATGCGGATAAGCTAATGAATGGACCTGAACATTGTCTAGTTGAGAACTCAAACTCTCAAATCTAGGGGGTGGACTAATTGTTGTCCTACCCCTCCCATCGCTTCTTGCCTCCGTCCTCTCTAGAAATTTCTGGGTTTCCTTTGAGCCTCAGAATCAGACGTTTCAGTTATTTTTTACCAACCGTTCCTGAAGTTTGCGTATGCACATTTTAAATGTTTTAATTACCCTACTAAGATATTAAATTTAGTAAACTATTTGTATTGACTTTTCAGATTTTATTAAAGCTCTCTATGTAAACTTAAATAGAGCAAATATCTGTTTTTACAAATTCTCAATGGTTCATACAACACTTTAATGAAGGAACATGTTTGTTTGTCATTTCTCATTGTCTTTCTAGTTTGAAACGCATTAGTATGCATTCAATATTTGAATTATAGTCTTTATGAGAAAAGAAAACCTTTTCAAGTCGTTGGCAAAGGAGATTTGTGTGTAGCATAGCAGAATTCATGTTGCTAAACTTTGTGATCATGGAGAAACAAAAACTGAGACTTATTGTGTATCACACACATCCTGTAATTTAGTTAAAATTCTTTCGGTAAAACTATTTAATGCCCATCTATTAGATATGTTTTTACAGATTCAATTTTGTTCAATTTTAGTGTACAAGTATGTTAATCCCCAGTTCCTGAGTCATGTAATCCATCTGGTTATATAAAATAAGTATGTTTGTTTGTATTAAACCCACACTTAGCGGTTTCTTGAGTGTATTCTCTTTTTGAGGTGTAAGCTATGTCATGTGGGCAGCGCCTGACTGACACGTCATTATTGTGCACCAATGTAGAGATTGGTCGTATGTAAATCTTAAGCTCAAGATATGATCATCACGAGCTCTATATATACAAATGACAGTTTTTATCAGAATTCATACGGTTCATAAATGAGCAACCTTCTTTCAACGTAAACTGCGTATTTGTAATAGTCATAGGTTTAACCTGACAAGGAAAATAGTTCTGTTGTTAAAACAAAATATTCGGAATTGTGCTCACGTGAAATCATAAAGGTATATGGTGATGAATACACAAATGTGATAGTCTAGAAATGTTTTGATATCACTGGAGATTATAATAATGATTTGTTTTTAGGAAACTGTCCCTCTTCAAGGAACACACTAGGTACCTGAACAAGTTGGAAGGGACTGACCAAGAGTTATTTTTACAGTTTTCATCACATAATTAGCTTGTGGATCGAGAAAACATGGATTAACTTCCAGTCAGGATTGCCAACGGTCAGGATTATCCGACGACTTCGCGAATCAGAAAAATTGATGAGCTTTTACTGTACGTATCTTTGGTATAATAACAAACAAAGTGAGAAAGTGAGAAAGTGAGTGTCCCGAGTTAACTTCATTAGAGTGATTTTAATAAGGCATCAATTTGAAATTGATTGTTAAACGCTACAATGTAAAATGATAGGAGTAACCTGTGAAAGTTAATGATAAAATAAAACTTTAAACCAGTGACTTTTCGTGCTGGGATCAAACTTACTAAGTATGAATTGACTACACTGTAAGAGTAAATAATTTGTGCTTTGTTAGCACCTGCTCTTACCATCCGACGAATCCTGAACAGAAATCGCGGTTGTCAAATGCATTGGATTCTGTCAGACAAATGACAGCTTCTGGTATCAGTCAAATGAAGTGCGTACATTGTAATATTTTACCTGAAAGAGTACTAATATTTTCTATAAGCAGCAATTGAGTAATTGTAACGTGATCTGAGATTTATCTTTGGCCTCTCTACAATGCTCGCCTGACAAAGCAACTCGCTATAAATATATTTGTAAGATAGTGTACAATTATGTAAAATTATTATTTGTGTATTGTTGTGCTATAAAAAATAATATGTTATATATTATTTTAAAAGTTAATTACCAAAGGTATGTAAAATATTTATGTATTTATGCATCTTACTGTATTTTATCTAGAATAAAATGAATGTATATAAACTAATTTGACCGGGTTCACTCTATGATTGAAACCTACTTATGTGTCCGGTTCATACTGTAAATTTGAGTTTAAATTGGACTTCCATATTTGTTTTTTTCAGTCGCGATCAAATAGAACGTTGAAAACCTGTCCTATCCTCCATGTCTTGATCCCTAGGATGACCAAACACGTTCTGTATGATACTTGTTGAAGGGCCGTGTCCAAACGTCATTCGGAGGTCCTGTTCGGTTTGAATCGTGAGACGTGACACACGCACAGACGGACGGACAAGAAAGCAAGCGGACAGGTGTAGTTCAAGCGGTAACAACGATGGATTTTGAAATAATATTTATGTATAGTTATTCCCCTTAATATCCATAATATTATTGATACTATCACTAATAAATAGTGGTGTGTGGGTACCCGGAAATTTTAGTCGGGTCGAGCATTAGGGACACGACCCGATAGTCAAAAAACGTACCCGATTTTCGGATATCAAAAATTATATTTTTAAGGGGATGGTGGAGATGCCGGTCCAAGACTTACGTATTTTATTTGTGGAGGCGCCGGTCCAGACAATTTTCAATTTATAGCTGAAAGGATACAAAATGTAATTCAATAAAAATACAGACAATAGAAAATTAAGCGATTTAAAATCATAATGTAAGATTCATCACAAGTAAAATTAAATATCCATATTTTCAAGCATTTCCTACACACCTTTAGCTATAACTTGACTATAGCTAAAATAGATTTCTGAAAATAAGAGTTGGTGTACGATTATTTTGTCAAACGGTACAAATACGAGTTTTTTTCCAGTTTTGTACAGTTTGACAAAAAATCGTATACCAACTGTTATTTTCAGAAAACTATTTTAGCTATAGTCAAGTTATAGCTAAAGGTGTTGACAAACTATGTCCAGAAAACCGATTCTCAAAATTTAATTTTGAACTAGATTTGTAGTGTACACTTTTGTCCAAAAATCTAAATATAATTTCCAAAAGTGAGGTTATGTCCCGCCCCAAAAAATTCACAATTTTTTTCTGTTATTTTAAAGGCCTTCTTTCATTCAGCAAACTTTTCAGACATGTTTCTTCGACTTTCAAATTATCGGCCAGAGGTGGTACAATAGCCCTTAAATAAATAAATGCACCAATTCGTTAATTTTCCAACTCCTTGTTCACGTTTCGTTTCGTGTTCGCCTTTTTAGTTTTTCATCAATATGCACGATAGTTACGATTTGTTTTTCACATAGGCATGATTTGGTATGATTAGAAGGCGTATCTGAAAGCGTATCTGCTTCCAATGCAGAAGGTCCAGGGTTCGATTCCCGCCATAGTCAGAAGTTTTTTAACTTCTGATTTGGACTTAAGTCCATCAGTTCTTGTCTTAGGAGTTTGTAAACGGTGACTTTGGAGCCGTCCTAGCAACGAAGCACATAATAAATTCAGAGTTGTGCTGTGTCGGCCTTGTTGATTCTGGCGTTGATTCGCGGGTGTTCGCACTGTCCATACCACTGATTGCTATATTTCCTATTAAAAATAACGATCTTTAATTGGTTATCGCTCACTCGCCGATTGCGTCGGGGCCTACAGGGTTGGCTTAGTCGCTTTGATTTAAAGTCCCCCACTGAAAATCAGTTATATAACTGAGTGGGTAGACTCTAAATACAATTTATTTATTTATTTATTTATTTATACTAGGAAGCTTCGCAAACGCTTTTTCAGGCGCGTTGTTGGATGAGATAAATTGATGCATTGAGCTGCCATGTGTTATGCAGATTTTCTGTTGTTATGTGAAAAAATCATTACTAAGCCGAAGAAATTTTTTTTAAACAAAAAAATTGTAATTAAAAAAAATAAAAAATCGTAAAATTGCGATTTTCATGAGAAATAATTTTTCGATTACGCTCAAATTTTACACGAATATATTAATTCATGAAATTAAGGTTCTGTGAAAAAATCATTACAATCGGAAAAAGCATGTAGGTGTTATAAGTCGAAGAATTGTTTTAAAAATGAAAAAAAAACGTCAAATTGCAATTTTTATGAGAAATAATTTTTTGATTACGCTCAAAAACGTGGCAGTTTTAAGTTCAGAGATTTTGAAGGCCTCCAGAAAATTTAATCGCAATTGGAGTATCCGTTTAGCCAAAATCGTGTTAACAAACACACAAAAATTTAAAAAAAAACGATTTTTTTTCTTCAGTGTAGTAGAATGAAAATATCTTCGCTTCGCTCGCTACGCTCCGCTCGCTACGCTCATCCAACAAAAATAACCATTTTAAAATTAAAAAATCGCTCAACGTAAGTATCTAGTAGACCTTGATCTATAGACATTTCAAAACATAGCTAGCAACAATAATATCAGAGATTCGATGTTGTTTTTGTAAATCATGGGTGACTCGTGAATCGTGATTGAACTCATAATATATGGTTATTTCCTTGATATACAGAGCGTATTTTGACATTGTACCGGTACACCAAGCATAAATCATGCCTGACAATGTGGTAAGTAAAGCCAAGAGATCCAAAAGCCATAAGCGCTAGCGTTAAGGAATTATCAATTATTAAATAGCCATGCGACATAAGTCATATTCCATGTAGGCTAGGGCTAGGGCTAGGTCCTGTATGTAAGATCCAACCTTTGTTTGAGAGAAGTATAATAATCTCCCATGTACATTTGTGTTGTCTATTGGCACACACCACACGATTTACCGATAGGTTTGGTTTAATGTGCCATTGTTCATACTTCAATGATGGCTGGTATCACGTAACGTAGACTTATAAGCATCAGAATATGATTGATGAAGAGCTTATTGCTAGTGTCATTGCCTCATTGGTCTCAGGTTAATCGAATGGACATTAGATCCACAACAACATGCGATATGCCTAGCTAATATTGTCCAATGTTTCCTAATGTTTGTCCAGATATTATAGTGTCGAGTTTCGGCAGCTTTTGGTAACGTGTTCCTTTTAAGCCTAGTAAAAGTTGGGCCGTGATACTTGAAACAGTTATTTTTTAAAGAACCATCAAAATCCTTGTCATTGCGGTTATCTCCCCATATTTACCGCAATGAGTAGTCTATCTGTAGGCCTAGCTTATAGGTACAACAGCCTAGGCCTACTTCATGAATTTAGGTTTTCAAGTTTAAGGAAGTGTCTTAGCTGGTTAGGCCTAGGCCTATAGATAAAACCAAAATGTTAGGCTAATGCCATATATTTGTTAACCGGTAGGCGGTAATTAAGCTTAGGCCGAGTAGACTATCTTTTAATAGTCGCAGTAATTTTTCATCAATGGTTAATTTTATAAATTCATAAGAAAGAAACTGTCAGCTTGGGCCTAAAAAGTTACTCATGCCCATCGTAATGTGGCCTACTCCTAGATCGGGCCAAACTCCTTTGCAAATTCTCGCGCGCTTATTGGCGGATCTAATAACGATGAAGGTCCAGCTAAGGTCCTAGGCTTGATAACGTAAGGCATAGGCCTACCTTTAATGTGAAGAGACTCCGTTTGGCCCGGGGTAGAATTTGACACAGGGAATCCCTCTGTCGATCGTACACGGTGAAAAAAGAGGCAAAACCTGAACTTTCTCGCAAACATCTTGGTGAGTGAGGGTTCAAGTAGGCCTATTTTAATCCTTGAAACTAAAGGCGAGCTCTAGCACCAAACCCTCCCACTTCGTTCGACGACCATTCTGATGACGACAAAAACGATGACACAACGTGAGAAACGTACCCCTTTCCTCCCGTTGCCTAGTGGCTGAATCTGTCCAATATGGATTTTTCATCCCAATTTCTTTAAGATCCCTCTAGAAAGCGTGGCTCAATACGACCTTACGGCTAGACCCTACATCAATGCAACCTACAACGCCATTTTGTGACTGATCCTCGCTTAGGGCTTCATCAAGTCGGCGCATGACTGTGAGATGCCACCGGAAGTTGATGATCTGCTCACGATCTTCCCGGGTACTGGCTACTACTACCGTTTCCGTCGGTGGTTCCGTGGTCACTGCATCGTGGATCCCTACCACCCTAAGACTATGACGTTCCTGCGCAGCCGGGCGGCCGTGAATCACGAGAAACATCGTCATATGAGCTTCTACCCTCACATGATTCACCCGTACAGCAACTTCAGGTAGGCCCATGTCTTGCTGTCAGGGTAGGCCTATCCTATAGTTTAGAAATGCAAACATGATAAAAAAAAAGGGTCTATCAAATAGAAATGTGTTTTAATCCCAGAAATGCATTGCAGCAACGAACTTTAAACCCCATATGATAAGACCTAGTCACTCCAGGAAGGAATTCGCTGAAGAAACAAGCCTTAGCAAATATCAATGGCATTCACTGATATCAAGGCTAATGTCGTTGCTGAAGTAGATATTTCCATCGAAACATAAAATAAAATTGAAAAAAAACTTCGTTAGTTCTCGTGATTCAAGTCATGCGTCAATCCTAAAATCTTGACAGACCTTCACCGATTACCACATGGACGAAGATTATCACAAGGCCAACAGTTTGCACTAAGTTACTATATGCACGCATGCGGAAGCCTTTTTCTTACGGGTGGTTTCGGATTTGATATTGAATCACCCCACCGGTAGGCTAGTCCCGACTGAAAAAATATTCTTCAATCGTTTACTAAAAAAATTGAGACTGCGAAACGGTGTTAAAAACAACATCACTTTAACTCCGATAGGTGTGGATAAAGGATCAAAATCAGGGCTGTTGGTGTTGATTTTATTTTTGAGTACCTATTGAGTTGGTGTAGCAGCTAATTAATTACACAATTATGCGGTGTAGACTAGCTTTTCAACAATTCATTATGGTGTAGATCATTCAACAGAATAGGCCTATGGTGTTAATATTTACACCGTATATTGTCGCAGTTTTTACACAGCGTGGTGTAGGAATTCGCTGGCGCCATCTAGTAGACACACAAAGAATCCACAAAAACCAATAAGGTCAACAAAATTTTAAAATTTATTACTTGTAAGCGGCATATCTAATTACATTTAATAGACCATGTATGGGAGAACGAGTACAAGCTAGTTGACAGATCATGTACAGGTTTAAATTTATCTCCAAGAGGCAGCCACGAACACGATAGTTCCGGACGCCTCACCACTCGGACACTGCACCTTTGAGCGGTAGGCCCTACGGGGCGCGTTAGCTAGCTAGTGAGCGTCTAGCCCATTGTGTGTATTGCGGAACGTAATATTTACTTGCGTTTACGACTCAAATTGTTAACATGATTTGTTCTAGAATATTTTGTTTCTATAAACTGATATAAGTTAATTGATATTAAGATTAGATTAAGTATGTCAACTAAGATTCTTTCGCTATTAGTTTCATTGATAAGCTTCAACAAATACACTGGAATGAAACATTATACTGAGACTAGGTATATAAAAATGACGACGGTAACTCAGAGAATAAACCTGATTGTATTGAATTAGTGAAGGCATGCCCCTCAGTAGATAAAATGTTATGTAAAATTGACGATGCAGGTCTACATGAATATTGAACAAGATAAAAATTAGGACTATTGGATTGTACAAATACAAGAAGCATTATGCAGAAGTAATTTTGTATAGTAGTCAATCAAAACTTAATAAACTTGATATGACACTTTTAAAAAATGTGTACAAAATTTAGAGAGAATTCGTGAGGATTTGTAAAGAAATAATTTTAATTAAAATTGAAATAGTACCTAATGTAGGGTCTATACATATGCAATGGAACTGTCGCAATAGCCTCGAATCTTTATTAGATACCTTGTGTGAATGTCCTTACTTCCTGCAAATATTAACACTGTTACAATATTATTTTGTAGGCCTATTATTGTTATTCTATTTAAATGACTTATCAAAGTTAAATAAAATATAATAACTAAGTTCGTGGACTCCCGCTGTTCATGTTAAAACTTATTCAGAGTTGGGGGTGTTAACGCGGTAATTTTAATTTAAGTCAGACCGTTGTAAATTCACTTAGCTTAAATTCTTTTGAGTCCGCTTTGAGGTGAAATCTTGGAGTAGATAATACTGAATATCTTTAAAACTCAATGTGTAAACTCACGGTGTTGTGTTCTGTAGCGTTTTATTTGTTTATCTATATGAAGATTAATGTAATTGCTTAACGTCTGATTTTGTTGCACAAAGTCCATTCCAGACTATGAGTGGTGATAGATGAGGATGACGGACGGTTACAACAAAAACATGCCTTAAAAGCGGAACTCGAACCCAAGTCCTCGTAGAGTCATACGCTTCGGACCAGCGCCCTTATCGTATGTGCCACCGCGGATGGCTGCAAAAGATTGAGTCCTCTAAAACAGCCCTAGGACATTTTCTTCACGGTATTCCAAACTCCAAAATTAACAATAATTTACACCAATTAAATGAAACGTCTAATGGGCAGGTTTCCCACTAGAAATTAAAAAATAAATTTGTGTGTTATTCAGGACATTGTGGGAGGTGTGCATGTTCATGGTATTCTTGGCGTCGCTGATCTTGGTTCCTCTGATCACTTGTTACTCGATCAGTACGATAGAGATCACATGGTTGAACGCCAGTCTCTTGTTGGACTTCCTCTGCATGGGTGATATCGTGATGTCGTTCTTCACCGGATTCTTTGATACCAAACAGCAAGAGGTGATCCTGGAGTCTCGCCGTGTTGCAAGGTGACCCATACTAAAGTTCACGCACCAGGTGTTGATGAGTGCTGTTATAGATTTATTTATTTGTCATGTTGATGACACATTCAAAATGCATTAGTTATTATATTGGTTAGCAATCTTCTTCCTTCTTCTTCTTCTTCTTCTTCTTCTTCTTCTTCTTCTTCTTCTTCTTCTTCTTCTTCTTCTTCTTCTTCTTCTTCTTCTCTTTTGTTAATCTTTTCATATTCCCACATTTTTGAAAAATTACTAACTTTTAATTTTATTAATAATAATTAATAATGTAATTAACTTTTAATTACTACTACTCTTCTTCTTCTCTATTGTTAATCTTTTCATATGCCCACATTTTTGAAAAATTACTAATTTGCCTTTTAGGTGCAGCCTCGTTCTCGTAGTATTAGAAAGTGCAAAAGCAAAGCACCTATACATTTAATCATGTGTGCTCCAGAGTTGGGCGTCGGACAGCGTCCTTGCCCAGCATGTTGGTTTGGCGATAGTTCCCGTGGTTACAGGTTAAATACCGACGGAGCTCCAGAGTTGGGCGTTCAAGAGGTACACTGAAATGTTCTACGGTGTATGATTTTGTCTTTGTCAAGGAGGTACACTGAAATGTTCTACTGAATATGATTTTGTCTTTGTCCAGGAGGTATATAACTGGATTCTTCTGTGTGGATCTGCTGTCGACGCTGCCTCTTGATTACATAGTGCAAGAAACTCTCCAGAATAAGAATATAGTCTTCTACATAGGACTATTGAGGCTTCTAAAAGTATTCCGTATCAAAGCTTTAGTAAGATATTTCAACCGGATTGTAACGGTGAGTCAATAGTTTAAAATAATACCGTCCCGCTAATATCGCTACACGCTCAAGGCCGGAACAAAGTTATTCCTTTGCAAGTTTGCAAATGACGGTCTAATCAGCTTATATCTTATTTTGAATGGTTCCGCTGATTGGATGAGCGTAGCGAGCGTAGCGAGCGAAGCGAAGATTCCATTTCACTACACTGAAGAAAAAAATCCGGAATGTTTTTTTTTCTTTCTTTCTTCTTTCTGTATTGTTGTGTGTCTGTTAACACGATTCCGGCTAAACCGATACTCCGATTGCGATAACATTTCATGGAGGCCTTCGAAATCTCTGAACTTAGAACTGCCACGTTTTTGAGCGCAATCGGGAAATTTTTTCTCATAAAAAACGCAATTTTACGATTTTTTTTTGATTTTTAAAAACTTTCTTCGACTTATAACACCTACATGCTTTAACCGATTGTATTGATTTTTTCACAGAACCCTAATTTTATGAATTAAGATATTCGTGCGAAATTTGAGCGTAATCGAAAAATTATTTCTCATGAAAATCGAAATTTTACGTTTTTTTTCTTTTTTAAAACAATTCTTTGACTTATAACACCTATATGCTTTATCCTATTGTAATAATTTTTTCACAGAACCTTAATTTTATAAATTCATATATTTGTGTAAAATTTGTGCGCAATCGAATAATTATTTCTTATGAAAATTTCAATATTACGATTTTTTCCTTTTTTTTAAATTACAATTAATTAAAAAAAAATTTAAGTTAATTTTTCATTTAATTTAATTTAATTTTTTTAAAAATCTTCAACTTAGTAATGATTTTTTCACAGAACAACAGAAAATCCGCATAACACATGGCAGCTCAATGCACCAATTACGCTCATCCAACAACGCGGCGGGACTTAAGCGTTTTCCTAGTAGGCTTCAATTCACCCGTCGATATCGACGTTAAACCTGGATTTAGTTTACCAATTGATTGAGCCAATTAAGGCTGTGTGTTCACTAGAAAACAAAATAACAATATTTGCATAAAACAGTACTTATAGACTTTGATCACTTATCACAGTCTTTAGAAAAGATAAAAAATGTTTTTGGAATTTTTGGATATCGATTAAGGTATTTTTCCGCTATTGCTACTTTTTTGAACGATTAAGTGTGCTAAGTTTTAAAAAAGTATGCTATTTGAATGGCTAATATTTACATTGTAGCTTACATTTATCTTTGACTTTAGAGTTTTTATTGTTGTTGTTGAGTCTTGCTGTTGCTGAACGTATATGTTGTAATTGTGTCTTGCATGTTGCTGGGCTACCGTAATTGTGATTGTGTCTTGCATGTTGCTGGACTAACATAATTGTGATTGTGTCTTGCATGTTGCTGGACTAACATAATTGTGATTGTGTCTTGCATGTTGCTGAACTAACGTAATTGAGATTTGTCTTGCATGTTGCTGGACTAACATAATTGTGATTGTCTTGCATGTTGCTGGACTAACATAATTGTGATTGTCTTGCATGTTGCTGAACTAACATATTGTGATTGTGTCTTGCATGTTGCTGAACTAACATAGTTGTGATTGTGTCTTGCATGTTGCTGAACTAACATAATTGTGATTGTCTTGCATGTTGCTGAACTAACATAATTGTGATTGTCTTGCATGTTGCTGGACTAACATAATTGTGATTGTCTTGCTTGTTGCTGGACTAACATAATTGTGATTGTCTTGCATGTTGCTGAACTAAAATGTTGTGATTGTGTCTTGCATGTTGCTGGACTAACGTAATTGAGATTGTGTCTTGCATGTTGCTGAACTAACGTAATTGGATTGTCTTGCATGTTGCTGAACTAACGTAATTGTGATTGTCTTGCATGTTGCTGGACTAACATAATTGTGATTGTGTCTTGCATGTTGCTGGACTAACATAATTGTGATTGTCTTGCATGTTGCTGGACTAACATAATTGTGATTGTGTCTTGCATGTTGCTGGACTAACATGTTGTGATTGTGTCTTGCATGTTGCTGGACTAACATGATGTGATTGTGTCTTGCATGTTGCTGGACTAACATGTTGTGATTGTGTCTTGCATGTTGCTGGACTAACATATTGTGATTGTGTCTTGCATGTTGCTGGACTAACATAATTGTGATTGTGCTTGCATGTTGCTGGACTAACATAATTGTGATTGTCTTGCATGTTGCTGGACTAACATAATTGTGATTGTCTTGCATGTTGCTGGACTAACATGTTGTGTTTGAGTCGCAGGTGTTCAACATTTCCGACATCACCACAAAGATAGTCAAGATGATTATTCTCTACTTCCTCTACTTCCACTGGGCGGCAGGCATCGAATTCGAATTGCCGCTCATTATGTCACAGTTAGGAGCGGTAGAAGATAGTCATAGGTAATCACAATGCCCAGTTACCATAAAATAAACAAAAATTGATTTTACATGATGGTAGCCTATACAGAATCGAAGATCCTTAAATTGTTTGGTCATAATTATCATATTAGCCCGTCATTGTATTTACTTATACGACGTTTGATTGGTCTGTCACTGTCATAAGGAATAATGATGTTATTTCAAGTAATATGACTAGTGCTGGGATGCTTAATACCCTTGAAAGTGACGAGTATGCATATGCAAATAGTGCCTTGCAACACCAGAAATGTACAAAATATACGAACAAATACCTATCATAGATATTCCCTTATTTTGCGAACTGTTTCGTATAACAAAACCTGGACATCAGTGGCAACGAATGGGCTAGGGTTATTAGGAAGGTGTTCACTGATCTAGGTTGTTGAAAAAGGATCTCATGGACTGTCCGCCTGTCGCTTCTCCTAGTGGTGTAGTCTGATTACAGAGCATTTCTAAGCATAAGTCAGGTATAAAGGCATATACCAATTATTTTAGCACCATGGATATAAGGAATGTGAAGCCTACTAAAGACCTATACAAAGTGTATGGACGCGTTTGCTATTGCGGAAAGGCGTCAACTATCACCAAAGCGCAATTTTCAAAATTACGTGTTCATGCAAACTTCAACCGTGAAATAGACATGCGTTTTCAACTAATTCCTTGCGCTCGGCTGACTCATACCACAGATGGTTTAAATTTTGGACATTTGTCGTGGAAGCAGACATCAAGGATGCAGACATGAACCACAGTCACACTTTCCTAAAATCTGTTTGAAATATTTTGTATAAAGAAGAATCGCAATTTTCGATTTTGTTGTATAACATATTAATCTATGACTGTAGTGTGTCCCGGTATCTTTATTGAAAACTTTGCAAAGTATCATTTTGGCCCTATGTCGGATATTTCCTGGCCGAGCATAGACATTCATAAGCTTTGCTCGCTAGACGCTCAGTCTCCTATCCTTCCCACCGAGCGCTAGCGGGCCGATTTGAAGCTTTCATGAAAAGGGATAATATGGTTCAAAGGGGGAAAAGATATGGTATCTCTATGGATCACCATGCTATGGATAATACTATATACGTACTACTACCAATACGTATATCAGTACCATACATTGGATCTCGTATGGGCCGTGGGGCGTGGATTGATTGGATGCCCCTCATGATCAATGGACAAACCCCCGCCGCTCTGAAATGTATGTCCTTACTTAAGCTAGCCATTTTGTGTTATCAAAGAACGGTGTGAAAGTGCAATCACACCACAAGATGGGGGATTTCTCGTCGGTATTATTGGAGAGAACAAATTTTTCTTCCGCACATCTCTCAGTTAGTCGTCAATTTCCATAGCATTCAGTTTGTGGACTATATATCTATTGTTTTATCTGCATTAGGCTTTGGAGTAATAAAACTAGTTATTTGTGCGGGATGTGTGTCTGAACTTGGGTCGTGCAGGTCTAGGGTTGCTAGGAGAGGCCTAGGGAATTGTCAAACGTGTTATGTTAGCATTAATTGAATGTAGTCCTATAGCCTAATGGAACTTTAGGCCTACACTGTTGTATTATAAATAATTTTCTACATCTGGGCCTAGGCCCGGGACGGTTTCTGATTTGTTTTATGAGAGTTATGACAACTTTTCTCGTTTTACACATAGACGCAAAATTTAAAATGTCCGCCATCTGTTTACGTATTTTCTTATCCCTTGTCGATCAAATAATCCACTGCATCTTAGACTAGTTCATTCAACTAGATGAAGTATCTATGTTGCAGTGAAATGATTTTTTCCCTGATCATGATGGCTTTCTAACGTCCATGCTAGCGCTCGGTTGGAAGGATAGGAGACTGAGCGTCTAGCGCTTTGCTACGCAAAGCTTATATTACGTCATTGTTCATACCATACCATAATATCGTATATCCGTACCATACATATGGTATCTCTATGGGACCGTGGGGCGGACTACGGGTATACTGATTGTCGGCCATTGTTTTTCCCCTTTTCTTGATGGCTTCCAATTGCCACGCTCCCCGGCGCCATACTGATAGTTAAGCGCTTAGCTTATGTTATGCCATTGTGGCCATGTGTCCTGTTCCCTCTTAAGTATATCTGGAGTGATGAGGTCGTGCAATGTTTCTGTCTGCAGTTCCTGGATCTATCTGGAGTGATGAGGTCGTGCAATGTTTCTGTCTGCAGTTCCTGGATCTATCTGGAGTGATGAGGTCGTGCAATGTTTCTGTCTGCAGTTCCTGGATCTTTGAAAAAACCTGGTGAATGAAAGATGGGTATGAAATACACGCGGGCCTTGTTTCGAGCGGTCTCCGTGTCTGTGCGACAGAGCTACGGCCATTACATTCCCAAGACCCCCGAAGACATGGGCGTGTTCGTTGTGTTGACCGTTGCGGGGAATGTGCTCTTCGTGGTGGTTGTTGGTGGGTATCATTCTGTAGTTTGAAATAGGTGTAAAATAAATAATTAAACTATATAATTAAATTAATAAATAAAATAAATAAATAAGAAAATAAATAAATCAATCAATCAATCAGAAAAAGAGTGAATGTTTGCGTATGCAAAAGAAGACAAAGGGCAGGCCTAGAGACCGGGAAAATATTGTACTCCGTGGAGAAATCTTAGAAAAAAAGAAGAATTTAATTATTTGGGAAGTATATTGACAAATGATGCAAAAGTGGGTAGGGCAGTGTCATCTAGAGTGCAAAAAGCAGAAGGGTTTTACCAATTGGTGAGAAAGCTACTCTGGAATGAGTTGTTCCCACAAAAATGTAAAATTTTGTTGTACAAGGCATATTTTGTACCAATTCTAACATACGGGGCAGTAACATGGGCAGTGGGAACAAAGGAAGAGAATCGGTTGGAAGCAGCAGAAATGAAGTTTTTAAGAAGTGTCAAGGGAGTTACAAAGATTGACAAGATGTGGACAAGATGTGGACAAGATGTGGCTCGTTGGTCTTGTGGTCAGCGTATCTGCTTCTAATGCAGAAGGTCCAGGGTTCGATTCCCGCTCAAGTCAGAAGTTTTTTAACTTCTGATTTGGACTTCAGTCCATCAGTTTTTGTCTTAGGAGTTTGTAAACGGTGACTTTGGAGCCGTCCTAGCAACGAAGCACATAATAAATTTCAGAGTTGTTCTGAATCGGCCTTGTTGATTCTGGCGTTGATTCGCGGGTGTTCGCACTGTCCATACCATGATTGCTATATTTCCTATTAAATATCGATCTTGGTGGTTATCCCCACTCGTCATTGGTAACAGGAGAGAATGCAGTTGGGTCGCTTTGATAAAGTTTCGTTATAATGAGTGGGAGACTCTAAAAGAAAAGATATAGAAGTAATGTAATTAGAAAAGAACTGGGACTGGAGAGATTGAGGTTTAAGCTACGAAGAGAAAAGAGAAGAGTTTTGCCCCTTTCAACGCTTGCGTTTCAAAGATGGTCATGAAGAGATTGGCTATTACAGGCGAGAGTGGTGAGCCCATTGGCGCCGCTACGTCGACAACATATTCTGCATATGGCCCCATGGTAGGGAGATGTTAGCTGAGTTCCTTGCTCATCTGAAAAGCCTCCACCCCAACATCCAATTTACGATAGAAGTTGAGGAGAACGGTCAGCTACCATTCCTAGATGTATGCCTGATGAGAAGAGCTGATGGAAATCTGGGCCACACGGTTTAACGTAAACCTACGCACACAAACAGATACCTTAATGCTGCATCTCATCATCATCCAGCCCAACTCAACTCGGTGGTCAACACACTGACCACACGCTCTATACGACTATCAGATTCTGATCACTTAGCGTCGGAGAAGAAAACTCTGCGGGAGACCCTATGTGCTAACGGCTACTCACATTACAACATAACTAAAGCATTTAAACGTCAACCTAAAGTCAGTGACGGAGGAGAAACAGAACAAGAAAAACACCGTGCAACAGCTTATCTGCCTTATATCAAAGGTACAACAGATAAAGTCAGTAGACTGCTCAGGGCTCACAACATCAAGACCACGTTCAAAGCACATCGCAAAATCAACACCATGCTAAGAAGTGCAAAGCAGTCAATCCCTCTGGAGTCGCAAGGAGTCTACGAGGTCCCCTGTGGTTCGTGCCCCCAAGTCTATGTGGGCCAAACAAATAGGAGAATATCTGCTAGAGTGAAGGAACACGAACTCGCAGTAAGACAGGACAAAGCAACATCCGCATTAGCTCAGCATGTAAGGAAGGAAGGCCATTGGATAGACTTTGCCAACACTAGAACTCTAGCAGTAGCCCCTGTCTGTATATTACCCTCGTATCATACCAAGCATGAGATAGAAAAACGTCCCTGCAACATAACAGCGAGATGACGCCAGAGACTGGCAACATGAACATCTTGCCAATATCAAAGGTACAACAATACACTTAGACCACAAGCTACACATAAAGCCCGTTCAAGCAACACATACAAATCTCATCACCATGCCTAATACAAACCCGCAATCCTTGAGTCGACCAAAGGACGATGCAATACGAGGTCCGCGCGTGGGTTGGGCCTCAGCATGTGTGCCAAAAAAGGAAGATACTGCTAGAGTGAGGAACAGAAGCGTTCTGGCGAAACAGGAAGCACAGTCCGACAAAGGCTGTACAGCAAACCAACCCAGGAAGTTGAAGCACATAACTCTAGCATACCCTATATATACCTCCGTGAAACGCTGGAAGCATAATAAAAAAGCTTGAATTACAACAAATAGCGTGTATGTACAGAGATCTACGAGATGAAACTTTGTTCAAACAATAGTTTAAATAACCATCTTAGCACATCAAACTATACACACATGGCCTAAGACCACAGTCAAACTCTCGCATTCCAATCCATAGGGCACCAATCCACAAATAGCGCGGCAACTCGATGCCGGGTTGAGTCGAGACGCTTGGCTGGAGATGTCAAGTGAGTTGGGAGTTTTGAACGGAAAGGAAATAAGATAATTCGTGATAATTCTAAACAAATCCTTGGACAAAACTAAAAGTGGGCTCGTGGTCTGTGGCTACGTAGTCTATCAAGCGGCGGAATGTCCCGAGACCGGGCACAGGGTTCGATCCGCATTGCAGATAAGTTAACAACATTGATGGCAGCCAGCCTGTGTTGCAAGGACTTTGTTAAAGTGATTAGGACACCGTGCCGCAGCGAACGCATAGCCAGGTTGCAGGAGGTACTGATCCTTTAGATTATTGGATCCGCGGATGTGGCGCACCGCTCGACCAGTGATTAGCTAGATCTCTTACAAATTAATATTGGTGCCCATTGCGCCACGTGAGCGCAGGGGCTACGGGGCGTGGTCTTTATTTAAAATGTCCCAAAGTACAAGTTTTTGGAAATCCTATATGAAGTAAAAATCTGGTTAATTTAAACAAACTTGGGTAAGACTCTTATTTTATTTATGATATTAATACAGACTAGTTCTTCGAAACGTTACCCCTGGCCGAGCGAAAGGACGCAGACTCTGATTGGAAGTTGCCGTCGAATAGGCGCGAGCTCGTGATTGGTATTCGTAATATGAATGTTTTAATTTTCTAATTTTTTGGGATCTTCCCAAATCGTTGACCAGTGTCCAGAAGTCTAAGGGCCATGCTTATGTTAACTGCGTACACTGTCGTCAATGCAGATTTCACAAGTGTCAAAGCAGAATTCCAGGAACAAGCAGCAAGTTCGAGGAGATCATCGAACAATGATACAGTTACCGAGCAAACTCCCGCGTCCGAGTCAATCCTCAGAGTACTACCGAGAAGGTTCTCAGTCTCTTACGAACGAAACAGGCAAGATTCATGTCCTAGACGACCTGTAACTTGTTATTTATTTCAATTCATTTGTTTTATTGTTGTAGTAGTGTTTTTGTAGTGGCCTGACCAGAGTAACGTATAATGGATTCATATAATCTGTTGAGTGCTGTCGAGAACAGCGTTAAATGTTATGATAACGGGCAAGTTTTTATAATGCCTATAAATTTGGAATGTCTTTGAATGTTCATGGGCGCCCGCAGAAACTTTGGCAGTCAAATATGGCATTTTTGAGGAAATGCCAACAATGGATAAATCCAAATTCCGGATAAATGCAAAACCGATTTTCTAGTCCAGATTTTTTAAAACACTAATGGAAGCTTTCATGAACATCGTACTAGGAAAACGCTTAAGTCCCGCCGCGTTGTTGGATGAGCGTAATTGGTGCATTAAGCTGCCATGTGTTATGCGAATTTTCTGTTGTTCTGTGGAAAAATCATTACTAAGTTGAATTTTTTTTAAATTTAATTAAATTTAAATTAAATTAAATTAAAAATTAACTTTAATTTTTTAATTTATTAATCGTAATTGTTAAAAAAAAATCGTAAAATTGCGATTTTATAAGAAATAATTTCTCGATTGCGCTCAAATTTAACACTAATATATAAATTCATAAAATTAAGGTTCTGCGAAAAAATCATTACAATCGGATAAAGCATGTAGGTGTTATAAGTCAAAGAATTGTTTTTAAAAAAGAAAAAACCCGTAAAATTTCGATTTTTATGATAAATATTTTTTCAATTGCGCTCAAATTTCACAAGAATATCTAAATTCATAAAATAAAGGTTCTGTGCAAAAATCATTAAAATCGGATAAAGCATGTAGGTGTTATAAGTCAAAGAAATTTTTAAAAAATCGAAAAAAATCGTAAAATTGCGATTTTCATGAGAAATAATTTTCCGATTGCGCTCAAAAACGTGGCAGTTCTAAGTTCAGAGATTTCGAAGGCCTCCATAAAATTTCATCTCAATCGGAGTATCGGTTTAGCCGGAATCGTGCGGACAAACAGACAAAAATACAAAAAAAAAAAAAAAAAAAAAAACATTCCGGATTTTTTCTCCAGTGTAGTAGAATGGAATCTTCGCTTCGCTCGCTACGCTCGCTACGCTCATCCAACAAAAGTCCTTTTGTATTTAAATCAATTTCTTACTGATTTACCGGGCAATTGTTTGATGCTGGGCGTGAAAATTAGGAAATCGGCTGGTACTCCAATAAGCAACATATAAACCACGATTTTGTGACGTTACTTTTGCCCCTACCAAATCTATAGAAGACATCTTTTTTGTAAGGAATTAAATGGGGGATATTTTTGTTATGCAACGTTTTGTCTATCTCCAACCAATTTGGAGATATTCGATAACCAACACTTTTTGGCCCACATTTTCCAATATGGCGGCCGAAGCTCCAGTCTATTGTAGGGGAGTTTTAGTATGTTGATAAGTATTATATTAGTAAGGTCTCTGCAAAAATTCAGCGACATCGCAATTTTTTCCCCAAAACGTCAATATAAGATCTTATTTGACAGGATTATATAATCATAATAATTTGAGGCTAGAAGCATTTGCAGGGGTAGGGTAAGGGATTTTCTACGTCAGACCCAATCTAAGATTTTCTTGAAAATACTACTAAATACATTTGAATTTTCTAAAGTTTCACCCGGATGTTTATTTTGACATAATTTTTGTGTTCTTCGATTCGGAAATATAGGGAAAACGATACCGAACATGCATTATTAGACACATCAAAAGAATGTTTGCATCTTAAAATTCACAGAGTAACCTGCAGACTTCAGGACCTGCAACTGACCACCTCCAAAGAGGCGCTGGATCTTCCGCTAGGCCCACAACACCACCGTCACCCTTATTTTGTTCGTGTGCTTGATCTACAGCAAGGGCAGAGAATGGTCGAAGAGTCTTGCAGATTATAATGTTTCCACTACAGAACTCACGGTGAACGCTGAGAGCTGTTTGAGAGCTTGTCAAGGTCTTTTAAATGAATTGTAAAGTAATATTGTGTGGTCAAAAACAAGAAACCAAGGAACTATGCGCTTGAAAGATTCTTTGAACAGGTTATATTTACCATTATTAAATGGCTATTGGACTAAAATTCGCTGAGCTTGCATGGCCCAACCCAATTGCACACATTCAGGTGTTCATGATTTCTGCTGAACGGTTGGTAATACGACATTACCAAATTTTGCAAAAATGTTAATGAAGTACTTATATACGGATATCCACACTTGGTTGCAAACAATGAACCAAAAAGGTCCATTGCGACCTGGATTTCAATTCTGGAAATTCCCACCAAAACGTTTATCTTAAGACAAAATCAAATTAACCTGAGCGTTTAAATTAATTTAAATTAAACGTTGATATCCAGTATTCAAATAAGCGTTAAAATAATCTGTACACTTGGAATAAATTCCCAAATTTCACCAAAATTGGGTATATTACGTAGATGCTAGGATTTTTTTTTATTAAGAAATCAATAAATTAATTTAGGAATACGCGTACTGGATCTCATAGATTGATTCTTTATTTAAGTTTGTGTGAAATATTATACCAACCGATGATATTAACCGTTTACCCGATATAAATCTGTTTTAAACTCGTCTCCGAGCCAGCACAACACAACGTTACAAAGTAAACACATGCCAAGTAAACTCCAGTATTGAGTTTAATAGTTAATTTCTCCACTTTTTGTTATTTCACTTTTTTATTGAAGTAATATTTGTAATCAGAGAGTCACTTACATAAAAAATTACTCCAAACACAGATGAATTTGAAAATCATAACATAACATTAACATATCCTGATGTGATGTGTGCCTTTACATACATGACACTTCACCCTCACGCAACACGAGATTGGTGACAATAACTTCAAATTACTTCACCATTATCTTGTATGATAAAGCCAGTGACGTAGAACATGTGCATGAGGCCAGGAAGGAGCTGTTTTGCCAGAAGAGTAAGACGGTGGAGAAACTTCCCCAACTAGGGACGTGCTACTGCAGCACTCAATGCGGGCTGCATACCAGGCAGGAGTATGGTGCACCAGTGAGCACAGTGTGCAGAATGCTTCTGATACATAAAGGTTGGGTCTGGACACTGAATGGACAGATTGAGACAGTGTATCGTCGGTTCCTGTATGGAACATGTTACCTGTTGCATCAAAAGCATGTAGTGCGTGGTGAAATGTAACTGTAACAGCCAAAGTGGATGTGGAGGTAGATTTGCACGAAAAAGGACAGGTTGGAATTGCACGAAACCGTGTGGCCGTCAATGTTTCAATACGGCATGAGCAATGGCATATTTTATAAGAGACATCTTCCATAATGTCATTCATCATGGTTTCAGAATGTACAATTCAAGTGTATTTATTTGTATATGTATTGAGAATGTATCTATTACATTTATTAGTTTAAAAAACCAAATATTCGTTAAAAGTTCGTAAATGGTACACAGATACACCAGTAAATTGTGGTATTGTGGATGAATAATTCGTCTGATGAATTTAGAAATAGTCTATATTATGTAGCCTATTACCTGATGCCGAAAATATCTACTTACACTCCAACAAGATTGTGATCCTAAGTGCTTTAAAAAAGCCTAGATATTTTAAGATGACCGCTACAATATTAAGATGGCCGACGGAGGAGCTGGTTCCTATCAAAAATTGAAAGCTATGGGCCTTAGTAGCTCGTAGTTACACATTTTCATGCTAACCTGCCTCACATGGGATAAGACACAAGAAACATAGCGATGATTAATTTTGTCAACGTTACAGTTCTCTGATATTATTCGCCGCGCGCTTGCTTAGGCTCCTCCTCACCGGAAGTGAAAACTGTCTAATGCTTGAATGTGCTTCTTCCTCCCGCCACGCGCCGCCATTACAGGACATCGTACTGCACAGCTGTCGCCAGCTTGTCGAGAACGTGGTCTTCTTCCGCAACCTGAAATCGTCCTTGCTCGTGCGGATCGTCTCCTGTCTACGGGCCGAGAACTTCCTCGCTAACCAGGTGGTGCACAAGTGCGGCAATCGCGGCGACTGTATGTACTTCATATCCACGGGCACGGTAGCTGTGTTCACGTCCTATGGGAAAGAGGTGAGTGACGGTCAATAGCCTTGTTTACATGGAGGACTGAGTACGGTATTGAGTACGGTTTTTGTACTCAGTACGTCATGTAAACACGTAAAAACCGTACCGTACCGGTTGGGTTCGGTCCGACGAAAAGTAGCTACCGTACTGGAAGACCGTACTGAGTACTCGCATGTAAACAGCTTCCTGAGAGGGAACCGAACTGAAAAACATGCAGCCTAATTGCAAATGTCAATAAATAAGTTTTAAAATGTTGTATCTATTTTTAACTTCTGTTCGTTGGGCTCCAACTTCAAATGTAGATCATACACGCCTAGGCCTGGCCTTCAATCCTACCCGTATTTACGAAAATGACATGAAAGTAGGGTTATGTAACAGTGATGTTTTGAGCAATCGCCGTAAGATGGCGTCGATGCTGGACCGAATGTCAGTTCAGTTCTAGTTGGGTACTCGACATGTAAACTCGTCAAGGACATTGGAACCGTACTTAAATTTCAGAACAGTACTGGACCCAGTCCTCCATGTAAACAAGGCTATTGTTACTGATGCGCTCGCCGCGGCTTCTATCGACTCCACACTGACTTATGTGTTTGACTTCAAACTTGTTATCCCCAAACTATTTTATCGTGTTTTTACTACACGGCATGTGTATTAACCCTAAGTTGTTTGATTTCTGTTGCCTAACTTATCATATTAATGCACGAATGCTATTCGAGACGATGAGTGGGGATACATGACGATGAAGGATGATAACACAAAACATGCCTTGTTTTTCTATTAAAGTGTTCTTTGTCCTGTCACTCAACAGGTGTGTCATCTTGAAGACGGGAGTCACTTCGGTGAAATAGCTCTGATATCCGAGGAGAAGGTGAGGGTCTGCAGCGTGGTGGCTATCGAGAGCTGTGAGCTGTACAGGCTGGAGCGAGCGGTAAGCAACGTGCCTTGTAGTGTAGGAAACCAACTTCTACCTCATTGAGGTGCAATAATGCTCTGGTTATCCTTGTCGTACTTGTACAATCTTTGTCATACTCAACGACAAGCTATTTTGTCTCAAGGTTATGTTGATCGCCACAGTGAACTTTGCGACTTGTGATTGGCTAGGGTTGAAATTGTACAGGAATCCTACCCGAAGAATCTCCTGATAAATAATTCTTATAAGAAACACTAAATAGAAGTTGACATTAATCGTGTGATGTGTTTTGTTTCAAGGACTTCGTGCGTGTGCTGTTACCGAACGAGCACCTGGTGCGCAAGATACATGAGATCGCCCATCAACGTCTGGAGGAACTCCGCCACTTGGATCCTGGAGTCTCCGCCTTCATTAAACATCTGAGCGTTACCTCTGTGGCTGATTCGGTTCGGAGCAGTCAACAGAATATGTAGCCTACCGCGAAGCGCAATGTGTAACCTTTACGTCTTCATGATTCCCTGATCTTCTTGCTTGGGCACAGTTAGATACAGGTAGTAGACGGCAGTGTGTGTGCGACTGGACTTCTCTTTACGTGTTCAGGTTTTCCTGATCCATTTACTTGGTCACAACCATAAACAGTACGGTAGATGTAAGCGCATTTTTACGAACCTAAATGCTAACTTTAAGGCTGCGTCATTTTCCAATGAGTTTTTATGATTGTAAATAATGTTTGTTTTGTTGTAATTGATAAATAATGATTGTATACACAGCTAATGTTCTAGTTGCGTTTTAGTGTGGAGAGGGATCAACCTGTACATTAACATAATTGTTTAGACTAGGAACGCTCAGTTGGACGCGTTGATAAGCGAGCACGTGCTAAAGCTAGACCCACATTGCACATAAAATTTATGGCGTTTGACGTTTCCAATGTATTTATTATTGCCAAGGATTTGGTAAACTGTTAAACGTTACTTGTGGATATCCGGGTCGAGGCCAGATTTGCGGAAGAATTGTAACTCTTTGGATCATATGACTGCTTTGCCAGTTAGATCAGTGTTAGATCTCAGGTGGCGTTTGATGAACTTCGCGTCTTTCGTTCATGATCCGTACTTTTGCTTAGGTAATTATTACAGGTATATGCGGCAATGTGCTTCTGGACTGGACTGCATTTAACTTTTGTTCTCTGATTTTTCGCCGGTAGTTTGAAAAAGTAGTGACGGCAAGTGTGTCGACTGGACTTCTTTAACGTGTTTGAAGTTTTCCTAATATTAACTGTCAACCAGAACAAGTACGGAGATGGTAAATATTTTACGAACTAAATCTAACTTTAGGCTGCGTCATTTTCATGAGTTATACAATAGAGTAAAATAAATTTATGTTTTGTTAAATCGAAAAAAAACATGTATACAACAAAATCATAGTAGCGTCTTAGTGCGGAATTGGACAATCGACATAACCATGTTTAGATAATAATAACTGATCACTCAGTGATCAATGAATGTTTTAGAAATAAAATGCATTGTGCATAATTGGAACTTATAACTAATCCTATAAATTATTTTTCATTTGTCATCCCATAACCAGAGCATGCTACTGCATACCTATGTTAGTACATAACTTCACTCACAGATGCAGCTCAAGCGCTCAGTGCAAGATTGTTCGGAAGGTTGCTGGTTCGACACTGTCACGCCGCTGCAATCCTGACGAAGGTTTTCTTCAGTCGTTGGATTGAAGCCTCTAAAACATCCCTTGAACATTCTCTTCACAATCCTAACCTCGAAATACCTAGATAGACATAGGAGTCCAAGCCTTGAGATCGTAGTATAAGTTAAAAACACTATTTGAAAACGAAGTAATTTATATTCTATATATATTATAAATAATTGGTGTGCTGTGTATTAAAACAAGAGATTTAACTACATTTTTAAAAGAATCGGCACCGTTGCTAAGTAGCACGCCACCCTTTCCCCGAACTTCCTAAGTCCTGAACCCCACATCCCCTATAAGAAGGTTGCCCAGAATGGCATGACGGTTGATGCACGAAACAAAAGTTTACTCGGCAAGCGAACCTGTTATTACAAGTATTGAAAGATCATTTTGCATCATCATCTTTACAAGAATGTTCATAACCATTAATTTCAAACGTGTGTTGTCACATTTTGAATTGTATTCATGTAGAGGCATATTATGTACTTTGTACTGATTAGAATGCTACGCATGAATCCCTCACAAATATGTCCCTCATAATAAAAGTAAAATATGTCCTTTTTGTATTCCACATTTTACTGTTCCTGCTAATATACTGGCCGCAGGAAACAGTGCAAAATATGGTAATGTTGCCTTTAAATATTATCCTTTGTTTCATTAACAAAGTTGTTTAATTGTAAATCACTATAAATCGAAAAGAATATCAAAAATGGCAAACCTTATTTTCGTTTGAGTGGGATCGTATAATAGATCAGTAGTTTTTCGTTTCGTTTTTCTTTTTTTTAATTTTATATCTTTTCTTTCCTTTCGTTCTATTTTTCCTTTTTTTCTTTTTTTACATATGGTTCATTAATTTATTTTTTTAACATCCTTCTTGAATTTGTTACCAAAATATTTGTGTTATAAATAATCGTTGTTGTTATATTATACTTTTTCAAACTTTACTATTTGATTTATGTTATTAGGTATATTTAGTTGCCCTCCTTTGTAAATCTGTTTTTTAAATGTATATGATAGACGTTCGCGGTAAAAAAATAATCATTTATCTGATTATGCATTTGTAATATTTTCTAAACCTATTTCCTTCTGTAGGAAAGTGCACTAAGTACATTATGCTAAGAATAATAAAAATAAAATGTCATAATGCAAGTTAAATTTTAAATGTATATTCATAATATTAGATGTTATCTGCAAGGCTTTGAATAGGAGAGAGTGAGAGAGATCCAGTGACGCAAGAAGACGTACGTGATAAGCCTCGCGGTAGCAGACAATTAACAGTGATGATGATGCTTCAATATGCTCATTAGCTTCACAGCGCTAAGTGTCCACATTTCAATCTGAATGCCGGTGATAATCGGTTTGAAGCAAATCCGGCGAGGCTGGTAGTAGAGCAATAAACATGTACTACATTGGGTGCGCAGTACGCGCCTCGTTGCATAATATAGTACCTCGGTGAGACACAGACAGACAGACAGACAGACAGACAGACAGACAGACAGACAGACAGACAGACAGACAGACAGACAGACAGACAGACATGCTTTTTTAGATTGAGTTTCTTTGCATTAAGTGCGCGTCAATCGTCAGGTCAATGCACAGATCTAGACTAAGGGATGTGGGGATTAAGGAAAGTCCCATGCTGGTCAGAACCAGAGAAGGGTTGGGAGAGGAAAGGGGGTTCTCATATCGAGGTCGCCATCGTCATTGTCATCGTCCAGATGTCATCAAATACCGTAATATATGTCATGTTCATGGTCGACGTCGTCGTCGTAGAGGTCGTCAAGGGGGTTAAGTCCCCGACGTCCAGATGTCATGGTCGTTGTCGTCGTCGTCGTAGAGGTCGTCAAGGGGGTTAAGTCCCCGACGACGACGGCCAGAGCTCGTCTCTAGTTTTGTCGAGTAACATACTCCCCTACTTACCAGCTGATGTTTGCGAGATGGACTTTGTCTCTTTCCTCTCCTTTTACGATGAGCAGACCCATGCTCCGGCAGACAGACTGCCTTATCAGTAAATGCCTTTATTATTGATTATTTTATCATGACTATGTCATCTCCAAAGTAATTGTCAACGTACCTATACATAATACTTTATTCCTGGCCTGTTTCGGGATTTGAACCCTGGTCCTTCTGCAGATGAAGCAGGAATATAAACTAATGTTTTTCTATTTGATTTATTTGATTTTGATCTTCTTTCTATACGTATAATCTCTTACACTACATTACTTTTTAATATCAATATCAATGTATATTAGACACATTCTACTGTATATATCATTGCTGTTTTTTGTGCCATCAGCAATTCTTATCACAATATCATATCAAATATTGCTTTATATCCAACTTTTCTATCTTCAATATGAGTTCTTAATAATCTAGTAGGACATACTTTTATTTTGCATCTACTCTACTTTAACATCGTCCTACCCTAAACAATGTGTATATCATCATCAATTAATCAATCATCATATTATATTATACTAGGGAAACGCCAAAGTCGTTGTTCAACGAGTGAGTGAGCTAGGTGTTGAGTACCCGGTAACATTCTCTTTCCTCCCTCTGTCCAAGGCTATTCGTTAGGTCCTTATGCGCCACTTAAGCCTAGAGGATGTAGGAGGAAAGTCCAACACTGGTCAGAACCAGCCACAAGTAGGGGGAGGAAAGAGTTTTTTTCATTACATGGTCGTCATCGTTTTTATCACCTCCATGTTGTCTTGGCTATTGTCGTCTCCGAAACAACTGCCAACTCACTCTGCAACAATAATTATTTAAATTGAACATTCAAAATGCGAATCGTGTTCAAAACCTATTAGCGTGAAACATTAACAAATTTCCAAGATAAAACAAAATCACCTAATTTTTATTTCCCATTTAACACCCCTCAAAAATAATGTGTGGGCGTAAAAAAATATAAAAAAGTTCTGACCAACGGGCATCGAACCCCGACTCTCCATAGAGTAGGTTAAATGCTTACTACTATTCCATTTCAGCCACACATATTTTGTCCCGCTAGCTGCTACTAAGCAAATGCTATCGATATTTAAAAAAATCAAATTTTTATTTATTGTAGGCTTAAATCGCAATGGATCTAGCTGATTTTGTTAACAGTTCTCAGTAAACTCGTACTGGATGTCTGTTTAAAATTTCAGCCCAATCTGTTCAGCGGTTCGGCTGATTTTCGACGTACAGACAGACAGACAGAATCACAGAATGAGAGCCGTTCGAGTTGAATGGAGACACTCGGTCGCTCCACTCCCTCGTTAAATCAATATCAATATCAATATCAATTATTGCTTTATATCCAACTATTCTTTCTTCTAACACTGTGTTTATCATTATTATTATCACTTTTATTACTATTATTTATAGACTATTCACTTTCTCTGCAAAGAGTAATACTTGTACACTGTACTAGTCTAAGTGAATAAAAATATCTTATCTTATCTTATCATTTGTGTTTATAGTTGGGGTTTCACGTAGCATTTATCTATCATTGGCGTTCACGTTTGATTAGAATAGACATGGTTCATCAGACGGACAGGGACCTACTCAGGCTACTCACGACCTCTCATCAGAGACAATTCAACGAACCGTGCTAGCTAGTAGCTACCGTGTGTCGTATGTCGGCAGCAATACAAAGTGTCGGCGTGAATGCCCAAGTGTTTTAATGCGACTCAATGATTGCTTCACCTCTGCTGAAGTATGCGTGCCACGGCTCACGCGCGTGCGTGCGTGCGTGCGTGAGTGCGTGAGACACAGCCGCCATTGTCCCACGCACGTCTCAATGTCGCCGGACAGACACACGCGTGATGGGCTATCGCGAGGACGTTGTTGATTAATTAGCCTATTTAACGAGAATCGATTCAATGCCACGTTGAGGTGTGTGCTAATCGTGACAGTTTCTCGGAGGTACAGGCTAAACTAGCGTGGGAGCTTTGTCGACGTAGTTTCACTCTTTTCAATGTTATCATTTATAATCATTCATGTACCATTCCACACACAACTAAACTGCTACAATTGCGATCAATACAATTCAGTGCATTGTTATTTATTTGCCAAATCCTTGGAAACGTTGGCCAATATAACGGAAATGTGAAATTCGAGAGTATTTTTGTGAACACATCCTTCTTCTTTTAGTGATATTTTTCGAAATTATATTATGTTGGTAATCGAGGAACAAAAATGTGTTATACAAATTGAAATGTTTAATTTGGGCGAAGGGGAAAAGTTTGTGTGTCGTCAAGTCATGTGTATTATCCCTGGCGCTAAAAGCAAAATCGAAGATTTCCTAAGGGGATTATTTGTACCGATTATTTAAATACATGCAGTCACTACAATTATGGTGAGATTGTATAAAAACAAAACATTAAAATACATTAAAATATATTATTTTCAATTAACGTTTGGCATGTCCCTCCTATATATAGGTCGGCTATGCGTCTATAGCGCCATCCGAGACATGGTAACAACAAATGTGTACATAAGTAATCCAGGTAGCCTTATTAAAAATTAAAAATCAAGGCTCGACCGGTAAAGATTGATCTCCGCCGTGCTAGACACAGCGCTGGTCTAACCTAGTTATCTCTCCAAGGAATGGTCTGCAAAAGGCAACCGCTCCATGTACGCTCATCCTATTACGTGATTCTTTGCGGTGATTGGGACGGACATGACATTTGACAGACCTTGTCACCCTTCTGTAGACCCTCACCTCGTTGTCTTGTCTTAGTATGCTCCGAGCGCAGCACGCAACCAACACCTTCTTGCCAAGAACGTTTGCATAGAAACCGTTGCAATGTTGGCTGCATGGGGAGTTTCTAGTTTTCACTAGCGAGATAAGACTATAGTCCATTTCACTGAGCAACACATTTTTCAAAGAAATGTGGTTTTTCTATTTTGTATTAAGAGGAGTCGCGCGCACACAGGTGTTGATTATTTCAGCTGATCTGATGATAATATGATAATATAATTATCAAATTCCTTTTTTTTATCATCGATATCCATAATTGGTTGCACAAAATATTAAAAAAAATCATTGCGAGACATATGTCCAGAAAGTAACAAACATTGAAAATTCAAAACAAGGATTTTAATTCAGAAAATTCCCATCTTACGATTGACGAAATTTACCTGAACGTTGAGATTCAGTATGGAAATAAGCGTTACAAATATGTACAATTAGGATAAATTCGCAAAGTACACAAAAATTCAGAAAATTATGGGGATTTCACGATTTTTAAAATTCATTATCGGTGAATTAATTGACTACATAAGTGCATGATTCTACAACTAGGAAAACGCTCAGTTGGACGCGTTGTTGAGGGAGCACCGGTACGTGCAACACGACCCGAGTACGACATTCCCATAATGTTACATACCAATAAGTCTTTGAGGTCTTGACCGATTTAGCTGAAAATTTGTAAAATAGGAGAGAATGGATAAAATCCACCGTCATCTAGAGGACCTTGACATCATTTCTTTGGGAAAACTATTTTACTCTTGATTTCTTCTAGGTGGCAGTACATAGTGACCAGAATTCTTGTGCGACTTTTCGTTGCCACGGTAACGTTACTTTTGTTAAAATGTAATTTCTATCTACACTACTTATCGGATCAAAATATAATTAACATATTCGTGACCGGACGGACATTCTAAATGATTTGCTACCTCAGATTTTGTCGCCGTTTAGTTTTAAAAAAAAACTTTAGATTAACTTTAATGTAACTTTATAACTTTTTGAACGATTTTGCCACAAAACTAATGGCATTCAATCGGGAACGAAACTTGCAGATGGTCAAAATTTCAACTCGATCCGAGCCTCCGTTTGACCGCTATCATGAGCCAAAAAAGCTGTGCGACTTTCCGTTGCCATGGTAACGGGACTTTGTTATAATGTAATTTCCATCTACATTACTTATCGGTAGAGGCATGAAAATTTAGCGTTTTAGGTTATTGATGCTAAATCAGTGAGTATAAATTCTTAAAAACGCTACAAAATGCTAAATTTACTGAAAATAAGGTTTACCTATACCAATTGAGAATTGGTTTAGCATTGTATTCTAACGTTTAAAGTGACTACAAATTGAATTGAAATGTTCCTATAAAGCATAATTTGAATTCATTCCCCATTAAAAATACAAGAAACTCCCCACATTTGGGGTTTTGGTGGAAAGAAGAAAATTAATGCCACAAAATGCTTAATTTGGAAAAATTAATGCTAAATATTCAGAATATAAATGCTATTTTTTCATAGCTCTACTTATCGGATCAAAATAAAAATAACATATTCGTGATCGGACGGACATTCTAAATGATTTGGCCACCTCAGATTTTGTCGCCGTTTAGTTTGAAAAAAAAAACTTTCGATTAACTTTAATGTAACTTTTTAACTTTTTGAACGATTTTGCCACAAAACTATACAGCAACCCGCCTAGGTGGTATGTACATGTGTGCAAAATTTCAGGTCGATCAGAGAAACGGTGCGACCTGTATCGAAGCAGTAACAGAAAAAAAAAAAAAAAAAAAAAAAACAGACATTCGAGCCATAAGAGTCAAGTGGAGACGCTCGCTACGCTCGCTCAATTAATATGATTCGAGTAGAATCAGCTCTGTACACACTATGTTGGTGGTAGAATAGAAAGGAGAAGACCGTACACAAGAACTTTTCAGGGCATCATATCGTTGGCGCGTATGTTTCGGACCACAAACTGTTGGACTCTGCTACTTTTGCGAACACATTTGAGACGTATCTTTAGATCGATAAATTGCGGGATATTCTGGTAGAAGTTTTCAAGAAAAACGTGTTTCAATAAGGATACATCTTGAATAATGTGCCTAATTACTGCCTATAATCATAAATAAATAAATTTGTATTTCAAGTCTACCCACTCAGTCATATAACTGATTTTCAGTGGAGGACAGGAAACCAAAGCGACCAAGCTAACACAGTAGGCCCTGACGCAATCGACGAGTGAGCGATAACCAACCAAAGATTGATATTTTTAACAGGAAATATAGCAATCAGTGGTATGGACAGTGCGAACACCCGCGGATCAACGCCAGAATCAACAAGGCCGATTCAAAACAACTTTAAATTTATTATGTGCCTCGTTACTAGGACAAAAATTTTAAGTTTACAAATTCCTAAGACAATATCTGATGGACTTAAGTCCAAATCAGAAGTTTAAAAGACTTTCGCGGGAATTGAACTCTGGACCTGCTGCATTGGAAGCAGAGACGCTATCCACAAGACCAACGAGCCACACAATAAAATATAATTTTTTTTTTTAAATGTCATAAATACAAATTTTATCAACATGTTCGATTCAAGACCGATGCACTAAGATATTATTAAGAAGGCAGACACAACACAATTTAAATAATAACAATGTTCAAACAGAGCTTCATAGTAAAATTAATAAAATAAAATAAAATAAAATAAATGTAATATAAAATATTAGGATCAAATAGGCCTCTAAATAAAATAGTGAAATACATACGTTGTAAACTTGAGTTTTTGAGTTGTGTCTATCTTGTGGCCGAGGTGCAAATTACTGTCCCTACATTGAAATTTGGCTTTCATTCACGTGCGAAACCCAAAGTACCTACACACATTTTCCACGTGCATTGAAATCTCCAAACATTTAATACTACAAGAAAATCATTATGCGATTCAGCTTTACACTTATTATTGTAAGAAACACAGAACGTCAATACTGTAGGTAACTCTTATAATAATACACCCCCCCTCAAGGCGAGTCCGAGCCCCCCCCCCCCCCCCGTCTCTCATCGCTGTCTGCCATCTTCTGAGGTGTCTCTTATATCGACGAGTCACCGATGTAGCGCGTCATTTAACGTTCTTCTCTTGTGTGTACGACTCGTCGTGTGAAGTAGGCACCGCGCTCTTCCGGCACCCTACGGTCAGTCAGTCACCTCTGCTCTCCATGACTGCAGCCTCGGTCTGGACGTCACGACGATGACTGACTACAGTGATTCCGAGTTTGTGTGGTAAACTCTCTCACGTTTAGGCCACTCTAGTTAACATTCGTGATTAAATAATGCATCGGAAACGATTACCCAGAAATCTGTTTTTATTGCTCTAAACGCGTGTTCTATTAGCATATGTGCAAATACAGATATTTCCAGTTATTACCAAATAAAACAGTAGTCATTAATTTTTAATGGACAATTGTGTAGGTAAAGAAGTGTGGGTTTGATAACATTTTTATTACTTTTTTTTCCGTAAATTGACGATTATTTGCGAACGGATTGCGAGGTGAAATAGCGAGTACGGACGTTGTTAGTTGCGAGTGTCCGCGATGGAAGCGCAAGGGGGCGGTGGTGGGCGCTTCAACGTGCGGAAACTCTCCGAGACCGTGATGCAGGGAGTCCCCGAGAACGGCCCTCTGGAGCTGACGACCTCGCGCTCCATGAGCTCCCTGGCGGGGGGCGGGGGAAGCGTGGCCGACCTCTACAACTCGAGCTCGACCACGGCCATCTACGACCCCTCGCGCAAGGTGTCGCTGGCGCATCTCACCCTGGAGGCCTTGCCCAGGGAGGATAACTACAGGATCAACTGTCAGGATGCCGTCAGGAGGCCGTCCTTGGGCGAGGTGCACGGGGACGCTAACGAAAAGGTGGGTTTCACTTTCATATACAGATTGTTCAGTGGTTGTCAGTCAGGGTCCACTAGATACTTATGCTAAGCTGCTGAGCAGCTGTTAGGTATCTAGTGGACCCTGGTTGTCAGTGGGTTTGTTCAGTACAGTGGTTTCACTACAGGATCAACTGTCAGGATGCCGTCAGGAGGCCGTCCTTGGGCGAGGTGCACGGGGACGCTAACGAAAAGGTGGGTTTCACTTTCATATACAGATTGTTCAGTGGTTGTCAGTCAGGGTCCACTAGATACTTATGCTAAGCTGCTGAGCAGCTGTTAGGTATCTAGTGGACCCTGGTTGTCAGTGGGTTTGTTCAGTACAGTGGTTTCACTACAGGATCAACTGTCAGGATGCCGTCAGGAGGCCGTCCTTGGGCGAGGTGCACGGGGACGCTAACGAAAAGGTGGGTTTCACTTTCATATACAGATTGTTCAGTGGTTGTCAGTGGGTTTGTTCAGTACAGTGGTTTCACAGTTTATTGAAGTGAAGATTGATTTAAAAAACGAAATCCCCACATATCTTTAAAATTATTCCGTGTGACTTCTATCAATATGATTATGATTCTGTTTCCAACAATAAAATCAGGTATGGGCTGAGAAGATCCCGTAGTCCACTAAATCTCTAGATTAGGAGGATCCCACCAAACTCTTGGGTTTATGCATTGTCTGACGTTTCACTGGTTCCACCCCGATCTTTTTCAACGTATTTTCCCCGTATATTGTTCCTTTGTCATCTCCTCACCACTTTATTTTACCTCAGGCTTCTCCAATAGTTCTCAAGTTCTTATATTATATAGTTATGATAGTTATGCAATTTATATTATTTTTCATTAGTATTCATACCAAATTAATTTGTGATATCGGAATTGAGTTATATTTCGAGTTTTGAACACTGGGTTCTTGACGAAATTAATATGCATACCAGACGCCGGGTAAACAACCAATATGCATACCAGACGCCGGGTAAACAACCAAAAGCGTGCCAACACTCAAATAATTAAATTATGGTAGTGTTAACTTACCGCTATACTTGACTGAAGTCTTGATGAAATTAATATGCATACCAGACGCCGGGCAAACAACCAAAAGCGTGCCAACACTCAAATAATTAAATTATGGTAGTGTTAACTTACCGCTATACTTGACTGAAGTCTTGACGAAATTAATATGCATACCAGACGCCGGGTAAACAACCAAAAGCGTGTCAACACTCAAATAATTAAATTATGGTAGTGTTAACTTACCGCTATACTTGACTGAAGTCTCGATGAAATCCTATTTCTCATCATTAGGTGATCCAAGATCTTTCTGCTCCATCTGAAAAATATGTTTTAGTTATTGTAGCCCGAAGCATAGATTTGTTTGTAATATATTGTATTTTATTTACAGTTGTTGAATAACATGTCGTCACAAGTACGATCATCGTTACATAACCATTGTTAACTCAACACTGTCTACCATCAGTGTAGACCTCCAATCACCATCGGATAGCATCATTGCATTATTATAGGGACGAATTGATCAAACACTATACACTACAGAAGCATAGTCATGTGAAATTCTTTATGTGATACATAGAGTATTCTCGGGAGGTCGTCGGATCGATCCCAGCCACTGGCAAACATGTCTGAAACGGTTTTTAAAACGTTTTCTTTAGCTGTATGACATGCTGCGATGTAGTCCTACCTAACAGACTTAGGACGTTCCTCCACAACTTTTTAAATATCTCTGCCAGCTATAAATTGACTTTAAAATTTGAGAAAATAATTTTAAAACTTTTCAAAATTAAATTTCCTTTGCCGAAATTCGCAACGGATATATTTTGGGACCAAATCGAGGAGAAACGTTGAGCTTTATTAGTTTCGATTGGGCTAGATCGGCTAGATGCATTAACTCCAGTTTATTGCATTTTTTCGAACAATTAAGTTAGCTAAAGTTTTGAGTATAGAACCGAAAGCGTGATATTGTAAAAGCTGGTGTTAAAGCTGATTTACGTCTCATGTTATGACAACGAAGCGTATCGCGATGGTAAGTGGTTGATATAGAAAGCCGAATAGCCCAAACCAAGATTCGAATCAGGCTATCGATTATCTTTACTACGCCGACAACAGAGGAAAAGATTTGAGTAAATAATTTACGATAATTGATAAGATATTTGGTAAGATTGCTGGCTATTTCATTATTTCAGTACAAAGATGATTGCTTTTTCGCCCACATTCTAATCATATCAAAAAGGTGTATTGATCAAGGCAAGTAATAGGCTTTTAAGCATTGCTTCAGTTGTTATTGTGATTGGTGCATTGTTTAAACACTAGTATATGCTGCTTTGTCAACGATTGTATAATTAAAATACCGTTGTTCCCGCTATGTTAATAAGCTGATAAAGGTACTTTAAACTAAGAAATGAAATGCCAAGAGCACCGACTGCGATTTAGTTTTATTACTAAACACAAACACTTCATCCTGGGCGTCTATTTACTAAGTGACAACAGTCGATCGACAGCGACAAGCGACAATAGTCGACCGAAACGACAACTTTAGTGACAATAGTCACGCATCTGACTGCAGCTATACAAGCTTATAAGCTGTGTATTGGCAACAATTACACATTTAACATTTTTAATGTCGTCTGCCAATGTTTCCTTAACGTAATAAACAAACTGTCAATTTAAGTAATTACTATTTAATTTGGTATGATAAAAATTCGAGGTGGCAGTTCTCACTTGCTCTTCTCACTAAAGTTGTCGTTTCGGTCGACTATTGTCGCTGTCACTGTCGCTTGTAGTAAATAGACCGCCAGGAATGCAGTAATGTTTTTAAATAATATACTTAATTGTTGGCAGCAATGAAGACACCTGCAAGATGTATTCACCAATGACATTTAACATCTATAGTAGACTAGATCCCCAGTCTGATTCCCCCCCCCCCCCCCCCCCCCCCCCGATTTGGCGTTTTAATTCATGCTTTTTTAATGCAATAAAGTATTTTACTGGATTGTTTGATATGGTTTTAGCTTGTGCAGCATTGAAGTGCACAAACAGAAACAATAAGAAGTGATTGCATACGGGAATTTAGTAATCATTTGGTGTTAATGGCTATTATACTCACCTGTCAACCTGACAGCCATCTTGAAAAATATTTGTGCTACAAATCGCTCCCATCTACTTTTACATGCAAACTGCCATATTCAAGATGGCTTCAAATTGTCACGGTAGTGGATTAATGGCTGGGGATCTAGCCTACTATAGATGTTAAATATCATTGTATTCACACCCCAAACCATACGCCGTGTCGGTGTCGTTCGTTGGTTTAGTGGTTGGTGTCTTTCACTAATGCAGAGGGTATCGAGTTCGATTCCCGATCCAGGTTTATCTTTCAAACTTGACTGTTTCTAGTAAAAACAGTGACTTTGGAGCCGTTTTATCAAAGAATCACCAGTATAAAGTTCTAGCGGCGCAATATGACCTAACCGGTTGAAGCGCCCAAGTTTCTCCAGTCGTCGGTTAGAATCATTATTATCGATGCTGCGTCGTCGCCCGAGAGTGAATTATGGCCAGTATAGCTATAAATACAAATAACCGATCATGACGTTCGCACGTCGATGACGTCCATGGTTGTTGACAACATCCTCCCTGTACCTACTAACCTATTTTGTTTTAATTTCCCATACTCTTAATCTATCAGGTAATATTATTTTCTACAATTCAGAAATTAAAAAAGTCCGCCCCAACCGGGAATCGAACCACGGATCACGGATCACAGTAATGGCTTGTCGTCCGAGTTTGTTAGGAACACAGAATGGTTGTCCTACTCATTAGTCAAAACTGCGCCCTGACGTTGATGTATAGATATATGATTAATGAAGATGTTAAAATGTTGAACGTTGATGCCCGAAAAGGATTCAATCCGACGAACAACAGATTAATTATATCTCAGTTTCAGTGCACGTTCGTTTCGCCCCATGTGAAACGTCAACGTTGTCGACGCCTAATCTCATTTTTTTCTTTGTTGTGACTGACCCCGAAAAATATGCAACTATTTAAATGTGTAATGAGATGGATTATTGTCTTCTGATTTTTGGGCACCGTCAGTTCATACGAAGGTGGGTTCAAATCCCGTCTGAGGCAGGGATTTCATTATTATACCTGGGCGATTCTCCTTGACCACTCATCGTCTCGATTCTCGAATATTTCAACTGTATTGAATATTTATGTTATTTTCCTTGTCAGTGGCACCACTGCATACAACCCAGAGACCTGACGCTCTTCTACGCCACTGCCTTATTACTACACCGCCCAGAAGCAGTTAGGCTACAGTCAACACATCATAATTGCACAAATAACTAATCAATTCATGAAGAGTATACCGACGAAGGTGATCCCAACTAATTGACCTGACCTATTTCTGTCCACGTCAACAACTATTGAGTCTTTGCATTTGACGAGAACTATTTGCATAACTCCGTCGTCTCAGTTTGGGTGGGAAACAGTGAGCTATGCAACAGGTATCTAGATGACGGTGCCTTATACGAGGTAAACGCTTCGTTGTCATGTGCGTGAAGGCAAGTTCAGGGATATGATTAGTTTGCAGTCAGGCGGCGTGCGTGCAATTCCAGAAGTTATAAAACAATTAACACAGAATGTAGATGTATGAATCAAGTATGTTGACTTGTTGCTTAATTAGAAAATATTCTAGAAAATAACTGTCAACATGTCAAGGACAACATTTATGCATGAAACAATTTAGAACACATCTTAATGCAGTTGCTGCTCCAATATTTAAAGGCTATATTTTAATGTTTTCATAATATGAGTGAGAGAATCTGGAATTTTTTTAACAGTCCCATTCATAAATGTAAACAAAAAGTAGGCCTAACTTCAGTGCAAGTTTTGGCGGCAGTCATTGTAGGTCTTTTTTTTTAAATACACCGTATAAAATTTAATCAATTAACCAATTGCAATTATCACGCTCTTTCCTTCTCTATGCGTACGGTCGTGTATCAATATGTTACATCATTTTTAGAGTCGAAGTTCCTTGTATACACATATGAGTTTTCAAATAATATTTAATACAAAATTAAACTAAGAATTTATCTTAATTAAAAGTGAATGCATAATTAGAAAAATACATGCTGCAAACATTGCCGCGAATAAACTTTAATTAATTGTGTTTCGTTATGTTTCACATACAGCAGGTCCAGTGGCGTATGAATTATTTTTTTAGTGGGGGGGTCACACTAAAGTTGAATACGAGGTTGGGTGAGTAAACCGGGGTCTGGGGCGAAGCCCCGGCCGCAGGAGGCTTTTTCGCCGTAGGCGAGATTTTTTTTAAAGGTGCTCTTGATAGGTGGCCTAAAACACGTTTTCAGGCGAATTTTAATTATGAACAAGGGTTACATTTTGAAGCAAATATTGCATTGAAGATTGATTACCTGACTGCAATCGGTCGACAGTCTGCTTGGGAGTGAAAACACTGCACACAAAATATAATGAATATTAGTCTAAAATCAGATGGTTTAATAGTCTAGTTTCGCAAATCACGTCTCTTACTAAATCTTTCCTTTTTGTTTGCAAGCCAGACTATTGTAAAAATCCTAAAAATCACCCAACAAGCTATACCATGTGTGTGTGTGCTAAGTGGGGGGGGGGGAGTTTCCCCCCCCATCCCCCCCCCCGTTCCTACGCCCCTGAGCAGGTCGGGTTAGGATCATATGTAAAGCTTGGAAAATTTAGATAATGCATACTACTTACTACAGTGTCCAGCAGATAGTTACACTTAAAAACTAATGTACTATTGGAGTAACTTAAATCCAAAAACTCTCTTTTAGTTTTCAGCGAAGCCTGTCAGCGTAATAAGTGCATATGTGCTCTTACATTTAGTCTTGAACACACATCACGTAATGTGTTGATGTGTGAATACGTTTAAAGCAAGGCTGTTTTCGTTTAACGTAAATGAAAGCGAAGTGTATCATTATCATATTGAGATCCTTGTATTGGCACACGTAATGGTATTAACAAATCACAACCTATGAGTGCAGCAACAGTGGCGAAGTGTATGGGTTAGCAATTCTTGCTACATTGATTAATAAACGCGTTACTTTCTTTCATTTGCATAAAATAAAATTATAAAAGCATAACCATGGTCACATTCTAAATTATAACCATGTGTCATGAGTTTGTAGGTCTATAGTATTCATCATCATAATGTTGCAACAATATTACACCTAAAGCTTAAATCTGTAATCAGAATTCAGAATACAGAATACAAGTAGAACCATTTTGTATTTGAATCCTCATTCTTTTGGCGATGAACAAAGCAGACTACATGGATCTTATGACAAGGATGAGACGTATTGACTGACTAAGAACACGGTGATGATATTTACAGGACTTTATGTTCCATATTTTCTGAACTAGCCTATGTTACGACGCTAAGAGCAATGAGGTTATGTACACCCGGCGTCAGAAGTAAATCAAGGGCTGGGTATTGTTAAACGAGGGAGCGGAGCGACTGAGTGTCTCCATTCAACTCAAACGGCCCTAATTCTGTGATTCTGTCTGTCTGTCTGTACGTCGAAAATCAGCCGAACCGCTGAACAGATTGCGCTGAAATTTTAAACGGACATCCGGTACGAGTTTAATGAGAACTGTTAACAAAATCAGCTAGATCCATTGCGATTTAATCCTACAATGAATAAAAATGTGATTTTTAAAATATCGATAGCATTTGTTTAGTAGCAGCTAGCGGGACAAAAACACTACGTGGCTTGCATGACATAGTGGTAAACATTAAGCCAACCGTGCAGAGGGTTGGGGTTCGATACCCGTTCGGTCGAACTTTTTTATATTTTTACACCCACATATTATTTTTGAGGTGTGTTAAATGGGAAATAAAAATTCGGTGATTTTGTTTTATCTTGGAAATTTGTTAATGTTTCACGCTAATACGTTTTGAACACGATTCGCATTTGAATGTTCAATTTAAAGTAGGGAAACGCCAAAGTCGATGTTAAACGAGTGAGTGAGCCAAGTGTTGAGTACCCGGGAACATCTCATTTCCTCCCTTATACCCAAGACTGGATCTAGCCCAGTATGGGGAATGATACCGGGTACTATTTACACATGGCGCTCACTCACTCGTTTAACAACGACTTTGGCGTTTCCCTAGTAGAAACACGATACCCCTTGTTTACTTCTGACGCCGGGTGTACAATAAAGATGAAAACTTCTCACATGGCACTTGAGCACCCCAGTTATACATAACTTAGACGCGGGACGCAGGGTTTACACTGTACAGTTCACCTGAGAAACGCCAGTATTGCAAATTGCTTGGTGCTCGAGATCAACTACTTGTAAAAGCAGAGTACCCGAACACAACACGAGTTAAGTGTGCTAGTGCCGGAGGTAGGCCAGGTAATAGGTATTTACAACCCGATCTGATGAATTGAGACTGCATGGCCCCTTCAGGTATAATACAGTAGGTAGATGGCTCAGTGCTAGTGCACAAGAGTAATGTTAATTGATATTAGTTCGTTAGCTATTTGACCCGGAAATATTGAGTGTTTCTTTAATTTACCTAAGTCACTGTTTATCTCCGTACTCTAGACTAGAACGCGAAAAATTGAAAATGCTGCAGTAACGCTCTGCAAACGGCAGCATCAGCCAACCAAACCTAGAACAACACACTAGGTGGAGACCTCTGGTGGCAGATTATGTATTCAGAGCTTGCCTTCTAGCCCAGACCCAAAACACCTTGGACCTCAGCGTGTCTGGCGTGGCCGGACGAAGATGAGGGGACCCTCGTCGAAAATTAAAAATCGTGACTTCGGTAAGAGAGTTTAAAACACATTCAATAAGCAACACGTTTCTTGTTCCCTCAGGACCTGGGCGCCGACGAGACCAGGAAGGAAGAGGAACATGGCGGACACGGGGTGAAGCTGGGCTGGATCCAAGGGGTTCTCATCCCCTGTACACTCAACATCTGGGGGGTGATGCTGTTCCTGCGTCTCTCCTGGGTCGTGGGACAGTCTGGCATAGGTAGGTGATTAGGCACCATACTGTACTGGAAAACTGTTCTAAATAATTTTACAAGGTTTATCGACCAAACAACCAAAGATATGGCTTTTTGTAGAAAAACAATATACCCTACGAACTAAAGTTAGTAGTGATGCAGCCACCGTGGACAAGAATTCTTATGCGCCAAAAGCAGTGAATTTGAAGAGGTAAGCAACAGAGATTCAGATTTTGGGGTACAATATGAAATTGTATTTTTTTCCGATAATTTTAATACTTTTTTTCGGGGCAAGAGGTAATTAATTTTTTTGTCATATTTTGGATTAAACGTAGATCATTTATTTGAAATTAAACAAATATTGTTTATGCTTGGCTGGTAAGATGTTATTAACTTGACATTTTTCGTATTTGTCACTTTTTTGTGGTTTACAAACTGAGCATGTTAGCCTTTTTTGAAATTTCTGAGATTTTTACAATTTCTCTTTGTTTTGTTCCTTTCCACCCTTTTGGATTTTGGATCATAAATAGAATACATACTAGCCATGCGAGTCACAAGATTTAAAAAACAAATTTTGAACAACATTTTT
Source organism: Sweltsa coloradensis (assembly GCA_024449915.1). Lineage (NCBI taxonomy): Eukaryota > Metazoa > Arthropoda > Insecta > Plecoptera > Chloroperlidae > Sweltsa > Sweltsa coloradensis. Next base: position 947,288 of record JAMZAV010000122.1, on the reverse strand, counting down.
TTTTAAAGAGGTTTTTTTAAAATAATTTTATATTTTTGTACTTTTTGCACCCCTTAAAAGTTCCCCAAAAAATATACAAGTATGACTCGTCAAAATATTCTAATGGGATAAGCTAACTGCCTTATAGATGATAGAAGCTCGGATTACAGGGGCTACCTTGTATGTAGCCTCTAGCTCGGAGTTGCTAGGAGGGAGTTATCTAAAAGGCAGCTATAACCACCCTCCACTCTTGTGTTTCAGCCGAGTCGCTCGTCATCATAGCGGTGTCCGCCATCGTCTGTGTCGTCACTACTCTGTCGCTATCAGCTATCAGTACCAACGGAGAAGTCAAAGGAGGTAAAGGAAATGCATATTCATCAAAGATATTATTAAATATATATTAAATGATAGTAACAGTATAAGTGTTACTTCGCTATATTTATGAATTATAACAGGTGTGCAATCTCTCGTCTACAGGCGGTATCTACTACATGATATCTCGATCCCTGGGTCCCGAGTTCGGAGCCGCGATAGGCATCGTGTTCGCCTTTGCCAACGCCGTGGCCGCGTCTATGAACACTATAGGGTTCTGCTCCTCGCTCAACGACCTGTTGAAGAGCGAGGGGTACAAGATCGTGGACGGAGGCAATAACGACATCAGGATAGTAGGCGTCGTCACGATCCTCGTCTTGATAGTCGTCTGCGTCGTCGGCATGGAGTGGGAGGTCAAGGTAGGTCATAGAAGTTAGGGGTCATGGAGAAGGTCAACAGTAAGTCACAGGTCAGAGCAGATATATATTAGAGGAATTAGAGGTCATGAATAGTATATTAATGTCGAGATGAGTTAGAGGTTAGTTAGTTAAAGGTACAATATGAGGGAGAGGTCAGATGAGTTGAAGAGCAAAAAGAGTTAGTGGATAAATATGTAAGAAAGGTGAAGATGGGCTAGAAGTGAAGCAAGGGGGTTCAAAGCTACAGCAGAGCTCTGGTCAACTACATCGATGACATAAGTGACAAAGGTAAGATCTATATTGTGGACAAATGTTAAAAATTAATAATGATTGTAGTCAACTTGTACCGGTGGTATATTTCACATTTTTATCACTTTTACCAACAAAGATTGTATTCAAAGAGATTTAAAAAGATTCTCGAATTGCAAGGTAGGAACTCACCTTTACCCGTATAATTTAGTATTGCCATTTATCGTCTTAAAAAATATTTTATTTTTATAAGTGAATTCATGAAACATTTCTTATCTATTTTCAGTATGCAATTGAAAATAAAAATTACTCATTTTTTATCCCCCTCTGATCTGTTCTTTAGGCCCAGAACGTGTTGATTGTGATAATATCCGGAGCTGTGGTGGACTTCCTGGTGGGCACAGCTATCGGGCCAATCAGCAACGAGGAGATATCTCAAGGCTTCGTCGGATTTAACTGTAAGTTTAAAGTTTATTCTTGATATTGTGAATACTTATCCAAAACCTAACAAAATTGTAAGGTCATCAGACATATGTATGCATAACTCAGCATAAGTATGTAACCGCAAACTGTAATGAATATATTTGTTGAATGTTCCCTGTGCAGCTACCGTGTTCTCGCAGAACTGGGGTTCGAACTACAGATACAGTGAAGGACAGGACCAGAACATCTTCACAGTGTTCGCCATCTTCTTCCCCTCTGTCACTGGCATCCAGGCTGGAGCCAACATCTCCGGGGACCTCAAGGTAAGTTACACTCGCACCCTTTGCCTTCGCTTATCACATCATGTGTTGGATAGAGAGTATTGATGGATATCTCTTGGACGACGAGCCGTATTTCGACAGTTATGCAGCCAAACACCAACAGATGTCGTTCCAGCAAAACGTGTGACACTGATTTGGGATGGTAAAATTTGGCCCAGGGTATACCTCTGCAGAACTTACGAGGCGAGAAATAATGATATCAGGTCTTCGTGTCCAGATCGCAACCTTCATGACAGTGTATAGATCTCTCTGAAGCTACATTCGTTTACTGAAAACCCATTTCTGCTGGCTGTAGCTGGTTACACCCTCGCAAGGGCCCATTTTGTCATTCTCGTCGACTAGCCACACGTGCCCTGCATTAGCCTTCCTGCCCTATGGGCACTTGATAGGTAAAACTCATTAAATAATAAAAATAAAAACAGCCTCTTCCCTATACATCACCTAAGTTCAAGTTAGGTAAGTGCAAAATAATTCTTATTGCAGAAAGGTAAATTGGTCACCCATATGTGGACTTGTATTAAGAACGAAGGTGAAAACATTTGTTATTCTTTGTGTTTGAGATAACACCCTTGTAGTTTTTTTTTTTATAGAAATCAATCCAGAAAAAACATGGATTTTGTTATTTCTGGATTGATTACTATGAAATCGATTACACCTACGGGAGCGTTTCCCGATTAATGAATAAAATTGTGCCTTGGTATTTGTGTCTAACATGAACCGACCTCCCTCAGGATCCGGCGAGCGCCATCCCCAAGGGCACCCTCCTGTCTCTGCTCATCACCATGATCTCCTACGGGATCTTCGTGGTATTTGCTGGAGGCGCGGCCATCAGGGACGCCACGGGGAACATCATGGACGTTGGTAACTCCACGTTCGCCGACTGCGAGGGGCAGGACTGCCAGTACGGACTGATGAACAGCTACTCCGTAAGTACTGTACACGTCTTTCTACCGTAGCCGCAGAAGAAATGCATGAGATGATATCTTCTAGCAGCTGATGCCAAGACAGAGTCACGGTTTCCATAACTAATCAGCCGTCATCTGGAGCTGAATAGCTTTACTAGAGCTTACGCGGTCGAACACTTCTAACTGCAACGTGCTCCGTTTGCTAGATTAAGCTACATATGCAGGGAATTACAACATTGGTTACCCCTGATATGCTTTAATGAACAATTTCTTGCTAGCTAAGGAAACCTTTCTAAGTTTGTAGTTGCCATAAAGCAAGAGAAATAATATTCTCAACTAAAAATAAATGCAAATGCTCTTGGCATAATATCAATGAGTTGACTTTCCATAGCAAAGCAATTCATGTGTATGTGTGTGTTATATGATACCCAACCACTATAAGCATACAGCAAAGAGTTTTGAGACCTTGTTGGAAGGTATGATTAATGATTCCTTACCTAGGTCACTCATGCAAGTCATGTCAGTGCGTGGTTCCATAATTTATCATATACTTCATATGCAGCCACTATTTTCAACTGAGACTGTATGTCATGATCACTGCATGTGCAAGAGAAGAGCTGAACAGGATAACCCACGTGTTTTTCTACTCTGTCTATAGATCATGCAACTCATGTCAGTGTGGGGTCCCTTCATCTACGCCGGTTGTTTCGCCGCCACACTTTCAACTGCCCTGACCAACCTGCTGTCTGTGCCCAAGCTACTGGAGGCTCTAGGCAAAGACAGGATCTACCCTGGATTCATCTTCTTCTCCAAGGGATATTTCAAGAGTCATGAACCTCTTCGAGGCTACGTTCTCACGTTCTTCGTATCAGCGGCGTTTCTTTTGATTGGTAATTCCATTAGTTTGCCATTGCACGTCTCATCTCAACTTTACATGGAATATCATTCCAATATTTAATATTTCTTCTTTCTGTGGATAGATTACAATGATTATATTATAACTACATTTTAAAATAGGTTCTTGATATCATAATCTGGTCCAAAAATCTGGATAATTAACATCAAGTTAAAACATTAAGAATTTTCCAGTAGACGGCCAAGTGAATTTGGTATAAGAGTATTGTCAAACGAGAAACAAATTTATTGGTACTATGGATGTACATGCTTTATGTGGTGCCAACACAACCTAACACCATGCCGTTCCAGTATTGTGGTCTCTCGCCTTCTCGGTTGAAACTTGTAACTGTAAATGATCTAAATCTTCATGTACCAGTAAATTGGTGGACACACAAATCTCAAAAAGGGGACCTTCTGAAATACAGGCGTGGCACCCGAAATCCCCAAAAGCATATCATTGTCTGGAATGCCTATATGGTTTGAAACCTCCAATACCTGCGAGGATGGTCCACGGGGGACCGATAATGGGGATTATTTAAATTTATTATGTCCACAATACCATCCGCTCCTTTTTGTCAGGGTTGGAATTACCTGTGATTTTCTATCATTTGAAAAATTGTTTATATAACTGTTTCAAGAACTACATACTCGTAGAACTTGATAGCATGCTTGGATTAATTGCAGCCGAGCTGAATGCGATAGCACCCCTCATCTCCAACTTCTACTTGGCTTCGTATGCAATGATCAACTTCTGCACTTTCCACGCTGCACTTGTCAAACCTCTGGGCTGGAGGCCCACGTTCAGGGTAAGTTATTGAGTGAGGCTGGGATGCATATTTCAAACAATTTTTAGAGCCGGGAAGAGAGTTAATGATATGATTATCGGAGAGTTGGATAGGTCCCTAAATAGTATTCTGAAAGATTTCAAGTAATGTATAATTCGATTCATATTCATCCTTTTAAAGCTGTGCTTTAAGCTAACATATATTTTACAAGTCTCTTGTAAAAATCTGTTATGGTTAGCTAAAAATACAAGTAGACCCACATTACCAAACACATGGTTCATTTAGATGCTTATAGTTAATATATAGTTAGCAAGTGAGTCAACGCTGATTCTGTTGCGTAATCCTAAAAGGGCATTTCATTTTTGTCCTGTCAATAACTCAATAAGTGTGCGTGTAAGGCAATAAAAGTACTCAGGCCTTCAGTAAGGTTTTAATCTTTGTTTTGAAGAGAGGCACATTTGTTAAGGAATCTTTCTATAATATACTGTATAGGCTGTGAGGTCCAACTCTAACAACAATTGCCTGAATAGTGCATAGTCGCATTGGTCTTGTTTCAAGGTATGTGGTACAATGTGCACCGTGGTTTAGACGTACTACACAATTCCAAACTTAATCACATGTTTCAGTTCTACAACATGTGGCTGAGTCTCTTCGGCTTCTTCTTGTGCGTGGCCATCATGTTTACCATCAGTTGGATCACCTCACTCATCACCTTTATCATCATCATCACACTCTACTTGATTGTCGTGTACAGGAAGCCAGGTGAGGTTGAACAGAGGTCATACATAATACCTATACCTTAAGATGCATCGAGACTTGGCAGCATCAAAAATAAAGTACGCCATATACACATTTGACGCCGCAAACATTAAGCAGCGGATTTTGAAAAATTACCATATGTTCCCCTTCTCGTTGACTTAAGCAAAAGGTAAAGTAGCAAATAGCATTGCTGCACGATTTAACAATATACCATTGTTTAACTTTAAGTCAATAACTTGGCTCAAGTATATAATTTCTAATTTGAAACTCCAGATTTCTGTTTTTGACCATTAAATCATTGTTAATATATTATGGACCGAAACAGAGTTACAGACATAGCACTTCTGCCTCTAAGGTTGCATCAGTATACATATCCGAGACAGTGACGAAGGGTACGTGATTGAGCATACACAATTTCAGACGTGAACTGGGGCTCGTCTACGCAGGCGCAGAACTACAAGACCGCCCTGCAGAGTGCGCACCAGCTCAACAACATTCAGGAGCACGTGAAGAACTACCGGCCCCAGATCCTGGTGCTTGCCGGCAACCCTCAGCATCGTCCTCCTCTGATGGACCTGGCCAATCTGATCACCAAGAATAACTCGCTGCTGGTGTGTGGCGAGATCTCTCCGGTGAGTCCTGCTCTATCTGCCTCCAATTTTCGCTTTAAGCTGGTCGAGAGATGATAATTAACGGTCTGAGTTTGTCATCCATAATCTATGTTCGAACTACAATTATCCAGTTGTTCACATGCTTTTTAAAAGGTGACTAATTGATTCTGACATTTAGGAATAAGTTACTGAAACTGGATATAAGTGGTTGTCTTTAAATGTGCTGAGTAATGCCATGAATATCAAGACCTATTAAACATCAATACTAAAGGACCTCCAAATCCATTTATATTGGGCTACGGGGAAGGTTTGGTATTGTAGAATTTAGTCGCGCTTCTATTTCATAAATTCCCAAATTAATCACAGATGTACAAAAAAAATACAGAATTAACTTAAGAAATCCAAACTAAACGTTCGATTGAAGGACAACGTAAAATGCTCGTTCCTTTCCAGAACCCGCTATCGAACCGCAAGCGTAACGCGAGGGTTCGAGGCACCTACAAGTGGTTCGAGGAGAACAAGATCAAGTCGTTCTACTCTCTTATCGACGGCATCGGGTTCGAGGAGGGAGCCAAGGCTCTGATCCAGTCCGCGGGCATCGGCAAACTCAAGCCCAACGTACTCATGATGGGATTCAAGAGCGACTGGGTCACGTGCCACTCTTACGACCTGACCGCCTACTTCCATGTGATGCAGTAAGTACAGCCTCACACATGTCACTACAACAGATGTAAGAACTTGACTTAAAGAGAAGCATCCTAAATGTTACACAGGCAATTCAGCCTTAATAGCCATATCCTTTTGTTCAAATCTTTATAGATGGGAATACATAAATATTGCAAACTTAACAAAAGCGACAACAAATGAAAAGTAGCACAATCAATTTATCAATTTTACGAAACGTTGAAAAGGAATACTATTACTCTGGTGAGAGTATTACTTTTTAAAGACCTTGGCTATAACGTGCTGATTCAGCATCTGTATAACGAAAAGCGTATCTGAGTATTTATGTCAATATCAATTGCTACGATAAAGATAAATTTACGTCAAATAATTTGTGTTTTAGTTTCCCAAAGATACATCTCACTCTTGGATTCATCTATGGCAATGTCCTCCACAGACACGTACATACTTTGTTCTAATGAAATGTTCGTCGGTTGAGTAAACTATAAAATGCCACCCTAGATTTATATAGTGCCCCGAAGGGTGACAATGGCACTTAGTTCTGTACATCGTTCCTTGCAGCGAGGCGTTTGACAACCGTCTGGCGGTGACGATCCTGCGTCTGCCCGACGGCCTCGACTTCTCCAAGTGGACGGACGACGACGAGGACCTCGTGATGAGGACGTCATCGAGCAACTTCCTCTCCGTGGACAGTCCCGGTCTGATGCGCGCGGACTCCACCCTCAGTCTGGCTCCCAGAAGTCAATTCCTCTCTGCGGACGGCGGCGGACTGATGCACGCGGACTCTAACCTCAACCTAGCGGCGCTCGCCAGGACTGACTCGGACACCTCGCTGCATCTCAGAGGGGGTAGGTTTGGTTTCTGTCCAGCATGGTTCAATTCAAGCGGGAAACTGCCGATAGTGTTGGGCTGTAGGGAATTACGTGTACACTGAAGGGAGACAAAAAAGGTCTGTACTAGCATACTCATTTGATCAGTTAAATAATGCTCGAAAATATAAACTCTGTTTAAGTATCTCTTACTGACATAGGTAGCTCATGCAAAACTCTGATTTGCTAGTTCATGGGATCTAATTCCACCACCAACAATCATTAGTAAAAGATTTTCCGAGATATTCTTCAGTCGTTTAGGCGAATGCTGGAAATAAGTCCTCTTAAACACCACAAGGACACAAGGGCATTTTCTTCACAATTACCCTACCAAAATTACCAAGATAGAAACCTGAAGAGTTCCTGGGCAGGTTTCATACAAACAATTTAATTTTTCTTTTTTCTTTTGTCAATGATTTAAGAGGGTACGCTGAGCTTAGCCAACTCAAATGCGCGCAAACAGGTGTTGATGATTTCTGCTGAACGGTTGGTAATATCATTACCAAATTTTGAATAGATGTTAATAAAGTACTTTTATATTGATATCCGTAATTGGTTGCACAAAATAAGCCTTAAAGATCCATTGCAAGAAATAAGTGCAAAGCGTGAAAAAATGGGAAATCCAAAACATGGATTACAATTCTAGAAATTCCCACCAAACCGTTTATCTAACGATAAATCCACATTAACCTGCGCGTTAACATTGATTTAAACGTTGATATCCATTATGCAAATTTGAGTTAAAAAAATCTATACACTTGGAATAAATTCCCCAAGTTGACCAAAGTTGAGTAAATTTTGGTGATTTCATTAAATTTTAATTCAAAATCAATTAATTAATTTAGGAATACGCATAATGGATAACATAGATTTATTCTTTATAAACGTTAGTGTGAAATTTGACAATGGTGCTATAAACCGTTAACCCACAAAATCCAGAAAGCTGAGCGCTTAAACTCGCCTCCGTTCTAGCCTCAGCATACCCTCTTAACGTATGTAGTACACAACCTCTTTATACCTGTCTTTATACCTGTAAGACATGTCAACAATACGGTAAAATACAGGTTAATTTCAGTTGCCGCCATCTTTTCACTGCACTACACCTCGCCACTATTCGTAGAAACGACATGACGTTGCTGTAGACTAATTGTTTGTTTCTTTTTTAGTCTCCCATCATCAATACTGTCCGGACAGCCCCGTCTCCGTCAGAAGCTTCAGAATGAATAGCAACAATCCAAAAGATTTACTTAAGTCAAAGAAGAGGGCTATTCCAGAGAACATCCTCAAGAAGTAAGGACAGCTGCATTCAATGCTATATAATAAGGGTATATATAGTAGTTATATATTTACTAGGCCGCTTCGCGAACGCTTTTTCCAGTCGCGTTGATGGATGAGCTTTTTTATATTTCTGTTCAATGATTACTACGATTTAGTATAAGTGGGATCTCATTACTTTTTTAAGTTCCATTACAAAATTATTTTTGTTAAATGACGATAATTTTTATAAAGTAATATTTATTGATATGGTATTACCAATTAACAATAGAATGTAAAAATCTCGAGGCCCGAAGACATGCTTTTTGTACGCATTGTTGGTGATTGTTGTCAAGTTTCTATAGTTACTTGTTAATTACACCTGTAAAAGGCTTTCATTAATACTTTTATTTCTATGAATTCTGACCAATTTTTACTTTTTGTTTCAGAAGGTACTACATCACCATTACTTAATGTCCATGTAAAATATGAACGTTGTAGCCCCACCCGTTTGGTCAGAATCGGCCCAAAAATCACGAAAATACTGCATTAAAAATCGGGTAAAAATCGTATAAGCACGATTTTTACGAGAAATATTTCTCCGATTGTCCCCAAAAACGTGGCAGGTCTAAGTTCAGAGTTACGAAGGTCCACTTCAATTTTGATCAAAATCGCTTATGCCGTTTGCCCGGTATCGAGAGCGAATAAACAGACATAGGGAAAAAACACCCGAGCTAATTTTTTGTGGCGGAGTCAGTGAAATTGAAGTCTTCGCTTCGCTCATCCAATAAACATTCATTATTTCGTTGCAGACAAACGAAGGTTATTCCTGAGGACATCGCCTACTCAATGTCGCTGTTCCAGAGAAAGCCGAGTGCTGACACCATTGACGTGTGGTGGCTCTACGACGACGGAGGTTAGTATACAACAAACCCGTAGAGTGCGCTCAATCTGTCAACAGGTGATGTTACTATTTGGATGAGCGTAGCGAGCGTAGCGAGCGAAGCGAGCGAAGCGAAGATTCCATTTTACTACACTGGAGAAAAAAATCCGGAATGTTTTTTTTTTTTTTTCTTTCTTTCTTTTTTTTTTGTATTTTTGTTTTCTGTGAACACGATTCCGGCTAAACCAATACTCTAATTGCGATGAAATTTTATGGAGGTCTATGAAATCTCTGAACGAAGAACTGCACGGGGGGAAAAATCGATCGAAAAATTATTTCTCATGAAAATCGCAATTTTACGTTTTTTTTTCGATTTTTAACAAAATTCTTCGATTTATAACACCTGCATGCTTTGTCCGATTGTAATAATTTTTTCACACAACCTTTATTTTATGAATTGATATATTCGTGTGAATTTTGAGCGTTATCGAAAGATAAATTTCTTTAAAAAATCGCAATTTTTGGAATTTTTTGGATTTTCAAATTTCTTTGGCTTATAGCACCTACATGCTTTATCCGATCGTAATGATTTTTTCACAGAACCTTAATATCATGAATTTATATATTCGTGTGAAATCTGAGCGCAATCGAAAAATTATTTGTTATGAAAATCGAAATTTTACGATTTTTTTCTTTTTTTAAATTACGAATAATTAAAAAAAAATTAAAATTAAAGTTTATTTTTATTAATTTAAATTACTTTTAAAAACTCCACTAAGTAATGATTTTTTCACAGTACAACAGAAAATCCGCATAACACTTAACAACTCAATGCACCAATTACGCTCATCCAACAACGCGGCGGGACTTAAGCGTTTTCCTAGTGTAGCATAATGTGACGTTACAGCTCTCCTTCCAACGGGCACATAATGCATTGTGCAATGTCACACTTAGAACAAAATTACATTGGTTTATTTGTGTTCAATTTCTTAACGAGTTATGTTATTTTATTATATTGAATAACGATTCCCCAAAAGTTCAACAATACGCATACTTCTCAAAAGTTTTTGAATAAGTTCCTCTCTTCTACAACTATCAAATAATACTCTCTTGTCATCGTTTTCAGGTTTGACTATTCTCCTACCATACATAATATCAACGAGACACAACTACGCCAACTGCAAATTGAGGATATTTGCTTTGGCCAACAGAAGACGTGAACTCGAATTAGAAAAGTGCAAGTAAGTATAAATAAATATTCCAATATTCTTCTATATTTCCTTTCTGTGAACATTGTGATACTATGGCAGTATAACTTACAAAAATATAATGTAAGATTAATTGATATCATCCATTCGACCATCCAAGCTAAGAATTTATTGATGTGTGATTGATTCATTCCTGAATAACAATATCAATAGCACTCATACAATTTTATATTTTATTAAAAAACCCTTAAGTGAAAAACTAGACTTGAAACTTTACAACTAAAACTTCAAAAACTTAACTTTAAAACTAAAATCATACAATCTTATTAATTGTTTTAACAAATTTTGTTTTATAAAGTGGCACGGATTATTCAATTCATCTTTTATTCAATATTTATTTGGGGTTTCCTCAAGGCTGATTTATAGGCCCATGACTGTATAATTCTTTCCCTTGAAACTTATAATAGAAAAGGAAACGACACAAACCAGCACTAATATGCGTGTGTATTGTAGCATGGCTAAACTCCTCTCCAAGTTTCGCATCGACTACGCCAGCCTCACAATGGTGGACGGCATCACAGAAACACCGCAAGAGAGTACTCAGCAGTACTTCAGCAAGCTGCTGGACGGGTTCCGCGAGTCAGACGGCGCGGACAGAGGTAAGGGAGGCTCTCCACGTATCTGACGTGGGAGAATGAGGCGCACTGACTTATTTCTGACGCTAAAAGTAGAGTTGTCTGTCTATAGTCATATTTTAATTTTCAGAATTGTCAATAAAAGTCAATGTACGACTGAAATTCTTTTTCGTGAACCACATGCCTAGGGGCAACGTCCTTCTTATTTATGACGTTTTTTGAAAGTAAAAAGATTTTAGTATGAAATAGCTTTGAACATATCGATGTTGTCAAAATGTGCTTTCATTTTTTTAGAGATCTAAACCAATTTGAATTAAAAAGAGTTCCACAAAGGCAAACATATTATTTTGAAAAAGTAATGGAGTAACACATGGTGAAGGGTGTGTAACAGACAAAATATTGCCTAAAATACTACTTGATTAATTATGTTACAAACTCAGTCATAGTAAAAACAAATTCAAATTTAAAATACGAAACTTCTTCGCTAACGAAAACTCTCAACTATCTACTCCGTTCTTACTTTCTTGTTCTGATTCTACTTTAGACTGTATGGTGACTGATACCGAACTAGAAGCCCTGAAAGGAAAGACCGATCGTCAGCTGCGACTGCGAGAGATGCTGCAGGAGAACTCAAAAGAGGCAGCACTAGTTGTTATGTACGTCTAAATATTTAAATACTTATCTACTAAGGTGCACAAAAGCACATAAATACCTTTACTAACTACGAACAGAAAACTATTGCGGATATAATGTTTATACAATGCCAATAACATTACAAGTAATTTTTGTATAACATTGAAGAAAAATATGATTAGTCAAGATCTTGTTGGCAATTAGTTGTTTGTAACTTATAAGTAGGGATAGTTTGTTTCCGCTTACTTTAGTCGAGAGTATTGTCTAGTCTGGTAGATATCAAGTTTGTAGATAATATTGTCTACAATGATATTTATTGGATGAGCGTAGCGAAGATTCCATTTCACTACACTGGAGAAAAAAATCCGGAATGTATTTTTTTTTCTTTCTTTTTTTTGTATTTTTGTGTGTTTGTTAACACGATTCCGGCTAAACCGATACTCCGATTGCGATGAAATTTTATGGAGGCCTTCGAAATCTCTGAACTTAGAACTGCCACGTTTTTGAGCGCAATCGGAAAAATTTTTCTTATAAAAAACGCAATTTTACGATTTTTTTCGATTTTTAAAAAAATTCTTCGACTTATAACACTTACATACTTTATCCGATTGTAATGATTTTTTAACAGAACCTTAATTTTATGAATTAAGATATTTGTGTGAAATTTGAGCTTAATCGAAACATTATTTCTCATGAAAATCGAAATTTTACGGGTTTTTTCTTTTTTAAAACAATTCTTTGACATATAACACCTACATGCTTTATCCTATTGTAATATATTTTTATAGAACCTTAATTTCATGAATTAATATACACGTGTAAAATTTGAGCGCAATTGAATAATTATTTATTAAAAAAATTAAGTTTATTTTTAATTTAATTTAATTTAATTTTAAAAAAATCTTCGAATAAGTAATGATTTTTTCACAGAACAACAGAAAATCCGCGTAACTCAATGCAGCTCAATGCACCAATTACGCTCATCCAACAACGCGGCGGGACTTAAGCGTTTTCCTAGTTTAACATCTATAGTAGGCTAGATCACCAATTTCAAATACGTCCGAACAGGCGCTAGCGTTGCAAATTGAAGCGTCAATCTGACCTATTCAAGATGGCAATCTGGCGTGTCAATGCTTTACATTATGTTTTAAATGCGATTTAGTATTTTTCTGGAGTGTTTTGGTATTGTTTTAGCTTGTGCAGCATGGGAATGGACAAACAGAAACAATAAGAAGTTATTGTATAAGGGTATTTAGTAATCATTTGGTGTTAATGGCAAATATGCTCACCTGTCAACCTGACAGCCATCTTGAAAATATATTTGGGCTTCAAATCGCTACAACCTAATTTAACATACAAACTGCCCTATTCAAGATGGCGTCTAATTTCCACGCCAGTTGACCAATGACTGGGATGGGGATCTAGCCTACTATAGATGTTAAATATCATTGATGGTCTAGAGAAATGCACATGTGGTTTTAATGTTTGTGTTCTGTCCGCAGGTCGCTGCCGATGCCACGTAAAGGCAGCGTCCCGGCGCCCATGTACATGGCATGGCTAGAGGTTATCACCAGCGACATGCCACCGTTCCTGATGGTCAGAGGCAATCACTCCTCCGTTCTGTCGTTCTACGCCTAGGGGAGAAAAAACTGCCTCTTCCCCGATGATGAGAGATTAGATTTGCGCATTGAATGAAGAATCTACCAACCTTCCTCGTACTCAGAAGCAAGGTCTACTTGATCTCCGCTCAAGCTGAGATCAAGTAGACCTTGCTCAGAAGGGCTACGCCCCCTTCAGCTCCAATCTGTTATCTGTGCTACCAGCCTTCCTGATGACGTCACATTCTACACTTGACGCGAGCGTTCCCTGCGGTGGATTCAAGAAACACGCCGTAGAGCTTTCTGTCCACGTCGCTAGAGTGAGTTCACCTTCCTAAGTGAATGCACTTGAAGTAATTACTTGTAATTACCCCACGTAATATTATGTGGCTACCTACTTAAAAGTGCTTGGAATTGTTTGTACGTACTGTCACGAAGCATTGCTCGCTTACGTCTCGATAAAGCTGCAGCGATACCAAGACGACTGCACCCTGTATTTTTTCAATGTATGAAGAAACAGAGAATGGAACAATTTGAACTGTGAGACGATGCTTTGTTGAGTGGGATGTTTAAGATTTTGTTACTACATTTCAAAGTGGATAATTAAAAAAAAAATCAATCCTAAAGTAGATTGATTGTGACAACCAATATAATATAGATCAATACTGTGTGTAGATAATAAATTATGTTATACCATATAAGCTTTCAAGCATAGAATATGCAAACATTATTTTTCTGGTAATCCGTGTGGATTTATAAAATATTATTTCCAATGTTTCGGGCAGTTCTTCCTGAACATTTTCAAATCCACAATGATTACCCGAAAAATAATGTGTGCATTATGTATTATAGTATCGAGCTATACGCCGCAGCAGTTATCTGTGGCTGCAGAAAATGCTTTCTTTGGTAATCATTTTTAAAACCATTTGTGTACCTTTTAATGCGATCGAAAAGGTCATTACTTAACGATTTTGATTTTGTTAATGTAAGTTAGGTATATTTAAGCAACACGACAATATGTTTGAATAGTTTCTTATGGTAAGGCTATTGCCATTGGTCGATAATACTACATAACTAGATCTTTATCTAAAATCATGACTGGGGAGACATTATGTTATTACTATTATCATTAGTATTATTTACTTTCTGTTTACATGGCGGAATGTATAGTTAGATAAGTGAATAGCGTAGATATTAAAATAATGTTGATTTTTCTATTCAGAAACAGCTCAATGTCTACAACTTGGCAATGTCATAAATTGAACCTGGGACCGGAAGAACGTTGGATATACATTTTATCCCACAACATTTAAATGTTAAAAACCTGATTGACCACTAAATATTCGTTTACAACAATATAATTTTTCCTCGATTGGAAGAACGTTGGATAAACATTTTTTGTCAGTCACTTTTTATTGCCGAACAACGTTGCCTGTATAGCAAATATTTTCACAGCGCTAATGTTTTAGGTAAAAAATGTATATCCAACATTCTTCCGGCCCACGCTTCATTTGTATGTTGGTTTGACACCACAAGCTAATTTCTTTAATGAGCATTTTTAGGGTGACAAGATAAGATTTATATGTATAAATTATTATATAATAATATGTATGTATGTTGGTGTTTGTGTTTCTTACTTGATATTAACACCTGGCACGTTTCTAAATGTTCTTATAAAGTGTAAGTGAATTTCTTAAACAGAAACACACATTTATCTTTATTATAAAATATAAGAATGCTTCCACAACTCAAGTCACACCCAATGTACGTCATTTTGTGCAATTCGGTGCATCCTGAAAACCACTGAATGTGAATTAATGTCATTTGTCGTTGAACACTAATAAAGCTCCACATTAGCCCACCATAGGAAAATACTAATGTATTAAATAGCATGCATGTTTAAATCTGTTCTGTATGAGAGTTATAAATTAAAAGTATTGTAGGTACTACATTATATTATAGTACCTAGAAGGTGTAAAATTATTATCCCCTTGAAAATCCAACCTGCAATTTCACCGCTGCAGATGTCAAATGCAAAAAAATATGTACCTAATATAAATATAAAATATTATTTCATAAACCATTTGTCCATTTGTATTGTGTTCTATGTATACGTAGTGGACTGAAATACAATAAACTATGAACTATAAACTATAAAGTGGTTCGTGGATTCATCACGGATTGAATTTGAAAAGTTTTTGGAAGTTGTCTGAAAAGTTGGTCGAGTGGATGGTCGGTATGTCCGCGAATAGTTTCTTTTTCTGGACATTTTATCAAAACGTAGATAGATAGATAGATAGATAGATAGATAGATAGATAGATAGATAGATAGATAGATAGATAGATAGATAGATAGATAGATAGATAGAGTAGGAAATTTTTTATACGGTCGCAGCAAAAACAAAGAACATGTTTCTTTACATTATGATAACGCGTTTAATCATTAATGTACAAGTTTTTGATAAGACCTATGGTAAGACGTTACAAATTCAAACTTTTTATTCGTTTAGATTCGATGTACAAAACAATCTTGTTATGAAAGTTCTTACAGAAAACTATTTCCTTTATAACTTGGTGAAGATAAAGGTTCACTGCATGATTGATTGATTATTGCTTAACGTCTCATATTTATGCACTTTGGCTAATCGAGACGATGAGTGGTGATAGATGAGGATGAAGTATGAACAGAAGGGAGGAGGGGAAACCCGGTACCGGCACGTAGCCTACTCCTTTCGAAAAGTACCAAGGGGACCAACGGCTTAACGTCCCATCCGAAAGGACGGTGTAACTTTGACAGTCATATAGGTTCCTCCACTAACCCGGACTGCCGAGCAGACGTCGAGGAGAACGAAGCCGTTACACTAGCTTTCAAACCCTCCATCTGCTCTAACCAGCGGTATACGTGAGTTTCAGGGATGAGCGGTCACCCACTCTACCCATGACCACGCCCGATTCTGCTTAACTTCGGTGTTCGAGTGGGAACCGGTTAAACGAGCTCGGCTAAACCGCTGGCTCACTGCATGATACAAAACAATTTACTGCACAACTAATTTCCATTTGAACTCTACTATCAGTCTAGAGTAATTTAAAAACAAGTTCGGGTACGTGAGTCTCCCCCCCCCCCCTAAAGAGGAGGCCAAGCTACGTATTCAACAAACTGTCGAAGAAGGATTCACAAATAAAACCACAATTATGCGGTGATCTGTTTTGGTGGAGGTGCCGGGTTAGAAAATATCCCCAATTAGAGTGGGATAAGCTCCGACCCCTCAAAAACCGAATGTCTACGGAGATCTTTGGGTTTGGGGGGGACATCCAGGGTCGATTTATGGTGTGGGTTCTTGTATCGCATGTGGTGCGTTAGGCCTATACCTGGTCAAACCCAAGCTATACTAAAGCCGTATGGTACCAAGGGACGTTGGTTCGAATCCTGAATGTTATTAGGTTTGTGATGTTATTCTATGACGTTTCAAAATAATTCAATAATAATTAACCAGTAATAATAATGTATAGCATAAAAGAACTATGTTCTTGAATTTCGAATTATTTTTTTCTATGTACCTGTTTATTCTGAGCGAAAATATTCAGTGGAATTAAGACATAAGTTGAACATATTTTTATAGATTATAGTGTAGATTATTATGACGGTGAAAAAAGAAAGTGGGGAAATCTGGAACGGGGACGCCCCCCCCCCCCCCAACCCCCGGCGGAAAGTATATTGTGAGCGGTTAGCTTTGACGACGAAGAGGAATCGCCTGCTTTGTTTATATATCGGTGCATTCAATGCTATTGAAGATCATTTAAAAGTTAAAATTAAGCTAAGATTAAAAATTGAAAAGTATTTTTTTTAAATCAAGCGTCTCTTTTCAATTTATTTTCAATCAGATCTGATATTTTTTTATGGAAATCAATAACACCTACGGGAGTGTTTCCCGATTAATGAAATTAAGAAACAGGCTTGATTAGATATGATCATTATTCTTCCTTACGTTATTGGCTTTAAAGTATAAACATAAGGGTCTGCTTAGTGCTCAAGATGTATTATGACATTAATAATTTGACACTTTGAGTTATACTGATGAGAAGTTTGAAGATACGTATGTTAAAATCAATTTAAATATGTTCAAAACAAAACGTTTGGTCACAATACGATAATGACGATAGTAATAAATAACTCCAATAGTTAACAAAATGACGTCCTCGCCTTGTTCGGGGTTGTGTTCTTGAGTTTATCACCTAGACTTTGTCGAACCTAACTATAACGACTCATTAGCACAAAACAATTAGTATAGGGGTGACGTCATCATACACTCATGACGTCACAAAACCACCTGGAACCGCTCTCTATCTCACTTCAGCAAATCAGTTTTTATAACTCAATAGAATAGACATTAAATAAAAAAACAAATAAGTAAATAAATAAATAGATAAAAACATACAAAGAACCAGAACAAAAATGTGTTGATTTTCCCGCATTTTATTCGAGAAGTACCATAGTTTTATTTCCAAACAATAGAAAACATGTTTACTATAAGGTGCTACACTCGAGAAGCTGAACTATCGCACCCAAGCCTCTTATAAAACCATGTCAATTTGTTTTCTTGCATTTTCATACCTTCATATGCAAAGAAATAGCACAAATATGACACAGTTTTAAATTTATGTGTGATTGTAGATTAAAACAAGGATGGGAGTATAGCCCAAGGAGGAATGAATAATATAAGGAGGACAGCATGCGCTACCTGTGGCTATGGCAAGAATCGTAGCCGTTTAGAACGTTGATGCCGCCTAAAAAATGGCGGCACTGAAATAGCTGGTATTAGATTTATTAGATTGATAATAATTCTTGTATTAATATGATAATGAATAATAAAGGTGAAATAAATTTTTTGTAAATGTGTGCTGTTTTTGTTTGTTTTGGAATGTTTATAGCTTATTATAAGTGAACTTTGACGATACCGTCGACCTTGCTTTAGGTTCGAGGCTCTCAGGGAAAGGCTACCAATGGCGCCGACCACCATTAACGTTCAATCTGGCTCCGGGTTTTATGACGCCATGCTTATTCATTCCTCCGTGGTATAGCCTACATTAATACGTTCCTTTCCCTTGTTTAAATCACGTTTTTGGTGGAGAGGGTTATGATATAGAGGAACATAAAACTAAAATGCGTTCTGTTAGTGCATTAAAATTTCTATGTTGGTGGAGGTGCCGGGTATTTATATCTAGAGCTTGGGTGATGCTATAACTATCACCCTTACTCTCAGGGTCACCAAAAACATCCTGTATCGTCCTCGTAGAAGGGTACAACACATTTATAAATAATGCAAGCCAATAGGAAGTCTTATTCGGATTATATCGTGAGACGTGACGTACGCACCGACGGACGGACAGAAAAGTGATACTTATAGAGGAACTTCACTCCCTGATTGATCTTAACCCCTTACAGTTTACACGATCGGTGATAGTCAGTTCCATATATATATGTATATATATATATAATAAAAGAGGTAAGAGCATAGCCCGGGGGTTCGATCCCCGGTGTAGACACTTTTTTAATTTCTGTCTAAAGTAGCCTACTAACATATCAACGTCATAGTCGCCTACTATAAAACCAAAGTTAATATATATATATACTATACTTTAGACAGAAATTAAAAAAGTGACTACACCGGGGTATTTCTTAAGTACTAACATATCAACGTCATAGTCGCCTACTATAAAACCAAAGTTAATATATATATATACGCCGTTAATTCTAACGTCGTGCCCCGTTTCCCCGCAAAAATGTGACCATTTTAGCCATTTTTTACGAATGTTTTCTTTTTATGTGTACTTACTCGAAATGAACTTCTTAATTTACTACTATAATGTAAAGGTCACTTGAATTTTCCGACTGATCATATTTTATTTTAAAGACATTATGGCTAATATGTATGTTTTTGTTGGAAAGCGAAAGAGCAATGACCGCTATTATTTGTTGTGGATCAAGTCTGCAGAATATGATGTTCGTCGTTGAACTGCTGTTCGGCCATCTCTTCATGTAGCTGTCGTAGATCAACAAGGATGATTCTTAGTCCACGAGGGGCCACGCTAAATGATTAATACTAATGCATTAATAATTACAAGAGGAATTAATTAAAAAGAGCCTGACAACAGTGCAAAGTCTGACCAGAGAACTACACATAAACTTGCCAAGCCTATTATCTCCATGTAAACACTCAAGTCCATTGCCCATTACGATAACGTGATACTTTTCACGTAATTATTTAACAACGTATTGTTAATTAGCCACAATGAATGCACTTCGGAACTAGCTGATTGATGGAATACTGCACGCTCCGCCAGCCACAAAGCACCACTATCAGAATACATGTATAGCAGGATTGAGAAATGCCACCTACTACGTCAATGAGTTAAGGGCAGCGATAATAACTATTAATTAACAACCTCGAACATAGAGTTTTTAAGTAGGACGATAGGGCCTCCAATTAGTTCAGCTTTGTCACTCTATGACCTTATTTACTGCAGGTTATCTGTTGTATGGAAATAATGTTTTCATATTCAACTTACAAAATATACAAAACAAATATCGCACGTGTAGCGTTCTTGATAGCTAGCAAACTCAACTAGACAATTTGCTACTGCACTGTAATAAAATATTCAATATTACCGGTACCGGATACATTGGATTCATTTTCTGGAGTTACACATCTCAGTGTTTCGAGAACATGTTTTTAAGTTTTCAATTTAGCCCCAAAAATGTGGGTCTTTATTTTATTTAGAATACAAAATACAAACATGTAGGCCATAAAATGTCAATTCCCTGCAGAGCGTTCACCTCGTGCAATGAGAAACCAATTTCCCGAACTCTTTGTAGAGGGTTGTGAACGTCGATATCTGAATAAATAGTGATTGCAAATGTCATCCTTCTCATTGAATCGACCGAACAGTGAGTAGAATGTAAAGTGAACGCTCTGCAGAGGGAATTCGTACAACAATGGATATACTTTATGGTCTGACAAAACGTAATGACTTTCTTTCGGCTTATATAATGCGATAGGCGGTGGTTATCTTGATTAGGTTCAGCCTAGTTTATAAAATCTGTAACCGTGTAAGGTATTTCATTTCATATGCACCCTACTTGATAACGACAATGGGAGATAAGAAATGAGGTAGCTCTGTCAAAATATGTTGAGATGTCACAATTTAGACCTTCCCAGAAACATGACGAAAGTAAAACATTTCAATCTAGCTCACACGCAGTTCAGAAGTCACTGTTTCAGTTAAAGATTTTGTGTAATTTCTTGGCCAATATTTCAATTAAACAAACCTAGTTTAAAATCAGTGTCCACGGAAGTTGACCTAAAAACAACTTCATTGTATTCATAGTATTTTAATTACGATATCAGTTTTGGCATTAGTGGGTGTAAACTGTACAGAGTCAGGATGATGTAAATAATATCCAAATCACTGCCTCTGTCAAAAGTGGAGCTAAAGAGAAGCTCAAGCCCGTGAGTCTCCTAGCGGAGTTTCGGCGAACCAGAATATAAGCTCTCGTTAAGAGGGAATAGGACACATTTGGCAGTTGGCAAATAACTATTCGCTCGGCCATTAAGTATTCGACTTACATGAAATTTTGCAAAGTTGTCAATAAAGCATTCATGAAGAGCCCTGCAGTCATAGATTTTCAAAATGTTGCATTAATCAGCCAACAACATCAAGAATATGGACAAATTTGAACAAAATCCAAAATCGTGAAAATCAAATCATTTTTTTATTTTTTTTATTTGAAAACAAATTTTAGAAAAGCGTTACTGTAGAGCCCTTCATTTCTGCTTACGTGACAACTGCCCAAAATTGCAAATCATCTGTGGTGTCAGTCAGCCGAGCGAACAGGAGCTTGCTAAAAACGCATGTCTTAAATGCTCTTAAAAAACGACGAAATCATTCTGGTTTCACCCCCCGGCCGCAAAGTCGTCACGAGTCACGACTGCAGTAACTCTCTCCCTCATAGTCATAGGGCATCTTCTTGTAGCTGGACAGAAGATACTTCACCTCCCGGACCGTTGACTTGGAGAAGGCTTCTCTAAACTTGGACAACGCCTCGTGAAGCCTCATGCCGTTCATCAGCACCTGACCTTCAGCAGCTGATCCCAGGGTGTCTCTACAATTCTTCAAGACCTCAACATCGTCAGGAAGGAGGTGGTTTCTCATCGTCAAAGACTGCTCGAAATGTGATCTCGCTTCCAGCGTTTTATTATCTTCTAAAAGTTCGTAGCCTCGGATGGCGCTCATTGAGACGCTAACATACGAGTCCAAACTGTTGACGCGAGTCTTGTTGAAAGCGTTTTGGAAATTGGTTAACGCATTTGAAAACGAGCCCTTGTCTAAAGAGTTCTGTCCCTAGTTTAGCTTCGTTGGCAGCATCTCTATATTCGGCAAAAGTATTGTAAAACGAAGGAACGGTCGATATTTCGTAAGCAGTTTGAAAACTTTCTGAGGCGTTGTCAAAAAATCCGTTCTGTAAGGAATGAAGACCTTTCTTCGCCAGGCTACTTTGTGTTTTGAAATTGAATAAGGTAAATGAAACAGGATCAACATTTGATGCTTCGTAAGCTCTTTTGAATATATCGGCGGCTTTCTCGAAATAACCATCAATCACAAAAGTTCTGCCAGCTGATGCTATGGTAACGGCATCGATACAGTTATCAAACGTGGATACAGCTTCGGAGATGTTTGACTTAGCACGCGCTTGCTGGAATGTCTCCACAGACTCGTTGAACTTGCCCTGCTTGAGCTGGAGATGAGCCCTGGTAGCAAGAAGTGAAGCATCTCGACAAGAGTCGAAGACAGCTACAGCCAACGCCAGTGGACACCATCAGAATCTCGCCCTCGACGTAATTTGCATCGGAAGCTTCTTGAAACAAACGCGGCGGCCTCGGGAAACCTTCCAGTTTTCAGATGTCTGAACGCTGAACTGGCAACTCTAGAAGATCGGCTTAGCTTCTCGAAAGACAGCGTTTGTGACGAGACATATCTGAGCTGGAACTTTTCAGCAGCTTCAGCAAACTTTCCTTCGTGCAGAAGATCTATCCCAGAGACTATGCGTTCTAATGTTCCTAAAATAAAAGCGTTGATTTAGTTTTTGCAGATACGAATTGATACCAATGCGAATTGGTTTACTTTCGATCCATTCTCATTAGCTTCAAAAACAAATGTTTTTAACATTTATCTCTATTCGGTTAATTATCATGCCTTTATATTGTGGGAATTTATTTTTATGGGCGTACTCTTGATTAAAAGGTCAAACTTTATTTTCTCGGACAAGAGTAAAGCAAAGTTATCTAAATACTATTGACAATGATTAATTGGTTTTCTGTGCATCAATTAGAGCAATTAAGGATGTTATGCGTTAATAACTTTGGTGTCAATTATTTTGTTTACTCTGGCGCCGTCATTCATTCCAAGGTCCCAAACTATACCAAATACGCTACTTCAAGTAATTCTATAGAGGAACACGTTTCGGAACAATGTAAAGGATTCGAAATGTTCATGCTTATGGTAAAATCAGTAATCTGTTCCACAAAAACTGTCAGAATAAATAATGTATTGATAATATTATGATCATGGACTTAAATCTAGATCTACAATACAGATCTATACAATGCACCAACAATCCAGAAACTATGAAGTTATTAACCGGGTTCGATACCCCTCTGAGATTTTTTTATTTATTTCTGGATTGATTTACACAAAATTAAATCTAGAGGTTGTAGATCCCTGATATGATAAATATTGATTTGGACGTTTTTTAACTCTAATTTTCAACCCCAAAAATCTATCTCATTTCAATTTATCTCATATCATACAACATTTGCACACTTTAAAAAATGATTCCTATACGAGTTTATTGACTACTTATTCTGTAAAGATGAATATTTAGTTACAAAACAATTAATAAGAAATTATGAAATTTGTGGGCCTCGACATACCATCAAGTACGCATATAAAGTTAAAAATGTTTAGGGTGAAAATTAGATGAAAAAAGTGTTTGGCCCCGCATTGAAGACTATGTTTGCGCGAACTATTTTACCATTTCTCTTAGACTCTTACCATTATCTGATGACGTCGAGTCGTTTCCAGAACTTCCTTCGGATTGTGTATTCACAAGTATAAACATTACACAAAATCTAATTGTCGAGAGAAGCGTTTTACGGAGCATGTTTCGACGAAATTAGTTTCCTAAGTAAGGCAACTTTGCGAAAAATACGTTTTTATGTCGGAACGTGAGTTCTTGTTGGAATATAAATTGATTTAAATCCACCATGAAGTGTAATTCAGGTGTTTAGACAACGTACTCCTAGCGAACAAGATAATTATGAGTACTTCATTCAGCCAACTCACTAGTTATCGTTAAGTATGTATTCTATCAACTGAAACACTGAACTTCCAAGAAAGGCGATGGAAACTTGAATAATATCGTAATTCAGAGCATTTGTCTTCGAGATAAGAGATAACCTTTGACAATTTAGGTAAAAAATTATATTAAGATGATTTTGGACTAAGAAAGTAATAATTTATTTTTAATTCATATCTGTCATCAAGTTTGTATTGTATTAGTGTATACGATCCTTCAACACATCTATAATAAAAAACTTAACAAATCTTGAGCTTAATATTATTAAAAATCTGCCAATTGCAGTTTGTTAAAGAAAGAAAGTAAGAAAGAAAGTAAGAATGAAAGAAAGAAAGAAAGAAAGAAAGAAAGCTCCCGCTCCCGAATATCAATTTATGGATACTCATTTATTTAAAAGTAAACTTAATTATATAAATACTGCTATCAGAGTTGATAGAGTATTGATATTATATACTCATTTCTGAGTAAATGCACACATTTATATCTAGCTATAGTTAAATTTTTGCAAAGCTTGCTGTAGACATGCAGTGCTGGGGTGTAGATGAAAGTGGTTTTGAAAAAGAAGAGTTATCAAAGTCCTCAATGATATACAGAATGTGTTTACTAAAATGTAATCGGATAAAGTAGCCTAGTTTAGCGAAGATATACTACTGCGAAACAATAATATCACAGGTTGTAGAATTCTAACCTCATTCAATAAACATAATTCAAACGACGCTTCCATTGATAACTCCTTATCTCAACACTATAGAAATATCGCCACCAACAATGACACTACACGCAATTAGCCTATTTGAGAACAAAATGTGCCACATTCCTTCTGTTTTAATGGTCAATGTGTTTCATAACTTCGTGTACGCGTCGCGCCCCTCCACGAGTCACGTGACGAGGCGGAGTTGATTTAACCGTTCTCCCGCGCCGTGTTCCGTCACTTCCCGCGAGTGTACTGGTAGATACCGACGCCGTCATGGACCACACGAGTACCAACAAGACGACCACGTTCGTGACTCTGACATAGCAGCTGGACGAGTCCTCAAGTCCGCACGTGTTATGCAAGACTCTAAGAAGGACCTTGTCGAGGCTAGTGTCAGTCTTCTACGGGAGATTAAGTCCGAGATCATTAAGAACACCTCCACTCGTCTGTTTGGCGACGAACAAGGGTGATTCGACAGTTAACTTTTACGTCAAGTCTGTGATATTCTATTGTAAACTTTTAGATTTATAAAATAATTACCATATTTTTGTGTGTAGACAAGTTACTAACATTCAGTCGTTTGCAACGTTTACGTTCCTGGAACTGTTAACATTTTAACAACCTGTAAAGTCGGTTATTGGTTGTTTGTAAGTTAGTAATATTTAACGATCAGCTGTGGTGTTCGAAGCCATGGTCGGTGACCGCTTCAACGTGCACCGTCTTGAGGAAGGGAGGCCGACGGGCATGTCCCAACACAACACACTAGAGAGTATGAACCCGCACCGCCGTGCCCTGGGGGTACAGCCCCCCTTGCAACGCTCCGTCGGGGACCTCTCCATAGGGGACCTCGGCTCCATGGAGTTCGACTCCCGGTCCACGGCCGAGCTGTTCGACCCCGCGAGGAAGGTGTCTCTAGTGCACCTCACAATGGAGGTGCTGCCCAGGGAGGATAACTACAAGATCGGACATGACGCCGTCAAGAGACCCTCGCTGGGGGTCATTCACGGGGAGGACCAGACAGGGAAGGTTAGTGACCTCTGCTAGATGACCACGCTATGTGTTTGTGTCAAGGGGGAGAGATTAAACTACGGAAAACTTGCATTTTTAAAATATTCACTTTGCACATACAATGTCAAAAACAAGTTTTCCGTTGCCACTCCATCACCTCCAGCTTAGAAAACCACATTGTAGGGAACTGATAGCATAGAAAATGTGTACGGTTAGGGTTGAAAGAAAGTCAAAATGAGAAATTAATTATATGTTACAAACAAATTATGAAAAGAATGAAAACGGTAAGTTTAAAAACGAAGATTTCCCACTGACAAACAATTTTGTCAAAAACAATTTTGCATCAATTTTTCCCCAAGCTTCAAAACCGCCTGATTGGAATTTCCGATGGGACCTGGAAGAAAGTAAAAATAAGTGAAATTTTCTTTAAAATAGGGAACTAGGGAAGCTAATTTTTTACAGGAATTGAAACAGCACTATCGCACTCTTGGTAGAGTTTATCTAATACAAGTATAACAAGTCTCAAGTCAAGTATAGCAAGTCTTGCATCCATAGGCCGCCATAAAAGAGTACATTTACGGACCCTCACTAATGCAAGGGAACTTATTCCTTTTTACGTAATAAAATTATACATCTGACTGTAACACAATTTTAACCCGTTTAGTCCCGAATTAAACTGGTGTAAATTAAGTAATTTTAAGCAATGGAGTCTAATTCCCCAAAATATTATTAGAATTTTAATGATTTTAATTTTTTATCACGTTTTCTTTCTTTTTTTAGTTTTTTAATGGATTTTGGGAAATTTTGGATTCTGAATCAAGATTTAATTTAAGTTTAAATATAAATTTGAAGACCATCCCTAAAACTAGATTTTTTCTGAATTCTTAGCACATTTTGCATTTTTTTGTAACTCAACTACTAGAAATATATTACTTTTCTGGGACAACCCAAATTTCTACCATTTTTAGCCTTTTTTGCAGATGTGTATTATTTTCAATCTTCTCTTTAAAAAAAGGTACTTGTCCCATTGACATGGGGAAAAAGTATATTTTTTAATCACCAAAAAATGGGGTGAAATTGAAAAACTTATCATTTATCCGGATTGAAATTTAAAAGTTGATATCAATTTAAATGACCACATGGACTGAAGGGGCAACATATGGCATGATAGTTTTCTGTATTAATATTTTTCGTGCAACTGACGTCCGGAGGGATAACTTTCTCTTTTAAGGTAACTAACGGGGTACGCCTAGGGTTTGAAAGAAGTTAGGCTCTCCATTTGAACCTAATCTCTTCTCTAATCACACCACACATAACGCCACAACCTTCCTGTAGAATCTCGTACGCTAGCACTGAGGCGCTTTATCCTCGAGTTATGATACAAGTCACATCAGGTAGAGAATAACTATGCACGCGACATAAACAGTACAATCTTTACAACGGTGTGTGCATAACACTAGCAAGGCGAGTGTTCGCGCATTACAAGAGGCAACTAGAACATTGTTCAGCATGTATTTGTTTATCCCAGCTTCCAATGCAGAAGGTCTTGGGTTCGAATCCCGGTTCCGGTAAAAGTTATTTTTCTGGGTAATTAGGATCGTAGTATCAAAGAGGTATCTCTAAACAAATCAAGGTAATTGTTTCACGTCTCAATAACAGGAATATATAAACAATGTGATGTTGCTAAACCCATGCGACATTGTTAT
The DNA here is from genome assembly GCA_024449915.1 of Sweltsa coloradensis. NCBI lineage: Eukaryota > Metazoa > Arthropoda > Insecta > Plecoptera > Chloroperlidae > Sweltsa > Sweltsa coloradensis. The sequence continues at coordinate 920,022 of JAMZAV010000122.1, read as the reverse complement.
AGTGAATATACGAAAAAAGTTATATATTACATGTTTGCAAATATCCCTGGCCAAGACTTGGGGCTATTTTATCATGCGGTCAAGCGCCACTATGAGTATGAAGAAAACCCAACAAATTGGAAGGATTGAGAGAGAAAATGCAAGGACGGAGAGTGCTTGTATATATAGTCAGATCTCACTTTAAACTGAGTGGTACTACTTCAAGTACTAATGTATTTAATAATTGTTATGCATGAGGCGGAAAACCCAACAGCTAGAGCGAGTGAGAAAAGTCAGACTGATAATGGAGGCGTATATAGCTCATTGTCGAGTGCGAGTAGCCAGAAATTCACATTTAAAAAGGCTCTAAACACACTTTATTGCTCTCTATAATTTAATTCTCAACAGTGGAAACATCCTTGTCATTTAAATAAACAAAATTCACACAAGTTACAATCATTACCATCAAATCACTACCATTTATTTCCACATAACCATTTCTTTTACATAGTACGCACTCTTTTAAAATGTCATAACAGAACAATTTCGATTATGTTTCTATGTTTATTGACAATAGCATAAATTAATGTGTATTATAATATTAAGGCTGGCAGTCACCCATTGCGTTTAAAGCTGAGCTAGTTTCTTCAAAATCAGATAGTTAAATGTAAATAGAAAGGAATAATAAATATTTGCACCGATTTTGCAACATAGCTAAAATTGCGCAGAGAGCAGTTTCAATCTTTTATTTAAATTGAGAATAGATGATATATTTTAATTCGATACAAGTATATATAGGCCTACTATTAATGTTAAATACGATGCATATTGACGTAACATATTACTGCGAAACGTGTTTTGACCGTGTTTGACCGTAATTAAGGTTATGGTGATGTATTGCTTTGTGCAAGAAAAAGTTGGAAAAGTTAGCCAGAATCCATAGAATTAAGGTTTTAATATGAGTTTTTTAGGTTTATAATTACAATTAACAAGTAACAATAGAAACTTGACAACAATCACCTACAATGCATTCAAAAAGCACTTGCAAAGGAAAAGTGGTCCTACGCAAACAAAAAACTTACAAAAAAGCTCATCCATCAACGCGGCGGGACTTTAGCGTTTTCCTAGTTGTAAACAAATCATTGCGTTCCCGTTAATGTTCCCGCCTAATATTCATTCTGTAACTCGAGTTGGCAGGCAATAAATACAAATGTACATAATGCATGTAATATATTTATGAGCTTGGTTTGTCTATAATATTTTTAATAAATTAATGTTTTCGGACTTTAAGGTAATTGGTTTCTGTAGGTTAATCTACAACATCACAAACAACATTAAATCAATCAGGTTATTGGCCCTTGATTGGAGTGTTAATGTGTGGGGCAACGTGTATTTGGAGTGGATGAAGCACCTTTGTATTTATAACAGGGTTACTGATTTATTTCTATTTTTATTTAAAAAGACAAAAATCGTGATTCTCAAAACCAAAATAGACCAAAACAAACCAATTAATGTGGCATAATGACAAAATAATTTACTGGTGAGTAGGCTAAGTGACACCACCACAATTTTCTAAGTTTTAATATTGTGGGCGAACATTCTTAAGTTTGAATTGGTAAGTTTAATAATTCAAGTGAGCAAGATGTGACCCATGCCTAGATTTTCAAATTAAAAACAAGACGATTTTGAATTTGTGTGAGTAGGATAGGTCTGTCCGTAAAACATTTTTTTAAATTGGTCTAGCACTGTATAGGCACCCTTGGCAAGGTCAATGAGTAAACTACATATTTTGATTAGAATCAATGATTTTTTAAATAATTTAACTTATTTTTTTTAAATCTGACCAATGAACAATCAATGATTGGATGAGCGTAGCGAGCGTAGCGAGCGAAGCGAAGATTCCCTTTCACTACAATGGAGAAAAAAATCCGGAATGTTTTTTTTTTTTTTTTCTGTATTTTTGGCTGTTTGTTAACACGATTCCGGCTAAACCAATACTCCAATTGCGATGACATTTTATGGGGGACTTCGAAATCTCTGAACTTAGAACTGCCACGTTTTTGAGCGCAATCGAAAAATTATTTCTAATGAAAATCGCAAATTTACAATTTTTTTCGATTTTTACAAAATTTCTTCGACTTATAACATTTACATGCTTAATCCGATTTTTATGATTTTTTAACAGAACCTTAATTTTATGAATTAAGATATTCGTGTGAAATTTGAGCACAATCGAAAAATTATTTCTCATGAAAATCGAAATTTTACGTGTTTTTTTCTTTTTTTAAACAATTCTTTGACTTATAACACCTACATGCTTTATCCAATTGTAATGATTTTTTTACAGAACCTTAATTTTATGAATTATTATATTCGTGTAAAATTTGAGCGCAATCGAATAATTATTTCTTATGAAAATAGCAATTTTACGATTTTTTTCTTTTTTTAAAATTACGATTAAGAAAAAATAAAAGAATAAAGTTAATTTTTTATTTAATTTAATTTAATTAAAAAAAATCAACTTAGTAATATTTTTTTCACAAAACAACAGAAAATCTGCATAACACATGGCAGGTCAATGCACCAATTACGCTCATCCAACAACGCGGCGGGACTTAAGCGTTTTCCTAGTTTAAAAAGTTTGATTGAAATTAATTTTACCCTGATAATAAAACATCAGGAACTAGGCTTTCAAACCCACAGCCTTTGTTCCATACGGCCGGTATCAGTGCCCCTACTCTCGTATGACCTTACATGCCACCGCTCACGGCTTAGATAACGTGTTATTATGAATAAATGTTTTTAAAGTGCGCATTATATATTCGCATTTATCGTTTAATGGCAAGTATTCATTATTTTTAATCACGGCACAAGTGATAACGGTATCTTTGTTTTGTGTAACCAAACGATACGAAATTTGAAAAATTAAAAAACAATAGGTTAATGTCTTCTGTAGTGAAAGATACGTTTCACACTTCGCGGCGTGTGATAGACGTTAAACTGACCTTGGTCCCGACTAAGTACTTCAATTACCGACTGATGGTTAAGTAGCGTGCTTAGGATGTTCTAAGAACTTGAGCACACACCAGGGTGCTACTATAGGCTTAAGGGTGTACTCAGACAATTAGCGTCTGATATTATTGTAGAATCTCGGACCTTGCACACCGCCTTGCTGGATTGCGTTCATTAGGTTTTTGTTAAACAAATCAAAACATCGTAGTTCAATGAAAATTTTAGAAATGTTAAATAATTTAAAAGAATGGACTTTACGATCCAACTAGCAAATATAAATTATTGAAATGATATATCATAGTAGTTCAATATGTCGTCCGCGGGGGCACATACTATAAGGGCGCTAGTTTGAAGCGTATATGGCTCTACGAGGACGTGGACTCGAATCCCGCATAGAGCATTTTTTTTTAGTAATCGTCCTTCATCGTCATCTATCACCACTCATCGGCTCGAATAGCCTTAGTGCGTTAATAGAGACGTTAAGCAACAAAAATCATCACCATTAAATATGTTAAAAAGTTCCACCCAAAACTAATAACTGATAAATACCATGGAACATATCACTTTATCTTAAAAATAACATTAGACCTTTGGGCTGATGACGGTTGCCATGACTGTTGATGAAGAAACTGGTCACGCTCGTTGTAACACTAGGAAAACGCTAAAGTCCCGCCGCGTTGATGGATGAGCTTTTTAAAATTTTTAGTTTGCATGGGATATCTTTACTTTTGCAAGTGCTTTGTTTTGCTGCCTACGCATTGTAGGTGATTGTTGTCAAGTTTCTTTTGTTACCTGTCAATTGGTATTATTTACCGTAAAAAACTTATATTAAAAGCTTTATTTCTATGGATTCTGGCAAACTATTTCAACTTTTTCTTTCAAAAGGTACTACATCACCATAACCTTAATGTACATGTATAATATGAACGTTGTAGCCCCACCCGTTTGGTCAGAATTGGCCCAAATGGCACGAAAATATCGCACAAAAAATCAAAAAACTTATATTAAAAGCTTTATTTCTATGGATTCTGACTAACTTTTTCAACTTTTTCTTTCAAAAGGTACTACATCACCATAACCTTAATGTCCATGTATAATATGAACGTTGTAGCCCCACAAGTTTGGTCAGAATTGGCCAAAATGTCACGAAAATATCGCACTAAAAATCGAAAAAAATCGTAAAAGTACGATATTCATGAGAAATATTTCTTCGATTGTACCCAAAAACAATACACCTCTAAGTTCAGAGATTTCGAAGGTCCTGTCAAATTTTCATCAAGATCGGATATGCCGTTTGCCTGGTAGAGAGTTAACAAACAGACAGAAAAAAAAAAAAAACAAAAAAAAAAAAACACCCGAGCTAAATTTTTTGGGGGTCAGTGAAATTGAAGTCTTCGCTTCGCTCATCCAATTAGAACCGTGGCGTGGATCCATCCATTCACAATAACTAGGAAAACGCTTAAGTCCGCCGCGTTGTTGGATGAGCGTAATTGGTGCGTTGAGCTGCCATGTGTTATGCGGATTTCCTGTTATTCTGTGAAAAAATTATTACTTTGTCGAATTTTTTTTTTAAACTAGGAAAACGCTAAAGTCCCGCCGCGTTGATGGATGAGCTTTTTAAAATTTTAAGTTTGCATGGGATATCTTTACTTTTGCAAGTTCTTTGTTTTGCTGCCTACGCATTGTAGGTGATTGTTGACAAGTTTCTTTTGTTACCTGTCAATTGGTTTTATTTACCGTAAAAAACTTATATTAAAAGCTTTATTTCTATGGATTCTGGCTAACTATTTCAACTTTTTCTTTCAAAAGGTACTACATCACCATAACCTTAATGTCCATGTATAATATGAATGTTGTAGCCCCAACCGTTTGGTCAGAATTGGCCCAAATGGCACGAAAATATCGCACAAAAAATAAAAAACTTATATTAAAAGCTTTATTTCTATGGATTCTGGCTAACTTTTTCAACTTTTTCTTTCAAAAGGTACTACATCACCATAACCTTAATGTCCATGTATAATATGAACGTTGTAGCCCCACCCGTTTGGTCAGAATTTGCCCAAATGTCACGAAAATATCGCACTAAAAATCGAAAAAAATCGTAAAAGTACGATATTCATGAGAAATATTTCTTCGATTGTACCCAAAAACAATACACCTCTAAGTTCAGAGATTTCGAAGGTCCTGTCAAATTTTCATCAAGATCGGATATGCCGTTTGCCTGGTAGAGAGTTAACAAACAGACAGAAAAACAAACAAAAAAAAAACAAACAAACAAAAAAAAAACACTCGAGCTAAATTTTTTGGGGGTCAGTGAAATTGAAGTCTTCGCTTCGCTCATCCAATTAATTCAATCGACGATGACAGGGAAAATGGCATTTGAACTACTTGCATTGTCCAATTATCCAACATGGCGAAGATTAACCCTTTGGATCTTTTAAGTTCAGTGTTAGAATATATATATATTAGAATATATATATATATATATTAGAATATATATATATAATTTCACAAAAGCATACAATAAAATGTATAATATATTTGGATTAAGCAGATGAACGTATACATACAATGAAAAACAAAATATAACGGATAATTAAAATCATCATACTAAACACGTTTTGTCCGATTAGCATCAAGTTTAAAAGGGGAAAGTCTCACGGGATCTAAATCCTAAATGATACAATTCTCACGGGATCTAAATATGTATTTAAATTATATTTTAATCGTTAATTTATTCTGTCTCAAATGATACCGTTTACAAGCAATCTTATAATTAATTTTGAACTATTTGCCAAGATTTATTAAAAGAATGTACTTGCTCACAAGTTTACCAACCACCCTAAACAAAGAGAATAGTGAACAAATGGTTCATATCTTGACCTTGGTGACCCGCGTGATTAGACCAATCCTACGATGTTAGACACACTATTCGGGTCTAGGTTATGCATCCATATCTTATCCCCCGCCTAGCGATACGAAGCTAATTGTTTCTTTTAACACGGTAGCACACGTCACAGAATACCTTGAAAACTTTAGCTGCTAATTGTATTTTAATATTGCATTTTGTTAGAAACCATAATTGCCCTGTGACGCATGGAACTAGTAGAATATTTCAGTTGCGATAACAGGGGAGATGGTGATAATTAGGGCTACTTATGAGCTGCCCATGAATATCCTAAACAATGTCCATGAGAAGTTGACTTGAGTTCGGATCACTTGTCGGCAATGAACTTTTCTATTTATTTTCATCACCATGGGAATTCATTTTACTTTTAATTTATTTGTTGGTGTATATATTTATTAACCTATATCATATTCAATTATAAAAAAACTGATTAACATAGGAGGACAATCACGACTTTTCGCATCTTTAGCAGCAAAAGTCGATGCATCAATTTTTTTGTTTTACTCAAGATCGCTATAGGAAGATTACATAAGATGGAGGTTTCTTGGGTTTTGGAGTATAATCACTTTTCGCTACACACACATTCAAACATTCGTAGTATCCTATAGTTCAACATAAGATGGACGTGTCGTTTATCAAGCTGACATTTGATTAGAAATCTGATGAATTTGAAAAGTCTTCCTCCAGGAGAGATTACCAAAAGCGGGGTTCGAGCCTGAGATATCCCGAATAAGAGAACCACAAAGAAACCCTTGAGCAATCAGGTTCAGGCTGAAACTGTAGTGTACAGTGCGTCCAAACTTCGTAAGATGAAATGTATAATATATTTTGAGAAGGGTTTTACACTTTCCATGAGAGAATACTATTGTCACATATTTTCTCATGTGGGGGATTTACAGCTTCGAGTGGCAACTACACCCATTTTGTGAAATTCTTCGTAATACTTTGCAATTTAATGGAATTAATTTATATGCAGAATAGTGCAATAATATGCTGGTCATTAAACCAGGTCAATCAGATGTTAAAAAGTTGAATTGGTGTTTCCTAATAAACGTTATCTCAAAATAGCAAAGTAGTTTTATTGATAACAATGCAAGTGGGATATCGATAAGAACTATGTGGTCTGCAACTGCGACTGAGTGAAGCTATCTGATTGCAAACCGTCGTCAGATGGTCATTACCGGACAATGATGTGTTGCAACCTCTTCTCCGAAGTTACATATCAGTTATAACTAGTATATCCTGGATGATAACAAACAACAAATAACACTTAGCTACTCATTTCGCCAACGACGTAAGAGGTATAGTCATCGCACTACACAATGTAATATGTACCTGTGAGATGAGGTGGAACCTACCTACCACATATAGGTGAACCTTCTCGCTACAAGATCCACTACACAATTATTTCCCAAAATTGTTTTTACAAACGCAAATATATGTCTCGATTTAATTCATCGGGAAACGAAATCAATCCAGATAAGATCCATCTCAGCCAGGTATCGAACCCCGGTCTCCCGATTAACGGTTGGGTGCTTTGACTCTAAGCTACCGAGACGGCTAACGTAATAAAATCTGGATTGTTGGTGCATTAAAGATTTAGATTTTTATTCAGGTAGCCAGGCAGGTAATTGTATTGGATGTTAAAGGCAACCCCCCAAATACAAAAATTTGTAAAAAAAAAAAAAAAAAACGACAGCCAAGCTCTCCTTCAAAAGTCTTCGGCTGTGAATGCTGTGAGATGTAGAAGTTGAGCCAAGCATTTCATTCTTTCTCTCGCCTGTTGACGAGCGCCAAACCAACCATTTCCCTGGTAAAAAAAACTAAAAATTTTAAACTCAACTCATTAAAAAAATTACTTGGCCATTGACTTTTTAAGAGTTCTCGTAATGAACCAAATTCAATGACCAAGTAATTTTTTGTATGATTTTGAGTTTAAAATTTTAACTTTTTTTTACCACGAAAATGGTTGGCTTGGCGCTCGTCAACATGCGAAATGATCTTACTTCTTTTCAATGCGAAACTAGGGAGAAAGAATGAAATGCTTGGCTCAACTTCTATATCTCACAGCATTCACAGCCGAAGACTTTTGGAGAGCTTGGCTGCCGTTTTTTTTTTTTTTTACAAATTTCTGTATTTGGGGGGGGGGGGGGAATCACACCTTTTTATGTTTGTTTAATATCAAGGCGTGAAATACTTGTAAGCGATAATTCAAAGAAAGCGGGAAATTTCAAATGAAATTTTTCATCAAAATTGCTCGAATGTACGGCTTAGACGGAGTTTGATTCACTTTCTAAATACGTAACTTGATATCAATACATTTCGGGTGAAGCAAATAAAGAAACGATTTCTTACCAAAATTAAATTAAATAGTAGTTTATTATACTCGTATTTTGTAAGAATTAAATTGGTGGCTGCATATAGCTCAGTTGGTAAGAGCATAGCCCGGACGGCTAAGATCACGGGTTCGATCCCCCGTGTGGTCACTTTTTAAACAGAGAGAGAGAGAGAGAGATTTACTGTTCGTCATAACCTTTATGCATACCTGATGACTGTGGTCCTACTCTTGAAACATAGAAGTCATCGTTTGTTTTAAATCAACATCAAAAAATACACAATGCAAAGTTTTCATGTCTACTGGAGCCAATGTGTTTTGGTTAATGGTTAAGATCATGTTTAATTCCAAGTTTAAAAAATTTGTTTTTTCTTCGGTCCCTGTTACCCGATTTTGGTTTTGAAAGCAAAAGTACATGTGTCTGAGGTACATCTAAGTGTGGTGCAAGTTTCATAGTCCTTAGATCTACCATTATCTCTGTAGGCTATTATTCCTCTCCATCAGAATAGGGAACTGTCCTTCATTACCAAATTTGAATATGTCCCTACTAATAAGCTCAAATACCGACCAGTAAAGTTTTTTATGCGTCCGGCATTTATTAGCGCTAACTGTGAGCGAGGAAAAATTTGAACCGGGCTTCGCGCCGGAAAACGGCCATGCGCCATTGCAGGCGGGCGTGACGTCATCGTAAGGTTCGCCGAGGCGGCGAGCTGACAGTTCTGCCAATCAGCTTCCCCTCCTCACCTCACGATAACGTCACAACCAAAAGAGCGCGGACTTAAGTCTTTGTGCGGGAAGTCAAAACCCAGGAACTTTGAACATGCATAGAATCTACAGATTTTATTTTTTTATAGTTTATTTTAATTGCGATGTTTATTTAAATTGAATGTTACAAATTGCTAAATACGTGTAAGATATATTTGAAACCAAGGCCAGTTCCCTATTCCCCAGCCACCCAGCTAGCCACCCACCCAGCCAGCCGTAAGGTTGTCAACTATGTTGAGGCACTTTAACACAGAACGGGTTATCGGATCGGGCTGAATTTTTTTTTGGTAGGTCATGGAGCACATATCAGGTCATATACCGAGTTTTAAGATTGTAAATCTTTCGGGGTGGCGTGTGCAGATAGCTGAAAACCCCCCAACACGGGTAGGAGTATACAGGGTCGAGTTAGTCGTCGCCAAAGCAGTCGCGTGCGCTTGGCTGTAGGCGAACGGCCATCGCTCTAGATTTTCGGTTTTGTATTGCCCAAAAGAGGTGATTGGGCGGTAAAATTAATTACATTTTTTTGTTTTATGTAATGTATCATTTACCCCCTAATATTTTAGAAAGTTTTGTGATTGGGATCTTGAAAATGACTTGTTAGTTACACAATAAAACGTTGTGAAAATTCAAAGGTAGGTATTTGTGGTGAAACTTGACGGCATATTTGTATTTTATGTTTTTTTTAAATAGAAGATTTGACGTTTTAATAATCCACAATTTCGGTGTTTATTGAATTGTGTGTGTGTTACAGGGCAAGGGGGATGACGCGCCCGCCGAAGAAGAGGCCCACGGCCACGTCAAGCTGGGGTGGATTCAGGGGTCCTTGATCTCAGTCATGCTCAACATCTGGGGGGTGATGCTGTTCCTGCGACTCTCCTGGGTCGTGGGCCAGTCTGGCATAGGTAGGTCCAGGGACACAACCCCGGGTCGGGGAGATATTAGGGAGCGAAGCTTCCATATCTGTCCGTCCGTACGTGTGTCACGTCTCGCAATAACAATTAACCTAACAAGACTTGAGATGCGAACGAGTTTCCTTGTTGGCGTTGCCCTTCAACGAGATAATACCTGATGATTTTGGTGACCCCTAGCCTCACCTAAAAGAGTAAACATTCTGAAGCCGGTACCACAAGAGATCAACGCATGCGAGTTTAATTTTGTATTCTTCTTTGACAATCGGTCGTTTAAGAAGCTTCGCAATTCCTACCTTTGGTAGGCCTACTCCCGTTCTCTTACTAGACATTTATTTATTTATTTATTGGTTAACACTCAAATACAGCATTGCCGCCATTTTACAATTAAGTTTACAATATAACACACCATAAGGAATATTATAGGCAATGATTAAAGGTGTAACTGTAGTTAATAAACACCCCAGTGGGGGCATTACTCATTCGGTCTACAAATTTTAAACTCTAAAGCCATCCGCGGTGGCCCATACAATCGTACGAGGTCCGGAGGCGAAGGCGTGTTATTGTAATTATCCTTCACTCTAATCTATCACCACTCATCTTCTTGAATAGTAATATTGAATTGTAGAGTTGTTAGGCAACAAAAATAATCATTATTTTAAAATCCAACCAAGATTTTGGATTTAGTCCTGGTCTCCCACTGGCCGATTTGTGCGGCCGGTTTAAGCCCAGACAACAAGAGGATTGCTATTCTACTTGTTGTGAACTTTCAGGGGAGTCGCTGTTGATCATCACCATCTCATGCATCGTGTGCGTCATCACCACGCTGTCGCTGTCGGCCATCAGCACTAACGGAGAGGTGAAAGGAGGTAAGCGAAACATCGACACTCAATGTGCATGGAGTCTGCAACACGTGATTTTTTTCTGGAACTCTTCCTGAAGCCAGTTTTGATCAGATTGCTACCACACTTTGCACATAACTTATGGTCATGTATATACAGTCTTCTATAGAGACACATTTTTTTGAACAATTACAAAAAAAATGATTTGTAGGATTTTAGGTTTTTGTAAAATCATATAAATTGGTAAATTTAGGAATTTATTCATGCGTAATGCGCAATAATGTTCAGTAATCTTAGACTACAGAAGAGTGACCATATCCTTGCTTGACAATTACCCAAAATTGCGAATCAATCGGATGACAACTGGAAGTAGGAAAAGTTCCCAAAAAAGTTTTAAATGTTTCTTCAATTCATTTCACTTTATTTAGCATTTTCAGCTAAATAGGTAAAAATAGGTATAGATGTCTTTAATAGCGTAGTCAAGAGCAAGTAGATAGGTGGAGGTATCGTTGCATGATGTACTCTGTATTTCAGGCGGTATCTACTACATCATCTCCCGATCCCTGGGTCCCGAGTTCGGAGCCGCGATCGGCATCGTGTTCGCCTTCGCCAACGCCGTGGCCGCGTCCATGAACACGGTCGGGTTCTGTTCCTCACTCAACGACCTGTTGAAGAGCGAGGGCTACAAGATCATCGACAACGGGTTCAACGATATCCGTATAGTCGGCGTCCCGACGCTTGCCATACTCTGCGTCATCTGCGTCGTCGGCATGGACTACGAGATCAAGGTACGTTGGTGTACCGACGCTCGTCATCTTGCACTGATCTCTAAATGCTTGCGTGGACAGAGCATGCTATACTGTAACCATGGAGTTGGATGATAAGGAGGTCTAGCTCAAATGGAACAGCACGTCCACGATAGTGTTTGTTTGTTTGAGCCTATTCGCCATTTTGATTGTTATAACCACTACTAGCAGGTTAAACTTTGCTACAATGAACTGTGGTAGGCCCTAGGTTACCTTGGTTACGTTTACAGTATCGCGTTTGGTGCGCCGCGACTCGAGCGCAGCCAATCAGAGAACGGGGTTGTCGAAACAAACCGCCACTGTCGCGGCAACCCAGTTCTCTTATTGGTTGCGCTCAAGTCGCGTCGCACCAAACGCGAGACAGTAAACGCACCTTTAACAATCAGAATGTCTGCCAATTTGAAGTGCTAACTTGTACACCGCCGACCACACACCTGCGCCTCCAGTACGCCAGGACTATTTATAACTCCATGCTGTAACCTTGTAGTCGACATATTGGGCCTAAGCGATGGGTCTAAAAGGCCTCTAAGCCTCTGGGCAAAATCACGTCGCGCGGCGTACATGTTCGAAGTCCCTCGATTGCAAGTGCGATTGCAAGTAGTTCCAGATCAGAGCATCTGTAGTCGGTATGGACTAGGATTACAAGATCAAGTTGAAAAAAGGGGGTCAGATTTGTAAACTTGCAAGGTACACACCCAGTACAGAACATCATGACTAAACACAAAGCTGTTTCTTTGTGGCTGCATCGTGTGCGTCTTGTTCTAGGCCCAGAACGTGTTGCTGGTGGTAATCGTAGGGGCCATCATAGACTTCCTCGTCGGGGCCGCCATCGGACCAAGATACGTCGAGGACCAAGCCAAGGGCTTCGTTGGCTTTAGCAGTAAGTACTCTAAAGATGGAGCGGAGTTTTAGGGGGTGGGCTTAGCCGAAGAAAACACAAATACAGTGATGTCCATGTTTGAGTTCGAGCAAACCAGGCTTTGACGCAGTTGCAGAGGTATAGTCTGGATCACTGGAAGCTCTATATCGTTTGTCCCATCAGGTTGTCGTTTGCACCCAAATGTTAGTACGAATGTGTGTATTGCGCAATCAGCACATTTTGTAATCAATAGTGCTTACTTTTTTCAGTAACGGATAGTAAATATGCCACCAAACGGGTAATTTGTGGTATTCCCCCAAGAAAATAATTATTTAAAATCTTGAAATGTGATCTGATCGCGCATTGCGCTAATTTCCTTAAACAAAATCAAAAAAATATTTTTTGGTTGAAATGGAGGTAGAAAGGTGATCCAATAATGTATGAGCTAAATCGCCGACCAAGTGGATTTGTAAACGGATATACACCGTAAAAAAGTTAGCCCGAGCTCAAAACTTAAGGTTTGCATTGGTTTCAAAATTCAGTGCTTTAGAAAAGCAGAGCTTCTCTGAACCATCTTGCCTAATCATGGACCTTTATCTTAGTCTTGTCACAGGGAAACATTTAACAAATGTAAGCTAGCGTCGATAGCCTGCATTCCCAGGGGCCAGATTTGATTTTGAATTGAGACTTTGTCATACAAACGTGTGTAACATAAGGATAGTAGGCCTATGTCATTATTTTCATTATCCATCATCCAGCAATGAAGTTGAATATAAACTTTCTTAACCTCCATAGTTTGGATTATTTTATTTAGTCAATGTTTATCTTTATCAAATTTTCATAGAACAAATAATAGCAACTATACATCAAATATAAATAAATATTAATAATCACATATATTTTTTGAATGCGTTATTAGTAAAAAGGATGCAATTTATTGAAATTGAAATAGACTATTTAGAATGCCTTGAGCTCTTGAAGTGTATGGACGTGCATCTACATAAACAAACCAACAAAACTTTACTGTTTGTTTCAGCTGAGCGGTTTCAAGCGAATCTAGGGTCAGACTACCGGTTTAGTGAAGGGATGGACCAGAACATAGTCACAGTGTTCGCCATCTTCTTCCCCTCTGTGACTGGAGTCCAGGCAGGAGCCAACATTTGTGGGGATCTCAAGGCAAGTAATGTGATATCTAGTGATCTTTTAGAGCATTACAAATGCAAATATAGCATTAAATATATAATCTCAAATTTACTATTTAGCGTTATATGACATTTCATGGTGGTGATTGGCATTAACTTTCAGCAAGAATAGCATCGATCATAAGTGAGCAAGCTTTAAAATCTGCGACCAGGACCATGGTGGTATATATCTTTAGGTGATTTCACTTGCGTATCCAGCAATGCTATTTTTGTATGAACGCAGTTCAGACGGACGCCGCCAGGATCGCGACGTGACAGGTGGTAAACATTTCGTATAGATGGCGGTGTGCATAAATAAAATAAATAAATAAATTGTATTTAGAGTCTACCCACTCAGTTATATAACTGATTTTCAGTGGGGGACTTTAAATCAAAGCGACTAAGCCAATCCTGTAGGCCCCGACGCAATCGGCGAGTAAGCGATAACCAACCAAAGATCGTTATTTTTAATAGGAAATATAGCAATCAGTGGTATGGACAGTGCGAACACCCGCGAATCAACGCCAGAATCAACAAGGCCGATTCAGCATAACTCTGAATTTATTATGTGCTTCGTTGCTAAAGTCCTTTGCAAGTAAAGAAAGATCCCAGGTATCAAGAAATTTCCCCTCCTCGTTACCACCTCCACTCGGCACGGGTGACAGTGCTCGCGAGACGTTGGAATGCGGTAGGCCACATGACCCATTCATCCAGGTGTCATTGTTAAGAAATCAATTTTTTGATGTAGTTAAAATGTTATAATTTCTCATTTATTTTCAAATATATGGAATAATTATGTAAAATTAATATAAAATAAACTTTGTATTTTTAAAATAGCTTGAAAACTGCCGTAATTATTGCCTGTCGTAATTATTCTGATCGTAACCATGAAGTTACAACTAACTCTAATTACGGCAGTTTTCTGCTATTTTTAAAATAGCAGTTTTATATTATTTTACATAATTTTCCATAATTTGAAAATAAATGAGAAATTATAACATTTTAACTACATCAAAAATTGATTCTTACAATGACACCTGGATGAATGGGTCATGTGCCTACCGCATTCAACGTCTCGCGAGCACTGTCACCCGTGCCGAGTGGAGGTGGTAACGAGGAGGGGAAATTTCTTGATACCTGGGATCTTTCTTTACTTGCAAAGGACTTTAGGACGGCTCCAAAGTCACCGTTTACAAATTCCTAACCCAAGAACTATGGCCTAAAGTCCAAATCAGAAGTTAAAAAACTTCTGACTATGGCGGGAATCGAACCCTGAACCTTCTGCCTTGGCAGCAGATACGCTAACAACAAGACCAACGAGCCACAGACAAGACCAACGAGCCACACTTTATTGAAGGCCGTGCATTCAGATCGGTAGGCGGAACGTTCAAATTTTCGAATTCGAGCCGTCCATAGATATTTATGGAGCCGTCTGATTGGTCCCCAAGGCCGCCATCTTGTAAGTTCTACGTCACGTGACTACCACCTGACACGTCGCGCATTCTGTCGACGACCGTCTGCACTGCGTGCATTAAGCGACCACAGAATTCTGGCAGTGAAATTACCTAAATATATACACCACCATGACCAGGACCATGCCATATAGGATGCATATTGTAGGAAAATAAGATCGAAAAATAAGTTACTTTCCCGCTTTAAAATCCCCAAGGTTCTGGCTTTAAATTTCCAAAGAAATATAAAACGTGGCTTACACGAAGAAAGTAAGATTCTATCATACAGAATTCATGATATTTTGGCAATGTACGATTGTGTTTGTGGCATTGTAAATAGCAGTTCAAACAGTCTCAAATGCAGCCAAACCATTTAAAACGCAAGCATTCTGATTCCGATTTCCATTACATTTATAATACAATAAATCAACATAGCGACTAAGCAGGATGAGTAAACTCTCAGTAAACTGATTCTCTAGTTAAACGTTGGAACGATTTGTAATTGATATCTTATTTCATGTTATTTATTCAAAAAACAAAGTGCTGGTAGTGAGAATATATATTATATTCCACTATCTACGTCATTCCAAACACGTTTGTTAGAAACTTACATTCCAATATGTGACTGATATTGTTAATACTAGTCTTAATACATCGTTTTTAGCACGATCTGAAAAGATTATATGATTAACTAAAGTTTAGATTTGAAAATATATGGATAATTATTATTGTATAGGATAGCTGATTTACAAATTTAGATTTAAAGACTGCTTACAATGCATAAATGTATGTTTGTTTTAATTTAAGTATAACATTTAAAGGTTTAAATTTTAACTGAAATCTCATTATTTCCATGCTTACGAATTTTCATGAATAAAACTTGACTCAAATTCACTACCTCATAATTATTGAAATGAGAAAAAGTACAATATTGCCCCTCCCCCCCCCCCCCCTTGTGTAACCACGCTGGACATGAACTGAACCTCTCGTCCCACAGGACCCCGCCTACGCCATTCCCAACGGAACCCTGTTGGGCATCGCCATCACCATGTTCTCGTACGCCCTGATAATATAAAATACGCGCTAACCGCTAGACCATTACTATACTGGACCCGGCACCTCCACCAAAACTCTACATATTTTATTGCATTTTACCAACATTTCTATTCTGTATTCACAAGTATGTTATGCTGTTCTTACAATGACTCTATCAAGGAATAACACACGAGCTAACCGCTAGACTACAACTATACTGGACCCGGCACCTCCACCAAAACTCTACATATTATATTGTATTTTACCAATATTTTCGCGCTTTTTTTTTCATTTAAAACTAAGATTTTCCAGTTCAATTTTATTTTATTCAACAGAGTATCTACAACTTGTTTATAAAAATAAAATAAAAACAGACGATATAAATTCAAACATGATGACAATAACAAAATAAATATATGAGATATCTTCATACACAAATGTTTGAAGGTGGCAAAAAATGCTACAAAAGGCTATAAAATTACACTTGAAAATGCTTTGTACACGTACCTCTAGCAATAGCTCAGTATACGGCTGCTGTCGACATAGAACAATCTCCTTGATGTTGTTGATTAATTGATTGGATATTGCTTAACGTCTCATATTTATGCAACTTGGCTAATCGAGACGAAGGGAGGGACGTAAGGGGTGACGCAGGGGGACAAGGGGTGGACAGGCCTGTGCTGGTCAGAACCAGCCACAAGCGTATGGGGAGGGCAGGGGTTCCCCCACGTCGTGGTCGTCTCCGTCTGTGTCATCATCCGTCCGTGTTGTCATTGTCGTCGCCGTCGCCGTCGGGGAGGTAGTCAAAGGGAAGGGGAAAGTTCCCCGACGACGACGCAGAGCTCGCCATTAGTTTCAGGGAGAGTTGTTAAACCCGTCGTGTTTGTTGCAGGTGATGCAGCTGATGTCAGTGTGGGGTCCCTTCATCTACGCGGGGTGCTTCGCCGCCACCCTGTCCACTGCCATGACCAACTTGCTGTCCGTGCCTAAGATTCTCCAGTCCTTGGGACAGGACCACATCTACCCTGGCTTCAAGTTCTTCTCCAAGGGATACTTCAAGGCTCAAGAACCACTCAGGGGCTACGTACTCGTCTTCCTCATCTCGACTGCTTTCCTTCTCATCGGTAAGTTATCATACATACACACTCACGAGAACATAATTTACGTACAGAATAGAACTGTACATTTCTTAATTCGTTCAAAACATCTACATAATTGAATTTTCGTATTTTATTATGATTGTGTTCCTTAAGATGCAAGACGTATTTCTGGATCAAGTAGAGGTCTAAGATGCACGAGCTTCAAGATTCTATGTTCTTGATTATTTAACACAACAAATGTTAAAATTTTAGAGGTTTTAGAGGCAGGTTATTTAATAACTTGCCTAGAAACTTAATGAAGGGACCTCAAATATTTGTCTGCATTTCTTTGCTTCGATATAACCAAAAAAATGAACTGTAAAAGTTATTCACTGCTCACATACCCTTACGTGTACACCAAGAAGACTGAAACCTCGTAAGACTGTATCTTGTACTGCTTGTTTCTCCTCCAGCCGACCTCAACGCCATTGCGCCGCTCATCTCAAACTTCTACCTAGCGTCCTATGGCATGATCAACTACTGTACCTTCCACGCCGCTCTGGTCAAACCCTTGGGATGGAGGCCAACCTTCAAGGTATAAGCTTTTCCTTTATTCCCCTAGACAAACTCGAACATTCACATGGCAATATGTGTCGCCACTCTTAATATTGGAAATTGTGTGACAATAAGCTACTAAGATCGTTGAATTGTTTGTAAAAGGAATATTATAGTTAAGATAACCAGCCATTTTTTTAAGTAATATTTTTGGATGAGCGTAGCGAGCGAAGCGAAGATTCCATTCTACTACACTGACGACGACGACGTGAGAAACTAGGGCGCTTCAACCGGTTAGGTCATATTGCGCCGCCTGTGAATGAAAGTAAATTAGAAGAGTTAATGCAGGTACTACACTGGAGAAAAAATCCGGAATGTTTTTTTTTTCTTTCTTTTTTTGTATTTTTGTCTGTTTGTCCACACGATTCCGGCTAAACCGATACTCCGATTGCGATTAAATTTTATGGAGACCTTCGAAATCTCTGAACTTAGAACTGCCACGTTTTTGAGCTCAATCGGAAATTTTTTTCTCATGAAAATCGAAATTTTACGTTTTTTTTAAATTTTTTAAAAAATTTCTTCGACTTATAACCCTACATGCTTTATCCGTTTTTAATGATTTTTGCACAAAAACCTTTATTTATAATTTAAGATATTCTTGGAAATTTGAGCGCAGTTGAAAAAATTTTTACAAAAAAATCGATTTTTTTAGGGGATTTTTTTTTTTTTAAACAATTCTTTGACTTATAACCCCACATGTTTTATCCGATTGTAATTTTTTCGCAGGCCCTTTAAATTTTATAAATTAATATATTCGTGTTAAATTTGACGCAATCGGAAATTATTTCTTAAAAAATCGCATTTTACTTTTTTTTTTTAAAAATTTACGATTTATTAAAAAAAAAATTTTAAAAAAAAAGAATTTAAAATTTTTAATTTAAATTTTAATTTAATTAAAAAAAAAATAAAATTAATAATGTTTTTCCCAGAAAACAGAAAATTGTCATAACACTGGCGCTCAATGCAAAATTCGCTACCCAAAAACCGGGGGGGACTTAAGCGTTTTCCTAGTAAATAAAATACAAGTTGTAACTAGTTATTTTACTATCAAATCGTTTGTTAAATTTTACCTCCACTTGGTTCTTCAAACAAAAAGTAAAAATGGTTCTGGGAACGACATAATAAATTGATATTCGCGATATATTATTTTGGAATTTTGGTGGAGGTTCCGGGTACAAAGTGATAACATTTCTAAAATACACGATCTGTAATTCTTTGCTATAGATGCCGGGAACAATATTATAATTCAAATTAGTTGTATATTGTATAGTACTTTGAGGGGAGGTACAAACATTACCCATTGCATTAGAACCTAGGTTCCATACTCAATGGTACGAGACGACAATTCACTTCTAATAATTGTTTGCTGTAGATGCCGGGAACAATATTATTCTTCAGATAATAAAAAGTGGTTTGTTTCGTACTTTTAGTGGAAATGCCGGTTACAAGATGATCAATTCTATAAGACAGGACGTTTAAGACTTTGGTGGAGGTCCCGGGTAAACGATGAGGCAGTCACTTTCAAGATTTGAGCATTTTCTGTCTCCGTTTCGATGTCGCGTACATTATAAATACACAAATAATAAATGCTACGCTGAAGAACGAACGAATAACACAATAAGATTGTTTGTATATTATTACTAATTAACGAAATATAATAATTGAAAAATTGTTTTTGGTTTTTTGAAGAGTTTATCAATTCAATGTTTTTGGTTTTGTGAAGAGTTGAGCAATTCAAGGTTTCTCCCGCTCTCTCTCTCTCTCTCTCTCACTCCTCTAACTTAAGTATATTATAAAATAGGCAGACCACCGTTACATGATAAGTAACTTGACTTTTACGAATGAACGTCTCGGGCAAAGGTCGTAAAATAATAAAAATTTTCCCCGGTTTCAGACTACAAAAAAGGGTGAGTTTGTTGGTTCTTCCTGTGCGTCATCATCATGTTCATCATTGACTGGATCACATCGCTCATCACGTACGTCATCATCGCCGCGCTCTACCTGTACGTAGTCTACAGGAAACCAGGTGCGTCACCACGTACTCTATACGCGACGCGAACGGTTTTTTTTAGTCGCGTTGATGGATGATTTTTTTTGTAAGTTTTTAGTTTGCATGGTATCTCTTTAATTTTTCAAGTGCTTTTTTAAGCATTGTAGGGGATTGTTTTCAAGTTTATTGTTACTTTTTTATTAATCCTCAAACAACTTTTATTAAAACTTTTTTTCTATATTTTAATTTCTATCTATTTTTCTAACTTTTTTCAATTTTTCTTTCGAAGGGTACCATCACCTAACCTTAAAGTCCATGTAAAATATGATCGTTGTAGCCCCCCCCGTTTGGTCAAAATCGGCCCAAAAGTCACGAAAATATCGCACTAAAAAAAGAAAAAAAAACGTAAAAAATACGATATTCTGAATTTTTTCTTGATTGTACCAAAAAAACGTGGCAGGTCTAGTTCAGAGATTGCGAAGGTCCCCTCCATTTTTCACAAAATAGCATATATGCCTTTGCCCTGTAGAGCGCAAATAAACGACATAAAAAACGAGCTAAATTTTTTTGGGGGGGTCAGTGAAATTGAAGTCTTCGCTTCGCTCATCCAATGACGTACACAAATTGGTGAGAATATAGAAAACGCAGGAAGGTGAATTATTGATTTGTAAGACAATTTCTGGTAAACATCAGAATTAAGTTACAAAATAATTATGAATCAAACAAATAATTGACAACTGTTCGTGTCCATGTGTTTAGATGTAAACTGGGGCTCCTCCACGCAAGCGCAGAACTACAAGACAGCTTTACAGAGTACGCACCGTCTCAACAACATCGCAGAGCACGTGAAGAACTACCGACCTCAGATTCTAGTGCTGGGAGGGAAACCGCAACATCGGCCGCCACTGATGGACCTGGCCTACACGATCACCAAGCACAACTCTCTGCTCATGTGTGGCGAGATCTCAGAGGTATATAGCGTTGTATGCTGTGTATAGTAAAGGGCGGGGGGGCGAGGGTTTTCCCCAAAACTTAGCCCCCACCATGGACCGGCCCACCCCGATCACCAAGCCAACCTTGCCCCATGTTGGCGGATCTCAGAGTAGCTTGTTTGCTGTGTTTTTAAGGTGCGGGGCGGCGAGGTTTACCACAACATTAGCCGCCACTGATGGACCTGCCTACACGATCACCAAGCACAACTCTCTGCTCATGTGTGGCGAGATCTCAGAGGTATAGTGTTGTAGAGTTGGTTTCAGTTAAGAATGCCACCGCCGAGGGATCGCAGCACTGTCGTCTTCGCACTGTGGCCACTCGTTAGGAAATAACATCACACGACAGTACTCTAAAAACTATCGATATTCAGCATTTAAATTGCTTCCGAAAGTGGAAACACCCTAGATGAACTGGAAGATTAAATCAGTCGTCCATTCCTTTCGACTTATTTGTTTTTACTCCCAGTTGGTAAAAAATTATTTACATGCCATATAACAATAGTTTTTTATTGCGAGATATTATAATACGGCAGCCAAATTACCGGTAGTTATTTTGGGGTCCGTGCTACTTTTCAACGTAGTATTGTATTTCCGTTTACTGTGGCAAGTCTATTGTTGTGTATATGTGTATGGTGCGGGGCGGCGAGGTATAACATAACATCAGCCTTGGTAGAATGAATTGTCGTTTGGATAAAAGAAACTAGTAGACCAGGTATTTTTTCTTTAAATAAGTGTTTATTGGGCATAACACTGCTCGTTATAAATATTTATTTGTGATATTTCGATTTTTACTCAAAAATCTTTTTCAAACTGCAGGTTGACCTTCAGACCATAAAAATCGAAAAATCAAAAATAAATATTGATAAAAGAGCAGTGTTATGTCCAATAAACACTTATTTAAAGAATATCGTTCGGTTGTATAAATGAGTAGCTAACACACATAGAAACTATGTACAGTGGTTATATACATGGGCTTATCTAGTTTTAATTATGTATTGCAGACGCCGCTTCTACATCACGTGCGCGAAGCACGTATCAAGAACGCTTACAAGTTCTTCAACGAAAACAAGATCAAGTCGTTCTACTCCCTTATCGACGGGATGGACTTCGAACACGGGGCCAAGGCCCTGATCCAGACCTCGGGCATGGGGAAACTCAAGCCCAATGTCGTCATGATGGGCTACAAGGTGGACTGGTCCACGTGTCATTCTCACGACCTCAACGGCTACTTCCACGTGTTACAGTGAGTAGCTCACGATCATTCGATCACCGGTCGAGCAGAATGTTTTAGTTAGTAGATCGTATTATATAATAAAAGTTTCACCTACGAGAGTGTTTCCCTAATAACCATATCAAGAAATATAGCCTCACTCATACACACTTCAGTTATCATTTTACATAATACATAATAACAGGTAATGTTTGGTTGGTCAGTTTATTTATGTGTATTTATTTAATGTCTATTGTCTATCCTATATTCAGTTTAGGTATAAAAATTGATTTACAAAAGAGCCGAATCGTTGCGGTACTTTAGAGATATACCAACGCCACAAAAGCCGTTGACAAAATGGAGGAGTCAAAATGTAGACTTGAATGAAGGTGATTGAGTGCCTGTGGATACGCGTGTTGACAAGCGTCTGAGAAACAGTAGAGGTGCGGGGCGGTGAGGTCTTAACGATATCGCAACCTGAAGCTTATTGGGGAGGTGTGATCCTGTGTGAGCGAGTGAGCTAATACGGAGCAAGTATCCACGGTACGCCCCTAAAGAGAATGAACTGGCCCGGAGGTGCGGCCAGTGGTGTTGGTACATACCCTCCCCTAAGATATAATACACAAACTATCCAGTAAGCCGAGTTGAATGTTATACTTTTAGCAGGGTGATTCTCTAAGCGCAGAGTTAAATTTGAATTGAACTCCGTCGTATGATTAACATGGTGGTGTTACTAGCATATTTAACGCGGACGTTAGTGAATCCCCCTCCTAGACTGTAGTACATGCAATCAAATCGTTCCTCTTGCAGCGACGCGTTCGACAACCGCCTGTCTGTGGTGATCCTGCGTCTGCGCGACGGTCTGGACTACTCGCGGATCACAGACGAGTACGACGAGGAGCAGATGGACTCGAACCTCGGGGTCAACAACTTCCTCTCGGTGGTGGATATTAGGAGCGCAGGATTCCTGCCCGCAGACTCCAACCTTAACCTCAACCTGACCAGGAGCGAGTCTGAGAGCGCGCTACATGCTAAGGGTAGGCATTTGTCTGGTCTGCTTGTGATCGGTAGCAAGTTTACCTGGCATTTCCCGCATGTGTATTGTGTGGACGAGGTGGAATTTTGTAAGCGCAGCGCTAGCTAAATAAAAAAATATACATTTTATTTGGGCTAACTAGTTGTAAATTTAGAAATTAACTGAAAAATTATTGGGTCCACCATGACCCGAAAAAATTTGTCAAACTTGGTATTTTTCGAGCTAGGTCCCATCGTCAAAAATCTCCCATATAAGAAATATAATGGGGACAATCCTTATGCCCCGTGACCTTGGAGGATTTTGATCCAAAAAAATATTGACCATTATTGATGTACTCTACAACCTTTTCTGTAAATCCTCTACATTTTGTTTTGTACTTTGGGCAAGTAGTTGGGTGAAAATATGCTGATTACCAAGAATGGGCGTGATTTTGAAATGCATATTTTTGCGTGTATTGAGAGTTATATTTGTGCACAGTTTCAAGACACGTTGTTATAAAGGGCTATTTTTGAGCGAGCGTAGCGAGCGTCTCCACTTGACTCTTATGGCTCATATGTCTGTTTTTGTTTTGCTTTTTTGTTTTTGTTTTTTTCTGTTACTGCTTCGGTACAGGTCGCACCGTTTCTCCGATCGACCTGAAATTTTACACACATGTACATACCACCTAGGCGGGTTGCTGTATAGTTTTTGAATAAAATCCGATCGCTGGTTATAAAAAATAAAAAAATAAAAATGTACCGATCGTTATGAAATTTTGCAGGGTCAATAAGTACAACATTCTCTCCTATTTTCCAAATTTTAAGCTAAATCGGTTAAGACCTTAAAGACTTATTGGTAATCATATTTCGAAAAATGATGTTAAAAAATGAAGGAGGCAGTGAAGATACAAAGATACACTTTAGAAGGCATGACGTGAATTAGTACAATGCAAAGATGTTGGAATAGTATAAAGTGTACAATGTCAATATCCAGTTAGGCCTACACTGTGTGGTGGGCCTTATAGGAATGTCGTACTCGGGTCATGTTGCACGTACCGGTGCTCGCTCAACAACGCGTCCAACTGAGCGTTTTCCTAGTAGATTTGTACGATGTTCTAGTATCTAGTATCTATTTGGAACAGAAAAGAACCAGGTTAAAGCCAATTTAAGATTTTTTTTTAATTTTTAAAAATTGGTGTAAAATCAGTTTCAATATATAATTCATTCATTCATTTCATTATGGTATAGATTATGTGGTAAAAAATATTTTGTTGGGTTAATAGCCCCTTCAAATATAAATTAAAAACCCCTTCTTAATAAAGCTTATTATTCATTAAAAGAATACCTTGATGATCATTTCACAATTAAACTTCTTGTTTTCATACTTCTTTCATACCTTTTTATAATTTGCCGTATAGGCTACTTCAGCCATCTCCCACGAAAAAATCAATTCTAAATCATTAAAGTTTGATGTCAAAATTGAATTCCTTAGACTTAATTGATTTTTTAACACTTCAACTTGATTTGTTAGTGCATAAAAAAATGAAAAATTCGTTTCAAATTAAAATAAAATTTGTTATTCATATTTTGTATGTTTGTGTATGTATTGTGTTCCATATAGGCCAATGTACAATGTACATGTCAGTGGACTACAATGAAACAATACAACCATTATTCCTTCTTGGCTACAGGTTACAGCAACTTCGCACCCCCCGAGACTCCGGCCGCGCCCAGGCAGTACGAGCTGAACCTAGAGAACGGCAAGGCGAACAACAAGAAAGCTCTGAAAGCTAAGAAGAAAGCCCTCGCAGCAGCAATCACCAAAAAGTAAGTTCTACGCTAAAAATTATAACTTGTTTGCGATAACTTCGAATCAGGCGCATAGGAACTCTTTATCAAATGAAGTTAGAGGGGGATGAAGGGATGGTTGAGCTTATTTTGCTTGTACATGCTTCTCTAGTTATCTTGAAGTCAGCACACACTATAGGTACACAAAGCTTTAGGTATACCAACTGCTTTTCAGTTGTAGCCAGTGTTAAACATTCTGAAGTGAGGGGTCACGGAAATAAGTAGGGGGAATCCACCTCCCCTCCCCCGACCCCCATTTCGAACGCACCTGCTCCGAGTCCTGGATTTACTAAGTATATTCATGCTACAGCGGAAAGCCTTGCTTTTCTGTGTACGCAAGTGAATGTAAGTTATAAAAAATGCTGGTGAATTTCAGTAAATTTTTTAAAACGGAACAAAACTAGTATTTTTGTCTAAGCAGTAGCCGTATGATCTAAGAGGCTAGAAAATGTCGAATTTGATAATAAATATTATGTCTGTTTGGTTATTAGGAAGGCCCAGATAGTCCCAGATGGGATGACGTTCTTCCACCGAAAACATAAGAAGACCACCATTGATGTCTGGTGGCTCTACGACGACGGTGGTGAGTAGGAGAACTATTGATGCGTCTTGCCATATTTATTCAAAAATTAAATCATAATTATAAATACTATCTAATTATGCCTACTCTACTTGAGCTAGCACAAAATAATCTTTGCCGTTGAAGCGCCCTAAAACTACTAATACTATTACAAACAAGAGCGGGAATAATTTTAGTTCATTGATAACACTTGCTGACACACGTTGAATAAGATTGTTCAGAATCAAACCTTGAGCTAGCCCCATAATATTGAAACCCTTGCAGGTCTGACCATCCTGCTGCCCTACATCATATCCACCAGGCACAACTGGGCAGGGTGCAAGCTGAGGATATTCGCCCTGGCCAACAGGAAGAACGAACTCGAACAAGAACAACTCAAGTAAGAATACGCTCGTTGATGCTCGGATAATAAATTTTCTCAGAGTATTAAATGGCATTCACGCTAATCCATACTTGCATAAATTTGTTGGAGAAAGTGTAGAGTATTTCAGCACCTTTCTAAGAGTTCATATTCTTAACTTATTTCTGGATTGTAACAGTAAAATCAATTCCATCTATGTAGGACTTGTTTCAAGACTAACAACATTGAGGGAAGGTGAAAATTTATATTGGAAAGTTTCGTACCTTCCTTTGAAAAAATGTTTACTGTTAAATAAATTTAAACTCCAACCTCATATATTCAAGAGATGGAGGAATAAAGTCGAAAATACATGGATGTGAAGTAGTTCCTGTACTTGCCAAGCAGCAATCTATGACACGAATAGGCTACTACATCTGGCTCAAAATAAAATGTTATGCTGATTTTACCAATTTTTTAAAAATCTTTTCCTATTTCCCAGATAAATTTAACATTCATGTTTGGGTGAGCAATGAGCATAAGCTCCAGTAACTTGGGTCATTTTCGCTTTTGTATTTGCCAACTAGTCAACTTTTTCAGCCTCTCTTCATTTGATACCTCTTCCATACTCTGCTGCTAGTTTACCAAGTCCCTCAATCTTCCAAGACACGTATCTCTCCTCTAAAATGTTACTTCTGCTCTACCTAGCATGGCAAAGCTGCTGGCCAAGTTCCGAATCGAATATGCGAGTCTTACCATGGTGGATGGAATCACAGACCCACCCAATGAGGCCACACAGCAATACTTCAGCAAACTGCTGGACGGGTTCAGAGAGAAGGATTGTGCCGACATAGGTAAGGCATCACGTTGTAAATTTCCAATCATTTGTAATTTAAAATAAATAAATTACATTGTGAATTCAAACTGCGTCATCTTTAACAACAATGCTGTTGTGCTAAATCTGTACTGTGTTTAAACCATAGTAAAAAAGTTACCCATATTTGTGGCTTTTGTGATATACTGTGCTTGGGACCTAAAATTAAACTAATATGTAGGCCTAGTATTGTCTTATTTAATTATTTGTCTAAAATGAACATTAATCATATAATTCAGCCCAGTGTTAATATCCTGACTGGAATAGAATGAACACGAGTACATTGTTTTACATATTATGATGGAATCAGGTAAATAGTTGACGGTCTCTACACCTACAGGGTTGGCTTGGTCGGCTTTACAATTTAATGTCCCCCACTGAAAATCAGTTTTGTGACTGAGTGGGTAGACTCTAAATACGAATGTATTTACTTATTTCACCGGTATTGTAAGTTCTCATGATTAACATACAAGTTTTAAATGACCACTCGGCTCATGCATAGTGCAACAAATTGAGGTTATCAACTGTGATTCACTGTTATCCAATGTTGGCAGCTTTCAAAAGGTTACACCTCAAAAATAAATTTTACCATCTGGTAAGAACCAACAATCATTAAGTTTTCTCTCCCGTTGATAATCCAGACTGTAAATTAGTGGATTTTGTTCATAAATCCAATTTTTTTATTCATCCAACGTAGAATTATTCTTATTTGCAATGTAAAAGGTTTGGAGGTGGGACAACCGTACTTGAACCAATCAAGAAAATATTAAAGTGTATTTAAAGACACGTTGACTACAGAGTTGTCCTAGTCACTAACACACTTACTCTCACAATCTTGTTAGCAAGACAAATAAACACAAATGTATTGTTGTTATTTATTACACTAATTATTCATTTACATTGTTTATTTTAATGCTGTTCAAAGAAAAAAATTATTTTCTGTCAAACCTTTTTTCCACAAACATAATGAAATGAGCTCTTGATAAGTTTTGATGGAATTTACTTAGCAAATATCTATTAGTTTACTTTACATACTCTGTTACAGATTGCATGGTCACTGATGAAGAGCTGCTTGACCTGAAGGAGAAGACAGACAGGCAACTTCGGCTACGCGAGCTCCTGCAGACATATTCAAAGGATTCGGGCCTTGTTGTTATGTAAGTAGAATAAGTGTGAACAATGGATGACATACGTATCCAACAATGGAATATCCTAAAATAGATTGCTGGATCCAAACTCATATCGATGATAACTGAGGTGGGTCGGTCAGGGTGTGAATTGACGGGGGGGATGGGGGGATTTCCCCCCTCTGGTAATTTCATCCCTGACTCTGTTTTACTGAAAGGTATCCCCGCCGGGGATGGCTAAACCCCACTCTGGATATCCATCTCATCTCATATCAAGTGACTTTATCTCGTAATGATAATAAATAATGTGTCAATTTACACATATATTCCTAGCAAGGAAGTGTTTGTACATTAATAAACCAAACTAAACCTTTAAAAATAATACCTCAGTTCGCTTCGAAGGCCATCTCAAGGGCGATAATACCCAAACAATTCTTGCCCCAGACTCCTTACAGCCCACACAGATAGGTACTATACTTGGCCATCCCCCCTCCCCTCTGCCAAGCCGCCAAGTCGCACCCTAGGGTCGGTGTTTATGCAGATTAACTTTTGTGTGGCAATTTGGTCCTGTGCGGTAAGAAAGTCGCAGGTTCCTTTAATCCTCGGGTCAGTTAGGGCACAGGTATTTAGCTTCTGGAAATAAGAATGGATAATATCAAACAATAATGTAATAAAACTTTTTAATTGTCTCGCGACCTGTTGACATATTTATTGATCAGGCTGTTCAGGCACGGTGGTGCTAATGATATTATCTGTTGACATTTAAAAGACCATGTAGTTTCCTTCAAAGACCACCACGACAGAACAGCCCAATCAATAAATATGTTAACAATGTAATATTTAAATATTTCTCTTTGTTGCAATGATACTGCTCCATCCTATTTAATAATAAAAAGCGTAGATGTAAGAGCATAGTAGATGCCAAACCCAAGTTTTATTCCACGTCTATTTCTTAGTTAAGATTGTACGTATTCCTACTTTTTGTTTGAAAATTTGAATAATATTGATTTTAATTTAATTTATTCAATTTACCAAGATACTCAATTTTTTAGTTTTCAAAGGTCAGTACAATCTTGTTTATCTTGGTTGGTTATCTTTGAACATATTTTATAATCAAATGTTCTTTGATCTTATTCATAACCATATCATACCATTTGACAACTATTTCCTTGTCCCTTGCTTACAGGTCTCTTCCAATGCCTCGCAAGGGTAGCATATCTGCGCCCCTGTACATGGCTTGGCTGGAGGTGATCACTAGCGACATGCCGCCCTTTGTGCTGGTCAGAGGGAACCACATGTCTGTGCTCTCGTTCTACGCGTAACAGCACATTCAGGGCTACGTCACGAGTCTGGGGTAGTCGCCGCAGCCTGGCGATCAACCAATGATACAAGCAGATCTCAAATCTCAAATCAAACACTCACACGTGTTACTAAATAGGACAATAGTGAAGGGTGGTACATCTTGTTCAATTGGAGGATGGGCAAAAACATCAGTTTCGAGTATAAATATTGCATGGGAAGATAGATATTCAAAATTCAAGATATTCAAAATTCATTCAAAAGTAATCAAATTGACTAAAGAATGTTATCTTGTAAAAATCTTAACTCACTTTATGGGGTTCCCAATTCCTAATGTACAGCCAAAAAGGGATGATTTTTGTATCACCAACAATTCATAAAGATTTTTGTGTAACGATTTGTAGCCCTTTCGGACCAAGAAAATAACATTTTTAATACCGGTATAACTTTGTTGGGGTCCACTTTCTATCATGTTCTCATAAAGATGTTTTTGCCCATCCCTTCACTTTATCTGACGTATTTCATTCCCGATCAAATAATGGGATACATCAACGGAAGTAACTGTTCACAAACTCCAAAATAATCTTGATTGTGTTTACATCATCTTGATTCCAATGTTAACTCAAATGAAGGAATGACGTTGAGATGTTGTGAGATAGAATATGTTTTTGTTATTACAACCATAAAGTAGGTATGCCTTCATACATAAGTTAATTTATTAGTTGAGTAGGTACTAACACCATAAATCTCAATGCTGTCATCAATATGCCCATATCAATACGGTCTACTGTTACTTGTTTATATAGAAATAAGTATTTATTATTTAATAATAATGATAATTGTGATCTTGTTCTTGTAGTATACATAGCTGAAACTAAGCTAAGCAAAATAGAGATCTACAAGACAAAACTTTGTTGCTGATAATATAACAAAATTTCCACTTTAGTCAAACAAAAAAAAAAGACAGTGGGTTTTGCATAATATATTAAATTCACAATCCACAAATTCGAAGAGTTATTAATTTTACACCACTGCTATAGAATTTCCGCATGCATAAGTCCTACTGGTATCTTAATGGACGCAGTTACACTTCATCCATTTGGTTCTTCGTATTTAATTTATATATACTGATTTGCTTCTTGTTCCCTAGGTTGTAACCCTCAACACTCATTACTAAAGTACCAAATAGTAACCCCACCCATAACGACAAACACTTCAAAAATCTTTTAATCTCATTAATTTTTTAATTCACCAGTGGTTTGTACAGTTAAACAATTATTCGAACACGGTTATTTTTGTTTGTGTCATACTGGTCGGTATCTACACTGTTGTGTAGGCTATGTGAATTTAAAATATCATCATCATCATCATCAAGTGTAGGTACCAGTAGCCTTAGAGTATTATTATTAGTATTATTAGGTAATAGGTATTTTTAGGTATTTATTGTCTTCCTTAGTAAAACAGATTTTATAACTGAATAGGATCATCATTAAATAAATGTCTCATTCCTATGTCTGAAGTAAAACCAATGATTATCAGATTAACTAAAAAAACAAACGTGGGAAAATACGAGCTTATATCAATAATTTTATTAGGTAAAAGTAAATAGTTTTGAATTATGGTAGGGCCCTCAAAGACACTCTTTATTAATTATTATACAGTATTATTTTTTAATCTACTGACACTGTTGGTAACTTTCAGGATTGGACATCAATCATTTGAGTGATTTCATTTGATACTAACTAGTACTATAATTATTAAAGCAATACATTTTTGTTAGGAACAACAACTACATAACTAATAAACGAGGCAGGCCCTTGTACTAAACTCTAGTAGGTCTAATAGGGTTGTTCCTCTGATTGTGGTATGAAAGAATCTACCTAGAATTCAAGGCATTATACAATTAAGTGAGCTATAATTAACTGTGTTGGGTGTCATATTTTTACTGCACTATTAGAACAGGTGGGCTACTAGTCACAGACTAATGTTATTTGGCACTGGAAAGTGCCCGCAATAATTATTATATTTTGTATGTTATGTACATAAAATAAAAATCAAGTGAGATAGTAAGGTATTACTTAGTTAAATAACTTTAACATGGATATTATACGCGTGAACTAATCAATGTAATTTGGGATGGGATGGATATGTAACTAAAGGTAATCACATGTACTTGAAGCTAAATTCTATTTTCAAAACTCCAATGCATTGGAAAAAACTTTTCTTTTCTTTTCTGCCATCCTCTATAAAATTGTAATTGATTGTTGTAAATATATAATAAAATAAGTAAGAAGTTACATTACGTCTGTTACTATTCACTCTTGTTTACCCAAGAAGATACCAGCCTGTTAGGTTGTCATCACATCCCTGTTTTCATCTCAGACACCAGTGTGAGTGCCCCTTAGCCGTTGGTTAAAAATAGAGGAAACACTTTAGCAAACTTTGATAAAATCAAGATAATTTACATGTTTTGTTTCATGTGTATTTCATTAAAAAGTACTTAAGTTATCTATAAGTAGAGATGTGCAAAAATGTTTTTTTAAAGTTTGAAAATTCGCGCCTTAAAAATAAAAATTCGCGATTTGTCGCGATTTACCAAAAAACACAATTTTCTCATGCACAACTAAAAAAAAAAAAAGTTTCAGGATAATTTGATTGATTTTAATGATTTAAAAGAAAAACAAGCTCTTGAGAGTGAAGTTCAGAATTAGATTTAATTTTAAGCTCCATTTCAGCCTTCAGTTTTCAAAGTTTCCGACAGTTTTTACCAGAATTAATTTCGTCTACCCCGCACCTCCACCAAATTTACGAAATTTTCAAATTATGCATTTTTTATGTAATGTCTTTTGATATGGATATGAAGGAATTTGAGCTTACTCTCGTTCAAACGATTATTAAGATTTCACAATCGTGTTGTATGACCCGGCACCTCCACCAAAACTTTTATTTTTTTAAATTTCGTGACCTAATTCGCATTTGAGGACATAATTGCTAATTTCGCCACTAGTTGGCGGTATCAAAAAAAATCGCAAATTTCGTTGTCACCATTTTTGCACATCTCTATCTATAAGCAAAAGTAAGTTGGTAAATAGTAGGATGACATCATGGCTACCCAGGTACTTGGGTTACCCGAATCCAAACATTACCCGAATTCATACAAATCTTTTCTGTGTATGTACTTTTATTAAAAACAACATAACATACTAAAACACTGCAACATTATAAAAGTATGTATAGAAAAGTCGTAGTCACGGAAACTACCCTCCAGTTCAAATTTGTTGCTTTCGAATTGAACCATTGGGTTCATTTTCCATGACAACAATATTTTATTGATGTCTGAGAGTGAATTTGTAGCTAACTTTGTCATTCAGTTCAATTCAATTAATTTCATTGTTGCAGTAGTGTGTTGGTAGTTAAACCTTTGACAAGAATACTTTTTCCTAAAGCCGTCCGCGGTTGCACAATTACGACTAGGGATCTGTGCCTATTAACATACCGGTATCTAATGTCTCCTCTCACAGTATTAATAACATATCTACTACACCTTCTGAGGTAAGAGAACTTATAAATAATCTTCAATCTAGTCGTGCGACTGGCCCAGATGGTATTGGAGCTATATTTCTTAAAAATTGTTCCTCTGTTTTGTCTCAACCTTTGGCTGTCATATTAAACAAGATTTTTATGACAGGTAATTTTCCATCTGCCTGGAAACAGGCAAATGTCATACCATTGTTTAAAGCAGGAGACAAAACATCTGTGAAATGCTATAGACCAATATCAATTCTTCCGATTCTGTCTGCCATATGTGAAAGAATTGTCCATCATCGTCTCTTGGCCCACACTCTTCCACTTCTTTCGCCTGAACAACACGGATTTCTCCCTAACTGTTCATGTCTCACCAATCTTGCAGTCCTCCAACATCATGCCACTAATGCCCTGGAAAACCGATCCCAGCTGGACGTTGCCTACATTGATATTGCAAAGGCATTTGATTCTGTAAGCCACAAACACCTTCTTTACAAGATCAAAGAGCGTTTTGGTGTGAGTGGTAATTTCCTTAAGCTCATTGAGAATTTTCTTACAGATCGAAAGCAACGTGTAATTATTACGGTTCATCTTCCTCTTGGTTACCAGTGCTATCTGGTGTCCCTCAAGGCAGTGTATTGGGCCCTCTCCTTTTCGTGTTGTTTGTAGACGATCTTGTAGACAGACTTAAACCGTTTGCTTGTGATTTTCTGTTGTACGCTGACGATTGTAAAATTTTTTAAATTGTGTCGAAATTATGTGATGCAATCGTTCTTCAAGATGCATTAACAGCGTTTTCTCAGTGGTGTTTGGATTGGCTTCTCCGTCCTAATCCTGATAAGTGCTCATTGTTAACAATTTCATTGCGGAAAATCCCATTAGTCTGTAATTATAATTTGTCGGGGCAAGTCATTCAGCGAGTTTCTAAAATGAAAGATCTTGGCGTCATTATAGATTCAAAATTCCTTTTCATTGAGCACATTTCTAAAATAACTTCAAAAGCCATGTCCCTATTGGGTTTATTATATAGGTTCACTGATATTCGTGACCCAACTGCTCTAAAATCATATTTCACGGGCTGTGTTTTACCTGTGATTGAGTACTGTACTCCAATTTGGGCATTATCAGCTGATACCAACATTAAAAAATTAGATAGAGTACTTTCATTTTTCTGTGCAATTGTACGTCATCGTGTCCCAGCTTTTAATGCCTGGTCTCGTCAACAAATTATGAGTGAACTTTTCATGACAGATCTAGCCACTCGAAGAAAACGCTATGACATGTCCTTCTTGCACCGTATCATCAATGGCATTTTCCGGTCCACCAGTCTTGTCTCCATGTTTCCACTTCATGTTCCATCCCGCTTTACTAGGCTTACGCACCTTTTCCATGTAACTAGACCTAGACTTTCTATTACCCGTAGATCAATCACCTTTCGTTTACCTTCCTTTTATAATAATTTACCTAATTTACCAAAGTTCGACATATTCTCTGATTTTAATACTTTCAAAAAATCAATCCGTGATTGGACTGCAGTTGATGGTCATTAGCATTTCCCCCTCTATTCTTTCAAACATTTTTTTACTCTTATGTTTGTTGCACTTATAATTTTGATATACTATTTGTTTATTGTTAATTAATATTTTTAATTGTTTGTTAATTTGTAGGTTTATTAATTGTAATTTTAATTTTTACTTATTTATATATTTTTTAGGATTGTCTATGTAAAATGGTACTTGTGCTGTACGAGACTCTTATATAAATAAATAAATAAGTGTATGGCTCTACGAGGACGTAGGTTTGAATCCCGTATAAGTTCCTTCAGGTCCGCAACCGTCCTTCATCGTCTTCTATCACCACCACGTATCTAATAATAGCCTTAGTGCGTTAATATGCAGCAGAAATCATTACTTCCCCCTAAGCAGAATTTTTATCCAAGGTTAAACCAAAGAAAATCGCACGCACTTTGATCGAATTGGGTTACCCGAATCCGAGGGTCTGTAACCACATCCATATTTTACTACCCGATGTCATCCCTAGTAAATAGTGGCAATAATGGTGTTGTGCATTATGAAGGCAAACAATAAAATATGTCTCAATTTGGTTATTTTGGTTTATTGCAATTTTTGTTATTATTTTGGTTTTGTTGCATTTTTCCAAAATACAAATGCCTCAAGTTATTTGTCAAAATAATGTTTGTGGACCTTCTATCCTTCATAGATCATAGGATCTGACAATCTCACTCATGCTGTAGCAATAAGCACAAGTTTAAATATACAATCCTGAAGGTTTCAACTTCTCACTCCTTGGGACAACTCTTGCACCATCCATCACCGATTCTGGCATCTTTGCTCTAGCTAGACCGTATACTAGTTATGTCTTCTCGATATGTGTGTGTTGTGTTATGGTGAGTGAATTAAACCTTCATAAAGGTATATTATAAATAAAGTGATGCACATAATATGAATTTATATGTTGAGTACATCAAAACTTATACGTACTATTACGATTCCATGGAAAGAATGAAACAAATTAGTTTACGGTTTGGTACAAAATAATTTGAAATATAAGTAGGAATGCTTTTATCTGAAACGTAATATTAATTTACCATCAATAAATGCAAGGCAGACACTGAGAACTAAGTCGATCAATGTGTACTTTTAATTTTGTGTGTACTACTCGTAGTAGCCGAGTAGCGTATCTAATCAGCGGTCTGATTCTGTAAAATCGTTATGGAAGATAACGATCGTTATCCGGCACTTTAGCGACACTTTTGCGTGTCGACTGATTCTGTAAAAATGATAGCGATCGCTATGATAACGAGAATGAAAAAGGAGTCGCTATGCTATGCTATCAAGATACGATAAATGGCGGCCATAGCGACTATTTTACAGAATCAGGTCGATAACGATAATTTATAACGATTGATATTTCATAAACCGCTATCGCTATCATGCGACTATTTTACAGAATCGCACTGCAGTGGTCACTTTGTAAACTCATCTCACCCTGCTGATTTCAACACATATAATATTATTAAATATAAAGTATATATTAACTACATTATTAACTTAAGCATACAAGAAGCTACAAGAAACTTGATTCCAAATATAAAAAGAGTGAGTGAAATCAAAATCTTGTGAATGTGGTCTCTTCACTTGAAATCTAGATTTGATACAACTACGACTACGAGCAGCCTTGTCTCTTGGTAACAATAGTTGGTTACTGGAGGCCAAGTCTTGAGACCACTCGTTTCGAGTCGAGAAGTGAGTCGAGTCGCTTATTCTATGTCACCGGTGACTTGGGGTAAACGATAATCGGTAGTCTTGGGACCATTTTCACGGCTTGAGGCTCCGCCCCCAACAATCTCATAGTGACCAATAGAAAACTTTGTTACAAAATAAAATCGATCAAAATCACAGCTAGTTAGATTGGAAATAATCGATCTCTTTATTATGAAAGCTGTGCTATTTTGTTTTTGTATTGTTGTTTTGTTGTTGTTTTTGAAAGGTAGGCCTAGATATCCAATGTCAGATAATTTTTTAAATGTACATATTTAATTTAAACTTGGTGTTTGATCAATTTGGAAAGGGGTGATGCATGTCTTAATACGGGTACGTTAATTTGCTGGTTGCTAGCTCACCGTGTTACTTCTATAATTGCATTTACAACGTTCAACTGGATTGATATGTCACAATTTATAACTACCAAATCAATAACAAACTATTTTGATCGTCTCAAATCGACAAAGTTCACAAGTCACCACCAAATACCTCGTGGTTTGAAACGTGAAAAAACATTCGTTCCAAGTCACCGTGCGACTCGTGAACTTGTCCCCAAGACTACCGATTTGGCGATTTTGAGCGACTTGGAGGAATTTTTTGGACATAGGAAACCACAAAACTACATGTTTTGTTTTCCAGATCCCCGTTCCTTAGTTTCCTCTGTGTCTGTGATAGTATTATAAACTATACCCTAACAATAGACAATAGACAAAGAGTAAAATTGAAATACTAAAGGCAATTACTATAGTATAGACTTTAGAGCTTAGTTGATATAAAAATTTAAATGTGTTGTTCATTTTGAATACCTACTAATTTATAGAGATGTAGGCTATGCAAGTACTGTACCCAAATTGGGATGCATCTATTCAAACTTTTGAAAAATAAACAGGATATCAAACTTTTGCACTATCTGCGGTAGTCTTTTCAATTTCAGTCTTATTACACGGGAGGAGTAATTAATAATTATGATTACAATAATTATATTGTTTTTTTAGGTAGGCCTAATAATGCTTCTGCTATGCAACATGCATTCCTAACAAGATTCTAACCTGGAATGCACTAGTAGACACACTACTACTATGTCATATTGAAGTTTATGAAATCAGTGACTAATTGACAAATCTCTGTACTGGTACTGGTACTAGGTGTGTGTACGTACACCAATTACGGTAAAGTGTATGTTTAGTGCTTCTATTTTACCATTAAAATATTAGTGTGAATAGTGGTAATCAATATATAAATAAGTCTTATCATTAATCATTAATCAGTCAAACCACACAAAACCTAAAAAAACTCAGTACCTACCTACAATGCAACTATGAAACAACACCCCCAAATAAAAAAAGTTAGTCATGCAATCCATTACTTAAAAAATCCTGACCAGGGAATGAACCTGGGTCTCCTACTTGCCAGGCAGACTAAGGAGGACAATCCAGTTGTTATTAATTATTAATTATGTTACTAAACCTGATGGACTAGTACAGTAATTAAAATAACATATGCCCGGCAGCAAGAGACCTGGGTTCAATATCCGTTAGGGATTGATTGAATTGCATTCTAAACAGGCCTAACTACTTCCAGTCCACTCAAAGGAGTGAACGTCTCAATTAACAAAATCTTGGAATACTTCCAAGAAAGTTGGCGATTCCATTTCGTTAAATTGTATAAATAAATTTATTCCTACAGCTCCTAGATCTTAAAACGTTCCTCATCGCAACTCTTACGCTGCCCGTGACGTTTGAGCGGTGCGACTTGCAGAGATGGCAGTGGGAAGTGCAGAGACGACGCGCGACCGGCCTCACTCCATCTCGAACAGCGTTGCGAACACCTCGTGGATCTCTCGTATCATGTCGGAGGTGAGCGTGCTGCGGCCGAGCTTGTGGAACGCCCGCATGTTGCACTCCCGCGTCAGACGGCACGCCGCGTACGAAGCAACCACCCCAGCCGGTATGTCACCTCGCTCCCACTTGTGCCTGATCTGTGCCAGTCAGTTAGTTTATTTTTAAATTATCTGTTGTTCATTATCAACAAAATATTAATATTGATAGGCCAAGCTCATATATATACAGTAGTTGTTCTGCAGCAAGTATGCCGATGCGCGCCGCCTCAGCGGGCCAATGAGCGATCAGTATTTTAAATTGGGGACCGCTGATCTGCAATCCACCCGCTGGTGACGTCAGCATCAGCTTAGTTGCTTCAGAACAACTATAGCTCCTAATCCTTTTGCAACAAACAATCACGAATTTCTTAGCAAAATTATTGAAAATAGCTCTAATGAACCAGCAAGTGCTGTCAAGTACTAGAAAACAATTAAGTTAATCATGAAGCTTTGCTACTTCATGGTTCTTCCAAATTTTGATATTATATTGACGCTATATGTTGAAGTCATGGGGTCCCGATTTTCTACTATATAAGTCACAATTTATTTAACTACGGTAATATTTACTATACTCAAACCGTAATTACTTGTCCCAGTACCTGAGCGAGACTCTTCTTTTAATTACATCCGCTCCGGCTGGCAGTCAATGGATAATCCCTAGAAAATACTGGTAATTCAAATACCCTAGTGAAGCAGTCAATTAAATCACACTTTTTATAAACCAAATTTTTATAAAATACTTACTTGAAATCGTGTTTAGATGACATATTGTAAATTGACGAATCGGTTTTTGTTTTTCTTGTAGCTCAATTTTTAGCCACTTTTATTCAGTCCACATTGCAAAAATAAATGGCTCAAAATTGAGCTATAAGAAAAACAAAAAAGCGGTAGGCCTAAAAATGTATTATCTGTCAGCTTAACACAATTTCAAGTACTTTTTTTATAACTAGGAAACGCTTAAGTCCCGCCGCGTTGTTGGATGAGCGTAATTGGTGCATTGAGCTGCCATGTGTTATGCGGATTTTCTGTTGTTCTGTGAAAAAATCATTAGCTACTAAGTTGAAGATTTAAAAAAAAATTAAATTAAATTAAATGAAAAATTAGGTAACTTAAGTTTTAATTTTTTTAATTAATTGTAATTTTAAAAAAAGAAAAAATCGTAATATTGAAATTTTCATA
This sequence comes from Sweltsa coloradensis, assembly GCA_024449915.1. Lineage (NCBI taxonomy): Eukaryota > Metazoa > Arthropoda > Insecta > Plecoptera > Chloroperlidae > Sweltsa > Sweltsa coloradensis. The sequence goes on along the minus strand of JAMZAV010000122.1, from coordinate 881,109 downwards.
AGAAATAATTATTCGATTGCGCACAAATTTTACACAAATATATGAATTTATAAAATTAAGGTTCTGTGAAAAAATCATTACAATCGGTTAAAGCATGTAGGTGTTATAAGTCGAAGAAAGTTTTTAAAAATCGAAAAAAAATCGTAAAATTGCGTTTTTTATGAGAAAAAATTTCCCGATTGCGCTCAAAAACGTGGCAGTTCTAAGTTCAGAGATTTCGAAGGCCTCCATGAAATTTCATCGCAATCGGAGTATCGGTTTAGCCGGAATCGTGTTAACAGACACACAAAAATACAGAAAGAAAGAAAGAAAAAAAAAAACATTCCGGATTTTTTTCTCCAGTGTAGTGAAATGGAATCTTCGCTTCGCTCGCTACGCTCATCCAAAAATATAGGCCTAGTTAATAAAAAGTGTGATTTTATTGACAACCTACCTACTTCATTCAATATTTGAATTACCAGTATTTCCTAGGGATTATTCATTGACCGCAAGCCAGGGCGGAAGTAATTAAAAGAAGGGTCTTGCTCAGGTACTGGGACAAGTAACCCACGGTTTGAGTATGGTAGGGCTAGCCTACATTAGAACTGAAAAGTGATTTGTGTTAGAGCAGGGTAGGTCTACGAAAGATCAGTTATTTAAACGTGTTTTGGCGGAAAATTTGAAAGGAATGTAACTTGAAATGCACTTAAATATAGACCTACTTAAATAAAACAGAGTAGGGCTACACCGCTAGGCCTACAGTGATCCAGAACTAATATAGGGCCTAGGCCAAGTAGTAAAGCAATATTTCTGACGGATTTGTTAGTGTGTAAATTTAAGATATATTCATAAGAAATCAAATCAAATTTGAATTAGGCCTTCTATCTAACACTAGCTGCTCTGCTGCCATCCAGGCACCCATAATGTTAACAAGTCCTAATCCGAGTCGTGTTTGTAAACCTATGTAGCCTAGACGAAGGCGGGTCAGTACCGATTTTCAACTGTATGTTCTGTGTTCCGCCACACTTCCAGGAGCGATGCACTTTTGTCCCGCATTTCCAAAAATGCAAAATCTCAGTTTTTGAATTTTTCAAACTTTGCACTTAGGCCTAAGCCTACTACCTTTCATCCATTTCTCAGTCAATAAATGCACAAGTCCGCGGTCAGCGAGAGCTCAATTGCATTAATAATGCATTATTAATTTACCCATTTTTGTTCAAATATAGGCCTAGCTTACCAAAGTGTTAAAGTAAAATGTGTTTAAATACCATTAGGTATTGTAGTAGGCAGCCTAATTCTATTTCGGTGGATCCCAACATTGAAGAAGTAAAATCCACATTTCATTTTGTTCAAACATTTGTTCAAAAAAACGAGTAGGGCCTTCCTTAACAGATTAAGTTCAAACGCAAAGAAAATCTAAATCCAAATTGGCCTACCAGCACGTTAGGTAGGCATAGTCCTATGTTAGGACTATAACTTAACAGTCCTACTCCTAAGCCCTATAACCGAATAATAACGGATAATTCACAAACAAAACATCGCGGGATTTACCTGTTAGAAAGTAGAAACCCTCATGGAGGATTTAGTACGATGTGGTCTACATCCTACACTTGTGCAGGTAGGCTACAGTTCTACCCATAATGTAGTACCCGGTAAAACGTATTTACAAGAGGCTTACCTGAGCAGCGATTGCCCAGCCGTAGAACGTCCCGAGGCTGCCCGACAACAAGTCCCCTTGACCTCCGCAGCGTCGCCCACTCCCGGCTGCTGAGCACATGAAACTTTCTTCTCCGGTTGCGATCACATCCGAGGCACCTGAGGAAGAGTAAGTTATTGAAATACCTGCCTGTTTCTTGTTTGAAGTTTTCACAACAAAATGTCGACACAAAACATAGGGCCAGGTAGTGCATATTTGTGCATCCCAGCACAATTCCAGATATAGGCCCTAGGTCCCATTTGTGCTATCTAGACTAGTAGGGCCTACCTATCTAGGCCAGCTCCAGTAGTGTCTCCCCACAGTGCAAGTTATGCAGTTTTAGGGGCCCCGCGACCTAGGGCCCCCCTCGACAACCCCCAAAATTGTAAAAAACTAATGTTTGAAACCCCCAAACTGGGTATTGCAGAAAAGAAGTGCGGGGAACGCCCCATGTCGATCGAATTTTAAAAGGATACAATAGGTATTTTTTTTTTACGTTGCCAAGGAGTCAAGGGGTGCAGTTATCAGTAAGAATCTAACTAGGCCTCTAAAATAAGTGACGCGAGATTGGTTTATGAATAAAAAAAAAGCATTATGACTTAGGCCTACCCCATAATGAAAAGATGTAATTAGGCAAAAAATGTTTAGTCTATTTCCTTTTTAGTTTGGCAAAAAAAATATGCGGTTTTTTCCCCCTTGTTGTGGAATCAACTTTGGTTCATTTAAAAACGGTTACAATTTTTTTTTTGGTTAGCTTTAGCCCCTGTAAATGTTTTCAGCATTTCTTTTTTCATTTCATTTCATTTTATTAGTCATCAATTTTAGCATCATATGCTTTACACAATTAAAAGGGTAGGGAGTATTGATGTTGTCCATTTTGGGGTAAAAAAAGTAAAATCCAATACATTAAAAAAGTATTTAAAAAATTTACCTTAAGGTATATAAAGTATCTAGGACCATTCTATAGCTCTTTAAAAATAACCCTTTCACAGAGTCTAAAATATAAATAAACAGGAAAAATCACTGAATATCGTCACCAATAAAACCAGAATAAACTCATAATTTTTTATTTGCAGAATGCAGGTGCAGCTCAAACTGCAAATCAGTTACTAAATATTTTGTGCTAAAATTTTATTACTAAAATATTCTGAGGGCGAATAAAACCCATTCCAGCAGCCAGGTTTTTCATTTTTAAAATTTAAAACGTGTCTCCTAAGCTTCCTTTAAGTAGCCAGGGGGGGTGGTTGACTTTTTCCTCCCAGCCTAGTGGATCATTATCAGACAACCTTAGCCTACTTTTTCTGGTAAAGGTGCCCCCCTTCTTTTTCTTTGGGGGGGTGTACATCACTTTTTCTGTAAAAAACAGGGGTTTTATCATTACAAAAACTGCCATTTCCTTATAAGATTTGTTACGGGAGTACCCCTGGGGTTCAAAAAAGCCTCCCTGCTGATCCTTTTTGGGGTAAGTTGGCCAAAATTTTCTAATAGCCTTTTTTGAAAACCCCAAAAAAACAGCTAATCCGAGGAGGCATTACCCCAAAAACAGGATTCCTATTGAATAAAAGATGGAAAATAAAAAAATACACCTTTTTTGCAGTACTCTGGTAACTCTTTACAATTTTCCCTCAAAAAAAAACACGCTGAATTGTCTACCACACAAGTTCTAAAGTGCTGACCCATTTTAGTCGAATTACTTTAAAACCCAGAAACATTGCATGATCTGCAATTCCAATATTTCCCTCCCGTTCTTTTTACCATCGTACGGCTCCCAATTGCCTGGAATTTCATCAACTGCTTTTTTAGCACTTTTAATTTAAGCTTGTTGGAAACCATTCTATTAACTCTCTCAGTTGATAAAAAATTTTGTTTTTGAGACCCATTTTACACAGAGCCGAATAATAATACTAGCATCATCTGCATATAGAACCACCAAGCACCCAGAGGCAAGTTGGTGGGAAAGGGTCATTATGTAAAGAAAAAAAACCCCGGCCCACCACCGACCCTTGTGGAACAATGTTTAAAAGTCTCCATTAGAGTGCGTTATTTTTTCCCCCTTGCCAAGGGCCCACCCCTGTTTCCTATTACAAAGTACGAGGTTCCCCAGCCAGTGTGACATCTCTAACCCCCAAAATGTCAAATTTTGCGAAGTAGAATTTCGGGGTTTGATTGTACGAAACCCTTCGATAGACACAATAAGGGGCCCCTTTTATTTCCCTTTCTCTAAAGAGCCCCTTGGATGATGTGTAAGTTGAAAGGTTGCCCATTTTTGGAATATCCAGCTTAAATCCGTGTTGGCATTCAGACAGAAAATTCCATCTCCAGGAAGGCATCGGTTGTTTAAGAAACAAATTTTTCTAACCTTTTGGGAAAAATTTTGGGATCAGCGACACGGGTCTATAGCGGCCCTCTCCTGCACTTTTCCCTTTTTAAAAAGTGGTATCACTGTGAAAAATTTCCAACTTTCCGGAAAGTCCCGAAAGAATGAGGAATTGCAGATAGCTGAGAGGTTCAGCTATGACCGCACCACATCGGCGAATAAAAAAAACGGGCACCCCACCCACCCCCCTGACCTCTTTGATTTTAAATCTTTATTACTGGGGAACTTCGTTTAAAGCTAACAGGCCCTTTAAACACATCTTAGAATGCGCCCGACACCTTTCCCCTTTCTTTGCTGGCAAAATGCCTCAACAGTTCGCCTTTGGATCAATTTAAATTTTCACAAATCTGTGAAATAATCTTGAACAAATTTTTACCTTATTTGCATCTTATTTCCCTTTCCTTTAATTTTTCCCGAACAAGGGATCGGGTTTCCTTTCCCCTTTCCCTTTCCGCAAGTGCTTTTACCACCCCCAGTAGCTTTTCTTTTTTTTTAGTTTCCCCCCTCTGCCTGTGGTATGTGCCTTTTTTGGGCCCTCCCGGGGTCCTTATTAACCTCTTTTTGAAAAGCTGGGAAGCGCTCAAGAAAATGGGGGGCACTGGTTTACTTTTTTTGTTGGAAAAAATTTCCTTTTCTTGACATTCCTCTTATTTTTATCCCCTTTGCCACCCCCTCCGCCCAGATTTTACTAAAATTTTCTGAGCGGGGGAAACTTTTATTGAAAAGTGATAAAAAAAAAAAAAATTTTTAGAAATCTATATTTTCCCATCAGTATCCGGAAAACCTATCTATCCCCGCTCCGTCCGTATCCCTTTAATTTTTCCCATGAAATTAATGATGCTCTCCTCCCCTTAAATTGCCCACTCCCGCTATAGCCCCCCCTTTATCGTTTAGCTTGGCCCAAAAAAAACACAACAAATAACCCAAAACTTTTGGAGCCTGGCGAAAGTTTTAAAAGACAAAAAACACACAGGAAACGGTTTGGGGGGGAAAAACCGAAAAATTTTAAACCCAAAAACCAGCTTTTTTTATTTAAGAATCCCGTTAAAATACCCTTTATTTAAAGGTTTTTTTTACCATCTTTAAAGAGATTTGAAACGTTTTAATTGGAAAAAACAGGCCAAAGTTGGGGTTGGGTTTTTTGAATAAATTAAATTAATTATTTATTTTTAAAAATTTTTATATTTTTAAATAAAATAAATTTTTATTTAAAATGCCACCAAAAAATACCGTCCTCCCCTTTTTGTTCCTTTTTTGAAAAAGCCAAAATAATTTTAAAACCAAAAAACCGTCCTCCCAAACCCCGCTTTTAACCGTTTCTGGGAAAAAAATAAAACCAGACTTTTTTTGGATTGTTTTCCACCCCGGTTTTTCCCCCCCCTTGCCGTGTTGTATGCCATCCCAAAAATTCTGGGGTGGGTTTTGGCAAAATAGAATCCCTGGGATACCCGGAATGGGATTTCCACCTCCCGGTTGAAAATTTAAACCCTTCCCATTTTCCCCCTTTCCTGGGTGTTTCTCAACTCTTCCAGGTCCCTTGAAATAAATTTTGAAAAATCTTTTGCAATGAACTGTCCTAGGAAGAGACCCCCCCTTCGGTTGAGATGGATCCATTTTTAGCCGATTCCCATTTAAAAAACCCTGGCATTCGGATCTAAGAAGCTCACTCTCTTGTATGATTACACACCCATTCAATCCCTCATTAACCTCTCAATATATTCATCGGAGCAATCATTCCGATACACAAGCCCATTAATTATGAGGTGCGAAATCTCGCAATGGTCCGTCCCTTTAAATCATCAACTAACAAAGCGAGTCTCTCCATCACAGTATATCACTTCTGTCTAATGTGTGACTGGGACTTTAAATGTTCAGATTTTTTTCAATGATGTAAGTTGCGCTGTGCGAACACTGCCATTAGGCCTGTATCAAATTTCTCCAGTGAACCACACTTCAACTCCATTCCTTGGAAATTTTCAGTCCTTGTGATTTCAATGGACCTAAAGTTGTCACTCTACAACAAGATGAACACCCAATTTATCGGACTTATTTTACATACAATCCATGGAAAAGTTTTTTTCTTCTCGTCCCACATAGCAGCAGTCCAAATTTCTGTTATTCGGACTTGAAATTATCGCTAGAATTGTCGCTAGCTAAATTATCTTCTTTCTGAGTCACTTCACTCTTTAGCACGTTCACTCTGGTTCGCTACTAACACTAAAGCCAACACTATTATTTTCTTCAGTGACAGTAAGGTTGTAAGAAAATACGTCCATGCATGTTTGTTTTCGTTTCGTACTCGTTTTTAAACTCAAACACAATACGTACCGCACCGGTAGCCGAAGAAAAATGTTGATGCTGCTTGAAAGTAAGTCGCGACACCACTGAGAAAAACGAACACATTCCCATCCCCACCCCCTCATTTGTTGGACATTGCAAGACCTATAGAGACAACCATACCCTCTGCTCTGTTGCTAACTTTTCTTCTAGAAACATTCTTGGGATTTGAGTGGTGAAGTGCCCCACCAGGGTTCCCACTTTTTTTTTTTAGAATCAATTTCCCTGACTTTTCCAGTTTTTCCAGGTCTAGTTTTGCTTAATTCCAGGTGTGATACACGCCCAAAAATAGCTTACCGAGAACGCAGCACCTCCTCGATACGCTCTAAAATTTATTTCCCCGTACTTCATCAGGACGGAACTTCGTTTCATGGGCCCGCCCGCAAAATTTCTACAGGGGATCCCGTAACAGAAACACACATAGGCTACATAGGCTAAGTGTTGAATTCAGGTTTTTCATCCCGGGTGGGCTAGGCCCTATATAATACCCCGGGGGTATTATATAGGGACCAAGTATGGGGGGTTTGGGGGGCCTCTCCCCAAACAATAGCGCCGCAGGCGAAAATTTTGAAAATCGGGTTTTTAAAGTACGTTTGGTGCGTTTTAGAAAAAAGTTGTGGGTTGAATGCAATACCAAAATAATGTAGTTTTTGTGTTATTGTGTTGTGGACGCTTTACTAAATATCAGGTAGATTTCACCTTCAAGCTGCTAGATTCCTAAAATGGTTATTTTAGCAACAAAAACAAATGATTGATTTTTTTTTAAAATTCTGACTTTGGAGTCGGGAAAACATTTTTACAAATTCGGTGACTATATATGTTTTTTGAGTGAACCAAATAGAACTAAGCTTAGATTTAAATAAATTCCCATTTTCCCTGACTTTTCCAGGTTTTTGAATTTTTTGCTCAATTCCCTGACTATTCCCTGACATTTTGACCCATATTTTCAATTCCATGACATTTCCAGGTTTTCCAGGTTTTCCAGGTCGGTGGGAACCCTGCACACATATTTCCAAGAATGTGAACAATGCCCATTGACCAGCGAGGCTTGATTGAACAAAGCACGCATCAAATAGGTAACTTAAACAAAGGGGCATAAATATTATTTCAATTTACAGTATTTTCTAGCATAGGCCCTAAATATTCATTTTTGTATATTTTGGGAACACATTTGAACATTAAAATACTAAAAAAGAAGAGGGATGTCGTTCCAACACAAAAAAAGGTCCGGCGCGTTCTGGCCCCAATACACCACTGGTAGCCCTAGAAAAGAAAGAATAAGAAAGAATTCACAGATTTCTCATATTTGATTTCCCAATGGTCGAATCACTCTCACAAAAGTATGCAAATAGTATCATAGGCTAGGCCTATATAATTTTTTCCCCATTATTCTGAAGAATAATATGTTGTAGTGTAAGTAGCCTATGATAATTTTTAAGAACAAGAGTCGTTTTTGCGTCCCGACGCTTTGAACACGGACGATGTTTATTTTTTCATCTTCCGCAACGGCATATTGTAATGGATATCTCAAAAACTATTTAACCGATCGATCTGAATTTTATTGCAATGTTTTAACTGTTAAATTTCCATCCGCTATCTGCAATTTGGCAGGCGTATCGACGCGGTCTTAACATCTAACTTTTAAAGGCCTATGCTTCTTGGGCAAACATAATAAAATATTACTCTACCTTTGTGCACCACAACAACATCTGGACCAAGAGTGCCCGCAAGCTTCGATACGTTGCTGGGCTCAGGGTTTGGAGTTGGTTCCCAGTTCTCATTCAAGACGGCTTTCGCTAGACGCGAGAATTCCATTGCATTTGGCGTAACAATTATACCACTCGGGTAATCTTGAATCACTTCCGGATGTAATGTGACCAAAAACAAACCATCCGCATCGATGACGAGTGGAAGTGGATTGCTCTGTTCCCGACTAAACTGTATTATTGACGTCACTGCCTTTAGAATCTTGGGTTCACGGCCCAAACCAGGACCAATCACCAACACATGTAAACGAGATAGCCATGGTGTAATAAGATTAACTGCGTTGTCTTCATCCAAGAATGGGTGAACAATCAGTTCGGGACTGTATGACTTGATGACCGGGGCCGCGGACTTTTGACAGAACACGTGAGCAAGATCGCAGCCCACTTTCATTGCTGCTATCGCTGAAAAGTATGGAGCACCAGTGTATTCGATTGAGCCTCCTATTACTCCAATTCGACCAGCAGCACCCTTGTGTCGATTTTTTGACATCTTTGGCACCACTTTGATTGCTTCCTGAAGTAACATGGTATCCATCTGTGCTCCTCCCGCCGACATAATGTTTGTATGTTTATTTGAACTGTTTAGCCGTAAAGAAATATACCTCAAATAATGTTTAGTTAGGCTTACTGTGTAAACCGAAGTCTTTCTCCAACTAGTCAACATAACCTAGAAAAGATTACATCTGCCAACCTAAGCTCTAGGCCGACGTCCAAACGAAGGACCTAGCTAAGTCTAGAACCTATACTTACAATGAACAGAAAACGAGTGACTTTTCCATTTATACTACCGACTTATACCCAAGTTTTTCAACTAGTATTTAATTACACGGTCACTGGTTTTGCTACTTCACCCAAAACACTCCGGTTGCCGATTGCCCGCTGGCACATGGCCAGCTGGGACTACGCCCAGTGTCGCCAACGGCCAACCATTTGGAATGTTAACTACTTATCGCATGTCAAGAAAGATTTATTTGTTACTTTAATTCTTCTTCCAGAATGATAGCTGGAGACAAGTTACCTATTGAACAATTGAAGAAAAACTCATAATGTATATATTTAATTAACTAATTATAATATACAGACTAAACCCAAACTTCATCTCCATTCACCCGCAGGTGTTGGTTACAGTGCTGTTAAAAAATACATTTTTTTAAATTTGTGTGGCAGTCACCATGACGGCAGAGTGCCTATACTCAACAAGTAGCTGTAAAAGTGTAAATAGGCCTAATGTAAAGTAAATCAATTTTACATTTTTTAGGATATTTTAGGAAATGTGCAGCTGAAAGCTGATTTGAGCTAATAAACACAATTGTTATCTTTTATCTTTCCTAGTCTTATCCCCGGGCAACCCTTCACAACACGACATTATCCCCACCATTGTGTTATGAAGGTATCAGATCCCACAGAACAACCCCCTCCACCCTCACTCTACCATAACTACATAATATTATTATTACTCAGTCATCGAAAGAAGAAATTATGAATGAAACCAAATTATAATACAAATTAATAAAATATACTTTTTTTGCCGTGTACAAGATTTTTAAATAAATAATTGTTTTCTTATTAAACCTTTGAGTATATAACCATGGTTATATACTCAATGATTAAACACTTGAGCGGTCGTCAGTCATTATTCAGATCTAATTGTGTTTAGTGTTTCACGCTACTACAATAACTTAGTCATGAATGTAAACATTTACAAGCGATATTTTCACGAGGATAAACTATTCTATGTATTTATTTATTTATTTATTTAACGTCTATCCTATTTAGTTATAAAAACTAATAAAGGCCCAACGAAGGAGGACAGTGAGTTGGGAAAGGATGTACAAGGGTTGGTGAGGAAAACCTTGGAAAGAACCTTTCAGTCAGAATTGCCGGTGGCTGGTATCGAACCTGCGACGTCCCGAATCACTTTAAAATCGAATTTGAAAAATGTTATTGTGGGACAGTGGGTCCAGTCCAAATAAGTCCAATCGACAAAAGGTCAAATCCAAAATGTCAAATTCGTAATATTTGGGACAAAGTATCGAATTCTTTATTATCAATCGGAATTCAAACGAGCTTAAGTACGAGAACTCCCAAAAGTGGGAGAGAAGCTACTTAATCAACAGATCGTAGAAGATTATTGAAATAAAATAATTCGTCGTGTGATCATAGACAGTACTATTTAAACTCCATGGTGTGGTGATCTTTTTGGTCGCGTTGCCTGGTAGGCTTACCATTAAAAAGGTTCGTTGCATATCCGCGCATTCAAAATGGTGGAGGTGCCGGGTCATGAATTTCTAAACATTCCTGAGGGCTACTTCCCCCTTACCCCCAATAATTAACTAAAACTACAAGTAATCTATAGTATAAAGTATTATCCACAAGCAATTTGGGGCCTCCCCCTATAGAACCATAATGAAAATGTGCTGTGAAAACCCACATGTCCCCCACGTTTGTTTGGTGCAAGTGACGAAATATAATTATTTATTTGACAAAAAAATCGTTCTCCTCGTCTTAATCCAATGCATCATTAGCATAGACTACAACACACAATTATTTGCAAGGCCGAACAAAGAAACATGAACTGTGAACACACACAGAAACGTCCCACAGAAGACGAACAAACTAAAGAGTGTGCCCCATTACGAAAAACATTTGTGAAATAATACACGTTTAAAAAAATATTTTGAACGATTCTTGTTCTAGAATGGGGTGGGTGTGTTCCTATGTATAATCATCGTTGGTCCCAACGTGTCCTGCCTTCATGATTCTTATCGTCTTCCTCCACGTGTGAACGTTATCACCCAACATGTGGTCAACTGTTATCACAATCAACCTTCCCGTGTTTGCTTGCTTGCTTGCTTGCTACTGCAGTCTAGGCCTGCTAGGCCTAGGTCGCACGTGACAACGTTTACTTAAAACTCGGGTTATTCAATTGAGGTGTTCGATGAGCGAGCGAAGCGTCCTAATAAAGTGCGCGACTCCGTGGCTGCCTTAGTTTAGGGGTTTGATTGTGTTACGGTAGCGGTAAGTGGCAATTGACAGGCATAAGTATAAAATAATTGAAACAGTTTACCTACAGTAGGCCTACTTCAACCATTTTTGTTACACTCAGAATCACATGCTCCAGCTCCAACTATTTTGTTTACAACAGACCCATAAAGAATCTGAGCAAAAACATCTTTGCAATAACAAACTCATCATTATAATTACAGATTACAATAACTAGCCAGTCGTACAACCGTGTTGCTAAGCCACAATTGGTTTGGGGTTAACTGAACACGAAATGATGAAACATGCTCACGGACAATCTGCATCAGTTCAGTTGACTTTGTAGAAACGTGTTGTAAGTTGAAAAAATATTACCAGTGGCATTTTACATAAGCCCAAGGATATGTTGGCAATCATGAAATCCCTTCAGTCAGGATTGCCGGTCGTCGATATCGATCCGCCGACCTCCCATATATCAGAGTATCTCGTGTAACGTATCACTCATATCAGCTACCCCTATCGGTGGTTTCTCGCCACCTCTACGTACAGGTACAATACCTCGTCAACTGGGCCTACTACAGTGATCCTAATGTTGTATTAAGCCAATTGTCAACATAGTTTCATGCAAAAAGTATTAAAGAATAAAGATAGACAGACAGGAAGTGTGGGAGGGATTAAACACACCTTATTAAACACGAAGGACATGATCAGAGCAAAAAAATCAAGGATTCTAGGTACATAACTTAAAACGCGTAGATTTTCAAAGAAAGTATTAAAATTGAGAATTTGGGGGAGGGGACTAAAACGACAGCTATGTAATATCTACTTCAGTGGATCTGGCTTCCTCGTGATCCTAACCCTGACCCGGTTCCGCCACTGGGTTACTGAGCCATTCAAGATGGGTCGAGCGTTTGGAGCTCGTCCGGAGGGCCATCAAAGTCCAACTCGCAACCTTCTCGTGGTTTGGCCCGTGAGTAGGGGAGTTTCACTCCCTAAAACTAATGGCGAGCTCTGGGTCGTCTGTGGGAACTTTTCCCTTCCCTTTGACTACCTCCCCGACGGCGACGACAGTGACAACACGGACGGATGATGACACAGACGAAGACGACCACGATGTGGGGGAACCCTTACCCTCCCCATACACCTGTGGCTGGTTCTGACCAGCACGTGCCTGTCCAGTGTCCATCCCTTGTCCCCCCGCGTCGCCCCTTACGTTCCTCCTCTTGGATAGAAGTATACATGGTGGTAACTCATACTTATAGAAGTTGTTTTATCTTGGAGGCGCGAATAATCTTAGCTGTTAAAGCGCCCTTACTATGGTCGTGGGTTCGAATCCAGCATAATAGTTTGAAACTTGCCTTTCTCATCTCAAAAAGATTCAAGATGTTTTTTTTCAATTATATCACTCACTACTCCGTCTTGAATCATCGCATCATTCTTTTTCGAAATTTGAATTATTCCATGATATGCTATTCCTGATTTTTGGCAAACCTAATATTCGTTTGAGTGGAATCGTTATTTTTTAATTTTTCTTTTCTTTTCATTTAATTTTTTCTCTTCCTTTATATTTGATTCCTTTTATACATTTATCTTCATATTTTTAATAAACAAAATGAATTATGTTTCCATAACAGGTTGTTTTAATATTATTATTTCAAACTTTGCTTAATTACATTTCATTATTAATTTGTGTGTGTGCATCTAGGAACTTAACTTTATTTAGTAGACCTTTGTTAATTATTGTTTACAACTGGATAGGAGAGACCATAAATAAACTTATTCGGTAACACCATCGCGTGCTACGCCCATAGAAGACATATGAGACATAGTTATTACTTGTTTCTAATGACACGACTACCGTGTGACCTTGGAGACAGCAAAACAGCGTCTAGGTCACCAGTGCGTGGATATGAAGAGTGAATTCTTCTCGGTTTCATTTTGCAATTCCTTAAATTGACTGGGAAGTGTGAGCAATTAAAATTAAGACAAATTGCCCGCACCACCTCTGTGGTAGTTAACAAAAAATAATGTACTCTTGCACGACACAATAATTATGTTCACTTGCAGCCGAGAATATTTCGTTGTCGAAATCATTTAAAATAAAACTGGTGAAATGCCTGTCATAGAAGTATAGATGAGGTGTTGAGCCTGGCTAGCAAGCACTGAAAGTCCACAGCCCGAGAAACTGGTGATACGTCACCCCCCGACCTGACATGTTGGAACCGGGTGTTTGATTATTATTATTAAAGTAATTTATGGCTAGAATTACCATAGGTATGTTATTGTGCTTTGAATATAATCGGCGCAATGAGAGAGTGGTACATAATAAAGTGGTATTGCGGTGTTGGAGATAATAGGTAGTTCAGTAATAAGATTATATTATATAACCTCACAGGTAACGTAAACAAGTACGCACACTTTGACAATTTGACTGACAGTGTTAGGTCATGAGCCACAGAAGCGTAAAGCATGTCCCGGGTTCGTATCCCACCACCAGCAATCCTGGCTGAAAGTTTGTTCCGAGGTTTTCTTCAGTCGTTATTGCGAATGCAAAGGATTGAGTCCTCTTAAACAGCCCTACGGACAGTTTTTGTTAAATTAGATTAGATTTATATTTTCAATATGGATTGGTGGAAAAGTGATGCACACAGCTTCCCTAAAAAAACATCGAATAGGCGTGTTGAGATATTTTGCAGTTTTTAAAACAGTAAATTCAATCTACAATCAATCAACAATACTAAAAGATTATTATACAAAGAAAACAAAATAAGTTGTTAAACATAAATTACTATCGACATTGTACCCATACTTAAAAGTGGTGCAGTGATGTCCAAAGGCTTACTCGATTTCGGCATTCGCTTGTGACTTAGGAAAAGGTTCGAGGAAAATGCTTCATCACGGATGTTTGTACGTTGTTGTGGCTGGACCTCAGGAATATTTACAGCACTGCCTCCTAGATGAACGAGGAGCCACGACAAACATCTAGGAGGCAGTGATTTACAGTCTCACGAGTTGCTGCATAGCTACCTCTATACATCACTTAGCTACCTCCATCGGTTTAGGAAGCAAGAGCTACAATACAAGTCACGGAATTACTTCAGTGGATCGATGCCTTATGAAAAACATTTGTGTATCAGCTATCAAAAATAACATCGGTCCTCAATATGTTGACTCCTTATATTAACTACAAATATCAACAACAAAGTTCACTGGTAAGAAATTTATAAAGTTTTGATTATATTGTCAAAGATTCGAAGATTCTCAATGCTGTCACAACATAATATATGAAGACAGCCCCTCCTCCCCACACACACTGAAATTTCACAGCATAATAGACCAACACCTTAACATCAATTTATCGACCACGCACTTTCACACGCACACGCACACGCACACGCACACGCACATCCACATCCAATTCAATACAATAATCTTTATATTGCTGCACATTGTATTCATTTGGCAGATGTAATTTCAATGCAAGGCAAAAATTGCGAGGTTGAATATTACAATATCATTCTTACACTTAACCAGTCATGCACAAAAACTTAAATTTAATTTTTCTAACAATAGGTATTGCATGATAATTTTTTTAAATCAATTTTAACACTTACATTTTTTAACACTCTCGTGCATACATGCAAGCTCACACAATAACACATCTGCTGCCATATCGTAACAGCACAATCCCGTGAACATAGGTCATCCACACGACACACGATACGTATTGATACGATTCAATCAGATCAGCTGGAAAATACTAAGGCATTCCAATCCACACAACCGTTATCATCGTCCTCCGCCCAATAAGCAAACACCCCGAAGTGATGAATTATGTAAATACTAAATACCCTCCATCCATATCAATCTAGCTAACCGAGCGAGTGAGGAGGAGAAGATGTAGGCCGGTGATGATGATGGCGCTGCAACAAGTGGGGGTGGTGTCTCCCGCGGTCCGGTCAGTTGACTGCGGATCGCCGTCAGTACGTGGCGCGTGTGAGGCTCTCTCAGCTCGAGGAGGTAGACGTCGTCGTCGTCGTCGAGGTAAGAGGAGATTCACCGAGAGTCGTGATGTTCAACGGGAAGTCGGGCGCCGCCCCGGACGCCGGGTCCAAGACGGAACTGGAGGGTCTGCTGATAGACCCCAGCTCTGGCGGCCGCTTCCAGGTGGCGAAGGTGGACGTGGAGGGGACAAGGATGTGGGGCTGCAGGTGCCCTCGGACCAGGCGTCGTACAACCACCTGTTGACCACGGAGGTGCCGCCCAGGGCTGACCACTACCGGGACCACACGTCCGTCTCCCACGCCTACAGACCCACCCTAGACGAGCTGCACGGGGTCTCCTCGCCCAAGGTACGTATACCGGGAAGATTAACGTTTTAATTTCTAGTGGGCAACCTTCCTAGGGTGAAATGCATGTTCCTCTTCAGGTGTCTTACTAGGTGTGTTGGAGTTAGGACCATTGTGAAGAGATGTCCGAGGGATGATGAAAAGGACTCAATCCCTTGCATTTGCATTAACGACTGAGGAAAACCTCGGAAAAAACCTTCAGTCAGGATTGCCGGTCTCGACGGGATTTGAACCCGGGACCTCCCGAATCAGTCTCGAGCCAAGCACTGTCGGTCCAGTTTTCAATGCATGCTCGTCTTCAGGTGTCTTACTAGGTGTGTTGGACCAATGTGAAGGGATGTCCGAGGGATGATGAAGAGAATTCAATCCCTTGCAATCGCATTAACGACTGAGAAAAACGTCGGAAAATTTTCGAGACAACACTGTCGGTGGGTCATCGGGATGTTATCTCTTTTCTACCTCTTTTCCAACTCCAAGCAAAGAATCCTACACTTCATTACATCCTTCACTCTAAGCTTGACTGCATTGTAAGTAGACAAACAACAAATTTAAACTTAAAAAAAAACTTTTTTGAAAATAGCACAACATATCGTATGCACGGTAAAACAGCTCTAAAACATATAAATGGCTTTTGATTCGTCAAGATGAAAACGACAAGACTAGAAGTGAAATAATGATAGTTTGTATTTCACACACAAGTTACAGGAAACACTACAAAATTATGAAGCTACATAAATAGTTTTGTGTGTCGTGTTTCCAACACTTCCATTGAACTTTAAGGCTATTACATAGCACTCTTCCAGATATTTTTAAAGGAAAAGGAAAATGGCTGAAAGCTGGATGAATGAAAAAGGAAATTGAATAAAAAAATAATAATAAAAAAAACGGGACCATAGTCCCGGTTGGTCGTTATATGCAAATTTTGGGTCAATATGAAAATGAAAGTTCTGGTGCATTTTAATTTTGAGCATGATTTTTTTGTTTAAAGACAGCTTTGTCTCCGGACTGAGTATAAGCTAAATAATTTTCTGAAATAACGTTCGAGGTGCTATTTTTTGTCACATGGTACAAACCGGTGGACGAAAAAATTTTACTTCAAACGTTATTTCAGAAAATTATTTTTCCTTACACTCGGAGCGGAGACAAAGGTGTGATTAAAAAAATATAAAATAAATCATAGTCCAAAATTATAAGTATTTATTCCACCTAGAACTTTCATTTTCTTATCCAAAATTTGCATATAATGGCCAAAATGTAGCTATTGTTACGTTCAAAAAAAAAGTTCCCCTTTCATTCAACCAACTTTCAGCCATTTTCCATTGACTTTCTAAATTTCGGTAAGAGTGCTTTGAATAGCCATTTGATCTAGGATTATCGATAGATACCAATTGGGCTAGTCAAATAAGATTATTAGTATCCCGAAATAATTTCTGCCTTACTGGGGCGAACGTATATTTTAACTGCTGCGGTCAACGGTCTTCAGTGGGAGAAGGCTTCTTCAAAGACTGAAGGCGATAAGAAGCTACTGTTGATTATTTGCAATCATTTGCAGGAGGCAACGCAAGTGATTCTGTTTAAATATAAGTTGGTTGGGTGTTTTATCTGACCCAACCCCTTCTTATGGACACGTTTGGAGATGTTCCCACAGTGTACAGTCTCTAAGGGGCCGGGTTTCTGTACGATTTAACCCTGGGTTAAAACGAATTAAGCAGAGTTAAGTCAAGTGATATTCATATAGGGCCGAACTGTGATTGACAGTGGTAGTAGCCATTAATAACACACATCTTCTCGTAATTGAAATATTGTAAACCTTGAAATTTGGTGGAACCAGGCGGAAAGACTGCTACTGACGCAAAAACCTGAGCAATATAGGTATTTTACTAAAAGATCGAAAAATTGATTCTGAAGAAAAATTTGGTTTTTGAGTTTCTTATTAGTTCCTTAAACACTGTAAGAAGGAATTCAACTATAATTATTTCACCAACAATAATACTGATGATAATATTATGTATAAATAAATTTGAAACTTTCTTCGTGAAATATAAAACAAAATCAATGATTTCGTCAGAATCACTTTTTTATAATGTGTAGCTGTCTTGAGATATTGATAAAACACTGCAATATTATACGACGTTGTTGTGCAATCATAAGCCTCCCTCTTGAGCATAACACAATGCACAAGCACATCAGTACCCCGAGACAATTCACGCTCCTCGTCGGGTGATGGGGCCAGAATAGTTGGGGCTGGGAGTAATGTCCCTTTAGTTAAACAAGAGGTTGTACCAATCGTATTTACTCTATGATACCTTGGAAAAGCTTTCACTCAGGATTGCCAATGCTGGTATCGAACCAGCGACTACTGGAATCAGTCACGCGCGTTACGTATGAGCTATCTCTGTCGGTATGGTAATGAGCTATCATCGGAATGTGTTTGGAAGAGCGTCAGTTTTACAACCAGTATTTCATATAATTGATCGATTAAATCAATGAATATTTATTAATTAAAATACATTTTCCCAAGGTCAAGCGAGTAATTTACAATAACTTATATAGCGTAATGTAGATCTTGATAGAATATAGGTAAATGAGGAGCTAGGATCGTAATGTCGAGAATACCCAAACCTGAACAGTGTCCCCACTACCACTGAAAGAAGATGATGAAGACACGAACTTCAGTCAGTAGGGGATTGTTTTCTAAGAGACGACATGGCTTTTCCTGACGTTGTCTGCTTTGTTTTAAGCTTTATTTTTCCCAAAAATCAAGAAATATAACATTACCATAGTATACAGAAAGTAGATTGACAATATAAGCCGGGGTAAAATGGTGAAATTTGATTTATCCAGGGAATCGAACCAATGTTATTTTCATTTCATTTTCGGTTCGAGGGAAATATATTGACACGTTCTTGATTTCCTGGCAAATGGCAAAACAAAATATATGAAGGCAGTTATAGAAATAATTAATAAATATTAGTCCATTAAAGTGACTTCATTAAATAAAAAAATCAAATGTCGATTGTCAAACGAGCTCGTCGTTAGGTCGTGAAATAATAATTACGAAACAAATCTGTGTGCTCGAGCGGGTCCAGGAGGTTGCCCGATGGTACGAGCGGTAGGCCCCCTCGCGCTCCGGCTCCCGCTATCACAGCGGAGAGCTATTGGATGAGATTGGCGGATGTGTTTCATGAAGATCGCAACCGACGAGCGTTCATTGAGGCTTCCACTGGCCAGATATAGTTGCCAGCTTCCGTCTGCACATTACATAACGCTGCAGCGAGGGTGATCGAGAAGAAAAGTGGCCAATTCGTTAATAATGTGATGCATGTGGTGTGGCCTCCGTCATATCGTGGTGTTCAACGGCTATGGTAACCAAAATCTCGTCCGTTCTTGCAATGAGGTGGGCTGCTCACCATGACTTTTACAACAGCTTTTATCAACAATGGCAAGGAATATGCAAGGGCTGTTTGGCATCTTCTGACTGGGGATACCCTTCAATCAAGCTTGCCACAGGTGAAAATCAAACCCACGACCTCGCAAATAAAGAGTACCGCCCCTTAGCTATTAGTAGAGATACGAACTTTGGCCCGCGCTTTTCGAATTTATTTTCGGGAGAATACGGGCTTTCGGGCCAGTTATTTTGGTGTTTCAGTAGAACCGTTGAGTGACTAATATATAGCTATTAGTCACTCAACGGTAGAACTAAGAAATATACTGTCATAATATACAATCTGTTGTCTAAAACGACGCCGGCAGAGCCTCTGCGAATTTCAAAATCCCCGAGATTTTTAGTCTTCGAAAGAACCGGTCTTCTGGGCTGACTTTCGGGCCGGGCTTCCGGTTTTTCTAAAATTCGCATCTCTAGCTCTTAGCCAAGCTTCTGCTGGTTACTTACATAAACAGAACTGTTACACAGGGAGTAACACAACAGTTTACCCTACGCTACCAATGGTTTGGAATGGAAGGAACATTCAAGGGCTATACTAGTAGGGCTAAATCACATGCTCTCGCCTATGGCTAAAGAAAATCTTGAAAAACTTCAGTCGGGATTGCCGATTGCTAGGGATCGAGCCACGATGGTGTCTTGAATAAGAATGAGATGCGTATTCCGTCATCGGTGCTTTCGCTCGAAGTGGTGTCATAGAAATTGTACAAAATCTGCTCCTAAAAGTTGTTTATTTTTATAACATGAGCTTTCAATTAATTACGTTTTTTATTGCGGTCACACTGTTGAACAACATTCAATATAATTTCTTTGTTTTTTTCTAATACGGTTATAAATGAAATCAATAGGTCGTAAATCTGACTAAAACTAATTGGTATCTAATTTGTTCTGGTCAATTCTATTCATAGTTTTATTTCGATAAAATTATGACAGCAAACTTACAAAACACATCTGGACTAATTTATTTACAGAAACAACTTTGCATTTTTTGCTCTATCATTAATTCATGTAAATTGTCTGACAGTTGGTGGAAGGCGATCTCTTTCGAGAAATCGCATTATTTAAACTATTTCCCACGCGAGAACTGTGTAAAGTTTAAAATTAATTAATAAACGTATTGCCTGTTGTTGATTTGTTTGTAGATGACCCCTGCCATGTTGTCAGTGTTTCAATAACTTCATAGACACACACAGACAATCGCGTAATAGTCGAACTTTATCCTGCAGGGATTTGGGCTACCAAACATTAGGCTTGATTAAATCATCAATATGGTAACTTAATAATATATTTATAGAATCCAATGTGTAATGCAAATGCTAGAAGAAATGAAGTAGGAGGGAGGTAAGAGATCTATTATTTTATAGGATTTCAGGACAAAAATAAGTGCGAATTTATATTATACACTCTCTTTGGAGTTGTTCATATCTGCACTATGTAATGATGAAAAGAATAATTATTATATTAAATAATAATGTTAAATATATTTCACGGAAAGCATTATTTTCAATGATAATCTTTTGTTTTGTCATTGACGGGAGAAGGGAAGAGGGAAATAGTGTGATGCGGTATTTGCAGGTCTTATATTAAGATATTTCGAACTGGAGCCAATACAGGCCATTTGAGGAGCGATGACGCAAATTGCAATATGTCCACTCATAAATTAAAAAATTATATAAATTGCAAAAGCTTCACAAAATCTAGATATAATGATTATAAAAACTTTTTGCTGGTGCAAAATGCAATATCTACCATGCTATTTGATGAGAAACTTGGACTTTTGTTACAAAAAGCAATATGTCCCAGTTAAATGCTAGGTTATTGTAATTGTGTGTTTTGCACATATTGCATTTCGTCGTCGCTCCTCATTATATCTGTCAGCCGATACATATCACGTAACCCATATTGATGCCCATATTAAACAATACTGTGATAAAATCGATATATTACACTCGCTATCATATAGCAATATCATTACAACCAAAGTAAATGTAATGAGTGGATGTTGAATAAATAGATAATTAATGAAAGTAGGATGCAAAATAGCTGACAATCTAATAATAAAGAGCATACATAATATGCTCAATGAAAATTAAAGCATGTTTGTTTTCTAATTTCTCATCGGACTTATTTTCGTTGATTTCTTTCTAAAATTATGGTTTTAAATTTAAATCTCAATAATATACTATAGCCCTATTTATAGATCCCTGTTATTAGATAAATTTAGTTTCAAGTTAGTTGTTATATTGCAGAGCTTATATTTTATTAATATAATAATATTAATATATAATAATAATAATATAATAATATAATATAATAATATGGTAATATTGGAGTAGGCCTATTTATTGTGTAACAACTCGCTCGTTAAATTACCTAACCTACCCTGAATGTATTATGATACCAAGGATTTTAAGAGTTCTAGTTGTTAACTATAGTATAACAAGTTTTTAAACCCCCAATTATTGCAACGAAGTTAAACTGATTTCAACCTACATTTACTACAAAAACAAAACCATAACAATCCAGCTTGAAACACTTATTATAATAACATGGCTATTCGCATATGTTTCGTTTCTTACAAACTATAACCAGTTTTGAGTTCTGCCAACAATAAACATAGTTCATAATGACTTACTGAGTAGAGTCGCTAAAATAATACGTCAGTGTGTCGTATTCGACTAAGAAAAACAGACGTAAACACAGATTCGTTCTGCAAGATTTCAAGCGCAATTGTTTACGAGTGTATAGAGTTTTTGTAAAAATGTCCGCGTGTAATTGCGCGATGACCTTGTCGAAGGCAAAGTTGCAGCCCACCACGCTTCAAGGTGCGATTACTGTGCAGCGTTGTAGATGACGCTTTACTTGCGCTAAACAATCAAAATACGACTTTGAGTTTGAAGGGGTTTGAGAGGCAAGGGTTTCGATCGAGATTGAAAAGTCTCATTCATTCAAAAACATTTTTTTCGTTCAAATCTATTGTGAAATCTTTTACCCTACGAAATGTACAATGATTAACATTCACGCAAATCGAAATTGTATAGCGAGGATATGGCTGTCCATAAGCGTGGGAAATATGATATGACGTATTTTGGAGCCTTCCGTGGTGGCACACGCGATTAGGGCGCTGGTCCGAGGTGTATGGCTCTATGAGGACGTGGGCTTGAATCCCGCAATTTTTTTGTAATTGTCCTTCATCTTCATCTATCACCATCGTCTCGAATAGTCTTAGTGCATTACTATGAGACGTTAAGCATAAAAAATCGTCATCATCACGTGTTTTGGACCTTTTTTAAAACAGTTTGATAATAATGTCATTATCGATTATTGGAAAGTTATTTAACATCTGTTCTCTTGTATGCGTAATACACAATTCACTGATCGGACGCAACGCGCTAAACGCCGAAGAGTAAACACGCCTTCAGGGTCGTGTGGCTGTAAGTTACCTACCTGTCGTACTCGGACACCTAGGAGGTAGAGAGGAGAGCAACTCGTATAACTCAGGAAGTGATGTAATAATTGTTGTAACACGCGGTTACTGAAGGCGCGTAGTAGTTGAAGTGTGTGTGGTTTAAGAGGGGAGAGGGGGGGGGATCTACAACACCTTACTATACCTGATTCACGTCATAAACAAGTCTTGGACGTTGATCAGAAAAAATATGATATTCTATTAAGAGGACAGGAAATGCGTTCATGTTCGCTCGGCCGACTGACACCTCAGTTGTTTACAATGTTGGGTAGTTGTCAAGGAAGCGGAACATAGGGCGCTACAGTAACACATTCTAAAAAATTATTTTTAATAGGCCTAATTAAAAAAATATATTTATATTAAGTTTAAACTTGGCCACATTCTTGGATTGATCCTGGTTGATAAACATGAAACATTGAAAATCTTAACTGTAGGGCTGTCCGTGTATGCTTTATTGACAACTATGTAAAGTATCAGATACGTTGGATTATTACCGGCCGAGCGAATAGCTTTGTGTCAACTGACAAATGTGTCCTATTCCCTCTTAAAGTATCCTCCGATTGCTTGGGAGAAAATACATAGAAAAACATCTTCAGTCATGCTTGCCAGTGGCTGGAATTAAACAGAGAACTTTCTTATATTTCTCGTGGGAAACGTACCCATGCCCTTCTTCATTTGCTTAGCTATGTATTTTGAAGATAATGGGAATGTTAATATAAATGTATTGGGTTCGAATGTCCAAGGTCTGTTTTAGAAGATTCAATCACTAGCATTAAATAAAATTTTGTAAATAACCGTTCAGTAATGGCTTGCCGGTGGCGAGTATCGAACCCTGGACGTCCTTTGCTTGAACTGCCTCTACTTACTAAATCAAGCTTCGCACGCTAGCGCTGAGCCCACTCTATCGGTGGCGTGACCTTTCTGTAGCTCTTCGTTAACAGATTAAGACACTAAAGTTACTTAGGGGTTAAAGTAAAGTAAATGTTTATTTAGCAGATGCTCTATACATACATACTTACACACTGTACACCAACATTGTACCATTATAAATTATACTCAACAATCATTCGTAATCTCTAAAATATATTACGGATTAATGTGTTGACTAATTTTTTTTTATTTATCCTGATTGTTTATGTTACAATGGTTAATGCTTATAATTGTTATGTTTGTTGTAAACTCTGATAACTAAGTAGACAGGCAATATAGGGTGTTTTAAGTTGTTCACAAATAAACATGACACTATGCATTATTATATTAACCCTAAAATTAAACTCTAGTTCTAAATTAAACTCTAAAGACCCTCATACTTTTGTATTGTATTGTATTGTATTGCAAGACACATTATATCAACCTCACTATAATTACATACAATGCATAACCATACTAGATTAATCAAAGTGGGGAAGAATAGTGTTCCAGTGACCATGAAGATGTTTACCTATTCTTGCAAGGAATCTTATTTTAAACTTATTTATATCCTTGCATAATTATAACGTGTGGCTAGGAATCACAATGAACGCCAGAGATTCAGAGAAGCTGATGACTGATGAGCTTAGTGCCGCACGAGTTGACAACTGAATGGAATTAATGTTGTTGTTGGACAAACATTAACAAACTATCTTTGATACGAGACAAGTAGAATGGCCGAGTAACCCGAGTCATCTCATGTTATGTTCAGATTCGAGAGTTTATCTCGAAATTCATCTGGGTACAGACGTGTACATGTAAAAACAATCGTTTTGTTGTAAACGTGCAGCACTATACGAGATATCTACTTTTAGAGAGCAGTCTTGGGCATGTTCCCCCTAAAAGAAACTTTGAAAAGATAAGTTACTTCTAAAAAGGAACTGAAACGTTCCTCGTTCCTCAAAAGGAACTTAGTTCCTTTCACGTTCCTTATACCATCACAATATTTAAATAATATATAAATGATGGGAGTTAATTTATCATTACTTTTATTTATTAAAGTGAGCCCAGGCCATCTGACGGAGGTTTGCGCCATTTTCGAAAACACAAGATGTCACATTGATATTTTTCATACTGCAGTTTACGATATCAGGTACTGGAATTCGACTTGGAATTACGATTGCGAAAGGAACTTTTAAAGGAACGCTAAATTCGTTACAAGTTCCATGAAATAGTAACTTTGACTTACAAAATTCCTGATCAGAAAGGAACGCGTTCCTCCTCAAGACTGCTAGCGTGAGTCACTCAACGCTGCTAGAGAGGAAGTGTTTTAAGGTGAATGTGGTGTAGTGGTTTGGTTTGTCCCTCGTGGAACTCTACATACGAGCTCGGAGCTATCGTACGTCGCTCAGTATGGAGCTACCGGATCTAATTAAAGTTTTAAATAAATAAGCAATAAACAACGATCGATCACCTATGATCTTCTGAATGACCAAAACTATTCTTGCATAATTTTTTAAATTTAAGTACTGAGTATGCCTATAATACGCCCATTACAATAACCTCAGATCAGTAAGGATATTTACTAATTCCCGTTTCGAATATGTGGGTTGTATAGCTGATTTTCCCCCTATTTGCTATACAAATAATGTCTTGTCTAAACATATATTTTGAAATGTTTCTTCTATAATGTCTTGAATGCAATGCATTTTTTCCTTCGATATGACTATCTTACTGGATTGAAATATACTGTATAGGACAAGATGTGGTGATAGATGACGAAGAAGGACGATTACAAAAAAAACATGCTTTATGCGGGATTCGAACCCACAGTCCCGCGGACATAGCTTCGGACCAGCACCCTAATCTATGTGCCACTCGGATGACATCGAACTCACGCCCGGGCGTAGAGCCATACTCTTCGAACCAGCGCCCTAATCGTATGTGCCACTTCCTTCATAAGCGGAATGTGAAATCAAATCTCTGTCAATGTTGATCTTTGACTTCCTCCCTTAATGTTTGTTTTACTGTGCTGACCTCTGAGAACACAAAGGGTCGTGAATCTCAATTGACTCTGCTCATCTGGTATAATTGTGAATAAAATACCAACTGCAAAAATGTCATTTTAATTGCAACAATTAGGACAATAACTTAAGAGTAGTTCATCAAGATGGGTATAAGAAACCCTCCTTAGTTTACTTGCAATTAGCATAGGACAGCTGGAAGGTTAAGATGTAACCGAGCGACACAAAAAACTCTTATCTAAAGTTTAACTTAAATGCACTGGTAGATGCACGAGATGCGCAGTATAGCAACGTCTGCACATGGCAGTTTAAAGGGGCGGGCACCACGGATGAAATAATAACAGTGCTCTTATGTTCGAGAAACATTCCTTGTGTGGAATGAACTAGATTTAACCATTCAAGGCTGTGCGCTGCAAATTAATGTGCAGACGAAAAATATCAGATTTGATGATGATTGCATGAATTTAGTGACCCCTATTGTTATTTATTTGCAGATAGACGACTGTAACCAAATTGATACAGCTGTGAAAATTAATAACAAACAGGCTATGTCGTAAAAAAAAAAAACACAATCATCATAATATAAAGTACCAAATATTGAATGGCATACATCTACATAATATACCTTCAATACCTTCAACAATTTATAACAAAATACTGGATACATATTATAATCCTGAAGCGAAGGTGACCTTCTAATACTATTTGTTTAAAGTACACCACAAACATTTACTTTGAATAATAACTTTCATTTCAAAGTAAGCGTTTATTTACGGCCTGCTATTTAACAATATTTAATAAAACACAATAATTTTGGCCAATTATTGACCCTCAACAAAGATACTGTTCTTTCCAGGACAATCGATCTTTATACATCTTGCTTATTATAACTTAATTATATTTTACGTATTATCTTGAATGTAGTTATAGAATATAAATAATTATAAGACTAGAATTTAGATAACATTTCTTAATGTATAATATAAGAGGTTTCAGAATAAAATATTTTCGAAAATAATATTGTATGACAGTGTAAGACCAAAGGAGTCCACAAAATCCGTATCAGTACCTAGATAATTTAATAATCCATTATCTAGATTATTTTTTGCGGCATTATTGATCATGTAATTTTAAAAATCTAGATGCAGCAACTGGTCCAGCACTGGTTGACCCGCGCAATACGCCCAAGGTCGCTCAACGGTTCGTTCCATGCAGCAATTTAGTTCGTCAAGCAAGGTGGGTGGGTGGGCGAAGGATGCGACGAATAAATAATTAGTATCAATTCGCTTGACGAGGAGAGCGAGCGAGTGCGGTTTAATGCGGGGTGAATCTAGATAGATCATCTCTAGCCATACACTTCAGGACGTGAATGCACAAGACATCTAGGCGCAATTATCTTCAGGACTGAATGCACAAAGAATCATCTTAGGCACAATTATACTTCAGGACGTGGAATGCACAAAGAATCATCTTAGGCGCAATTACACTTCAGGACGTGGAATGCACAAAGAAGTCATTTTGGCGCAATAACTTCATGACGTGGATGCACAAGAATCATCTTAGGCATTACTTAGGAAGTGGAATGCCAAGAATCATCTTAGGCGCATTACACTCAGGACGTGAACGACAAAGTATCATCTTCGGCGATATAACACTTCAGGGCGTGAATGCACAAAGAATCATCTTAGGCGCAATAACACTTCAGGACGTTGGAAGCCAAAGAAATTACCTTAGGCGAATTACTCAGGCGTGGAATGCACAAAGATCATATAAGCGTATTACACTTCAGGACGTGGAATGCACAAAGAATCATCTCAGGCGCAACTACACTTCAGGACATGGAATGCACAAAGAATCATCTTAGGCGCAATTACACTTCAGGACGTGGAATGGACAAAGAATGTCTTTCAGTGGCCACATATGACAAGAACTACGAGGATTTAGTACGGAAAATGGACGCCGTAGAACGTGGCTTCACGCTGCCGGCTCCAGGGCCACTCCACGCTATATATTATTTTCCTTGGACAAGACGTATTTAATCATTAAACAGACTTGTTTTCAGCTATTGAGTCGTCAAACTATATTTGCGAGCCCAGTAAAGTTAGCAACAATGCGATTTATCGAGACTTCAATGCGGGTAGTCAGCGGAGCGATTTTGTAAACCGGATATCCTGACTAAATTCTAATATGGAATGAGGAAAACAAATCCCCGATAGAGATAGCTCGTGTGAAACGCTCGGTACTCTGATTCGGGAGGTCACGTGCTCGTTACCTGCCACCGGCAATCCTGACTGACAGTTTGGCCAATGTTTACTTCAGTCGTTAATGCGAATTCTATAGATTGAATTGTCTTTAATAACCCTTCCCAGTGTTGAATTCAGGTATAATCCCGGAGGGGCAAAGTCCTCACGGGAATTTACGTTCGCACCCCCGGGATGAAAAAATAACTAGAAGCACTGCCATTATTAGTACCACGAATATATATTTAGAAGATAAATAATGTAATCAATGTATGTCAATATCGTAATTCAATGAATATTCAATGTATACACATGATAATCATATAATCAAAAAACAACATAAAAGTTGAGACACAATGATTTTTGTTTCTTGTATCAAATGCACAAAAACTACATTATTTTGGCATTGCAATCATCCCACAACTTTTTTCTAAAACGCATCAAATACACTCTAAAAACCTGAGTTTCAAAATTTTTGGCCTGCGGCGCTATTGTTGGGGGCTTTTCCCTCCAGCCGCTCCCCCCCCCCCCCTTACCGGAATGAATAGCCTGAACTCAACACTGGTCCTTCGACATCCCTTTACTAATCACCGTTATCATAAGGACATGAAAATGTCCCTGGGCCGGGTACCAACACGAAATGCTCTTTTAAAAAGTCAGCTCAATCAGCAGACGTACTTTGCAAGCCAGGAGTGCAAACCTTGAATCTCTGTTACTATCGTCATTCATTACATAACACTTGATTCGCTGAGTGGTGATCATTGCTTCTAGGAACTGTTATTGTATTAGAGAGGGTCGTGTTTGAGGACGACATAAATAGCACGAGATATTTCTCTGAGGTTCGAGCCCAGTGTTGAATTCAGACTTTTCATCCCGGGGGGGGTGGGGGTTATATAATATTCCGGGGGTATAATATATAGGGACCAAGTACGGGGGTCTCGGGGGGCAAAGCCTCCCAACAATAGCGCCGCAGACGAACATTTTTAAAATCACGTTTTAGAGTGCGTTTGGTGCGTTTTAGAAATAAAATGTGGTCTGAATGCAATACCAAAATAATGTAGTTTTTGTGTGTTGTTGTGTTGTGGACGCTAAAAGTTCCTAAATATCCGCTAGATTTCACCTTCAAACCGCTAGATTCACAAAACGGTCATTTTAGCAACGAAAACAAATACAATATTTTCCAAACAGGGTGAAATACTGTTTTTTTTTTTTTTTACTTTCTTTTATCTATCAATCACAGCACGATTTTGTAAAATTAAGCTAATAGGAAGCAAGTTATCAGTGTTAAGCCTAATATAAAAGGAGAACTGCGTTGATCCCTTCTTCTACAGGATGCCTACGCATTGGTTAGGCTACCTGATAATAGTGTTTTTCGCATAGTCAAGGCGCGACTGCGAGCCAACATAAAAAATACATAATTAATTAGGAATTTCCTAAACAGAAGTAGGAACCCTTCGAATGATCATACATTCACAAATCGAGTTCCTGACCTCGTGAGTTGCCCACACATTTTTCGTAGGGTTTTTCTGCCTATTTGATTACAGTTACAACCTTCAAAGCAATATGTTCAAATGTTCGTGCCCTTTCAAAAACGGCAAAATGACATTTCAAAATGAAGGAATATATAGTGTACGAAACCATTTAGGTACGAGTTTGGGGTCATAGCAAATAAAAACGACACATTTTAAAATCACGTGATACCCCTTAATTACACCACACAAAATATGAATGTTTTAAATTGTTTTATTAGTTCTTATTAAACGCTTTACGTCTGTTTGTCCTTCATTAATTACGTATTGTCAATCATTATTCAGCATCAACACCAATACAAAAATATATGTAAGAATTATATTAAAAATAAGTGAAAATACATATACTCGTTGTGCCCAACATATCCAATATGTTTACTATCAATTTTTTTGTGTTTAAGAAGTTTACATAATATGATAAAATACATGATGAATTTAGGCCAACACTAACAGAACGATACGATAATATTATTGTAATCAAGAGAAAAGTAAATATGCGAGTGTATTGTATGTTAACGCACAAAATAATACATCAGCAACGAGATGTTAACGCTGGATAGACACGTTTTATTTTATTTTATTTTTGTATTTTTCTTCGACGATCGTTTTGTTACGAAGCTTTGCTCTCTGTTTTGGTTACTGCAGTACCTGAGCTTGTTACAAATTATTATTAGTTGAACTTCCACTAAATGCTTGAATTATTAAATAATTAATGTGTAAAAATATTTCAATTCCCGATATATTAATTGTCAGTTTCATAATTTTTTATTTCGGTACTCGTGCAAGTGTACTGTAGTCTCCCTAGTTTTCGTTCCACAGTCAAGTAACAGAATCAGCTGTTGTCGGTCAGTGCAGATTTCGGTACTCGTGCAAGTGTAATGTAGTCTCCCTAGTTTCGTTCCACAGTCAAGTAACAGAATCAGCTGTTGTCGGTCAGTGCAGATTTCGGTACTCGTGCAAGTGTAATGTAGTCTCCCTAGTTTCGTTCCACAGTCAAGTAACAGAATCAGCTGTTGTCAGCAGTGCAGATTTCGGTACTCGTGCAAGTGTAATGTAGTCTCCCTAGTTTTCGTTCCACAGTCAAGTAACAGAATCAGCTCTTGTCGGTCAGTGCAGATTTCGGTACTCGTGCAACTGTAATGTAGTCTCCCTAGTTTCGTTCCACAGTCAAGTAACAGAATCAGCTGTTGTCGGTCAGTGCAGATTTCGGTACTCGTGCAAGTGTAATGTAGTCTCCCTAGTTTCGTTCCACAGTCAAGTAACAGAATCAGCTGTTGTCGGTCAGTGCAGATTTCGGTACTCGTGCAAGTGTAATGTAGTCTCCCTAGTTTCGTTCCACAGTCAAGTAACAGAATCAGCTGTTGTCGGTCAGTGCAGATTTCGGTACTCGTGCAAGTGTAATGTAGTCTCCCTAGTTTCGTTCCACAGTCAAGTAACAGAATCAGCTGTTGTCGGTCAGTGCAGATTTCGGTACTCGTGCAAGTGTAATGTAGTCTCCCTAGTTTCGTTCCACAGTCAAGTAACAGAATCAGCTCTTGTCGGTCAGTGCACTGTGAGTGGATGATCTGATTGTGCAACAATAGCAATTTAGCGACAAGATCGCTTCAATTATCTTCGTGTTCTTGTAGCGTGAGAGACTGTCCATCCTAGGATCTGACGTCATAGAAGTTAATACACTTTGTCACTGGCCAGAGCTAGGAGGGATTGAGATGTCACTTCCAGCCGACAGAGGTAGCTGGGCACGATACAGGCGATACGTTAGTAAGGAAGACCGTTAGTTCGAAGCCAGAAACAACTATCAAGAATGAAGGGTTATCTAAGTCAAAAAGCAAAATTAATGCTGTGATCGAATAAGAGCTAAAGGATGTTGACATAGTTTTTATTGAACATTGTTGAGAGAAAGGGTTAAATAATGTGACATATTAAAAAAATAAAAATTATTTCAATCAAAGTGAGGTAGGTGATATCTTCCTAAATTTCGCACAATTTACCCTACAAGTAAATTAAATGGTCAACGTTTTTCATAAATTTTACGTATTACACTTTCAATAACCATCAGAGATTAAATATTTTCTTTGTAACATTGTTATTTACTTCCTTTTCAGTTCATTGTGAAAATATGTATTGTGTTTTTAATAATAATTAAGTATCTAGGTCGAGATGTCTTTAATTTGTTTACACTATCAACGTCTTCGTTAACACACTGGGGGCGTATGAATTGTTTAAGAATGCTAATATAAAATTACAAACGTGAAGAAATTTTGTAAAATTGTAGTCATTAAGAAAATGTACAAAAACTTGTTTTGAACAACAAATTGAAATATCCATTACTGAATTGAGAAGTTGTTTCAGTTTTCCGGTTTGTCTACTTCAAGGTCACCGTCTTAGCTAATCTTCCTGTCTCTTCAGAGTTAGCTGGACCCCCCCCCTCTCTCCACTCAGGAAAGGACCCCTCCCGCTCTCACAGAAATGGCCCACAACCCTATTCAACACTCTAATTAAGAATGATTTTTTTTTATTGCTTTAGAATGGGCGTAGATTACGGTTCGGACACAGCTATGAATAAGCAATACGCCAAAAAGCTAATTCGTCGTAGTCGCGGAGCGGAGAGTTGAGTGAGTTGAGCCCTTGGTTTGCAATGATTGGTTGCTTCCTGTGCGTTTAGTTTCGCGAGATGAGTGGAGAGAGTAACGATGATTTATCGACATTCGACAGCCTCGACAAAGAGAGAGAAGGAAGCAGGTGGAGAGGAGATGGTCTTGCCAAAAGTAGAGAGATAATAGCGGCGAAGTAGGTCGGTGGTGCATGCAAGGGTCACGTGATCTTAATTCGGGTGTATTGTGTGTGTGTAGTAGGCGATTGTATGGGAGGATCTACAAGGACACTCTGGTCTAATCTGAACTCTCTTCATGAGTGGTACTTGCGTCCGGCAAGCAGTGATAACAGATGATCCATCCCTTCCCTAGTATTCAATATAGTCTAGATCAGCGGTTCTCAACCACTGTGTCGCGACACACCAGTGTGTCGCGATCAGTTGTGAGGTGTGTCGCAAGTATTTTCTTTATTTATTGTTAGGGAATATTGAAATATATTCATAAATGCCACTAAAATGAACCTTATGTACCGCCGATATAAGTTCTAGGGGTGATTTGAAAGTGAGTGACAGTTAGGGATGTGAGAGTCCCAGAAATTCTGACTTGAGTCTACTATTTGGTAAAAATGTATCGGCCCAATTCGTACAAATGGTGGAGGTGCCGGGTCGCGCGCATGTGTGAAAAAGTAAATATCACTATGCATTTCGAATGCTACCTTACTAATCTCGCTTTTTGAAAAACAAAATAGTGTTGTACATAAGCAATAAAGGAAGGCAATATATCAATTTTTCCAGCTGCAATGAATGCCGCAAGTAAGTTGGAAATAAAATCTAAAGATCAATTCAAGAAAGATATAATTCAACACTTGACCTGCCTTCAGCTGGGTTTGAAGAAATACTTTTCTTTTATTTCAACAAAGGGAATAGAATGGGTTATCTCTCCATTTGCAGCTCTGTTGAGCACATAAACGACGCGTCAGACCTAACGTATCCAGAAAAAAGAATAGTTGATTGTAATTACTTCATATAGGGACAACTCAAAAATCAAGATTTCAAGAGATCTCTCTTGATTCATGTGATCACTTTAAAATGAATACCCTGCAATTGTTAACAATGCTCTGTGTGTTTTACTTCCCTTCTCCACTTCATACCTGTGTGAGGCAGCTTTCTCAACTTTAAAAACAATCGACTCAAAGAACAGTTCGAGACTCCTTGATGTTGATAGTGAGATGTGCGTCAGTATGTCTACCATTCGCCCTCGTACTGAGAAAATGTGTGAATTACAGCAGTCCCAGGTATTCCACTAATGAGGAAGCATGTGACGTTTGTACATTGGTAACATTGGCACAAATTGGTAAATTACTGTTGATGTATTGTAATTTGCAAAATTTAACAATGAAGTAACGTTCATTTAAGCAGGTTAAATATTATTTCGTTGAAATGTGGGTTCACCCACGTAGGTGTGTCGCGCACGGGAACGTACTCAACATGTGTGTCGCAGAAGAAAAAAGGTTGAGAACCGCTGGTCTAGATACACCCCTCACATGTCACGTCACGTTTCATGGCCATCGATCGATGACATTGACCTTCAATAATGATTAAACATAATGTGTTTGATGACCCTAGGGGACATGGGGACGTTAGCACCATCCAAAGGTTGCATTACTGTCAACCCGGCACCTCCACCAAAGCTACTTTTGTGCTGTAGGATGTTATTTCTGTATCCTTCTGGATAACCTGTTGGTTAAGAGCATCGCGTCCTATTTTCTGTACTTCCTCTCGAACTCGTACTTGTTCGTAGCTATCTATATCTTGGCTTCTGTCGATTTAAGTAATGAGTCTCTCTTTATGCTCTCATTACTCCACGGACAGAAGTGAATTATTGGAAAATCAAAGACGAACCCTATTCTCAGTAGGCTACGCATTCTTTCTTGCAAACCTCAATGAACGATACAATGGGTTTACTTACACCATTTCCTTCTCGAAACTTAAAAGTTTTTACAGAAGTTTTCTTCAACACGTACCATTCGTACCTATACATCATATGCTCTTCCGTGCTATTTTTGTACTTCATTTGCGCCCAATCGCATCAAATATTGAAATAAAGTTTATTTTCGTGAAATAAGTGGAACACAAATTACTAAATCTATTAACTAGGTTACTCCCTAACATAATAATATTAATATGGAAGAGAAATTCAGATATTGAGCGATGTTTTCTACGATAGCAGACGTTTATGAGTCTCAACTCTTCTTTCTATAACTCACAAGGTTTTTGAACCAAACGCCCTTCCACCCAGTCCAAACACCTCACTAATTAGTCCTATAACTCAACGATTCATTGTTATTACCTCGTTATAAACACAAATGAAGCTCCCTATTATATTATTTTGTTTGGGTGTGACTGGAGCAGCAGCCAACATGATGCCATTGCCAACTTTATATTACTAGTGGTGATTAGAAAAGTTGGCCAGACATCACTATGATATCAATTAGATTCCATCAGAGATTGTTTGTGCGTGACCACGAGACTCTGATTCGAGAGGTCGTTAGTTCAATCCCCGACATCGACAATCCTGACTGAAAGGGTTTCCCAGGTTATATTGACCTTTCTAAATCACCTAACCTACGGATTCATACGATTGATTGATTGATTCGATATTGCTTAACGTCTCACATTAATGCACTTTGGCTATTCGAGACGATGAGTGGAGATGTATGAGGAAGAAGTATGAACAGAAGGGAGGAGGGGAAACCCGGTACCGGCACGTAGTCTACTCCTTTCGAATAGTACCAAGGGGACCGACGGTGTAACTTTAACAGTCATATAGGTTCCTCCACTAAACCGGACTGCCGAGCAGACGTCGAGGAGAACGAAGCCGTTACACTAGCTCTCGAACCCTCCATCTGCTCTAACCAGCGGTATACGTGAGTTTCAGGGCTGAGCGGTCACCCACTCTACCCCTGACCACGCCCGATTCTGCTTAACTTCGGTGTTCGAGTGAGAACCGGTTAAACGACCTCGGCTAAACCGAAAAAATATATAACTTATTCCTGGCTCCTGGTAGTCGTCGTCTACTTTTGTTTTCTTATGTTGGCTGTACGTGTTCCAGGATCGAGGGGCAGGAGTCGAGGCGCAAGAGAGGAAGAAGGGGAAGGTCATCAGGTTCGGATGGCTGGAAGGAGTCTTTGTAAGTGACACGGCTACACGTACACGGATAAGTAACTGAATATCTAGTTCTAATATAGAGATATACATGTTAAATTTAAATAAATGTTTATAAAAAAAATTAGAAGAAACAGCTATTATGCTGTAGCTTCTACAAGATTATATCAGCAGTCTAAATTTTATGAAATGTACAAAATACAAAGCACACTTTGATGTGGAAATAGTTAAATGAGATTATTTAGTATTAAAATACATTAGTTATTACAAAATCGAGCCCGATAAGAATTGAAACCTTAGCCTATACCCGGTATTTGCCGGCCGGAACTCTACCGGCAAGTAGGGGATCCTGAAAACCATGGACATATTATAAAGTGACAGGGTTAAGTGGTGACTACCACTTCGGATTTAGTGTTGACGCTAATTAATAAAGACAATTATGCTTCTAGATGAGATGTCTGCTGAACATCTGGGGTGTGATGCTGTTCCTTCGCCTGTCCTGGGTCATCGGGCAGGCGGGAGTTGGTGAGTTACCACCCGTCCTGATACAATAACTTTGGGAAGAGTCCATTAGCCAAATAATGTTTCTCTGGGGGGAGGCAAGTTATAACTAAAACTAAATCTTTGTCTTCTGGCGGTAGTGGATTCACAGTAACCCCGGGGAAGGGTGGGAGTGTAAAAGTCAGCGAAATCCTCCACATACAGTAAAACAGGTGACACAGGTGGGGGAGGAAAGCTTTTCTACGATTGGATAAGTGTGTCTGCATACAGCGCAGGCAAATTGTTAAAAAAATTATTTATTTGTGTAATGTCATCAAAGTTCAAAAAAAAATTATATGTTTCTCTTTACAGTTCACTATCGTAAAAACCCAACCTCTTCACACAGAAGGATAATGTTTTACTAAGAGTAATGCCACATTGAGCTATGTGATTCCATGCTGACCCTTGTCTTATCTGTTCTCTCAGTGGAGGGCGTGGCCATCATCTGCCTCGCCAACGTGGTTACCCTCGTGACGACCATCTCCATGTCGGCTGTCTCAACCAACGGACTCATCAAGGGAGGTAAGGCGTTTATATAGGGAGGATACACAATAGAAATGTATCAAGTATTGTTATGAAATTAAGATTACTGTGTGCACACATTACAAGACGATATTTTCTGAGACAACAAAAAAAAACACCAATACTTGACATGAAAAGTATAAATAATATAATAATAATAATAATAATAATAATAATAATAATAATAATAATAATAATAATAATAATAATAATAATAATAATAATAATAATAATAATAAGAATAAGAATAATGTTTCGTGGGAAGCCTGCCCAGGGTGCAATGCATGCCCCTCGTCAGCTGTTGTCTAACTAGGTATGTTGCGGATAGGTCAATTGTAAAGAAAACGTCCAAGGCTGTTTAAGAGGACTCAATCCCTGTATATTCGCAAAGACAAATTTATCAGTATTTAAGCAAACCTACTGGACAATCCTTAATTACTAGTCATTCTGCAAAGCAACATGCCTGCCTTAAACTTCTTACAGGTTTTTCTTTTGCGGCAGGTTTCCCCCCCCCCCATTTTCCCCTGTTATTTTGTACATTTTGGAGTATCTCTACATTTCAGTTTAATCTGTGTAACACTAATTTAAAGTCGAGGTGTGTTCCTAGGTATTTATTGTGTAATTTAATTTTTTGTAATGACTACAACTTCAAAATAAACTATTTGTTTGTTTAAAAAAAAGACAAATTGTCAAAAACATTCAGTCAAGATTGCAGGTGGGGGGTGTTGAAACCCGGTCCTCCCGAAGCAGAGTCTCGCACATAAGGATCGAGCTACATCTATCGGCTACCCCTTAAGTACCTCGTATTGTTATTATCATCTGTGGTGTAAGCTTCAATTTGTGTCGCCTAAACTTGCTTCGAGATTCGAACTGTGAATTAACTTCTTTTGTTCTAATCTTCTAGGACCGGAGGAAATATGCATTAACCCATATTACTCTCGAAAGTCCTAAATGTGCTTAAAGAAGTCTGGAAGTATCTCATTAACCCATCATCAATCATGAGGTTATGTTTTAATTCTGCGCGGCGTCTCTGATGAGCGTTGGACCTGCCCACATCGGGCACCTCCGCTCTGCAGTTTCCGTACTTGTGTTGCGTGTGACGACATCCTGCCCGATCTCTTGTCTTGCCTTCAAGGACACTTCTTGCACTGGCTTCACAACACGGTGCAGTACAAGATCAGTAAAATATATAAACCACTTATACATCCAGAGTACCATAATTAGATGAGCGAAGCGAAGACTTCAATTTCACTTACCCGGAGAAAAATAGATCAGGTGATTTTTGTCTGTTTGTTTGTTCGCTCTCTACCATGCAAATGGCATTATGCGATCTTGATGAAATCTAAGAAATATTTCTCATAAATATCATATTTTTCCGTTTTCGGGGATATTTTTAACGCGACATTTTCGTGAAATTTTCTGAACATTGACCAAAAAATAACCCATTCAAAATTGCCAACAATGCCGGGCAAACGGCTTCTCCGATCTTGATGAAACTTTATGGGAACGTTTGAAATCACGGAACTTAGAATAATATGTTTTTATTTTGGGGACAATCGAAGAAATATTTCTCATAAAAATCGTACTTTTCGGGCAACGATTGGTCAATATGATATTCATCGGACAAAAATAATAAGAGAAGCTATACTTAATCAAAGAGAAGCTATACTTAATCAGCGAATTGTCCTTGGTGGAGGTGCCGAATAGATAGAAATGCCTTATTTGGTTGAGACTAGCCCAGCAACCTGACACCCAGGGACACAAAATTTATTCTTTATCATCCTTTCTTGTTGAAAGGCAATGTCGACAAAAACTCGTGAAAATTGGGGGGCATGTCCATGAGACGTGACCCACGCACAGACTCATGGATAGATAGACAGACAGACAGACGGACGGACAGCACAATAATGCATTTAGAGGGGTCTTGCTCCCTTACACGGTCAATACGTACTTTACTTCTCCCACTTTACATGGTCTACGCATTTTGTCAACGCTTTTAGCTAAGAATTGTGATACGTAGAGCTGAGTCGATACAGATACTTGTTTTTCGACTAATTTGTCCAATCAAAATCCACCGTTTTGTCTTATGCCATGCTGACCGCTGCGTTGGAGCGGAGTGTTACACTGTGGCATGGTCGTCTGCCCAGGGTGCAATGTTTGCCTCTCTTCAGGTGTCTATAACTAGATATTATATTGGAGTAATTGTGAAGGGATGCCCGAGGGCTGTTAAGACGACTCAAGTCCTTGCATTCTCATTTACGACTGAGGAAAACCTCGGGAAAAAAACTTCAGTTAGGATTGCCGGTCACGACGGGATTCGTCAAGCGCTCGAGCCAACACTGTCCGTGGCACTATATCATAGCGAACCTCCGCTCGTTCGGTATGACGCTCATAGATGGCGCCACCAACGACATCCGAGTCGTCGGCATCATCACGCTCATCCTCATCCTAGTGCTTGCCATCATCGGCATGGACTGGGTCACCAGGGTAAGTTCCTTTACTGATAGCCACCCCTAAGTGGGGATGAAGCTAAACACTTTCAGTACTAAAATACTTATCACTAGGAAAACGCTAAAGTCCCGCCGCGTTGATGGATGAGCTTTTTTATAAAGTTTTTAGACTGCGTGGGATATCTTTACTTTTGCGAGTGCTTTGTTGCTTTGTTTTGCTGCCCACGCATTGTAGGTGATTGTTGTCAAGTTTCTGTTGTTACTTGTCAATTTGTTATTATTTACTGTTAAAAACTTATATTAAAAGCTTAATTTCTATGGATTCTGGGTAACTTTGTCAACTTTTTCTTTCAAAAGGTACTTTATCACCATAACCTTAATGTCCATGTATAATATGAACGTTGAAGCCCCACCCGTTTGGTCAGAATTGGCCCAAATGGCACGAAAATATCGCATAAAAATCAAAAAAACTTATATTAATAGCTTTATTTCTATGAATTCCGGCTAACTTTTTCAACTTTTTCTTTCAAAAGGTACTACATCACCATAACCTTAATGTCCATGTATAATATGAACGTTTTAGCCCCACCCGTTTGGTCAGAATCGGCCCAAATGTCACGAAAATATCGCACTAAAATCGAAAAAAATCGTAAAAGTACGATATTCATGAGAAATATTTCTTCGATTGTACCCAAAAACAATACACCTCTAAGTTCAGAGATTTCGAAGGTCCCCTCAAATTTTCATCAAGATCGGTTATGCCGTTTGCCTGGTAGAGAGTTAACAAACAGACAGAAAAACAAACAAAAAAAAAAAAAACAAAAACAAAAAAAAAAACACCCGAGCTAAATTTTTTGGGGGTCAGTGAAATTGAAGTCTTCGCTTCGCTCATCCAATTAATCTTCTGACGCTATTAAGTTAAGATTACGACAAAACATTAATTTAAAAATTGTCTTAAAAGAAACCCAACTTCAAATTAACCTCTATGGGGAGTGAAGTGCAGTATGCTTTGGGCCTCGCCTCTTCTTCCAGTACCCTTACCTCCTTTTTGCCTTTCTCGTCGACTAACTCTATAAATGTCATGTTCTCTTGTTGTCTTTTGTCGTATGTTTATCTGAATTTGTAACTCTGTAATCACTGTGTCAGGCTACAGAGGGCCAAACGTGCCCTGCATTACCCTTCCTGCCCCATGGACAGATAAAACTCATTAAATATAATAAAGCATGCATTGAGTATACTTAAAAAAGATTCTGGGTATTACATACCTAGTAATGAATGAATTAATGAATGAATGAATGAATGAATGAATGAATGAATGACAAAATTATAAATGAATTACCATTTAAATGTAATACCGTTATGATTTATTCAAACGTAAGGGGTAATACAGATGATTGTCTTTGAGAAATCAGTCCTTACTACACTGTCAACGAAACTAGTTCATCTTGTACGGTACTAGATTATTACGGTACTGGTGATAAACGTCACTGTCGTTGCTTCTGTTCGTCTGTAGACCCAGATGGTTCTCCTGGTGGTGTTGATCGCCTCCCAGTTCGACTTTGTGATCGGGAGTATGATGGGGCCCAAGAGCGATGAGGAGATTGCTAAAGGATTCGTGGGCTATAGCAGTAAGTTCACACTTTACCCTAACGCGTGCAGTAAATACGAGAGATAACATAATATTGAGTGAGTGCAAGATGGCCATTCCCGATTTTAAATAACGTACTATGTTGGTGCCAAAGTAAACAATTTATTAGCTGTTCAATCTAATTCTCTAAATTCTGTTTGTTTTGAGAATAGCTCAAGAGTATCTTAGTAGCAAGTAAATAACTAGTTCACACGAAGGACTTCGATGGCGTCTTGTCTGAGTTACCGTCAATCTAGAGATATTGACGACGTTGGATATGTTTTAACGTGTATCGCTTTTCAGTTCCATCAATTTTTTAAGATACCTTGTATTTCACGAAATCTCGTTTTAATTGTTTTGTCTTGGTTTAACTCAAGGAGCTATCCAAAATATACTAATCAATTTTCGCCTGCTCCAGTGGATACCTTCCAGGCTAACGTGGGCCCTGCGTACAAGATGTACGAGGGGGTGCAACACGACTTCTTCTCTGTGTTTGCCGTGTTCTTCCCGGCTGTGACGGGCATAGTGGCCGGGGCCAACCTCTCCGGGGACTTGAAGGCAAGTACCTCAGGGAACCAGGTACCTTGGGGAACCGTGCATGTGCATTATTGCATGCATTGATTTCATATTTCATAATATGTTTGTATACCATCATTTGTATCACTAATTTTATGTATCATAATTATTGCCT
Organism: Sweltsa coloradensis; assembly: GCA_024449915.1. Classification (NCBI taxonomy): domain Eukaryota; kingdom Metazoa; phylum Arthropoda; class Insecta; order Plecoptera; family Chloroperlidae; genus Sweltsa; species Sweltsa coloradensis. The sequence continues at coordinate 840,425 of JAMZAV010000122.1, read as the reverse complement.
ATATTAATTTGTACTAGGAAACGCTCAGTTGGACGCGTTGATAAGCGAGCACGTGCTATAGCTAGACCCACATTGCACATTTTTTAAATTTTAAAATTTACGACGTTCGCGTTTCCAGTATTATTTATTATTGCCAAGGTATTTGGGTAAACCCGTGTTTAAATCTTTACTTTAAAATCCACCGCCATCTAGAGGACCTTGACTCCTTGGGAAAACTATTTAAACTCATTGTTGACAAATAATAGACTGCTTCCTCGAAAGTATTTTGATTACTTCTAGGTGGCAGTGCATTAGAAACTTCGCACGTCTTTTCGTTGCCATGGCAACGTTACTTTTGTTATAATGTAATTTCCATCTACACTACTTATCGGATCAAAATAAAATTAACATATTTGTGACCGGACGGACATTCTAAATGATTTGGCTATCTCAGATTTTGTCGCCGTTGAGTTTGAAAAAAAAACTTTCGATTAACTTTAATGTAACTTTTTAACTTTTTGAACGATTTTGCCACAAAACTAATGGCATTCAATCGAGAACAAAGCTTGCGGATGGTGAAAATTTCAACTCGATCCGAGCCTCCGTTCGACCGCTATCATGAGCCATAAAAGCTGCACGACTTTCCGTTGCCATGGTAACCGTACTTTGTTATAATGTAATTTCCATCTACACTACTTATCGGATCTTGATCACAATAAAATTAACATATTCGTGACCGGACGGACATTCTAAATGATTTGGCCATCTCAGATTTTGTCGCCGTGAAGTTTTAAAAAAAAACTTTCGATTAACTTTAATGTAACTTTTTAACTTTTTGAACGATTTTGCCACAAAACTAATGGCATTCAATCGAGAACAAAGCTTGCGGATGGTGAAAATTTCAACTCGATCCGAGCCTCCGTTCGAACGTTATCGCGAGACAAACAAACAAAAAAACAAACAAACAAACAAACAAACAAAAAAAAAAAAAAAAAAAAACAGTGACTATTTTTTCCGGCAGAGTCAAATGGAAACGCTCGCTTCGCTCGCTTAATCACCATTATATAACAAAGATACTAATCCTCGTAAATGGCCAGTTTTTTTTTGTTTTGCCCCGTATGGTCACAAGTAATTTTTAAATATCGACCGATACTTACTATTTTGTATGGAAAAGGGGCTATGCACGACAAATAGGTATTAAGTTATCAGTCAGTGGGTGGAAACAGAACAAGAAAATGTTGATTTCCCTCCATGTATTTTAATAATTACGAAATACCTGCATTCTAGACGCTGAGCGTCCGCACGCAAGCCTCTTTCTTATCACTAAATCAAAACGATAGGCCTAAGTGTAATGGATTATCTGCGAAGATTACTAGGAAACGCTCAGTTGGACGCGTTGATAAGCGAGCACGTGCTATAGCTAGACCCACAATGCACATTTTTTTTTAATTTTAAAATTTGCGACGTTCGCTGTCCACAGGGCCATGTTTCCGATATTATTTATTATTGCCAAGGTATTTGGGTAAACCCGTATGTAAATCTTTACTTTGTGGATAAAATCCACCGCCATCTAGAGGACCTTGACTCATTGGGAAAAATATTTAAACTCTTTGGTGACAAATAATAGACTGCTTCCTCGAAAGTATTTTGATTACTTCTAGGTGGCAGTGCATTAGAAACTTCGCGCGTCTTTTCGTTGCCATGGCAACGTTACTTTTGTTATAATGAAATTTCCATCTACACTACTTATCGGATCAAACTAAAATTAACATATTCGTGACCGGACGGACATTCTAAATGATTTGGCTATCTCAGATTTTGTCGCCGGTTAGTTTGAAAAAAAACTTTCGATTAACTTTAATGTAACTTTTTAACTTTTTGAACGATTTTGCCACAAAACTAATGACATTCAATCGAGAACAAAGCTTGCGGATGGTCAAAATTTCAACTCGATCCGAGCCTCCGTTCGAACGTTATGGCGAGACATACAAACAAAAAAACAAACAAACAAACAAAAAAAAAAAAACAAAACGAGTGACAAATTTTTCCGGCAGAGTCAACAAATGGAAACGCTCGCTTCGCTCGCTTATCCCAAAAGGTGTATTAAATTAAAAAAAACAAAACAAAAAAAACGGTATAGCTTTTTGACTAAGAATTTATCTGCTTCAAACATTTGGATGGCAAAAAGTTAGGCTTGCGGTGCAGCATACCTTACAAATCCAAAATGTTAAAATTATAAATATCATAGGTAATAATATAAAAGTGAGTTAAAGTAAGACGCGTTGATTGAGGTACCGGTACATTACTTTTAGCAGGGGCAAATAAGATTTGATTGTGTGGTATGTAGAAGAATCCACGTTTGCCCCTCTCCCCAGGACCCAAGCAGCGCGATCCCAATAGGCACCCTGCTGGCCATCTTCGTGACCTTCATCTCGTACGTCGCCTACGCCATCATGATGGGAGGGTGCGTCCTGAGGGAGGCGTCAGGGAACCTCACCGAGTACCTGCACGGGAAGGAAGAGGGTAAGAGCAATGTACTCACTTGGAGCACTTTATAACGTGCAAAGTAGAAACCTAAACGACTTACGTTATAAATATTGATTACGATAGTATATTGAGATTCAATAAGATGAGCACATTAAATTCAACCTTCGGTAAATCACTTCGAAATTATATAATGAGTAACGTCAACCTGCATTGGCCAACCTGTCCACTTCTGAGCCGGTCACCTAAAATATAGATGATAAACAAATTAACAATTTATAATCTCATTAGTATTAGCTTGAACAAAGTTGTATGTTAAAATTAAGAAGTTAAAGTTAAAGAATGATAATTTGGCAACAGGCTGCTCTTATCTAAGGGACGTCTTACCATTAAATTGTGCTCCTTAACGTGTTTAACCATACAACATAACATTTTCATAAACCTTCATCAAACGGTTAAAATCTCGGATCGTGATGGGGATGTTTAACATCTGAACACAATGTATTAGCAATATGCTTTGTAACCTTGTAAGCACCAAGTAAATTATCAATAAACTAATTGGGTTCACAACTGAGTATTGCTCCATATCTAGCTGATCCTCTGGGCTACTTCACGAACTGCACGACCCGGGAGTGCAGCTTCGGACTTCAGAACGACAACCAAGCCATGGAGCTGGTGTCTGGCTGGGGACCGCTCATCTACGGAGGGTGTTTCGCTGCCACCTTGTCCTCAGCCATAGCCAGTCTGGTGGGAGCTCCCAGAGTCCTGCAAGTAAGTCTCATTCCTCAGTCATGAGTCCACAAGAACATTTCTGACTTGTGAAATGGAGCTCCTAGAGTCCTGCAAGTATGTCTCAGTCATTCCTCAGCCATATAGGTTTATTCGCTTCTATACATTGAAAGAGCCAACTACTGGAATATATTGGAAGTTAATACATCAACCAATCTCACCATCATTTAGCACCAGCCCAGGCTGAAGCCTGAATACTAAATTGGGATCTAACGATCAGTATGTCAGTATATTATTACAAGCACGGGTTTGGGAGTACCAAAATAGGGAGCGAAGCTACTTGATCAACAGATCGTCGATGTAAAATACCAAAATGGTTCACAGTTTGTTTTTTGGTTGCGGTGTCGGATAAGCTTACCATTTAAAAAAAATTGTTTGCACCCCATGTTCAAAATGGTGGAGGCGCCGGGTCATATATTTTCAAACTTTCTCGGGGGCTAGCCACTATCCTGACCACCAGGGTCACCAAAAGCATTCTGTAACATCCCTGTTGAAGGGCAATGACATGAAACAACGCGTGTCAATCGGACGACGTGACAAACGCACAGACGGGCGGACGCTTATGTGGGAGCTTCGCTACCTAATATAATTTATATCATATAAGAACTAGAAGTGGGGTTTATTAAAAAATTACAAGTAGTACAATCAAATACCCAGCCTTGTTGCTTGCTTTGATACACTGTTATTATACATTATAATGCGAACACTAACCATCCGATTGTTATTAAATGTTTCCAGGCCCTGGCCAAGGACCGGCTCTACCCCTTCATCGGGTTCTTCGGCGAGGGGTACGGGGCCAACAACGACCCTGTGCGAGGCTACGTGCTGGTGTTTGCAATCTCCTTCGGCTGCATCCTCATTGGTGAGCGTACTTTACACGGGGCATCAGTTAGATTAATGTCTAGACTTTTAGAAAATGTATTGGTGATATTGTACACTTTTTTGGACAGTTCACTGGTCTTTAAGTTATTCTGAAATAAAAATGTCAACTTGCTATGTTTCGAGTGCTTTCAGCACCTTTCCCAATTACAACAAACATAAACATTGCACCGCGTTTCCGAACAATAATTTGTATTTCAATGCAAAACAGTGAACTGTTTATGTAATTTTTGCAGTTACAAACGTGGAAGGTGGTCGTATAGTGATTTTGAAGGTTCTCTAAAAATTTCATCAAGTTCGGAGTAGTTGTTTGACCGGTAGAGAGCGAACAAATATCCAAACACAAAACCATTTTTATTCGAGTAATAAAAACTGTTGTGATCGCTTCACTCTCTACGATCATACTATAAGTTATTTAACAATGCAGGTCACTTGTTAATTCGTTTTGTTTTCCTTCCAGCTCAACTGAACGCGATCGCGCCGTTGTTGTCGAACTTCTTCCTGGCAGCTTATGCTCTCATCAACTTCTCCGTCTTCCACGCCTCGATATCTAAAACCCCCGGGTGGCGACCGGCATTCAAGGTAAGCCCTCGGCTTAAGAGTGGTTTTTAATTAATTGACACGAAGTACATCATTTTAAGACCAAGCAAACCCCGGAACAGCAGTAGGTCATTTATTTACTTCTGTGTCCCTTTTAGACCATACGTGATTTTAAGTTAACATCATTTTATTGCTAAGAAAAAAATCCCCTTACGTTTTTTCTAAACAAAAGTGTTTCATATGAAATCTGCCCACGGTCAATTAAGGGGCCGCGCGCATAAACCGTCTAACGCGCGTTACCCGGTTGATGCGCGCACGGCCAGCCGTGGTCCCGCCGTTCTATTTGAAGTCATTATACACTTCGAGTTCACCAATCTGCACACAGATAGCACCACACTGAACTATCTCGGGTAGTCGGATAGGGCCTAGATGGATGACAGTGGACGGTGTACTTCCTTACCGACTGCTGCAGCGGCCACGGTCGCTACCACCCAAGGCGGCTCACAATCGTAATGCCGTGTTGGCAGGATGGTAGCGGGCTAGACTTCTAACCGAAGGTTCGATGGTTCAAATCTCAATCGAACTTCGAAGTGAATTTTTTTATATATTCTATCTTATGTTTTTCTATTAGAACAACAGAATAATAACAATAACAATTAATGAAACTCCTTTTCAGGGGAAAATCCTTCATATTTTAAATAGAAACGTTAAAGGTTTCGTAGGTTTTTTTGTTTAAGGATGACAAAAAATAAATCTCCTTTTCAGATGAAAGTCCTTCATATTTTACATAGAAACGTTAAAGGTTTTTTTGGGTAATGAATGGCAAATGTTGTACAAATAAATGCAAATAATAATAATAAAAATTAAAAAATTAATAAAATCTCCTTTTTGGATGAAATTCCTATATATTTTAAATAGAAATGTCAAAGTTTTTGTATTTTTTTTGGTTTATGAATGGCAAAAATAATAATTAATAAACTTATTTTCGGGTGAAAGTCTTTTATATTTTAAATAGAAACTTTAAAGGATTTCTAGGTTACATTTGTTTATGGATGATGACAATTAATAAAACTCCGTATAAAGTCCTTTATATTTGATAGAAACGTTAGAGGTTTTGTAGTTTTTAATGTCCGCTATAATGTATATTTACCTTATATAATTAATGAAATCATAATAAAATACAGCAAACAAGTTACCTTGTTAAACCACGCGCCAAACCGCGTGACGCGCCAACTACCTTTATCGACTCCAAGTGTAATCCATCTAGGCCTAAGTCGACACTAACCATCTCGGGCATATTCATGTACCTAGTTGTCTAACCAGCGGAAGGGTTCTCACCACCGCTAGAAGAAACAGAAACAAACAAACTAGTTGTCTATAGGTAAAATAACGAATTAAGGTTTCTTGTGAATGGTACTTGTGAGGGATCAATAAGAGTACTTAATTCCTTGCATTCGCATTAACGAATATATTAAGAAAGTTGAAAAACTTTTCAGTAAGGATTTCCTGTGGAGGGAAAAAACTGACCTCCCGAATCAGAGTTTCACGAGCTACGCATGACTGTTGATTAGTCGCTCTTCTCTTGTTTAAAATAATGTTATAGACTAGAATATTTACGTACACGAGACTAGTCCACTAGACTCGGAGAAAGACTTGGAATAGCACTAAGCTCAAAAGCTCAACCATCCAATACATTATTTTATTTCATGCCTTATTCTGTCTCTAGTTCTACAACGCCTGGGTGAGTCTGGTGGGGACGCTCCTGTGTATCGTCGTCATGTTCCTGATGTCGTGGGTGATGGCTCTGGTTACTCTCGTAGTCACGATTACCCTCTATCTCTACGTCGCCTACCGCAAGCCAGGTAAATATACGATCATTGGCTTTGTGAGATAATTCCACTGCGCAATATAACTTAAAAGTTAAATTTTATAATATATCAAGAATGTATTTCTTGATTTGGTTAGTCGGGAAACACTCCCGTAGGTGTAATTGTTATTATTTACTACAATTCAGAAATTATCCATTCAGATGTATAATGCAACTACAATTCAGAGATCAAAATGTACCCGTCCTGATGGTCTAGTGGTTAAAACGCCTGCCTGGAATGCGGGAGACCCGTGGTTCGAATCCCGGTTGGGGCGGACTTTTTTAATTTCTGAATTGTAGTAAATAATATCAAGAATGTGTTTTATTTCCATTCCATGCAATCCAAGAGTAGTTTGTTTGACACTTGTCCTTTAAAAACATCACTGGATTATGGGTAGAATAATACAAGGTGAAAAGTAACAATACACAAATATAAAAATAAATGAAGTAGGCCTTACGTACTAGATAATATCATGAATATACATATAAAATACATGATATCAATATAACCTATAGGAATACATATTCATTTAACGACTAACAGACTTTTTTGTTGATAACAACTTGTTTTAAGTTACTATTTCAAGAATACTACGTGTAGCATGCTGTTTAGTTCAGTGTATAAACTAATGTTTAGTATAATATTACACGTGGATGTTGAGTTGCACGCTTCTTCTGTCCACAGAGGTAAACTGGGGTTCTTCGACTCAGGCCAACTCGTACTTCTCCGCTATCAAGTCTCTGCAAGAGCTCAACCAGGTTGAAGACCACGTCAAGACCTACCGACCACAGCTGCTGGTGTTGTCAGGCATGCCGAGCACCAGGCCGCCCTTGGTGCACTTTGCCAACCTGATCACCAAGGGCAAGTCGCTGCTGGTGTGCGGGAACATTATCAAGGTAAGCTAGAGGATTTACTAACTGTTCAAGCCATGTCCACCTTCAGGTCATTTCTTACTGCATTTCGCCACCACAAAAACCAGACGCAGATTAAATAATCATTAAATGTATTATAGAGTATTGTGTACGTATATAAAGTTGTGTTGTGTTTCTGTACATAGGTACTATTACATATTACATAAAAAATCAAGATTCTTTTATATTTTAAGATGTAATGTAAAATATCTGCACAGCTGTAATAAATCCTAAATAAATAAATAACGATTAACATTGTCTAGTATATTAGTTAGTTCCTACAACGGATCAGTGCAAACGGGGTGGTGCTTACTAAAGACGCATTAACATAATAATTGTGTAATTCATTAAAAACTAATATCAATTAGTACACGTATGTGTATTTATAATTAATCACACATAACATGGTGTCAGATGTGGGATACAACTTTAATTTAGGTGTGCTAGCCTAGAGAACAATACAATTATATAAATACAAGGACATGATTAATTAAAAGCTATATTCTAATTTACAGGTACCCATAGGTACCCAATATTCTGTAGTTCTTCATATTTTACTTTATTTACTTTTATTCTCTTTCCACTTTATTCTGACCTCCAACTCCATCACACTCTTTTAGCTTCATCTCAAACATCAGCATCGTCTTCTTCAATTTGTGCTCGACTAGGCGTACTATATTTCTGTCTTCAAGTTCGACCTCCTCGGGCTCCACCAAATATAGACTGGATTATCGGTCGTAGTTAATCCATTAATTACATACAACTCATCAGTTGATCCTCTGTTGTTGCAGTATCAAAATTTTACCGAGAGCCGAATTTGTCGAGAATCTGAAAGACAGTATGTTAATACCATAGAAAAATGTGATCAGAAAGTAATAAACTAATAATGAAGGAAGGATGACAAAACAAAACCATACTCAGCGATGGTTGTGTTCAAAAACTATTAGATTAAAAATAATAACCGGTATCGAAAATTAAAAATTTGATGTTTGGACGTAGTTGAAGGGCTGTTGATGTACCGGTAACAAAACTTGTACCACGACCACGATATGTTTTCTGTCTGAAAAATAACAGAAGGTTTATATGAGGGACATATAAATAATATTGTTATAAAATACATTCTGGAACTAATAAAGAATTATAGAAGTAAGGAAAATAAATTCCATTTCGTTTTCTATTTGGATACATGCTTTCTGTTTACGAACCGTTCCGCTTCCTCCAACAGGGAACCAACTCCCAAAGGGTCCACGACGCTCTCACCAGGAAGGCGTACTCGTGGCTGACCGAGAACAAGATCAAGGCCTTCTTCACCGTGGCCGAAGACGAGAACTTCGAGGTGGCGTCCCAGGCTCTGATGCAGATCGTAGGTCTGGGCAAGCTTAGGCCTAACATGATACTCATGGGCTACAAGAACGACTGGCAGACTTGCGACCGCGTAGAGCTGAGGCAATACTTCAACCAGATTCAGTAAGTCCTTGTTTTAAGCTCGTGTGAGTGATATCCGGGGAGGGTAACGACGGATTGCGAACATTGCACGCAGCTGTGCATGTTATGAGCACTTCGAGACTCTACTTGAATTATTGTGAAATCTGAAAAGTAACTTGTGCATATCGCAAGAGATTCTGATTCGGGAGGTCGTCGGATCAAGCCCCACCACCGGCAATCCAGACTGAAATATTTTAAAGGAAATATTTAAATTTCTTCGAGGAATACTGGGATTGTCTCATCTAGGATATTCCTCCCAAACGATACATAAATCCTCGAAGGTTTCTTACGTAATAACGAATGAATGCTTCCTTGCAGCAACGCCCTTGACCGCCACATTGCCATCGGCATCCTCCGCATGCCCGACGGTCTCGACTACTCCAGTATCATCTACGACGAGGACGCTGTCCCCATAGCATCACTCAATAAGAAGGGGACAGAGGAGGAGGAAGAGCTAAGGAGGAAGCAGACGGGGGGTCAACCACCCACGGGTAGGTACTAACACATATAACACAAAAATAAAATAAATATCGTGAACTGACTTGGTTCCATCATGACATTGCGTTGCCCTGAGATGCGCTGCGTGCAATATGTGACACCTGATTGGTCCAAAACCAAATCGCATCGCAAGGCAACGCAATATGGATTCTGGTTTGATAAGGTTATAGATAGGTTTAAATTCTTTAAAGTGAATTATGTACATCTTTTATTTAAGTGTATAACATGTCATCTTTCTCTTCAAGGCGAGGGCTTCACCTCCGATAGCGAGCCTCCCAAGCCGGCTCCAATCGAAACCAAGGTCACCCCCAAAGATACCAAGAAGAGCAAGAAGAAGTCGTTTAAGAACAGGAAGTACCAGACTTACCTCAGCCCCAGTGGTCAACCGCTGCCTCCTATCTTGGTCGACCGTATCACACACTTCCAGACGAGGCAGAAGAAGGGCTTCATAGACGTATGGTGGCTCTACGATGACGGAGGTGAGTGAGCAATAAACGTTAAGTTTGAGTGTGTACTGCAAAGGATTCAACCGTTTACTTTCGAGACGAGATGATGAAGTAGACCAAAACGCAAGCACGAAACGCTTAGACGCCCGTTCTAGGTTTCCTAGAGATTCTGTTATATACTGGTCACACATGTTTTAGAACAGGCCAATCTAACTAGGCTGGAATATAACAAATCATTCAACTATCGATATCACACGAAAATTTAAATGTCGATACATCGAGGTTTTATTGTGTAAAAAAAAAGTTTTTCTAAAATAAAATATGAAACTATTCAAAATAGTGGGCCTATTAATAACAATGTGCGGCTAAAAAGGAATGTAAAGTATTGCCAAATTGCAAACCGAATTTTACGTTTTCAAACTCGTGTTTAATACCCGGCACCTCCACCATGTCTTAAAGTCATGCGAATTTACTATAGGCTACCAGGCACCTCCATCATGTCTTAAAGTCATGCAAATTTACTATAGGCTACCAGGCACCTCCAACATGTCTTAAAATCATGCGAATTTACTATAGGCTACCCGGCATCTCCACCATGTCTTAAAGTCATGCAAATTTACTATAGGCTACCCGGCACCTCCACCATATTTTAAAGTCATGTGAATGTACTATAGGCTACCCGGCTATATCTTTAAGTCATGCGATGTCGTACCGAAATATCAATTTCTTTGTCCAGCTGTCCAGTCAGTGTATTCATTGTTGTTAAATCACAAACAATGTTTACTAAAAGCATATATTTTCAGATCAACCCTTATTTATCCATCTTTAGTGGATATATTCTAAAATAATTCCAAAACTTACTAAGCAACTTATTCCCATAGAGGAAGAGAGAATTCTGATTGGGTCAAAGCTCCAAAGAACCAATAACACAATAAATCGTCGCAGGCGAAATTATAATAAACTGCTGAATGAACGTAACGTTTGTTTCCAGGTCTGACCCTGCTCATCCCGTACATCCTGAACACCCGGTCCATCTTCTCAGAGTGCAAACTAAGAATCTTCTCTCTCGCCAACAAGAAGAACGACTTGAACAGGGACCAGAGAAAGTGAGTAGATTATTTTATCACTTGTTTACTATCACTATATTTTATTTACAATTCCAATGCCAAAGAGTCAAGTAGGTACCATCTTAGTTCAATGAACTGTGTACATTATTATTTAATTTAACCCCGTCTGGGCCCGGGGTAGAATTGGCCCAGAGCATGGCTCTGCTAATCGTAAAAGGCGATTCAAGAGAAAAAGTCCACCTCGCAAACATCAGCTAGTAAGAGCGGAGTATATAATTACTCCCCGAAACTAGAGGCGAGCTCTGGCAATTGTCGTCGGGGACCTTGCCCCCTTCCCTTGACGACCCCCCGGCGACGATGACAATGACACAACGAACGATGACAAAGACGATGACGACCGCGACATGAGAAACCCCCCTTCCTCCCCTTACCCGTGGCTGGTTCTGACCAGCATGGGCCCCTCCTCCCCACCCCCCTTCGGCTAGAGTGGTGCATTATGACCTAACGGTTGACGCGTCCTTAATCCAAATAAACCAAAAAAAAAAAAAAAATTGTGTATAAAATGTACTTAAATGCAAATATAGTAAACTAAACTGCATTAAAGCCGCATGTATAACACAAGCTTAACATATTATTGTCATTATTTGAAATTTTATTTATTTTATTTTATCGTAAACGGACAGCCGTACTCAAAATAAATCAAATAAGGAAATGAAATTTAACAATGTGGTTTCTGTAGTTATGTTTACTTGGTACGTATACTATAATGTATTTTAACTTTGTACGCTAATAATAATTCTCTTTTAAGATGGTGTATTAATATTAAAACATCATAGGCTAAACACTTTCGCAGAATTATGTATTTGATTTACTATTTACGACGCAGTATCGAAAATGTATGCCATTACCATACCCGGCACCTCCACCATTTCATTGAAAAATGTACAACACTCGATACCAAGTAGAGCGAAATTTGAGTAGCTTAAAAATATTGTATAAACAAGCCCACTTCAAATACGATTTTAAAGGTGCGTTGATGGATGAGCGTTTTTTATCCATTGATTTACAATTTCATAGACGTGACGACAGTGTTAGCGTTAAAGGGGCTATTTACCCCCAAAAAATATTTTTTTACCTCAATCTATAGCATGATACTACACTTAAATGACCGTTTAAAACATGATATCTTGTAATTGTGATTTTACACGAATTAAAAAAACAAAAAAACAGAAATTTACAAAAATTCTCGTTTAGGGAAATTTCTTGAATCGGTTTTAATCTGCTTCTTTTTTGTTCCACATAGATACTAGAGCATTGTACCAATCTGAAATGGCCATTTATAACATCGTGTCTTGAAACCGTGCGCAAATATACACTCAAACACGCAATGCTTTTCAAAATCACACCCCTTTTTGATAATCAGCATATTTTGACAAAAAAATACAAAGTTTGACATTTTTAGGGGGTCATGGAAGACCCAATAATGTTTTTGTTAATTTCTAAATTTTTAACTAGTTAGCCTTATAAAATATATTTTTTGAGTTTAGCGGGTGAATAAGCTCCTATTTCTTGTTGCAGTCTGGCCGCCCTGCTGTCCAAGTTCCGTATCGACTACAGTGACGTGATCGTGATCCCGGACATCAACAAGAGAGCCGCCGAGGGGACCAAGAAGGAGTTCGAGATCCTCATTGAAAGATTCCGCCCCCAGGACGGACAGGAGGAGAGCTCAAGTAAGGACACGGAGACAGTTCTGTTCTTGTCACGATATCTAAATCTAACATCCACATTCAAATGTGGTATTTCTTAACTAATAACTCTAGAACAGCTTGTATTAATTATTTGTGAATAGCTTTTGTAGAACTAGGATAATAATAATAATAATAATAATAATAATAATAATAAATTTCAAAAAATAAATTCTTAAGTATGGTTTCTGAGCATTGATACAAGTACAAAATATTTTTCATTAAATAGAGTAGGCCTACACTTGTTATCCATAATCCTCAAACAATTCAAATCATTCAAAGTAAATGTTGTGACAGCCAACATTATAATGTGGTGTGGGATCTTGAGTTCCCTCCTACATCAAGTAAGAACTAACCTAGTCACATACATGTTGCTGACTTACTGCTACAGTTACAACAGTTTATCATTTATTTATTAAACGTCTATATCATATTCATTAAAACTGATTTACAAATCAGGACAATAAATAAAACCAAGTTTATAAATTCACAAAAAATAATGAACTAGAATTCATGGGATAACATTTCTGCATTTTAAAAGTAGGTCTCTAATATTAAAAAACAATATATTTGGGTAAATTTGACAATGTTTTGCATACAAATAAGGATTTTCACAATTAATATTATCACTTTGGGTGGGAACATTTTTACTACCGTTCCTAGGAACTAGTTGAACTAAAGAATGCCCTACTTCCTATTTTCCAGACACGAACTCTGGATGTCAGTTTCAATTTTCCAGGAACTGGAACCTATTGATTGCACCTATATGCAAAAGTTCCTTGTATTTTTACTAGACTGTACTAACTTCAAAAAATGAAATAAGACAAATCATAGTTTACTTACACAATGAGGGTAAACTGTAAAATACTCGGGGCCCAGAAATCTAAATTATTAACAAACTGGAAGTGTAATACTATATTATTGATGCTGGAACCTATTCTCATGAGGAACATGAACTTGTACAAGTCCATTTTTTTAAGGAATATACCCAATACTGAGTATTATTAGTCCTCCGTGGTGACACATTCGATTAGGGCGCTGATCCAAAGCGTATGGCTCTACAAGTATGTGGGTTTGAATCCCGCATAAGACATGTTTTTTTTATTTTTTTTGTTGTCCATCATCATCTATCACCACTCATCGTCTCGAATAGCCTTGTGCATTAAAGAGGAGCAATAAAATCATCATCATATCAGTATTATCATTCTTCGAAATAGCCTCCCGTAGTAAATTACAAAGCTTTGGGTGTGTATTAAATCTTTACAGACCCTAACTAAATTTAAAATTGTGTGGTTCCAGTGCCAGAAGGCACATACATCGGCAACGCAGAACTGGAGGAGTTGAAGGAGAGGACGAATAGACACATGCGACTCAGGGAACTATTGCTGCACTACTCTAGGGAGTCCACCTTCGTGGTCATGTAAGTAGCATGCAACACTACTAGACTAAAAGTTTAGAGAGTGAATAGCAAATTACATTAAGCAAAGCATATCATGGCACAACAATCACACCAAATAGAAAATTAAAAGTTTGACTTTGCCCCGATAGCTAAGTTGGTAGAGCATCAGTACGTAAGGCCAGAGGTTCTGAGTTCGATCCCCAGTCGGGGCAAACTTTTACAACAATTGCCATCATTCAATAGGGCACCAAATCGACATGTAGATCGCAGCACTGGCGGCGCGCTACGTCACAACATGGCTGGCGTAATTGTGATTCCGGGCTGGAGCGTATATGGCGCTAACGTGTGTTAGTCGCGCCAGGTATGACAATTCGGGGATTATTTCCAATCTGTTCACTAACATTTACCTTTCTCGCACACGCATTAAGTAAGATGTATATTTTCATCTACGGTTTGCATTTGTTACGCTCTTATACAACCACAAGTAGGCGTAATTGCGTAGGTAGGCCAACTATAGCCAAACTTGAACCTTCCTATTCCTATTCCTATATTTCTGAATGGGATAGGGATGAAATATAAAATATTATATAATAGCCTAATATCATCATCATAATAGTTGGGTATATTATTATGTTTGAGCGTAAGAATATTCAGAAAATAATTCATAAGCAGATTATTATTTATTATTCAATTACTACTATAAGTAAAGTTGCCAGCCGAAATTGGTATTGATCCAAGGAATTATTACCAAATTTGAAATTAGAATGTTAAGTTTTTGAAGTGAAAAGAGTCTGTTTGTTGTATCAAGAAATATTTTGCAACAAATTGATATTACACTGAACAGCTGAAGTGCAAGGTGCAATATTTAACGTTTTCCCGCGATAATGTAATAACAATAAATAGTACAACTTGTATTATTTTCATCATATTCCCTGAAAATGTCAATAAATTAGGCCTACATCTATGCTATAATTCGGATGTTGTCAATTTGTAATCATCGACAAAGTGTGCTTTATTCAGAACATGACGAAACTTCTAAAAATACTTGGCTGCAGAAATTGGTATTTACTATGAAAAATGTTAATTGAAAACGATTTTTCCGAATTTATTACTATACATAGGCCTACTTTTTTTGTTGTTGATAAAAACGCACTACAGTGTAGTAATTTTGAGGTAGCCCATCACATATGAAACAAATTGAATGTAGGCCTATGTGCTATGTATAGGCCTGTATGTGTAACAATTGGGAATGGTGTGATAGCCTATTGGCATAAGCATGAATTAAAATTATTGTCTGAAATTGTAAAACGCGATTTAATATGAGTGTCGGTGACGGGTAAAAAACAATAAGTATAATTATTAAAAAATGAACATAAATAAATAATAAATCTATCAAACACAACGGGAAAACTCAGTGGGTGACACCACACTGTCATCTGACTATATGTTTTCGGACTTTATCCCTGGACTTAAATGTAAGAATAATGTTTTTTATTAAGAGTAGGCCCTACCAAAATTTAAATTGAGATCACGATAATTTGAAAGTTGTTATTTAAGTGTAAAGAGTTGTATTTTAAAAGAGAAATGTAGGCCAATGCTTAACCATTCGAGACAAAACCCTTGCGTCAGGTGTCCACTTTATGGTGCATTTCTGCCTGCATTTCTGCCATTCTTTCATTTAAAATGTGTTTTCTTGTGATAACCATAGCACAAATATGTCTTTATTTTATTTCTAACGTTCAACATCCGTAAACAAAACGTATCACGCCGAAAACTCAACTTTTTAGTTACATCTACACGTTCTTCCACGTTATTTGCCGCTGTCTCTACCTGAGTGATCACTACCACTGCTAGGGTTCTACGTTCCGCCAACAGGGCCGCGCTAGTGTGCTTTTTGGTGCCGAATAGAATAATTATTTTTTAAATTCCATTTCCCACAAAAAAAGGATTATAATTTCACCAGTTTTTAGGTTTGTATGTGGTGTGTGATTAATAATTACACCAATGCCGGATTCATACCTTGTTTGCATGCATAAAACATTATTGTCCATCCCATACGAGTGTATACACTCATGTTGTATACATCTTATATGGCTGACCTGTTGTAAAGTTCTCCAGACCCTAACTTATACTATCCATATGCAAGTAACAACCGGAAAACACCACCACTAGGTCCATCCACATAGGGTCAATATTCAATGCAATGCATATTATGTAAATGTACGAGTTATTACAAGCAGGAGATGCAGCCTATCTTTAAAAGTTAAAACACAATTTTAAAATACACATGTCACCAAAAGATGTTACTGTTAGCAACTACGCTTCACTATTTGTTACAGGGCCCTCCCCATCCCTCGCAAGGGCTACGTGTCTGCCCCACTCTACATGGGCTGGCTGGAGCTGCTAACCAAGGGCATGCCGCCCTATCTCATCGTCAGAGGCAACCAGACGTCGGTCATCACCTTCTACTCTTAACGTGGCTGCCTAGCCGTCACCAACCAACTTGAGGGAGGACACCACCTCTCTTAACATCCAGCGGGAGAGTATTAATTCCCTCCAAACATGACATCGTAACTTCATGCTTCCTTCTCTCACTCAATAGATTAGACATAAATGTTGTGGGCAGCAATTTACACAAAAAACATTTATTTTCTGCTATGCTCTCTATTTAGCAAAAGGACCAAGTCAAAAGTGTAGTTGCTCGTATTTCATACCGACTCGCGAGACCTAATATAATTGTTTTTTTATTAATACAATTTGATTAACTATCATCACTATTCAAATTGTGTTAATAAGACTAAAATTAAGTCTCCAATTCAGTTGAGTGAACATTATTGATTGTACATTGAAAATTGCAACTCGGGTTTTGATTAAGGTTACAGTGCTTGGTTTGTTTTGGAGGTTTTTAAGTGTGCTTAGTACAGACGTTTGAATGTAATCAATCACATATTGTGTTTGAAAATAATTATGCATACATTGTTAATTATTATAGATCATGTGAAGGGGATGAAAGAGCCTATACCAAATACTCATAGTGTAGAGAAATCAATTTACTTATTATAGACCAGCCTAATTTCTTGATGTAATGCCCTATCATTGCATCACTTTCTAGTCTTTCAGAAACTCTTTTTTAATGCAGTTAGTTTCATTCCATGTTCTAGCCTAGTTAACATTCCCAGGCAAATACCATTCCGGAAATTGAACAGCACATGTTATTAAATACACATTCACACATAAACTATACTGTAAATAACTGTACTCATAAAAAGATTGAGTCAAGATATCTTAGGATTTAAACTGTTGACCATGAGATTGATGTAATCACTATAGATGTACCAAGACCACGATGGCCTGCACCATTACGTGCGCACGCCTCCTAGCCGAGTTTATTCTCTGATTTAGGCGTGCCATGGATACGGGCGCCGGCTGGTTCAGTTCTCGACGGCAGCCGTGAGGAACACATCTCCTTATAAGCTTACTGTCGAGGGATCGACATCACCTTGTCGCCACCCACCTCTTCTTTTATCTAACAATAACTCGTGGTACACGCGTGCACGCTGAATCACCTGCAGTGCATTCCAGTCAGTCGACTTGAACTCGTCTGTCTTGGCCAGGGCTTTGCGGTGTTGGTACATCTATAAATCAAATATACTATTAGTCTGCAAAGTTTGAAATACACTTCTGAATAATTCAGAAAGAACAACAATTTGTCAAATATCTGTGAATTATGGAAATGTATAATTCAGACCTAAATATATATGTAAGCACTCATTTTCTAGCATCTAAACTCTCAAGTGAGGTTGCTAGTCCCTCCAAAGGCCACACACAAGGCTTGTCCGTCACTCAGAACCATTATACAGCAGCAGACTATATTTTGTAGACAAGCAAACTTGGATGGCATACACCCTTGACAAATACAACTAGTGGACTAAATTCTATTTTTGAAATTATATACAAGAGCAAATGAATGAACATTACACACAAATGTATATCTGCTGACAAATAAAATGCTACCTATTATGCCCATGTATTTACTTTGTTAATAGAACTTTGAGCACTGCAAGAGTTGAAAAGAATACATTGAAAACAAAGCAGTATTACTACCTAGGTATGTTAAAATATTTATAATACAACTATTTTGTTTAGATAGGGGAAGGGTTAGCAGGTTTGGAAAGACTAGAGAACATAAAGCCCAGCCTGAAGGGCTGGGGGCAAGAACACTTTTCACCTGCTGATGATGACAGCAGCTAATTTAAAGCTGTTTCTTACCTAATCCACGTGTTTCGTCCTGGGATATTTTATATGTATATATAAATATGTTCAATATAGAATACCATATTATTATATGTATACACAAATATTCTAGATAAATTTGGGATTAAGCCACCAGCTGCCGTCAAATTATCTAAAACAAAATAAATATAAATTAATAACAAATTACAAATTGAATATCAAAATGATAAATTACATTAAATTTAAATATAATTTTCACTATTGGAATGGATGCAAACCAAAGGTTATGGTACAAAGACTATATTGACTAAAGTATGTGAGCCCAAATTTTCGATAAGGTTGAACGTAGGTATTTGCTCATCCAAGTTGAGCATTATTGATCGATAATGTCATTTAAAATAGTGCAATTTTTATTGACAGAAATGTGATCAAGATTAGATGTCACCAAACAATATTTTTGGTCAGAAACAGTGTGAAATCTTTCAACCTCCCGAGATTGTGAAATAACAAATTATAATTTATCATCATTCGCACAAGACACAAATTCAATAGCGGTGACATGACGGTCCTCGTAAAACCTACAAGCTTTTAATATGGCTCATTTTGGATTTTTTCTCAGAAAACGTGAAAATTCAATAATATTTTCAATGTCAGTTAATGATCAATATGCATCCCCATAGAAACATGTGTAGGCCTAAAAGCTTTGACTTAAAAATGTCAAGTGAACAAGTAGCACCGAAACAAAAACATGCAACCTACTAAGTACAGAATAAAGTAATTGAAACACATACACAAAACCACATAACTAAAGGGGCTTCTGCCAACTCTGGGAAATGCATTTAATTATTTTGATAAAGAATAGGAAACTGAGCAAGCTGGTAAGGACCTTTAGGGAAAATATAACAATATACCTTCATACGAAATCAATATAATTCATTTTGTATCCATCCTAAACAATGAGATTTATACACAACATCTTATATCTAAAGTTTCGATTACAAGATTCGATTGCTTCATCAATTTGCTTAATTAAGGGTGAAAAATCATTTAATATCATTATGGATCATAAAAACTAAGGCAACATTGCTTATTGCCTACTGATAGATTTAAACCAACACGGTAAATACGAGTAGTGTCATAAAACAATCACTGCGTACGTACACCACAGAAGTTGGTGCAGACCAACTCTAGCAAAGCACAGGAACATTACATTACACTGACGTAAATTGTTCAGCATGTACAAGTACGCAAAGAATTCAGTCGGTAATCAATTCAAGTCAATGCAGTGTTACAAGGTACAGGCAACCCAAACAACATCACCAGAGAACTCTATTTTCTGTGGCCCCTCGACTAAACATTACTTGGCAATAGTTTCAGCGCACAAGGTTGGTAATGGTAACTTATGTGACATGACAGCAGGCTTGTAAAGTCTATTTTACCACAAGGACACCACAAACAAATGTCACAATATTAAGGAATGTTTGGATAATAGGTATTTGTGTGTGAGATAGGTGGGGGGGGGGGGGAGATTATCTACTAGTTAAGTCATGCTTACACAGGGGTGTGGATAGGGAATCCAACGGCTATCGGGTTGGCGGCAGCAGATGGAATACCGTATTTACCAGATTGATTTCAAGCGTACAATTTTTGCAACACACCAGCCAATGAAAAACACAATTTGGCTTAGAATCGGTGGAAAACTGGTGTGTAATATAATTAAATACATTTTGTTCTCTATTATCTTATCTTTAAATAAAAAATTCATTCAAAGCCAGCCAATCAATCAATCACGGCTTGCAATCAAGCAAATACGGCGTGTACTCACACTGTATGGAGAAACAGTGTGCTGCCAGCATTACAAACAACGTAGCGTGAGCGACATGTGATACAGGACAAATGATAAACTCATGTCTATAGTCTGCACAGGAACCTTCTCGACTTCAGTGCAGTCTAACCAAGTCGACTATATTACAAAAGAACAAAGTCACAGTAAGTGACAGATGAGTTAAATGACACGAAATGTTGGCCTAACCAAGTGGGATATTATGACTAGGTCTACATGATGGGGATAACTTAGGATACCCGGTTTGATTCTATTAGAAAACAAATTATATCCAAATCCAATTTTAGTAACCGATACTTGACAAATCCTACAAAGATTGAGACCGAGTAAAGTTTGGATTGCGGAAAAACCCGGGATTTGGCATTAAATTGTCTCTTTCACAGTGTGATAAATAAATGGATGTATATTTAGAATCTTTTCATTCAGTTTCAGAACTGATTTTCAGTGGAGGACTTGGATTTAAAGCTGTCCAAACTAACACACAAATAATGCTCAACCAGCAACTGTAAACTGAAATCAAAGCTCGCTGGTTGGCCAAACAATTCCAACTATTATTTGATTCACTGCTAACAGCTAAGACTGCTCCAAAGTCACCGTTGACATATACCCTTTGATCATATGGTTGGCACAACAGAATTTCAAAAAGTTATTTTTAAAGTGAGAATCAAATGCGGGAAGCAAGATCGCTAACCAGTGGACCAACAAGCCACAATCATAAGAGAATAAACTAAAACAGGTTTATAATGGGGAAGGAAGCAAACTTTCTTGACATGAATTTGTATTGATCAAATTACGTATGGTGCAACTTGCATGGTACTCATTTAGAAAGATAATCTTGAGTTAATTTGTAGAGCAATATTAAAATTAATAAATTTTAACCTCGAGCAACTAACTCTCCTCCCACCCCCTCCCTGTCTAGTCTCCCACCTTATTCATTCTCTCACTTTACACCCCCTCCCCAAGCCAACCGCTATAGCTGCTCCATCGTAAGTTTGCAGGTGTTGATGTCACCGGCGGGCTAGTTCTAGCCAATCACTCATTGGCCCGCCCAGCCCCGCCGATGCCGCTAGCATCTGCATTCTTCCGATGGAGCAGCTATAGCTTAGTTTTTAAGTTGGAGCTCAGTCTCCACTCTCTCTCTCTCTCTCTACACTCACTGAGGAAGGTCATGTGGACCAAAAACGTTTTGGAATGTACTTTCTGTTTGGCTTTGTGTTACATGTTATCTATCATGGCCTGCTAACTCTACTTCAGATAGTTGTTGGTATCCTGTCTCTTTCATCACTCTCCTGTTCCATTGCTGTGTGTCCACTGTCCAAAAAGTGTTGCTTTCCTAGTACTAGCCTGTACAAAACGGTGCCATCTTAACTTTAACGGGAACATGTAACCAGGGGTCAAAATTAGCGCTCGCCCGAGGCCAGTGAAACTTTCCTAGGGCTAAATTCTCATTTTACTAGCTCTGCGGGCAAGTACTTTTTCCCGAGTTCCCAATTGCCGTTCAAAAAATTATAATATTTCCTGCTGATAACCTAATGAGTTTCCATTATTTGTGCGCTACATAGTAAGGAAAATCGTTCCAAGACAGACAGGACAGATGCAGGTATTTGGGGTGAAAATAAAAGTTATTTTTTGTTTTTTTTGTGCCCAAACGGGGTGAATTGGTGGTGAAAATAATTTAACATTTACGTGAAAGATCTCTCTCCCCCTGATACTTTTTAAAATGTTGGGTGTGGAATCTTTTAAATGACTTGCAGATAATAATAAAATGTATTATGAGAATTCAGAGACAGGTATTTGTGGTGGAACTTATTTGCATCTTTGTTTTTCTTCTGCCCAAAAGTGATGAATTGGTGTTAAAAAATATTTTAACAGTTTTAGCAGTGAAAAATCATTTTTACCATAATTACCTGCTTCAAATTATAGATCAAATGACTAACTGTATAATCTTTTGCCTCACTGTATCTATGTGACCTTCAACTCTACACAGCCGCCAAACTCTTTCAAGGTAAGCTGTTGGCTCCTAGCCTCCTATCACTTTCCCCACCCAACACTTAACCAGCCTCTAGGCACTATCATCCCAAGCATACCACACTGTAAGTAAGAGGTCAAAATAACCAAAGAATCCCGACATCCGAGTTAGTCCACAGTCTGAGCTGTACTCAGTCTAACGTAGGCCTAACTAGTTACTAGACTAGGGTATTCCAGGTCATACACTGCTTCTAGGCAGTGGGCATACAAGAGAAATTCATTATCACAACCAACAAACAAATAGAATACAGATCATAAAATACAAAACTGAAACTTAAACAAGGACCAAATATTAATAGTAATTTTCTCCTAGATAACAAAAAGTCACAATATAAATAGTAAATACACAAAACATCTGTTAAGATAAAGAAAAACATTCACATTCAACCGTAAATATTGCTTACTTACTAGTAGTTACTAGTGACAAAATGTAGAAGAAAAATCTTCACATATGACCAACAGTATTGCTTACGAGCGACAAGATATGGAAGAAAAACATAAGGCCATACGTATTGCTTACTGCTTGCTGGTGACAAGATGTTGAAGAAAATGTTCACATCAGACCATAAGTGTTGCTTTCTAGCAACATGATGTTTGCGGGTGATCTATCATTTCATTTAATGTATGAAAAGCTTTGTGAATGTAGGACTACCTCTAGGCCTACCACATGACTTTAGAACAGTACAGTTTACACATACAAACTCAATTGGCACTTCTGCTGTCTGCACATACTCTTCATCATTCCACATAAATCAATGAATTAATGTCACACAACTTGTTAATATTTTTTTTTAAATTGAAAAAAAATTAACCATTCTTCAAACTCAAAACAAAACCATCCAAATAGGTACATTTTCAGAGTTCCTATCCACCAGTGTAAACGGTAAAGTTGTGTACTATACCAGTTAGTCTGATACATGATAATAAATTGATAGTTGTACTGCTACATCTTTATAGTGTACTAATATGGCATGGGCAATGGCTAAAGTAAAATATACTAAAAAGTTACCAAATACGTGTGATAGGATACATAAATCTTATTCTTCTTCTTTTTATATGCCCCCATTTTTGGCTTACTGGGCCATCATACATTAAATATAATATATAATTAAGTTACATATATGATTGGTTTTCAATAAGTGGTACGTATTGAAAAGGTTGAAACTACTCTTAGCATTCAGGTTTACTTCAACGATACTAACACTGTATTTATTAAATATAGACTCGATCATGTGAAGGTTGCAATCCTTATTCCGAGAGGCCTACTCAAATTTTTCAAGTAGGTATTAGTACAAATACTATTGATTAGGGATGCGGACAATCATCTATACCGATACATATGTACCGGTATTATACATTATTCCACAATCGATGTTTGATAACATTTCGAAAATCGACTAGAAAATTACAAATTAAAATAAATTACAGGTTTTGTGAAAAATCTTCTCGCGTTTATGCAGTCTTGCCGTGCCGCGCTATTCAATTAGTGTCTCGTGTAAATAATAATAATTTGACATTTCGCAATCAAGGAAGCACAGAGATTTCAGACCAAAAATTTTAGTATTGAATATTTATTTTAGATATTAAAATGATTAAATCTTGATCACACCCGTCAGCCAATAAAAATGGCACCGTTTTTAGTTTTTACCCACATTATAGTTTGATCTATAATGCAGTCATGTTTTCGGTTATTGATAATATTAATCTTAATTTTATGTTGTGCATCCCTGCTAACGACAAATACCTGCTCAAAATGGCAGCATCCCACTTTGTGAGTATGATATTGTAAAATATACTTGGAGTCTATATTTGCATAAATACAATATTATTATGATTATTTAACCTCAACATTGGCTTTAAATTTAAAATATAGTTAGATACATTATTTGGATGGAATGATAGCTTCACGTATACAACCAGTGAAATTGAACGGATGAACGAATCTCTTTTGTAACATCAATTTGCAATAAGTGAATTCACACATCACACAATAACTTTTTTAGCACAACACAATCGTGCCGATAATACATTATTAGTACCTAATGATAATTTAATGGTGAATCAAGTTATACAGTACCAATGAGTATTTGTTGGCAAGTAATATTTTTGCTGTCAATTCAAAGTATTTCAACAAACATTAAATAGTATTAAATGTCATCATCAACTCTTTAGCCTTAACAGTGCAACTTCGATATGCATTAATAACAGATACCTTGTCATATATATACAGTAACTCATTAGAAAGAAGAGTCATAGTGACAATGTGTACTTAAGTTTTCCTCGGAGTGTTCCATAACGTTCAAGCAATGTACGTATTTTCATCAGTCAGCATCACATTTAACTTTAAGAATGAGTTTATTACTCCAACAACATTTTGACAGCCACTCACCATAACTGCCATCACAGTTATGAAGTCAGTCATTGTTACATGAATCTGAGTGCTTACACACTTACTAGTTTATTATGTATGATCTTCCAGACTTCAGACTTCATCAGTTACAGTTTTCATACACTGCCCGTGACAGCAGAATTAGGATACAGGACAAAATAAATGAGTTTAACTAGCAAAACAATTGAGTTCGTAGTTTTTAGAACATAGGCACGTCTGTGAACATGCCATTAAGAAATCAAATACAATACACTTCATAAGATCAGATTTTCTAATTCAATTTCCTTTTGTTAGGCTTAAACTAGTACCATTCTAATAAAGTATGGTGATGGTCAAAATTCATTCATCGAATCATCTGATATCAAAATGACCAATTCAATGTCTGTCACGAACCAGGATTGTTGTTTACAGTTCATATTCATCATTACTTTGAGTTGCACAATGACAACAGTTTTAAGATTTCACTTTCAATTCATTGTCACCACACAACACTGAATCCAAGAATTAGATGCACAGCAAGTATACACATACATCAAGTTTATGTATACTATAATGCTTTCCACTCAGAACAACACATTACATTTGATAGTGTATTACAGTGATGCGGGTCCACGCATCTCAGCACCACAGAGCACATTGAACAACATAACATTACATTTGATAGTGTATTACAGTGACGCGGTCCACACATCTTGGCACCAAACAGTCACATTAACACTAAATCCAGCAAAAGTATTGTGGTACCTACATAGTATTTCAGTAATAATAAGTGCATTTTTACTTTTTAGTAAGCATTATCATTTTTTTCCCTTTTTTAAAGTTTATTCCTCAAACAAATCTTGCTAACTTTAATATGAACGTATTAATTAAGTTTGGTTAATAACATTGAGTAGCTCATAGAAAAATAAAGTTTCAGTTCCAACATTTTGATACGACTGGCGTTCGGTGCAGATTATGAATACGATATTCAGTCTTGGGGTCGCTACTTTTTAAAAGTAGCATGCTATCGCTAACGCTACATGCCCCTTTTCGCTACTTTTTTTCAGATGTAGCGACGCTACATTCGCGCTACTCAAGAAATATAGCGCGCTACTTTTCCGCTACATGTTCTTGTTTAATCGGGGGTCGTCGAGATCCCAAATTATCCCGTTTTTAAAGCCTTTTCTTTTGGCGTCGTGCCGCAATTATTTTTAACTCCATTTACATCAACTCGATCGTGATCTATCATCAAAAGCACATAGTTTCGATTTCCATTGTGATAGAAGGCGTTCTTTTAACGTTTAGGCTAGGCTAGGCCCTAGTCTAGGCCTAATGATCAACATTCATATTGCATTTCTTATTTTCAACAACGTGTTTTTTGCGGAATCACTGCAGAAGAATGCGACAAACAAGGTTCGGAATAGGCCTACTGGTGCCGTACAATAGCGATATAGCCTGGAATGTCCCAAGGGAGGAGGGATAGGCTATTATGACACTAATCACTTCATTTTAATATGCAATTCAGACAATTGGCGTAATTATTGAGCGGCTTATGCTCTAAATCAATAATACGACTTCTAATTATCGTGGATACATCTTTGTTTACGACCCTGAAATAGCACTCAAGATGCACCACGCAATCTAATCACTGCAATATTTTGGTAAAGTCAGCTCACACAATGTGACAGTTCGGCGATCGCTCGCATCCTTCGAACGACGCAGAGAGAGAGAGAGAGAGAGCGAGACAGAGACTCACTGGGAGAGAGCGAGGGAGATGGTGTGGAAGTTAGACGAGATTACGGGCCGGTCTACACGGCGAGCACATGACGTGGCGCCGCGGGCATTACAAGTTAGTTTGCAGTGCCGACTTTTGACTTTACGTGGTACTGGGACTGCTGGCCCCGGAACTTAAAAAGTAGCGCAAATATCACGCTAACGCTACAAAAATTGTAGCATGCTACCGCTACAATATGCCCCCTTAATAAAGTAGCGCGCTACTGGCTCCGCTACACGTAAAAGTAGCATGCTACATGTAGCGCGCTTCTCCCCAAGACTGACGATATTATGACGGTTTTGATTCCACCATTCCATTATTCATGACAGCCACACACCTTTGAACATTTTCACTTGTATCTTTGAAATGTTTGTGAAGACAAGAATATTTAATAACAAATACTAAATATTAGCCAATAGGAACTTTCTTATATCTACATTTCTACAATATATCCTCAAAAATATTGGGCACATCACAAATATCCCAACTATTATCATAGCTAATAATCACAATATGACTATATGTACATAATAAAAATGTTAAGACATTTTTGGAATAAGCAAACCCGTGCAGATGATTAGCTTGCTTGCTTGGTCTGTTTGCTGCATACAAAATATATACAAGTAGGCCTTTCGTTGTCTGAAGGAAACCATTACATTACGGACTTATGATTTATCATTATTTATTTATATAATAATAATTATAATTATTATTAGTATTATTATTATTATTTATTTTTTTTAATCTGAGAGTAGAACTATGGTTATGAATTATGATACTATGAATATGATATTGTTTATATTGAAAGATAAGAAGCTAGCTAAATGCAACATAATATGGTAACCATGGATACTAGTATAGTGAGTATAGCCTAGGTAAATACTAGCAAGTAGAGATGCCCATTGATTGACAATATAATTCAAAGAGCAGGGGTGTGTGTGTGAGTTACTGAGTAGTACTTGATTTTCCAAGCTAAATGTCGAGGCAAGTACGCTTTAGGGCTCGACTCATATTGAAGGTACTAACCCACGCAACTGAGTAGTGCAGTATGACAACACCAGATGAGATTCTATTCTAGTGCAAACGATGGAAGTGAAGTTTTTTAGAAACAATGAAGTGAAGGCAATACCAGATGGGACTGAATGCGGAATGAGGTACTAGAGACAAAGAAGGCATTAGGAATTTAAGGAGGAAATTGAAGAGAGCAAATTGGAGTGGTTTGGACAAGCCCAAGGATGGAGATAGCCGATTACCCAGAAGAATTACGGTACTGGAAATTCCAGGTTGGAGAGCAAGCGGCAGACCACGACAATGATGGCAGGATAGTATGAGGAAAGATGTGGAACTGCAGATACAGAAATGTGTTGGAAAGTGAAGTTAAGGCAAGAGAGAAAAGATGGAGATGTCAATCTTCAATGGAGAGTGGTGACTCAACGCAGAGCTGGACGTGGCAACAGATGATGATCGGCAAAGGAAATCACAACTGTTGCGATGTAGTTAAGTAGGTTACGACCATCGACTTAAAAAATCTATTACTCGATCTATCCCCACTAAAGTAGTATCGAATTATCAATATCGTTGGTCAGCCCTACTAAATATGAATAAAGTATTGCTCATTGAGTCATTATCATGGTCTGTGAAATATGTTGAAAAGAGAGATAAGAATTAAGAGCGGCATTAAGCAATAGGATTTAATGTCCCCACTGAAAATCAGTTATATGTGACCGAGTGGGTCGACTCTTAAGTCTATACTATAAATATGAATTTATTTATTTATGCACATCTTTTGTAAAAAAAAAATGTGGAGTAGTCAAGCCATGAAAGAAATAATAATCACATTTGTTTCTATCGTGGGGACTACAATGGTATCGTATCTCTTTACGTCACGCTCGTCTATCACTGTCCATGAAGTGGACTGCACAAACCTGGGTTTGGTCAACCGAGAACAACGACTAAGGAAAACACTAAAACAAAGTTATGTAGAATAATTTTACACTTGGAATAATTTGGAACTGCAATGCTATTCCATATATCCAAGCAGTATATATGCAATTCAAATTTTAGATCTACATTGTCCAACTAAGTACGAAATCAAAATTGGCAACGATAATCTACGACTCTTAGCAGGCTAGCGCTAGCCTAGATGTCAATGGGCAACTATAATGCAGTACCACACCATTAATTAATAATTTTACATAGTATATATATGTTTTTTTCTACATGATGACTTATAAATAACCAATAGGTAGGTACCAAACTGAATAACATTTTGATTATTTGTACTCGTTTGGCATAAAAGATTTGATTACGTTACTATAAGTAGGCCTGCCAGGGATGTATGAGTATTGACTATTGAGTATGTATTGCAGTTTGTACTAAAGTTAAAATTCAGAATTAAGGCAAAGATACAATAATTTCATAAACCACGTCCACAGATTACGACTGATATTAGCTCAGTGATACAAACCCAAGTAAATAACTAAATATACACAGCAATAAATTGAACAATATTATAAATTAATCAAGTATTGAAATAATTTAGAACATCCTGGACAAAGTAAACTGAGTTTGCAGTTTGGCATTCTTGGAAGTATAAATAAAAACAAATTATGGTAATGTAATGTGTGCAATTACAACCAACATCGACCAAATCATTAATTTTACAACATACATAGTGTAGTTGCAGCAAACATAGCTAACATACATAATTATTAATTATTACGTAAGTTTAAGTTATAATCCAAGAATAAGTCAACAACAATGTATGACAAATTATTATTAACATTTAACACATTATAATAGTCCAGGTACACACATGCGCAAATCATGAAAGAATGATGAATATTATTAAAACTTACACAGTATTATTAAACAGTAGGCTACTTCTTCAAGTCTTAACATTTGTTCACTTTTGAAATTATTAAACCAATCACACGACACGAGTAAAATAGTATTAGTTTTGAAATTACACTAACGTTAAATACTATAACCTAGCTTATACTAAATAATGGATTAAATATAATATGGCCCTTACTTCGGTATTTTTGTGTATATATTTTTTTAAGTTTCTTTTCCCGAAAAGGGCTCTAGGTACAAAACATTTAAAAATCAAATAAAGTACGACTAACTTAAACTGGTGCTAAAAATAAAGAATAAAACATCTTAAGAAACAAGTCATACTGTAAATAATATTATTGTTTAAAACTGAGATCAACATTATTGATTACTGCTCATATAGCCTCAATCATTGTGTGCTTCACTACCAGCATACGGCCACCATGTGTCGAGTTATGGTTATTTCACAAGTGATACAAACATAGTAGGAATGATTGAAAAAGAAAATAGTTTCTTTTGTGTTGAACAATACTTGGTCCCTCTTGGCGAGGTGCGACTGCAGAGGCCTGGGTTTGAGCCTCCCACGTCGGGGCGTGTTCCCGCCGGTCAGCCACTCCCGCCCCTCGTCACCCGGAAGATGCTGTCCACGGACCGCGACTCCTCGAGGCTCGCGAGAGAAGAGGCAAACACCTTCTTTATCAACTCAAACACTTCGGGGTCGTACACCGAGCGGGCCGTGTTGCTCAGGTCAAACGGCTCTGGCACAGAAAACAAATCAATTCAATTTTACCATAATTTTACTCTCACAAATCATACAAATATTTCATAAAATACAATGAAACTTAATACAAAACTACTACTTGCATAAAACAAAATACTGTAGTACCCTACCAGTAGTATACACATTAAAAGTTAAAACCACTTAAAAATACAAGTATCTGGCCTATGGGATGCCCAAGCAATGGGAAATATATCCAAATACTATCCAAATAATAAAAAAAGAGGATTGAAAATATTGTTCGGAGTTCCGCTAAATGCTTTACATGTCTAGGCACACACAGTTATTAACTTAGTTATTTTATTACGTATTGGTATTATTCAACAACAAAAATATAAGATGTTGTAGGCTTTCACGACTCATAGATGTCTTCTGTATGATCCCTGGGCTGTTTCGTCGTGTCGATGATGAGGCACTGCTCGACGTTTCGCCACCCATGTTGGACCATTGGTGGCTTCTTCAAGAACACCCATGTTGGTGGCTTCTTCAAGAATGATTCTGATGATTCATTCTTGAAGAAGCCACCAACATGGGTGGCGAAACGTCGAGCAGTGCCTCATCATCGACACGACGAAACAGCCCAGGGATCATACAGAAGACAGAAAACAAAAATATACTTTACTTTGCACTAAAATCCAAATCCAGAGAACATTGAATAGTAAAAAAAAAAAAAAAATGTAGGAATGACACAAACTATAGATCTACCAACACCACAAAAGCCCTGGCCAAAACAGACGAGTTCAAGACTACTCGATAGCAGGTGATGACCGTACCGCGAGTGATCGGTAGAGAGCGAGAGAGAGAAAGAGCATGTGATCCGCCTGTCTGCCTCTGCCAAGCGGCAGCGTAGACAGACGGGGCATTGGGGGATGTGTTCCTTACGGCTGCCGGCGTGAACTGAGCCCGTAAGGCTGCCGTATCTACGGCGCACACCTAAAATAGAGAATGAACTTGGCCCGGATGCGCGCGCACGTAATGGCGCGGGCCACAGTGGTCTTGGTAGATCTATACTGAGTTTAAAAGTATCCTTAAAGGTTACAGAGATTTATAACTTAAATCTTAAAAGACATAATTAATTGATTATGTAATACGTATTCATTATTTAAAGACACATGTATGCATTTGAAAGGAATGCCAAAAGGCTGGATCATGTGAATGAAATAAAGAGATCGGGTGCCAACAGCTTAACTTAAATGGAGTAGACGGGCCGCAAAAGATAACATATAAACAACAAATACATAAATAAACTACATAATCAAAAGTTTTTGGTCCACGTGACCTTCCTCAGTAAGTGGAGAGATAGACTGAGTAAAAAACTAAAAACTAGGCAAGCTGTTGGCTAGGGGTGAGTGAATGAGTGTGGATTGGGTGACAGGGAGGGGGTGGAGGAAGAGGGAGGATAATCACCGGAGGTTTCAATTCTCCTTTTGGCAGGATTTGCAGATCCACTGGTAGGCCAGTTCCCACCTTCTCAGTTCACCAGCTTGTATGGTGGGTGGGACAGACCTTATGATACAGACAGCTGTAAAGCAGGTCATTTTCAAATAAAATTTTCAATGTTTTTTACTTTAGCTTAGATCTATCAATGTACACAAACTTGTGCTGAAAATAGGTAGATTTTCACATTTTATTTTGTATTCATTTTGTACTTTGTAAACGTAATTCATTCTTTTTAGGCCTAGGGTTTAGGCCTACCTATTATTATAGTTATAGTTCAGTTATAGTTCAGTTCTTTATTGTACATAGGTATTATGTGTGATAACACTTATACATGGTACATGGTCAGCAAATTATTGGTTACAGTAAACTTAAAATTAAAATTAGATGTAGGATGCAAGTATACCCTTTATGTAGGCCTTCTCTTTAGCCACTGGCTACTGCATATACACATACAAAATAAAAACCTTATGAATAGAGACCCGATTTTATGGTTTTATTTATTTGCAAATTTCGTTTTTAAAAATTGAAAATTAGGTGTTATGTGTTTTTAAAAAATCAAAAATTTTGTGTTATTATGGTTTTATTTTAAGGGTGTCAGTGATCACAAAAATTGGATTTGACAATTTTTTTTTTTTTACTACTACACTAGTTTGAAAATGGTATTTTCACAAGGCCTAGGTACATTTTTAGAATGCCACCATTGTTGCTGAGCATCTTCGGAGTTTCTAATTTTTCGACAGATAAACCACAACTGGGTGGTATCAACTAGGGATGTCATAGGGCAGTAAAATTAGAATCCGGTTCCTGACCTTCCAGGGATCGGGTTACCCGAATCCCGAAAGCCTAAATTACGTCATTTTATCGACGTCCCCCCCCCCCCCCCTCCCCCAGAGCGGTTGAAGGTCGTTCGGAAGCGTCTACAAGAAGATACCCGGCAGCGATAAGCTTATCTTCTACTGTTGTGAGACAAAACCTAGCGTTCGGCGGCCACCCATTCCATCACCTCCTCTTCCGAGACGTCATCGTAACTTGGAAGTTGCTTGAACAATGACGCAAACACAGCAGTGTGATTTATATTGCATCTTCGTCTGACTTGGCAGCCCAGCTTTCCTCAATAGCGGCGAGGGGGGGGGGTCGCCGGCCGGCCAGCCACTCTCGACGGGCTGGGCAGCCCGCAGTCTGCACCGGGCGAGGCAGCCGCTTGGTGGTCTATGGGGGGGTGCGCGCGAACAGCGGAACAGCCGGCGACAAAGGAATTCTTCTGATATCGCAAGCCGGCCAACTGGGAGTTGACTTGAGACGGAGGGAGCGTGATTCAACTCATTTTTTGACAATTACAATGTATTTAAAGGACAGTTTTGCCATTTATAGTGGTTATTTCGCGTTTTAATATAGATTTCGGTGTTATTGCTCAGTAAACGGCAAAGTAGGTGTTATTTCGCGATTCAATATACATATTTTTGGGTTTCTAACCACATAATTCGCCCACATTTTGCAAAAAAATACGACATTTTAACAATTCGCGTAAAAAAATAACGCGAATTTCCCGGGTCTCTACTTATGAAGTATAAGCAATATAGCTTGTTTTATTTCTGGCCCTGCCAAGTTTGTACAGTCGAGCCGCCTTAATGCGTTTCACTAATGTGCGTTTTTTTGCGTTTTTAAGTCTTTTTCAATTAGTCCCGACCCTGTCTTATGGCATTTACCATAAATTTGTTTCTGTTGTGCGTTTTCCAATAACACGCTTTTAACGTTAATGCGCTTGATAAATCAGTCCGCCACAGCAAATATATCCAATAATACGTTTTTACGCTCATTATGTTTGGTATTTCCAGTCAGCCGCCCAATTCCTAGTATTGTTTGTCTCGCCGCCTCGCGTGTTTTTCTACGAAGTCCCCTTCACTTTCCTCTCCCCGCCCCAAAACAAGCTCGCTGGCCGCCTGCAGGCGACACCACGCCAGGCACAGTAGCTACTGCACGGGCGCCCAGCGGTCATTCCCCTCTGTGAGTGACGAGTGCTAGAAGTGTTTTGTTTATTCTCCGTCCGTCCAAGTTTGTTCAGTTGTGGAAAGAAGAGCGTGTGGTGGTGATAAGATATCGAGTAGGGGCTATGTCTCAAGACAAGTCAATGTCAAGTGTTAAGTTTACTAGGAAAACGCTTAAGTCCCGCCGCGTTGTTGGATGAGCGTAATTGGTGCATTGAGCTGCCATGTGTTATGCGAATTTTCTGTTGTTCTGTGGAAAAATCATTACTTAGTTGAATTTTTTTTCAAATTTAATTAAATTAAATTAAATTAAATTAAAAATTAACTTTAATTTTTTAATTTATTAATCGTAATTGTTAAAAAAAATCGTAAAATTTCGATTTTTATCATAAATATTTTTTCAATTGCGCTCAAATTTCACAAGAATATCTAAATTCATAAAATAAAGGTT
Source organism: Sweltsa coloradensis (assembly GCA_024449915.1). Classification (NCBI taxonomy): domain Eukaryota; kingdom Metazoa; phylum Arthropoda; class Insecta; order Plecoptera; family Chloroperlidae; genus Sweltsa; species Sweltsa coloradensis. The sequence continues at coordinate 806,600 of JAMZAV010000122.1, read as the reverse complement.
CTGTGCAAAAATCATTAAAATTGGATAAAGCATGTAGGTGTTATAAGTCAAAGAAATGTTTTTTAAATCGAAAAAAATCGTAAAATTGCGATTTTCATGAGAAATAATTTTCCGATTGCACTCAAAAACGTGGCAGTTCTAAGTGCAGAGATTTCGAAGGCCTCCATAAAATTTCATCTCAATCGGAGTATCGGTTTAGCCGGAATCGTGCGGACAAACAGACAAAAATACAAAAAGAAAAAAAAAAAAAAAAAAACATTCCGGATTTTTTTCTCCAGTGTAGTAGAATGGAATCTTCGCTTCGCTCGCTACGCTCATCCAATCAGATAAATTGAACATTTTGAAAGAAGCTACAATAATACCGGGTCAACACGTGTTGACCTCGCAAAAAAATAAGAGCTGGCCGTTTCAATGCTGATCTCCATTGTGTATAAAAAGAACCCCCCCCCCCAACCACCCCCTTCAACAGCCGCTAGCTAATCAGCTACTTGTACTTGACTTCCTAGCAGTCCAGCCGCTATGCCACCACACCCACATCTGCTCGAATTACACTCGTAACTCACTCGTGTCAAGTGACTGGTGAACACAAAAATGATGTTGCAGTGAAACCTCGATGCATCGTCTTTGAAGGGAGACAAGAAAAAAAACGACAAATGCGGGTCAAAAACGAGAAAAAAAACATTTTTACCATCTGAAAAAATATTTATTTATTTCTAGGCCTATCAGAAAACATTGAAAAATAAACACACAGGCCCTGTCCCCGCTGAAGTGATAGGCCCTACCTCCCTACCACTTCAATAAAAGGCCATTTCAAAATCATTAACCTGACCATTAATCCCTGCCCTCCGAAGACATCGTAATCTTTCAGCTGTGGCAGTGCCAGTGACACAAGATCACGACGCTCGCTTCAACGCTATACAGATCGTTAAAAAAACATCACTCATGTTTGCTTTAAAATATAACTGGAATTGATTGATCAAGCCTACTTCGAGATCAATTTAATTAGGGAAGTTTTGCAATATATCTTTGAATGAACATTGTTTCACACTGTGTCACAACGCGAGACGTACGTAGGCCTACCAGTAACGAACTGATGTCTAGGCCTAACAATTGTTGTGTTTTGCGACTGTGTGTAGATGGACATCTTCATAGTTTCGACTGTTCTTCTGACCGTCATTACTAGTCTTCTGGTTATTTAACGCTAATAACGCCATAAAGCAAGTTGAATATTACGTACGTAGGCGAATGGTGAAAAAGAAACAACACTAATAAACATCGTCTAATGCCTAGGCGGCAGGCCTAGAACAAAGTTGCAATTCATCTAGAAGTTCGATCTAGTGCGCATCGTTGCGCGCAGCAGAGCGTTGGGCGGAGCCAGGCTGAAAGGCTGGTGCAAACGCGCGATTTCGTCAGCTGCATGGCTGGTACAAACGCATGATTGATGCGCATTGATGATGAACAAATCTTCGACGCTGGGGGGGGGGGGGGGGGGGGGCGTACAACACATGAATTGGATGACGTTTGAATGCCTTCTTCTCAATAATTGTTGGGAAAAGCACTAGCGTTTGCCATCAAAGTACTTTATTCTGATTTCACATTCAAGGGTTTAATGCTGGAAAAGACTTACAAAATACAAATTTTAAACATTAAAAATTTCTTTTCTGCGTTTTTTACGTTTTTGCGTTTTTTCCGACCCCCCCCCCCCCCCCCTCGAAAACGTACAAAGGAGGTTCGACTGTAGATGTTTTGGAACCTCATAGTTAAGAGATCCTGAAAAATAACAAAAATAAAAAGTCTTCATTTTGTTACAAAAAAATATTTAATTTCAGTATATGTATGGGCTCAATTTTGTCATAAAAAATTCAATTAGTATAATTTTCAAAACTATTTTTTCAAATTTTGTGTATATCCTGCACTTTTTGCCACTGTTAAGTTGCAAATGTTGGTACGTACTTCGTAGATCAAGAAGCAAAGTTTCTATAGTTTGTATTTGTTATGTTACCGACCCTGCACGTAGGCCTGTTCGGTATGGAAATTTTCATACCGGTATAGTAGTCGGTAAACGGTATAAATACCGATACCGGATATTCGGTATAAACCGGATATTCGGTATTTGCTGTTGTACCGGTTTATACCGAATAACCGTATTAACCGGAAAACTGGTTTATACCGAATAACCGGTAAACGTTAAATACCGGTTTTTACTGAACAACCGTTTTTGCAGTTTAACCGGTATATTGGTGTTTAACGGTGTACCGATTCTGTTAAATAGTATGACGATATTTACTGTTATGTCTTTTAGATATCGAATTATCCAGTTATTCGGTTTTCAGATCGCTGATCTTTGAGTTCACAAATCACAATCACATCGACTTATCGCCGATAATCCGCGTTCCCGGTAACCTTTTGCTTCGCCATACCGCGCCTGCGCGCGTGCGCCCAATACAATGTGCCACTGCACCCACTGCCAGCGACCGCGAGCAAGACTTCAAATTAATAAACATAATAAAATATGTACTATTTTTCATGATAACCATGCATGCATGTTACAGTGGAACGAGTGAGTTACCGGACACGGGGCGGGGCGGGGGGTTATCATTACCATATTATTCATCAGTAGGGTACCTATATAATCACAATTCACACAGGTATTTACATAAATTTGCAAACATATGTCAGTCATATTATAGTCAAGCTGAGCAAGTCGCGATTGTCGCATTTGTTAGTACAACTACAAACTACAAAATCTCCGTTCACCTCACCCCCGCCCCCCTACCCAAACCCGCGGCCCGCCACCCAAGGTCCCACGGTGGCAAACCAAAACAGTGCAAGCAAGAGCAACTGGCCTTGCAAGCAACACAACTGTCACAACACACAACAAGTGCACTGTCGAGATTAGGATTTAGGTCGGCCGTCGGCGACTCAGTCAGCTCAGCAGCGGCTCAAGAGCCTCAAAAGTCAAGACAATCAGTTCATCATATTTCACAATATTGCGGGTGGTTTGACAATCCGCGCAGCTAAGCAACACCCGAGTCCGACACCTGCGGCTGCCTGCCTGCTGCCCTGCCGCGGGCCCAGGGCCGCCCGCTGGGCAATACCGGTTTATACCGAAAATCGGTACACCGGTTAATTCCGAAAATTGGCATACCGATTCAAAACAAAAATCGGTATACCGGTTTGTACCGAAAATCAGTATTTACCAAAAACCGGTTGATATTGTAAACCAGTTAATACCGGAACACCGGCATACCAGTTTATACCGAATACCGGTATACCGGTTAATTCCGAGATCCGGTTTATACCTAACACCGGTTTTTACCGTAACCTGTATACCGGTTTTTACCGTAACCTGTATACCGGTTTATATCTTAACCGGTATATACCGAAAACCGGTTAATAAAAAACCGGTTAATACCAAAAACCGGTATACCGGTTTTTCGGCAACTTGTATACCGGTTTGGCGGTATACGAAATAACCGGTTATTTAACCGGTATACCGAATTACCGAACAGGCCTACCTGCACGTTGAGTGTGAAGTGTGACGTCACCGGTATTTCAGCAGCTGTTTTAGTGGCCTATTTTCTCACGAGAACAAGGTAAATGCGTGGAAAATGGTGGAAACCTGCTGATTTCGCCCAAATTTTGCGAAAAACAATAGAACTGACTGTATTTCGCCTTAAAAGTAAAAACAGTCTTATTTTGCTCCATTTCGCAAACGTTTTTGGACGATTTAAGGTTCCAAAGTGGTTAATAATGAGTTATGACACAAAAATGTGTTTAATCATATTCTTGAAAATTTTGCTTAAAAACCATTCGTGAAATTTTGGGGTCCCCGGTCATAGTCAATGTGCAAAGAAACAACGATTTATTTTAAATGTTATTGCCATTGGTGTAAATAAATAAAATATCAAATTCAAGGTTAAAAAACAACTTATATTAAATCAAAGAATAGAATTGCCATTTTTTCCCCCTAGGCATAAATGAATATTTTTTCCAATGAATTGAAAATTTTCACGAAAATTTCAACTAAAAAAAAATTTTGTGAAAATTCCCATCACTAGGTAGGCCATGCCCATAAGCATGCAATGCCACTAGTTTCTCAAAATTCTCTTATCTCACATCCTGCCTGTGCCCATTCTTCTCGTGGTTTGGCCCGTGATTAGGGGAGTTTTTCTCCCTGAAACTAATGGCGAGCTCTGGGTCGTCGTCGGGGAACTTTCCCCTTCCCTTTGACTACCTCCCCGACGGCGACGACAATGACAACACGGACGGATGATGACACAGACGGAGACGACCACGACGTGGGGAAACCCCTGCCCTCCCCATACGCTCGTGTGTGGTTCTGACCAGCACAGGCCTGTCCACCCCTCCTCCCCCCGCATCATCCCTTACGTCCCTCCCTTCGTCTCGATTAGCCAAGTTGCATAAATATGAGACGTTAAGCAATATCCAATCCCAAAATCCTAGTGCATAGAGTGTTGATGGTCAACCCAATATATTATTTGGATGAATGATTGAAGTTAACAGCAAATTATGTAGTGTTATATATTATACAATGTCAATAGTCAATAGCCAATAGGACAGAAAGAAAATGGAACACGATTTCACACACTTCATTAATAGCGTTGATCTACATATCAGAAAATCTACATTTTCGATTGATAGTATGTGCATTGTCATTGAAGACATCTACATTTGAAAGTTGAAAACTGATGCAGAGGCCAATATGGCAATAACCCTAGGGATAAATGAATATTTTGAAGCGTCTAACCTAGCAGCTGGGGGCAGGGGGGGGATTAGGAACCTCTGGTCTAGCCAATATGTACGTACCTTCAATGCACAGGCACTTCCACTGGTGTGTGTCGTACTTGTAGGCTTCACGGCATTCTTCCACCGCAACCGTGGCCCCCAGACGTACAGAGATTGCAAACTGGTTGTAACTAAAACAACATCACCATTGCAATTAAATAGTAGGGATACAGTTGATGAGTTGAGTCATTACTACATTCTCCACATGGGACTGAAAAACAGTTTAATAACTGAAATTATTATTCATTTGGATTGACATTATCAACCATAAAGGGCGCTTATGACCTATTTTTGTGCATGTTTTTGGACAATAGAAGATCGCCACCTTAAAGGAAGATACCCGCAGATCACCGTTGAGACCAATCGCATTTGGGTAGCCGGTAGAGGGAGGGGGAAGGAAAATACCTCGCAGCAATCCATTAAAAATATTTCAACTACACATCAGATTAATTACTCGTATTTGGATTGGCTAAGATAATAATTTATAGTTATTAGTTATACTTCACTGATCGGAGAAGGGTTGACAGGTTGGGAAAGCAAAGAGAACATAAATCCCAGCCTGAAGGGCTGAAGGGGACAAAACTTTTCACCTGCTAATGACAACTGCAGCTAATTTAAAGTTGTTACTTTAATCCACGACGCGTTATAAAAAGAAGTTATACTACACTGTTAATACATTTAGCCTAATATTTTATGCATTGGCTTATAAGAAGAAACAAAGAGTTTATGGAAATGGAAGCCTAAAAAGAAAAGGGCAGATTACTGTGTAGATGGGTAAATACACACAGTAGGTTGTTAAGTTTAGGTAGTGATGAATTGAATAATACTGACTCAAAGTGGACGTAGTAGTGCAGGAACGAGTGGAGCAGTTCACCAAGCGTCTGCTCGTTAGTGGACGAGAATCCGTGATCCAGCTGTTCGTGGATGTTGATGGTCGCCACATCGGAGCTGGGCAAGAACTTGTCACCATACAGCGAGTGCAGGCAGGGTAGCACTGGGGGAGACACACCACCTGCAAACAAACACAGCACCGTACAGCGAGTGCAGGCAGGGTAGCACTGGGGGAGACACACCACCTGCAAACAAACATAGCACCGTACAGCGAGTGCAGGCAGGGTAGCACTGGGGGAGACACACCACCTGCAAACAAACACAGCAAAGTGTATGCCGTATTAATGGTTCCAAGACATTTCCCTGGCAATTTTCATTGGCGGTACACCCCTCTTAAATAAATCTACTAGTACTTAGACTACACATGATTAGGACTACACGTCACTGAATTTGCAAATAATTGTACAGTACCGTACTGTAAATCAAATCTAACAATTTACTTTCAACAGGTTTAGGTATGTGTTTGTATTACCGGTGCACAGGCTAGAAAGAATAGAACGTGTTTTAAGGCATTTTTGGTTTGATGTTCCTGCTTGTTGGGAACCCTATACATAAACTGTATTTATGTGAATACAGGCCACATGTGTCTTTTAAAATATTATATATTTTTTTTTCCTTGTGCAAAGTTGGCCTCTTTAGCCAAAATAAGACTGTCTCCTTTTCTATCCTGCTCAGTTCATCGGGCAGGGAGTCAATATTACTCTTGAGGGTGGCGCATCTAAAGAGATGCGCTCTGTCTTGGTCTTCCAAATTACAAAGTTTACAGGTGGCCGGTTCGTTGGTAATGTTAAGCGGTGCAGGTGGTGTTGCAAGACGTCGTGACCGGTTTCAAGCCGGAAATGGGCGGTGGCCGTCTCTTGATCGCGGTCCACCAGTTCTTTAATCTTAAGTCGTGAAGTCTTTTCTGTGGTGTTCCTGAAGATCTTTTTTGTGGTTGATTTGATCTTAGTTTTGACATTTTTTAAGGAGAGAGACGCTGCTGGCGATTGCGGTGCTTTTGTGGCCCTTTTTGCCAAGAAGTCTGCCTTTTCATTCCCCATGATCTTGCAGTGGCTAGGGATCTTAACAAGTAACAAGTAACAATGAGGAGACTGGAATGTGGTGGAAAGAGAAGAGTGGTGTCAGGAAAGACGAAGATGAAGATGCTCGTCTTCAATGCCAACCCAACGCAGAGTTGGACGTGGCATGATAATGATAGATAATGATGCTGATTACCAAGTTTAAAAAAAAGTAAATGCGGCCATTATGCCAAATTTGTGTACGTATATGTATAATATGCCACTAGGAATACTGAAAATTGCAAGTGATGAAAATAGGGGTGTGGCCATTACTTGAAGACAGTCTACCCGGTACATTCGAGTAAATTACGGTATTATAAGAAATCTTCTTTCTTACTTTTACCAAAGATTGGGCGGTTTTGAGTGTCATCGATTTATCGTACATGTTTATTACTTAGGGCCTATGTTAACTTCAGGACTAAACTGAACCAATCTTTTTTTTTATTAACTTGTTTTTTAATTTGGTGTTAATGAGTGGGAAAATGAAAAAGGAGTACAACAGCTTACCTGAAAAACAAAGGTAGCTGCAAGAGGCGAGTAGAACCAATAAATGTGATATTATAGAAATGGTTAATCCATTACAGTCAACAGCTTTGAAGATCTACTGGTACATACATTGCAAGAAGTGGATGACCATGAGAGTGAGAGAGTAGCTCGAGATGGTCATGTTCTTGGCATCGTTGATGTTTTGAGCGTGGGCCCAAAGTTTCACCACCAGCACGAGGGGTCGCACTCTCCAATCCACTGAAACACAAACGTTAGAGCATTTAGTTAATCAACATTATTTATTGCAGGAAGTCACACACAGTTACCTAGGCCTATTTTTTAGGCTTCTGTTTTTAAAACAATTTATAATAGAACAGGTAAATGTTATATCACAATTAATATAACTTATCACTAGGCTTAGGTTGGAAGTTTTTTATTTTTTATTATCATTATTATTTTTATTATTATTATTATTATTATTATTATTATTATTATTATTATTATTATTATTATTGTGTAGCAATATTTCAAAAAGTTTAACTTTTCTTTGACTGACTGGCATTATTTACAAAAGTACAAACATCCTGACAAAATAACAACCACAGCTAGGGCCTATGTGGATGAAAAAATATCAAAGAATATTATTGCACCTACCATGTGTAGGCCCTACATGGGTGATAAAGATAAAATATAGTAGGGAATGAAGATAAAAGATGGGCCCTACCCCCAATATATAATTCTCTGCCAAAAAAAAAAACAACAATGATTATTGATCAGTGTAAGCCTTCACCTGTCAAGTCGTGATTGATAAGGTAAATAATGTAGGCACATAAGTACAGCAGCAGCAGGGTTCATTAATCCCTTGGTAGTCTAATTTAGACGTACTTAGTTGTACTTACTTTGCTCATAGCAATACATAAGGTGTGTGTTCCGTATTCCCACACAATTGTTGCAATTGAGGTCGATTTCAAAACCTTGTTGATGGTCTCGAAACTTCAAGATTGGAACCTTCGCCTGAATCATGGTTGGGTCAAGGATATATTCTGGAAACAAAGGTTGATTCAAATGCATTTTGGCCCGTGTAGGCAAGAAGAAAGGTAGGTACTAAACCTATTTTTTTTACTATCATAAATCATAGTGTTTACAATTGTATTCATTACCAAGTAGGACAAGGCCTATTCTATAGCAATTAGGAGAACTAATTCGTTAATCGTAAATCACAGTTTGAAAACCATTAAAATATGTCTTGAAACTGTGCAATAATACTTACGTACATTCAAATAGGTCCCGCATAAAAATGTGTATGATACTATGTACCCCCTTCTTGGTACGTAATTAGCTTAAATGAAAATAAAACTTCGTAGGACAACAAGGGCGTAGGCCTACGCCATTATTGGGCAATATTTTATAACCAGAATCCTTGTAGGGCATAAAGTATGTCAATGTTATTTCTTATGGGAGATTTTTGCCCACACGACCTAAGGTAGGTAAAAAACTACCAAGTTTTCTATTTTTCCTAGGTGATCGTGAACCAGATTTACTTTATTTTGCCCTTTAAAATTCATAACCTATAAACTATGCCTATAGCCTATGAAAAGTGATAAAACTATTTAGCCTTGTTAAATATACTAGGCCTATTATCTATCAGTTCGGTGTCAGCGCCTGAGGCTACGTTAACCTAGAGAACCACCCAAAAAACCGGTTTGACTGCCGCTAGCCTGGAGTGGAAGATATTATAGTAGGTGTGCAATTGTGCATACATTGTTTTGTTGATTTGTTGATACAATTTGTTAATAGGGACTTTTGATTTCAAGTAGGCCTATTGATAGTTAGCGGTAGATAGGTAAAGGTAGCTGGTAAAAAAACGTGGTACATCTAGTATGAGTTGCTAAAGCTAAATTGAGTAGCTCACCACAATCCTTGAAAAGGTTCATGATCTTCTCAAGGTGTACAACGGCCTCACTCCGCTGATCCATATGAGACTGTCTTACAAGAAGGCACATATCCATATCGCTCTTGCTGCAGCCGAAGCCAGTCATGGTCGATCCAACGAGGTACAGACTGTACGTGGGGAACTTGGACCGGATCGTTGTCGACAACCGTTTCCACAGTTGGACCTTGTGGCTGAACGTTATTTCCGTTTGCTGATGCAGCATGAACTTGTCCCATATGCCTTCGGACAACTACAACACAAATCATTATTATAATAATTAGTAAATAAGCTAATAGATAATAATATAGTTTCTTTAAATTAAAACTAGGAAAACGCTTAAGTCCCGCCGCGTTGTTGGATGAGCGTAATTGGTGCATTGAGCTGGCATGTGTTATGCGGATTTTCTGTTGTTCTGTGAAAAAAAAAAATCATATCCAAGTTGAATTTTTTTTTTTAAATTAAATTAAATAAAAAAATAAATTAAATATTTAAATTTTTAATCAATCGTAATTTTTAAAAAAGGAAAAAATCGTAAAATTGCAATTTTTATAAGAAATAATTATTTGATAGCGCTCAGATTTCACACGAATATATAAATTCATGAAATTAAGGTTCTGTGAAAAAATCATTACGATCGGATAAAGCATGTAGGGGCTATAATCCAAAGAAATTTTTAAAAATCGAAAAAAGTCGTAAAATTGCGATTTTTTAAAGACATTTATCTTTCGATAACGCTCAAATATCACAAGAATATATATCAATTCATTAAATAAAGGTTCTGCGAAAAAATTATTACAATCGGACAAAGCATGTAGGTCTTATAAATCGAAGAATTTTGTTAAAAATCGAAAAAAATCGTAAAATTGCGATTTTCATGAGAAATAATTTTCCGATTGCGCTCAAAAACGTGGCAGTTCTAAGTTCAGAGATTTCGAAGGCCTCCATAAAATTTCATCGCAATCGGAGTATCGGTTTAGCCGGAATCGTGTGGACCAACAGACAAAAATACAAAAAAAAAAGAAAGAAAGAAAAAACATTCCGGAATTTTTTCTCCAGTGTAGTAAAATGGAATCTTCGCTTCGCTCGCTATGCTCATCCAAAAAGTAAAAATAAATACAATAAATTTGTATTTGGCCTACACTCTACTTACCAAATCTAAAAACTGTAAAATTGTAAATTTAAGTGTAATTGGAGCTTGTAATCTAACTTATATAATTTTAAAGCAAACCAAGTCTATTAGTGAATGAGTGGGGAAAGGATACAAGAGTCCAACAGCGTAACTGACTGAAGATGAAGGTGGCTTTGCAAGAGGTGTCACAAAGATGTGAAACCTAATATTTTACTAGCAAAGCTCTACTGGGCGGCTAGACTCATGATGACTTTATAATTAGATTTATTTATTAGTATCTCTAAGAACAGGTATTAAACCCACAAGTGTTAGGTATAGCTAAAACTAAACAACTCAAAAATATATAATTCAAAATAATACAAATACTGTACGTTACCTATAATAATAATAATCTTTATTGTAATTCCAATATACAAATTACAAAAGGTGATATTCATATTTTGTTTACATGTAGGGAGGGATGAGAGCTCCTCCCTACAAAATGTTCTTCCATATTACCTGCTACATATATTTCACTATTACTAAATACTAATTTACTATACATATACTATAAGAAAAAAAGAGAAGAGAAGAAACAACTAGACTAGTCATGTGACTAATAATATTTAACAAAGTATTCAAAAAATATGTTTGATATGATTTGATACAAATCAATATGAACACTATAAAAATTAAGTACTATAAAATTAAGATTTTACAACAAGTACAAAGAAGAAAAATTGAGTAACAAAAGAAAAAATACAAAAAACGGCTAAAAGCCTAAGATCAATGAAGAAAAAATTAGGTTATAAAATACAAAACTGGTGAAAAGTTGATTAGGTGACAAGAGTGATGAATCATGTTGGTAAACTGGCATAAACAGCTGCTTTAAATAATTGAAGTTTCATGTGGTTGATGTCAATTACTGAATTAATGGTTAATAATTTGTTGCGGGTGTCTTGACCACGGTTCAAAGTCATAAGAAAACAACAACAGCAACACTAGCATTGACCAACTACCGAATCAACAAAAACTTAAAATTGAAACCAAAAGGACATGTTTAAAACACATTCCTGATTGTCGACCGACTGACACCACAGTTGTTTGAAATTTGGGTAGTTATCACGAAAGCTGTTGTACTACTTGTGTGTTACTACAGTAACACTTTTCAAGAAATAATACGTAATTTTTGTTTTTTTAATTAAACTGATTTTCAGGTTTTAGAATTTTCTTAAAAAGCCAAAAATTAATAGGGATGCCCAACGATATGAAAATCCATTATCGATATCGAAAAAAAATGGCCAAACGATATCGATACCTATATATCGATATTTTCCCTCCAATTTTTAAATATAGTTTCCATGGCAGTTCCCCCAACATGTGCGTCTTCCCATCGCCACGACACTGTATGACGCCAGTTCGAACCATGCGGTGTGCACTCTATAGCGATGTCGACTGGATACTGCAGAATTACTCGATGCCGAAGCTACTCAAAACTATTTTTTTTCATTTTTTACGCGTTTTTAACTCAATTTTGGTACTTTGAAATATTGCGATGTAGAAAACAAATATCGATATCGAAATTAATTGTGTGTATCGATATAGATCGATGGGCAACCTTAAAAATTAACCATATTTGCGGAATGATCCCGGCTGATGAACATAAAATACTGAAAATCTACAACTGTAGGGCTGTCCATGTATGCTCAATGCTCATATACGTCGGATTCATCCTGGCCGAGCGAATAGCTATGTGCCAACTGCCAAATGTGTCCTATTCCCTCTTAAAGCTATTGTACCACCTCTGGCCGATAATTTGAAAGTCGAAGAAACATGTCTGAAAAGTTTGCTGAATGAAAAAAGGCCTTTAAAATAAAAGAGAAAAAAATGTGAATTTTTTTGGGCGGGACATAACCTCACTATTGGAAATTAGATTTAGATTTTTGGACAAAAGTGTACACTACAAATCTAGTTCAAAATTAAATTTTGAGAATAGGTTTTCTGGACATAGTTTCTAAACACCTTTAGCTATAACTTGACTATAGCTAAAATAGTTTTCTGAAAATAACAGTTGGTGTACCATTTTTTTGTCAAACGGTACAAAACTAGAAAAAAACTCGTATTTGTACCGTTTGACAAAAAAATCGTACACCAACTGTTATTTTCAGAAAACTATTTTAGTTATAGTCAAGTTATAGCTAAAGGTATTTAGAAACTATGTCCAGAAAACCAATTCTCAAAATTTAATTTTGAACTAGATTTGTAGTGTACACTTTTGTCCAAAAATCTAAATATAATTTTCAAAAGAGAGGTTATTTCCCGCCCAAAAAAAGGAACAATTTTTTTCTGTTATTTTAAAGGCCTTCTTTCATTCAGCAAACTTTTCAAACATGTTTCTTCGAATTTCAAATTATCGGCCAGAGGTGGTAGGCTAGTTAGTAGTTATCCTTAATTTTAATTATCTAACCAAGAGATAACTTTACGGCTGATTGTTGTCCGTTCCTCAACCAAAACACATGCCAAAATTTCTATTCAATTTCATATCTTCAATACTAGCACCAAGTAGGCCTATGTGTTTAACAAGCAGGAAAAATAATATATAAACTGTTTGATGTGTTTGGTCGAGGAACGAGGGACGCTACCCACCTTGTCCCACTCTCCGCCCGTGCACAGTCTCTTGGGTCTATGTTTGACCTCCTTGTACGAGCGTGCATTGAGGGGATGATCGGGCACCACCGTGGTGACACCGTTCACCGGCCACTTGTAGCCGTTGGTGCGGAACGCGCCGATGAACTCCTGCTGTCGGTGGAGGAGCTTGGGAGGCGGCCGTTGCGGCGGGGGTGGTGGGGGCGGCGCTTGTAGGAACCCGGGAGGCCTGAACGGCTCTGGCTCCGCGTCGTGTGTCTTGAGTCTGTGCTGGTGCCCACCGACCACCGGTACCGCCAGGACTTGTCTGGTGAACACAATCAGTGTCTAGCTAGACTAGGCCTACTTGGTTTAGGTTTAGGCCTATTTGTGCACCATGTTGGTACTGTCTAGCCCACTCTGATAATAAGAAACTTCTTCGGTTGGGGGGTCCAAAATAAAATTCACTAAAATACTCCAAAATACAAAACAAAATAAAAATACAAAACTTTTTATCGTTTATATTTTTAAAATATAAAGGACTTTTAGCCGAAAAGGAGTTTCACCAAAAATAGAAACGTTAAGATTTTGTAGGTTTTTTGTTGTTCATAAAACATAAAAAACATGATGATTTTATTTTGGACTCCCTTAAGCGAAGAAGTTTCGATAATTTATATCTCAAATCATTTCAAATAGCATAGGCCCTAATTGCAATAGGCCTACTAATAGAGAGTAGAGACATATTAAATTATTATTATTATTATTATTATTATTATTATTATTATTATTATTATTATTATTATTATATTATTATTGAGTACGAGTACCGTAGGCGAAAAACCGATGTGAAACAAATTGTGAAGGAGGAGAAAGACAAAGCAATGGAAGAATTTGCTGGTAAATTAGAAGATGACTTCCAGGGAAATAAGAAAATTATGTACGGACTTGTAAAGACAAAAAGACAAGAAGGGAAGAACAAAAGCTCATGGTAAATGAAAATGGCCAAGTTACAAACAACCCACAGGAATACAAGAAATGTGGAGGAAATATTTCAAAGATCTGCTAAATGTACAGTTAGTGAAAATTTAAATGCAGAGAAAGAGAAGAGGCAAGTGGAGAAGATGAAGAAGACGAGGTAACAGAACAAGAGGTGGCTCGGGCGTTAGGAGCCATGAAGAATGGTAGAGCTCCGGGAGTGGATGACATTTCTGTGGAAATGATCAAAGCATCAGGTGCGGAAGGAAGAAGATGGTTATTTCGAGTAATAAGTGCTGCGTGGAAACAAAAGAAGGTACCGAAGATTGGAAAAGAGGTATAATTGTACGCTGTTTAAGAAAGGTGACCGTAAGAAATGTGAAAATTATAGAGGGTTGACATTAATGTGTCAGTGTGCAAAATTTATGAAAAGTTATAGAACTAAGACTGAAGGAGGTATATGACACAGATCTAAGAGAAGAACAATATGGGTTCAGAAGTGGACGGTCTACTATTGATCCCATATTTGCTATAAGACAGACAATGGAGGGGAGATGGCAAAATGGGAAAGAAATGCACATTGTGTTTTTGGATCTGGAGAAGGCATACGATCGCCTGCCTAGAGAGAAAGTATGGGAGTGTCTAGAGATAAAAGGAGTGGGAAGAGGTTTAATAGACAGGATACAAAGTACATATCAAAGGAGTGAAAGTTGTGTACAGACAGATATGGTAGGTCAGAATGGTTTCAAGTGAATTGAGGGCTTGCGACAAGGTAGTGTGTTATCTCCAACACTCTTTACTGTTGTAATGGATGAAATTATAAAAAGTGGAACCAAATACAGATGGAAGGGACACAAGAACATTAGTGTTTGCGGACGATGTGTTGATTTGGGGTGAGAGTGCCAGAGAAGTGCAGGAGAAGGTGGACAGATGGAACGAAGTTACTACAGAGTTTGGTCTAAAATCAATCAGAAAAAGAGTGAATGTTTGCGTATGCAAAAGAAGACAAGGGCAGGCCTGGAGACATAGAAAATATTGTACTACGTGGAGAAGTCTTAGAAGAAAAAGAAGAATTTAAATACTTGGGAAGTATATTGACAAAAGATGCAAAAGTGTGTAGGGAAGTGTCATCTAGAGTGCAAAAAGCAGAAGGGTTTTATCAATTGGTGAGAAAGTTACTATGGAATGAGTTGTTCCCACAAAAATGTAAAATTTTGCTGTATAAGGCATATTTTGTACCTATACTAACATATGGGGCAGTAACATGGGCAGTGGGAACAAAGGAAGTCAGCTGGAATCAGCAGAAATGAAGTTTTTAAGAAGTATCAAGGGAGTTACAAAGATGGACAAGATAAGAAGTAATGAAATAAGGAAAGAACTGGGACTGGAGAGATTGAGGTTTAAGCTAGAAAGAAAACGTCTAAGATGGTTTTGGACATATGAAAAGGATTGGCAGGGAGAGGATTCCAAGATGAGAATTTGAAGCGGCAGGGGAGGGGAAAAGAAGAGTAGGAAGGCCAAGAGAAAAATGGGAAAGATTAATTCAAGAAGACGTTGGAAAACGGAATGAAGTGTGGGAGCATGTGGCAAGAGTAAAGCTGTGGGAGGACAGAAGAGAGTGGAGTAAATTGGTGGAGAAGAAGGAGTTGGATGATGTGGAAGAAACACTAAGTCTGGCAAGCTTAGTATCTACAGTTTCATGCCCTTGATAATGGTGGAAAACCACCACTCAACCCGACATAGTTGGAACTGAGTTATGATGATTATTATTATTATTATTATTATTATTATTATTATTAGGCATATTATTATTATTTTTTGAACCAATAACAGACAAGACATTGGATATAATAGATATAAATAAAATAAGGACAATACACAAATAGCTTTCCCAACCTGTCAACCCTTCTCCAAACCAAAGTAGAAAGTACATGAATAATAAGGGTATGTAATATTAAATTATAACTATAATAATTGTAACTTATGGTAACAAAATTCTAGTAAATAAGTTATATACCTAATGCAAAGACTTAATAGGTAAGCAGGCAATGCGTAATGGTGGGTAAAACTATTATCAAGAAAATATATGAAAGTACGTATTATTCTTCATCACAAGAATAGTAAAAGAATGATTTAATGCACTTAAAAATTATGTACGTATAACTAGGAAAACGCCAAAGTAGTTGTTAGATGAGTGAGTGAACCATGTGTTGAGTACCGGGGAACATTCCCTTTCTTCCTCCTACCTAAGGTCTCTCTAGCCTAGCCTATCATACGCTAGAGTGGTGCATTACGGCAGTTACAGTTGACTTGCCCTTGTAACCAACTAAACTCAAAACCTTATTAACAATACAAACATAAATACAAATGTTCCCGGGTACTCAACACATGACTCGCTCACTCGTCTAACGACGACTTTGGCGTTTTCCTAGTGTTTAAAAAATTATTAAACATGTTTTGAAATGCATATAACACAGTGTAGGCCTAGTCTACATCAACTGTGACAATACTATGGAAAACATAGCCAGTACAAAATACATGTAAATATTGCAAGGTTTACTCAATCTCAGAGCAGAATTTGGGATAGGCCTACCTTGAGCGTGCAAGATTCCATACACCTTGGTCACTGCATACAATCACAGCCACAATGATTCGATAAAAATGACTTCTTCAAAAACAAAACCATTGTCATTTAAATAAATCCTACAAATTTTAAGATTATTTTTAATTTACTTTTTCTTGTCAGGTTTAAATTGCAACGGATTTTGATCATTTTGTTAGCAGTTCTCAGTTACCTGGTCACAAATGTATGTTTAAAATTTCAGCTCAATCTATTCGGCCGTTCGGCCGTATGGGACCAGACAGACAGACATTTAACATTTAATACTTGACAGACACATTAGTCACGACGAAGACCCGATCAAGTGGCGTTATAAATCCTCATTCGGTTCGCTCACTCACCTACTATGTAATTTAATAAAAAAATGGAGTTGCATAGGCCTAGTCAATCTAGGTCTAATTGTTATCAATACATTTAGTTTGATAGTATATAAGCATTGTCGTTGAAAAGTGAAAACATCGACATGAGATAGTTGAGAGATTGCAAAGTATTGCTCTAAAAGAGTAAAAAGACTAGTATTTAAAAACATCCAATCTAGCAGCAGGAGGGTGGAATATCGGGGTGTGACGAGAACGTCTGACTGGAACATACAAAGGAATAGATTCCAGCAGCTCAGGGCAATGAATCTAGCTCGCCAAATACAAGTTTTTAAACGTTATGATATCGAACATTTTATGCCTTGCGTCAAAGGGTTTGCAAGTGGATGTCCTTGCACAGACTCGGGCAGTCCTCACAGTGAAAGATTTCACGATCTCGATAGCAGAGCCACTTGAAAAACCTTTGCTGCGCGCGTTCTATGGCAAGAATCTTAGTGACATGGTGGGGGGAGAAAACTACACTGGCACTGGCATATTCAAGTACAGGTAGCTCAAAACAGATATATAACCTACGGATCACTTCATTTGAGAATTGACTATCGCAAGTGCGTTCAGAAATCAGTTTATCAGAACTCCCAAGTCTCATACACTAGGCCTACTGACTCTACACACAACAATAATTCAACCACATAGGCCTAGGCCTATTGTTTAGTAACGTCACAGAATAAAGAGTCATACAGTAGGTATCGAAGCTTGGTCGAATTTCCCCACGCAGCTACAGTTGCCCTGCCCAGGTGGTCTGTTAGGTCAGATACCTATCCATAGAAGTGAGCTGTCAGTAAATAGGTCCTAGGCATAAATGGAACTGGGAACAATCCTGAACTGTCAATTTTCTAATTATAAATCTGGAATGGTAGGCCTAAGCATAGGCTATATATTAATAATGATACTTAAAATAGTAGTATGCCTATGGTTATGGGAGATCCGTGGTTCGATTCCCGGTTGGGGCGGACTTTTTTAATTTCTGAATTGTAGTAAATAAAAACAATGGGGTACACCCACGGGAGTGTTTCCCGATCAACCAAATCGAGAAACAAACATTATGTCTACAGTAAGGCATACTCTTACAAAAAACGCTTTGTTTGTTTTTGTTTGCTCCGTTTTAACGGATTTTGAGGGTACAAAACGGATCGATGGATTTTTATTCCAATTTACGTTTTTTAAATTTTATTCTCCGTTTTACACTTTTTCCAACGAGGCCTAGGTCTGGACAAAAAATCAATATTTCAATGCGATATCGATAAGTGGGAATATTCTTGATATTGAAATATCAAAATTTACACAAATAATGCTAGGCCTAAATTTTGCAAATTTTGTGGAGGTAGGGCCTACCGGTAGTCGAAATTAAATTAATCCTGGCTGCATGGTACATAATAATATGGTGGAGGTGCCGGGTCCTAAAATGCGATTGTGAGATCGTAAAAATCGTTAAATGTGTTTATACTTTATGGTGATACCTTTTCAACCCTATTTAGCCTCAAATCATTAAAAATAGGCCTAGGGCTACTCTTTTAATTTTTTTATATTTTCAATTTTTGTTTACAACCTACATTTTGATATATTGATATCATATCAAAATTGGTAGCCTACATTTAGCCATTAAAAGGATTTTCGAGGGATTGTGTTTCACTTAAGGACTTCTAAGGATTTTTTATGTGCTCAAACAGGATTTTTATTTTTTCTTGGTGGCAACCCTGGGCTAATAAATAAAAATAAATAAATGAATTCATATTTAGAGTCTTGGCCTACCCACTCATAAAACTGATTTTCAGTGGGGGACATTAAACCAAAGCGACCAAGCCAACCTTGTAGGCCCCGACGCAATCGACGACAAGAACTGATGGACTCAAGTCCAAATCAAAAATTAAAAACTTCTACCCAGAGCAGGAATCAAACCCTGGACCTTCTGCATTGGAAGCAGAGACGCTAACCACAAGACAAACGAGCCACACAAAAAAATATTGTGTCGCCCTTGAAAAGCTTTAATCATTTGCTGACACCCACTTTGGCGTAAACAAATAATTGGTGTTAAATTTTTATTAAACTACAACCAAAAAGCACCAAAACATTTTTATTCTACCAATACATGGGAGAGGACAAGAACAATCCATTGTAGGCCTATGCAATTTCTAGAGGATTCAAATACCTGTCAATGGACGGAAATAAAAATAAAAACAAAACACGTCATAGAGTTTGTTTTGCCCTAACAGACTGGTTCGAACACCACCTGCTGCAAGTCGTCTTACGCTATTGCACGACTCTTTATACTGTGGTAACGTACTGTTCGGTCTCGATGACTTTGCCACAGCTGCGCATGGTAACTTGCACCCCCTTGGGATAGACGTGTTGGCCTTGCGACGGAGAGACTAGCGGCTGGTACTTGTGGGCGGTGGCAGAGGAAGTGTTGGATGAGTCAGACGTCGCTTCGGTGAGGACTCGGGAGGAAGAACTGGGAGACAATCAATCATGCAGAGCTCAGACAATGACGTGAGTTCTCTATGCATGCGGCATTGGGACTAGGTAGAGGTAGGTAGTGTTTTAAAATGTCATGAAATTATTATTATTTAACCAGGAACCTTTTGCATTTTAGGAACTCAAAAGTTTCCTTTAATGTGTGGTTGGTTACATCAAAGCTTTCGCAAGCCACCCAAAATCAGGTGGCGAGTTCGTTGCAGCAGTTGCTACCCACCCTTGTAACGCTTAGCTGCAACCACACCTTTAGGCCCTAATGTTGAGGTATTGTAATTTTTACAAGTTCCTATTAGACAAAGTAACTTAACGTTTGAAAGTTACTTTATTGCGGAAACTTACCCAACACTGGCTATAAGTATGACCATGTGGGTTTTTCCATAGATCCGGAATGCAAATCACTGAAATCAGTAGGCCTAGATCTACAGAACAATTAGGCCTACCGTACCATACTTTTCACAAGACTTCAAAATGTCTATCTTGCATAGCCTACAAAACTATGAACCTACCCCATTGTGTCCTTGTTGTTCCAGACATCCGACTTTCTGGTGTAGTTGGGAGATCCAAGGTAAGTGTCTCCGTTTATAGCCTGCCTCATGTCGTAGCCAACGTACTGTGGTTCCAAGGCGCCACTCCTTCCATGCCAGCCTCTACTCGGGAACCTCCCTCGACCAGAGTGGCCATAGAGAGGGGAGCGATGAGCAGGCATTTCAAAACCCATCATGTTCAATGGAAAGGCAGTACCGTTACTGTTGTACGTAAAGTTGAAGTGGTTCAAAGAGTTGGGATCTTGATTGTGGAAACCGTTTTTGTGTGTAAAGCGGCTGTTTGTGGACTGATGTCCCTTGCTATGCATGACCATTGGAGAAGAGTTGGTTTGATGATGCATAGCCCACAAATCTCAACCAAAAGAAAACTAAGTGAACTTAAACTTAGACTGCAGACGTAGTATGAAGCCCATGTAGGCCTAAGTTAACACAATTTAGGTAATTCAGATTAAATATTTGAAATTACCTGGAGTAACGAATTTCACTTGTCACTTAAAATACGGTACCTTCTCATTGAAATGAAAACAAGTCTTTCTTAAAATGGTCGGTAAACATAATGTTATAGCACATAAATTGCACGCTGCCAATTCATGTGTTGAAAATAGCACAATCAGAAGAGAACGTTGTGCAACAATTCATTAAGATATGTAGAAATAAACTACAACAACATATAGGTCTACTGGCCGCAAAGAATGCCAGGGGAAAGATTGTTGTAAAGCACACCAGTGATGATTACAATAAAGTTTGGTCTGCAGCCACAGTATTTAGGACCAATGATTTAAGATTTGACTACGATACACAATTCATCAGTGCTGCGAATTCTTTTATGAACCGCGTGCTGGTAGCAAGCTGAAAACAGAAAGCATTCAGTGTGTTAAATAGGCCTAGGCCCTATATAGGCCTATATTAGTAGGCTATGGCTAGAGCTACGTTTTTTGCAGTTTAGGTTTTTGATGCCACAAAATGCTAATTTTACTACAAATAGGCCTAATGTTTATTATAGATTGATTGATTGATTGATTTTTATTAGCCTCTTTGAAATTCACAAGTATATAAAATGTACATAAAATATTTGAGTTGTCATTTTGATTTGTTATAGTTCGTCCGTTTACAGTTGACGAATTTGGAGTTCCTCAAAGGGACAAAAGACCTGATTTGTTCACACCTCTTGACAAGATCATTTTTCTCTGGTTCACTGGGAAATAGTCTGGGAGATCCCCAATGATTGACATATCTATTATAATGAATAGCAAACCCTTTGCCAAATCATTTAGTTTTGTTTTGTGCCCTAAAACCCAAATAACTAACTAACTTGATTTCCATTATTGCGCTTCATTGGTTTGCCAAAGAGGCGCACAATGAAACTTCAGCCGGGCAACATTGACGACGGTCAGCGAAGACTGAATTTCAAATTACAACCCTCGTAATTGCCTAATTGGTTATAACAAGTGGCTTACATGTTCCCGCTGTGTCGGCGAAAAAGCCAAAATTCGTCAAATGTAAACGGACGAACTATACAGGTTAGTAATTAAAATTAAATTAAAATGTTTACATCTTATTCTAAAATATGCTCTTTAAAATACACACATATGCCTATAGGTATATACAATTCATACATTAATCATTTCCAAGAGCAATGTACCACATTTCACATTACCAAAAGCAGAATCTAAACTATACAATATATACCTCATTTCCTCATGCATCCTACCTATTTTTAAACTCCTGTATTGAATAGTAGCACTCCTGAAGTAGCATAGGTACTCTTAAGTTTTAATTTGAACCTCGTTATATCTTGTATCTCCTTAATGTTTTGTTCCAGCTTGTTATAGAGTTCAATTCCACTAATTTTGAGTCCGTTTTGACGAATTGTGAGGTTACACTGGGGTATTCTAAGTTTATTTTTATTTCTCGTGTTTAGGTTTAGACTGGTCCCCACCTATTGAGAACTAGTTTAGCAATGTAGCCTAAATTCTAGAATTTTATAAGTGACTATTGAATTTTAAAAAAAAATAACTGAAAAGTTGGAACGAGCTAGATAAAAGTGTATTCAACCCTCTAACAACAAACGTTGCAGAGTTCAAACAGAGAATTATTTGTAATAGGCCTATTATAATAGGTTATAAATATCTATGTACTATTGAATTATTAATAACTAAATTTAAGTAACTTTGTAGTAATTTGTTAAAATAGCCCTAAGTTTATGTAAAACAACAATAGAGGCCAAATACAATACAAATATGCCAGATAGGCCTACCCTAATTCATTTAGCCTAGCCTTCTTTTAGAAGTGCAAGAAACATCCCACAATTTAGAGTTTTGGTGGAAAGGGAAAAGAAAATGTTACAAAATGCTAAATTTGACAAAATTAATGCTAAATATTCTAAATTTAAATGCTGAAAAAAGTATATCTAATTCTATCTAGGCCTAATCTAATGTTGCTCATTATAGACTAGAGGGGAGTGGGCAGTCCACACACTCCATCACACCATCCATGTAGGTACTAATGTACCTTGAAGCCTAGAGGAGAGACCTATTTAAATGAAATCTTCCTGGGCTGAGGCAGCCTCTGTTTGAGCTGTGTGTGAGTGGGAGGGCCTATGTTAGTTGCTCTGTAAGTAGTGTAAGTGCACACAACACTAAAGGCTCAATTACAATCACTTAACAACACGATACAAATTATGTAGGCATATGAAAGTTGAAAGCCTTGATAACAGTGAAAGACTTTACACTTGAAAAGAGGATGGGATAGTCGCAAAATTGAAACCACGCAAAATTACAGTTTTTTCGTGATATATCGATGACGATAGCCTACAAAATATCTAAAAACTGATTCTCGACCAATATGTGGCTTTGTGAGAACTATAGCCTGTACGAAAAAATATTGTAATGTGATGGTAATTAAGTTTTTTATTAGAATTTTAATTACCTAATTAAATGCATATGTTAAAAATGCAAACCGCACCAATTATTATATTTGAATATTTTCTCTTGCATTATATTGTTCTAACAAAACCACATAGCGGTCTAGAATCAGTTTTTAGATAATTTACATCGTTCTCGAGATATCACGAAAAAACTGTAAATTCGCGCGTGGTTTCAATTTCGCGACTATCCCATCCTCTTAACCTCGCGTAGGAATAATGAGTAGGCCCTACACTGTTGATTACACGTTACCGTTAATTTATTCTTACTTTAGCCAACCACAGCCCATTCCCGAGTGCCTAGCCTATGTTTTGCAATTGACCAAAAAATGTATCGAACTAGTAGGCCTACAATCGAACCCCAATATTTAGGCGTAGGCCTACAGCTACAACAAGAAAAGAAGGCAAAAGTGAGTTATTTACCTGGATTTTGCCCAAAAAGTAATTTTGTAGGGAGTGAGGAGGGTGGTTTTCAGGCAAAGTCCTTTTTGGGTAATAGGGACCCAAATGTAAACCACCCTCCTAACCCCCTTCAAACTACTTTTCCGGTTTCATAACATAACACTTCTTTAGGTTACTAATAAGCCCTTCTTCCCGGTGGCAACCACTCACTTCCCCCAGACCTAATTTCTGCCCCCCCCCCCCCCTCCCTAAAAACGATCTAAATTCCCTCAAAGACTCACTATCTACAGCATCCCCAGACAAGTCATTCCACTCCCTAACAGTCCTTTTCATGAAACCATACCGACCCAGATCCGTTCTTACTACTTGACGCTGGAACTTCCATGAATGATCCCCTTCCCCTGTAAAGCCCCTCCTGCAGCCTATTGCAGATGTCCCTCCACCCCTACTTCCCCTAGCCGCCCTGTAGGCCTACATATTGCACAACCTAACCTCCCTTCTTCTTCCCTCCAATGACTCCCATCCCAACTCTCCTAACATTGCAGTGACACTGTCATATACCCTCTCTACATTCCCCTTATCATCCTCCTCCCACCGCCAACGCCTAACCTTCTCCGTAACCCTTCTTGCCGCCCTACGTTGGACCTTCTCTACCTCCAAAACCTCCCTCAGCTTATACGGATTCCATGCCGCCGCACCATACTCCAGGACAGGTCTAACCACCACCTTGTACGCCCGATCTTTAACGCCCCGGCTGGCCCCTCTTAGATTTCTCATAACGAACCCCAAAGCCCTATTTCCCTTCTTAACAACTTCTTGCACCTGATCCCCCCAACCCAAATCCTCTGCCAACATCACCCCCAAGTACTAAGTTCCTACTTTCTCCATAATAGCCCCCATTAAAGTATGTCCTACCTACCTTAATTAATTGTTGCAAGAAACCAACCGCCTTACATTTACCTATGTTCAAACCCATCTTATTTGCTGTGACCCATTCCTCTATTACCCCCAGATCTGCCTGCAACAGCCTAACATCCTCAAACCTCCTTATTGTTCTATACAAAACACAATCATCTGCAAATAATCTTATTCTTGATGTTATTCACTGCCCTAGGCCTATGTCATTTATAAACATAATAAACAATAAAGGTCCTAACACTGAGCCCTGTGGTACGGTGGTACCCCCGATGTAACCTCTATACTATGTGACAAAGTACCCCCAACCCTAACCCTCTGAGACCTACCTCTCAAGAAATCCCCAACCCACCTCACCACTCCTTTATCCCCCACCACCTTGTTAACCTTCTCCATTAGCAAATCGTGCGAGACCTTATTAAAAGCCTTTTCAAAATCAAGAAAAACAGAGTCTACTTCCCCCCACTGTCCAAAACGTCACTGATATCTTGAACTAATCCTACCAGTTGAGTGTCACAAGAAAAACCTTCCCTGAACCCATGTTGAGCATCCGTGAACCACGCCTCCCCTTCCAATGGTGTAACGGTGAAAGAACACGGCCAGGTCCGGTATACTACATATTTAACTCACTTTTACCGAAAATACATTAGGGTAGGATGCAGTAGAACTCGTAGGTGGAGATTGGTCACCTTCTCAAGGCCCTAGGAATTGAGGAACTTCTTTGGTTGGGGATTCTAACTTTTTGCACATTTGAACCACAAACCTAGCACCATTTTAAACATTTCAAGTGTTGTCTGTGAAGGATGTTGTGCAAAGCTATCACAAAGAAGGGCTTAACTGGTGTCTCAATTTTGTCATGAGAACACTTAAAGGGGGCGGGTAGAGAGCTTAAGGGGCATGCCTACAAATCCTTGGTGAGACCAACCCTAGAGTAGGCCTAGGCCTTTGCTAGTGCGGTACATGGGATCCTTACTGTAAAGGAAAGCTCTGACAATTGGAGTAGAAGCCGTACAAAGAAGAGCAGCCAGAAGAGTCATGGAATAAAGGGAAAACTTGGAAGGAGGAGGTGGTTAATGGGAAATCAGTAAGAATTTACAAAAATGTAGCATTAATGGTTAATGACCTAGGGTGGGAGAAACTTGAGGATAGAAGGAAGAGGGATCGCTTGGGTAAAATGTATAGGATCACGAGGTAGGCCTACCATGAGGGATGGGGTGAACTTAATAAGGGATTAACTAGAGCCACCACACCTAGAGGGGATCATGGGTGCATAGTGTAGGCTAAGTATGAGAGGGAAACATATAAGACGGATGTGGGCAAATACTTCTTTGTGGCAAGATCAATGGTTGAGTGGAATGGTCTCGGTGAGGGGATAGTGGGAGAAAAGAACCTCAAAGTATTTCAGTCGAAACTCAAGCCTAAACTCCAGCCAGTGGTAGACCGAAGCCTAGGCCTAAATGAGGTGGAGGATGAAGATGAGGGAGCTAGCTAAGGAGGAGAGAAAGAGAATGAATGTGAAGGGAACAGAATAACAAAGGATAATGAAGAAAATTTGGTGTTGAAAGGAAATTATGCTGAAAAAGAAGATAAAAACCTGTCACCGATCAGTGAACCAGCGACTCCCTTAGATAAATCTACAGCCACAATCATCATTGATAACATACATTCCAGGAATTCGCAAAAAATTACAAAGAATAGACCATCGTTTTAATTTGAGGACAGGACAGTTTTCCGGTCCCCCTCTAACCCTCAGAAGTGTCCTTACCCCCCACAACCCGGTTGAGGCGTCCAAACACGTAGTTTATTCGATTCCCTGGGGATGCAATCGTACATACTATGGTGAGACAGAAAGACCCGTGTCAGTACGTGTAAATGAACATAAAAAAGCAGTAGAAAAAGGAACAATTTACTCGCGACTTAAAGACCATAAGTAGGCCTATGAATGCATCCAACCAATAAAATGGGACGAATCCCAAATTGTATTTAAAGACAATAACCCCAGAATGCGCAAAATTAAAGAAGCAGCAGCAATGCTCTGTGCATTTGACAGTATTAGCCAACCAAGTCTAGAACTACACACAAGCTGGAGACCTCTGGTGGTAGATTATGTATCCAGAGCTTGCCTACTAGCCCATCCACCCCCAAGCCAAACCCAACACTTTGAACCTCAGTGTGTCTGGCGTGGCCGGACGAAGATGTCAAAAATTTGCCAAGTACAGGAAATAATCAGTGACTTTGGTAAGTGAGTTTAAAGTAGGGATGTCAACGGGTACCCGTTACCCGCCCGTTGCCCGCGGGTACGGGTCCAATTTTCCATTACCCGTTACCCGGAATTACCCGTTACCCGGAATTACCCGTTTTTTCCTTTGTCCATCGCGATCTTTTTCACGGAACAGACAATACATCGCGTCATTATACCCCTCCCCCTACCGCTCATGGCTGGCTGCTGTGATTGTAGCGACGAGTGATTGAGTGAGATTGTTGAATGATCTAATACGGAATTCGGCGCGGGTTGGGTGGGATGGGGGGGGGGGGGCTTAGAGATAGCGGCGAACAAGGCTTAACCTTGAAGCAAACTATACGATTTGGTTGCTCGAGACAAAACAGATGCCAATGCACCGAATTTCGTAATCGGGAGCGCAGAAACACTAAAAAATGAGTGTTATCTGCCCGGTTGTAACAACGTTTGACTGTAGACCTACCGGTATGAGTTTGCGATGACTCAAAGCTGCCGATGTGAAGACGGGAAGGGTGTTGGATTGGACACTACTCGCGTGTATGAATGAAACAATGACCGTAGACCTAAAGTGATTCATGAGAAAACACAGTTTGGCTGGTCGCACACAGGATAAAAACAGCATAAAATAAAAATAGTTTACTGATCAAGGATAATTAGTAAACGTGTACACGTACCATACCATCCCTAATTTTCTGTGAAGTGGAAGATCACTTCGAATGAACTGATACGAAAATAGTGCGCGGGGAGCGGGAGATCATGCATTGGGATAAAGACAAGGATTGACCTTGATCAGCCTACGATCCGATTTCGGTTGCGTACATATGCGCATGAAAGGAATTAGGGATGACTTCGGGTCGAAAAATCCGGAACCGGATCCACCCTCTCCGGATCCGGTTCGGAACCGGTTCCTACACATATTTTTCTTTCTCAATTTTCGTAAATTTGAATCTGCGCGGGCTAATTTCGATTGAAAACATGGGCGGGGCGATAATCGGTTCGAATTTCGATAGGGGGCGGAGCCGTGTCCCAGACATTGTAAGAACTGCTAAGTGAGAACAGTTGAACAAACAATGGCCTACAAGATTGTTGCTTTCGTTTTCGTTCATAAAGTTTGGATTATTTGATCTTAAACATGAAAAATAGAATAAGTATAGGCCTATGATTAAAGTGAAGTTCTGCAATGTTATTATAACACAACACATGGGCCTAGGCTAAGCCTAGGTCAGAATTGTGACGCAACATTCACAGGGCCTAGGCCTAAGAATTTTTGCAACCACGGGTGTTTCTGGCTCATTTATTCTCGTCTGTGCCTAGACCCTTGGCAACTTTTAGGTTAAAAATAGAACCGGTTCCGAAAAAAGGGAACCGGATCGTAATGGAACCGGTTCCGAACCGGTTTCCGGGTACCCGAAGTCATCCCTAAAAGGAATGTAGTAGGCCTAATCAATCAGTGTTCCTTTCCGCTTGATGTAGTTGCTCCGAACCCATTGAGCCATCGTACACTAAAACATACGTGGCCTTTTACCAATACTACTTTTCAACTGCCAATGCTTTTCTGAATCATTTGACACCCATGACGATAAATCGAACATTTACTAGCCGCGGGTAGCCTGGGTATCGATCGAGGGTACCCGGGTACGAAAATTTCCGGGTATTGACATTCCTAGTTTAAAGAAACACTCAATAAACATAAGGCTATATTTCCGGGTCAAATAGGCGCTAGCTAACGAACTAATAGCACAAATAGGAGCGTTGCCACCCAGTCCTAACCGAAGCTTCACCCCCTGGACTGCTACTCGAGTCCATGGACCAGACGTAGACCTAGTCCTTTTAGGTTGATACTGCATTTGGATCCCACTCAACTGAAGAAGTTCCAGAATTGACACTTAACCCTAGGGCCTTAACAAGTAGGCCTAAAGGATGGTTAATTTGTAACGTCGTAAGCGGTTGTAAACAGCACATTGATTTTGCCATGTAGGACCTACACGTTAATTTTATACGTGTTGTTATGTGATTGTAAATTATGCTTAAGCCAAAGGCCTTGGTTTGTAGAATTAAGCATAGGCCCAAGGCTAGGGCTAGGGCCTAGCAAAGGCCTAGCCTAACCTAGGGCCTGAGCCTAGATCCTTGCAAACCAAGAGGCTTGAAGCCACCTAGCCTACCTAGGCCTTCGCCTTATGAAATGAAATATCGCTTCAAAGTTCTTGGGCCTAGGTAGATCTATGCCTCGCCAATCAGTGAAGCTTAAGCTTAACATTCTAGCCAAAGAATCTAGGGCCTAGGCCTAGGCCTAGGCCTAGTTAGGGTAGGGGCCTTGGCCTAGGCTAGGCCTAGGCCTAGCCTAGGCGCTAGAGACCGACCCTGTAAAACAGAAATTACACAAATTACCTGTATGCAATACTAGGCCTAGGAAGATCTACAAACATATCTTCAAGGGAGATGAGTTAGGTATACTCTCAAATTATTTAAATGTTTACTGTTCCGCACAAACACAATCAACAAAGAAGAACAAAAGAGTGAAGTCGAACGAGTTGAAATATCGAAATTTCAAAAATATTCACGGTTAAAGGCAGGCGTGACAACTTAAATCTTAAACTTTTCTCCCAATGCCTATTTCTCACTTGTCGTTTTGTTGTTCTTGTTGTTGTTGTAATTTCCTCCTACTGCTGACCATTTGTCGGTGGTTCTTTCAATGAAAAAAAGAGTTCTTTATTGTAGCTTATGTGTTGTTAAACCTGTAGAATAATTAATAAGGTGCAACCGTGCAAATTAAAAAAAAATAGTAAACTGAACACTGAACTAAACTAGGCTGAATCTGAACTCTGAAGGTAGGTTGGTGATAATGTTTTCAAGGTGCTCACCGCCTTTTAAGCTACTAAATTATCTTGTCAGCGGTGCGATTTTGTGTTTGTTATTTTTGTTCTTGCGTCAGAATTCAGATAACGATAATTCGGCAAATTACTATTTAAATAAATGCCTCCTAAATTTAAGTTTCAAGAAGGTAAGATGAAACTTAATTTTGTAAGCAAACGAATAGGCCTAGTCCGGGCCCTCGGCCGTCATTTCAAAGGGCCTAGAGGGGCTGTTGTTTCTTCTCCTGCAGGTGACTGTGTAGGTGACAGGCTTTTTTGTCCCATTTCTCTAGGTTTTCAACTTCTTCCAGGTTTCCCTCTTGCATCAATCCTATGTTTTCTCTCTCCTCAGCCCTACCTGGTTTTATTCATAGGCAGTGATATCAATTTTGCATCAAAACCTTTTAGGCCCCAATTCCTTTTCCCCCCTCTGCCAGACCATTCCACTAACAGCACTGAGGATGTAAAAATAGTGGTAGGCCTAAGCCTAGGCCTAATAGTGGCCTCAAATGGGTAAAATAGCGAAGTGTCTATACGTCGGACGGGTCGGACGGGCAAGCAACCACAGGCTGTATGCCCGCCGAGCTTGTGGACGTAATTAAGTTCTCTGTGTACTTTCGTTAGGTTAGTCGAACTTTTCGCCTAGTTTTTGTAGTACGCCGCGCTAGTTCTTGGATACAATCGATAAGAGCGCACCCGAAATCCTTAAGTTATGCGCTCCTTGGCCGTCCGCCGTCGGACGTATAGCACAAACTCAGCTGTACGCCCGACATCCCGTCGGACGTATAGACGTGGTCGTAAAATAGTGGCCCATTTGCTGAAAAATAGTGGTTAAATAGTGGCAATGCGTTAAAATTTGAAGGAAAGTAGAGTGCACAATTAACGAGAAGTTGTGATATTTGGGTATTAATTGAAAGAAGTAGGCCTACCTACCTACTTTGAGTACGTCAATGTATTTTGTATTTTAGACGATCGACAATTTATTTGTATTCAGCTAATTTTGTCAAAACTGTGCTTTTTTGTCGGAATGAATGTCAGAAATTTGTAATACACACAAACAAATTAACATTACATATAGCAACATAACATAACATAATTAATACAAATTAACCAAGGTTGAGACTGTACACAAATATCATACAAGGGGAGCAATGAATTTAAATGTTAACAGAATAAACAGAAGACAAGAGGAGAATTCAATATTTGTGAAGGGTGTTAAAATATTCAATCGAATCCCTATAGGTATACGCAATGAGAACAATCATAAACGTTTTAGAATAGAGTGTAATAAACTTATAAAAAATGGTAAATTAATGGCTAAACCTTATGAAAAAAGCTCTTTTTGGGACAAATAAATATCTTCATAATTAAAATATATAAAGATGTGGCAATGTATCACTATTTTGAAGGTTTTCCATTATTACTTGATTTCAAGTGGTGGAAATTGTAATTATGTTGGGTAATTTATGTATGTTGACTATATGAGGAATTTTTATTAGTCCACTATGGCAACATGTACTATGATACTTGATAAATGTTGATTTTATTGAAGTGTTTTTGCTGTGGTCTTTTTATATTGTGATAATTGTAATTGTATATATTGTATAATTTTGTATAAGATCAGTTCTTTATTGACGACTGTGGTTGCATGATGTATGTAGCATCAGATTTGTCGTGTACAGTGTGGATACAGTTAATCTTGAACAGTGGAAATTGTTCTTGTAAGTTGGTATTTTGCTGACTGGTCGAAAGTTGGGTTTTATAATAATTATAGACAAGATATTGCAACAATCAAAATAACATAGATTTAGAATAGTTTTTATACTGTTTGTTTTTTATATTATGGAATTATAAGAATTGGTTATTGTGATTTTATCTTGTACAACTGTAGTCCATATCATAATATGTATGTATTTGTATGTAAATAGCAATTTTGCTAAATAAATAAACTACTACTAA
Source organism: Sweltsa coloradensis (assembly GCA_024449915.1). Classification (NCBI taxonomy): domain Eukaryota; kingdom Metazoa; phylum Arthropoda; class Insecta; order Plecoptera; family Chloroperlidae; genus Sweltsa; species Sweltsa coloradensis. Next base: position 775,411 of record JAMZAV010000122.1, on the reverse strand, counting down.
AAAAAAAAAAAATATATTTCGCGAGAGCTGGCCATTGTGTTAGCAAACGCTTTGCTGAACGATCTATGGTAAGCCACCTTGAGCTGACATGTTTAACAAATCTCATTGAAAATTTCATGATATTCAATATAGGCCTAATTAGGCTAGATACAACAAATTGAAAATAGTAATAAGTAGTGGCCTGGCTGAAAATAGTGGAAAATAGTGGCCTGTGGACACCCTGAACTAAACTATTGTTCTGTCTGGCCGAATAATACTTTCCCACATCAGTTCCCCATGTTCCCCTCTCATACTTCCACCCATGATCTCCTCTTGAAATGTAACTAGCCCTCCTTAAACCGTCGTCATCGGGGAACTTTCCCCTTCCCTTTGATTACCTCCCCGACGGTGACGACAATGACAACACGGACGGATGATGACACAGACGAAGACGACCACGGAACCCCTGCTCTCCCTACGCTTGTGGCTGGTTCTGACCAGCACAGGCTTGTCCACCCCTTGTCCCCCCGCATCACCCCTTACGTTCCTCCCCTTGGAAAGATGAATACATGGTGGTAACTCACACTTATAGAAATTGTTTTATCTTGGAGGCGCGAATAATCTTAGCTGTTAAAGCGCCCTAAAACTACTAAAAATACTAATAATGAAGTTCATGCCATCCTTCTTGCGCTCTCGATACCCTGTACATTTTACCCAGTCTATCCTGTCTTCTCCTATCCTCCAGTTTCTCCCAACCTACGCCTAGGTCCCTGATCATCCCTCCTACACCCTCGTAATACCTCTCCGTATTCCCGTTTCCATCCACCACCTCCCTCCATGTTCTTCTTACTTGCAACAATCTCCTGGCTGCCCTCCTGTGGACCGCTTCGAGTCCTGCTATTTCTCCTGCTTTATAGGGATCCCATACAGCAGCCCCGTACTCTGGCCTAGCCCCTAGTAGTCCTTCAGGCTGCAAAAAGGCCCATCTGCCGGGTGGCAACCACTCTTCCCCTAAACTTAATTAACCTCGCCCACCAAGACCTACAAGCTAGGGCCTATCCTAGCCCACAATATCTCTAGGCAAGTCATTCCACTCTCTAACCATCCTTTCCAAGAAACCAAATGCCTGCCCGAATTTGTTCTTAGGCCTAGGGCTAGCAACTGCAAGGGCAGCAAGGCCAATCCCATACTGCTGGAACTTTGATCCCCTCTGCTCTTATTGGACAACAGCCCCTCCTACAGCTTACTGCAATGTGCCCCACGAACTTCAACCTTCACACTTCACATAGGCCTATTTCACCGAAACCAACCTATGCTTACCCTTTCTCCTTCTCTCCAATAATATAGCACCCAGCTTCCCCGGTACTTTTGCAGTTGGAGTGGGCCAACTTAGGGCGACAAAACTTTTCACCTGCTGATGACAACTGCAGCTAATTTAAAGTTGTTACCTTAATCCACGACGCGTTTTGTCCTTCTGGGACTCATCAGGCAGATGGTGGCCACTAAAAATCAGCTAACTACATGCAAACAAAACTCACAACACATAACCAAACCTGTGGTAGGGGAGGGCCACGCAAGAAGCAAATTCTGCATGCATGTTGTTATCATCAGCAAGGTAACTTCAAACACCATTCATACTGAGCCACACCGTCAGCACAACCAGTAAGGAGGCTTCCCTCCCAACTCTAGTGCTCGGGAGACAAAACATCCATGACAACAGAAGAGGCAGCTTTTCTCTTGTTGCCAAGGGTCCTGGTTCGAATCCAGGGTGAGTCATGGATGTTTTGTCTCCCGAGCACTAGAGTTGGGAGGGAAGCCCCCTTACTGGTTGTGCTGACGGTGTGGCTCAGTATGAATGGTGTTTGAAGTTACCTTGCTGATGATGACAACACGCGTGCAGAATTTACTTCTTGCGTGGCCCTACCAAAGGTTTGGTTATGTGTTGTGAGTTTTGTTTGCATGTAGTTAGCTGATTTTTAGTGGCCACCATCTGCCCCAGAAGGACAAAACGCGTTGTGGATTAAGGTAACAGCTTTAAATTAGCTGCAGTTGTCATCAGCAGGTGAAAAGTTTTGTCGCCCCCAGCCCTTCAGGCTGGGATTTATGTTCTCTTTGCTTTCCCAACCTGTCAACCCTTCTCCAATCTAACTACGTAGCCGATAGGCATTTTTCACACTAAAACATCTGCATTAAAGGCTAAAAATGGAAAAAAAATGGGTTTGTCCCGGAAATGTAGGTCTAACAAGTCTCTAGTAGGCCTATTGCTATTATTGGCATACACACAAAAAATTCAAGAATGCAAAACAATCCAGTTTTAGGAATGTAATTTCAAATTTGAATTTTTACTTAAAATTAAGCTTTTATTCAGATTCCAAAGTTTCCCAAAATTCCTTAAAATTCATGATAAAAAATATAAAAAAAAATACTAAAATCCTTAGAAAAAAATGCAAAATTTTAATTGTTTGCTTAAAATTACCTAATTTTCACAGATTTTATTTGTATGATTGCAAAGAGTATCAGCCTACAAAATAGGGTAGCCTAGGTACCCATACCATGTTATCTTAGGCTACCATAGCTCAGTTATCCATGTTCATCTCAACAATTTGCCTGAAACTTGAGTTTATTATTATTTTGTGGTTTGTCAAAATCGAAATATCTACCGGGTTGTTCTCAAGAGTCAAGAGTTACAGAAATGAAATGAAGCCCTATCAGTATATTAGGTATCTTAAATATCTTTTGTGCCTCCAATTTTTGCGTTTTTCAGGAGGGTAGGAATAGGATCCACGCTGGTATTTGTACCGCCAAACACAAAAAATTGTACCTACAACAAAATATTTAAGGAGTGTCTATAGACTTGTGGTACAAATTTCGTGTCTTGTGGCTGTTGAATGCTATTGACAAGAACTCGTGTCTACAATCATCGGTAAAACTATAGCCTAGCCTAGACACGAAAGTTTCACAAAATAAAGAACGCGCAGAATTCTTGCCTCCAAGGATGGGATTTCCAAATGACACGAATGTCGGTCTGTCAACAGTGCTAGCCAGACCATGGCGGCGGCTGGCTGGCCGACATCACAGAGGCATACCAACGAGTTAAAATTAATAACGATACCACTTTCAACCCCCTGCCTCTCCTCCATCTCTCCCCCACTTCTCACTGCTCCCCTGGTCACCCGGGAACAGCGCTTCGCTTGCTGCAGGGGACGCCCTAGCCTCTTTACATAAATATTTAGTTGTAAATCCATGATTTATTTTTGGCAGATTATTTAGGAGACACTGGTCAGCCAACACCCCTAGCAGTAGCCCAACCTTGTTGGGGCTATGGGCGCAGCAGTTGGCTAATGGCTATTGCAGGTATATTGGCTCTTCCGCCTCGGCCCTTTATCTTCCCCCTGCTATGAGAAAGACACTCTAAGTAGGCCATTTCTATTTGTATCAGTTAGGCAGTGCCCTAGGTAAACTTAATAAACTTCATATCAAATCCAAAGATATAAATTCAAAATATCAAAATTGGCCGCCACATACTTTTGTAATTTCACTCATGCTGTAGTTTCTCCAGCAATACTTAATCTCCTTTTACCATGTCAATGGTTTTCACTTTTCAACAAATCAATGAATATTGATCATCATCATCCAATGCCGGTGGATCAATAATAATATGATGTGTATACCAGACCTACGTTAGGGTGCTATAGTGAAGATTATTCATGATTCACCTACGTTTAGCCTAATGTAGCAGGGCTAAAGTGCAAGGTGTAGATTTGCTTGTGAACATATTTTGTATTTGTATCTCTCTCACCATAATATGCTGCTAAGTGCTAATGGTAAAGGCCTTAAATGTAATTGTTTTCTTTGAGGCTCAACAGTTGGTTACATATTGACCTAGATAGTTAAAAAACATTGTAATGTTAAATGCTCCAACTTACTACTCTGCATGTTAAAACTTGGCTAAAGTGCCAGTAGAATAGTTTATAGTTTATAGCCTAGATAGGCCCTTCTTTTGTTTCACCCTCTCTCTTCGGAGAAGATTGTATCTGTGCCATGTACGGATCATCATCATTATCATTATCCATCGCCGTTTCCTGCTTCTGGCAGGGTCAGCTTGGGTTTAGCAACAAAATGTTTCCACTTCTTTCTATCCTCCCACAATCGTATCTCTTCCACATCTTCCCAGCTTTCTCCTCTTGCCTCCAAGTCTCCTGCTATGATGTCCTTCCATCTCATTCTTGGTCTTCTTCTTCCTTCTCAATCCTTCTTTCATACATTTTCTTGGGCATCCTATTCCCCCATTCGTTTCATATGTCCATACCATCTCAACCTTGTCCTTCCTATTCTGTCACTTACCGGTAACTTTTCTACACCTAGCATTTCTCTAATGTCCGTGTTTCTTATTCTATCTCTTCTCGTCTTGCCCACTGTGCTCCTCAAGAATCTCATCTCTGCCGCCTGTATCTGACTCTCCTCTCGATCTCCCATTGTCCAGGTTTCTGCCGCATATGTGAGGATCGGTATAAAATAAGTTTTATACTAGGAAAACGCTTAAGTCCCGCCGCGTTGATGGATGAGCTTTTTTTAAGTTTTGGTATGCGTGGGATCTCTTTACTTCTTCAAGTTCCATTGCAAAATCATTTTTGTTAAATTAGGCTAATTTTTATAAAGTAGTACTAATTGCCATGGTAACTAGGAAAACGCTCAGTTGGACGCGTTGTTGAGCGAGCACCGGTACGTGCAACATGACCCGAGTACGACATTTCCATAAGGCCCACCACACAGTGTAGGCCTAACTGGATATTGACATTGTATACACTATATACTATTCCAACATCTTTGCATTGTACTCATTCACGTCATGCCTTCTAAAGTGTATCTTTGTATCTTCACTGCCTCCTTCATTTTTTAACATCATTTTTCGAATTATGATTACCAATAAGTCTTTAAGGTCTTGACCGATTTAGCTGAAAATTTGGAAAATAGGAGAGAATGTTGTACTTATTGACCCTGCAAAATTTCATAACGATCAGAACATTTTTATTTTTTTATTTTATTTTTTATTTTTTATAACCAACGATCGGATTTTGTTCAAAAACTATACAGCAACCCGCCTAGGTGGTATGTACATGTGTGAAAATTTCAGGTCGATCAGAGAAACGGTGCGACCTGTATCGAAGCAGTAACAGAAAAAACAAAAAAAACACATTCGAGCCATAAGAGTCAAGTGGAGACGCTCGCTGCGCTCGCTCAATTAGAATGTTAAATAACTGGAGTACGCATTGTAGGTGAATGTTGTCAAGTTTCTATAGTTACTTGTTAATTATTGTTATAAACCTAAAAAAACTCATATTAAAACCTTTATTTCTATGGATTCTGGCTAACTTTTTCAACTTTTTCTTTCAAAAGGTCCTACAGCACAATAACCTTAATGTCCATGTAAAATATGAACGTTGTAGCCCCAACCATTTGGTGAGAATCGGCCCAAATGTAACGAAAATATTGCGCTAAAAATAAATAAAAAATCGTAAAAATACGATATTCATGAGAAATATTTCTTCGATTGTACCCAAAAAAACAATACACCTCTAAGTTCAGAGATTTCTAAGGTCCCCTCCAATTTTCATTAAGATCACATATGCCGTTAGCCCAGTAGAGAGCGAACAAACAGACAAAAAAACTAACAAAAAACAAAACACTCGAGCTATTTTTCTTAGGGTAACAGAAGTGGAAAAAAAACAGTAAGTGAAATTAAAGGTTTCGCTTCGCTCATCCAATAAGGTTCGTTCGTCTGTGTTTAATTGGTGTAACTCTGACTTACACTAGTCGAATTCTACACTAACAAGTGTAAAGCGGAAATAGTTACTTTTATTGGAAGTAGTAGTTAGTGTAACGTACACAGACGTACACAAAAAAAGTCCACATTTCTGTTACGAAATGTACTTAAATGTAAAATGTAATTACCTCCCATTGTAAAAAGGTAAGAGTCGTCTTTCTTTAAAGGGACCCCATTCTCATCCCTCACAACAATTACTTGCAGTCTCGGCCTCCATGTTTATCGTTTTATGGCGCGCAATGTCGGTGTAAATTCTTTACAGGACCAAAATAGGCCGTGTACATATATCCTACACTGTCTACACTAGTGTATACACTAACTTTACAGAAAAACGCCGACGTAAATTCTACACTGATTACACGGACACAGAAAAACGGACCAGTGTAGATATTCGCTTACACTAGTGTAAAGTGTAACACTAAATGTACACAGACGAACGAACCTAAAGTGTCATCTTACACTGAATGGGTACCTATTTCCCTATCCCACACCAGGCCTTTCACACACTGGTAAAAGTTACTGGCCTTTTTTATTCTGATGTTAATCTCCTTTTTAATCTTTCCACTTTCCATTACTTCACTTCCTAGATATAATTATATATTAGAGTCGAGATCTTTTGTACTAAATTGTTATCAAGATTTGAACACAAGAATGAAGGTTGAACACAAGAATGAAGATTCGCGTTCGGTGGTTTCTTCCGCGAAAGATTGATTACTCCCTGATTTGCTGTTCCTGATTTTTGGCAAACCTCATATTCGTTTGAGTGGGATCGTCTAATAAATCAGTTTTTTTCTTTTCGTTTTTCTTTTTTAATGTTTTTTTTTCTTTCTTTCTTTTTTCTTTTTTCTTCTTTTTTTTCTTCTTTTTTTTCCTTTCCTTTTTTCTTTTTTCTTTTCTTTTTGTTTTGTTTTCTTTTCTTTTTTCTTTTCTTTTCATTCCCCACCCTTTTTTAATATTCGATTCATTCATAAATTGCATTTAATATCCTTTTTATTTGTTATCAAATTTGTTGAGTAATTTAATGCATTGTTGTAATATTACTGTTTCAAATATTTACTTAAATGTAGTTCATTGTTGTGTCTGCATCTATGTAATTAGATTTATTTAGTTGTCCTCCTTTGTAAATCAGTTTTTATAACTGAATAGGATAGACGTTAAATAAATAAAAATAAATAAAATAAAATAACTTAAACTATCCACCACTTTCAGCGTTTCAATCAAGGTACGGATCAATGTGAATTAAAGATTAAATATTATTACCGGTATTAAAAAATAAATAAATTCTATAACATTTTATTTAGTGTTCCTAGTTTCAATTGAATTAAGAACTTTGGCCCTATTGTATGTATATGTACCTATTCCATTCTTTCTCAGGAGAAAAAGTCCTCTGCTTCCATGGACCACTTATTTATGAAGCCAAATGCCTTGACTCTGAGGTAAAGGACAAGACAATTAGATATTATATCCACTATGCTGGATGGAACAAGAGGTGAGTCCACAATTTCTCTATCTTAACACGTTGGCCTACCGCAAATTGGATTGAATGGGTGGTCTCACTGCCTGGCAAATTCATTGGTTCCCGTGGCGGATCCGGGAGGGCTATTGGGGTGTGATCGCCCCCCCCCCCCATGATTTTTAAAAAGGGACATTTTATTCTAGCCCTATAATGATTATAACAAATCTGCAAGGTGATAATAGGGACAAAAAACGGGTAACAGACGTACCTTCGGACAACATTTTTGTATTAACAAACCCAATTATATTGTTATCCATTCATTAAAAGGACATTGTAAGTATGTGGATGAATAGGAAATAAGATGAGCTTTCTCAGGGTTTATAAACATTTTTACTGTACGATATCAACTTTTCTCGTGACAGGGATCGCAACAAGCGGTAACAGACGTACTTTTAATGGACGCGTGTTTTTACAGTATGTTAGAAATGATTAAAACTCTGTGATTATTGCATGCAAAATAAAAAACCTTCTCATACAAAATAGCTACAAGATAGTACTTAATCAGATTCACAAGTCACTTTATGTTATTTTAAGTATGTTGCCTACTATGCAAGAAGTAGGCTGGTAACAGACGTACCAAGTATGGTAACAGACGTACCTTGTCTGAATTAAAACTGGTATTTTATACTAAATATCATAGATCATGCTTCTTTTTGTGGTTACAGTTAATCAAATCTTCAAATATAATTTCTCTGTTCATTATTGGTCAGTTACATCCAGATATTCTTTCTTTGACAACTGTTTAGACATTACCGGTAGGCCTACGTTAGAAATTGGTAAATGTATGTGATTGCTGAATGAATACAACAGAACAAACTTTCTCATGAATACAAAATAGGTACAAGATAGAGGACTACCTCATACTTATATACTAATCACTTCATTTCATATGAATTTATGAGGATATTGTCTAATCTTAAAGAAATAGGCGGTAACAGACGTACCTTGTAGGAATAAAAATTGCATATTTTAATACATTTCCTTTGCTACCTGGTCAAACCATAACATAAATTTATTCTGCTCCATTACGTTGATCAGTAAACATCCCTAGATATGAAACATCAAACTTTGTTACCATCATTCAGTAAAATTGAATTTCTAAAGCAGTACAGCAATGACTTCCGTTATCCATCACGGGAGGGGGAGAATTTCTACAATGGTGTCAATATCCGTGTATGAAACTGGCTCCTCAACTGTAAATATGTAGGCCTACTATGATTATGGTATATGATTCTCAAGTAAATTGTAATTCACCTCAACTCTAGCTTCCAAATAATCTGTAAAATGTTGGCTACCAACAGTTGTGTAGACTGTACCACCGTACAAGTTATTTTATGATAATTTGACAGTTACAAAGGCACAAATCTAATTATTGGTGCATCACTGATATTTAAATATCTACCAGGTGTTAAGATTCTTCTAGTGCAACATCTTGACCAACTTCACTTCAATTCCAGTGGAATAATCTTTGATATTGGGATACCCTTTAATTAGAAAATTTGAAATAATTAATAATGTACCATACACTGTAGGCCTACCTAAAACATGCTGATAGAAGCAATTTTTTACAAGAAAGCTTTCGACCTATCACTCCAGTGGTATTTTTACAAAACTTTTATGGACAAAGAATTTAAACAATAATATCGGATATGAAAAATAACAGTGGTAACAGACGTACCATGGTACGTCTGTTACCGCAAAGTACGTCTGTTACCACAATTTATCAACTAATCATAAAGTTAGACAATTGAAAAAATTACTTCAAATTCACATCCATAATCTAACTTATAAAACAAATTTTTGAAGTTATTGAACTGTTGAGTCACTCAGAACAAGAACTTTAGGAACTTTTAGTAACAGACGTACCAATCCAATTTTCAAAAAAGATACAGACCTGCCATATTTTAATAGCATATGATGGGATATATAGTATGCTGGTAATAAGTTTGTGCATATATGTAGAACCAAATTAGGAATGCATTTTGCAGCAATCTAATTTTCTTTAATCACTTTCCTTGGCTTTCAATTGCTATTGTAAAATGTAGAAAAAAAATAACAGAACATCATTGCACTTCTTGTGTCATATTATAAAATATATAAATGCCATTCCATTGAACTTTGGCGATTCTGAAAGAATAAGCTGTAAGCTTTAATTTGATGTATGACACATGTATGTAGCTTTAAATTTATATTTTGGCTATGAGGTTGATGAAATCATGTTTTTGCCCAATATCATACCAAACTGTGTGGTAGATCTTACAAAATTTACAGTAATATAGGCCTACCCTTTCTAAAGCCATATTTTTAAAACATTTTTGACAAAACTTCCTTTAAAAAAATTCGCGCCCCTCAGACTTTGTGTTATGCCTACTCGATCGCCACCCCCTTACAGAAGTCCTGGATCTGCCCCTGCTTGATTCCCTCAGAATTTCTTAGCAAAATTATGATTTTTTTTTTTTTTAGAATTGCAATTTCAACAGAATTTTTTGCCTTGTTGGTAATCAATAATCATGTTTTTAAAATTTCTGCTCTTGCTAGGCCTATGCCAATCTTGCCAGATGTGATGCTAATGTTCAGGAGCATCAAATGTCTTTATTTTGTTTGCAAACTTTGTAAATATTGTTTATTTCTTATGTTATATTGGACGAGACTTGTTTAAAAATAGTCCTCTTCTTCGAAAACTGTTGTAGAATGTAGTCCGTTGTTTTATTTATTTTTGCCGATTCAGTAGCCATGGTGCGAGTGCGACAGAGCTAGTGCTAGAGCACAAAGGCCATTCTCTGCAGTCTGCACCATCTCTCATCTATTCTCTATAGTTTAGCCTATTTTAAGTTATCACCACGGGTGATAAAAACTTTAATTTAAAGCTTTGTAGTTTGTACCTAGTTGGTTTTGATATTTGACTATAGGCCTAAGCAGATTGAAAACATTAGGTAGTGACGCTATTGTGGTAACAATACAATGCTAATACATAGATTGTGCAAGGGGTAAGGCTAACTACCAAACTCCTCTAACACTGGCACACTTCTAGCGGCATGAACAAAGGGCACTACAGACAGATCAAAAGATACAAGAATGGGCATGTTTACATCCAGGGCCTTTGGCCTACGATGTGACACCTCAATTGAGGGACCAGATTTCTGTGGGTTCTCGGTTAATGGAAACCAGTACCCAACTTTTTCAGGTGGGTAACGGGTAGGCCTATCCATTGTCTTCCCTAAATATTATCTAGCCTTGTGCTTATTAACTAAATTAAATTAACTTTTGCTCCGTTCTTTGGTAGAAAAAATATCTTTAAATTGTGCAATATTTCAAAAGGTGTCGCCTTCCATCGACTGGCGTGCAGACATTTAAACAATAATTAAATTGGCATTAGATTTAAATTTTAAATTGATTTTGACTCCATTATCCAGTTACCGGTAGGCTACCGGTATGGTACATATTTGAACGGAGAGAACGCTACATTTCTAGGGTGGTGAATCCACCAAAATGTTAACATAGGTTTGCGAGATTAGGAACACAGTGAACTTTTCCAGAGTCTCTTATCTTCACAAAACATGTACGTAGGTCTAGGTAGACATGTTGGCCTGCAACAGTGGTAGGATAATAGTATACCTAGGCCTAAACGTTTACAAAGCCTGTTTAAATGTGTAGTACCGGTAGGGCCTATTACTTTAACCTACATGTAAAGAAAAGAAAACATAATGTTATAGTGATTTTTATCTGAACACTAACAGTAGAGTAGTCTAGATGGGCCTAAACAATGTAGAACCTAATGCTTAAATTTATTTTCAGTTGGGATGAGTGGGTTCCAGAGAGTCGCATATTAAAATTCAATGATCTGAATGTCCAGAAACAAAAAGAAGTCCAGAAAGCTCACAAAGCAAACCCACAGTAAGTATTTCTGTTATACACTTATTAAAATTGTTATCTCATTAAGTATTTTTATCTGATGTAAATTTACAGTAAGAGTCAGGCGTTTTACCGGTAAGTAAATGTGATAAATTTGGTGATTTTATGTTGTTAAGAGTATTCATGAGACAGCCTTTGGGGTACGCCGTGCAGATACTTCGCCGGAAGGTGTTTTTTTCGTATTGTTTTCAAAGATAGACCATTGAAAAAATTCAACAACCTACACATTTGATTGATCTAGAGAACTACTGTTAAATAATGTTGATAATAGTTATGTGAACCAGTGAAAAAAATAAAAACTGAATAAATTTTGAATGCTTATGGCGGACTATTGAACAATGGCACACGATTTTAAAACAGTACTTCTCTCGATCATGGCATCCTTAACGATCTTGCAAGAAGAAAAATACATTTTTTATCAAAACTCGGGGAAATATTACCTTCCGGAAAGCACAGAAATTTGATCCGACAGTGATTACTACTAGCGCTTTGCTGATGTAGTGCGTACAGAAACTGAACTGCTTGGTAGAGCTTGGAGGGAAGCAGGCGCCAGCCGACCACGGGGGGTATTTTGATGGTTATCCTTTGCTCAGAGAAGGGTTCCAACTGAACAATGCTTCAGAGTGCTTGGTAGCAAAGTGAACCCCATTGTGCAAAAGACAAATACCATCTCTAAACTAAAAGTGTAGTTGATAAGCCTGATCTCGATTATAATAAATTCATTGTCTTATTTACATTTTTCTAAGCATTTTCGTTTTTTTGGCGAAGTGTTTAGCTTAGTTTTATAGGAAATATCCTACTAAATCATATCAAATGATTATGTTATTTGTTTTGCAATTCCGCTTAGAATTGAGCTACAACTTCGATTTAAAAAGATTTTAGGTCTTGCTTTGACTTCATGAATTGAATGAACTATCATATAATCACTAAATTTAAAAAATGAGACGATTTAACTATCACTTATACAAGAGACCCCACACCTGTCATCCCATTTCATCTTGGATTTAAAATTGTAAACCTGGGTAAATTGTCGTAAAATACCTCTATTATATTCGTCACGCGCCTCTCCATCCTTTCAACTTCAAGACGAATTCTTTTTGAAAGGGTTGGGTTTTTGGTGTTTGTAAAAGGTTTGCAGAGTGTATAAATTAATGTATTGTGTAAAACTCAATCACTCGCCAGTAATGTAACTAATATTATTTCAATCATATCATTTAATTGATGAGTCGAGTAAAAATTATACTACACACACTGTCTAGCCTGCTTTTTTCCGGTTATCTGAGTTTTTGAAAGGCGATTTTTGCATCAGTTTCATCCAAAAAATAGTTCAAAATCAACAGCGACCAATGTTGTTTACAACAATAATTCAATCAGTTCTTATTTCAGGTTAGTAAAGAAGTTATTCATCCAGAGTACATAGATGCACTAGCTCCCCCTCCCCATCACATGAAAAATTAAACAGAATAAATTTGTTATTATTAATTCCCCCTCCCATCACATTAATTATTATTAATGTTTTTATTAGTATTAATATTATTTATTGGCTGCACATTGAACAAACTCTGTAAAAACCAGAGCTAACATATTATATGGGCATGTGTCAAGTACGCCCTGCTTCCATGTATGATGACTATTTCGTAGATTCCTTTCTGTTGTTTACGGTCATGGCCGATTTCTCGTCGTATTACCGCCGTATTACCGCCGTGATAATGTATAATGTTTACTTTTCGATGTGTGCTGTGCCACACCGCCGTGATAATTTATAATTGTTTAATTTTCTTATGTGTACTGTGCCACACCGCCGTGATAATTTATAATTGTTTACTTTCTAATGTGTACTGTGCCACACCGCCGTGACAATTTATTATGATTCACAATTTAATTCAAACTTCATGACCTAGCATAAATAAACTAGGTTTACTCATTTAAAATTTCCGTTAGTTTGTCTATCCGTTGTCAAAATCACCAAAAGTTTTAGTAGCATTTTTCCATGCTAATCTGGCCTTTGCTGCGCAGTATTTAAATCCTGTGATCTTTTATGCTTTTATTTCGAGAAAATATGTTTTTATCAAAAAACAACAAATATCATGTTGCTATCTAAAATAAACATCTTGTGACGAATAATACGGTCGCCCAAGACTGATTTCTTTACCCATAAATTTAGTCAAACAAAATTATAACAATTTTACAGCATGTCACTGAAAAGATGCGATATAATGAGGGTCTGTGAGCTGGGCCGACCGATAGCAGGTTATTGAATACCATAGGCTTTGTCCGCATTTCCTGTGAAAGGCTGTTGGCAAGGGTTGTGGGGTGAGGCCAGACACAGCCCAACCCAACTGACGGTCGAAATGGAATCTGCTTTACCTGCACCCGACCAATTCTCTTTCTTTTCCCAGGTCTGAAATACTCTTAAATGAAAACTCAGGTAGGGCCTCGGCTAATTTAGTCCGGTCAGTCAAGACTGTGTAAATTTGCTAATTTGTATGCTGATGTTGCTGAAGGGTTGTCTTGTTATTGCTGTTAACTTTATCATTTGAAGAATCTAGACTTTGAAGAACTGTTTCCAGAATTTGCATTATAATTAGTGGGCACCATGTGCGGATAAATAAAGGCTCGTCTAATCATCTACCAGTACCAATGTTCAGTCATGCTTCCTAGTTCCCTTGCTTTTTAGGCTCCAAATTTCACTGCCTTGTTGATGTGTAGGCCTACATTGCTAAGATTACTCAGAAATCAGTATATATTGGTGGAAAATTTAAAAATTTACTCATCAGTAAATTAAAAATTTGGTTAGTAATTTACTTGCCTTGATTTACATGACTGACGTCAGTGATATATCGCTAATACTTAATGTAACCTACCTATTTAAGACCTGATATTTTGAAAGTGCTTCCACCCAGTATTGAACCCGGGACCTCTGCTCTCCGAGCACTATGCTTTCTGTCTAAAATACCATCATAGCAGCTTCATACTAGTCGCCTACTATAAAACCAAAGTTTAACATAGCTTTAATATGACTACATCTAAATTTTCAATATAAATTACAAGTTTGCATCTAGCATTTCATTGCAAAATGAAGATTCAAGCAAAATAAGGATTTAAAATGGGTTAACTAATTCCGTTTGCAGGAAGAACAAAAAGCCGGCTGGTGGCACTGCCGGCAAGCCCCCTCGCAAGCCGGACGGCACGCCGGGCGAGTCCGACAGCCGAGCCTCGACCCCGTCGGCTGAGAAACCAGGACCGCCCAAGCGTTCGACTCCCTCGTCATCTCAGGACTCTTCGTCGGACGTTCCGCGCAAAAAACGAGGCCGTCTGGACCCGACAGTGGAGACGGTAAGCTTACATTCCGCAAAAAACGAGGCCGTCTGGACCCGACAGTGGAGACGGTAAGCTTACATTCCTGCGATGTAGTTGGACCTCATCTCTGCAGGAGACGGTAAGCTTACATTCCTGGGATGTAGTTGGACCTCATCTCTGCAGGAGACGGTAAGCTTACATTCCTGCGATGTAGTTGGACCTCATCTCTGCAGGAGACGGTAAGCTTACATTCCTGCGATGTAGTTGGACCTCATCTCTGCAGTTTGCTTCTTAAATAAACCAAGAGCATATATCACTAAAATTGTGTTTTATTTACATTGTGTCTGTTGTGATGTTAGGTAGCGTAGGCTGCTTCCAATCTTTGATTTTTTATTCAAATTTGCATACTAAAATTTGCATCTCAAGTTTAACTCTAATTATTAATCAATCATATTCTTAATTACATGCCATGCATAAAGCCAACTTCATTAATTAGACAACTCAATATTAATAATAAAATGATCATAATGAATCTTCTAGAACGAAACTCAAGGTTTGGAAGTATTTAGGAATTAGATTTCAGTCTAAAATCTCAACGCAGAGGCGTAGTGCCCTTCAGGTAATTGGTTTTCAAAGAATTGGTGAATAGAAATCATGTTGGTCGGAGACAGAGGTCTGGACAGAGTGTATGGCGTTGAGCTCAGAGTAAGCCGTCAGATGCCAGCTAGTCGGCGATTATTGTTCGGTTGACTGGTTACCTAGCCGAAAGCACAGATGTTATCTTGATTCCGAGTAGCTGCTACGCAGTATTTTTGAGAGTGGTTTCTTTCTATAGTTAGGGGTGAGTCAATAGGATGGCTTGACAAAGGGCTTAAGTCCAAGTATTTTAACCCAGGGACTGTGGTTTCAAGTTGAGATGTTTCGGGTATATAATTGGTCAGATACTAGGAATCTGAGAGGCTTCACCATGTCATTGAGGGGCCATACTGGTGTTTTTGAAGACACGGAGGGTTGCTCGGTAGAGTTGTTCGGTGGCGGTGTCCACGGGTGGACGTGTTGTGTTGGGGAGTCTTCGAGCGGAGGCCATCGATTCAGCCACGTACCGCTATGGCGTCGCGCGAGGTTTAATTGCTAGATGGTTGCTACAGCTTCGGGTGGCAATCAGAAACCTAGATTTCGGTTCGGTTCGGGTGAAGTGTGGTGGTAAAAGCAAGATTGAGTTAATCGGGAAAAGTAATTGTGTAATGTAATAATTTTTTAAGTGTGATTGCATAATCAATTTATGTTCAGCGTGTCAATGTAATAGTCTTCGGTTCAACCAATGTCAAATGTGGTTCATATCAACAAAATTCGTCGAAAATATCATCTCTAAGTAAATTTTAATAATAAATAATCAAACTTTGTTTGATTATTCTTCGTTGTCATCAGATCACTCAAGGAGTGCTGATTGAGTAATTTTTCTACGAGAGTGACTGTTTTTTTTGTCAAAGTAATTATTGTTTCTACGAACTGTAACGGCGCTAATGCTATAAATATCCGAATAACCAGATTAATATATCACCAGTAACGTGTCATGATCATTGGTCAACAAGAAATATAAAAAAATCTACATGTGTCTGTTGACACCACTCAACAATAGAATCATCGAGAATTTTCGTCTAAAGGAGGACCGATCGTGTAAGCTGATGTTGGATGCCTAGGAGAGTAGATCGACTCCCGACATCGCCCATATCAATGGATTAACCCGTCAACATTTATCATCGTTCCGCCTCAAGATAAATCTACGTATTCCCATAGTGCAACGTAAAGAATAGTGCTACAAAGTGTCAATGTGCGCATATAAAAATTAGTGTCATCGTATCATCAAGTCTCCACAATTGGATTAAAAACAATTCTACGGCAGAAGGTGAAGTACCTGTCAAATGACAGTTCAATTTATCATTTTTGTATTTGTAAACTTAAGATATTTTTGTCATAAAAACGTTGTATTGTCACCTAATAATAGTTCAGTCGAAATAGGAATTCACGAGCTCGTTAGGCAGGTAGATTAGGAAGAAATTTGTATCACCATATTGCAATTGTCAATAGTGAACCAGACATTGTTAAACATTTATGCAGTATATTTCCAGTAGTTAGACACCCTGACAATTCCTACCCTAAGGTTAACCGGACGTAGGCATTGTTATCGTCGCTACGGAGGGCTGGCTGGAGTCCGACGGCAAGTATCCCGCCGCCGTAAGGAAGTAAGGTAGGATTAGGTTGAATGTAAGGACGTGTATTTGTGACAGGCTTTTCAGGTATTTAATTAATTAATTATTGTGGGAATAATTAATAAGTAGTAATTTTCTTTAATGAGTTTTATGCTTAAGTCTGAGCTAGTAATCAAAATTATCAATGTAAATTAGTCTGCCAAGTCCAGAGTCGGGCAACTTTTAGGGCTTGAGTATCACACTGTTATAAAATTTATCTTAAATAAAATACTCATTCTATAGAAAGTGAAACAAAAAACCAAGGAGCAAATAAGATGCAATTTCTTTATTTCAACCTAGATATTTTAATTTTCTTGCATGAAATGAGAATGAGCTCATAATAGTAGGCCTAGTACTAATATGAGGATGATATAGTATTGACTTTTTCCCTGGATTGTATTCCTTATATTATTGGCCCTGAAATAACCTACACTTTAAGCAATTATTTTAAGTTTAAAATGCCAGATGCCTTACCTTTAGGGTAAGAAGATGTGTGTGTGGGCGTGCGCCGTGCGGTCTATAAGATGTACCTAAAATGTCATCAACGGGTAGCGAGACATTTAAAAGTTTTAAGTTTTGTACCTAAACTGTTTTGTGTTAAGTGTTACTGATACCTGCTGTGATTTGACAATTGACACAAACTTGCAATGTATTGAATGTATTTTGAATAATGTATTATTGTTAGAGGTAGGCCTAATTTTTTTTTTTTTTTTTTATCGTGGGAAACCTGTTATAGGGTGCATTTAGCCCCTCTTCAGGTGAACTAGGTATGTGCGGATAGGAAATTGTGAAGGGATGTCCGAGGGCTGTTTAAGAGGACTCAATCCCTTGCATTCGCCTTAACGACTGAGGAAAACCTCGGAAAAAACCTTCAGTCAGGATTGCCGGTCTCGACGGGATTTGAACCCGGGACCTCCCGAATCAGAGTCGAGCGCTTAGCGCCCGAGCCAACACTGTCGGTGTTAGAGGTAATGATGATATGGTGATATATGGTGATATAGCCCTATGGCTATATGGTGATGATGCATGATATAATGGTGATATAAAAACTAAAAAGTTAAAGCCCAAATTTTGTTTAAAAAAAAAATGCGTTTTTTGCAATTTCACAAAAATGATCAAATACGGTAGGCTTACAAAACCAAAAAAAAAAAAAAAACTGAGACCCTTAATTAAGTAAGGATGACATCGATCCCAAAAAGTTAGAATCGATCATTGTGACCCAAGAATCTGCCCCCCTCTGACTAAATTTGGGGTACGGGGGATACCCCAAATTTAGTCAGAGTACCTAGTTGCGTTGCGTCCCGTAGTTACACCACTGTACGTAGGCCTAATTGATAAATAATGGCATTCTCTTTTACATTCATGCTCAGATAACATTAGAAACGTGGACAAGTAAATGTTTATACAAACGCATGCAACCAGTGGAAAATGTCATTACTAAATTAATATTATCTATGATTTTGAGACGCTAGCTGGATTCGTAACATCGTGGCGAATGATGAGTTTAGGTCATTCAAATACTAGCTGCCGCTCGCAGCTAACATACAATTTGTTCTCAAAACTGCCTGTCGTGGACTGCAACGTCACCCAATGTCATGAATCTAGATGTTTATTTCTCAATTTCATTAATTGGGATACACAGTGGCGTAACTTCTAAATCTAATGAGGGTCAAAACAATAATATGTGGTGCTCTAGTGGTGTTATCCAAAAATTATTAATGAGTAAACATTCTTCCTTGGGTAAAGTAGGCCTATATATGATTTTGTACAATGGGGGGTCTGGGGGGAGGTCCCCCCCAGCCATTGTGGGTCCAGGGCGCATAGCTCCGGAATTTTTTCAGTTCTTCGCGCGCATAGCTCTGGAATTTTTTTCAGTTCTTAGACCGTGTTTAAAGTATTTTAATGAGTTTTTGGCATGTTTTTGTATAACATGTGTTGGTGACTGGTGATGAATTGTAATTGCAAAATAATATTATGCTCTTCGACTTGACATGAGATTTCCTCATGTGTACTAAGACTAAGAGAATATGCACCGAACACAGTAGTATACCCTGCATTTGTTTTGGGTATACGGAGGGGTTTAGGTAAATATACATTCATTTCTGGGCATACTTTGTGCACTCACGTATATCCCCCATGACACCACTAGTGGCCCTTATCGTTTCCCCTTTTAATAAAGAGAAGAAAAAAATGTTTTAAAGTCACCAAAAATGCCTTTACTCTAGCTTTATTTTCCGCTAACCGATTGACTACATCGTGTACAACTCTTAGTACAATCAAACCTTGCAAACTTTCTTGGCCCCCATCGTGGTACTAAGATAGTTATACCTATAATTTTGAATTTCGAAAACGAATTTTTGATTCTTATCATTGTCATTTTTAATTTGCACATGGCAAAACACTTTAAATCGAACATCAACGGTAATACTTGGTGCCTCTCTACGCGGGGCCCCCGGGCAAAGAGTTACGCCACTGGGGATACACTCTCGTAGGTGTAGGCCCTAATAGCATAGAACCCGATTCTATTTTTGGCTATCGATTGTTGCGTTACAACAATGAAATTTCAGACAAACATCGGATTATTTTGGACAAATAAAAGCAAGTGAGGGTTATTAAGCCAGGCTTAACTTTCTGCAATCTATCCATTAAACTGTTCCATGGAAAGCCGTGACATTCGAGCCATGTACAAAGCTAAAAATAAGTTGGCCTATTTGATTATATTGTTACCATGGTTGCAGTAATTTTGCTAAAATTTATTCAAAATGTCCCTTTTTATGACGATAAACGTCAGTGTTTACATCCAGGTTCTCGGCAAAAATTGTACAAATGATAACACCAGCGCCAGTGCTGCTCTTTCACAGCAGGCATTTAAAAACGTCACTTCCGCTCCATTAGGTCCTATGCTATTGATTTTTTGGAAATCAATCCAGAAATCATCCATTTCAGCAATCCGCCCCGCTGAGATGGATTTTTATATTTTCTGGATTGATTTCCATAAAATCAGCTGTTTATGTGTCATTTTATTGCATAATTCACTTGTTACTGGTAGCTATTGTTTTAATCTGTAGTTTAAATTGTTGTTAATCATTCATTTGAATTATTGTCATCCATCATCTTTTCCTCAATACAAAAAATATAGGCTTTGGCTGAAATAAATTGATTGAGCTATGCAGAAAAAGGTAGGCTCTAATATCAAATATATTGTTTTATTTTCTCATTCACAAGACTTGATAGATGGATTGTAAGTTAATTTTGTGACACTAATTCCAGCAACCAATTTGAATGTTGTGATTGTAAAATAATTTTGGCACTATTGTGTGGGCTTCCCATGAGGGTACTTTGAAAGTGGCTATTATTATATTGAAACAGCGACGATTATTTTAAATTATTAATCAACCATTTGCCATGAGTCCCATGACTGTTGGGGTTTTTGACTCGGTTCTATGTAGGCCTATGCTGAATAAACATTAGCTGGATTCAGCATACGCATTGATAGGGCCTAGGGCCTGCACTCTGTTTAGACAAAGGTTAGGTGGTTAGGCTAGTTCCAACAAAGAAGGAATGTTATAGTAAATTGACTAATGAAATCGTAAGGATTATTGACATATTTTTGGTCAGTCGTAGGCTGTCAGATTTTTTTAAAAGCTTTTAGGCCTATAATGCTTAGGGCCTACAACTATTTCAACTAGTCTATGCTTCTCCAAGGGTCGAGTGACCAAGGCCACGCAGGCCAAAACGTGTCGACAAATTGGTTTGTGTAGCTATAAATGTGACAACTCATCTCAAGCAGCCACCCGACAATTTTCGGGTAGGCTAAGCTGTTGAATGTTGATACAAGACTCCTTTTTCCTTTCCCCTATTCATTCACTCACCTAGCCTAGGCCTACAGGTTAAAACACGTAGCCTAAGTCCTATCCTCTTGTAAACAGTAACGTAACGTAAGTAGTGGCGTAACGTTATGTGTTGTGTTCTAGGAGGAACAGTTCCTGACGAAAGTCGAAGTGAAAGTTAAGATCCCAGATGAGCTTAAACCCTGGCTGGTGGATGACTGGGACCTCATATCCAGACAACGCAAGGTAAACTTACCTTCCAGATAATTTCTTTGCTTCACTTGGTTGGAATCATTTGATGATAGGCCTACCTACCTATTTGTTTGTTTTTTGCAATTTTCCAAAGTTGAGAGATCTTGTTTCTTACCTAGGTCAATGTTAATAGATGGTCACTTCCTAGTTTCCTAGCCTAAGCCTACGTAGGCCTACTGGGTACCTATTCTATAACTTATTGCTACTGGATTGGATTCGTAGGTAATTGCACGAATCGAACTCGAAAGCGATGCGTCACAACACAACACAAGTCTGTTTACCATGATATGCACACAGTGACTCGTCAGTCATCAGTCATCACTTACGAGCTTGATTCGTGCGATTATCTACGAATCCAACCAATCTAGTAGAAGTAATAGAATCGGGGCCCTGGAGATGTCAAATTTATATTTAAAATCAAATAGAAATTAGCCGGTAGGCATACCATATTGGGCCCATTTAATTAAAAATTGATTACCCAATATTGATTGATAGTTGATTGATGATTATTTTTACTTTTAATGTTCTTTCCTATGTTTATCATAGGAACATGGGCCTATAGGCCTAGGCCGTAATTTGTTTTGACCGCTTGCAAAAGTAAAAATGTACCTATCTGAAATACCGGCAGGCCTCAATCGATGTATCAGTATTTTCATGCTCATCTCTATCCATTGATTACGCTTTACCTTGATAATTCCATGCTAGTTTTAAAATGTTTATTGGTCGGTATCAAATGGTTAACAAAACAAGTAGCCTATATAGTTCACTACTAATAATCACCACTAAGCAAAACAGATTCAACTTGTGTTCATACACTCCTGATGCACATATCTCTTGCAGCTTGTAAACTTGCCGGCCAAGATGACGGTGGACCAGATCCTCGAGAATTACATCAAGCACAAAACCTCGAGTAAAAGCAACACCCCCAACAAGTAATGTATTTCTTCCGTATTGCTTGATGACATTCACCGATCGTCGCTAGATTTGAGCAGTTGTTCAAAGAAAGATCTTGTATTGTTTTAGGGAGAGTGCCGTACTCGAAGTGACCAACGGAATCCGAGAATACTTCAACGTCATGCTGGGTACACAGCTACTCTACAAGTTTGAGCGACCCCAATACGCTGAGGTAGTACATAATAATAATTATAAAGTTGATCCAAACTAGCCTTTTTGTTTTTTATCATCCCCGAGAGATAGTGGCCAGCGAGTGGACCGCATTTCAAATATTGATCTTTAGATAGTCATTATTCGCTCATCAACAGCATTGGCACCGACAGGATTGGTACGAAGCCTATTTAATTACGGCCTAATCCTTCATTGATTTCAAGGATAAAATAATAATCAATGTAATGTAGGTAGGCCTGCCTATTGTTTTATTATCTATTATTTTATTATTTTTCCACATTTTGATCGTGTTTTGTCCTTGAATTCAATAAATCTTGTAGGAAACATTGAACCGTCTAATTCGGGCTTAAGTTGGTAACCTAGGATCAACTTTGAATGCAGAATGCCACGTTCGTACTACGTACAACTTGCATAGTTGTGCGTTGTTCAAACCGTGTCATAATTGCCAGTGGTGATACCTTCTAATCGTGTACGGTGTCCTAACATGTGGGTCTGTGTCTTTGCAGCTGCTGCAAGCACACCCTGACAAGCCCATGAGCAAGCTGTACGGGGCCATTCATCTCCTGCGGTTGTTTGGTGAGTATCCTGATCCTGATTCCCTCTAGACCAGGCATCCTGACTAACAGTTTTGTCAAGATTCACCTCTGTGCTATAATATTTCAATTTTAATTTATTATCAGTTCATTCTTACAGTTAAGTTATCACTTGTGAACAGAATATCTCTGCGAGTATTGAACATTGTCAGAGGATTAAAAACTCTTGGGTCCTACCTATGTTAATTAATTAATACCGATATGCTAATGTAAAACTGAAAAACTGAACGTAGATAAAGAGGGAAAGGATTAACAAAGAACGACTCTGGGAGGACAGAAAGAAATGGAGAGAGCTTGTTAAAATGCCCGTCATAGAAGACAGCGAGGAAAACGAGGATGTGCTGAGCCTGGCTATCAAGCACTAATATCAGTCCGTAGTCCGAGAAACTGGTGATACGTCACCCACGAGACCTTAACACATGTTGGACCAAGGTGTTTGATTGATATTACCATTTACTACCTTTTATGTTAATCCAATTTATAAAATAGTGGTGTGATGAAAGGAATGCCAAAAGGCTGGATCATGTGAGAAACATGTAGAGATAGGGTAGGAGACCAACAGCTTACCTGAAGTGGAGTAGGCGCGCCGTGATAGAAGACATAAACACAAATAAACAAATAACACTACATTTCAAACGTTTCGGTCTACGTGACCTTCCTCAGTGAGTAGAGAAGAGTTACTGAGGTGAAAAACTAAAGCTAGGTAGCCGTTGGCTAGGGTGGGGGTGGGGTGAAGTGAAAGATGAGTGGGGGGTGTGGAATGGGTGACAGGGAGGGGTAGAGAGGAGGAGAGGGAGGACTACCTAAGGTTTAAGTTAGGTTTGTGGCGCGATTTGCAAATCCATTGGTAGGCCAGTTCCCATCTTCTCAGTTCTCCATCGTGTACAGTGGGAGGGAGTGACCTGATGACACAAACTGTGAAACAGGTCACGAAGGGAAGGCCATGCCCATTGGCATGCAATGCCACAGGTTTCTCGAGGTTCTCCTCTCTTACATCCTGTCTGTGCCCATTCATTCGGGTTCGGAGAGTATTAGTGGTAAGTCCAACATACTCGGCGGGACATCGGGTGCATCGAAGTTGGTAGACGATGTTGCTAGTGCCACAGTTGTTGTTGTTGCGTATGTCATAGGTTTTATTAGTGAGGTGGGCAGAGAAGGTCTTGACTGGTTCATGCATGGGGCACGTCTTGCATCTGGGTCTGTGGCAAGGGGAGGAACCGTGCATGACCGCTTCTCCTTGTTGGACCTTCTGTGGATCTCTTCTCACTAATAAGTCACCAAGGTTGGGGGGACGCTTGAATGCCACCCTAGGGATATTCTGGCTGAGATCTTGAGTCATGGGTGACGCAGCCAGGATGTGACTCCCCCCTTGAAGGATGGCATTTAAACGTTGGAGACCAGGGTGCCACCTGGTGACTAGCGGGACGATGTCGGTCTTGGTGTTAGGTTGAGTGGGTGGTGGTGTGACGGTGTGCTGTCTGGTCAGTCGTTGATGGACCTGGATCTCAGCTAGAATTCTCCCTAGGGTGGCATTCAAGCGTCCCCCCAACCTTGGTGACTTATTAGTGAGGAGAGATCCACAGAAGGTCCAACAAGGAGAAGCGGTCATGCACGGTTCCTCCCCTTGCCACAGACCCAGATGCAAGACGTGCCCCATGCATGAACCAGTCAAGACCTTCTCTGCCCACCTCACTAATAAAACCTATGACATACGCAACAACAACAACTGTGGCACTAGCAACATCGTCTACCAACTTCGATGCACCCGATGTCCCGCCGAGTATGTTGGACTTACCACTAATACTCTCCGAACCCGAATGAATGGGCACAGACAGGATGTAAGAGAGGAGAACCTCAAGAAACCTGTGGCATTGCATGCCAATGGGCATGGCCTTCCCTTTGTGACCTGTTTCACAGTTTGTGTCATCAGGTCACTCCCTCCCACTGTACACGATGGAGAACTGAGAAGATGGGAACTGGCCTACCAATGGATTTGCAAATCGCGCCACAAACCTAACTTAAACCTTAGGTAGTCCTCCCTCTCCTCCTCTCTACCCCTCCCTGTCACCCATTCCACACCCCCCACTCATCTTTCACTTCACCCCACCCCCACCCTAGCCAACGGCTACCTAGCTTTAGTTTTTCACCTCAGTAACTCTTCTCTACTCACTGAGGAAGGTCACGTAGACCGAAACGTTTGAAATGTAGTGTTATTTGTTTATTTGTGTTTATGTCTTCTATCACGGCGCGCCTACTCCACTTCAGGTAAGCTGTTGGTCTCCTACCCTATCTCTACATGTTTCTCACACAATGTATAAAATATATTGTTATAAGTTGCTTGTAAATATAATGCATTGATAGGTACATAGCCTACAAGTCAAAAACATTATCGTCCTACACATGTTGGTTGTGATAGAATGCCTATCTGCTAGGTTAGTGTTTGTGGTTGGGGAAAGAAGAAAGGAGACCAACAGCTTACCTTAAACGAGATGGGCAGCTGCGTGAAACTGGCTGGTTATCATAAATATTGACCAAGGCTGCGTTGGCCCAAACGTACGACATTGTGTATCTTGTTTTGTAAATATTTATGTTAACCAGCCAGTTTCACGTAGCTGCACATCTCGTTTAAGGTAAGCTGTTGGTCTCCTTTCTTCTTTCCCCAACCACAAACACTATTGTTCTACACAGTAGGATACGTGTACTACTACCTGTACAGCATAGTAAGTAAAAGAATACAATAGTATATTAGGCCTACATTACAGTATTATCAATATTTTATACAATTCAGAAATTAAAAAAACGATCCCGATCTGGGTTAGAACCCGAGTCTCCCACATTCCAGGTAGGCGCTTTTAGCCAACCAACTAGACCACCGAGACGTTAACTATTTAACTTCTGAATTGTAGTAACATTATAGAACTGAATGGATCATTGATGAATGATAAATGGATATCATTGTGTATTGTGAAAGATAAAAGACAAATTCTGAAAGGAATCTGGTGCATGGTTGCAATTCTTTTTAGTATAGGCCTCATCATCATTAATCATTATCCATTGCTTTTTCAGTTTTTCCTGCTCCTGGCAGGGTGATCTTGGGTTTAGCAACCAAAGTTTTATTAACCAGCGGTTTAGCCGAGGAAGTTTAACCGGTTCCCACTAGAACACCGAAGTTAAGTAAACTCGGGCGTGATCAGGGGTAGAGTTGGTGACCGCTCTGCCCTGAAACTCGCATATATTGCTGGTTAGAGCAGATGGAGGGTTCGAGAGCTAGAGTAACGGCTTCGTTCTCCTCGACGTCTGCTCGACAGTCCGGTTTAGTGGAGGAACCTATATGACTGTCAAGGTTACACCGTCCTTTCGGATGGGACGTTAAGCCGTTGGTCCCCTTGGTACTTTTCGAAAGGAGTAGGCTACGTGCTGGTACCTGGTTTCCCCTCCTCCCTTCTGTTCATACTGCATCCTCATCTATCACCACTCATCGTCTCGAATAGCCAAAGTGCATTAATACGAGACGTTAAGCAATATCCAATCAAACCAAAGTTTTATTTTATTTTTGTTCATTGGAAAAAAATCTAAATTTGCTACAAAATTTAACCAACGGTTTGTCTTATTTGTCGGTTCTTACAGTACGACTGGGGAGTATGCTGGCGTACACACCTCTGGACGAGAAGAGCATCCAACTTCTCCTCACTCATATCCAAGACTTTCTGAGGTAGGTCTCTCCCGTAGCTAGACTTCAGACAACTCTATTAGTATTAGACTATTACTAGTACAGAGTACAGACTTAGTAAGATATCATAGCTGTAGCTAGATTGCATCAGGCAAAGAATCAACTGCCAAACTCGGGGATGACCAACAAACTAATCAAATCTATCAAAATTTGAGTACAAAGTAAACTTTTCAATTTGAATAAATAAATTTAAATTTAAACTTTTCGCACATTTAAGAAATTATGTTACTGTTACTTTATTACAATACTATGCAACACTATGACATTTTATTTTACTAGTCTATTATATATATTTCTACCATATTATGTTAATTTAGGGTGTTTCTGAATAATGTTCCAAGTCCGGTCTAGGTCCAAATTCAAGTCCACGTCTAACAACGCAGACTGTACTATTAATCTGTCAATGGCGTATGAAGTACCGTCTGAAAAGTCTAATTCTAGGTCCATTCTTGGTCCAAGTCGGCAAATGGACCAAGCAATCGAAAGTGTACACTCGTTTTAGGTCCGATTCAAAATGGCTGACAGCAACAATGAGCGAAACAACAAACGAATGCATTTTTAAATGAAGGTAAACATTTAAGTTTTGTTTGTTTTTATCACGTATTTAAATGTTTTTACTGGATGTACAAATAGTTTTGATCACGCAAATACTTTACAGAGAACTCTTGAATGCACACCTAACCCTACTTTAGGCAGTGTTGACTATTCCCGGCAGGTAGCTCTTCTGTAGGCTAGTATAGGACTTTAACATTGAGTTGGACTTGGACCTAGACCTGGACTTGGACCAGAATTCAGAAATACCCAGACTTAGTTTATACCTTGGACTACTAAATCTTAATTCATCTTAAATAAATACTGTATGAGACTTTTTTTAAGAGCCCTTTACTTGCGAGTACTTATACTCACTGGGAGCAAGTGCCATAATATGTACACATATTGTACTTGTGTATTTTATCTATATTGTATTCAAATAGTAGTTAGAAAACTATTTTTGCAAATATTATTTAAACTAGAATACCTATTTGCACACCAATATTGTAAGGATACCATTTTTGGTACAGTATTATTATTGCAATGTTTTCTATTTCAGCATGATTAGTGTTACTATTTTTTTTATCGTTTGACATCCTTAGTTTATTTATTTGATTAGGGATCGATTGTGTCTGTTGCCTGATGTGTGTGGGAGGCCTAGGTCTATGGTATGGGATACCTAATGATGGTCCAAGTCAATGTGTAAAGAAACAAAATCCTTCAATTAGTACTTAATTTTCCAATTCAAAATTAAGATGTTTAATTTTTAAATCGTAAATGTAAAATTCAAAACGCTAGGGGCCGGATACACAACAGTCACTTACAAACCACCGCTACTAAGATTCCACTAAGTGACACAGACCCATGTTATTTTCCCTAAGCAAGTAAAAATGTTCAATAAAGTAGGTGGCACTGTGTGTTGAGTGACTGTTGTGCATCTGGCCCTAGATTAGGTTAAGAACATAAACTTTCAAAACTATTTTAAAATAATGTCCCTATTGCTGTAAGCAGAATATTTTCTGAAACATACGAGTGACCGATTCTAAAACAATTCTTTCCCCCACATACACCACAAACATATTACGTTGAAGGCCTATATCTAGTGTTTAATGTACCGTAATCATCTTCCCAGGTATTTACACAAGAACACGCCTAGTCTCTTCAACTTACAAGACTACGGCATTGCCCCACCCGAATACCATCGTCGGGCAATCTAGATCGATGAGATCTATCTCCTAAGTACTGGTGCGAGCCGCACTTCCAACATCTGTGGAAAGAGGAATACCCATCAGCCTATTCTTAAGTCCCGACTGGCGACTGCTCTCCCCTACTTGTGTGAGCGTCGTACGGTGGGTCTCGAATTCCAAGCAGCAAAGCAATGTACCTAATCCTAATGTAATACCGATGCAATCAAAATCTTGCATAAATGCTCTAAGTCTACTGCACAAAATGTTGTTATTCTTTGTTATTAAAAACAAGATTCATTTTCTTGGACGATTTTAAATCCGGACAAAATAATTGTAAGTTTTACATAAAACTGTAACAACGTTGAGTATGGTGGTGGTGTCAACAAATACTTGTAAATTTGAATGTTACAGTAAATTATTTTCAAATTCATTCAAACCAAACTAACACTGAGACAAAGGTACACAGTGTGTCTTAAATCCTGTTTCTGAGATTACGACTTCTTGGGATATTTATTTAATTCTTCATTATAGTTGTACCTATTTGTTCTTAATTCTTAATATACCTCTTGGAAAAGTGTAAAATGGGACATGACATGTTTAATGCTACATGTACAGCATTATTTCATGCTCATGTGTTCATGATTCTCCTGATGGTTTGTCTAGTATAATGATAATAGTACAGTAAGAACTCTCTTATCCGATCTCCGCTTATCCGATGTACCGTGTTAACCGAGCCGCAAAAAAAAAAAAATTAAAGTTTTAAATACGTAAATAAAACATAAAAATAATTACAGACGCCGCGCCGCACTTTTTTAAATGTACTCGCATACATTTGTAGGCATGCCTTACGAGTGAGTGCAAAGAAGATAGATCGGCGATATATCTCGACTTTCGAGCAGTGTGCATCAGTGTCACTGAGCATATAGAGTTCAGTGGTCAGTGTGCGTCGGGCGCATCGCCGGTAAGCGTCAGTGTCACTGAGCATATAGAGGTCAGTGTGCGTCGCGCGCCTGCGCGTGCACATACGATCCAACCATCTCACACACAGCTGTTCAAAGATGGTCGTTGTGGAACTAGATGCAATCATGTTTCAACCGATTCACGAAATTCGTAATCACGACGCATTGAATTGTTATTCCTGGGCTTATCTTATTTCTTTCCCAGACTTATCTTGCGTCGAGAGCTTCAGCGCGGGCATAGTAGTGAGAGGTTTTCCCACATGAGAAAGAGAGCTAGGCCTAGGCCTATGTTTGCATTGTAGGCCTAGGCCTACTGCGTCGAGTTTAGGCCTAGACATACGTTTTTATTACGACATGTAGGCCTAGTTGTGTACGTTTTTGAGCTTGATTTACAAGCTATTAAATCATTTAGTATACCCTGTATGAAGTGTATCGTGTGTATTTTATGTTCCTTTATCCATTACAAGTGTCATATATCATTTTACCACATCAGGCTATGCTACGAGAGCAAATAAACAAAAGAACCGCGCCATCCGAGTTTTTCGCAAATCCGAGGTGCCCCCGGTCTCATCCAACTCGGATAAGAGAGTTCTTACTGTACTCATATTCATTATGCTTCATAAGTACGTAACAGGCTACTTATTAGTTATTATTACAGATTATTTGGTAGATCCCTACAGGCTGGTTTGTGGTTTTGTGTATGATAAGGAAAGAATTGATTGGAGCCAAAGCTTGCCTTTAAAATGTTTGGCAGCTGTGTGAAAAGTTTAACGGCTTTGTTTGCTCAATAGTAGTAGAAGAACATGACTGTTTGAGCTGAAGTGTGTTTTGTCATGTGTGTACGTATATGTATATGTGTGTTATTTTGTATTTTCAACTCTAACACAGCTGCCAAACATTTTAAGGGTAAGCAGTTGACTCCTTTCAATCATCCCTATATATACATACATAGGGCCTGTAATATGAGAGTGAAAACCATTTCATGACATAAATTCAAGTCTCACACTTGACCTTGATGAGTATAACCTTAAAGCGGGCATTTTACTAGGAAGAAAGAATTTAAACTGTTTATATATTTTATGATAAATTGATAAAGCGTGAAATAAAAATGTTTTAATTTTAATTTTTCCTTTTGAGTTTTGATGTTTTCTGCTATGTAATTGAACAGCTATTGTATTTCTAAAATCTATATCCTATTTCAAATTCAAAACAGCGCCGCATTAGTCCAGTTATAGAGCAAATACAGTTAGCTCTTGAAGGGGGTTTTAATTTTTACTTTTAACTTTCCACTTTTCAATTGTCAAACTCTAGTTTACAATAAAAAGAGATAAGTAAAAAGTAAAATGACCTTGAGGAGTTGATTGTGATTGGTCGATTACAGCAGATCTCATAATCATGTGTGGCTCGTTGGTCTTGTTGTTAGCATATCTGCTTCCAATGCAGAAGGTCCAGGGTTCGATTCCCGCCATAGTCGAAGTGATTTGGACTTAAGTCCATCAGTTCTTGTCTTAGGAGTTTGTAAACGGTGACTTTGGAGCCGTCCTAGCAACGAAGCACATAATAAATTCAGAGTTGTGCTGAATCGGCCTTGTTGATTCTGGCGTTGATTCGCGGGTGTTCGCACTGTCCATACCACTGATTGCTATATTTCCTATTAAAAATAATGATCTTTGGTTGGTTATCGCTCACTCGCCGATTGCGTCGGGGCCTACAGGGTTGGCTTAGTCGCTTTGATTTAAAGTCCCCCACTGAAAATCAGTTATATAACTGAGTGGGTAGACTCTAAATACAATTTATTTATTTATTATTTATTAACATGTCCCAGAAATAGAATGCATAATATAAAACTGGCTGTGAAATATAATAAATGGTTGGCAATTAATGTCAAATGTTTCACATTGCCAATTTGAGCATACGGTATTCTTTTGAAGAAAACAAAATATTCAGACTGAAGTATGAGAAAAAGTCAGTAAAATCACCATAAACATCAATTAATTATTAGTATTGTTTTAGAATATTATGATTCAAAAAAGAAGAAATTTATTGATTATTACGAGTCAGGTGGCTTTGTTGGCATGTTTGTTAATTACTGGCTTTGAATAGCCCTTCTTATGTTTACATTTCTCTTTTTACTTTTTGAACTTCCTAGTGTAACGCCCGCTCAATCGTCTTGAATCAAATCTTAATTAAAAACCCAACATTTTTTATGTTCTACATTAATTTG
Organism: Sweltsa coloradensis; assembly: GCA_024449915.1. Classification (NCBI taxonomy): domain Eukaryota; kingdom Metazoa; phylum Arthropoda; class Insecta; order Plecoptera; family Chloroperlidae; genus Sweltsa; species Sweltsa coloradensis. Next base: position 744,200 of record JAMZAV010000122.1, on the reverse strand, counting down.
TATGTGTCTGTGAACCTTTACAAAGTGGTGATGAAACTCGATTGAGTGTTGCTCGTTTACAAATGTAAAACAGTACTACATTGAAGTAAGCATCCTCATATTTGCAATAATCTACATTTATCTCCTTGTTTTAAGGGTAAAAACAGTCCGTGTATGATTTGATTACATGACTTACATAGCAGGCCTACTATGACTAACTATGAGTAATTAAATAATAATAAACGGTACTACGCTAATCTAGATCATGATTCAGAGAGGAGAAGAATCTGATAGTGACACCTAGACATTGTGTGCCTCCATTGTAAAGTATCGATACAAGACGAGAGAAGCATCACACTTGCTGACGCAACCGATAGGCCTTAATAAGGTTACCTATTATTAGTATGCTATGTGTATCTTTTACAATCTTACATTTTGTACATGCTTTTACGTACTTCCCAGACAGTATACTATGTTTTTATTAATATTATTTATATTTATATTATTATTAAATAATATCAACTGAATAAAAATGTGTATACACAAATTACAGATACTATGGAAAATACAATAGTACTGGAAACCTTAGTTGTAGCTGGAAAAATAGCGCTTTGTAGCGTCTATATTCACAAAACACTATTTTCACGTACTATCTCTAAAATGATTATTTTGTTATGTTATTGTGATTTGTGATACACAGTATTATTCTGAAATTACAAGAGAACTATTCACTGTCAGGGTGAAGTGAAAATATATATTTTTGGTAACAGTTAAGGAAAGCTTACCACTTTAAATAGGTTTCGACTCTTGTTCCCGCATCAAAATAGTGGAGGTGCCATGTTACAAATTTTCAAACTTTTTGAGGGGCTAACCACTCCCCCCTTCCCCCCCCCCTTACCCCCATGATCAACAAAAATATTCTGTATTTCTGTGTCATCCTTGTTTATGGGTGATGCCAACAAAAATACGCTTGTCTATAGGACGCTGTGTTCGGTTTTTTATCATGAGACATGGCACACGTATGGACAGAAAAGGGATGCTTATATTACGATAATTTTCAAGATTAGACAATGTCAATAGGCTAACTAAATGATAACATGCATTTTTAAATGAATATTTAAAATATGAAATGATCAATTTAAAAAATAAACATTGTAAACGAATTTGGCCGAGCGCATTGAGCCAAGTTAGTTGTAATTTTAAGTCTTATTGTTATTGAACTTTTTGACACTACATCAAACAAAATGGCTCTCCATGGGTTTTAAATTTCAACAATGTGATGTTGTGTATATTGTGTATTTTAAAATAACAGCTCAGTTTTATCCTTGATATTATCATATACTTAGTACCTTATCTTATAGTAAAACTAAAATTAAGCCCCTAGCTGTATTTAAGACGTGAAAATTATGTAGACTAGTTAAATGTTAGTTTGTACTACATGTAATTAGAAATATATGACTATGATTTGTATTAATATTATGTATGTATATAAACACACAAAGGTTCACCAAACAAAACTGTTTTTGGTGAGTTTATGAGAATACAATTTCACATTCCCTATGTTTACATGTTTGCAGGCCGTCATGAAGTTATAGCCACACTTTACTTTTGGGTACTCAAATTTGAAAAAGTATCTTATAGTTATAAATATCATTGGCAAATGCCTGCGCATAATAGCAGCTCCTCAATTAGCAGTATTGTGTACACATGGACGAAGCTAGAAATCCCAATCAAATTAGCAGGGGGAACGCCACGATTCTAGCTGCAAATGTGCGCTCGAAGTATATGAGTGACACACTTTTGACATTTGATGTACAAAATAACTTAAATGTGTCTCAAAAGCACCCAAAGGCAATAATATGCCTGGATTACGACTGAATTTTATATAATTAATTTTTGACGGTTCTGTTCGGAACCATAATTTAAGGTTTGCACACCTTACTTTAGGGGTTCCAATAAAGAACACAGGTGGTCTCGTCACAAGTGGGTGTGGCACATAGCAAGAGGAATGTCACCTTTGTGTATTAAAGAGAAATATTTGTAGCCAGCACAAACAACAATGATCTGTGCTAGATCACGGAGTTGCTCCGCGTGCTAGATATCTATGCTGAGCTAGCAAGAATAGTTATGCTGGGATCTATTTGCGTTCTTTGGATGGAATATGATCCCATGTGCTAAGGATTGATGTTTGGCTTTACATGCTCATATATATTATAATATATGAGCATGTAGGGCATGTGGCAGACATTGTGAAGTAATATTGGCTAATTGTTAAATGAACTACTTATGATGTACGTACTATTAAACATTTCCTTTATACTTGAAATTTGTATTTGTCATTAAATCGGATTTATTTGTGTTTGGTTTATGATACTCATGTTACGCACAATACTTGTTGATTGTTTATCTTAACGGTAATTCTAAGGGGCTGCTGATGAAATAATACGATACAAGCTAAGCTTCAAAAGAGTTTTTATTTTTACTGGAGTCCTTCCCAGCACGTTATTCATTACATATTGAAATACTTTCTGTTGACTTGACTTATTAACCTGTTTTTTATTTATGTACTATATTCATGTTCTCTCGGTTTTCTCAATTGTTTGTAAGTTTTTAACACCCAAATTCTCTAGATTGTCTGCCTTTGCACTTGAGAACTAACCCTTTTGTAAGATTAAGATTTTAAGACAAAAAGTTTGTACGTGATTTTTTAACGATATTGAATCGTTTACAAATCGCAATTCTCCGATAACGATATGACATTGTGCAGTGCTACCATACTTTTCATATTTTGTTGGTTGGTGAAAGCATTACACTACAGCATGTGTGTCATATACCTTATGGTTGGGCTGGGTGCTTGCCACATAAAATGCAAAAAAATAAACTGAAACCAGTGAAAAGTAATACATTTTTTAAATTTAAGTTTGTGCTGTTTTGAAGTACGTATCTACCATCACTGTTAAAATGGCAACCATGTACCCTTTTAGAAAATGTCCATGAATTATTTGAGGATGTGTTTGTGACTATTACTACGTACCACATACCCAAGTTCACTAATCAATTTAGATATTTTGTCTTATGAATATGATTCCTAGATATCTGCACCAAACAGTACTGCGATGCTCGTACATACGTGGAATCGAGTGACAAATAATGTCAAGAGAAATTCTTCAGAGTATCAGCAGAAATGACTCAAAAGATGCCCGGAAGATTTTTTAAACCCTTATTTTACCCCCTTGACAAATTGTTTCAAGACTTCAAATAATTCAGTGCTGATTGTTTTTCATTTTTGTATTTATACTGTTTTTAATCTGCATTTTACTAGCTATTTTATTTATTCATTTAAATAGCATTGATAGGCCTACTGTTTTATATCCGTATTTTATTTACATGTGTTATACTATAGTAAAACTAATAACTATATATTTGCATGACAAGTATCAATATTTTGACGATCCGTGCACTACAATTGAATGAATGTATTCCATACTAGTACTATTAATATTCTTTAAAAAAAAAATTGCTAGTCTTACTTTTAAGTAAACTTGACAATTCCTTTATGATGTATATAATCCACTGGAAGATGAATAAATGAAATGAAATTATTGAACACTAATAAATACTGTAATAATAATGTGGTATTCTGGACATATCCCAAATATGTGAATACTGCCGTGAAAGTGATAACAGTATTGCCAAAAGAAACATTCCTCTTGCTAATTTGTTTTTTTTTGTTTCTAGATTGTCTTGAATGTACACTGTTTTGTTTGAAAGACAGAATGAATAATGATGGTCAAACTACAAACTTGCAGAAAGAAGCAAGGAAGAATTTGATGTATGTCAGTCCAAGAAAACTGGTGGCTAGCAGCAGCTGAGATGTCTGACGAGTCCCCAAGGACGATACGTGTAGTCGGTTTACAGACACACATGGACAAGAATGTGAATAGCCCATCAATAGCATACATAGCATGTTGACTCACATTTTCGATACACCTATTTTGTCCAATAATGTGGGTAAATATGCTGGCAGCTGGTGACTGGAGATGACTCAGATGAGCCTTTTGTGTTTGGCTTTTCATCAATTTGAAGTTTATTATTAATATAATAAATGCATGATGTCTGTTGTGTTGTTATTATTTAATATTATCCACCCATTAAATGTCTAGGTTTTCCATTTGTATCTTGTTTTATTAATTTGTTATGTCTCCTTTCAGATATCTTCTCAAGCTTGACAGGCAATCACAATCTTAATTTTGGTTCTCCGTTCAAAACAAACTTGAAAATACAAAAAAGTACCAAAATTGGAGAACCACGGCTTCAGTCTTGTATTTCCAAGGTAATAAAAAAATTGGCGTAATATAATATAATTGTGTGTGTGTGTGTGTGTGTGGTGTGTGTGTGTGTGTGTGTGTGTGTGTGTGTGTGTGTGTGTGTGTGTGTGTGTGTGTGTGTGTGTGTGAGCGGCCGTTAAAAGCTTTCTGGTGAATGTCCTTGGGTACTTGGAATTAGCTGCAATCTCTATTTCCTACCCTGGCTTTAGGCTCTGTTCTGTGTGCTTATAATATATTATTCTTTCCCATGACCTAGGACCACCACATGAATTAGAATTTGGTGGTTACTGGAGCAAGCTGAATGAAGACTTTGAGTACCCTTCATATATGAAAAACAGTTGTTGGTTGTTATGTTGGTTCAATTCCAATATTGACAGAATTATCTGAGAGTCTTTGAAATCTCTAACCTTAGACCCATCTCTTTTTTGGATGAGCGTAGTGAAGACAATTCAATTTGTCTGATTTTTATTGATATGGTGTTTTTTTTTGTTTATATGTTTTTATGTCTTGTGTGTTATTATTATTATTATTATTATTATTATTTATTCATTTATTTTCTGTTAGTTGTACACATCAAACAAAACTTACAAAATAGACTGGAAAGCAGGCTTTTGTGGCCCACCTGACAAAATTAGTAGTATGGTACTCTGATATTTATGAAATTTTCAGCAGGTCTTTGAAATCTCTTATCTTAGAACTGTCTAGTTTTTGGGCATAATCGAAAAAAATCTCAATAATATCGTATGCCTACGATTTTTAATTTTATTTTCAAGGTTCCGTACTCAATGGTAAAATGTTTTGTCTGATGTTTAGTCTCTCTACCGGATAAACGGCTGCGTGTTTTCAGGGAACCTTTGAAACCTTTATGAGTATATTTTAATGAACTTTGGTACAGAAAAGTATGTGCGCCGGGCTTTAAGCTCGGTAAGAGGCGAGCTCTGGTTGTCGACCTGAGACACTTGCGCCCCCTTGCCTGTGGCTGGATCTGCCCAGCACGGGTCTGCCTTCACATCACATCGCCTAGGCTAGAGTGGTGTAGGGGTGTTCTTAAACCGTATAAACTCAAAACCTATTCGAACCTTTCGACTTCGTACATTATAATAGTTGTTTCAACCAATGAGACTGACACGTACAATGACTGCTTAGTCCTGAATACCATAACTCATCCATCAACGCAACTGTATATAGCGTTCGTGCAATCATCTTTAATTGATAATTTTTGCAAATTTCAAGGAATCCCAAAATACCATCATATTGTCAGTCCATGCGGTCTTCTGTTTATTATGAATTGTTTCCTCCATTACCGGCAGTGGTAGCTCATGCGTAACGCACGAGATTCGGATTTGGATAGTTACGGTCGAATCCCGCCACCGGCAATCCTGACTGAAGTTTTCTTTGCAAGGGAAGTGCTGCCGAGCATAGTTCTGTTCTCAGATATTATTCGGACCGACCGCGTCTTCTTATTGTTGTTGTACCGGTATTGCATTGTTACATCATCTGACGCGGAAACAGAACGTGTTGCATTGTCGTCGTCTTCACTCTTCACTACGCCACCACAGAAACGTTCGTGTGATTAGTGAAGACCAGAGACCTGGATTTGAATTATGTTGCGCTATTAGAAGCGCTTTCTCGGAAACAACTGTGAATTGGGCACACACCAAAAGCTTATGTGTTCCTTAGACAGTGGCGGCGCTACGGGGGGGGGGGGCCCTTGCCCCACCCCAAAAAAAAACTGCTTGCCCCCCTCCCCCCCGGTGTCAAGTGCCTGCCGCACGCGTAATTTAACTAAAATTAAATCATCAAATCACAAATTTATGTTTGGTAATTTCTTAGGATAACGTCCATATGTATAGAACGTAATCCCTTGAGTTGCCATTTTTAAATAATTAAAACATGACGAAATAACTGCGAGTATGGTTTAAAAAAAGCGAAAGGACCTCCGGCGGCTGGGGCTTTGCCCCCTCACTTTGTTACCTTGCCCCTCCTCTGCCCCCCCCCCTCCCCATTGTTTTTGTCTGACCCCGCCACTGTCCCTACAGCGGGCATCCTGACGAAAAGTTTGTTTCCCGGTCCACAAACTGACTAAAACTTGTTTATCCCGAAAGGCGTAAAAATCGATCCTTTTGATTGAGTGAGCTTATACACTAATCGCGCCTTTTTTGTTCGTGCGATTGCATTTTTGTTGTTTTTACCTCTTGTGACCATTTATTACGCTTAGTTGTTATGATTCACTGCGTGTGCACACTCGAGGTGCATGGACTTCACCTCAGTGGTGTGTGTGTCATAGTCTGTCTTCCCATGGAACTAGGCCGCACTATGACTCACAGTCTCGCACTGCAACATGGAAAGGGAAATCTTGCATCTAGAAACTATATACCACACGTTGTGTTTTAGTTATGTGGCTTGTGAAATAGTGTGCATTGATTGATACGGTCGGCCGCTTTGCTTTCTTCGGCGTTCTTGCATACAGATAGTGACGAAGTGGTCGTTCCAGGTTCGAATCCCGGCTGGGGCGTTTCTTGTTTCATCTTGTTGTATACGCCTATTCCTATAGTCTTCGCGTCAACAAATTACATATAATACCCACGTAAATAGTCTTGTGTATAATAATTACACTTCTTGATATAGTTTTACAACAGACCCCGAAAAAACTGCAGACTGTATTTATAAATAAATAATGAGAACACAAACCCGATTATTACTGTTAAATTGAGCTCAAATTTCGAGCTTCTAGCCGTCCTCGATGGCTTATACTATTTGGGCACAAGTTCGAAGTATATGACACTATAGGAGGAAGTGCATAGGGCGTGTTTTTTGTAACATTTTCGGCAATACATATTCCGAACTCGTACGTACATCAGCTGTACCATCGGCCATAAGTTATCAAGGGGTATAGTTGTATCTTCTGGTCGAGGGTGTAGTTCTGTAATAGTTTATTGGGCAATTAAATTATTAATACAGTATAGGGTATGTAGGGTATGAATGAGTTACGTAATGTGTGTATCATGTAACAAATACCTGTAAATTGGCCAATTGAGTATGATTATCAAACTTTAAGTTAAAAGTTAAAATAACAATCAATTTACATGACGACAAATCTAATTAGTAAGTGGAAGGGGTGTGCCCCCCCCCCCCTCCATGACATTACGAGCGGAAAGGAGAGTGTGAAAGCAAGGTTCGCGCATTGGGAGAGAAAATAAGAAACAGAAAGAACGAGGGGGCTATAATCTTGAAACTTGACCCCCTCCCGAAGTTCTAGATCACAAACAGCTGTTGTATGTAAACCCGCCCAAAACTAGCTGTTACATACAGCTCACTTCATTGTTATTTAAATATTACTATCAACTTTGGGATATTGCAGAAGACACACACGTCAGGACCTCAACGATACAACTTAAAACTCACGATATATTTAATTACATCTTGGGAGGGGGGGGAGGGGGGGTGACTCATCTCACATGTAGAAATATTTCCTTAAATGGCGCTAGCTAAAGAATGGTGCAGTGTTTGGTTGTTTGCCATATAGCCAGCAGGTGTGGGCCACGATTGCCTCCCACCTTCACGTGCACGGTGACCTTGGGCCCGATCTGGCCCCACTGCACAAAACGCTTTTTAAATTAATATCATTTAATATTTCCATATTGTTATTTGCTGGACAGAATACCGGTACCAAGGGCAGCGGGCTTTTGGCCTAAAAACTAAGCGGCAAGTTTCCTGCGCTTGAGCCAAACATTAAGAAATGCTTTAATTGTTCCTTGATTTATAACAGCTTGTTAAAATTACTCAGTTGTATTTGTGAAGACTGAAGAATGTACGGAATGTTTGATTTTGTTGTTGTTTGTAATTGCATTTTGTACTTTCATACACACTCAAGTGAAAAGGTAATTTGTTATACTTTTGAAACTCCTGTCTGCTTGGCATAACTTAATGTTTACTACATCGGTTTTGTTAGTTTTTAAGAAGATATGGGACATACGTTGAAACCCATTCCTGATCTCTCGGCTGACTCACACCTAAGGTGTTTTGAATTTTGAACAATTGTCACGAAAGTGGAAATATATGGCTCTGCAGTAACACTTCTAAAATTGGTTTTAAAACAATTTTTAAAAATCACGATTTTTTATTTGGTTAAAAAGTACAAAATTGACTATATCCGTACATTTTTTGTGGCTGATTGACACAATTTTTTTTAAGTCTACGACTGTATGCTGTCCATGTATGCTTTATTGTTTGCAAAGTTGTAAATACTTCGAATTCTTCATGGCCGAGCGAATAGCTATTTGCCCACTGCCAAATGTGTCCTATTCCCTATAATTTGCATCGCTAGTGATCACGATTTTAATTGCTCTTCATCAGTCTAAACCCTTGTCTCGTGGCGTCGCATTGTCGTGGTGGTTCATACGGTCAACCTAAACGACTTGGGTTCGAATCCCGCACAAGGCCTCAGTGTTCCCTCATCCTCTTCTATCTCTCACCACTCGTCCCCCCGCGTCTCCCCTTACGTTCCTTCCCTTGGAAAGAAGCACACATGGTGGTAATCCACACTGAAAACAAATTGAAAGATTCCTTTTTTTTAATCGTGAGGAACCTGTTATAGGGTGCAATTAGCCCCTCTTCAGGTGAACTAGGTATGTGCGGATAGGAAATTGTGAAGGGATGTCCGAGGGCTAGTTGAAGAGGACTCAATCCCTTGCATTCGCCTTAACGACTGAGGAAAACCTCGGAAAAAACCTTCAGTCAGGATTGCCGGTCTCGACGGGATTCGAACCCGGGATCTCCCGAATCAGAGTCGAGCGCTTAGCGCCCGAGCCAACACTGTCGGTAAAGATTCCTATTCATTTGACATGGGGCACTGACAACTCTACTGCTGAGTGCCCTAAAACAACACTACCTAACTCGTCTAGATAACCTCGCTGCGCATTCACAGAGAAGTAAACCAATACGCCGCCCTCGTTTACAAAATACTATACGTGTATCCAAATGGTATTGGTCGAGTTGTATTGTTTTACTGAAATACCCTTGAATTATGTATTTATACATTTCCCATGTCCCTCGCTCGTAGCCCGGGCAGTCTGCCATGCGCCTTCAAACAGAGATGATCGGGTTGCATTGCGCGCAGACTTACGTACAATCCAGGAGTCGAACCCAGTGTTGATTCAGGTATAATACCGGGGGGGGGGGAGTCTGTGGCCTTCACCGAGATACAAAGGGCTCTCAATCAGGAGCACCTAAGTGTTTTTAGTACAATAGTTGCACCAGTATTTTCAATATACGCCTATATTCAGGAAATGAATAATGAATTCAATGTATATAATAATATACACACATACATTGATTATCAAATAATCGTATAAAAGTTGACACAATGTTTGTTGTTTCTAGTATTGGCTGCACAAAAACTATATCATTTTGGTATTGCATTTAGCCCACTTTTTTCCTAAAACGCACCAAACGCACTCTTAAAAACCTGATTTTTTAACGCCCCCCCCAACCCCCGGTACTTTGTCCTGATATAGTATCCCCCGGGATGTTATATAGCCTCTCCCCCTCCTCCCCACCCCGGGCTGAAAAAGTCTGAATTCAGCACATGGTCGAACCCGAACAAATCGTGAATAGATGCCGAACCTAAGTAAATTTATTTCACTGCTTTTGATTATAATTATTGAATTCACTCGACATGTCCTACCATATCTCATCCGTCCCGAGTTCAACCCAAGTGCAAAGTTTTAATATTTCTTTAAAAAATATATATTTATTTATTTCTCTCGCCACCTCGAAAATATTGAGGGAAAAAAACATACAATTAGAATGTGGAAGCCAAACCGTACCCGAAACAGGTTTTTGTAGCCATTCATGATTCGGTTTCAGTAAGAAACCTGCCCTGAACCCGAACCTAAAAGTCTCGGGTTCGACCCCCGCGTAAGACGATCCACCGAGTATCTTCATCTCGTCATGTTGGGTGGAATTGGTCAACTTGACCCTCACATCAATAGTCCGGAGTTAATTAACAGAGTCCGAGTGAGGCAGGTATAACGCATAGGTGTGATGACAGCCGAGCTAGGATGTGGGTCACGCGGCAAGGTCGTCACTGTGGTGATTCATCACTCGCGAGGGGCGCTGACCAAGAGCGCCGGCAAGACCGCACGGTGGCGCTAGACTGTATTACAGTTCCCGCACTAACAGCAATATTAAACATTAAAAAACAAAATAGATTCGCGTAGAGTCTACCCATTCAGTCACATAACTGATTTTCAGTGGGGGATATTCAATCTAAAGCCGACCAAGCCAACCCTGTTGGCGCCGACGCCATCGACGAGCGAACAATGACACCGTTTTCATTTTTTTTTCAATCGACTACCAACGCGATGAACAGAGTTTGCGAATAGTGATGGATGGATGGTTTATTTAGTTGCATATTTTGTGAACATGCTTAATTGTTAATACATTATTACATAATACAGTAGTAGCCTACCATAATCTTTTATAATTAATAATTATTGTATAACGTCTCTCAATGATGCTATTGATACAGTAGAAGGATATGTTTAGAACGTAAGACAATTATTGAAATCGTGAAAGTCTCAGTCGGGGTTCAAACCCATGTCCGCTTGACTTCACAAGTCTCGTACCTACAGCCCGACCGTAAGAGCCTCCACATTTGTCTGTTGAGCTATACCTCGGTGAGTGATCCATCTGTGAGACCTTGAACGAGGTGTGAATATAGCTAGGTCATCCACCTAGTCCAGATGTTAACTTAATAGCTGGGCCCCTTGACATGGACCGGTGCAGATATTTTATAAGTGCTGCGAACATACTGATCCTGTCCCAAGTCATAGTGTACAAACACTCCACTTTCCTCAGAATGTTGTGCCAAGACTTTCGATAACTTTGATCCAGATTCATCCAACATAACATGGCTGGACCCTCGTAGACACGCCTCACAATATTCGTTTTCACGACATTTTACTAAAATAAAAATATGTTTTATTGATGCACTTGAAAATTACTTTCATTCAAAAATAATTATGTATTTGTGCATTATTAGGGTGCAAAGATCCTCTATATTGTGCATCACTTTTCCGTCCGTCTGTGCGTGAATTTGTCACGTCTCACGTGCGTCTCACACTCCGATGCGCTTCCTTCTTGTTGACATTGTATGATACCGAATGTTTTTGGCTACTTTTGGGGCTATTCGGTGGGGATAGCCTCCTAGAATGTTTTAGTATCCATCTGCCCAACACAGCTCCACCATTAATTGAGCTGTAATAAAATATTAGTAGATGAAAAGAGGTTTTCATTTTGACCCTTTTTAGAGACTTTGGGGGGTATAATTCCGAAGTCAGGCCCAGGTCCAGAATTAGTATTTTGGCTAGAAAAACTTTGAAGATATTAATTCAGGATTGCCTGTGCTGATGGTGTAGAGACTGAGTCAGTAGACGTAGTATCGAGTAACGCATGAGCCGATCCCTTGTGGTTTATAAGCAAAAAATAATTTTATGTCCACCGACAAAAGAAAAACTAAATTGGGCAGAAGCGTCACAAAATTAAGATATTACCATTACAAACTTTCTGCTGATGCAAAACGCAATATGTCCCTGTTAAATGCTGGGTTATTGTTGTAATTGGGTGTTTTTGTTTTTATCTCGATGGACATATTGCGTTTTGCATCATAGCTCCTCTATTGTTCTTTCAACTACAATACGGTAAATCAGTTTTTAACTGAATAGGATAGACGTTAAATTAATAAATAAAGTAATTACAGATGAATTTCATGTGGTGGCTTTTCTATAGTCTAGCGCACATCTCATATTTGTTGCCAACACTGATTCTTCCAGTGCCACATTATCATGACATATTCGATAAGCCTCGTTGCACCACATTAGGAATGTAATGCTCGTCAACTTGAACGCATTGAACGGAATTAATGTCACCTTAATAAATCCTACTGAACTAATTACTTTAGCCTCTTGGCTTCTTGTCAGGTAATCGCGTATACCAGTCAAGGTGTGAAATACCACGGACTTGTCTTGATTAAAATTAGATTAGACTTCCAAGGTTTAGCACCAATTTCATTCAAGTTAATGTGTATTTAATTCTTATCGATGCCATCTTAGCAATCAACATTTAACAACCAAGGAGAGGAACATAGTCTGGGTTCAGTTCCCAACACGTTTCGTTTATAGAGTGCGACTTTTATAGCTTTGTTTTTAGTGGTGCCAAAAATATCCGATTGTGATCTGGCGGCATTTATGTTTCGTACCCCATCAACATACCCTTCAATAAAGTATCAACAGTATTGATATGTTAGTATTATATTAAAGTGTTTTCGTTTCATTTCTCCGCGTCGAATATAATTTGTATTTTACATTGACATTCTGGGGAAAATGTCAAATTGATACTCTAATTTTATAGCACATTATGATTTTTTTTATCAATTACAAATAACAAACGATCATTAAAAGAACGCTTAATTGTCACAGTCATTTTGATACAAATTAATTTATACCCCATATTTATTATTGTTTCCTTGAGAAATCATGTCCGATTCTGACAAACCGTACAATGAACATCGAACACACAAATGACTTCAATAAAATGTGATAAGTAACAAGAAAAAAATTTAAAGTACTAGAGTTTCTAGAGGGAAATTCACCCAACAAATAATTAAGTTAATGTTTTTTAGGTTTAGTTAATGAGGTTTAAAAAGCAAAAGGTCGACTGGTGAGACCGACCCGACCGGCAACAAGAATATTTTCATGGTCAGAATCTCAATAATAAACAGCAGTTCGGCCAGTGACGAAACTAGTCTGAAACAGGCGAAAGAATGTGGTAGTGGACCATGTCCAATTCACAAGGACGCAGAGCTTATAAATATGATATTCAGCTTGCATTTATCAACAAACAAACCAACAATGCTAGCAACGAGGCTCTCATTTAGGAACTAAACCTGCCAGAGACAATTCTTTCTTATCTCCATTATCATTGCTATTACTTGGCAGGGGATATAGTTGGCTGAATTTACTTTTTGATTCTGTAAAATTAACGAAATACCTGCTGTCAGGATTGCCGAAACCTGGTATCGAACCGACGACCTCCTAATCAAGAGTCTATAATATGTAACGCGTTAGCTACGCCTATAACGTTACCTTACTTCCACCATTTTGAAATTATTCAATTAAAAGGCTACAAATATCAAGTGATAATTAAGGTCTTGTTTTTTAATGAAAAATCCAAATTAAAAATCAATTTCGAATATTTCTAAAGTGCTTATTGACCCACGAAGTATTTTTTCTGTAGTTACAAACAACGTTAACATTGGTCCGACTTCGACTGTCTGATCAGATCCAGGGTACGGGAGATTCCAACATAGGGAGCGAAGTGTTCCGCGCTTGTTCCTGCCTTTGCTTTTGCTGATGGTGGAGGAGCCAACATGCATTGCACCCTGGATACGGTTTCCACCAGTGCTTAGTTTGTGGTAGTACGCAGTGTTATACGCGTACCACCCACCACCTTTTTGAGAGGTCATATGATGTGTCACTACCTTTTCTTTGGGTTGAATGGTTGACTTTGGCATTTGATGTACCTTCATTGCCAATCGTTACGTTGAAGGGAAACATTAGAAATGTATTTTCTCGATCTTTCAAATTTAGTGCCCGAAAAAATACGGTAGAAATGTCACGGTATGGTGGTGGTGGTAACATAAAAAACGTACCGTGGTAGATTCCTGATGGGGGGGGGGGGGGTTGTACTGCATATAGATATAAGTTGCATGATAACGTACACTACCTATATTTCAACACAAATTAAGCACTAGTTTCCACGAGAAATAAAAAAAATGAAAGCGTCTATAGACATACTGCCAATCTTGGCGGTTTAGCTCTACTATCTCGCGGCCAACACAGGTCTCGGGCCAACCACCCACTACTTCGCCTGTCTCGTTTATAACTTTAAACCTCCCATTGTTTTACTAGCGAGATCAGATGAGATTCCCTGATTGTTGTTAGATTCTCTTAAGCGGCGTGGGTTCGAGTCCCCACGCGCGCAGAGTGGGAGAAGTCGTTAGTTAGCAGCACTGTACTCACACATTACATCGCGGGGTAATAACATGAATATTTAGACTTCCTAGTACAGCGTGCGACGTTATAATGACTGCCCATCCATAAACACTTGCAAACTCGCGTACATTGTATTATCCTGGGGGCGTGTTCCAACACACATGCATCTTGTGGTAATTGCATGGACATTTCCCTAATCAGGACTTCCTAGTATGTATAAGCGGTGTTAAATGTTGATCTATATGGGCAGGGCAGGTAGATTTGAATACAATACAAGGTTATATGAAGCGTCTCAATTAATAGTTTATTTGTTCGATGTGGAATAAGAGAGTATACGATCAAATAAGGTAGGGGTATAAGATTATAGGTACTAGGAAGTCCACTCATGGACTTAAATATGTAGATAATATTAATAAATGTATGACATTACCAGAGACATGTGTTTATAGTGGAAACGAATTGTACGTCTTGACCGCAGAAACTAAATTTTGTGTAATTTTCACCACCTGTTCACCGCTTTTGGACAAAACAAATTAAAAAGTTGATCATGTTTTCTCCATCAAATATCTGCATGCTATAATAACTGTGTTTTCATTATATCCCACAAACCTTTTGGAAGATACTTGTGCCAAAATACACAAACATAATAAGGGGGGACAATAACCTAGATAAATCAAATTTCTAGGTATTTCACTCACAAATCCATGTTGTTTGCGGTTGTTTATTGTTTTTTTGTGAATTATGATTAGTCTTCTAAAGTTTTCCTACAGCTCAATTCTCACTGAAATTTGCCTCCTCTAGCTATTCCCGTTCACAAAGCCTGAGATTGCATCCCAAGAGCCTTCAAACAGTTGAAATACTACACTATAGTGATAGGGACATGTTGTTGGACCCAGAGCAGATACATTCCACTAACAGTATACCAACCAATAAAAATATTTAAGCAGCTCACATAAACTGTGTGTGAAGTGACAGAAAAATCTTTCAAATGAGACATCGTAAGATTCTCGCGTGGCAACTAAACTAACGCTAATGTTGTTTGAAAGCTAACGGCTCGACATGGCTGTAAAACCGTCAGTACTCTTCATAACATAGCATCCACCTCCAGGTTTAGTGTCCCGAATGTGGAGCGGAAACTGGGCTGGTCGTTACTCCATAGATATCTTAACACCTAGGCTAGATACGCAGTCTCCAATCCCGCCGCACAGGCGCGAGTGTACCAAATTGAAGCGTCAATCTCACCCATTCAAGATGGCGGTTTGGCGTTTTAATTTATGCTTTTTTAATGCAATAAAGTACTTTACTGGATTGTTTGATATGGTTTTACCTTGTGCAGCATGGTATTGAACAAACAGAAACAATGCAAAGTTATTGCAGAAGGGAATTTAGTAATCATTTGGTGTTAAAGTCTGATATGCTCACCTGCCAAACTGGCGGCCATCTTTAAAAATATTTTTTCGAATCGCTCCCATCTAATTAACATGCAAACTCACCCATTCAAGATGGCTTCCAATTGTACCGGAAGTGGACCACCGACTGCTGGTCTAGCCAATTATATAGGATGTCTATGCGTTACTCTCCCTGCAGGGCTGGCAACTGTGCGCCAGGGAGGAACCGTGCCTCGTGCCACCGTGCGGGACAAAAACTAATGGTACGAGGCAAATAATAGATTGTATGTTGCACATGAACATTACGAGGAAAGCAAGGGATTGAGTCCGCGAAAATTCCTTTCACAACAATTCTTGAAACTCAAAAATTCCTAGTGAGGAGCATTCCTTGCACCCTGGGCAGGTTTCCAACGAGAAATTCTAATTTTCTTGTATTAACATTCAAGGAACAGTAGATTGACAAAACAAAGAAGAGTCGAAAGTTCATTTGGCAACTTAAAGTTTATGGAAGCATTTTGGGGAACTAAGGAATAGTAAAAAAAAGGGGGGGGGAGATGGGATAAGTATAGACAAAATTGGAACACAGATTTTTTATGATACAAGGAAAACATGGTCATACTATTGCCGGAAATCTTATGTCAATATTGACTATATTGATTTGCTTTTATACTATCTCGCACCACTGATAGGTGTAGGCATACACACAGGCTCAAGGCGATTGCAGGTGCAGCAAAACATGTGGTTATTCATGTGCGTCACTCGTCATAGTTACTAGGGGGTTCACCTGTCAAGATAACATTAGCCTATCTGTTGACTTTATCTTGTTGATGTGTGTAATAGTAAGGCAGTTTGGATTACTTCAAGACATTAACATTAGGTAGATATATGCGATGTGCTAGTTTCTGATCGGGAGGTCGTCGGATCGACACCTGCACCGGTAATCCTGACTAAGACGTGAAATTTACCCCAGACAAACGGAGAGTGGCTATCTTCACACCTGTATCTACACTGAAATCGATGCAAGATTGTTGCCTGTGCTCGAATCCCTTTCGTAATCTCATCATTATTTTTTTTTAATATTTGTGGTCAATGAAAACCCGACATGATTTAGGATAGTTCTGGGGGTTAAAAAGGGATTTTAGCAGGTAGTGTAGACAATTGCATCGGTTTGAGTAGCCTATAGTCCCCATGGGCAGGTTTCCTAAGAAAATTGTTCTAATCTAAACTGGAATACTCTTGTAACTGAGTAAGAAGACAAAACATAACAAAACAACAAGGTAAACCCCTGACTGAGCATGTAAATCATGTGTAAAGGTGACAGCCCCCCCCCCCCCCTCTCTCCTCTACGATGCAGATAGTTTTACTTCCGAACCACAGTTTGTCCTTGAAGTCTCGAGATATGTAATTCCACATCTCGTCGTGATAATCACGTCGACGACCTAGTAACACTTACTTCCACGACATGTCATACTCTGCCCACATGTTTCCCAGAACCGACGCTTTTCATCCCCCGCGCGGGAGAACGGGGTGGTTTTCAACTCCCGACGTCCAGGGGGGTGGAAGTGACGGGGGGTGGGTTCGGACAGGGGGTGGGGCGCGAAGATCGTCCACAATCAAGCGGGTGTCGCAAGTTGCCTCATCGCGCGGTGCAGCCAGTGAAAGTGAGCGAGGCGTGCGGAGAATAGGGCCGCTAGCTATCACTAGCTCGGCTGGGCCGAGGAGGCAGACGCCGACTAGGCGACGAGTGGTGATCGTTTTTATTATTTACTACAATTCAGAAATTAAAAAAGACTTTTTTAATTTTTTAAAAAATTTTGTCCGACCCAATTATTGGGTCGGAACTTTTTTAATTTTTTTAAAATTTTTGTCGACCAATAATTGGGTCGGACTTTTTTAATTTTTTTAACATTTCTGAATTGTAGTAAATAAAAAAAATTACACCTACGGGAGTGTTTCCCGACTAACCTAATCGAGAAAAAAATGAGTGGTGATCTCTTGGCTCGAAAAAAACTTGCGCTTTTTATAAAAAATACTTTTGACAGTATCCAAATCGTGAATGTCAGGAGAGAATGTCAAAAGTAAACAAATCAGAATTTAAAGAATGTGCAACATGTCTCGGTGGGTGATTGATTGATACGGTTGATGCTCGGAATGTTTATATCCCGTGAGAACCAAAGAGCTTGCATGGGTTCGAGTCACAACAAAACCATAGTCATTTGGAATCCAGTATAATTCCAATTATGCAGCTTGGAAACATTTAAGAGGGACCAGGACATATTGGCATATAGCTATTCGCTCGGCCGGTAAGAATCCGACGTGGGGTGGGCATATATGAAACTTTACATAGTTGTCACTAAAGCATACATGGACAGCCATACGGTGGTAGATTTTCAATATTTTATGTTTATCAGCCAGGATCAATCCACGAATGTGGTCAATTTTAGACTTTTCAATAAAATCCAAAAACCTGAACAGGAATTTGCTTAATGTCCTATATGCTCTTAAATTGTGCATAGTTGCAAAAAAAAATTTAAATCTAATTTTGGTTCACTTGATTTTTTTTTTTAACTGAACTTTTTTGTTGGTTATCTCAAATTCATTTATAGAATTGTGACATATAATTACTGTTCTTTATTTATTCTCGGCCAAGGTTTGGACATCTGTGATGTCATGTCGGTCAACAAATCACAACATCGGTTACAACGATGTCCATAGCAAACAAAACTCCGAAAAATGCTCATAGAAAAAATCTAACAACAAGACAAGAAGAATGATACTATGTCATTTTAAGCATTCCTAAACACTACACTACTTAAACACACACTACCTAAACATACTTGTTAAAGTTGATGTCGTCCCAGACAATGCGATCGTCCAAATCCCATTTAATTTACTTTATAAGCAATAATTTAGCACTTTTTTAAAAACATTAATTTATCATTTTGATTTAAAAACACATCGTGTATAATTTATCAATTCGTTTAATTTTTTCCATGTGGTTCACATGCGTAATGGCCGCCGAGAAACGTCAAAGGGTCGTTCAAACTTTAGTGGAATCTATTGTCTACCTACCAAATTTCCGGGGTGAAACTGCTGGTAAAATGCAATGTATAGGGTAGGGTAGGGAAGAGACTCCACCAGGCTATACCCGAATCCTTTCTTAGGTTTTGAAACATGTTTCGGGCTCATTTTTGTAAATGGACTAAAGTAAAACAAGTAACAGTTAAAATGTGTGACTCACAAATTGAACTGTTGTCTTATCGTGCATTGAATTCTTTGGTGGAGGTGCCGAGAACAGAAAAGTTTCAATTAACAATAGATAGCTCGGAGTCCTTGATCTCCAGGGTGACCAACAATATTCTGTATCATCCTTGTTGAAGGGCAACGTATGTCAACAAACAAACACGTGTCAATCGGAGGTCGTGTTCGGTTTTCATCGTGAGACGTGGCACTCGCACAGACGAACTTACAGAAAGTGATGGTTTTAGGGTATCCTAATAAATAGATAATCGACGGTGGTAAGGTATTTATGGTAAAAACGAATTTTTACCACTAAAAACTATGAATTATAAATAATTTTTAACACCAATTCAACGCTTTTGGTCAGAACCAAACCAAAGATGCAAATAAGTTTCACCACAAACACCTGCCTCTGAATTCTCATAACTACATTTTATTGCAATCTGCAAGTCTTTTACAAGATCCCGCACACAAAATTTAAAAATATTTCGGGGGGAGAGATATACGGCTTTGAACGTTACTAAATGTTGAATTAGTTTCACCGTAAATTCACCGCTTTGGTTGGGGCATAATAAAAACGAAAATTGACTTTTATTTTCACCCCAAATACCTTCCTCAGATAAACGGTAATTCAAAATTGAAATCCAAAGTCAAATATCTAGGATTGAGTAAGGGATGGTAACTAGTCCTGTTATCCGTTAGATGACTAAACCACGATGTAATCGATTAGCTAGAAGTGATTCACATTTCATAAATAAAGTCAGCTGAGGCTATTAAAGTGCAACGCATGGGACAGCAGCAGATGGTGAATTCATAAATGAAAGTATTAATTTACGATTATTTTAAATCATTACTCTTGAACAAAGTGTAAATTTATATAATTGACAAGTATTATTCTTGACCTGAATAAATGTACAGAGATATATAATCACAATTAAGTTTTCGATTAGTTCACAAAACAAAGCTCTCCAAATGTGTTTTCTATTCAACTCTAGAAATGCTATAATTTCTCCGTATGTCGTAATTTTCGTCACATTCACGACTGTATAAAAGTGTCTCCGTGAGATTTATGTACTAATAACAGTCCACGTCCCGTATGACACATGATTGCAACGCGCTCTGGCCTCCATATAAGGCCGGATTGTCCTGTAAAGGCAAGAGTGGATGGAGTCCCGATGCGAGAAAGCTCTGGCCACCTAGTTTCCACGCTGGCGACGAGGGAGGTTGCCAGGATATTCTCGGCGTTCTATTTCCACGGCTGCCAACATTGGCACGGCGAGGTGGCGTCGCGCACACTCTCACCGCCACCTCTATACCGTCTACGTACAGAGAGCGACGCTTACATCCATGACGTCAGCGAGATGATGAATGCATTACTTGTTGTTACACGGCGAGACTAGACTTACTAGAGAAGGGCGAAAACTGTGAAGCTTGTAAAAGGAGAAAAACTTTTTTACGGACGACTGACATTGCACGCTACACTTGGCACAGTTTTGGCTTTTGCCACAGAACAACGGAAGAGTTTGAAAGTGGCACATATCTAAACTGATTTGAAAATAAAGAAAAATAAAAACATATCGGATCCAACTGTTGGGAATGTTGCTGGCAAGAGTCCAAACACATTTTTAAAAGGGTACACAGATATTTTTTTAGTACTTGCTCAGGATTTGTTGGTACAGGAAATGTAAAAATAAATGTTTTGAAAAATGTATTCAGGACATTTTTTTCACCTGTTCAGGTGGCGTATCCTATAAGAGCTGGTGGCAATATCCAAGTAAGGGGATAGGACTTAACTCCAGAATTCGCCCTTATTGTATTTTAAAAAACTTTCGTTAATTTTGTAATTTCTCTTGGAAAACCCACCCATCCCCTCTTCTTCGTATTTGTGGAGTTTGATATTGTGAAGTGGATGTAGGGTTGTTGAAGTGGACTCAATCCTTTGAATAAAACCTTGATAAAGTCAGGACTGCCGGTTGCGGGATTCAAACCCGGGGCCTTCATATCAGCGTCTCGAGCTGCATCTATCTTATTGTAAAGAAACCTTTTGGAAAGTACTTTCAGTAATCATTGCAGGGTTGCCAGTGACGACGGGTATAGGGTATTTGGGGTAATTGTAAAAGGAATACCTACGGAGTATTTACGACGACTGTATACCAGCATAAACAAACACATCCCAGACTAAAGAACGCCTTGGACAAACTTTCTCGGATACTAGTTTTCTTAGAAGACATACACATTCTTTATACGAGCTTGCCAGCGTAGAAAAGCGTACGTGCCAAAATTCACATCTGGTTTCAAGCGTACATACTTTTCACACCGTAGCTTGCCAGCAGCGTTAGTGTGGTCGGGACATACACGCTTATAATATCCATTGCTATCATTTTCGGTCAATTATAACTACAAAATATGTTGTAGGAGTCCTACATGGAAAATATACTACATTTGCTGTAGCCCTGAGGAATCCAAGCTACATTCCTCATGTTTTACCGAATGCAAAATATCACACAAGCTCGCTTAGATGCGCCAATGTATATTCATTGTAGTTAGTTTTGTGTTATGCTTCGCCCGGTATCAGTTATGGGTTTAAAATATATGCGTCGAGTGATCATGCACTGGTCACTCAAACTGCAGTGTCGGCGGCCCATTAATAGATCCCATAAGGGATAGTGATTTAAACAGACATCCAGATTTTGACAAGCACAGCATTACATTACATTTAGAAGAAATTGAATTTAGAGTACATTTCAGTTAACGGAAGAGTCCATTGGAATAGGAGCTACAATCTCTTTAAAAATGTGTCTTTATTGTCATTGTTTTGTCATCATTGAGGTGATTATAATAATGAAACTTTTAGAGCAGGTGGGGTTAATAATGTAATACATTATGTTTTTTCTTACTGTTTTAATTTGTCAAATGTCATTAAACCCGTTGAAGACGACTGAATAATCGTCGAAATATTGTTACATACATAGTTTGAGTACAGTCAGTGTATAGTCCAACTAATTCATCACATTATGGTCATTGAGGTGTTTTATATTTTGAACACTGTTTTCTCCATTTTTCACGATGAAAACTACCTTAAAACCTCAGTTCCCTTTGTTTTCTTGTGATGTGCAACGACTTGCGGTAATCCCCCTAGTTCGCTCACTTCAGTGACCACAGCAGCAGCAGCACATGCAAACCCTGCCACTAGATTCAGCGTAACTCACCGCCGTCCTCCGGTTGCGAAACATGTTACGAGATTCCAGGATAGTTCCGGGAACTATTTCTATTAATTGACGTAGGCGATAAAATGTGGCGACACGTTTATACGGACTTCTGGATGATTCCGGGAACCAATGGTCGTATAGATACTATTTCGAGTAATTGCCAACTGGCGAGGACAGACACATCATCCTTTCATCCTGGTCAAATATTATATAGAACACGAACAATAATCTTCACAACAAATTCTATGCGTTTTAAAAATGTTACTGTTTATTGATAAATTGGCGGGGGGGTAGGGGGGAAACACGAATCAAGACTATGAGAAGTTGTTGAATAATGATGAAGTCATAATGTATATACACATGCCAGGTTTCGAGCATGGAAAAAGAGCAGTACGTTTAATCAAATCAAGTCAATGGACCATGTAAGCAAGAATATATTGTAAATGTTCTGTGTACCCCGTCAGATCTGTAAGTTATAAGAAAAATAATGCGAAATTTGATAGGTTCAATGATACTTTCGGTTCAGTTATAAATAAAATAAAAATCCATCATCAAACGACACAGGTCGTAACTATTTATTCTGGTATTGGGATTTAATTTAAAATCTTGATTGTATATAAGTGAGTATAATATCTCTTACCAAGGCTGTTGCCTAATGCCTATGGACATAGATAGATTGCTTGTACATTTTACATGTTAAATAAAAATAAAGTGGACTTGACAAACACAGAATACGAAACTTTGCTAACGACCTTTCATTAAACTTCAGTTGGACTAGAGCCGCTTTTTAACGATATCGATTGATTGATCGACTTCGCTTTGTCGGTCGTGTAATAAACTATTGCATCAATACTATTAATATTAATTACTTATTATGTTATAATTAATGACATGCATCACAGCTGATGTGTTTCTGACGCATGCGCAAGTAAACCCGCTGCTATTGTTGTGTTATGTTGGTATCGGGCGAGATCTGCGGGCTCCTAATCACTGCTGCAGATTCTCTTATCGTAACAACACCTGCCATTAACCAATCACAACACTGATTGATTGATCGATCCACACTCATTATGTCAATTTCAATGTTAATTTCTTGTTGAGTTTAATTACTGTGCGGCGCGGCTACCTGAGGGCTTGACAGATCCGCGAGTCATCGAGTAGGCCTCGCGGCGGGTGGTCCAGATATCATCTGCATCTCGGGGCTGTGTCCCCGACGATAGCGTTTGTTGGTGTTGCTTTTATCTTTTTCATCATCACATCATCATTCTGCAATACACTCACACTCATACTCTTCGTAATTTTCGTCTCCGTCTTTGTTTTCGTATTCGTATTTTTGTCTTCTTTTTTAATTTCTCGTTTCTTCTACCATATACTAAAGAAATTATTAATTTTAAGGATGTATATGATTTGAAGAACCCCAACTTTGTACCGGTCATAGAAAAAAAACAAAAAAACAGTAAGTCAGTTTGTAGACATGTGTTACAAATATAAACAAAAATGAGCCTCATCCTCCTAACCAAAAATTACGAGCAGGAATATGACCGGGGTATACGTCATAAATTTTACTAAAATCGTCTATATTGGGCGTACCGTTCAACCAAAAATAAATAAAGCCTAGCTTTGTCAATGTCAGATGATCATTTATTGATTAACTATGTCCGTTGTTTGTTAAACTAAATTTAAAACAAAATAATTTATTATGACCATTTTTACACCATGTGGTTTGTCCAACGTTAAACAACCTTTGGCGGAGGTGCCAGGTGTATAACAAATTCTACCTCTCTGGGGGTCAATTTCTCCCCCACCTGATCCCCTGTGTTATCAAAAACATTCTTTACAATACGATCATTGTTGAATGGCAATATAAACAAAAATCCTCAAAGATTATACTGAAGCATGAAACCGTCTCTTCAGGGATCAACGTCAATCATGATTTCACCGAATGCATGTTTTATTGTTTTATTGTAGCACCTGAGTTAGTCTGTGGCAACATCACACACTGCACAGGTATTTCCCTCGAGTCGTCACGTCCCAGTCTTATTTACACTTGCGATGTCTTCTCTTCACGTTTTCGTCACTAGTTGGGTGGTTGCGCGCACGTCTCGGTCACGTCTACCAGCGAAGGAAACAAAACAAATACTTCGTCATTATGTGATGTGGCTTACTGTAAGATTAGCCAATATTATGTGTTTGACAAATGTTTACACCTTTTCGAACGGGTGGGTAGATATTATGGAATTAATATTGTGCATTGTATTTGTAAGTTATATATTACTTTTTTGGGTTTCATTATATTATTTTAGTCTTATTTTCAGGCAAATTTCATTTTCCTCTGAATGTATCGTTGTTGTTTATGTATGTAATGTATCGTGGTTCAAGATTAGGTTAGCTACTCTGCCTGTCGTACGAGGTAGAAATATGTGCTCTTATTACTATTCAAGAGCAAAGAGAAAAAAGAACTATACGAATTAAACTACACACAATTTAAAAACTAATTCGATCATATAAGATAATATCTTGTATTTTGAAAAATGATTGTAAACATTAATTTTAAATCGCTTACATCGTCTTTCCTACGGTTGGGTTTGAACTAGACATATAATTTCATAACATTTTATCGCATCGTCTTGTAACGTGGACGTTTTGTAACTCCCGACTCCTAGGAAAAAATTAACATCAGAAACCATATACACCGTGAAATTTATTGAAATGCTAGCATTCTGATTTTTTGGCCCCAATTCAATCTATAAATATTTATGTTACAGTCGTCGAAAAGTACTAATAATCAGCAGCCATATTGGATAATAACATGTTAGATAGGTAGTTGTTGAAGAGAGATGGTGTGTGTTCTCTTGATTTACTCGTGTCCTCGGGTGTACAGTGTCGTTAACGTAATGGGGTGAGAAGTCCGCATGCCAAAAAGTTATTTTTGTGTGTGGCCTAAAAACAGTTCAAAATAAAATATTGGTTTACTTTTAGAATATATATTTCCTCACGAAATATACTTTAATAACTATCAACAAAAAGTCAAACGCACGTAATGTATATTAATTATCGATTTGTATCTGATTAAAATCGACTAGTTACATCAATGCGTCTCTTTTCTAGAATCCTCCCAGCTTGAACCAACATCAGCCTACTTGCCAAGCTAGCTTTCAACATCCGAATCGTTGAACATTCTAAAAATAACCCACAGTTTATGTCAGTCAAAAGTTTGTGGTTCGAGGCCCGGTTCTTAAAAAAAATCCAGTGGGTGTATGTGTTGTGGTGGGGGAGTCTATGTGGTGGTGGGGGGTTCTTGAAACGAGAGTCCGCGAACTTAAGACTCCGCCAAACGTGTAGTCACCTGGTGGGGGGCGCCGTGTGGGGGGGGGGGGGGGCGCCGAGGACCTAGCCGTCGCCTGGTAAGGCGAACGAAAGGCGATCCTCCAAGCAGGCAAATCCGCCAGTCGACAATTGACTCGTGCAACGACAACAGTCGCGGGCTACTCTCATCACATTCTTCACAGGTGAGTACGGTGTGTGTGTGTGTGTCAAGTGCGAGGCCGGGGTCTGAACCGAGGACCGCGTGTACTCTCAACGATGCGGTTATCACGAGGTTTCAACTCTCGACGTGAAGGAACGAAGACGCTACCAGCGAAAGTGTTTTGTGACATCGGTGGAATATGTTTTGCAGCGCGAAAATTCTATCATTATGAATAGTATTCATGTTAAATTTGTTTCATGTGTGAAGGAAAATCACCCAGGTGATATTGTGGCTAGGGCACTAATAATACTTCAACACTAACAAGCTAAGCCCTATGTAGTCAACTAAAATCCCTCGACAGTATATATTATGCATTTCGTCTGCTTTCCTATATTTTTACACCTTAAATACCTGTAAATTATTTTGTTAACAAACATTTTTTTACCGGTGGATTGTTTTAATTTGTTTATTATTTGCAACGTCGTGGACATTTGTGTTGTGGTACGTTTAAATCGTAATTAAAAGCACAATTATAAAAATGACAACCATAACCAACAAACGCTCCAAAACATTAATTCTCCAATTCCTCAATACAATAATGTTTGCAGGATACATGTGAACGTCTATTACTAATCTTTTATTTATTTCTGGTTTAAAGCACCCAACTGCTTCATATGAGGCTAACCGTTGGCTACAAAAACGTTATTTTTCCTGCTGACGAAATGGGCCATGTATGTTCTATAAATAGTCGAGGAAATCCATTCTTGGCAACTCTTAGCTGGTGCTCTAGCCCTCTTCAAACACCTAGAATACCAAGTGCTAAATAATATGATCTATAACCACTCTATGTATGATTTTATATAGATAAATTCCCTAAAAGGGGTGAATTCCACCCTTATAATTCCACGTGTTTGAGTGAGTGTTTGCTGTGGGGCGTGGTTAGGGGGCGGAGGTGGGGGCCTCTTAACAAAACTAAACGTCTAAATTTAGTTTCTTTATATACTCGAGTGTACTAACATTCCTTAAATACTATAGCTAATGAATGTCATATGAGGAACACCGAACTCTTCTAGTTGATGACAGACAGATGTCAATGCACGGTTGTCACGAATGCAAGGCTCTTACCTGATGATACAACAAAACATAATACACAAGGTCACTAAATCTCCTAGCGGACTTTCGTAGAACCTCGAAACTATAGGTCCTTGAATGAGATCTAAAACCGTCATTAGAATCTCGCATCAAAATCGCTTTTTTGTTAATTAATAATGTTGAAACAAAATTAACTATAAATATTGATACAATGAATTTTTTCTTGTATAATAGTGTGTTTTTCTTTATTATTAAACTGTTTGTATCATTATTTGTTTTGACAATTAGTTCAACGGTATTGATCATCGTTTCTCCCAGTTCATTATTTTGTCCGTGTTTTTTCCCCAGTTGAGTTGAACGTGTGATTTTGAATACTTAGGAAATGGTTTCGGCGACCTTATTTCATTTTGCGGTTACTCGAAAGTCCACAAGAAGATTTAGTAGACCTTACAACATTTTAGTATCTGGACCCAATTCCAAAAACATCGTAAGATTGTTTTTTGTCTGGCTGATTGACAATAATTCAATACATCTTCATTTTATATTTCTATATAATTATAATTCACTTTTTTCTAATACAGAAGTTGACTGACTCATTCATACATTCTACTATAAATGTGTAATTTTCCTTGAACAGAAAGTGGAAGCAATTACATCAGTAGCGTCTTTGGAATTTCAAAACCGTTTCTTTGTTGATTACATCATCTTTAAATAAGACGGCAGGCGCCGCATATTTTTAAACAACACTGGTTATTTGTCGAAGTGACCACAGACTGCTTGGAAATAGCCATGACGAATATACCACGCACACCTTATAAACCAACCGTCAAGTTTTTCTTTTCTATCCGAAGCATCCTTGATTTGTGATCGCATTAACTAAGCTCATTGCAAGGGCGATTAATTTAACCTGTTTTCACGTTTATATATTTCGTAATTTGTCGGTACCGTACATTGATGGTTACCTTGGAGTAAGTGGCCCGCGCTCAGACAGACAGACAGACAGACGTATTGGCCAAGGATGCTGCATTGTGGATTACTTTGAAACGAGAGAAGGAGATTGGATTGGAACATCTAGCTAATCAACCTTCTCTATTGTTGAGCGGAGTGGAGAATACAAAAAGGCTATTAGTCAAGTTATGGAGGTGAACTTTACACGTTGACTGTGAGTGGGAGGTCATAGTCGTCGAACCTCGGACTCGGCTTCGCTCTGTACTAGAGATGTTTGTCATAATGTTAGAGATCGGCTCAGTCAGCGTCTGGTACGAGGTATAAACAAGAGAGTGGACACAAAGGGTTTGATTTGTTTGCCATTACAAGAGCTTTAAAACAAATTACCAAGTTAATTGCATTGAAATCCCACTCAACTCTCTACAAACCATACCTACCTGTCGATAGTCATCAAAACTGGCATCTTTTAGCTACCAGATGCCTCTTCCACCAGATATTGTCAACTTCTTGCTATACTTTTGCGCTTTGCCAACACAACAACTGACAACAGTCGATACAAGATTGACAGCTCCTTTTCACACCCCTGAACTCTCATGATAACGTAATAGCTAACAGTATAGTGACATTTTATTTGTCAACTCCTGTTATTGCGTCTTGTCGTTCCTCGACAACTTTCACACCCCTGCATCATGGTGATACACAATAATCATTATTGTATTCACCAGAACTTGCCGACGTTAATGTCCAACAACTTGTGACACCCCTTACAGTTATTAGTACATTGAATAAAATTGTTAATTTATTGATCACTAACAACACGTATTAATTGTTTTAGTCTTCCAAACAACTTGTGACACCCCTTACAGTTATTAATTTTAGTCTTCCAAAGAAATTAAGACACCCTTTACAGCTATTAATGTAGATGTTCTAGCGACTTGTGGCACCCCTGCATCGTGATGATGACAACACAATGTACACTTATGACACCTCTTACTGTCTTACAGCTATTAATGTAGGTGTTAGCGACTTGTGGCACCCCTTACAGCTATTAATGTCGGTCTTCTAGCACTTGTGGCACCCCTGCATCGCGATGATGACACAATGTACAACAAAGGAGCGGCGTTTTGTTTGCCAAAGCCTCAGTTTTGTGCACACCACACCACACGCACACTCCGATAACGGACTTCTTCGTAGTCGTCTTCTATTCTGCTCTGCGCATTCCATCTTGTCTTGTCATTCGTGTTGAAATCGTGTTGCACCTTCCCAACTATAACGGACAACACCGGACAACGAGACTTGATTCACGACCCACAAAAAAAATACCGAATTTGTGGATAATATTTTTAGCCATTATTGAGTCATTTGAGTGATGATTATTTTGAAAATTAGAAAACCTTTCTTGTTTTCGTCTTTGTTTGCGAGGCAAAATCCTCCGGATACTCTTCTTCACTCATTCAACACCAATATACAATACAATTGTTGAAGTTTATCCATCATCTTTCTAGTTGTCCAATTAACACATATTCTTGATTTCTTGGTCATAATTACCATGATCAAAATTATTTTTCGCCATAACATTTTCACATATTACATAACTACAAATAATAACCTCCCTCCCACCTTGCTCCCATTGCTCGATATTTTGCAACCATATACAGGTCTGTGGAACCGACAGTGTTGACTCTGATTTGGGAGGTCCCGGGTTCAAATCCCGTCGAGACCGGCAATACTGACTGAAGGTTTTTCCGAGGGTTTCCTCAATCGTTTATGCGAATGCAAGGGATTGCGTCCTCTTAAACAGTCCTCGGACATCCCTTCACAGTTGTCCTATCGCAACATTCTAGCTAGTCACCTGGGCCCCGATTCATGTACATTTATCCCGGGTATAAGTGGTATAAGGACGGTATAATGCAGGACATGGCAGGATAAGGCCTGGTTAAGTCTGAGCAACTCTCATCCAATCAGAAATTTTCAATCCAACAACAAGTACAACAAATGTTTTTTCCACTGCATTCCACAGCCATGTAAATCAGCAGATTTGCAAAAGAACACTAAAAATTTGCACCATCTTTTGTTTTACATTTTATTTATTGACAGAAGATTGCGTGAGTTCATTAAAAGAAAAGAAAAGGCGTACGTATTATTGCCGTAAAATTTGGAATAGCCTAGGACTATCATACTATTGTTCATCTGCATAAGGCTTTTAGTAATCAAAACTAGTTATTTGTGCGGGTTGTGTGTCAACAAGGTCGTGCAGGCCTAGGGTTGCCTAGGAGAGGCCAAGGGCTTGTCAAACGTGTTATGTTCGTATTAATTTTATCTAGTCCTATAGCCTAATCGAACTTTAGGCCTACACTGTTGTATTATGAATAATTTTCTACATCTGGGCCTAGGCCCGAGACGGTTTCTGATTTGTTTTATGAGAGTAATGACAACTTTTCTCGTTTTACACATAGACGCAAAATTTAAAATGTCCGCCATCTGTTTACATATTTTCTTATCCCCGTGCAAGGCGGGATAAGTCTTCATGAATTGGATTCGGAGTTATACCGCACTTATACCACCTAACTCTGCTTATACCGGGATAAAAATGTACATGAATCGGGGCCTGAAGAGGGGCATGAATTGCACCCTGGGCAGGCTTCCCACAAAAATGATTTAATTACATATACAGTACAGTGGATTGTTAGGTGTAAGGAAGTTGTAAAGGTTATGTGACTTACCAGTAACACTTTTATTTTATATCTTTACTGAATCCGATCCTCGTATTAATTTGTCATTTTGAACTCTCAACTTTGAAATTGAGCATTTATCTTTAAAAGTCTACATTCTACAACAATTTAAAAGTAATTCAATTTTTATCATGAATTTTTGTGAGAAACCTAAAAAAAACATAAGAAAATGGTTGGAATCCTTTTACAGTTGGATTAATGTTTGTTGCCAATTGTGGCATGGGGATGGGTCAGAAAATACTTTTAAAATAATGTATGACATAACCCACCAATTTATGAATACATAATCTTGGATGCCCAGGGCGTCGTCAAACAATAAACAATCGATCAATCAATCAATCAAATCGAAACGAGTGGTCAATCTCGTCATACTCATCGCTTTGACCTTCAAGCTCGTTCCATAGCTCATGCCGGCAACTTGCAAAGTAGGCCTATAATATACATGATATAAAACATAATCACCTGTGTAAAAAACGTTGCTTATTGAGCGTAAACGTCTACACGGCAGTTTGGATCCTAATCACCATCATTGATAATGTCTCGTTGATCGAGGTGTGTCCGGCGGTTCCAGCCAAGTGGACAACCAAGCAGACGGTTCTCAATGTCAGTATACCGGTCTTTCAGGTCGGACGTCTTTTGCTCTCGTCGTGAGTTGTCATCGAGAGTTTTATTAATGCGCAAGAACCGATCTTTTCATTAAATTCTCTTTAGTTCCAAGCGCAGTCTGGTTGCTGGAGATTCCTGTTTGGAGACCAGACGCAATGAACGACCTTCGCGGCACAGTTTTGTATACTCTGAAATGTCAACCCAAGGAGGGACTGATGGCTAATGTGGGTGACTTTTAGTTTTAGTCCGTACGACGAATATTGGCATATAGATCAGATCAAAATGTCACATTGCGCAGAAGTTCTTTGTAGCCCTGCCTCTTGGTGATTTATGTGGTGTCAAAGTCACATCCGCCTATTAGATATTACACTGTTAGTCGTGTAGGCGGTGTCGTGGAGTGCGAGTCGTGGTCTCATGAGGTCTGGACGCACCTCTTCAGATAGGTACGGTTCGACCCCACAGTAGAGTATTTCTCAGTCGCCTGGAGAAACCTGATAATAGGTAACTATACTTGTGGACACAATTGAGTATTTTTTGATTACTATTCCATTTTCATCACCGTGTTTCTACCTGTTATAGCGCATGTTCTCCATTATTTCCGCTTTTGATTTTCATAGAACATTTTGTAATGCACACCAACAATCTTGAACCTGATTCACCATTTTCCTCTTTCACTTTCCCATCAAAATCTTTATTTCATCTTATATAAAATAAAAAATAAAAACAGTGAACGGACACTGCCTTCACCGTTCTGGTATAAGGAATACCATCCACATTATACAACAGAAGTTCTCGGCCATATATTTTAAGAACATTTTAACTGATGTTAAACGATGCATTTATTAACACATTTACAACTAAATTAACGTAGAAACCGAGCATTACTCACATTTTTAATATTTCATGCAATATTCAACAAATGGAACCGTACACTTGAGTTTATCACATTAACGTTTGCAGTCATGGTATGTGCAATTGTGCATGCATGTAATCTCACAACTTTTTAATTTTCTCTTTTTAGTTGATCTTTTAACATATCCATTGCATTCATGGGCGCCGGGAGGGGGGGGGGAGGAGGCGCTTGCCCCCCCCCCTGAATTTCAGGAAAAAATAAATTTTAACCGACGATATGCGTTATTGCATATAAATTAATCTATTTGTGAAACCAAAATTCAATTAAAAATTAATATTAATATTATTAATATATAAAATGATCTGATCGGGAGCGGAGTGTTCCTAGTTTTGTTTATTATTATTATTTTTCTCTATCAATTAGGGACATTTAGTTCTATCATACAAACAAGTGACAACACTGTAGTCACTCACTACGTTTACCAAAGGTTCTAGTCCGGCTTACACTGGACCTGTTTCATCTAGTCCGAGGCGTATATATACAAAACTAGGTATAAACTAATAAACAAAACTATAACTATACTCATAACCTCCCCATCAAGTTGCAGTGAAGTGTTTATCACGCTCGGCTGGCTCGCTTCAAGCGATCTATAGACTCGTTAGTGGTTTTCTAGTTCCGAGTATCGACTGCACAAAAATAACATAATTTTGGTATCGTATTCAGCCCACTACTTTCTTCTAAAACCCATCAAACGCATTCTAAAAACCTGATCTTCAAAAATTTCACCCGCGGCGCTATTGTTTATGCAGCATGCCCCCCAAACTCCCCGTGCTTGCCCAACGAAAGTACAAATTGTAATTCCCTCCCCCCCTGCCAAAATTCCTGCCGGCGCCCATGATGCATTACATCCACTCGCACATACCAAACTACCATTCTCTGTAAGCAGAGGCGGATTTACAAACTATATGGACTAAAGGCCGTTTAGGGCCCCAGCTCCGATAAGCTAAAGTTACAAAAAATAGGAAAAATAAGGTACGTAATAAATCATAGTCATCCCTAGTCGCCCCATTGGGAGCGTGCCTCCCAAAGGGGCTATAAGAGCTTTGGTTTTTAGATAGGAAATAAAACGCATAAAACCAAACCAAAGCCTTCAGACCCATTGTGAACCCTTTGGTCTAGAAATTATTTCTCTTCTTTTCCTTTTCGACATTCTCGAAACAAACGTGTGACTTTTTCTATGACGTCAGTTTTGCTGTTTACTAAAATTGTAACAACTTTAGAAAATTATGAAAAAAATCTCCAAACTTAACATTAAAGAAAAGCCGTCATTCACAATTATTCATTTTTGATTTTTGGTATTTACCTAACTAGGCCTATACTACATAATACTTTGGTCAATAATTCTACCATCATTACGTTTTGGCTGGTGTATTGTATTGTTTCGTTTATACTAGGAAAACGCTTAAGTCCCGCCGCGTTGTTGGATGAGCGTAATTGGTGCATTGAGCTGCCATGTGTTATGTGAATTTTCTGTTCTGTGAAAAAATCATAACTAAGTTGATGATTTTTTTTTAAATAATTTAAAATAAATAAAAAATAAACTTTAATTTTTAAATTTTTTTAATTAATCGTAATTTTAAAAAAGAAAAAATCGTAAAATTGCGATTTTTATGAGAAATAATTATTTGATTGTGCTTAACTTTTCCCCGAATATATAAATTCATAACATAAAGGGTTCTGTGAAAGAATCTTTACATCGGACAAGCGTGTAGGTATTATAAATCGAAGAAATTTTTTAAAAATCGAAAAAAATCGATGGGAATTTTTTTTTCGATTGTACTCAAAAACGTGGCAGTTCTAAGTTCAGAGATTTCGAAGGTCTCAATAAAATTTCATCACAATCGGAGTATCGGTTTAGCCGGAATCGTGCTAACAGACAAAAATACAAAAAAAAACGAAAAAAAAACATTCCGGATTTTTTTCTCCAGTGTAGTGAAATGGAATCTTCGCTTCGCTCGCTTCGCTCGCTACGCTCATCCAATTATTATATATTATTACTTTTTGAAATAAATAATAATACCGCACTTTATAATAATAACCCGAAACTCTTACAACTTTACTTGTTTTATTTTTTGTTTCGTTTTATTTATTTCACTTTAAAAAAGTTATTCGTGTTATTTATTTTATTGTTCATATTTTTTTGGCACTTAAAATTTGACAGAAGTTTGTGTTGAAGAGTAGACATATTTTATGGTGCCAGCTGGTATGAAGTACTGAATATGATGTACCTGGGTATTGTAGTTTTATTATTCTTTACTTGCACAACGACGGAGCAAGATCGCCAGTTACATTCGCATCCCCTAGCTAAGTAGTTCCTCAGACTGTCACCGCGCCACCGTCCGGGACGCCTGCAGCATGGCAGCGAGCAAGCCCGCAATACACGTTTTTCACACAATTCCAACCGACACTGATGGCTCACGCTCATGCATAGCCTGTGACCGTAAGACTGCTCAAACTGTTACCTAGTTAGCACCTGAAGAAGGGCACGCATTGCAGCCTGGGCAGGCATCCCACGAGAAATAAAAAATATATACTACTCCAGGGACTTAATTGCTGACGTCTAGGGCGACCTACAGCTAATATTTTTCCTCCTAACAAATGTTCCCTCGATAATTTTATTTACTAATCCTTCATGATTTAAAATTTGTCGAACGAAATAAAGCCTACATAATATTATATTTTTCTTTATTTTTTTAGTAATTTGTTCATTAACAATAATAATTTGTTCGAGAGGCCAAGTGTCCCAACACCTTGAATAACTCTGCGACCCCTAGTTCCCCTGTTCATATTGCGCATACATCACTCATATTATACTCTATATAAAAAACAAAATTTATACTTCTAGACTTCAGAAGAAACTCATGCGTAACGTGCGAGTCTGCGATGTTATGTCGTGGCTTCTATACCCGCTTCCAGCAATCCTGCCTGGAATTTTTTTTCAACGAGTTTCTATGTACTCCAAGTTGCCCGAACATGAAATAAAACATTTTTTTTATAATACTCGGCTAAAAATAATAAATTTATTATTTATAATCATTATTATTCGTGAGTCGTGACTTCAGTCAGTGAGTCACGACTCACGATAAAAACCGAATGTGACCGACGATGGCCATGCTTTTTTGTTGACTGCTCTTGGACAAGGATAACACATTATGTGTTTGGTGACCCTGGGGGGCAGGAGGTCGTGGGTACATTAACCCAAAGAGTTTCCCACTTTTGGACCTGGCTCCTCCACCAAAATTATTTTAACGCGGTTACGTAACGTGAGTATTTTGACGATAAGCTTCGCTCCCTATGCTATGCCAGGTAATATCGTATGTTCTCCTTGTTGCTTACAGACCGGTGAACACAAGCCGCCGCCATGGACGCGATCAAGAAGAAGATGCAGGCGATGAAGCTGGAGAAGGACAACGCGGCGGAGCGCGCCCTCATGTGCGAGCAGCAGGCCAGGGATGCCAACCTGCGCGCCGAGAAGGTCAGTATCTTACACAGGCCCCCTACATAGCAACCTGCGCCCTCATGTGCGAGCAGCAGGCCAGGGATGCCAACCTGCGCGCCGAGAAGGTCAGTATCTAGCACCCTCTTGATTGACATAACCAGGGTGCGAAGTGACGGGGGGGGGGGTTAGGGGAATTCCCCCTCTGGTAATTTCATCCCTGGCTCTGTTTTACTGAAAGGTATCCCCTCCAGGGATGGCTAGATCCCCACCTCTGGATATCCATCTCATCTCATATCATCGCATATCAAATGAAATAATGCGTCAATTTATACATATTCCTTTCAAAATAATACCTCAGATCGCTTCTAATGCCATCTCGAGGGCAATAATACCCCAAAAAATTTGCCTCCAGCTGGGCTTTGCCCCAGACCCCTATCAGCCCACACAGATACTATACTTGGCCATCCACCCCTCTGCCAAGCCATCAATTCGCACCCTGGATAACTATAGACGTTAGCTTATACGTATTACCTATAAATCTGTGTCCCGATATAACACAATCACTTCATTATCACGACACCCCCATGGCGAAACTGCTTAGACCTCTCATAAAATGCGCATGTAAATATTATTGAATGTGCATTTGTCATACACTGGCCAAAAAATCACACACCTAATGAGCAGCGCAAAATATTTTGACACACCAAAACATGTTAGTTGATAAGAACCTAGAACACAACTGAAAACTGACACCTGATAACACTGACCTTACAACTTGACTGACCAACTTCTCAGTAGTCCGTGTCCTCTCCTCCTCTCTCCTCCGTGTGTTCTCCAGAAATTCAACTAAATGACTTGCTTCTTTCAAGCAATCTACCATACCCAGGACCGCTATAGCTGAACGTAACTGTCTATACCCGAACATTAAATTGTTGGCAA
Organism: Sweltsa coloradensis; assembly: GCA_024449915.1. Classification (NCBI taxonomy): domain Eukaryota; kingdom Metazoa; phylum Arthropoda; class Insecta; order Plecoptera; family Chloroperlidae; genus Sweltsa; species Sweltsa coloradensis. The sequence continues at coordinate 707,866 of JAMZAV010000122.1, read as the reverse complement.
GACCTCATTGATGGATGCACAATCTTAATGTCGAGTTGTCTGTATAATTGTGAGTTGTGACACTTGTTTTATTCGGGCATAGCTATTGAAACTAAAAAATATGGCCGTCTGGTTTATTTTTACTTTGAAATTGTACAAACAACTTGTCACTTGAGTTGTCAGTAAACTTGTCGTCAAAATGTTTCTCTCGAGATTTCCACTGCGATTCTGTAAGAATGTTGAGGGAATGTGAACAGATCCTGGGCAAGTGGTGGGGATACTTATTTTGTGTTGAACAAAGCTAGTGATATTCCGATAACGTCTCCAGGTTCTTTCAGAATCATGGGGCTGATTTCGGTCACCTGTTATTTTGGCCATCTTGATAAATTCTTAACTCCGCATCACTTTTATCTTATTGGCCAACAATCATTATTTTTATTCATATCATTCCAGGGATGCTATCGGGAAAGATTGAAAGAGGATTCATATTCACTGATCCAGAGCCATGAAATGGAATTGAAGAATTTGCATGTGGCACTGACGTTGACTTAAGTTGACTGACTGACTGACTGACTGACAACTTGACTTAGGTGTGTGTGTAATGTTGAAATGACTGTTTATTTCTATGCTAACTTGTTGTGTTCTACGGTAGGCCGAGGAGGAGGCCCGCGCCATGCAGAAGAAGATCCAGACCATTGAGAACGAGCTCGACCAGACCCAGGAGCAGCTGACCGCCGTCTGCGTCAAGCTCGCCGATAAGGACAAGGCCTTCCAGATCGTGAGTACAACATGTTTATACGGATAGCTTCCAGACGAATAACTGGCGTTAACCACACAAACTCGTGGTCTGAATGACCTCTTGATTTGCTGGAGGTATAGAAAAAGCACAATCTTTCCCATAAAAATATCATGATAAGGAGTATTTCTTTGGAATTGATTAAAAAAAGAATTGTAATTATTAAAAACACACATTCACAAAATACCTGGACGTCTCGGGGTGACGTCTGCTCATTATAGAAACATTTTGGATACTATATTAAATTGTAAATGAGTAAAAAAATGAAAATTGAGTTAATTTTGTTTCCAACTTGAATACAAAGTTTATTTTTTAATAGTCAAGTCAAGTACAATATTTTGCACTATTAAGGGTTAAATAATTGCGTTAATTATAACTCTACACAATGTATACATGCTGTACAGCGATAATGGCATTTCTACAACCAAATGAAATGCATAACATTGTAAAACATATTTTTTCACCTGGAATGATGGAGAGTTGCTAAAATGTTTGAATGTGGGAAGGCAAGTGTGGGCTGATTGCTAAAACGTTTGAGTGTGGCAAGGCAAGTGTGGGCTGCAGGGTTTGCACTGATACGATTGTCATGTCGGATCTACTATCTTGATTTGTTTGCACGGACGGAACAATGTCAACGCTAACGTTGCAGGTGTTTGCCTCGTTCAGTTCTTGCATGAGTTGCATTAGCAACATACATGATTGTGTTGATTCTTGAAACTTAGGTCATGATAATATTACCAATCACGACTTACAATTTATCATTCAATTGGGTTTTGCGGTTACTCATAATAATTCACTTACTTTGCTTCTTCGTTTCTTCGTGCGATGTATCTATTTTCAAGAATTGGATGCAAATATCAATTATCCGATAACCTTGGTTCGATTTTTCGCGTTTTTCTTATTTATGTTTCTAATTTACCCCATGTGTACTAATTGTTATCATCTACACATTCTTGAATATGTAGGCCTATTCTAGTTTTGATCCACTTTGATAGGCACACAATAGTTTGCGAAATCCAGTGCTTCAAATGTAAATTGCATAAATCAAGCCGTAAACCAAAGACATTTTACGTCGATATTTTTATATGAAAAGGAAAAGGATGTCAACGCAATTATGCATAATATATCGTCACTCAGTCATTACAGATCGGTATCACAACCTCTGTCCCATTAGAGTCACCTAGTTAGGCAACATCGTAGACGTAGATGGTAAAACCCTATTAAAGAAATCCGAACCATGTAATGTTGTGTTTGACTTGCCGCCATCTTTGTCCGCGTCTTGCCGACCTAAAGAGGATGTCCTCAGCAGATGGAGGAGCAATACTTCACTTGTCTTGTGGACAACAGCTGGTTGCGTCATGGGAAACTAGTGTTGTCTTCTGTTCTCTGTGTGAGAGTGTGAACGCAGGCTCGTTATTGTTGACCATATGAGGAGGTTTGACCGCCCCACAGCGCACTGCGGGGTCACAGAGTTCGTAGAGGGTCCGGGGTTCGATTCACGGATCGGGAGGTGTTTTTATTTTACTTACTGACTTCAATCAAACGATTTGAAACTTGCTTGCCGACACGATGATCTATTGGACTGTTATAAGATCGCAATTTTTTTAAACAAAAAACTCGAACATATTTCGAAATTAAACTTGAGTTGAACCTTCCTAGAAACATTTTAACATTAGTCGTCTGTTATGTAAAATAATTTTTTCAAATCATATTTGTTTTCGCACTATTATAACACCCATTCGTATCTCTACAGCTATGCAGACTCAATTGTATCGCCCTCGAATATTAATAATTTTGATTACATTTTTGGGTCGGGACATAACCTTACTATCAGCCATCAGCCAAAATCTTTGCTCACAATTAAATTTTGCGCTTGGCTTAGTGTCCACTAATGTCAAAAAATCCAAAAACTGCTTTCAGGCAGGTCATGTCCTAGGTCATGTCTCGCACAAAAAATGTTAAACAATACTTTGCAGATAATATGTTCAAATACATTACATTTCTGAGAATATGCAACGATTTTTCATCGCTCGGGTAACGCCCATTGCAAACATTCCATCTGCCTCAAGTGGCAAGAGCTGCCATAAGAACTAAGCCTGTATCGCACAGTCAGGACGAAAAACAACTCGAGAAAGAGAGAGAGAGAGAGAGAACCTGTTTCATTAATAGATTATGATTTGTCGTCTACAACGATTAGTCAGACCCAGATGCAATGTAATTAGCGATTACTCATTGCCTGCTAATTGCTAATGGGAAACAATGATGTGTTAATAGTAACGCTATAATGTTACTCAGTCATTGATAAGGCACCATCTGTTCTTGCAAGATGGCTTGGTTCTTTTCTGACACACTGATCATTCATTCGGTATAGGCATACAGCTGGAATCGCACTATTGTTTTCTTGGCTCGCCTAAGTATAAAATTGTTGGTTCATAAATCCGATAAGTTTGTTTGAGTGTATTTGGGTTTATGGGCGCGTCAACCGTTAGGTCCTAATGCGCATTGCACCGCTAGTCTTACCAGGAGGTGTGAAGGGGACATTATTCTTGCCGTACAGATCCAGCCACAGACAGGGAAGGGACAGAGTTTCTAATGCAGTTGTCTTGTCATTGTTCGTATCGCCATCGTCGTTGTCTCGTTGACCAATCAACCAATCAATCATTTAATCAATCACTGAAGCGGAAATGTGTCACTCTTTAATGGCTCTTCTTGATAAGTGTCAAAATACGAAAGAAAAATACTCGAGTTTGAAAAAAATGCAAAATTCTTGCTATCTAACATATTTTCTTTGTTATAATAATAGCGCAAAATATTATAAGAACTAAACTAAAATGTCACCACGTTCGTTCATCCAATTTATCTCTCAAGGGGGAGTTCGGAATCTTTCGGATCCCAATATGATAGCAATGATCCGTATTCCGTAGTTGCAGGGTAGTACTCCGCGCGCTCAGATTCTTACATTCTGCGGTGTTATCACCTTATTGTTATTGTTATCATGCAACTGAATCAAAAATCTGAGGTACAATACGTGAGCCCAACACAAATATTTTTATATTTTATTCTAATTGTTAGTATCTTATGAAAACTGCGACGACCGTATGAATGACGTCATCGTCGCCTGTAAACCGGTGAACCTTGACCTCTTTCCTAACAGTTTCACCACTGGATCATCGGTGATTAGGCTGAAACGTTTACTGTAGCTGCCCATCAGTGGCGCAGCATCAGGAAACATTACCCCTCTCCAGACGCGCGTTCTAAAAGAGTACTCTCTGCGTCTGCCAATATTAAGAATAGACTCCAGTCCTCCAGTGAATCACCCAGGAATGGAGATTATTTTTGAGTAAAAGTTTTGTACTTTTTGTTCGGTAACTCGAGCCCTCTGTGGACACGAAACATCAATGCAGAAATGCAATATTTAGCAACGCGCTTTTTTTTTACACGAACCCAATTTTCTCCAAATAATGTTTATAAATCCTAACAAATATGATTTTATTGTTTTCACCCTCTGAAACAAATGGAAACAGTTCATTTTGATTCTATTATTTAACTAAACTAAGTGTATTATAGTATCCTTGATTATTTTAAAGCGCGACGTAACCTATTAATATATTAATAATGGTCGAGCTATACGTGTCATATTCTAATCTTCTTAATAAGATTCTTTTATCAAAATGTTAGTAACCAAATAAGTCTAATAAATTAATTAATCCATACAGGGACGTAGCCAGGATTTTGATTCGGGGGGTGGGGGGAAATAAATTAATTTCGGGGTTTATAGAAATCTGTAGAACTGTCCACGAAACTGTCATTTCGGGAAAAGTACGTCTTCTGGTACTATAGGGGGTCAGGGGGGATGGTCCCCAGGTAGTGCGGGTCTGGGGTGCATAGCCCTGAATTAGTGTGATTTTTAACATTGCAAATAATGCCATTTTACTAGTTTTTAGAGTGATTTTGTTGATAATTGATAAAATTGTAGAGACAACTTGATCCCCCCCCCCCCTCGTTACGCCCCTTGTCATAGAGGTCCGCGCCTGTATAATGAGACTGTCGGCAAGTCACCGATATACCTCGACCGCACCTCCCTTTGTTTTCATTGCGTTTGTTGTGTTTATTTGTGTGGCTTCACAAGGAAGCCTACTTTATTATACGGCCCATTTAGCCTTAACTACAAACACAGAAACTAGTAACGTTCGCTCTACAAAAATGTGTTGGTGCCGCAACCTGGCGTGGAGAACGATTAGCGAAGCGAAGGGTCGAAGCCGGTACCACGAAGCGCCTGTCAATGGCGCGTGGCTCCGTAGTAGGCAACACATCGCACGTGGCTGTGAGGCGGGTGGTATTGTGTCCCGCGCAGGCGCCGCCAGCTGTAACCTCGTAGAACTTCGCTTGTCGCTGTCTGGTAGAAGTTTTTGTGAAGTTGTACGTACGTAGTGTCACCGATAAAAGCATGCGGCCGGTGTGTGTACGAGTAGTAATGTTGCGAGGGTTCTCACAGGATGAAGTACGGGAGGCGCGTCCACGTCACTTCTTTGTGAATCAACGTCGTGGCAACGACGCAGCGCTCGACCACAGGCGTCGGGGGGAGTAACAGAAACCATCTAAATCCGTATCCCGGACCCTTGGCGCTAAATATAGCCCCTTCCCCCCACTCGCGGTACCCTGCCACCAAATATGGACGACGGCCAGTCGACGGGAACGACGTAATGTGCAGTCACAGTGCGTCGATTCAAATATTTGCCCGTTTTACCACCGACGAGGCAGTCCACGACAAAGCTGCGAAAGTTTACGTTGTGCAACAATCTACGAAGGAAATGTAAATAGTAAGGGATGTGTAAGGTGTTGCGACGCTTCGCCACTGGTGATAGTGCGCGCCGCGGCTGGTACAGTGTAGGCGCGATGGTCGTCGAGTCAAGAAGTACGTCTTGAGCGTCGCGCCCAGTGCAACGACCTGGTTGTTAGTACTCGCCTTACCCACCAGGCATCGCGCTCGCAGCTACCACACCAAGATGGCAGGCGGGTAGTGACGACCGTGCGATCATGACGGACAACAATGACAGACACCAACAACGCCCGACAAGACATCACAACAATGGTTCTCCAAGGGGTAGGGGACGCGGCTACGTGAACAGACCCGACAGGAATCAACAACCCCCGACGAACGAATCCGAACGACGACCGTCGACGAGTAGTGTGGCCTCCTCTGACGACGGTAGCAGCAACAGGCCGAGGCGTAGGACATCGCGCAACAATGTGAATGGTTCGATTGTTGCGACCGACGTGAGTTGTGTTGAACGTGCAGCGGCGGACGGCAGCAGTTTGAGCGATCTAGAGGACGTGGATCCCGAGACAGAAGAGCTATCGCGACTGCGGTGCACCAGCGAGAGAACAGAGGTGGTTGCCGAACGAGAGACACGACGAAGACAACGAAGATGTGCGGATTATCCGGGTTTCAACTTCGGTTCCTCGATATTTGGTTCAGATACGATCATGAAGTTCAACATTATACGAAACGAACTTCAAAACATTAAGAATTCGCAGCTAAAAAGGGTCAGTATGTTTGGAATTATCTCATGTCATGCATGTTTTTTTTTCTAATTGCCACGATTGTCGTTCGCCTAATTGCAAATCAGCTGATTGTATGGATGACGTTTGGAAAGTGTCTTGTCTGACGCTACACATTCTAGTCTCGTGTTGGTGTTGTGTAATGACCACGTGACTAGGGGGCGGGGCTTCGGGGCTTCCCGACGTCACGTCCTGTTGGGGTGGAGGCAAGCTGTCAAACATGACGTTTGTCAACACCACCAATTGAATTGAATTACTAGTTCATTGTTAGGCTTTTAGCAAAGCTTTTCGTTGTATTTCGTTTGATACACCGCGATTGTTATATCGTAGATCGTTACTCTACGATTTGATTGGTCAGCGCCCCTGTGTATGATCGTTGCCATGGCTACAGGTGGGTCAGGTGTCGATGCTGCGGGAGATTTAAAACCACTTCATCTGCATCTCGACTTGGCCATGCACTGTTCATATTTCCGTGACTGGATTCTCCCCATAAGGTGATAGCAAGTACTACCCAGTCTTGAAACTAGAATGATAGAACGCCTTAAAAGGACTTCTCCGGACGTATAAATATGCACGACACATTTCTTGTCCGTGTTTTTGCCTTGTTTTAGCATTATCGAATGCTTTCCCTAATGAATCACTCACATCACGCGTTGCATTCAGACGTCGGCGCCGACAAACCGGCGCGACGTCCACCTCCAGTGGTGTACCACACTGCGGCGCACACCTGTGACATTACGTCATCGTCAACACGGTCGTCGTGACGTTGATGTATCGGCGATTCGTGACACTATAGTAACGGTATATTATGAAATTCAAATTCCTTGTTGAAATGTTATAATGCAGTCTCATAATGCAGTGCTTTATTCTTGTTATATTTTTAAGTTTCTTCTGTTGGTCCAACCGAAATCGTCAAGTACCTGTTTTCCGCCCGCCACTGTGCGTAATAACCCCGCCCATCCCACCAACCAAGGTACTGGTCGCGCGGAGGAACACTCACATTGTTCAAACGTCCGATCGAAAAAATACGATCAAAAATGTCATTACAATGTTGGGAATGTAGTAAATTAAGATATTTAACATTTTACAGACGTTATGAACGGTACTTTCTCTTTGCGTCGCGCTGAAAATGGCGCTAGGTGTAGGAACTACTTTCTGCAACTGCCTTGCGCCCACTAGTACAAGTGCGTGCTGCGGCTCAGAGTGTCCGAGTCGTTTGGTGAGCCACCATCTTGCTAGTGAGAACTGTCGTGAAGTGGTGTTGTGTGCGGAATATTTAGGTGTTTTACTCGTGTAATCGTAATCAAAATGACGACAAACGTACAGCAGGGCACGCTTTTAGATGTGTTGAAGAAGAAAATGAGGCAAACAAAAGAAGAAATGGAGAAATATAAAGACGAATGCGAGGAATTCCACAAAAGACTGCAGGTTGAAGTTATGCGCCGGGAAGAAGTAAGTACGATATTTGAGAGAATTTGATAGGACCGGGCGTTTATTTGTTTTGAGCTTATACGTGTGCATTTTGAGGGCTCCGTTTGGAGCGTTTTTCTTTCGAGGAAGTCGGCCTAGGCTCTTGGGAGGAATGCGAAGGCGTGAAGTCTAGCTGCACTGGACCACTTGTTAAGTCGGGGCTATTCACCTCGCCTCTGGCTTAGGCCCGTCCTCAGAATCAGATACGTCGAACCAACGGGCTTCGATCGATTCTCTGACCACTTTATTTTTTCCATTCTCAAATCATCTTGGGTACGTTTAAAAATCCCACAAGGATATTGCAGTCAGAATTTTTATTTTTTAACGTTTGGTGACTCAATTTATTTCCTTAATCTCATGTTACGTGTCATGTCTTACTTGCGATTACGATAAGAGAGATAATAGGCCTACTATTAAGCTCCTAGCTTGTGGGGCTTCATAAACCATGACAGATGGTTAGTGCAGTTCGATTGGGGTGAATTTCAAAAGTAAAAGTGGGTTAAGTTCCCCCGTTCGATCTTCACTGAACGAACAACTGGTTACAATCATGACCTCGTTGTGTGCCGTACTCGCATCAAATAAGCCGGGGACCCGATGCGATAACAGTGTTTTAGTTTTGCTGTCGCCTTTGCCAAGTTTTTAGCCGCTCCCAGCTAAATTGTTCGCTGGGGACACGTCCTTCTGTCATTATGTGACAGACATGGGAATTGTTTTCCAGAGTAGGGACCGACGGGCGAAAACCCTATTCTTGGGACAACCATGAAATTATCATCAAAGGGCCAAGGCTATCTAGGTGTTACTCAGAGTGTTAATCCGTGGTTCTGAAATATGAAACCTATTGTTTGTTACCAATGAAAAATAGATGGGTCGACTTTTTCTTCTCAACCCAAAACACTGTCAAATTCGAAAAGTTTGACAGTTGGCAAAACGCTTGCCTAAATGTCATCTTACTGCCAACCACCCTATTGGGGGGACATTCAAATATAAACGTTGAAACCCATAGGCCTAAACTAATCGCGATAAAACTTGAACCCTCCACCCCCACCCCTAATTAAAAAATTATTGTCGATATAACTTACCATAAAATGCATTAAAATACCTAATAATCCAACATAAAATTTGGGCGAAGTGTGAATTAAGGGTTATTTAGGATATAAGTTTCTAAAGATTTAAAAGAAGCCACACTAGTGGAATGGAAATACATTGCCAGACAATTAAAAATATTATCTGCTTTTTATTTGTCTACCTTAGTAGGCCTACCTTAGTCTATTTTGACAAATCACAATTGTCCAAAACACGTACGTAAGCCTATTAATGTTGGAACTGTACTGTCCCATCCATATTCCCTATGCTTTATGTCAAGCGTTTTGCAGGCCTAGTGCCTATGATAGTGGCCACTTAGGGCCTATGTTTATTCGAGGGGAGGGGAGGATTGTAAAATTTACTATCATTGCCATGAATAGCCTACCTACCATGCACTGCTGGAGTAATAGGATCACAGCGCTTTTTTATACGTGGAATGTGGTCATATGTTTGTTTATGCCATAAAATCTTTTTTTAGCTATCATTGTGTATGACAACTGCACTGACAACTCGAAATATGTTGACATTGACAGCGTTGCCTTGAATGAAAGCTCGAGCTTAACCTCAATTACAATAATACGGGCTAAGGTCGTCCTTGTCGTAGCCCGTAGGGTTTTGATTGGTTGTCAATAGAGATGCGTTATCATCATTGCAATTAGGCCTACCATGTGCCGTTGTGGTGGCTGGAGAGGGACTTTTCACGCAGGTGACAGACGAGACGAGAGACTGTTTCAGTTTGTAAGCCAATGTTTCGCCAGCTTGGTAGGCCCCATACATTATTGTGTGTGTCATGCGAACTCTTCTTATAGTCGCTTTGATGGATGAGCATATTTGGTCTAACTTCTGATCTCCCTGGATTCCTACATTCGAAAAAACTTGTAACAGTACGATTTCAATGTGGAATATTACTTTGATTGTACAAAAAAAAGTGGCACATCAAGTTCGTAGATTTCGCCGGCCCCTTAAAATTTCATCAAGATCGGAGTTACCGTTTGTCCGGTAGAGCCCAAACCAACAATCATAAGAAAAATAATAATTCTTGTACTGTGTCCAAACCGTAGTAAATCTTACTCGTAAGAAAAATAATAATTCTTGTATTGTGTCCAAACCGTAGTAAATCTTGACTAGAAATTCCGAAGGTTCCCACTTCCCCGAATAGGTATCTCATCAATCGGAATAGCCGTCTTTTTCAAAGTAGGCTAAGTCGTATGAATAGGTGACAATTATTTTAGTCTAGGTAATCTGAAATTATGAAGCACACTTGGAATCGGGCACATTACCCACTAGACCATATTAATTCACTGGCCCTAATAAATAGTTGTTCTCTCGTGTTTTGTTCTCCACATGACATGCTTGCGTAACGTATGGTTCCATGGATATTGGATGGGCGTAGCTGGCCTGGAGAGGGCGGGAGTCGAGTCTGCCGTGAAACTCGTGTGTCAATAGTTTTCGAAATCATCGAGCGGAACGCGGAAATTCACGCACGATTTAGTGGACAGCTCTTCCCGACGAGCCTGGGAAACTATTCGATGTGGTTCCGTTCGTTCGTCCACGTTGAACGTAATTGTCAAGTACAGAGAGTGTGATTGTTGTTACTTCACCGGTTTAAATTAGCCAGTTGTCGCGATTAGTCTTGTTCTAAGTCTTGTTGTTTTTTTTTATCGAATTGTGGGAAATAATGCTGTTGTTTACTTGACAGAAGTAATCAGTGCCATAAACTGTTATGAATACATTGAAAAATACATCACGAAAGCCCTCAACAAGACATTTTGTATTTTTTCCAATTAGTTAGGCCTACCCTACCAGTTTAGTTATCCTAGAAAATCATTTCGGAGGCACGGATATTTAAAAATCTTACCCCATCAGCTGGTAATTGCATTTCTCAACTCCTAGTTTTGACTAAATTAGGACATAAATAAAATTATGTTTATTCTAACAGACTGGTCACGGTCAATCATTATAGACTAGGATTCCACAGTTTGTAAAACTCATATAAATTTACTACACTCTTCGTAAATCTGCCGCGGTTTTATTCTAGCCTAGGATTTTATTCTTTACTAGTACAATCCTTACGCTCTTTGCTGTTCTCAATTAGCTTGGTTACAACATACCTCGAGCGTCCCTCAGTTGTTGTGCCTTCAAGAATTTAATTTCGCAATTTAAAATAGAGCGAACAGTAATGTACACACGTACAATTGCGTCGTCGTCTCTTTTCACAACATGGCCTAAGGTTTCTTCTACCGACATGGCCTAAAAAGTGACTCATCCCGTGGAAAAACACGTATTATTTTCGTCGATGAATTCAGCGCGAGATGACCTCCGTTTCTGCGAGGTTGGTACCTCTTTGATGAATTCTTGTTTGGCCTGCCTCACGTACAATCTCGTCTGTATGCAAATAACAGCATGCCAGCCGAGCAGATGATTGGATGATGATCAACGAAAGTACTCACAGTATGAGCTCGCTTTACGTTTACCAGCAACCAGGTCCTGTCAAGCGATGGCCGCGCCATTGAGCAATTTCGCGATCTCTCTGGACCGGTATCTATATTTATCTCGAACTGGCGAACACACTCTTCTAAAAAATGTATCGCCCACTTATTTTAGCAAAATTTATTAATTTATTGGTTTACCATCCATCGGTACTCGGCAATAAACAATGTATACCGGTTTTCAATCAAGGCCAAGCCGCCAAGAAGTTAAAAATGAAAACCAAAATATAACTGCTCGGCCTCCAGTGCTCCAGCTATTTAGTTTCCCTTTTGGTATTCCCTTATTTCAAATTAAAGAAGTACACGCAAAGATTGAGAAAACGTAAAATTTGCAACGAATATAAATTTAGAAGTGCCAAAAAGAGATATATTTTGGATAGGAACGTTTCATGAGGACCATCTCAATTTGCCTCTTCGCCAGTAGGCTCTGCATATCTGAGCAGTAAGTGGCGTTGTGGTCTATCTGCGCATATGCTCAACTAACAGTACCTGGTGGTATTGTCAACACGGCTAGTTTACATTACGGCAATAAATCTTGTTTCCTCCTCGTATCTGTGATGAAGAGTACAAGCTCACGGTTCCGCGTCGTAGAATGCCACTGCCATGGTTACTATTTGCTGGCAGTGGCACAGACAGTTTCATGTTTCTCAAGATCCACGAGTTTGTTGCTCTTACTTGTTTCAGTAAGATGTAGGATAGATTGCGTTTGAAAGTGCGAAGGCAGAGTTGCTTTTCTACGAGACTGGTAGTGGTAGGGCTTACCGTATATGAAAATTATGGATGTGAGTGTAGAAATTGTTTAAGTGGCTGTTCATATCACCCCTTTCTTATTTGCCAAACACAATTCAGCAACATATGTATTTGTTTATGCGATTTGTCTGTAGGCCTAATCGATTCTGTGTTTGTTTAATAATGCTCCTTCTGCCTGTTTTCACTTTATGAATTAGCAGTCCTTTTCTTCGTGAGGGTAGTGAAACATACGGGAAGGAATATCCTTTAGCTCATGGTGGGGATCGATCTTGTTCGTTGTGTCCGTGTTGAGATTACCGGTGACTGGACTGGGACTCGAACTCGGGACGCTCTCTCAACCCTGTACTCCCTGCCTCACAGCAGGTAACGGGACAACGAAACCATTTGTCTCAAATACATTTTTACATATATAGGCATTTCTACTTTACTTACCTCTAGTTACTCCGTACCGTTATTACTTTGCATTATAATGTTGGTCTAATTACATTTTGCACGGATCCGCGAGTCCACGTCAACCGTTCACTGCAGTGGCGGCCCGACCATACAAATTCGGGGCCATGGCCCCGCGGAAAATAGGTGGGTGGGTGGTCAGCTCAGGGGGGGTTGGGGCTGAAGGGTGGGGGATGGACGGTCGTTTGTGTGGACGTAAGTAGACCAATTCATCATTGAGTGTTTGCTATATAAAATATGAGCTATAAAAGTTAATAGTATCTTACCTAAAAGATGAAAACTTCCCAAACAAGCCAAATAACTCGTGTCATATGGGAATGTAATTGTGATGGTTTAAATGCCGCGCTCAAAAGATCGTGCCAAATAAACTAAAAATGAGAAAGATCTCCCAAACGCGCCCGGTGGGTATGGGTGTCCGCAAGGGGTGGTGGTGGGCCGGGGGCAGGTGTTTTCCAAGATCCTAGCCAAACTTTTAACTTTGATTGTCCTATTTTCTTCAGTTTCTTCTTGAGCCAACATTTTTGTTAAAAACGAATTGCATGAATTAAGACCCAACCCCAAATCGAACTCAAAGACGAGACCTTTCAGGACAGTATAGCGCCCACCCCACGGAGTAAGTTAGCGTCCGCTCCAGTAGCCTGGGGGGAAGGGCAAAGAAAGTTATTATTGAGAAAAAATATGAGTGAGGATAAAAGAAAAAACATGGCAATTCGAAACGGGGTGTCACTGTAATGGGAATTAATACAAGAAAACCATATCAATGTTTATGTATGAACCTATATATTACTTGCGTAGACACAGGACAAAGTGTAATACACTGATTTGTGTTAGCGCTGTGGTAAGACAATTAATTAAAAATAGTTAAATACATTAAAAATAGAAAATTACAACACCCCTAAAAACATAAATAACAATATTGGATATAGGCCTATATGTGGACATATCCAACTATTGCTACCCTCCGATGAAATAAAATAAATGTACAGGTAAATCAACCCCACTCTATTATTTATATGCATATGTTACTTCAGAATAGTTAAATTGTGAATTAGAATATTCGTTGCATCTTTATAAATAAATAAATAGGCCTAAATTGTATTAGAGTCTACCCACTCAGTTATATAACTGATTTTCAGTGGGGGACAATAAATCAAAGCGACTAAGCCTACCCTGTAGGCCCCGGACGCAATCGACGAGTAAGCGAAAACCCAAACCCAAAAGGATCGGTATTTTTGATAGGAAATATAGCGATCAGTGGTATGAGACAGTGCGAACGCCCGCGGATCAACGCCAGAATAAACAAGGCCGATTCAGAACAACTCTGAATGTATGTACTTCGTTGCTAGACAGCTCCAAAGTCAGCGTTTACAAACTCCTAAGACACGAACTGATGGACTTAAGTCCAAATCAGAATTTAAAAAAACTTCTGACTTCAGCGGGAATCAAACCCCTGGACCTTCTGCATTGGAAGCAGATACGCTAACAACAACACCAACGACCCACAAAAATATTAATCAATATTAAAAATTGGAGAAGGGTAAAACACGTCGCCTAAATATCCTGGTAATGTCAATTCGACTGCACAAAACTACATTAATTTGATGTTGCTTTTAGCCCACTACTTTTTTTTTCTAAAACGTACCCAATGCACTCTAAAAACATGATTTAAAAATTTTCGCCTGCGGCGCTATTGTTTTATTTCCCCCATACCCGTACAAGATTCTTGTGGACGCCCTTGCCGGTGGGATGTTTAGTTTGCCACGGCGTATCCAAGGGCCGCCTGAAAACGTGTTTTAGGACACCAAAATTGGGTGCAATACTGCATGGCGCCCGCAGAAGGGGGTGCCCCCCTGGCCCCGAGCAAGCAGAAGTGCTAATTTTCCCTCATTGATGTGTGGATTTATTATTAAACTTGTACAGTCGATTTCTTTACTGATGAACATTTGTTTTAATTTAATGGTTGACAATTTTTCTGCGAGATAAGTAGCTTATTGTGTCTTTTACCTGCAAAAATTCGTCTTGAGTTTTGAAAAGAATCCATGGAGTAATGCGAGTTTTGACCGTCACAATAAAAGGCTTGCACAAGCAAAGATGTGAAAGTCAAAAGACCTCAGTGGATAAAAAAGCTAATAACCGCCCAACTCAATGTTGAGAATCTTAAGCTTTTGACTAAAGGACAAAACAAAAAGGTGGGGGGGGATATTTGAAGGTTTCCCTTTTGGTGGTTTTCTAGTTTTTAGTATCGACTGCACAAAAATTGCATATTTTTGGTATTGTATTCAGCCCACTACTTTTTCTAAAACCCACCAAACCGATTCTAAAAAACTAATTTTCAAAATTTTCGCCTGCGGCGCTATTGTTGGGGGGGTCCGCCCCCCAAACCCCCTGAACCTGCCCAACAAAAGTACAAACTGCAGCCTTTTTTCCCCCCCCGCCAAAATTTTCTGCGGCCGCCCATGTGTGGGTGGGTGTACTCCTATAAAGTTGGCCCCGCGGGTTTTCCGGGGTTCCAGCCGCCCCTGGTTCACTGTCGAACTAGTTAGACGGACTTCTGCTACCTGTATCAGATGTAAAATTTTATAGCATTACCGAGACGATTCCTAGTGGTCTACAGGACAGCGAACTGCCTGAAAGACTAGTTATCCAATCAAGATGCAAACTGTAGGTATTTTGGTAGCTCGAACATTTTAGTGAAGTTAAGCTAACTTTTATGGAAATGAAAACTCATCGGGCAGTTAATACAGTTAAATTATCTTTAGAATATCAAATGCGACGTGGATCGTGTGGTTTCTACTTCTTCTCGATTGATACCGTTGCCAAACCACGCAGCAGCTGCAAAAGTCGCAATATCGTGATTTATTAATTTAGTTTGTGGAGTGCGCCAACAACAATCACAACTGTACGTGCAGTGGTACCTATAGTAAGTAGTGACGTATGCATCCGGGTTTTCCCGAGTAGTAGTTGGGTACATTCCATGACGAATTAATGTTTCGGGTATAATTCGGTGGGCATATAATTAACTATGGCGATCATAATAATTATTGAACAGACTAATTGTTCTTGCCTGACCTGAGTTAAAATTCGTTCTCCAACTTTATTACCAAACCATTCATTGCAGGTAATAACAATTCGTGGGCCTTGGTGGTTGTACAGATAATATAACCGGTTCCTCACGCTTTATAATGTTTTGTTTGGTAATTAAAATAATATATCGAAGTTCGTACTTTCTCAAGCGGGGTGTTTGCTTCCCCGAAGAGTAGCCACTGACATGAATTGCGTTCTGCTCGGCTAGTTGTTAGGTATTAGTTATGCCGATGAAGACGAAGATAGAGATGCTGAGCCGAGCTAGGTGCAAGGAGTGTGAAATCGTAGAGCAGATTGTGAGGAGATTGCTGGCTACAGTTTGAAGCGAAGGTGATGAAGGGTTGAATACCAATGAGCGCCTGGGCAAATGTTTGCCGGCAACAGGAATAATGTCATTAGATTTTTGCGTTTTTTTTGGTCAGATCTTAAATTTTATCCCAGCTAATCATTTTAGCCGTGTGATAATCTAAACAATGCCTTGTGTCATCGATGATCAAGTGTGAATCAAGTTAGGGATGACTACTGCCAGTTGAATAACTAGCCCTTGCGCTTTGCCTTGCCAATGAAACAACTGCTTCGGGAAAAGTATGTATCCTGCCTGGTACAATGGGTGGTTGATGACTTTGATCATATTTCAATTGGTGGTAGCCTATATCACTAGGATTTAGCTTAGGGTTTTGTTTGCTTTCGTCGATTGATAAAATTGATAAAATTGTCAGTTTACAAAATCTTGACATAAAATTGTGTCCCTCGTCCCTCTCTGAAATTTGGTGATTTGGTTACAAGGGGGGGCGGTCGCCCCCTTGTAGTGCGCCACCGACTCTTACTGATTGGTGGATGCCGCTGGCGACGAAATACATAGCTTATGAGCGTGATGACTGATGCCCTCTATCATATAACATGTTGATTATGCATTCACGCTCTCGAAGAAAATGACTCCCATTTATAGAAAGTTTTTTCTGAGATTGAGTTTATTTTTAAGAACAGACGTGTGCGTGCAGAAACACGATTCGCACCTCATAACAAACTCTGCGATGTAAGTATAACATCACGATCGGCTCTGGGCTGTCCACGACGTGATTGTGAACAGATTCCTCTCTGCTCGAGCCTCTGGGTGGATGGGTGGGGGCGCGACAACCGACATGACATAATGAAGCGTTGTTTCACACCGGAAGACCCTCTGCCCATCCCTGCAGGTGGAGTGTGGGAGTTGCCTGGTCCACCCATGTCCACTAGGAGTTGCACTCTCACTCTGCGCGGTGGTATTATGTGTTCTACATACGGTAGTTTGAATGATGCTGCAAGGTGAAGGATGGCACGACCATCACACACTGCACAGGTCCAAACCGTTGCTCAATTCACAGTTGTCAATGCCGAAATGGATATGCCTATACAGTTGAAATCCCCCCCCCCTTTTTGAAGAAATTCATGACCATGTCAATATTCAAAAACTAGGCCGCTTCGCGAACGCTTTTTTTAGTCGCGTTGATGGATGAGCTCTTTTGTAAGTTTTTAGTTTGCGTACGTGGGATCACTTTACCTTTGCAAGTGCTTTTTCAATGCATTGTATTTGATTGTTGTCAAGTTTCTATTGTTACTTGTTAATTGTTTTATAAACCTAAAAAAACTCATATTAAAACCTTTATTCTATGGATTGTGGCTAACTTTTACACCTTTTTCTTTCAAAAAGCAATACATCACCATTACCTCAACGTCCATGTAAAATATGAACGTTGTAGCCCCACCCGTTTGGTCAGAATCGGCCCTTGTCACGAAAATATCGCACTAAAAATCGAAAAAAATCGTAAAAGTCCGATATTCATAAGAAATATTTCTTCGATTGTACCCAAAAACGTAGCAGGTCTAAGTTCAGAGATTTCGAAGGTCCCCTCCAATTTTCATCAATATCGCATAATTATTATGCCGTTTGCCCGGTTGAGCGCGAACAAACAGAAAAAGAAGAAAAAAACATTGGTGCTACATTTTTTGAGGGGTTAGTGAAATTGAAGTCTTCGCTTCGCTCATCCAATTAGGCCTACAATCCAATCAATCATTATATAACCTTATTTCAAACTTTTCTGACCTTAGCGGGCGTTATCGGCAGTGTCAGCGTTTCGTAGGCCAATATTATATATTTAGTTGGAAGTTTCGTGAATGCAGTCTTAAAAATAGCTAATAACCAACCAAATTTAGCCATTTCCTCCTTGTCCTAAACCTGGCTAATGAGGGACACTAAACAGCTCAATCTGATACCACGCCCATTCCCTACTTGACGGTAAGATTTAGTATAATGGTGGCGTCTGTCCATGTCCATATACGTAGAACATCCATCCTCTTGGTTGGTTGGAGGAAGTTGGTCCTTGGAGTCGACCGGTTTGAAGTTTGAACATTGGTTCCGTTGGTACCTCGCACGGGATAAAATATTAGTACAGAAGGTTTGTTCTTTCTCTTTGTCGAGCTCGTTATCACTTATCGGCTGATAACAAGTGGCTAATCATTCGAATTCGCAATCGATTCGGTATTTTTAGTCAGTCTGATGGCTAGAGTGACGTCATTGCAGTTTGCACATGGATGACGTAACGCATAAGGTCTACTAGCTACTCCTTTATTTGTTTGGGTTGAAGTGTGTTTTTTATGACCGTTTTCATTCGCCTCTGCCCAAGTGAGTTTGTCTCTGACCCAATTTCCTCTCGTCAATCGGCGGAATCACAGTGGTAGAAGCGGTGGGCAGGCAGGCAGTCGTTCTGTCTGTCCCGGAAGTGACTCTGGTCACGGTGGACATCCGGCTGGCGGTGGTTGTTGTGTTCCACTCTGTAACCACACACACACACATATGCGTGAGCCAAGTCGGATGGGCAGACACTGGGGCAGTAGCGCGGGTTCGGGTTCGAGTCCCGTCAGTCACCCGGTAGTTGTCACAAGGACGCACGAAGACAGTCACATATGGCCGAACTCACTAAACTAATGTTTGGAATGTAAAAAGGGGTCATTAGGTGTTTAACCTATATTTGTTTAATATTGCTATGTTTATTATTAGGTAATCTGTCAATATATACTTATTGAAAGCAAGTGGATTGCGCTTGCGGATGTGTGCGAAACCCTTCAGTGAACATCTTGCGAAAAACAATTACGCTCGTCATAGTCGAGCGATGGAGCAAATCATTCGGAACTAGTTTGTAAAATTATAGTTATGAAGAAGCGGCGAAGATGCATTCGGTATATGAGGTGCACTGGTGCAGTAGTCATTGACTGGCATGTAGCGTACTCCCTCCCTTGCCTTTCAGTTTGATCGCGCCCTAATTTGTCTTCTACGGCTAAGACGTGTTGTGATCCTTGTAATAATGACGTCTTGAATGGTCTCCCAACCATTATCATCATATTATTCTAACTAAACCTCGAAAACGGCGTCTCTCCCGAGTCTGTCACATTCTGCGTCAGTCAGTCAAGGGCCCTCGCCTAGGCTCGGCGCCAGCTGCTATCGACCTGTTTCAGACGTCGTCGTGTGACTTGTGCTTCTGGCAGGGACTGTACCCACCCCTCTGTGTCACTGCAGATTGCCATCTGGCCGTCTCAGCTCGAGACTGTTTCTTTTGGCCCGCGTTCATTCATTGTTATGGAAATGTACCAATTGAAAATGAAAGGGTGAAAGTAAAAACTAGACTTGTCTGTATGGGGGTGGTTTTTGCACGTCTTCGCGGAAGGGCAAACAAACAATATCCGGGACACACCCGGGAAAATGAAGGCGGTCGGTGGTGTTATCTCCGGTGCTCCCCCCCCCCCCCCGACGGTTCTAACGAGACGAGACGGAAGTGAAGTGGATGACGTCACGACTAACTCTTTCATGGCTTGTTTCTCGGAAACTAGACACCACCGCACTCACTTGTACGGGGTTTCAATGTTGGGCGTCTTGCGAGGATGATCTCGTAGTGAAACTAAAACATCGCATTCGACTGTAAGCAGGCTGCCTGAGTTATTGATTGCGTTGAAACAAGTCAAGCTTAAAATTTTAAAATTTTAATTTTAATTATATACCTATATAATTTATATTTATTATAATTTAATTAATAAATTAAAATTTTAAAATTTGTGTGTGTGACAAAAAAAAGAGAAACGTAGGCTAATGTAGGTGCAATGAATAACATAGTTTTTTTCTTATGTCCCCACACTGAAAAAAAGTTCTCCAAGAACTGTCTTGAATACAGTTTTAAAATCACGTTTGCCATGATAAAAGAACTTGTTCAGCTGGCGAAGACTTTTTGAAATTCAGTGATACTAATTACTATTTAGACCTTTTTCGCCACCTCAATAATTGAAAATAAAATGTATCGGTCTAGTGACTGGGTTAACTTGAGACTTGACCTAGCGTCTCATCGCATTGCATCGCTCACAACACTTTCCCCCGAAGCAGCCACGCAAGCAAACCATTGGTCCCTCATCATTAATCTTAATTGTAACCAAAGTGTTAATTGGATGATAGTTTCACACAATAGACCTCACGTTCTTTCCCATCCAAGTTCACCGGTAGTGCGTGCGTGCGTGTGTGAGAGTTCGGCCGGCTGCCGGCGAGACAATTTATACGATATCAATTATCTCGCGTTACTTACACAATTAATTGCTTGTTTTTAATAATATTGAATTCAACGAATTCCTTTCATGACTTCATCTGTTTTTAGTTATCTGCCATGTTTAGCCGGCCAGATGCTTTCAATCATTTCATTGCAATAAACTGCACTGACGTCTAACTCGCTGTACTTGAAAGATGCATTCATTTTTGTTGAAGGGCGTCAGTTGTAGACTATAATATCGTTGTGCTTTGCATAATTTCTTATAAGTTATATCTCTTCACGCCCTTGGTGTAATCTAATGATATAATTCTAATCAATTAATTTGGAACTCATCACAGTTCCATTTCCTACATATTATTTTTCCTTTTATTTCTGTTTACCTCTTTTGTATCTCATACACGTTGAATTTTATCAAATGGATTGATGTAAAATCCCACAGTAACAAACACAAGTAACACGCATACATAGTCTGCCAGTTGTCTTAGTTAATCTTCCATGTCGCGTCGTCGACGTCTTGTTTGTGGTTGGAATAAAGTAAAATACTAACCTTGAGTCTATCTCTGTACTGACTTTTAACATGAAGGGCCTTCAAATTCCAACTCGACACCTTCTCGCGGTTTGGCCCGTGAATAGGGGAGTTTCACTCCCTGAAACTAATGGCGAGCTCTGGGTCGTCGTCGGGGAACCCCTTCCCTTTGACTACCTCCCGACGGCGACGACAAAGACAACACGGACGGATGATGACACAGACGGAGACGACCACGACGTGGGGGAACCCCTGCCCTCCCCATATGCTTGTGGCTGGTTCTGACCAGCACAGGCCTGTCCACCCCTTGTCCCCCCGCGTCATCCCTTACGTCCCTCCCTTCGTCTCGATTAGCCAAGTTGCATAAATATGAGACGTAAAGCAATATCCAATAATAATAATAATTTAACATGAACTCTAGTTTGGTTGGTGTCTTGTTTCGTGTATGATGGTCTTGTACCTATAGCCTAAACTAGGAAAACGCTAAAGTCCCGCCGCGTTGATGGATGAGCTTTTAAAAATGTTTAGTTTGCATGGGATATCTTTACTTTTGCAAGTTCTTTGTTTTGCTGCCTACGCATTGTAGCTGATTGTTGTCAAGTTTCTTTTGTTACCTGTCAATTGGTATTATTTTCCGTAAAAAAACTTATATTAAAAGCTTTATTTCTATAGATTTTGGCTAACTATTTAAACTTTTTCTTTTAAAAGGTACTACATCACCATAACCTTAATGTCCATGTGTAATATGAACGTTGTAGCCCCACCAGTTTGGTCAGAATTGGCCCAAATGGCACGAAAATATCGCACAAAAAATCAAAAAACTTATATTAAAAGCTTTATTTCTATGGATTCTGGCTAACTTTTTCAACTTTTTCTTTTAAAAGGTACTACATCACCATAACCTTAATGTCCATGTATAATATGAACGTTGTAGCCCCACCCGTTTGGTCAGAATTAACCCAAATGTCACGAAAATATCGCACTAAAAATCGAAAAAAATCGTAAAAGTACGATATTCATGAGAAATATTTCTTCGATTGTACCCAAAAACAATACACCTCTAAGTTCAGAGATTTCGAAGGTCCTGTCAAATTTTCATCAAGATCGGATATGCCGTTTGCCTGGTAGAGAGTTAACAAACAGACAAAAAAACAAACAAAAAAAAAAAAAAAAAAAACACCCGAGCTAAATTTTTTGGGGGTCAGTGAAATTGAAGTCTTCGCTTCGCTCTTCCAAATACTTGAAATTGGAGATAATTTTTTATAAGAATGGTTAAACGTGCCCGATGGAAGAGTGTACCGAGTACTACCGACTAGTACTTCCGTCAGTTTTTGTATCCAAATGACGTAAATTAATATGCGAAATGGTATCGTCACCGTCACTGTGCACCCATCAATGCACAATGATTCCAATTTACTGAATCTTTTTTTAAAATCTCATTCTTACGGAAACCCTACAAGGTCGCGTCAAATCTAGGTCTTATTTGGATTTTGGGAACGTCAAAATGTATCAAATCAATCCGGTATATTTCCCGTGAGATGAAGAGAGACGTTTGAGAGACCGCGTTCTTCGGACTTGAAAACACTAGAAGATTTTATAAATTTACCACGTCTGGAACGCGTCGTACAAGAGTTAGGTCCAGTGAATGTGTTGTCACTCGCCACGCTCTAGAGGCGCAGGGAACGTACACGCTGTTTTAATTAATTGCTCTTATTCACGACTCAGGGTCACACTCGATGCTCTCTTCTCTGACAGGCGTGGCTGCATGGCTGGCCGGGCAGCCTTTTACATTTTACTTTTGATTCTTGAACAATACAAGTTTGTATCATTTTCATTTATTTTTCTTCCATGTTATTTTTCTAATTACTTCTAATTGTAAAGACTGGCTATATAGATAATTGAAACATTGGAACTCTTCCACAAATGGGTAAAAATACTTAGTACCGTAGGCCTAAGGTTTCTTTAAAAAAACGTTTCTTATAGTTCTTGACAAAAATGGGACTTTTCCTTTAAAATCATACACAGCGAGCGTTTTCGAGCGTTTTTACATATCTGCAGTGATGAGTGAGAAATGTGAGCTGCATTGCCGTCGTCTGCATCGTTGACGGGCTGTTTGTTGTACCGTTGAGTTTATTGTAGTGCACAAGGTGAAAGTAGTTTGGTATATACCTTCCTTATCAAGCGCGGACTACGTGTGCAATGTAGTTTCCATGCTTAATTGCATTACTAGGTAGTTTGTGTTTTCGTGTGGCGTTTTGTGAAAATCGATAATAAAATAATAAGCCAGTTCCGCTACATTCGCGTGTTTTGACTTCTGAGAAGGGTGGCCTAATAAATGAGCTTATCTGCACCTTGAAAAGGATTAGGATTGTTGTAACTTGTAAGCCGGCCCCGACTTGTGTAGTTGAATGGGTTTATTTTGATTACGCCATGGCCACCAAGAACGGTTGAGTTGCACATTGTAAGAATTCCTTTCTTGCACTTTTAAACATGTAGTTTGTTTATACACGACGAGGAAACTTAATAGTTGCGTAGCCTCTACCTACAGGCTTTTGCCTGATGCATATCTTTCTGCTGAGCGTCAAAATAAAGAGTGAAAGGAATAATCAAAAAAGTTTGTCTTTGCTGGGAATCGAACCCGTCTTTTTCTCCGAATTTTTGTATATGTAGGCCTACTTCCAGCTTTCATTTATTTCCAAACATTATGATATGTAATTTATAAGTTTTAATCTTGGCTAGACTACGGGAGATAGTCCTGCCCGGTTCAGCGTTCAGACTCTTTTCACGATTTGAAAGTAGAAACTCTGATTAGTGTAAAACGTGAATTCTGATAGTCCTGTTTACTGTAAACCGTGTGTTGATACGAGATAGTTTATCAACAATGGAAAGCCAGAGCTGAGTTGAATATTCGTTGATAGCAACGCAGTGGGCTCCTGGCATGGTATAGTTCACACCTGATCTTGCAGCCTTGCCATCGAGCTGGGGAGTGACAGGCGACACCCAGTTAGCACTTTGTCCAACAACAATGGGCACCTCGCAATTGGCCACTCTGAGCAAATTGTGTGAACCAGTGGCGATATATTCTGAAGCTGAGTACCCTTACTAACGGTATTCGACTCGAATTGAGATGCTCGTAGTGTGAGAGCAAGGTAGATGTTTTGAGAGACGAGTTGTTGCTTTTCCTCAGTGGGACAATGTAAGGCAAGTGGTTAATTAAGTGCTGGATCAGCCCACAGATTCAGTGCTCGGGCTATTAATAAACGATGACTCACTTCCCCCGGCTGGAATTCAGGCTAAAGTGGAGCCACTTGGCGTGTCCATGCTACTATCAGGTGGGAGTCTGACCAGTGTTGTTTGTGTCTCCTAGGCCGAGAGTGAAGTCGCCGCCCTCAACCGTCGCATCCAGCTCCTAGAAGAGGACCTGGAGAGGTCAGAGGAGCGTCTGGCCACAGCCACAGCCAAGTTGGCCGAGGCCTCACAGGCAGCTGACGAATCAGAGCGGTAAGCATCATCCTTACAACCAGTCACATTCCCGTTGTATTAATTAATTTTATTCATTGAAAAAGTAATATTTTTATATAATTTTTTTTTAAAGAACTTGTTACA
The DNA here is from genome assembly GCA_024449915.1 of Sweltsa coloradensis. Lineage (NCBI taxonomy): Eukaryota > Metazoa > Arthropoda > Insecta > Plecoptera > Chloroperlidae > Sweltsa > Sweltsa coloradensis. The sequence continues at coordinate 683,506 of JAMZAV010000122.1, read as the reverse complement.
AATTTATGTTCTGTTCAGAGTTCTTTACTTTGGTAATTATGTTTTGTATTTTTATTTTATTAAGTACCCACCTATGCCTACTTTACCAAAGTATTTATCTCATTCAATGTATGAAGGCGTGTTTTGTAAGTTCCCAGTAGTCTTGAGGTTTTGGCTGTTTTGCTGGGTGTCTTAAAATTTTCAGATCTATCCAAAATGGCCAATAAACTTGACCTTGTTCTACATAACCAACTAAATTGAGTCCTTGACACAAGTTTCTAAGTGTCTCTGTTGCATCCTTATTTCTACTTGAATATCACTTGTTTGTTTATCATTGTGCATGATCATTAGCGCATTCCAATTGAATATGTACGAGTACTGGAGGGTGATGGGAGCCACTTAAGATTCTATATGAGTCCATGTTGGTCGCAAATACCAGAGCAGGGCTTAGTAGGCTTATTGATCTCATAAACAGTTAGAAGTGAGTGACACAACTTGGCAGAGATCCAGATGCTGTAGGCCTACTCTGTACAGACAGTGCAGCATTGTGCTCATATATGGTAATGTATGGATGTAGGCTTTGGCTATCACATGGATGTGAATTGAAACCACAAATAACAATCCAGCATGCGCATTGGAACACCTGTAGTCGACTAATATGAACTTGAGCTTAGTTCTGGGCTACAGCAATATAAGATGAGTGCGGTGCCTCCTATTCTAATCAGGAGTAAACTTAGTTCTTGAAGTCAAACAGTAAATTTGCTTTCAATGGGACAGTCATTATGATGAAATAATATAATAATTAGTCAAATTAAATTATAATAAGCATCTATGCTAATATCTTTATGAATTTTTTAACCCCAATAATTAGGCCTAGCTCAACAAATTAGTTGGATTTAAGATTGTTCGATTTCGTCACAATAATCTTTCAGTACAAGGTTTCCTGTCTTACAAACCAACAAAAAGAGCATAAGACCCGATGCAAACTTGATGTCAAGTGTGTTGTCGAAGAATAGAATTTCAAATGATAGCCCTGTAACATACCGTAATGAATAATGATTGTCATCTATAAGTAGACAGCAAAAATAAAATATTTACTCCGTGCTCTGGTGAATATTTTAACCAGTTCATTATAAGTTAGCGGAATACATTACGAGTTCAAGAAATTCATTACGAGAAAGTGGCCTAACAGTAGTTGCCCCTACTTTGTAGTTCATAACAAAATATGTGTTTAATAATCTGTGGTGTTTTCCTATGTATTTATCCTTTTCATATGTATCATAATAAACGAGATCCACGAATTACTACTAAGTTTCTCTTTTAACGAAGTGTGAAAATTGAATCGAAACCCAATTCTACCCTCATGTCTTTGAATTCAATGGAAAGTAATTCCCTTCATAAAGTTTCCTTCCAATACTGAACGAAATGTGATGTGTTTAATTTGAACCCTGTTGGTGTGACTAATATCTCCTTGCTCTCCCACTCATGCTCTTAACGTTGCCCTCCTCTAACGTGTGTCGTGTTGTGTGTCGTTGTAGGATACGTAAGGCACTTGAGAACAGAACCAACATGGAGGACGACCGAGTGGCCATATTGGAAGCACAACTGTCACAGGCCAAGCAAATAGCCGAGGAGGCCGACAAGAAATACGAGGAGGTAGGCCCAAAACACGTCAATGCCGAGAGTTTGGGGACAACGGGCCAGTTTACTTTCTTACTACCAAGTTGAAGTACTGTGATTTTTGTACCTACCTATTATTGCAAGCAGTAAATCTATCTTTTGTCCTCAAGCTCTTTGGCAGGAATTAATCAAGTTTCTCTATCTTTCAGGCACATGTTTGGAGACGCTGTTCGGAATGGGTTGTTTTTGAGTGATGTAATGCCAAATTAAAGTGAATCTACGCTGGCTAAACATGAAAAGAGGTCCTTCACGAGCAGTCTTTTTTTTTTCATTCTACAATTGAATTCGTGATAGAAATTCATGTACTACGTACAAACACTTCACAGTGTTGGACCTCTTCTATAAAGTTTTGACCACCCAAGATTTGTCTTTGGCTTCATGCTCTATATCTATTCGTAATGTGTTGTTTAATGCAATATCTTGGTTTGGTTGGGCAGCGCACGTAAGATTCTTGAGAACCGCAGCTTGGCAGATGAAGAGCGTATGGATGCTCTTGAGAACCAAGTGAAGGAGACCCGCTTCCTGGCTGAGGAGGCCGACAAGAAGTATGATGAGGTATCGAGACAAATCCACCAGCCGCCGACGCATGACGGAACCTAAACAACGTCATTTGTGTGAAACACCATGGAACATAACGACCGTTGTAAAGAGCCGTCGGCGGAATGAGAAACGTGAAGGAAGTGTCCCCTCAATCTATAGCCCGGAACTGGTAATGTGACCATGTTTCCGGAGCGGGGATAACCAGAAGTAGTTGGAAAGCCCGGCCCTTCTACAAATGTTGCAGGATCTCTGCTTTTGATCCGTTTTCATAACCATTTTATTACCGTACTAGATAGTTATTTTTTTAGTTCATCAGATTAGACAATAGAACAGAACTTGATAATGCATTTCAAAAGCAAACTAAAACCAAGTCTGTTAATATTTTATTAAAGAAAGGCGTTAGTGCTGATTTTGTGAGTGTCCTGCGGCCTGGCGATGGTTTGCTTCGTAGGCTGCACGTAGGGGTTTCAAGTGAAAAGTTTCGTGTGTTGAACCCAAGTACGTAATGTAAACCGCGAGTGGTTTGTACAAGGTGTGTTGTATTGATAAGGAATCTCTTATCAGCAAGACGGTCCGCCAGTTTGCGTTGTGTTACTTCACTTACCGTACGTAGACAACCACTTTCTTATAAGCTTGGAAATTACTACTGTTCAATGTTCCATGGTGCTCGACCCAATAGGTCTTAACGGCATGATCAGTAGAATAACATTTAAACCATTGAACTGTTTCAGGTGTCATAACGTTGTGTGCGTGTTATTCCCTGACTTGTATTGATTAATCCATGTATGTGTGCTCTAATAAATTGTGTTGATTTGGTTGTTTCCCATAATCTTCCCATACTATTTTGTTGTATCTTATCTTTTTCTTGTTTGAAAACATTTTTTAACATCAAAACAACAGCACTATATTTGTTTTAGTCTATGTGTAAAGCAATGTGGATTCCTAGTATGCTAGCTAGATGATATTTCTCTCTAACCAGAGCTTTGATTTGAGTGTAGTATTTAAACTTTTTAGACAGATGATAATCATTTTGCTGAACTTTTGCTGGAGTTTGTTCCATATGAGGGCAGTATGAATACCTAATGGCAATATCCCAAAATTGGATCTAGCCTTTGCTTCCATGTATGTAGTACAAGAATTTTGAGAGGTACATCTAACTTTTTTAAAGTAAAATTATCTCCAATATTCACAAAGTTCATTTTTGTGTGGTTCACACAGCTGTTTTTGTTTGGTGCCCTTTTTTATTAGGTGGCAAAGTATGCAATTATTTTACTACAGATAAATGTATTATTCCAATTTTTCTGCCAATAATCTGCATTCTCTATTGGAGTGTTACCCTTAACAAAATATTAATTATTTTAGAGACCATTTGTAGTGTTGCTAACTAGTAGCTCGTAATGGTAACATTATGTGTGGAACATATTGTTTTGTTTTTAAATTGCATGCTTATATAACATACATAACTACATACCATTATTTGGGAGTGGGAGAGGAGATTTGGATTAACACATTTTACTGTGTAACCATTACTTCACTCCATAGGGCTACTGTGATTTTAAAATAACCTATAGCCATAGAGACTTTTTAATATTGTGTAGGCTTTCCTATTTTCACTTTTACTTCTATCACAAAAACAATTTATTGATGCCAAAAACTTTTTGGCATCATGTTTCAACATGATTTTATTGTCCCCCAAATCATCCATAAAAATAAAAAAGTGGAAATTTGATATTGGTTTCTGTTTCGATATAATTGCCACCATCATTCACATAAATTGTTTAGCATTTCATTATTGCTTATCTATTCCCTTTACCCTAATTTTACAATGTAGTATGGCCTGATTATAATAGGGTAGGTGTTATATACCTCATTTTCATAATTTGTGTACCTAATTGTAAATGTATTATATCCTCACCTGTAAATCACTTCAACTCATTGAAGAAAATAAATAGTATAACGTTTCAATTTTTGCCATCTCGTCACTCGTATGATTATAAAGTTGGTTTGTGGAAGTACCGTAGGGATTGAGTTTTCCAGCAGTGAGCGAGCGTGTCTGTTATAGGTAGCCCGTAAGCTGGCCATGGTTGAGGCTGACTTGGAGAGAGCAGAGGAACGTGCCGACTCCGGTGAAAAGTAGGTGTTGCCACGCCGACACACTTCACCCCGACGCTTTCACTGTTGTTGTTGTTGTGCCCTTGCATGGATTTACAGGAGAGTGTCGACGAAGCATTCACACACCGTTTGTTGTTGTCTTAGTTGGCCGTTATTGTGTTATTTTTTTAAATTTTGATTTTTAACTAAACTATCAATGTTAATTAATTTGTTGTAGAAATGCTTTTAACAATGATAATGAGTATTTATCTATTGCTAACACAAACTACTGTATGATTAGAAAAGGTTTAATTGTTTAACCTTTGCTTTCGTTGTGGAGAACTTTCGTGTGATCCTTGCCACTGATCACCAAGAGATCACTCAGCAACTCTCCAATTTGTTTTGTCGAGTGTGTTTCAAGACAACAAACTCACACACACTGTTTTTTATTTACTGTACATCACTTACAGATTTATTTCTTGATTGTGTTACTCACTGCTGCATGTTTTATTTTATGCCTATGTGTAAAGTATTTTTATTTTTTATGTTTTTTTCACATGGTTTATTTTGTAAATGTTCGATCTTGATGGTGAAGCTAAACCAGGTAATTAATAGATTGCATTTCTACTTCAACTGGAAATTATACACGCAATTACCTATTGACCCCATCAAATGGTCATATGTAGGCTACACTACAGTCTAGTACCAAGATTATTTGACTTAAAATTTATAAAATAATGTTGCTACAAATTCAAAACCAATCCAATGTCTCAAATATCTAAACATTGATAACACAACAAGTGATGATCATGATTGTTCACTTGATGTGCTGTACATGCATCAATGCATCACCCACCGTGAGGTGCTAATACTCGTAGAACACAATGAATTCTATTTGTATTTTGTACTCGGTGTAACTCATTGCTAAAGGTAATACCAGCATAATTTGCTGTTGGGAAATTTTACAACCTTTACATGAACTGTAGGCCTACATGTACAGTCAGTAGTAATGTACAGTTCTAATAACCTCCATGATCAGTGCTGGATACGAACCTAAAGACCTTATGTCGTAATGCGTTGGTAGTAGAGAAGCAATCGTGTTATGACCTGGTGTTGCCACCGTCTGGTCGGCGTTGTGTTGTCTGCATGGCATCGACTGACCCGCACGTGTTGTTGTGTTGCACTGTTAGGTTGCGCGCAAGCTGGTGATGATGGAGCAAGACCTCGAGCGAGCGGAGGAGAGGGCAGAGTGCGGAGACGGGTGCGTACCACATAACTCCGTTGCTTCTTCGCCCCCTAGACCTAGTAGCGTACGGTACTCGGTGTTGGGATTAGTCCAGTAGGCAGACCTCTTATGGTGTAACCTAGTTCAAAGAATTCTTTTCATTACTTGCTTGTACTGTTGTACATGATTCTTTAGTCTGTTTAAATAATTACATCAAATCAAGAAGGAATTTTGCTTTGAAAATTAGTAAATTTAAATTGTTCTTTTGTAATTAAGAATTATCTTTTCTTTACAATGTCAATTATTGCTAAACATCTTATTTATTTTATTTATTATAGGTATTTTTCTTGGTAAATTAGCCAGGTATGTAATCTCATAAGAAGAACTGAAGAAGTATCTAATCAAGGGGCTATCACATCATCAATTTTTTTGCCTTTAGATCTAGGCCTGGTTTACAAATACGTAACTTATAGATAATCTGGACAAATTTCTAGTTAAATTGGATCACATAATATCTTTTGTTTTTATCTCCGATAGATATTCACTATTTTCTATGTGACGAGTTGTTTTGTTTCTTGCCCGATATCTGACGTTTCGTTGTGTTTCTTGCAGCAAGATTGTGGAGCTTGAAGAGGAACTCCGAGTGGTCGGCAACAACTTGAAGTCTCTTGAGGTGTCTGAAGAGAAGGTAAGCCTCGCTCGCATCGTACGCTGCGCTGCACACTGACCACCAAGGTCGTTCTGCGAGGTCCACGTTGAATGTGACTATCGTTGCCTCTTAAACATATTACGGCGTTAATATCACATGCAACGTAGATCTTGTAGAATTGCATTGCTGCTTCATTCAGTTTCACCAAACTTGTGTCTTCAGATTCAATGTCAATCTATCACTGTGTTTGTCACAAGACATTTAGTTCGGTTTAACTAAAACTGTTCCTGTACTACAATATGTTTCTCACTAAAATTTAAACCAAACTATATATTGCTGTGGGCTAAAGTTAAACCGGTTTAACTATATACCTCAGTGTTTAATCAATACCACTAGTTTGAACTTTAAACTAACTCTCAATTTGAATTAGTTAAACCGTTTTAACTCGTGTGATAAACATAGTGTATTTTGCTCAGATTGCTGCAAGATACCTTGTTAAACTCCATTTGTGAATACAAAAATTTGCAATTTGACAATTTACATCAGTTAACCTTTGTTGAAACTTGAAGAATGTGGCAGGCCTCACCTTGTTGAACATAGTTTGGTGAAACTTTAGTTTACAAGCAAATTTACCATTAATTTCATTATGTATGGACATGGTATTAACTATAAAGAAAGACTAGTACGTAGTCAATGAGAGTTTGAAATCTCATGCAAAAAATTGTCTACCTAGCTCAATGAAACTTTAAGAAACTATCAGATATTTTCCTCTTGATTGAGTGGTAATAAGAAGTACTATGTTACCATGGTTAATTATTTGTAATTTAATTGCTTAGCACATGTCATGTTCTTGTCCCTTTTTCTACATAAAATCTAACGTATTTGACCAAGTAAGTTTTTCATGTTTTCATTACTAGGTACTTGTGATGCCCAAGTAATGCACAAACATGCTCTTTTTCACAACGGTTGAATTCTACTTGATGATATAAATAAACTACATGTGTCAAACGATTAGTAATTTGGGACTAATTTCCGATTAATATTTAGTCCTGACCAATTGATTTAAAATTAAAATAATCTATTTCTCTTTGAGCGATATCAATAATTGATTATCGATGTATCGTTACTGTTCTTGTTCTTTCCATAAGAAAAATTATAAAATCCATAACACATTGGTAAGTTGGTAGCTATATCGATTGATCACTGAAAATCACAAATGGTTGATTTATATCTATACAGCTTGATTATAAAACAATAGTTTTGAACTTTTGTTAGAAACTAACTAACAGTTTATTGAAGAAAACTTGTCTATTATAATCAATTGTTATTTTACTGATAAATATCAAATCATTAGCGGGTATATCAATTGATGATAATAATCGTTTGACATGCTTAGTCCTAATATCAAATTTAAGGCTGGTATTGTCTTGTACTTATTTTATAGGCCAACCTGCAAAGCTAGGTATTGACTTTAACTTGTTGTGTAGGCCAACCTGCGAGAGGAAGAATACAAACAGCAGATCAAGACACTCAACACCCGGCTAAAGGAGGTACAATCGTGTGCACTCACTAACGCGTGGCGTGTCTCTGTCTCCCCGTTGAACTAATAGACCCATTGTACTAATGTGTTCGAACAATCTGATTGCTGTAATGTTCTGCAAACCAACACTTGGCAATCCTTATATCTTCCCTTGACGTTAGCAATATAACTAATTTAGCTAATTTCTCGATTTAGTTAGTTTGAAAAGACTCCTGTAGGTCGAATTGATAATTTGATACAATCCAAAATAAATGTAATTTCCTTATCATTAGATCTATAATGTAACAAAAATCTTTTGTTATCAGTTTGGTGGCAAGTGGTTAAGGTGCCCACCCAGCAAGTGGAAAAACTTCTTTAAAAAAAAAAAAATAATAAAAAAATTTTATTTCTGAATTGTATTATAAAATATAAATATATTAATTACTAGAAATAAAAACCCTTTTTAATACTGGCCATAGTTCCAGTTAAGTATTTTTCAAGTTGCCAAGAATGCATGCACTCACTTTCAGCAATCACGTTGTTTTTTTGTTTTTTTACCAGCTGAACTAGTTATGTCGTCGGCATGACCTAACCTGTTTGCACCTGTAGAGTGTTCCGTTGAATAACGTGTGTCTCTAACAATAACATTACAGGCCACCCAGAGAGAAGAAACATTTGAGGAACAAGTGAAATCCCTGGCGAGCTCGCTCAAAGAGGTAACCATGACAACTGTGCTGCGAGGGGCTTAGACGTCAGCGCTTTCTTTCTTTCTATTTCTTTCTTCTACGCCCGTAGCTTCTCGCATCCTTGCAACCTGTCTCCCTCTTTCCCTGGGATTAGTCGGGATAAGACGCAAGGAAAGTGGCCACATTCATTAGAGGAGATATTAATTACATAGATCCTGCTTCGAGACTGCTTGCCTCCTCTGCACAGTTGGTGATGCGTATTATCAGTTAGGTTAGCTAAAGTAATGCTGGTCTAGTTGAGAGCGGATCTGCCCTGAATCCATCCCGAACCCTGCCGTCCCAGGAGTGGAGCCTCGTGTGCATGATTGTAATAATTGTGTGTTTCAGTTTGTTTTGTGCATCGACCTAGCGTTGGACCTTCAGATAACTTACTGTGGTAGTTAGCTCCTAGTTTGGCATACACATACCAGTGCAGGATTCTAACAAATAGGAACTTAAAAGTATTGCCATGTTTCTATAACCGTATTAAATAGTATCGTAAAAGTATTGACACACTTGCAAGCGAATCTTAATGTAGGTATCTGAAACGTGGAATACTTGTAGGTTTCAGTCTTGCATTGTCGTGTGGTGCCGTAGCATGTTGTTGTTGTGAGTTGTGATTTAAACAAAACCTTTTCTGTTGTGTCTTCCCACGACACTTTTGTAAACAGGCCACTGCTACTAAAGAACATTGCGAGGACAAAATACATACCATTAGCGATAAACTGACTGGAGTAAGTATGAAGGTCCCATCGCGTCTCTTCTTTCTTCTGGCATGGGGGGACTTTTTAAGGTGTCGGCAGTAAAGAGTTTAGCTCAAAATTATCATACCCATGACCCTACACACTTCAGAGGATCTGCTTCTAGTTCAGCCATGTTAGCAATATTGCTTTTACTGTACAGTACTAATACTTGCAATTGCACTAAGGCATTGTTCCAAAGTGGTTTGTGCCAACATTGTGCTAGGTTCGATTCCTGGTAAAATTTCAGCACTATTTTATCAACCACTTACAAAATTCTTGATACTAGTTTCTTTTCTTTTGAATATAATATTCCTTATCTTGAATTTCATTCTATTTTCCTTGTACAGTAAATTAAGCTTCACTACCTAGTACCTATGTATATTATTAATTAAGGTAATTTTGTCTTACTGGCTTCCCAGCTATTACAAAAAGTAACTAGACTGTTAACCCCTCTGTATCTCCTCAAGAAATCACCATTGCTATCCATTACGTTGTCACAAAAAATAGAAGTGCACATCATGAGTAGTAGCTGCTTCTCTTCACCATTTTCATACTAAATACTATGTTGCAAGTCAGCCATTTAGTATTCACTTAAAAAATAAACTTTTTAAAATGGTACTGTTTGGAAAGATGTGGCCTTATTATAATATAATACAGCATAGGCCTACCACATGTGGTATATATCTTTAGGTGATTTCACTTGCGTATCCAGCAATGCTATTTTTGAGTCGTTTAATGCACGCAGTTCAGACGGAATCCGCCAGGATCGCGACGTGTCAGGTGGTAGTCACGTGACGAGAAAGTCGATAAAGAAGTTTTCCAAACTTCTTTATCGACTCTAATACTCGAGAGATGGCGGTGTGTATACACTTTATTGAAGGCCGTGCTTTCAGATCCGTAGGCGGAACATTCGAATTCCGAATTTGAGCCATCTGATTGGTCCCCAAGGCCACCATCTTGTAAGTTCTACGTCACGTGACTACCACCTGACACGTCGCGCATTCTGTCGGCAACCGCTGCACTGCGTGCATTAAGCGACCACAGAATTCTGGCAGTGAAATCACCTAAATATATACCACCATGGCCTACCAACGTAGTAGTACTAGTGTACTATTTTTCACAATGATAATTTGAAAATCATTAATTTGAGTTTCAATGTGGCCTGTAAGCCCCCTGCCTATTTCACAGAACTATTAATAAATAGATGAATCAATTTCATAACTTACTTATAAGTAAAACGATAACTACATGCATTTAATGTCACGTCCATACTTTTATTGTATTTTTTGTAATTTATTAGGCCCCATCTTTCTTAGCTGTGCACATAATCAACCTACCCCAGCAGTAGCAGAGCACATAAAGTAATTTAGTACATATTAGTGTATTTTTAATAATGCAGTGGTAGTCCAGTGTTATGTCACTTATGGTTCTACTTCTCTATAGCCGTAGCCGTCTAATGTCCGTATTTACTAGTGCCAGGGGATGCCCGAAAGAGCACTCGTGCTAAGCGCATAAACAGCCTCTGGTTTGGACCGTTACGTAACTCGCAACCCAGTAGCTTTATGTGGTAGGCCTATTTAGTTGTAGTTCAATGTTCGATGTGTAGGCTAGATTTGAAATTAATGTACAAACTAGTAGTTGGTAGAATAAAATATAGCTTGTAGCTTAAATTATTTCGTAAGTTTTTAATTTTGTAGTCATTACAGTAGTTATTTTGTCCATTGAATATAGTTCATTAGTAGGTGTATCCTGAGTCTTGACCTGGCATAAAAAAACATTTAAGTGTTGCATTATCTTCTGGTTTATAATCTCAAGGTATCATGCAGGTCATGAAGTATCAATTTACATTAGGCTAGACTCGTAAGACTATTTGCTTCCATGGGCTAGCTTATTAGTTATTACTAGTTGCTCTTATTGCTAGCTTATTTATTAGCTTATTATTTACTGCAAATAATTTTATAAATCTTAGTGCAGGTATCAATCAAACATTGTATTCACTTAGTAGCACAATCATTCATAGAATATGTAAGGTTCTTCTTTATTTAAATTCATTATTATTGCTAGATTTGCATAATCTTAGCTTGCTGTATTGTATTGTTTTGAATCAATTTTCATTAACAAGTAAATATTAAATAAAGTTGTCTTGAAGATTTACAAAATCACAATGTAACTATTCATCATCAGTCATCACTTGTCAGATCAGGTCAGGTTTAGCAATGAAATGTAATGTTGACTCGTCTAACGTATGATACGGCTAACACTCGCTCTCTGTACAGGCTGAGGCTCGTGCTGAGTTCGCTGAGAGGTCCGTACAGAAGTTGCAGAAGGAGGTGGATAGGCTGGAAGGTGAGTTTCTCGTGCCAATCCTACATCGGACGTTACGGATTACGCACACCGGGCGTTGTCTTTCACTTTGCCATCTTCTGTTTCGGATCAAAGCCGGTAGCGTTTTATTTTGAGCAAATATATTGTAATTTTTTTTTAAACGATTCCATCAAATGTTGTATTGTATGTTTTAATACTGTATATTGCTGGCTCGCTTTGTAAATCAGTATCTCAAAGATTGTAATATTATTCGGCTATTGTACCAGAATGTATGACGAAGTGAAATTCACACAGTGTGTTGTAGGGTAATCTTATCAGTTACATTCCATTATTACCATTTCTATTTTGTATCTTCCATACATTAGGCCTAGCCCTCCATATATCATTGAGTATTGTAATATTTATAATTATAAAGTGTTCTTCTTTCAAACCCCCTGAGTTGGAACTTATACCATTCTCTGCCTTGTTGACCAGTTTATTTGTATAGTAAAATAATAGAAGTATTTTCTATTTTTGTTTAGTAAATACAAAGCATATTCTATATTGCTGTAGTTAAAAGTTTTAAAAATTGAAATCAACATTTTATGATTATTATGTAGCCTATAGATTCCTCCATTCAGCATTGAATTGAAATCAGCTGTTAAAACTAAAAAAAAAACTATAGATATCATTATCTTATTAGTATTCAACTGAAGTAGAATAAGCATTGCAATTTGACAAATAATCATGTAGTAGTGTACTATTTCCCAAGCAGGTTCACACACAGATTCTGTAAGTACAGTGTGAACCTAAATGTTTCCTAACCTGTCGTAAACCAATGATTGGGGTTCTTAATTCGATAAATTCGAGCTTCCTTTAAATACTGACACAAATTTGATTGTGGGGACTGGGAACAGTGATCTTTGTCGCTACTAATATCTGCACTGAAGACTCTTCTTTGGTGATGTCAGTAGAACTAGAAGCTGTGCTTAGTTTATGCAAAAAATCTTAAGCAATAAATATATGGGTTTCTGAAAGCTAAATTGCCTATTCATTAATAATTACCTAGTATTACAATTAACATTTCATTTTAAATGTCGCATTTGAAGGAAGTTCTCGAAGTCGAATGAATTTATGAACTCTGCACCTGTCTACTTATTTATTAAATGTGTTTTGGGGTTAACCTAGTATTTTACTATTGAAGCAAGCACTAAACCATGTGTTGTCAATCATCTCACACCCTAATAGTGTTGTATTTTGATAGCTAGTCGTTAACAAATAACGTAATTAATCCGTAGTTATGAAATACACATTCACTAGTACATATTGTGGCGTTGCACATGTCTTGGTCTCTTCTCCCCAGGTGTTGTCTGTCTGTGTCTCTCCCAGCATTATGATGTTGGTTTGTGTCGAACCCACCCGGTTACAATTAATCTAACCGGACTACATAGTTGTCTTTCAGCGAACCGTCCTCTGAAGCAGGATCGAATGGAGTTGAAATACCTACGCGCTACGGTGAAAACCTCGACCCAAGTTTCGCATTTTATAATGACTAAGTTCGTGAATAATTTCAAGTATTGTAAGCTTGATCCGAGGTTTTCGCCGTATCAATATTAATATTATTAAATGTGTTTCCCAACCCAGGCGAGAATGGAACGGAAGTTCTCTTGTGTGAACTATCCAACTGGCAAAGAATACCTGTGATAGTGCAAGCAGCAGATACTAGTTGAGTCTTGTTGGTTTTTGCAGATGTTTTGAAATATTTGCAGTAGACTTATGTAGCCAATCATTGTGTTTTCACAAGTTTTCAGTACGTACTCAGTACTCTACCTGTTCAAATAGCCTGTTATAGCATTGTATGCACATCCCAGTACTAGTTAAATAGCCCTCACAATAATAAATATATTTACTATTCATTACTTTTGCTACATTTAGGTTTACTTTGGAGCCTTCTAAACAAACTGAATCTTGAAATTCCAACGTTGGATGTTTTATTTTGTTGCATTCGTGAAATTTTTATCTCTCTGAGTGGGAAGGGAATACTGCAAATATTTCATTGAAATCCAGTTAACACTTGATTCCTGTTTTATTGAAAGCAACCGAGTGGCCCTGCCTGGAATGTGATCATTCTATCATTGAACACCCTCTGTTTACATGTGAGGAAATGAGAATGCACTCCTTGACAACCGATTGCAGACAGAAATATGGTTCCGTAACAAATCTATATTGTGATGAGCTCAGGAGGGTTGCCATTCTTCGTACCGGTAGTGTCTAGTCAGGAGTGAAAAGAATATAACCAACAGTTTAAAAAAAAGTACATGAAAAATTGGAGTTTGCCATTTTTAGACACATATTGTCATACTTTGTCACGTATTCAATTTTAAATGTCATGACTCGACAATAATAATATGTATCCGCTTAGAGCTGAGTGTAGAACATGGCAAGCAAGTGTACTCCAAAAATGAAACACCTGTAGCTGCTACATCTACCAACAATGTCATCTAAGCAAATACCTACAATACAAATCCAGTTCTACACAGAAAAAAATTTGATGCAACCCAACATTCAATCCCTAAGTTTATCGATTTTTGCCAGTGGCCTAAATTGGTAACAAACCATAATTTTGGGAAACCACTTTTTGCCAAAACTTCAATTAATTTAAAATATTAATTTTGTATAGGTTTTGAAACTCGTTCCAAAGTTTCTAACCATATTTTAAATCTACTGTACTTAATTTGTTATAGGTTCAAAAAGTGGGGTGTGGCCATTATTTGAAGCTTTTGTATTTATATTTTTGTGTATTTATAATATATAACTCTTAACAAATTTGAGTGGTCAAAATAGGGGTGCGGGGCCATTACTCGATAGCGGCCTATAATCGAGTAACTACAGTAATAACACTGGACCCATGTATTTAAAAAACATAGTTTTTATTACCTATTAATAGGCTATAAATCAAAATAAAACTTTCCTTTTCTTTGACAAATTAAATACATACGAAGGAAAAACTTCTATCGTTTCAATCTCGTGTCGGTAAAATAAATAATTTGAAAAGTAAATAACTCGTGATATACAGTATATCTCAACGGAATGGCGGCCCTCTGGCTAGCGTGTGGACCCCCCTAAGTACCCCGTGACTGTACCGAGAACGTACCTTGCTTGCAGATGACCTGGTATCCGAACGCGAGAAGAGCAAGATGCTAGCGGAGGAAATGGAAGCAACCTTGCATGACATCCAGAACATGTAACCCCACCCGTGTGGCTAGAGCCTAACGTCATTCGTACCCCAGGTTTGATACGCATTCTATCCCGATAACACCACGTCACGACACTCGGTGCTCTTCATTCGTGTTCATCCCAATTCCAAGTTACTAAATATGTACTTTACTTAATCGTTTCGTTTTTATTACGAGTGATTTTTCTTTTTTTGAGATCAAAGTGCATGGCCAGCATGGTTCATTTATTTAAATATTGCAGTGAAATTACATTAGAACAAGAATAGGCATTCATTCAGTAGTCTTAATTTAGGTCTAGAGAATTTCATGGAATGTTAATGTTGTGTACATCATTATTATTTTATTTGTAAATGTTATTCTAGGTATTAAAATGCATGGTTACTGGTTAGCAGTTAGCACGAACCTTACCTTGAAATTTTGTTTATAAAAATCATGACATACTAAATGTTACTGTTCAAGCTTATTTGCTATAGTATCTATGTCACATTCTGTTATTTTTTTAATGCTATTTCACTGCACCCTATGTATTTGTATGTATATTTTGTCATAACTTTCTGTTGCTGGTCTGTTACCTAAAGTACGTACTACCTAGTTCTTTTTTTAAGTTTTGAGAAACTTTTTTGTAATTCACATAATATATAGATTATAATTTTATTTGTACGTAGTACATTATGTGGCAGTCAATTAACTAGGTTTTGCTTATGAGCATGAATTATCACTAAGACAATAAATAAACCATGTTTTAATTAATTTAGTTGTTTGAATAGCATGATTTATACTTTAAACTGAACTAAAATGTATTTAGCTGAGTTCTAAATACCTCAGTTTCTATTACCTTTACTACTATATTTGCCATAGTAATCTTAAGAACACTAGAAAGAATGTGCTATGTAATGTTATATTTTATAGTATTGTATTTTAAAACTTGCTACTAGTGTGATTTTTATTTAAATATTAATTTGGCATGGTATTTGTTTTGTATTATTCCCACGTGTATCCTCCTCAACATTCCCGTCCAATCAAACTTGGGGCAAAGCTTGGTCACGGCGTACTCGTTAACTGGTTAATCTGGATTGTTTCGCTTTCAGACGAGCTGGTCATTGAGAAGGAGAAATACAAGGGAGTCGGTGACGACCTGGACTCCGCATTCAAAGACCTCTATAACTTCTAAAGACAGACACGCCACATCATACAATTCTGATGAACTTTTCATTTTCATTTTAACCATGTATTCTAACTTCTGGCTATCTTCGTGTCATCACTTGTGTACTTCATTTTAATGGCCAACCGCATCACAAAAAACGGCCATGTTGCATCTAAATATCGCTTCTCGCTAACCATACTAAGAGCAGATAGTTAGCGCTTCGTTCGACATTGAGCTGTGTTGTAGAAAAGCAAACGTAACAAACCGTAGCGATACGCTGGCATAAATTAATTATTTTTTAAACTATTAAGTTTCTTCTTATTTTATTTGTGCACTACAATTATTGTAATATTGTAACATATTATTTGTAGATTTTGTAGAACTCATTGCTTTTTAGTTTATATAATATTTAGTTGTATGCTTCTTTGCTTCTGTAATGTAAACTGTTACTTAACTTCATTGTGACAAGAAAGGGGGGGACAATCGTCATTAACGCAATCTGTGTGTTCGACCATAAAAATGACTAGGAACCGGTAAACCGCTTCGCTTTGTGATTATTTAGCCATTGTTCGTGATGACTGAAACATATCTGACCGCGTTGCTTATTGTCCAATCTTTCAGATGAGTTGGTCCATGAGAAGGAGAAGTACAAGTACATCTGCGATGACTTGGATTGTACTTTCACCGAACTGATCGGCAACTAAGCTCATTAGCGTTCGTTGTATCGCTCGCCGCTATGTGTGAGGGCGGGTCCAGATAGTTCCCTTAAGGTGCTATTAATCTAGCGGTTCATGAGACGGGACTATGTGGACCCGCCTTTCGTTGGCCAACATAACGAAATTATGTAAAGAAGAAAATAAATCTTATACATACTATTTACTATTTTCTGTTAATAGTTTATTTTGTTGGCTATTATTTTATTATTCTATGTTCACAATTACCACTATAATAATTTCAATTATTATTAATTTGATTAATTTGGTATAATTATTTTAACACCATTTTTTCAATGTATAAAAGATTAAAGAAAATATAAGAAACCATCCATGTTATATATATATTGAAAAGGAAGAACAATAAAGTCCTTGATTCTAAATAAAAAGTACATAAGTGATGTGGCCGTTTCTTAGCAACTCCATGGTGCCTGGCGACATAGACAGCTGCAGAAACTTCAATCCTATCACAACTCTACTCTTTTCATTATGCTCACAATCACAATTGTTGCACAGTAGCCTTATGTCCTGCCCTGTTGCAAGTGAACTTGCTTACTGTATAACGTTGAGGAGAATCGTACAGCGTTATGATGTCAACACAAACTATCAAGATACACACTATTAGGTTATTAGGTAGTAAGTGCTGTAGTCATAGAGTTCGTAATTAATGTAAATGTCTCTGCATCGTCGCAATGTTGCGGCTAGTAGTATATATTTATTACCTAGCACAATCATATGACCGCTGTTTTTTTTGTGTTTATGATTATTATTTGTAGGATGCAGATCTAGTCGCGATATCGGGGCCTATACATTGCCAGGCACAACTTGCAACTCATTATTCAGTTGTTAGTCGCGAGGCAAAGCAGACCAATTTTCTTCTGGAATGATTGCTTTGATTGTCCGGCTCTTTTATGAACTCTATGACCCGTGGTTTAAGATTGAGTTTGGGTGAAGGACTGAAGTGGGCATCAGCCAGTAAGGTTATTTCGGAAGAAGGGATGGGCGATCAATAATGTCAATATTTTCTATATTGATAACTGAGAAAATGGTAACAAAGCCTTGGTTTATAATTTTATCCTCGATCTTGAATTGAGAACATAAAAACGAAAACTTTGATTATTTTTCAGTTTTTGTAATTTACTGCTTAAATATTGATACTGGGAACTTGTGATTGCCCATCTCTTGATCTAAACACTACTGGCTAATTATGCATAACAATTTATGTTGTAGTAAATACAATACCTAGGTAGGTACATAGAGAATGATCACTTGCACTCGACAAGTCATACAACATAACCCGTAAGCGCTTTGTACATTCCTTCCTTGCAGACGAGCTGATCAACGAACGCAACAAGTATAAACTCATCGCTGACGAGATGGACCAGACAATGGCCGATCTAACGGGCTACTGAATCACGCGCACTGGCTTGTTGCTTTAATCGGAGCTGTTCACTTCTATTCCACGGTGTCGGCGGAGAGAGAATTCACGCGCCTCTCCTAGTGGCATTTCAGTCCAGTTTTACAAGAATTATTTCATTGAGATGATCACAAACCCTTGCATTCCTACGGTGAACAGCTCGGATCTCCATGACATTCCAAGATTCACCCCTAATTTTAAAACCCAGCTGGTTTGGAAGGATCAAAGAATACAAAATTATAAGACGCAATAACATTCCACCCTTGGTTCAAAATCAAGAACCTTACTGAAATTTGCACATTCCAATTGATTTGTTAGTTTTGAACAATTTTAAATACTAATCTTCATCTAACTTGTACAACATATTATTTATTATTAAAGTGAAACATATTTTTTGCTTTTTATGCTTCGGTACACTACTAATATTTTATAATAAAATAACACGTGGGCAACCAGCTTTCTTCCAGACTTCACGTCCATGGCGACTAGTCTAGCTTGGTCGCAGCTATGCGAGTCAAGAGACGGATCTACTACATCACATCATTGGCGGCATAACGCTTACTGTTCACTTACAAGCTCTACTTCACAACGGTCCTGGTAGCATTTTGGTTTCTAAATTTGTTAAATCGTGCCCTTCATGTTCCTACAAGCCACTTTGTCACAAAATTTGTAATTATCCAACAGTCCCAATTAGGCAATTTTATTATAAACCTCGATCCATGATTTTTTTTTAAAATGATCTACGTAATAGTAAAACATTCCAAGGGCAGTATGCTGAAAGTACACAATTTTCTATAGTTAAGAAAATCTTCAATAAAGTTAATATAATTAAAATTTAAGTAATAAAAATTCAAATGTACCTGCATTTTGGGTGGCAAGGGTTTAGTCGAGTGTGTTATGTATGGGAATTCAGGTTGCTTGCAGAGAAGTATATTACTGGGCGCACGTTTCAAGCTTTTTTTAAATAAGAATTACTTTCTAGTACAAGAAAAAGAGGATGAACGATATCGTGTGACGTATATTAGGCCCACATTGTTTAGGGCATATTATTTAGAATTGGCTTGTATGCGCTTTCACGTTGCCTTTTTTATTCGCGGTAAAATAAAGTACATAACTTTTTAATTATTAGTGAAGTGTTGTTATTTATCCCACTGTCCTGTAATGTCCTCCTTATTGTCCAACTTAATGCTAGCCGCAATTATTTAATTTTTAATGATTTATTCTTGTACTTGTTAGTGCTAGTGTTGGTTAGCTGGTATAATTTATTAATCTTAAAATGAAATGTAGAAGTGATGGGATACGAACAACTCGCCTGTTGGAGTAGGCACTGCAATAGAACGGAGAATTTGGCACAAAATCATCTAAATCTACTGTACCGGTATGTTACAATACGGTTTGGCTTGCACGTCATTCGTTTGCGAGTTGAAGAGTGTCTTCTCTTCAGGAAAGCTGTTTGTATCCTATCTCTAAACATCAGTCTCATGATCGAGTCTTTTAGCTGACACAATATAAAATGTGACAAGATTTTACTTGGAACCCATTTGATTTCTTTGTTATATGGTATATATATATGTGGTTAACCAAGAAGTAAAATTATGTATTACTATTTAATAATTATGGAAAACCACCACTTAACCCGACACAGTTGGAACTGAGCTGCACACATTTCTTGTGGCCAACAAGCAATAAAATAACATTTGATTCACATGTTTGGCTACATTTTGAAGGCTAGGCCTACATTGATGAGGAGTATCAGTAAAGTAACAACCATCAGCCATGTTATAAGGAAGGATATTTCTGTGTGGCCTAAATATCAATGGATCATGGGTCTGGGCTATGACATCAATATAATTCAACCGTCGATATCACAAAAAAATATTGAGATATTGAACGTTTATTATATGTGTATAAAAATTAACATTTTTATTTATTTAAAAAATGCATCAAATGAGACTGAGAGGGCTTACAATAAACCATGTGTGGCTAAAAAAGGAATGATAGGGTATTGCGAAAATTGCAAAATTAATTTAACTTCCTCAGTCTCACTTGATGACCCGGCACCTCCACCACAAGAACCAACATTTAAAGAAAGATACATTTTTCTTACGTGTTTATTTACAGCATAAGACCCAATGAGCATTTTGTTTCTCCTAAATTATTATCCTCGATTTAGTTTTTCACGTTTAAAAAAAAACATTTTAAGGAATTTAAAAATCCGTATATCTCGATATGGAGTCCAAATATCGATATAGAAAATATTGATTTATTTGACCAGTCCTAGTTTTGAGAAGAGATAGGGGATGTGAAATTAAGGCCACGTATTATCCTACAATAGTAAACAATATCAAAACAATTTTTGTTTAAATTGCTAAGTATGGTTAGTGAAGTGGCAGTTACTTCATCCAAGTATTCTTGATTTTGAGCAGAAAAATCTCAATTCCTGAGAGCTGTAAATTTTGTTGAATATTCTTTATTTACAAAATGAAAATGCTGCTGGCACAAGCCTAGCCCAATGACTTGTCAGCAGCTGTCGACAGGATGAGTACTGACAGAGAGAAGCCTGAGGGTATGGGTCAAACCGCCAAAGTAATACGTCAACGAGAAAGAATGGAGAATCATCCTGAAAGAATGGGTGTGTGGGTTTAAAAAGGCTGAGAAGGGGAAAAGTAATAAATTAGCTGGATGAGTTGGAATAAATAATTGAACCGCACAGAAAACAGAAAACATTTTTGCAATTGGTAGGCTATATTTTGGTCTCTCCTATCGAAGATTCAGTTCAGTAAAACATAATGCACTTAAATCATAGGATGGTTATATACTCAAAGCTTAAATTAGCAAGCCACAGCAGTGTGAAATCATTTTATCGTGAGAAAGATGTCCCATTTCATATTTCTCGTGCAAAGCATGTGCACTTCTCGGCTAGTGTCTAGCTTGGTACTCACCCCGTGCATTCTCCGTGTTGACTGAAGGAAGAAACTTTCAGTCATGAATCTGACGGTTGCGGGCATAGATACTACTTTACCCCCCAGTTGCGGGTGTCGAACTGGCGACCGAGCAGAAGAGTCGATAAAGAAGTTCCTCCCAAAGGGGAAACTTCTTTTTTGACTTTGGTAGCAGTGATTCCGCATTCCTTTCCTTCATAGCAGTCTTCATGCATGCGAGCATCGGTCCGTGCCCCATCTCGATGTGCTTATGTTACGATACACGTACTAGTTACGGCATCACATGTAATCCCACAGCTGCTAATAAATACAATACCACAGACATTTTTTTAAATCTCTCCTGTGAAACCTGCCCATGGTGCCCAAATCATGCCTCACTTCAGGTATTCTATCTACCCCCTACCCGCCCAAACCCACCGCCACAATTCAGAAATATTTAAAGTAAAACGGCATGCCAATGTACCTTCAAAAGTCTTCGCGTGAATTGCTGTGATGCTAAGAATTAACCAAGCTTTCATTCTTTCGTCCACTAGTTTCCGCATGCAAAAGTACAGATAGATCATTTCGCCTATTGACGGCGCCAAGCCACCATTTTCGGTAAAAAAGGCCCATTATAATCATCTAACCCCCCCAATACAAAATTGTATAATCGGTCAGCCAAGACTCTAAAAGTCTGGCTAATTTATTAATTGAGCAAATTTATTCTTTTCATGGTCGCATAAAAAAGTAGATCATTTCGCCTGTTGACGAGCGCCAAGCCAACCATTTTCGTAGTAAAAAAGGTAAAAATTTTAAACTCAAAATCATAACAAAATTACTTGACCATTGAATTTGGTTCATTACGAGAACTCTAAAAAGTCAATGGCCAAGTAATTTTTTTTTACAATTTTGAGATTAAAATTGTTATAAATTAGGTCATGGACCACATATCAGGTCATATACCGAGTTTCAAGATTGTAAATCTTTCGGGGCGGCGTGTGCAGATAGCTGAAAACCCCCCAACTCGGATAGGAGTATACAGGGTCGAGTCAGTCGTTAAGCAGTTGCGTGCGCTTGACTGCGGGCGAACGGCCGTCGCCCTAGAAAGGGTGAGTAAGTAAGTTTTTCGTAATTTGGAATAATGTGAAGGGAATGTCCGACGGCTGTTTAACAGGACTCAATCTCTTGTATTTGTATTAACGATTGAAGAAAACTTCGGAAATACTTTCAGTCATGATTGCCGGTGGCGGGTTTCGAACCCGAGACCTCCCGAATTAGAGTCTCGTGCTTTACGCTTGAGCTACCTCTGTTGGTCGAGTCGACAGGGGTGTACAGGTTTATCACGCATTCTATTATACAAGCCACCGACATGCGTGGTTTGAGAATGTTTTCCAAGGGTTTCTACTGTCAAGATGTGCATGAATAATAAGATGATATCCTATAGGGCACGGGTGCGGGAGCACCCAAAAGACAAAGAGAGAGCGAAGCTAATTTATCAACAGAGAACAGAGAAAGAACACTTAAATTATTTATTTATTTATTCATTTATTATTTTTTTATTTATTTATTTATTTAACGTCTATCCTATTCAGTTAAAAAACTGATTTACATAGGAGGGCAATCAAATAAATCTTATTACATAAGTGCAGACACAACAATTTGAAATAGTCATATTACAACAACATTGTCCAATAATTTTGGTAACACATTCAAAAAGAATCTACAATGCACCAACAATACAGATGTTTTGAAGTTAACCGTCCCGGTAGCTTAGGGGTAACGCACTCGACCGGTAATCGGGAGACCGGGGTTCGATACCCCGCTGGGATAGATTTTGTGACTTCTGGATTAGCTTGATTTCTATAAAATGAAATAAGTTGTCCTCCTTTGTAAATCACTTTTTTAACTGAAAATGATATACGTTAAATAAATAAAAAGGAAACGCAATAGGGACGCGTTGATAAGCGAGCACGTGCTAAGCTAGACCCACAATGCACATTTTTTAAATTTTAAAATTGCGACGTTCGCTGTCCACAGGGCCATGTTTCGATATTATTAATTGCCAAGGATTTGGGTAAACCGTATGTAATCTTTACTTGTGATAAACATCCACCGCCATCTAGAGGACCTTGACTCCTGGGAAAAATATTAAACTCTTGGGACATAATAAATTAAGCTTCTCTCGAAAGTATTTTGATTACTTCTAGGTGGCAGTGCATTAGAAACTTCGCGCGTCATTTCGTTGCCATGGCAACGTTACTTTTGTTATAATGTAATTTCCATCTACACTACTTATCGGATCAAACTAAATTAACATATTCGTGACCGGACGGACATTCTAAATGACTTTGGCTATCTCAGATTTTGTCGCCTGTTAGTTTAAAAAAAAACTTTCGATTTACTTAAATGTAACTTTTTAACTTTTTTAACGATTTTGCCACAAAACTAATGGCATTCAATCGAGAACAAAGCTTGCGGATGGTCAAAATTTCAACTCGATCCGAGCCTCCGTTCGAACGTTATGGCGAGACATACAAACAAAAAAAAAAAACAAACAAAAACAAACAAAACGAGTGACAAATTTTTCCGGCAGAGTCAAATGGAAACGCTCGCTTCGCTCGCTTAAATAATGAATTAAATATAAAAAGGGGGGAAAATAAAAAAATTAAAAACAAATTAAAACATAAATAAGTAAAATAAAATTATCAAAAAAGAAAAAAGAAAACTAAAAATACTTATTTATTAGGCGATCCCACTCAAAGTAATAATATATAATAGTGTAATTGTAATGTAATATAATTCACATGCAATCGTTCATGGACAGATTTATACGTGAAATTGAAATCATTTCAAATAAATACAAAATTTAGCAGCTTCCCTAAATATTACTCAAAACGATAGGCGGATCATGTTCATACAAAATTGAAGATAAATTTGAAGAGAGGATTTTTGAGAGGTTGGATACTATTTCTGTCTTTCAACTACCGGGAACAAGCAATAGATAATGCAATTAATATTGAAACAAAATATAGTTCAACACTCGGAGAAAAATAAAAAGCACCAATAATAACATTGATGAAAGAAAGCTAATTATGATAGTCACTATTGGTGGTCACCTATAAAATATCTGACCACGTACAATATCGTTAAACATCGTATGTCTGGCAAAGCTCGGGGTGTTTATAGAGTCCGTGCCAAAGTGTGCAACATCATTGGAGCCGCGGTCTTGTAAATATTGCAGTAACTTGAGCGCGCAGTCGTGACGTAGGCGGGAAGTATTTTAAACGTCGAGGCAACACATTCCTTCTAAACGCAGAGAACACTGTCGGCCTGGGAATATTATGAAGAAACTCGCCCGCTCAGAGCTGGCTTTCAGGTGGACTTCGCTATGTGCAGTGCGGTAGGCGAGACCCCCCCCCCCATCTCCCCCAGAAATAAATTATAAAGTCTTGGGGTGGCGAATTTTTGTAAATTTATTTTTTTTCTTAATTGATAACGGCATTTTTAATTGAGATTTTCCAATTTGATTTTTTTTATTTGTGTTAAATTATTTAAAATAAATTTATCTTGGGCATTTTCCTAGGGATAATTGGATGCCGTTCTTCAGGTAACTGTTTGGAGGTAAATGATGATATATGCATATGATATGTGATATATGTGTGCGATATCATATACGATATGTGAAGGGAGTGTCCTAGAGCTGTATAAGAAATGCCAACTTCTAGCATTCGCTATCATCTATTCGTAAGTAAATCCGTTTAATGATTTTGATAAACACTACAATTTAGTATAATAGTTTCCGGGTTAATGAGTTGTTGTCATATTTTTAAAACAACAATTTAGCTGAAAACTTTTTAACGTATAGATCGCTTCCAAACGCGACTAGGAGCAATATTTCGACATGTTTTTATTCCAGTTGACAATAATGAATGATGTTAGTTTAAACTTCTGGCATGTTGAAATCGGTTAACTGTTTGTCAGGACCATAGATATCTTAATATGAGATATCTATGGTCAGGACGTACTGATTATTGACTGGTGTTGGCTAAACGCTAATGGAGACGATAAGCAGTGGCGTAACTATAGCCTTTGTTTTTATGGGGGAAGGGCGAACATTTTTGTAACCTCAAAAGATCAATGGCCAGTCCTCAGTACGACTAGTGGATGGAGTATGTGTGTAGTTAGTGGTGTCATCGAAAAATATTTTTGGGTATACGCTCTTTCTTAGGTATAAAGTACATGATTGCGTACTATAAGGGGTCAAAGGGGAGGCCCTTCAAAATATTCTTCGATTCTTAGTGTTATTGGAGTGTTTTAACATTTTTCTTTTGACAAAACCTTAGGCTATAAGTTAATTAATGATGTATAAAAATATTGCAAAATAAGAAAAATATCTCAATGTATATATATATATATCAATATATCAATACCGCATATCAAATAAAAATTTCTTTTTTGGGGGCACCTCTCGACCCCCCTTAGTTACGCAATAGATGAGGATGTGAATGATATCCTAGATGAAAAGTGGAATGGACCAACAACGATGTGATATTTATTTAGCTATCGGCGCTACATTTTATTTTCGTTGTTGGACGTGCCAGCAGAACAAGCCTTGTGCCACTTTGGGTACGCGCGCCAGTGTTGAGAATTCAGAGCCTCGGCCCAGTCTTATCTTTTCCTCGAGTCACCTAATCGAGTAGTGAACAATGGTTGGCCTACACTACACCCCCTCTTCACTCGCACAATACTTGCTCACAGTCTAGTAGGGCGTAGGTAACCTACTCAGGGGTGACTTGCCCCTCTTTAGGGAACTAACTTTAAAACATGGCGTTCACATACATTCACAGTTCGACTGAGCAAACTACCTTCAGTCAAGATTGCCAATGGCGGGTATCAAACCGGTGACTTCCTGAATTGGTCTAACGTTTCAGTTTTATTTTTGGGATGTACATTCGTACGTTTTAATGCTTCGGATGCTTCGTGGCCGTGCGAATAGCTATTTGCCAAACTTTACCCTGTAAAATATTTTCAGATTTAAAATGTTCATCTTTTTGTTTTATTATACGAATCTAACATTTCTTTTTCAGAACATTGCATATCGGGCTACTTTCAAGGTAAATCACAGTATTTGCATATATTTCTAATTATAGCATGGTTTATTAAAGTCAAACAATGGGATTTATTTTCTATCTTTTTCAACTTTATAACAATGTTAAGTTAAAGAAGAGAGTGATCATTTGCTTTTTGTACAGCACGGTCATGGGAGTACCAAAGAGGGAACAGCTCTCTTTAACACCACATCATCGAACAAGATCAAACATAGTTAAAACGTTTCATTCGACGTTCGATGCTGGTTTTGGTGGAGGTGCCGGGTCCAGTTTGGGTAACTAGCAACGCCCTCTGTCCCCAGGATTAAAATTGTGTTGGCCTTGCCCTTCAACAAGGATGATACAAAAATATTTTCGTGTCGGGGTTAAAATGGGTGGGGCTAGCGGGACTCAAATTTGACATAGAATTGATTGATTGATATTGCACTATTCGAGACGATGAGTGGTGATAGATGAGGATGAAGTATGAACAGAAGGAAGGAGGGGAAACCCGGTACCAGCACGTAGCCTACTCCTTTCGAAAAGTACCAAGGGGACCAACGGCTTAACGTCCCATCCGAAAGAACGGTGTAACTTCGGCAGTAATATAGGTTCCTCCACTAACCCGGGCTGCCGAGCAGACGTCGAGGAGAACGAAGCCGTTACACTAGCTCTCGAACACCCCATCTGCTCTAACGTGTGTTTCAGGGCAGAGCGGTCTCCCACTCGAAGTAACCGGCACCTCCTTCAACAACTATTTTTGAATGTTCAAAAAACTCATTTTTATTTTTGTATCCATCTTTCTACTCGGTAAACGAAGTGTATTATAGTATCCTTGTATACCAACAACGAGATTTGAACGGAGAGAAAAAAGGTATTTTTTATGTTTGTATTCTTCTATGATTATCTTCTCTTTCTTACCAGGCACAAATTGTGTTTCTTCACAGAAGTTATTAATTTAACAAAATATTGTGCCAGGTTCGAATTCTTTGTTAGAAATTCATATCCTGTTGTGTTCTTCACTAAACTGAGCACAATGTAAACCATCATCACCATAACGCACCCTCTATACAGTAGAGTAATCTTGGTGGAGGTTTTGTATCCCCTTGAAGCGCCAGTGTCTAGTACAGAGTACTAATAATTTGGTCGTTTTTTTTCCGCTGGTAATTTGGTGTGGAATACTGTGCAGTAACAAAAAAAACATGAAATGGCTGTTGACGATTATGACGTAGTTACCTCAATGATGTTTGGCTGGTGAGTGCGATGCCTGGTAGCCACGTAGACAGGCAACCCGTCTCACAAAGGTTGTTGAACGCCGAGTGTAAGAACACAGGTTTGCAATCACTCAGTTATACTTACACTCTGTAAAACAAACAGGAAGCTGCCAGGAATCCGAGTTATCACTTGAGGTTGTGGAATCGCCGCCCGTCGTCGCTAATCTAGGAGGGGAGGGGGGGGTTGAGGGGAGGCAGGAGAGAATGTATTTCACTGTAGGTGGATCAGGGGAAATACTTAAAAGGGAGGGGGATGTTCTTGGCTAACAAGACCACTTTTCATTTAAATTATGTCGAGATAGACATAATAGTTGCTCATCTTGGGGTAAAGGACCCTCTTTATTGCTTTACATTGTAACACGATAAAGTTGCAGAAAATAATTCTGGCAATCAAAAATTGGCAAATATTTGGCCGAATACGAATAAGATTCTATGCAAGCTATTTTTCTTTTCTTTTCTATCCATCGTGTACTTGCATCTTCTAGTCCAGTCCAGTTATTTGTGTCCTACTTTAACTTGTTTTGGCATTTCTATGGGCGCTAGCAAGATCTAGACACGGAAAAAATCTAATTTGTACATAGGCCCTCCGCCCTAGTGTTATTTGAACTACAATGTAAATATGAAGTGATATCATTTATCAAGACTGATTCTGTGTATTGCTTGCTATTTTTTTCCGATTAGCGGAAGAAAGATTTCAAGTATTTGATATTTAAATTGTTACTGACATTATGGCGAAGTAAGAAGCGATTTATGGCGAAGATTGATAGGGCATGGCCATTCCCAGGAATTGCCACTTTGAACTAGACATGTATTGGAAGGAATTGTTAATGTAATTGGCTACTAGGGCATGCACAGGAGTTGCTAAGTTATTACATTTGCCCATTTCCACTAGGAGCATGCACAGGAACACAAGTCACGAAGGGCTAGGG
Organism: Sweltsa coloradensis; assembly: GCA_024449915.1. NCBI lineage: Eukaryota > Metazoa > Arthropoda > Insecta > Plecoptera > Chloroperlidae > Sweltsa > Sweltsa coloradensis. Next base: position 655,330 of record JAMZAV010000122.1, on the reverse strand, counting down.
ATAGGGCTACGGCTAGAGCTAAGGCTATGGTTATAGAGCTAGGGCTAAGGCACAGGCACGGAACTATGCATAGGGACGCGGGTCACGAATGGCTCGAGAGCTAGGGCTAGGGCTCGGGTTAGGAATAATATAGGGCACATACATGGGACACACACAGTACAGCACAGGAACGCGGGTTGCGAATGGCTAGAGCTAGGGCTATAGGGCTGGGACTAGGGCACAGACATGGGACACATGTCACAGCACAGCACAGGAACGCGAGTTACGAAGGGCACAAGCGACGACCGTGACCTACTTGCGACTCTGCCTCCTCCGGTGCCGCATTTAGACGGCGGCGAGTCGGGTGGGGCCGGAGGGGCGGGCGTCGCTCGCGAGGGGAACCAGGAGAAGACGTCTTGAGACGCGAAATTTAAACCCACTCGAATGTGTGCCCGTCTGTTTCCCCTCTTGAGCTCGGGAGCGCCATTTTTGGGCGGCGCACGGGCTGTGGGTTCAGACCGAGGGAGACGCCAGTGCCTTTCCGTCGCGACGCTCGGAAGCCGTCTCTTGCACTCGTCCCCGCCGGACCACAGGTAACAATCAACACTCTCTCACACTCTTTCACCACGGCTCACGTCGTAACATTCAAAGATCGGTATTCAAATTTGAAAAATATTTTTTGTGTTTTGTGTGTGAACTGTGTTTTTGGGAGTTTTTTTGTGTGGTATGTACAAATGCGTCGCCAGTTTCAAGGGTAGTTTTCGGTGACCCCATTACTGTCACGACGCAGGTCAAATCAAGGTCATTCCAGTGCTTCATCGTGCGTTGTAAAAATCACTTATGCCATAACGGCCTTCGAGGGAAAAAGAGCTATTTCATGTAACTTCCAAGTGTCAACGTCGAATGTCTGCCTAGAGTACCTAAATTTTGTACATTGAGGATATGATTATTTTAGCCTTTACGTTAATACATTCTTCACAATTCAACACGACACTTACGATTGTCTCATTACATCGGAAATATCCTATTAGTTCTTTGACTACAAAAAATAGTGATTTCAGGTGTCATTCATTGCTAGTTTATTAGTTGAAACATCGTTGTTTACATCACAGTGGTAACAGGCTGTAAGTGTGAGCGAGTGTAGGCGCACATGGTCACAGTTTTAATGAGGGGGGGGGAGGGGGGGGGGGGCATTGAGTTGACAGCTGCTTGAAAACTTCCTTCATGTATATGATCAGCTGATACTCGAGCCAGGATGTTTTTTGTTGTGTTTACATCTTCTAAAAATGGAAATGCAAACTAGCTTGTTATTAAACAATTCTCAAGGAACACTTGTTTGGAATCGGTATTTAATAAAAGGAATGTTTAAACTCGACTTAATATTACATGCTCAATTAGGCCTATTTTAAATTATTTGTTTTTGGCAATGTTTAATTACACTTCAACATGTGTACATGGTACTGTATGCTGAACCAACTGGTTATGTTGTTGAATCTAAATAACAAAATAGTGACAATGCCTTTAGAGCATGCCATCTCGTACACATACCCAGAAGTGGCGATTTCTGATGATTGTTTGACTATTGGCACAATCACGGTGGCCACAATGGTTGGGCAATGGGCCAACATTTGATTGTTTACAATCGTCTTCTCGTTTAACCTCTCCATATTATGTTTTATTTAATTTCAATTAATTTTAATTTAATTTAAAGCCTTCTTGGTACAGTAACGTACTTGTTATTTAATTGTTTCTTGCCCATACTATGGAAATGCCACAACATAAAATAATAATAATAATAATAATAATAATAATAATAATAATAATAATAATAATAATAATAATAGTAATAATAATAATAATAATAATAATAAACGGTCCCAGCATAAATCGGGTCGGGGGTGACGTATAACCAGTTTCTCGGGCTGAGGGTCGACTTTCAGTGCTTGCTGGCCACTGGCCAGACTCAGCTTATATGTCTTCTATGACAGGCATTTCTTCCAGTTCACTCCATTTCTTTATATCCTCCCAGAGTCTAATCGAAATTCAACTAAAATCAACTGATGTTGCCTTGCTTGGAGATTCAAACAGAAACAATTTAAAATAAAGTTTCTTTATATTTCTGTCACCACAGGTGAATCTGTTATCTGTACTGTCACTCTGCAGTTCCTGGAGGAACGTGACACTGTTCAGGTTACTTCAGAATATCCCACTTGATTTGTTTTGACAGGAGTTGGCACGCTTGTACTAGTCGGGGTATCGAGTTGCGCCTCCTTGCTCATCACTATATTCATTTCTTTTTTAAACAAACAAATTCTTTATTTTACAGTTGTAGACGTTACACAAAAATAAATAATACAAGAAATACCTGGGAGCACGCCCCCTTAACTTTCTACTTTAAATTCATGTTACACAAATTCACTAAGATATAGAGATAGGTAGGTACTCCAAAAATAATGTAAATATAACAGGAAAAAATGGGGAAAACCCTGCTGCAAACATAAAAACTTGAGATAATTTTAAGGCAGGTAATAGGTAAAAAGTAGTAATTAAGGTATTAAGATATACTTAAATTTAGATAGTTAATAAAACATAAATTCACAATAAAATGTGTTTAGGCATTTGATGTTTATACTTTTTGAAATGATGGTGGAAGATTGAATAATTGCCCAAAGGGAAAATTAGTTCATTGTAGGTATGGTTGTGGTACATTATTCATATAATTTCAACAATGATTATCTACATTTGCTATTACAACTTCAGTATTATTTATATAGTAATCCTATAACTAAGAACATTCACAACATAACCAATACTAATATATTTGAAATAAATAACATCATTATAGTGTTAAAGCTAAGCAAATACTTTTACAAAATAGTAATCATGCAATCACAAACTTGAGTAGTATATCGAATATTATGTGTTTGGGATATTATGTAATAATTTTTATAGAAATACAGTACACATTTGTCATTGTGACAAACAATTACAATACGTGTTTTTATTTTACGTGTTAATGGATGGTCGGATGCCGAATTCGGTTCTTTTCGTTTCTTGTCCCATTTCAACAGGAAACAATACTTGTACTAGAAATAAGGGCTTCAAATAATTTATTTACGAATACAAGTTATATCTTTTAAATATGTTATGTTTGTTTGAGATTTTCATATGTTTTACTACGGGTACGTGAATACCCAGTAAAGGGAGCGAAGCTACTTAATCAACAGATCGTCGAAGAAGAATACTAAAATAAAGCAATATCTTTCTACTAACCGTTCAAGACTCGTTGTTGGTGGAAGTGCCGAGAATACAGAAGGATAGCACAGTAAAAATGCGTTCTGTTGGGATATTTAAATTTCGTTGTTGTTGCAGGGGCTGGGTATTTATATGTTAAGTTTTTGTGACGTTAGCCCCCCAGGGTCACAGAAATTCTGTATCATCCTTGTTGAAGGGCAATGCCAATAAAACGTATGTCAATCGGATGTCATGTCGGTCATTATCGTAATACACTATAAACGTACAAAACTTTAATAATAGCACACGAACACGAATGTTCTTTTAAATCACCTTGAACATAATATATTTGATAAAACAAATTTTCTTAACCGTTACCGCTTATTGAAGATAAAATACATTCTATACTGTTGTCAATCTAACTTTGTGTACAGTTGTTGAACTCTAATTTATTGTTCTTCTCGAATAGACAGTGCATTAATAGAGACGTTAAGCAACAAAAATCACCATGTTATTAATTGATGAAAGACTAATAAACCGTACATTGTATTTGTGTACATCACAAACAATATGTTGGATTGGTGTGGCCCTATGTCATCCAATACTAAAAGTTGTTCGACAACATCCAAAGACATTTGCTACTTTCACATAACTTTGAAACACACATTTTGGTTATATGGAAATGGGTAGAATTCTGGATTAACAAGAATCTAATTAATTTACGTGTATAAATTTTTTAAATTACACATTTTTGATCAGAACATAAATTAAAGCTCAAAACATTTCTCACAAATTATTTTGCGGATTTACAAAAAAAATCATACATCCGAGGTTGTGTCATGCTCAGAGCGCTTAGCTCGCACACAGAAGTATGATAGTATGATGGCGGACAGCCGCACACAGAAGTATGATAGTTTGATGGTGGGCAGACGTGTACAAAAGTATGATAAAATGATGGCGGACAGCCGCACACAGAAGTATGATAGTTTGATGGTGGGCAGACGTGTACAAAAGTATGATAAAATGATGGCGGACAGCCGCACACAAAAGTATGAAAGTATGATAGCGAGTGCTCTAGCTTCGCACGACGATACGAATGTAGGACAGACAGACAGACATGAGCAGTGTTCGCCTGGCCCGAACAGGCCTCGCAAGAAGGATGGGGTTATTTTTAGTGGCAGTGGAAATAGTTTCTCTGTGTGTCATAGGAAGCAACGGGCGAAGTGGCTAAGCTTGCTACTTGTGCTGCTGTCTGTCGGGGACAGCTGATTTAAGAGTTGTTAGGTAGAATCTCACTGGAGGTGGATCAAAGGAATGAATAATGGTCTCCACCCACCCCCTTGTAAAGAAAATTATCAACCACTTTTTAAAACTCAAAACAAACTTTCAAAACATGCAAAATCAATTGTTTCAGAGATTACTTTTATCTCAAAATAAGAATATATGCAGTGAGCTTTAGTTTGAACCTTCCCTGCAATTAGAAATGCGTAAAATAACATTTTAAATTAATTTAACAATATTATTTTAAAGCCGAGCATTTTGTAGCATCCTGTCACAACGAATAAATTAAATTCAACTGAATTGAAAATAACTACAAGACAGAACAATATGGTAAATACATAAACATGGGCGTAGAAAAATCATTTTTCTAGTAGAGACTACACACAAAATTAAAAAAAACTTGCAAAAAAGCGTCCAAGGCTAAAACGTGGAATATAAAAATGGTCGAACATTTCAAGTGGTGGGATGTAACATTTTAGACAAGCACATTTTTTACTTTAAAATAAATAACGGTGTCAATCAAATAAATTAACAAATATATACATATATTAAACATTCTCATTTTTTATTTGACCATTCATTCAAAATTAAAAGCTTGATCTTTGAAATTACTTTCAGGGTGTTTGTTTTCGTAAATTACTACGACACATATTACAATACAACACCTTACAAAATGTGTTTCCTAAGCTTTTAGTTTTGAATGAATTGTGTTCATTTTGTTTTTCTACATTTCAAACTATTTGCATCTGTGAGAGTAAATCTCGTCCTTCTCGTAGCTGTCTAAAAGCGTTCTGCATGGTAACCAGGCTGTTGGTAATTCAAGACCTTGCTTGCAGCTCAAACAGCTAAATTTATCAAGTTTATTTTCACACAGCACAAAAAGAATTTGGCAGTCGAACAAAATCGTTTAGTGATGGTTGAGTAAACAGCCAATACACCCACGACCGAGTGTATGTGTCAAACCAGCTATAGAGCGATCGCATCATGCGATAAACTCGCCGGCTAATTAGTAGGCCTAATTACATCAGCTGCTAGTGGGCTGATGCGCGGTGGATTAATGAGCAGAGAACATTTGCATATTGCACAAACCACACAGATAACAAATTGTAAACAACGTTAAATATATCTCACAAATTGAAATCGATTTATGAAATATATTCTATCTTTGTGTCCAGTGGAAAATGGAAATATGACTCGAGATGGCACTATTGAAAATACATTCCAAGCAAGCCTGCCTACCTGTCCAAAGTATTACATTTGAAACCTAACTTCGTACAAAACCAACATCTTTGAAAATGATAAATTTATCAATTAGTCATGAAGAATACGTAATTTTTTATTATCAGCAATTATCACAAATAAAATTTTATCAAACATTATGTGCATGTTTTTCTTGAAGTTATATTGTTAGCTCATATGTTGTACCTGCGATACGAGCGAAACTTAAACATGAAGAGGAAGAAATAAGGGTATGCAATATGCATAGACAGGAATAGGAATGGGAAGGAAGGAAAACTTTTGTTTTTGAATAGAACCATTGAGTATAGAACATAATTGTATATGACTTGCATGGATTCGCAATATTGCTCGGAAATCTGAATCTGAATTTCTAGTTTGCAATGTTTATCCCGTGAGCTACCTCTATTCCTCTATCCAGCATGGCGTCTCCTGCACGCCCCAGTAGGGTTTCAATGTTTATCCCGTGAGCTACCTCTATCAGAAGGCTGTTTGATTCCCCTATCCAGCATGGCGTCTCCTGCACGCCCCAGTAGCAGTAGAGTTGCTAGAAAGTTTCTGTCTCTGTTGCACTCACTGCAAGTACAAGCTAGCCTCACCTCGCTCTCATTCTGGGCGCCGTCTCAAAATATGGGTCGTGTTATTAATAGAAGCATCGTAGTCGGGGCTAGAAGTGACTCTGGCTGCCATTTTATGTGATTTCTACCACCTCAGAGAGAGTTTAAGTGGTCGTTTGTTTCTTTGGGTACTATTGTTTTTGTGGGGTTGTTTTCAGTGCATGCATGAGATTTAATATCTTACGTCTTTTCTTGGATACAACCACAACTTTTATATCATCTTTGAATATTATTATTGAAAAACAGAAAATTAAATAAGTTTGCATAAGAATGATTTTACTTAATTTTATGCCGCTATCGTTGCACATTTAAAACGATGTTTCTCAAATGTAAAGTTTTGAGTCTGTTCTTGCAAGTTATATCATCTGTATAATGTGACCTACTTATGTTTAAAACAGTAGAATACAAATCCATGGTGTTTCTAATAATATGGCATAAACTATCAATGCATAGATATTTCTTCCGTGGGCACGTACGATGTTTTTATTAAAGTGCGAGTTAATATCTTTTTTCTTTTCTCTGTCAAAACTCTTCAAAATAAACTTTAAAAAGTGTTTTCGAGAAAAGAAAAGATTGTTATAGAAGAATACATATTTTGTCTATTATTAACACTGAAATTTAAAATTTTTGTAACAACAAAAGTGGTCATGAGAATGATAGAGTATATTTTATTATTTGTGTTCCAGCTTTACTTGTTTCTCGACCAACGTGAGCCCCCCCAGCCGTCACCATGGACGCGATCAAGAAGAAGATGCAGGCGATGAAGCTGGAGAAAGACAACGCCATGGACAAGGCAGATACCTGTGAGGGACAGGCCAAGGACGCCAACCTCCGGGCGGACAAGGTATAGCCAACCTGACAAGCTCGACAAACTTGTGCTTTTGTTTGACTGCATAAAGAGTTTTTAAATTTTATTGCAATAAGTACGGATTTGATCTATTCTTAAAAAATAATTTAAAGTAGGCCTAGCTACATGAAACAATTTCAGATACTGTATTCACTGCGGTTTTTATTGGTAACACGATATTATTTGTTATTGTTATTGGACTATTAATTTGTTTCATCCACTGATTACTGTATCACTTGATACTTTCTTCTTGCAGTTTATAATCACTCTTTTGGTAGGCTTAGTAGGCGTAGTTTGGGTAGGCCTGTGCAACTGGTGGCCGGCATGATTTATGCGATTATAACGACATGTGAACTGTTGTAATGCCAAATTCCTTCTATAAACTATTAATCATTATGTCAAGGTATAACATCTGTCGAAAAATAAATTTCCGTTGACAGAGTAAACCCACTATCATTATGATGTTATAGTGTTTTAATTTATATTTTCTCCAATTCGATAATAATTAAATATGCCTCGAGTGTGGCAGAAAAGAGCATAGGTCCAAATACACTTGGTGACTGCTTCAAATGTTCTAGTTGTATAACATTGTAATCGTCACAGTTTTCTATTTGTATTTCGTTTAGTATAATGTTCTTTTGTGCACCTGTGTAGATCTACATGATTTATAAATTATATATATATGATTGTATGGTTTTTAAAGATGCCTATGAAGATTGTATAGGGAATTGCATTATATACATGAAATTGAATATATTATAGGCCATATTGTGAAACTGAAATGTATTGTGAAATGTATTGTAAAAATAGCAATTTGCTAAATAAAAAGTGATACTACTACTACTATCTATTTAGATGTTGTATGATATTTTATATCATTTTTATTTTTGTGCTTTATTATTTAGTTAATTTATGCAAAAGCCTAGCCTATAACGCACTTGTGGAGGTAACTCGTTGTAGGTGGTAATAAATAAATAAACCTTATAACCTTATATCACTTGGTGACACTGGTTTAGAGCCTCATCAATTCAAAATCACAGCTTAACAGATAACTAGCCTGATGAAGAATGCAGCGATATTCTCCATTAGGCCTAAGTACTTTTAAGATAGTTCAAAGCAACTGGTGGATATTTAAATTGGATTGGTGATATTAGGTTGCAGTGAGCCTGAACGATATTATTTATTTAATGAGTTTTATTTGCCCATAGGGCAGGAAGGCTCATCTTGAACGATAGAAATAGTGGCCCTTAGCTATATTGTTCTACCTAAAGTCAAATGCTTCACATAATAATATCTTTATGATGTCCGCAATAGGTCTACAGTTGATTCAGTCACTCAAATGACGTAAAACTTGGTGAAAACATGCGCATGGGGTTCTAATTCTCACTTGTTCTGCGCAGCTCAATGAAGATCTTCGCGATCTGGCCAAGAAGTTGGCTCAAGTTGAGAATGACCTGATCACAACCAAGAACAACCTTGAACAGGCCAACAAGGACCTTGAAGAGAAGGAGAAGGCACTCCAGAACGTAAGTATACATTCCGAGCACTTTGACTCTCTCAGGTGGACCTTTATCCAAGATGGCTCACTGTACATGAACACAATGTATAAAGTAACCATTGATTCATATATATCGAATTGAGTCTGGAAAATAACACGAAGCAAATGTTGCTTGGGTAAAAGTATAAATTTTCTGTCTGACCCGTGATTTACGTTTGTCACTATCCGACATATGTCAATCAAGCGAGGGACAGACAGACACATAACTCATCTGCACAACTTGCAGAGAATGTCTGCTGCGTTGTTTGACAAGGCACTTTGACATTAATTGTCTCTTGATTCAGAGTTAAGTGCCGAGTAGCGATCAAAGTAAAGAATCTTCTTTCCAACGCGTGAAGTATAAACGTTAGTGGGTATTTTTGATCCTCATTTTTACGCACCTTGTGTTGTAAATTCGGAATATACAATAATATGTATTCTTACGTGGTGTAGTATTACAAATTGTGTGGTGAAATTTAATTTCTCTAATTTTGGATGGCATTCACTTCTTTTATCAAAGTTACTGCTAGATATAAATGTGTGTACGCATACGTTAGAAAAATATTTACGTGTCCCTTTTATATAATATTGGGTATGTTCATTTAGCAAGACACAAATCCTATTATTTACACTGGTTTAAAACCACATTCAAAAGAGCTTTAAGGAATTGCAAGTTTCGTGCGACAACAGTGTAGGATTTGAGTTCTTCACAAACCCGGCACCTCCACCAAAATAAGTATGTTTTTATTATGTACTCACATTAAAGTTCTTACGTCTACGAGGTTATGTGAACGAGAACTTTAATGATGTACATTACAAAAATACGTATTTTGGTGGAGGTGACGGGTTTGAAGGAGCTCAAATCCAACGCTGTTGTCACAAGAAACTGTCAATTTCTTAAAGCTCTTCTGAATCTGGTTTTAAACCAGTGTAAAGACGTAATACATATTAATTTTTATGAAGCTTTGTTCTTTTTATATAAAAATATAGTTGGGTCATTAGATTGACACGATTTGGTTATTTAACTTTGCAACCATTTCTAAAAAGTACATTGCGTAGTACAAAGTTACATTGTCACAATTGAATCTATCAACAAATTGTTTTTCACAGTTCTTGCTCCCTAACGAAGATAATGTAGACGTAGATTTGATGGTCTTGAATGCAGAAAATTATTGTTAATAATATGAAATAACAAATGTAAAACAATAAATGAAGATGATTAAGTACTTGTAGGGTAAAATAGTTCGCCTCGTAGTGCCTACATGCTGGAGAGTATTGATGGCACTTGTTGTTGTTGTTGTTGTTGTAGGCTGAGAGCGAGATGGCCTCCCAGAACAGGAAGGTCCAACAGGTTGAGGAGGACTTGGAGCGGTCTGAGGAGCGCTCGGGGACAGCCACCACCAAGCTGGCAGAGGCCTCAGAGGCGGCTGACGAGTCACAAAGGATGGTTTTTTTCGTGACAAGGAGTGGCCTCCCAGAAGAAGGTCACTGGGGCGGAGCGGCTGAGGACGCTCGGGACAGACACCAACTGGCAGAGGTAGAGCGGTGACATCACAGTATTTGGACTGTGTGTTGTTGGTGACGAGAGCGAGATGCCTCCAGAACAGGAAGGTCCAACAGGTTGAGGAGGACTTGGAGCGGTCTGAGGAGCGCTCGGGGACAGCCACCACCAAGCTGGCAGAGGCCTCAGAGGCGGCTGACGAGTCACAACGGTAGGTTTATTTCACCCGTGACAAGGGTCCCCTTATCTTCGTTCGGTCGAGTAGAATGTCTAGCTCGGCCGGACGAAGATGATGGGACACTCGGGAGACAAACAGTGACTTTGATGAGTTGTAGAAACAATCAATTCAAATTATATTCCCAGATGAATATCTTACGAACTATCATCAGGTTTATAGGTACTCTTTTGAGAACTGAAAGGTTGGTTGTTTGGGAACGAGAAGTCTTTCAAAAAGTAACTAAGTAACAGTTCTGAACGTTTCTGGACTTACCTTGTTCCATTTGAATTGGTTCTCAAATGTTTGATTTAGTAATCCAACCTTCATTAATCCAAGAATTCATTTCAATTAGGCTTTTATTATTATTTTTATCTAGAAAGATGGAATTAATTTTTATTAAATGTTTTAAATTTTGCTGGTGGTGCTGGCATGGAGAGATTAAATTAACTTTTATTAAATGTTTTGAGGGTAACATATAAAGATTGATATGCCTCACACCTTTTATTTTGACATAGCGCAACTTAAAGTGCTTGAGTTCACAGAATATAGTTTTGTGCAAAGTACACGCAAGTATCTTGCCAATCATTATGGGTTTGTGTTGACCGTACGTGCAAGGCATCTCATGTATTACATGTATTTGTGTCGACAGTATGTGCAAGGTATTGGAGAACCGCAGTCAACAGGACGAGGAACGTATGGACCAACTATCTAACCAACTGAAGGAAGCTAGGATGCTCGCTGAGGACGCTGACGGCAAGTCTGACGAAGTCTCTAGGAAGCTGGCCTTCGTTGAAGACGAGCTTGAGGTGGCTGAGGACCGAGTCAAGTCCGGCGACTCGTAAGTGCACTATATACACCCCCTCCTCCCTCTTCCACCCCTCGCCGCTCCCTTGTAACACAATCACAGATCACGGAAACATTGAATATTCCTAGAACATCTTGCAATCACAATATATTTGCGAAATTACTACTGATCATTCTTTAATTTTTTTCATAATTTAAAATCAATTTGTTTCATTGCTTGCATATTACATGTGAATGTGCATGTAAATTAATATAAATTGTTATTATGTGTCTTCAACCTTGATAAAAAAAGGCAGAACATTGTTTAAAAAAAGTTTTAGTACTACTTATTTCTTGCCCATTAGGTTAATTAAAAAAAAATCGAGACTCAAATTTTTTAAGTTATGAAAACTTGATGTGTCAAGCTTGGAACTTTGATAACAGAGTAAAAATAACGTTTTTATGTTCAACATTTAATTTGTAGTTGCACAAATGTTGGAAGCTAAGCCTTCATTCATAACATTACACAAAATATTTGGATTATGTTTCCTACTGTTATTTAGATTAAACTATTTGACATAAAATAACATTGTTTTAAGTTTTTATATAATATTATTCAAGAAACACTTGTTTCAAAACGGTTTATTTCAATCTTGAATTCTTTGATTACTTACTGTTACAAATTATTACTTACTCGAACTTCGATGTGTCCAAAGAAAAGTGTGGATATATTTTCATTCAAGATAACGTGTACACTACCTTTACATAAAACAAAACTTTTTGTTTAAAAGATAATAACTTGTAATGTGTTTCTGCAGGAAGGTAATGGAGTTGGAGGAGGAGTTGAAGGTTGTCGGAAACAGCTTGAAGTCTCTCGAGGTCTCAGAAGAGAAGGCCAACCAGCGAGTGGAAGAATACAAGAGGCAGATCAAGACTCTGTCTGTCAAGATGAAAGAGGTGATTACACTGTCCCATGTCAAACTACACTGCACTTACACAGATCCTGGTCAAACTACACTGCACTTACACATATCCAAGTCAAACTACACTGCACTTACACAGATCCTAGTAAAACTACACTGCACTTACACAGATCCGTGTAAAACTTACACTGCAGTTACTCAGATCCTATAAAACTGTTATTTTATGTACAGCATGTTAGCTCTTTCCAGTTGTACATTAGTTATTAACGTTTAAGATTACCTCCCTCTCTTCGATTACAAATCACACTATACTGAGTACATGACCAGGGGTTCTGTACTGTGACCACAACCCAAAAGTTCCTATTCTATATTGACATATTGAGACAGTTTAAAACACTCTAACTAACAGACACCGAGATGACGTCTCAGTATAGGTTAGAGTATTACATGGTGATCCTGACTGACTGAGTGTGTTTTTCAGGCTGAGGCCCGCGCTGAGTTTGCTGAGAAGACCGTCAAGAAGTTGCAGAAGGAGGTTGACAGGCTGGAAGGTAAACTATCGCCCCTCCATACATTCATACCTTCAAACCCTCGCCCCTCCATACATTCATACCTTCAAACCCTCGCACCTTCATACATTCATACCTTCAAACCCTCGCCCCTCCATACATTCATACCTTCAAACCCTCGCACCTTCATACATTATTTTAGTCTGGAAAGTTTAACTCCAGCCCCTCCATACATTCATACCATCATACACTCGCGCCTTCATACATTTGCACTTTCATACATTCATACCTTCATACCCTCTCACCTCCGTTCAAGCCCTTACACCTTGAACATTAACACCTTCATACATTCGCACCTTCGCACATTCACAAATCTATACTTCTATACCTTCTGTTAGACTGGAAGTTTACTCTCGCCTCTCCATACTTTCATACTTTCATACATTCATTCGCTCGTCTCTTCATGCAATCATATCTTCATACATTTGTCTGCTTGGAATGTAAAACTCTCCCCTAAATTCATTCATATTATCTTAATATATGTATTCCTCGTCATTCATATATTCCCACCTTCATACTTCCATACCTTTATACTTCCATACCTTCATACTTCCATACCTTCATATTGACATCCCTTCATAACTTTTGACAGACTGAAAAGAAAACTTTCACCCCTACTCAAAATCATACCTTCATACTCTTGCCCCTTCATACATTCATACCTTCATACCCATCGTCCTTTTATTACTTCATACTATCTTATCTTTGACAGGGTGGCAGGTCTACGATGTTCTTTCATCGTTGTACTCTACAAACCATTCCATCTTCATACCTGTGTGTTTCATACTTTCATACTTTCATACATGCTTACCTTCTTAAGTTCTGTAACCTACGATGTGTAGACTACAAGTAGTTTATGCAGCTCTTGCTTAGCAATAATTAACTCATCATACTAATAAAAAGCTATTTCTGTAAATATAAGAACTTCTTTACCATTTACAGCATTGATGTTATTCACCAACAACAAAATGCTTTTCATGCATTAAGCAATGTTTAACTTGAAGAATTTTTAATTGTTTTCGTCATGTACTTAATGCGTGTGCTGTTACAAATGCGGTGTGTTATTTAAAGTAATTGGAGTCGGTTCTTGAGAAGTGTTTCGCTGCAAGAACTGACTCTGTTACAGAATCGTACCCGTGATTATGTCAATTATTTGTTAAACAGCTTTAAATTTCAGCTTCCAACGCATGCATGAGTTTGAGACTTAACTTTCTAAATCTATAGCTTTGTAGGCCTTTCAGTTAAAGACTAATCACTTGATATTGTTACACATCGGATACTCAAACTTCTCTTCAGATTTCACTGTTGTCTTCTAGGACACTTCAAATTCTAGATACTGTCTTTCACTTTATATTTCTCAAACGCTAACATATTGTGTCTATCTATGGTGTATATTAAGTATTCTAACGCTATGTTACTATCTGCTGCGTAAATTGTTGTTAACAAACTTCGTAGACTAAATCTGGTGATGTAAGGTTGGTGCACAGGGAGTTTTCACTACAACCAAACCTTGTTTTTTCAACGAAGAAAACTTGAATTTGGAAATAATACTCTCTTATATACATATTAAACAATATTACCTCAATGATACAGAATGGAAAATACTCAAGGTTTATTAATGTATTGCAATAATGGGGTTTAAATACAAATACACACAAATACAAGTGTTGCTGGTTGCTTAGTTAACTTTTTAAAGTCATTCGTGTATAGTTTATTGTCTACTTTAAACATACGAAAATTGAAAGAGAAAAAAAGACTTACCGGTATTGATTGCACCCCTTGTATCGAGAACAATCCGCCTGATCTACACTAACTTCAGAGCGTATCGATGGGTCAAGTATAAAGCTTTACCTTGAAGTTGTATTTACACCAAAAATATAAAATAGGTAGTTTAAAATATCATTTCCCTTATTCTTGTCGAGTGCCTATCTCCTTGTGCACCAAACTTTCTTCGACGGTCCAAAGCGGTTGGAACTTGGAACGCACTACAATCCTTCCAGCCTCTTTGCACACGTGGCCGATAGAAAGAACTAACGCATGTTGCTTTATTGTTACAGACGACCTGTTCCATGAGAAGGAGAAATACAAGTCGATCACGGACGACTTGGACTCTACCTTCGCTGAACTCACAGGCTACTAAACAAAACAAAACAAAAAACACTGCTGCTTCTTCTTCTTTTTCACATGATCTATCCGACCTTTCACTCTCTCTCTCTTCAATGCTATCCTTGTACACTTGCGTATCTGTCCACTTATATCCACCACTTAACCACATGATTCTCTTATCATTTGATGTATACTTTATTGTTTAATACAATATACATCTGCTGCTTCGCGCTGGGACGGCTATAACAACAAGGTAGTAGCTTGACCGACGGGGACGTGTGAACAAGTAGATAACATCAGTAACAGTCCGACTACTGCGCGTGCAGGAGGCCGACTTGCTTAGCTTACATCGTACCGCTTCGCCGCTTTGCTTCGCTTTCAACACTCACACAGACGATTGCAATATCATCACTCCCACTTGCAATGTACGCCGATCTTATTTCTTGTTCACATGGCTTATATTAATTAGCTAATTTATTAATAGCCTTATTAATACAAACTCTACGAGTATTGCCTTGCTTTCGTAATGGTAATTATTAGTTAATGCGATAATGCCTAATTGCTAAAGATAACCTTTACAACTGAGCTTAAGGAACAGTTAATCAATCAGATTCCATTCAAATTTCCCGCGCTTGTCTCGTACATGCGCAGATGACATCTCTCACACTGCGCAAGTGTGGAAACACGATTATTTGTAAATAGATTTGTTTCCTAACTAAGGTCATGTATTAATCAACTATTGTATTTCAGATGAACTGGGTATCAATAAGGACAGATACAAGTCTCTTGCCGACGAAATGGACTCCACTTTCGCCGAGTTGGCGGGGTATTAAGTTCGTCTTTGTGCCGTGCGAACTCTGTCATCGACTTCGCGCGCTTGCGCACTACACTTTCAGAATCATTTCACATCTTTCATTTTGTTGCTGCGTCAGTGATTGTCGGAAGAATTTGTGTATGTAACTAGAAGACGAAGCATAGCTATGAGTGATTCTCAACTCAACATCTTGTTTATGTTATTTCTCAAAAGCTGTCTCATTTTCCTGTTTGGAGAAATAAAACAGTCTAATATTTTGAATTTTACTTTACGTCCAACTGTTTATAGGACCATCTTGAAACGCAGTGTAAAGTAATCTTCATGATACAAACATTTCTCCCATCATCTGACAAACAGATTATTTTTAAATACATTATTAATGATGAATATATAATTTATTTGAAATAATAGCTCTTAAAACATGATTGGTTATTGTATAAAGTTTATGTAATTAAACTGTCGGAGATTAAAGTTCTATTTATTTCTCTTTATTTCTTCTCCATTACTTGTTTGCCCGAGTGAGTGAGCCTGATGTTAGTTATACAACTCCTTGAGATATGAAGAACGATGAGATATTCAACACTTGACTTGTACACATTAAAAATTCTCTCCAGATGCCAACAGGACTAAATTACTTGTAAATATAAATTTTCTGAAGGTCTAGTTTCTTGTCTTTGAAAGTAGCCTTTCAAAACTAACTGCAAATTTACGGTATGCCTAAAGAACAAAAGTTTCTGAAAAAGTTACTTTTCAAGATACATTTTCAGCAAGGATTCGAAAAAATAAGATATAAAATAGTAAACTAATAATAAAGTAATAGTAATTTTTGAAAATATATTAATGTATACATTGGCGTACACACCCTGTTACTTTTTATTCATCGCTGTGAGGGTAGGGTAATGCTAGATAATTATAAACTGGAAATAGCCGCCTAACTCGTTACTTTTAAAACGTTACTTTTTAACTCGGGTCTCTGCTTAAGGATCGATTTAAATTAAGGTAAGCTTAGTTGTTACATATTCGTTGTCGAAATTAAAGGTCACATCTTTTGAATGCGCAATATAATTATTGTATAGTTGAGTGCTGAAAATGAGAAATTATGTATTTTTTAAAAAATGAATGAATGAAGTATGTAAAAAGATACTCTGGACAATTTATAGATAAACAAGTGCAGTTCTGAAAACTGTGGAATGCTTTTAGTTTTATTATATTAAAAAGTATAGTCGGGCGATTTTCCACTTGTTTTTATTTTAAAATTTTCTCTTGGGAAACCTGCCAAGGGTGCAATGCATGCCCCTCTTGTGGTGTCGATCTAGGTATATTATGTGACTGAGGAAATCCTCTGAAATACCTTCAGACAGGATTGCCAGTCTCGACGGGATTCGAACCCGGGACTCCCGAAGCAGAGTCTCACGCTTTACGCTTGAGCCAACACTGTCGGTATAATTTCACTTGACGTTCAAAACGATGTTTAGGTTGTTATTGCATGATGATTGCGAGGCTGCGTGCGTTTAAACCTTAACAACAACAACAACAACATCCTGAACAGTGGCCTTGACAGGAATTACCAGGCCTATCCATTCCACACGAGGTCAACAATTTAATAATATCGTAAAAGGTATTTTGTCCAAGACCTTATTACGCATACATTCAGTTATTATAAGGAATTTATGAACCAGTGTGAATAATTCTAGAAGAAGATTATAAAAAAGAGGAGCTTTAGCCAAAAGTTGGTAAAATCATCTATTTTCTACAATTGAGGACAAGGCAATTTTAATTAACCCTTTAATTTCAATCATAGATAATATATAATATCAACAAGAATTAAATGTACATGTATAAATGTATAGAATGTGTTCGAATTATAAACGTAGCATAGGTTTTTGGTTTCTTGTGAACTGAAAAAGTATAACTTTTATTAACAAAGTAGGTAAACTGATTGCGTGATTGGGGTATTTTGTATTTGTATAAACAAATTCAATACATATTATAGGAATCGTCATTTTAAGCGTTAAGCAATAAATGAAATAGAAGCAGAAAAAATTTCACACTGCTTAATACTAATGTATATTATAGAGGTAGTGAAAAATGGTGATAACGCAATTCGCGAATTTTTTTTAAATGTCCTGTTTATTGCCTAAAATGTAATATTGTCGACAAACTACATCATTTAGACATGGAAAAAACATATTTTGAAAACGGGAATTTCGCGAAATTTCGCGAATAGCGCAAAATAACAAACGAAATTGTATCAAACTGGTCAAAACGCGAATTAAATCGCAAAATTTAACCTTTTAGTGTGCAAAATGTGAAGTGATATTGGAGGTGCCGGTCCAGTTTTGGTGGAGGTGCCGGTCCAGACCAAATATTACGCGTGCGGTAGGCGGTACCGTGACGTCACGGGCTTCACGGAAATAGACCTCCAAAATAACGGCGCGTATCACGGATTCCGCGATTTTTTGATTTTTTAGTAACGTTTTTGACAAATTTTTTGAAATAAAAAAAATGTGAAATTTGGGTTTTTATATCACCATTTCTCATTACCTCTAATTATAACTAATAATGTACACAGTTTCCCACAACAAAACAAAATCTCCACTGGAACAATTATTATGTCGTGTAAATTTTAGGGATTTTTAACAAAAAACCTCCAAAACCTTTAACGTTTTTATTTTAAATATCAAGGACTTTCAATTTCAACCGTAAAGGAGTTTGTATGGGGTTGGGGGTGGCTTTTCACGTCCGCTATAAGGCTCGCCGCCATTGGCGTAGTCGAGACAGGAATACACCTCCTACGACCGTTTAATGAAGATGATTGATTCTTGGAAACGGGGCAACTACAATTTGGAAAACCATCAGTAATTGATGTAGCCGAGTTAAGGTTTATAGTCGAGTCGAGAACACACCAAAATAACAAATGTTCAATGACTAGGCCCACCAAGTGTACTTATTGTTTTGGTCAGAGGAAATTCATCCGAAAATATAAAATTAAAAATATCGATCTTTGGTTGGTTATCGCTCACTCGTCGATTGCGTCGGGGCCTGCAGGGTTGGCTTCGTCGCTTTGATTTACTGTCCCCCACTGAAAATCAGTTTTATAACTGAGTGGGCAGACTCTAAATACAATTTATTTATTTATATTTATTATTTATTTATTTATTTATTTATTTAAGTGTAGAATGTTTTTTCTAGGAGATTGTCATCGAACCCTTGTTGGGCATTTCACCCGCAAAGATAATACTGACCTCAAGAGGGTCACACAACACGAGTACTCTACGGCGAGCATACCAATTAAAAACAAGGTTTTCAGATAGTTTACTCACCAAGTCTCGTCTCGGATTTCCCGGCGTTGATCTTTTGTGCACCGTAAATTATCCCTGCCTTGGTCGTGTCCATCAGGGGCTGTAGAATGTACTTTACAACATCGTTCATCTCCTCCTCGGTTTGAAAATTTACAAGATTGCTGCCCAATCTTTAGCACTTAATGATTGCCTTATTCCTTTTCCCGTAAATTGAGGTTTTATCAATTTGTAAGAGCTGCCTTGAGCATTCAAAGTTTTTTTTTATAAACATTCTATTGTTTAATTATAAATGAAATATTATTACTTGAAAAATGCATTTAACCATTGCGTTGTGAACCAAAAAATATTTTAAGTGATACACAAAAGTATTAGTGCCCTCGTGGGAAATCATTGGTCTGGAGTTGACAATTTAGACAAACCATTTGTAGAAATAAACCATTATGTTGTATGGCTTTTGGTAAGAGCTCAAATTAATTGGTGCCATTAGCAATTTCCCTTTTGGTGTGCTATTGAAACATTCTCCATGTAAAATAAATTATTGTATAACACGCCAGAAGGCAGAAATAAAATTGAGCCTGTCAACCATCCTTTTTTATGCGTGTCCACTTTCTGGTCATTCACTAGAAATTAAATTAGTCTTTCCCACCTTTTCATTCGTGTGAATCTATACATATTTTTTAAATGCAACACAAAAACTACAGAGGAAACATCTGTATAATTTAAAAACACTGGAACGTATTTTCTCACACGTTTAAAATAAAAGTCATCTTACTTCAAACAATGCTTTATTTTATAAGTTACTTCAGTACAATACATTGTGCTAAAAGAATAATTCAAGTACTTCTGAGAATCTAACCTTAATTTTTTGAACCGTTTACCCTCTTTTGTAAGACACACAACAAAACTTTTATTATATTATGCATTAAAATCCCTTGAAAGAGTAGGAATTTATGGATTTCCGAATTCGTTTTATTTTAAAGAATTTTCCACTCTTTCTCATTGTATAGTGATACGGGGAGAAGCAGTGATATTATTTAAAAGTCCAATGAAGTTTTTCACTACTCATTGTGAGAAAATAGATTTTTCTAAGTAGCAATAATTCAGATAGTTTCACTTTTCTTCGACTGGCCTGACATTATTTCAAAATAAAAAAATAAAACATTACAAAAAACAACCACAGCTATATGGATGAATAAATCAAGAATTAGTAATATTTACCTGTTCTATTAAAGTTACTTTTGAATTAAGCAGTGACATATCGACCAAAATTATGTCTGAACTTATTCGTCTGTATGTGGATGCTCACAAAGTGGTGCAGAACTATAATGTAGCGTGCTGTTTGCAACTAAGCGTGCTAACTGGAAGCAAATTTGTAATAACTAGAAATCAAGCTAAAATAAAATAATCTATTTGTGCAGTAACACAATGTGGTATTCTTTTGCAGAAGTTAACCTCAGTCATCCCGAATATACAGGGAACACAATGGTTATAGTGTTCGGCATCTGTGTAGAGGGTGGCTGGTATAATAATATGGTGTTTACTCCTTGCCAAGTGGGCGTTCGCACAGTAGATGGCCGCCATCGCCTTCACATAATATATCCGCAGCCTCCATGCTAGTAGGCATTATTTTCACACAATTTTCACCAACTAGATTGGTAGGTTCAGGAAATCCCCAATTCACTACAGAGTTAGGGAATGGTTGCCCTAGGAACAAAACGTGAGCAAGTTAGTATATTATAGTTAGCCTCTTCCTTTCTTGTGTTTATTGTTATAATGTTGATCAACATGTTTGTTTGAATCTGTATGAGTTGCTATGTTAATGATATGACTAGTGTTGAAGTCTTTAGTCATCTATCTGTATAAAACCTATGATAACATCTAAAACTTGACCACCACTATAAAGCGTGTGGTCGCATAAGTGTATCTAAGATGGATACAAATACTACTTACTTACAATTCTCTTGTATGCCGCTACCCTGAACTGGACATAAACAATACTGATATACGTAGTCTAAAAGTTTTCTTAAACGATGCATTCGCTTAGACTTTATGAATTAGAATAAAATTGCATTAAATCTACATAATTTTGTTACCTTCATTTACATAATTACTATTCTGTAACTTTTAAATCTATATAGTTTGTAATTTCTTCAATTTGCATAATAATATACATATTATTCTACTCTTAGTCCGGAAATTATTTTCTAAATGTCATCAATTTTGTTATGACCTGTATTGTAACTTTGTTCCATCTGCACTATATAATATAATTTAGTCTAGCTTAAGTTAACAAGTAGAACAATATGTCTTATATAGTAGTTTTCATATAACGAATATATTATATTGCATTTGTAAGACAACGGCCCCGTTGTCGATAAAGATAAAATTATTATTATTTATTATTGAACTGAACGTTGATAGGAGATTGTTGTCGAACCTTGTTGTGCATTTCACCCGCAAAGATAATACCTACACTTGGAAGTCACGCGTTCTGCTTGAAACTCT
This sequence comes from Sweltsa coloradensis, assembly GCA_024449915.1. Lineage (NCBI taxonomy): Eukaryota > Metazoa > Arthropoda > Insecta > Plecoptera > Chloroperlidae > Sweltsa > Sweltsa coloradensis. The sequence continues at coordinate 633,879 of JAMZAV010000122.1, read as the reverse complement.
GATTCGGGAGGCCACAGGTTTGATACCCGCCATACAATCACTACTTTGTATTTTTATAAGATTTTTTAAATATGCAAATGCAGGAGTTGAGTCTACATTTTGGACTTTCCACTTCACACCAGTGAACGCACTACTCTAATGCCCAACTTAGTCATCAAATTATTGATTTTATTAGGTAAAAGTGATAAGTACTCTACGGCGGCCACACAACTTAAAATATGTTTTTTAGAAAGGTTGCTCACCAAATATCGTTACGAAATTCCCGGTGCTGTCTTTTTTAGCACCGTAAAATATCCCTGACGTGAGCGTCTCCATCACCGGCTGAAGAATGTACCTTACAACATCGTTCATCTCCTCTTCGGTATCAAAAATTACAAGATTGCTGCCCCATTTTTGGCACTCGGCGATTCCAAGGGTCCAACTTCCCGTAAATTGAGGTTTAATCAGTTTGTAAGAGCCGATGTGAGGAATTATGGAAAAACCATGTTTACCTGTAACAACTAAACACGGACATATTTGTTTTGTTTTATTTCTTATAATGGCCACCAACAACAAAGCAAGCTCCAAAAGTGCGGTGTAAGCATTAAAAATAATTAACTGATTAATTTTAATGTTTTAATATTTTAATGGTAAGAATTTTGGCATAGGGTTTTCCAAAACTTACCCTCTAACCATTTATTAAGTATTTTAATTTTAAGAAGTAATTCTCGTATACATTGATTGTAAAGAACTTAGGTAGTTTAATATAAAATTAATAAATTAATTTAATGATTATTTTCAATCATTCAGAATTTTACAATGAAAAGGTATTGATATTATTAATCTTTTAGTTACTCAAAAGGACCAAACATTGGGGATAATATTTCTTGGGTTTATTGATTGATATTAATTTATAGTTTGGCAAATAAGTGCAATGGATTTAGGATCCATTTATATAAAGGTATTTTATATTAATGAATTAATTAATGAATTACGCGCAAACGTTCACGCATATTGAAGTATTTTCAAAAGTCTACTCAGGCCTATATAACACTTGTAGAGCTTAATATCTTTGCTTTTGAGTGTTGATAGGAAATAAGAGAGAATAGAACTTGACACTGTTGGCAAATTCCTCAAGCACCCGACATACATGAAACTTCACATAAATGTCAAGAAAGCATACAATTTTTGCTAAAGTTAAAAATAGTAAAAATCAATTTGTTTTTTAAATAACGTAAAATACATTTTTGAAAAGTCGTTTGTTTTCACGACCGTGACAAAATAAATATGTACAGTTTCGTACAACTGTGGTGTCGGTCACCGAGCGATCGAGAATTTGCCTCGGCGTGTATTATCATCTTAATAATAAAATAATTTCAATTAATTCTCATACTTGTCTTCGGCTTTGTTGTTGTTGTTGTTGGTGGTGGTGTTGTTGTTGTTGTTGTTGTTGTCGTCGTCGTCGTTGTTGTTCGTGGTGTTGTTGCTGTTGTTGTTGTTGTTGTAAGTGTTGGTGGTATAGTCTTCTTCCACTGCCCCGATGACTGACAAGCGAGCTCAGCGTCTTTTATAACGATGACCTTGCCACCAGCTGCCACGGTTTTCTTCCAGTAGATGCGAGCCTTGGTGCCGACTGCAGGGGAGTTACAGGTGGTACTCGGACCCCCCTCCGGGGTCTCGCAGACGACGCGCAGAGACTGGCCTGTGAGGCTTGAACACGACTCTGCGTCAGCGTCGCCATCTTGTGCCACTGCACTCTGGTGGGAGAAAGCGCATTACACACTTCTATACATAAGGAAGTTGTAAGGTTCTTTTAAATTCCAAATTAAAGAATGCGAACCTATTCTCACTTGTTCTAGGCAATAAGCACATTCTGATTAAACTCGAAGTTACCATTTAAAGCTATTCCAGAGCACTTTTACCGATATTTTGAAAGTCAAAGGAAAATGGCTGAAAGTTGGTTGGATGAAAGATGAATTCGAATAAAAAAGAAGGAAAAAATTACTTTTTTGGACTGGACAAAAGCTCTAATTTGGCCATTATATGCAAATTTTGGGTCAATACGAAAATAAATGTTCTAGATGCAATATTTAATTTTGAGCTATGATTTTTTTGTTTTGTTTCAACACACCTTTGTCTCTGGACTGAGTATAAGGTAAAATAATTTTCTGTAGTAATGTTAGAGGTGCGATTTTTTTTTGTCACATGGAACAAAAAATGGTTTTTAACCGGAACACAAAAAATCGTTCATAAAAAGTTATTTCATAAAATTATTTTTCCTTGTACTCAGTCCAGAGACAAAGGTGTGTTAAAGCAATAAAACAATCAAAGTAAACAATTATGTATTGCATCAAGAATATTTATTTTCGTATTTACCCAAAATTTGCATATAATGGCCAAAATGGAGCTTTTGTCCCGTCAAAAAAAAAAGTTATTTTTCCGCCTTTCTTATTCAAGTTCATCTTTCATCCAACCAACTTTTAGCCATTTTCCGTTGACTTTCAAAATATCGGTAAGAGTGCTCTGGAATAGCCTTAAGCCCGTTAAACATTTGTGACAATCTAACATCAACGTCATACGACATTTTCATCGTATGATTTCTTATTTTTGAAAATAGTCTATAGAAAAAAATCTATTAGTAGTTGTAGTCAAATTAAAGTTTCATTTTGATCGTTACCAAATATTTATGATTTTGCATCATATTATTCATTAGTATACAATAAATATACAATACAAACATTGATAATTTTGCCTTAGTATATACATTAGCTCAGTTAGAGGAGTTCACTTATGTTAATTGAGTATGGAATGAAAACTTTATACATTTATCACCCGCACTAAGATACATGAGATAGTTACCTGAATGAGATAGATGAGCACGCAGCCAACTCCTGACCAAAACACGTTGCAACGCATCGCTAAGACTTTGTACGTGACTGCTGGGCTGTCGAGCGAGTTACTTATGAACCAATGTGACCGTGTGGATGAACGCTTGGACGTTAAATTTATTTTATTAACATTCTATTGTTAAATTTATTGATATTTTTTAAACAAAAATGAACCATTACGTGGGGAAACCAAACAATTTAGTGTATACTAAAGTATGAGTACCCTCGTGTGAAACCGTTATTAGCCTTGGCTTGAGCAGTTTGTAATAAATTGAAATCATTCTGTATGGGCCGCTTTGGGTAAAAGCTCAAATTACTTCATGCGTTTAACAATTTCTTTTATCGTGTGCTATAGAAAACTCCACCAGGTCCGATAAATTATTGTGTAACACGCTAGAGACAGACATAAATTGACGCTTTCAACCATCATAAACATTTTTTACTTGCTTCCGGTCACTCCCCTGAAATTAAATCTGTATTTGCTGCCTTTTCAACGATGGTCTTAAAAAACTACTGTGCATTTTCACAGCTCCTTGTTAAACTACACTACACTAGCTCAGTACTTTGTCAAACTATACTACATGAATACACTTTTTGAATAATATTAGTAATGTGTTATTTTTTAAATTTTTTGGGGGATTAAGGACGCGTCAACCGTTAGGTCATAATGCACCACTCTAGCCTAAGGAGGGTGGGGAGGAGGAGCCCATGCTGGTCAGAACCATGCCACGGGTAAGGGGAGGAAGGGGGGTTTCTCACGTCGCGGTCGTCATCGTCTTTGTCATCGTTCGTTGTGTCATTGTCATCGTCGCCGGGGGGTCGTCAAGGGAAGGGGGCAAGGTCCCCGACTACGATTGCCAGAGCTCGCCTCTAGGTTCTGGGAGTAATATACTCCCGGCTTACTAGCTGATGTTTGCGAGGTGGACTTTTTCTCTTGAATCGCCTTTTACGATTAGCAGAGCCATGCTCTGGGCCAATCCTACCCCGGGCCCAGACGGGGATATATATTAGTAAACACATTGATATTAACACAGTTAATTGGATGAGCGCAGCGAAGACTTCAATTTCACTTGCTCGAGAAAAATAGCTCGGGTGTTTTTTTGTCTGTTCGTATTCTACCAGGCAAAGAGCATTGCGATCTTGATGAAAATTTCATGGGACCTTCGAAATCTCTGAACTTGGACCTGCTTTTTTGTACAATCTAGGAAATATTTCTCAATATTTCTCTCTCTATTTGAAATCAAAACGTCTTTTTTAACGTCCCTCAACGTCTTTTTCCACCCACGGAAAAATAGCCCGTGGGATCAAACAATGTTTGAGTTTAGCCTTTCCAATGACGTCAGAGGGCCGCGTCCAAGGCTACGGCCTCAAAATGGCGCGTCAGTTCGTCAGAGACAAAAAATTGTTTTGGATTTCTTTAAAAAATGGTTGGTGATTTTTGGAAATTCAAAATATTGTTTTTTACGGTGGGATAATTTAAACAGCATAGCAAATTTATCTCACTACGTCGGTGGAGAAATTCGAAACTTGCATTTCATTCATACCTCAAAACGTGAACGTTATCAAAAGTGAACGTTTTGATCAAAACGTCAATTTGAAAACTTCGTTCCCAGGACAGGTTCAGCCAGGGGAGGGAAGGAGTGCTCTGTGCGCTGTGAATTTGATTTTAAAGATTAAACGTTTAAACACCGATATAAAACAATATTAAAACTAATACTAGGAAAACGCTTAAGTCCCGCCGCGTTGTTGGATGAGCTTTTTTAAAGTTTTTAGTTTGCGTGGGATATCTTTACTTTTGCAAGTGCTTTGTTTTTCTGCCGACGCATTGTAGGTGATTGTTGTCAAGTTTCTATTGTTTCTTGTTAATTTGTTATTATTTAACGTAAAAAATCTTACATTAAAAGCTATATTTCTATAGATTCTGGCTAACTTTTTCAACATTTTCTTTCAAAAGGTACTACATCACCATAACCTTAATGTCCATGTATAATATGAACGTTGTAGCCCCACCCGTTTGGTCAGAATTGGCCCAAATGGCACGAAAATATCGCACAAAAAGTCAAAAAACGTATATTAAAAGCTTTATTTCTCTCGATTCTGGCTAACTTTTTCATTTTTTTATTTCAGAAAGCAATACATCACCATTACCTTAATGTTCATGTGAAATATGAACGTTGTAGCCCCACCCGTTTGGTCAGAATTGGCCCAAATGGCACGAAAATATCGCACTAAAACTCGAAAAATCTTACATTAAAAGCTATATTTCTATGGATTCTGGCTAACTTTTTCAACATTTTCTTTCAAAAGGTACTACATCACCATTACCTTAATGTTCATGTATAATATGAACGTTGTAGCCCCACCCGTTTGGTCAGAATTGGCCCAAATGGCACGAAAATATCGCACAAAAAGTCAAAAAACGTATATTAAAAGCTTTATTTCTCTCGATTCTGGCTAACTTTTTCAACTTTTTCTTCAACAACATACATTCATGTCTGATATACTTCCCACCCGTTGGTCAAATGCAAGACGAATATCGATAAAACTCGAACAAATTAAATCGTATTCATGAAATATTTTTCGTGTACAAAACTCAGTACTGTCAAACAATGTGTAATTTTCTAAGTCGCATATCTCCGTAGAAGCACACAGAGGGAAAAAAAACAAAAAACATTTTTAAACATAAACAAAATTCAGAGCTCTTGTTTTGGGAGATTCCCGCATGTGAACTTTTCTCTTGAACGCTTTTCTTAGCAACCATGCTGGCCATCCACCGGCCCACGGAATATTAGTAACACATGATAACACGTTAATGATGCGCGGAGACTCATTTCACTCTCGAGAAATATCGTGTTTTTTTGTCTGTTCTATTCTACCAGGCAGGCTTGCGATCTTGATGAAAATTCATGGACTCGAATCTCTGAACTGGACCTTTTGTAACTAGAATATTTCTCATTTTCTCTCTCTATTTGAAATCATCGCTTTTACGTCCCTCACCTTTCCACCACGAATACCTGATCAACATGTTGAGTTAGCCTTCCATGACTCAAGGCCGCGTCCAGTCGGCCTCAATGCGCGTCAGTTCGTCAGAGACAAATTGTTTTGGATTTCTTTAAAAATGTTGTGATTTGGAATTCAATATTGTTTACGGATAATTAAAAGCATACAAATTCTCACTACTCGGGGATTGAAACTGCATTTATTCATACCTCAAACGTGACGTTATCAAAGTGAACGTTGTCAACGTCAATTGAAACTCGTTCAGGACGTTCAGCGGGAGTGCTCGTGCGCTTGAATTTGTTTTAAAGATTAACGTTTAAACACCGATAAAACAATATAAAACTAATCATTCATTTTAATACCCCAAAATATTTTTGAAGTACAATTTTACGCATAAGAATATGTACTTGAATTGTGATGTTTTATTTTCAGTTATTTATGCATTAACGAGAAAATAGTTTTAAAATTTGTTAAATGTTTAATTTTCTAAGAAAATAACAAAAAGGATTGTGAACCACTCAACGGAGTTTGACATGACAATCAAATTATAACGAGAATGCGACGATTCTAGCCGAAAAACGTGCGTTCATTTTTTCAAACTTCGTCTTAATTTTTCCATCATTCAAGACAATCTTTTGGGTGCTTACTCAGAAAGCTGTTTCATAATATCTTCATCACAGGTGATTTGATTGTCAAATTTTGGCCCCGTTTAGTTACAAGAAAAGTATAAACATCTACAGAAATTTAGACTATGAGGAGTCGCAACGACATATTATCTCTTGTGTTTAATGGAAGAAGGGCTATGTAAGAGAAATAAGAATTTACGTACTTATCTGTTCGAGGAGAAAAAACGAATTTATTTGATTTGATTTTCCTGCTTCTGCCCACGGGAGGCCGAGTAAGAGTCACGGGCGTTTAAAAGTTACATCGTTCCACCCCTGTTGCTCACTAGGCTAGAAATCGAGGGGCCCGAGGGGTAAATACGCGTCTTAGACAAATTATAAAGATGAACAGTTGTGTAATGTGTAATGTGTTGTGTATTGGGGGTGTAAGCTTGTAAAGTGGGGTGGTCAAATCCCCCACGACCCATACCCCATACTGACACAGAAGTAGCCTACTAATGTTGCTTAGTTTATTTATTTATTTATTTATTTATTTATTTATTTATTTATTTATTTATTTATTTATTTAACTTCTACCATATTCAGTTAAAAAACTGATTTACAAAGGAGGAAAACATTTAGAAAGCTTAGTTGCTGGGCCTACAAGGATTCGAACCCACGGTCCCATGCTGGCAAAGAATTACTAATGTTGCTTAGTTCATAGTGATTAATACCTTTAATCTCTATGCTTAGTTACTGAGCCTACCAGGATTCGAACCCACGACCCCATTCTGGCAAAGTAGTTCTAGCGTAGTGCCCAGTTGCTGAAGCTCGAACCTAAATAAATACATGCTTGTATTACCATGCAGGTGAAGGAAGTTAAAAGTCCATGGTATTACAGTCTGAAAGGGAATTCTGCTGTACCGGTATTTGAACCAGAGGCCTTCTGCAGAGATTAACTTGCTTGTTCAACGAATCACACATCTGGGTTCGAACTCCACGGCTGCATTATAAGGCATGGGATAATACAATTTGTATCATGTCAATCAGATAATAGTGAATAGATCATTTAAACATAAATGTTACCTATTTATATTTTAATAATTTAACAATATTTTGTATAGCTCCATTTTCTTCTCTGTTTCACTGCTATTGACCATATTGAAGAGAAGCATTGAACGAAAAGAAGTTGGAATTGCCTCGAAATAGTGGTAAATATTGTAAATAACTCAAGAAAAAATGCTTAAATCAATCACACATTTCTTCCAGAAAGTGACAAATAAACAATAATTATTAGATAACATGTTGATTTTATTTTGTGAAGTTAAATCAGCCGTTCACAACAATGATAATGAGTATTAGTTATGTTACACAGTGCATTTTTTTAGAGAAATTTTAACGATTTGAAATGAGATGATGTTAGATGAGTACAATATAAAGGTGTTAAATGTAATTGTTTTTACTCGAGCTTGCCACGAAATATCACCCAGATAGTTTTCCGTACTTGGCCTGTTGTTCGCTCGTCTACTCCGCGAGCTCCTCGGCGTCGACCGGTGGGGACATGTCAGACTGGTGGCTGGCCTCCGCAGCTTCCATCATCGCCTCCATGTCGCTGGGGAACATGTCTGAATGGTGGCTGGCCGACTCCAAGTCGTCGCGGGGGACACGACGACGACGCGGTGCCCTCCCCTTCGCAGCCTGCTCGTTGGCAGGGTGGTTGCCGTTGGGTGGCTGTGGTTCTTGGATCGACTTGGTCGAGCGTCGCTTGCGGTCGCCGGTGTTCTCTGCGCTGGGGCTCCGGTTGCGCTTCGCGTCCTTCTTATTTGCCTTCCTGCGTACTTGGGGCTCCGCTTGCCTGCGATTTCGACCTTGTGCCTTGCCCTTCGCGTCCTTGTGTCCTTGAGCCTTGCGCTTATCGTCCTTGCGTCCTTGAGCCTTGCCCTTCGTGGCCTTGCGAGTTAGCGCCTTGACCCCCTTGCGCTTGCGATTATACGCCTTGCCCCCTGCATCTACCGCCTCACCAGGAGAGACGCTCCTACGACGGCCAGACCTCCTGCGTGAACGGCGGCGTCGGTGAACACAGCGACGGGCTTTACGCGCCTGGTTGATAGTGCGTCGACGACGGCGCCTACGAGATGTTCGTCGATGGGAACGGCTGCGACGGTGAACACAGCGACGGGCTTTACGCGCCTGGTTGATGGTGCGTCGACGACTGCGTCTTCTATATTTGCGGCGTCCACATGCGTCCATCAGTTCGTCCTTGGCGTTGGTGGCTTCCAAACGCTGGAGCTTCCGTAGCAGGGTTCCGCTGCAAATCTGTGAACAAAAAAGCGTAAAAGCCTTTTTGTTTATTTGGATTAAGGACGCGTCAACCGTTAGGTCATAATGCACCACTCTAGCCTTGGGGAGGGGGGGGGGGGGGGGGGGAGGAGGAGGAGGGGCCATGCTGGTCAGAACCAGCCACGGGTAAGGGGAGAAAGGGGGTTTCTCACGTCGCGGTCGTCATGTCTTTGTCAAGTTCGTTGTGTTATTGTCTTCGTCGTCGAGGGGTCGTCAAGGTTTTGTTTATTTGGATTAGAGACGCGTCAACCGTTAGGTCATAATGCACCACTCTAACCTAGGGGAGGGGGGGGGGGAGGAGGGGCCCATGCTGGTCAGAACCAGCCACAGGTAAGGGGAGGACAGGGGGTTCTCCACGTCGCGGTCGTCATCGTCTTTGTCATCGTTCGTTGTGTCATTGTCATTGTCATCGTCGTCGGGGAGGTCGTCAAGGGAAGGGGGAGGTGTCCCCGACGACGATTGCCAGATTTTTTATTTGGATTAAGGACGCGTCAACCGTTAGGTCATAATGCACCACTCTAACCTAGGGGGGGTGGAGGGGAGGGAGGAGGGGCCAATGCTGGTCAGAACCAGCCACGGGTAAGGGGAGGAAGGGGGGTTTCTCACATCGCGGTCGTCATCGTCTTTGTCATCGTTCGATGTGTCATTGTCATCGTCGGCGAGGGAACGTCAAGGGAAGGGGGCAAGGTCCCCGACGACGATTGCCAGAGCTCGCCTCTAGGTTCGGGGAGTAATATACTCCCCGCTTACTAGCTGATGTTTGCGAGGTGGACTTTTTCTCTTGAATCGCCTTTTACGATTAGCAGAGCCAAGCTCTGGGCCAATTCTACCCCGGGCCCAGACGGGGACTGCGTTTGGTGCATCTGGTAAGAGACAGCATGAAGTAGTTCACAGACATTACAACATTACTTATTAATCTTGTGGGAAGTGGTGATGGAGAATACATGGGCAGCGGTCGCGGCCTGGAAAGGAAGGAAGGCGAAATCGCCTCGTGCAACATGCACGGCCAGCAATAGAACTATAGGCCTTGTGCTTTAAAATATAAATGCAAAGTTATGAGCTTTCATCCCCAGAGGCAGCTGCTAGCGGACTACAGCCGGCCGGCTCGGTTCGGTCCAAACTCACCCTCCCCGACGAATAGAAATGTACGACTCGCAGAGTAGGACTACGTGCTCCATTCGTCGAGGAACGCACGCCTGAACTAAGCCGAGCCGGCCGGCTGTAGTCCGCTTGCAGCTTGGGTCTAACTAAAGAATATTGCATCGGAAATGAGAAACTAAAAGTAGCCAAGAACAAATTTCGGCGTTGACTCGTCGGGGAGGTCGTCAAGGGAAGGGGGTGAGGTTCCTCACGACGACAGCCAGAGCTCGCTTCTAGTTTCGGGTCGGGGAGTAAGATACCTACTTCCCTAGCTGATGTTAGAGAGATGGACTTTGTCTCTTTCCTCGCCTACCGATTAGCAGAGCCATGCTCTGGGCTAATTCTACCCCGGGCACTTACTAAGGGAACAAGCTAGGATTGATAACATCGATTCATATCTCTCTACATTCTACAATAATATTGACGGTGTCAGCGGTCAGCTGTCAGATGTAAGCTGTCAGATGTAAGCTGTCAGCTGTCAGTGTCAGCGGTGCTATAAAACACTCTCGCATCACCAGGCGGTTGTTTGTCTCGATTTTGCTAAGGGCGCGTCAACCGTTAGGTCGTTATGCGCCACTGGCGTTTCAGGCACAGGCCTAACCCTCACAGGAACCTTCGAACTATGATGCCATGGGAAACTGCGGCGCTTCAACCGGGTAGGCCATGTTGCGCCGTCTGTGATATAGTGAACTAATTAATTAATTTATTGTATTTTACCTGCCCAGAGGGCAGGAAGGCTAATGCAGGGCAAGTGTGCCCTCTGTAGCCTAACACAGTGATAACAGAGTTACAAATTAAACATTACATGAAAAACAACAAGAGAACATGACATTTATAAAGTTAGACAAATTGAAAGGCAAAAGGCGGATAGGGGTACTTGAATCGCGGTAGAGGTCTGAAGACTCGAGGACGCGAAACGAGGTCGTGAAGCTCATTCCTGCCGCCTGCTTGAAGACGTTGCACGTAAGCCCCTGCGAGGGTGTCGAGTCGAGCGCTGATACCACCGACGCCGGTTTGGGCATACACGTCTTCATTCCGCGTCATCGGAGGAAGCCGCGCGATGCGGCGAAGGATTCTTCGCTCCAGCGAGAAGTATTGCTGGAGACATCCTCCAAAGACGGGTGTCAGCGCCGGGGCCGCGTATTCAAAGAGGGGACGGATGAAAGTTTTATAAGTGTGTCGTAGAGTGCGGAAACTGCATCCAGAAAGTCGCCCACGAAGCATCACGAGTAAATTTAGTCTCGACCGCGCACGGTTGATGACGTCACGGCAATGAGCACCCCAGTTCAGAATGTCTGTAAAGGTTACTCCAAGGTACTTGGCAGACCGACTAGGGTACACCGTAGCGCCCCAAAGTGAGATGGATTGACGGAGTGGTCGTTGAGACATTTTCTGCGTTTTGTGCCGGTGGTGAAATAGGATAAGCTGTGTCTTTAAGGCGTTGGGCAATACACGCCAACGACGCATCCAAGCTTCCAGAGCTTTAATTTGGCGCTGTAGACGGCGGAAGACTTCTCTCGCTGTGCGCCCTTTGCACCAGTAGGCCGTGTCGTCTGCATAGAGGGCTAAGGCAAGGTAACGGGACAAGGGAGGAGGAATATCGTGGCAGTAGATCAGGTAGAGAAGAGGAGAGAGGCAGGAACCTTGAGGCACGCCAGAAAGAGGGGTAAAGGGAATTTATAATGCTAGACCATTTATATTATGCTTTGAAATTATAAAATTAAATACAATTTTATTGGTCTACATAACAATTAGAACACAAAGGTAGGCCTAGAGTTAAATTTACTATTTATAGAGAAATAATATTTTTATGAGCATTGCTAAATTTTGTTTCAGCCCGGCAACAGTAACGGCATGTCGGCTAACCTATAAATAAATAAATAAAAATAAATTGTATTTAGACCAACTCAGTTATATTCCTGATTCTCAGTGGGGGACAGTAAATCAAAGCGACTAAACCAACCCTGTAGGCCCCGACGCAATCGACGAGTGAGCAATAATCAACCAAAGAACGATATTTTTAATATTAAATATAGCAATCAGTGGTATGGACAGTGCGAACACCCGCGGATCAACGCCAGAATCAACAAGGTCGATTCAGAACAACTTTGAATTTAAATTATGTGCCTCGTTGCTAGGACGGCTCCAAGTCACCGTTTACAAATTCCTAAGACAAGAACTGATGGACTTAAGTCCAAATCAGAAGTTAAAAAACTTCCGACTTTAACGGGAATCGAACCCTGGACCTTCTGCAATGGAAGCAGATACGCTAACCACAAGACCACGAGCCACACTTTTTTAGCATCTTAGCATATGAATTCACACACACAAATAACTTGTGCACAAAAAAACTGTCACGGTAACGGAAAGCTGTTGTCGGGCAATTGTAGCCTCTTTAATTCTACTTGGGCTCAGATGGGTATAGGGGTTATTTCTCTATGGGTATAGGCGGGCAGGTATAGGCCTACCCCGCCCTACTAGGATGGCTACATTCGTTGGTCAAACCGTACAAATATTTTAAATTATCATTTTCTTAAGACTCACCGAGTACCGCCCTCCAGAGCGACTTAACACATCGTGGGCAACGGCATAGTCCAAAGCCTTGACCAGGGTCACAGCTGAAACTTTAGTGGAAGCTTTCGTATCGGGGTATTCTTCATGTAGTTCTGGATTTTTAGTAAACTGCTGCCTTTTGACTCCTTCATCGAGTGGATAGCGTTAACAGCGCAGCTGAGGACTTGGTTTCGAGTAGCAGCCATCTCGACAATGATAAATATTCACTCCTTAAATTTTTAAAAAATGTGTAACGTGTTTAAATAAATCTGACTTTATAATAGAAACTACAAATTTTGGCCTCAAAAGCCTAAATACGGCTGACATAAAAAGAGTAAAAAGTCATTTCGACACCATTTGTTTATTTTTTAAATCCCGTCGACCAAAACAAGCGGACTGATTAGTAAACACTTTGATTGTTTTTTATGTCACATGACCTTTAAAATAAATAATTTGTGTTAGTTTAGTATGTTCAATTTAGGATTTCTCCGTTAATCATTCATAATATCCGTACAAATTTTTAACGGCAGTTGTCCAGTACATTGGCATGTAATTGACGCATTCAATATTTATTAACTTCCAACTGATTTTACGTGGGAGGTCAAATAGCTAGGAAGTTCAACCCAATAACGCTACAGCTTGTGTATATTGTATTAGTTTTAGTGTTCAAAGGTAAGATAAATCTTTAAATAAGTTATGATTAATCGGAGGGGGGAAACCACGCTATTTTTGTAGTAAAAACTTTTCTCGATATAAAATTAAGTTTTATTAAAATGAATTTTTAGCACTCGGGACACTAACACAGAATTGGATGGGTGACACCACTGCCTCCTAGATGCTACTCGTGGCAATGAGGAGACAAGGTACTTCAAATCTCAAGCTGCAGGGAGAGAATCCTAGCATATCAATATTTTGTATAATGTACAAAGTCAACTGGCGAATAAATTTTATTATCTTTTTAGCTAGAATGCATTCAGCTTGGGTTTTGCCACCCCCCCCCACTCCCCGTCATAAAGCCATTGAATTCTCGTGATTAAATCCACATCTCACGTCTACGTCTATAGCTACCACTATCACTATAATATGTATACAGTTAGTTCCTTATTTATGATTTTTATTTTACTTTTCAAACCAATGTAGGTTAGGCCTACGTGCTTAATATTGAAATTTTGTTTATTGATTGATTGATTGATTGATTGATTGATTGATTGATTGATTGGATATTGCTTAACGTCTCATATTAATGCACTTTGGCTATTCGAGACGATGAGTGGTGATAGATGAAGATGAAGTATGAATAGAAGGGAGGAGGGGAAACCTGGTACCGGCACGTAGCCTACTCCTTTCGAAAAGTACCAAGAGGACCAACGGCTTAAGGTCCCATCCGAAAGAACGGAGTAACCTTGGCAGTCATATAGGTTCCTCCTTTAAACCGGACTGCCGAGCAGACGTCGAGGAGAACGAAGCCGTTACACTAGCTCTCGAACCCTCCGTCTGCTCTAACCAGTGGTATACGTGAGTTTCAGGGAAGAGCGGTCACCCACTCTACCCCTGACCACGACCGAGTTTGCTTAACTTCGGTGTTCTAGTGGGAACCGGTTAAACTACCTCGGCTAAACCGCTGGATCTGGCTGTTTATGCATGTATATTTGTCAAGGTTACCAAAAGGTAATCCTAGCCACCCCAAGGTCTATTTGATCTCTGCTCTGGCGGAGATCAAGAAGACCTTGAGCCACCCGTGACAAATATCTAGAAGGTTGTGCTTCAAGAAACATTTGAAGCACCAGTGTCAATCCATGTGTCAATCATCAATACGAATAAGTCTTGACTTTCTTTACTTTCCACTGTGGGAGAGGTGAGTTCGAATGAGCAGTCATTATCTTTTACTTCTGTCTTCTATGATAAGCTTTTCTTCGGAAAAGTGCAAAACACAACAACCTAAAAGCAGCTGTCAAGTGGGCCAGTGACGTCATTACGAAGTGACTCCTGATTGGCCGGTTTCATCCAACCTTTGACGAAGTTGAATCAAACTTTTTGATCATGGCCTTGGACAAATTCATTTGGCCGTCTAAACGGTACCATTGAAGGAAAATTCATTGAATCAAACCCTAGAATGCAATGGCTTCAGTCGGGATTGCTGGAGTTAAGTCCGTGACTTACTACGACATGAACCTCCTAGCCAGAACCACCCTTAGAGGCCTAAGAGGTAGAACCTAGGGTGGCAGTTTCTTGACAGGGTTCTGAAACAATTTCATGCTACGAGCATGATTGCTGTATTCCGATAGGGGTAGTCAACTTGCGATGAGCTAACTCATGTCACTCCTACCTTCCTGAATAACAATAACAATAACTTTATTCACCTTGACTCATACATTGCACAAGTATAACTCTTTTTAGAGAAAGTGAATTGCCTAGCCTATGGAGAGTAATACATAATTGTTAACAATTTTATAAAAAATATACATTAAAATATACATTTCATAATTTCATAATATCTTTCCTTCTATTTCTATACATAATACTTATTTTTTTTATTGAATTGTTTATTTATATTAAATTATATTCATTAAAATACATAGTAGTTTCAGGAGTGTGAAGGAAAGTTGAGTGTAAAGCTATGGGTGGGGTATTTATATTTTCGGGCACAAGATTAAGTTAAACGTCAGCTGGATGAAGGTATTCATTGATGGTGTAGAAGCAACGCTTTATAAGAAATGATTTCAATGTATATTTAAAAGAGTCTAGGGATTGTATATTTTTAATTTCTGGGGGTATATGATTGAAGATTGTTAGACATTGGTAATGAGGTCCTTTGGAGAAACGCGTTGTATTATGAGTTGGGACATGAATTTTTGATTGCGATCGTGTATCATGGTCATGAATCGTTGAGTTTAATTTGAAGAGGTGAGGGTTTGATTTGACAAAGACTGCTGCAAGTTGTATCAAAGTACTTGCTAAGGTCAAGATTTTTTGGGTGGGGAAGATATTTCTACACGAGGTACGCCAAGAGGCTCCTACTATAATTCGAATGGCCCGTTTTTGTAATCTAAAAACTCTTATAGCTTGTGGCGAGTTTCCCCAGAAAATAAGTCCGTATGATATGTGTGAGTGGATGTGAGCATGGTATATGAGAAGAAGGACGTTGTGGCTGACTAGGGCTTTAATTCTTCTGAGGAGGAAACATCCACTCTTTATCTTTGAGCAAACAGCGTCTATGTGGTCTGTCCAATCAAGAGTGTCAGTCATATGTAGACCCAGGAACTTGATGGCGTCAGAGCAGGCAATGCTCTTAGATGAGATGCGAATGAGGAGGCTTTCGGTGGGTGGAACTTGTGAGTGGAAGTTTAAATACACCGTTTTTGACGGTTGAAGAGAAAGGAGGTTTTTGTTACAGTATTGTGACATTATGGAAGTTTGTTCGTTGGACATTTGTGAGAGTGGTGCTAAAGATTTTCCTTTTTGTGCTGTGAGTATATGGCTGAAATCATCGACGTATTGTGTTAGTATACCAGTGGTGAAACATTCTGGCATATCGTTGACATAAAGGAGGAAGAAGGGTGGTCCAAGAATGGTTCCTTGTGGGACACCACTTTTCAGGATCAGCGGTTGAGAATGAAAAGGGTGGTAGGTGTTATTTTTGAGTTTGCGGATTTCGACTATTTGAGACCGGTCAGATAGGTAAGAGGAGATCCAGGAGTGGGCCTGGCCTCTGATTCCCATTGATTCTAATTTGTATAGTAGGATAGAGTGATCGATGGTGTCAAATGCTTTACTAAGATCGTAAAAAATGCCTATGGGAACGTCCCCTTTATCAAGTGCATCGTGGATAGTTGTAAGAAGTGAAAAAATAGCTGTGGTAGTTGATTTGCCTTTTTGGAAACCATGTTGGGTTAGTGATATTATATTGTGCTTGGATATAAAAGAGGTTAAGCGGGCATAAAAGGCTTTTTCAAAGATTTTTGAGAAGGAAGAGAGAAGAGATATTGGGCGAAAGTTGTTTGGGTCGTTTAGAGAACCCTTTTTCTTATAAAGTGGAATAACTTTAGCTTCTTTCAGCTTTGAAGGGAAAATACCAGTTTCAAATGATTTGTTTATTATTAATGATAGGGGAATGGAAATGGATTTGTAACATTTTGATAAAATTGCAGTGGGGACATCGTCTAGTCCGGAAGATTGTTTGTTACCTAACGATTTAATAATTTTTGCAATTTCTGTTGAGGTGGTGTCGAAAAGAAACATTGACTGAGTGATTTGAGGGATTGTTGTTGTGGGGGGCATTGCAATATTATGATGAAGTTGTGGTCTGTTTTTAATTCCCGCTTCTATAAAGTAGTTATTTAAATAGTTTGATATTATGTTCGGAATTATCATAATTATCATGTGTTCTATACTATTATACAAACTAGAATCACTTAGGATCACTTAATTAAGAGTCCTATTGATCGAATGATTCTGAAGCTCTGCGTGCTAAAGTATTATTAGAAATACATGCACAAAGCATTTTCAAATAACATTTTAGAGCATTTTGCATCATTTATTGTTTGCCCACCTCCAAAAACTTGTGTAGCCTATGAAGTTTTCTCACATTTTTGTTTAGAATAAGTTACATGTCATCACGGTTGAATTTATGTTAACTGTATAACAATTTTAATAAACAAATTATATCTAGCATATGTAAAATAAGATCAAATAGGACTTTAAAAACCTTAATTTAAGTTGAAAAATAACGCTAGAATGTGTAGCATTGTTACGCAAAGCTCTATGTTCAAGTAATTCTTATATAATGAAACTCAAACTTCACATAACGCCCATCTAGCGTAGCAGGAGGACAACCCAACAAACCCAACCACAAGTCTCTAGGAAATCTCGCTGAGCACCAAACCCAATCAGTAGAGAGCTAGTTTGCTAGCTCCGGTTAGCTAATAGGGTTATCATAGGCGGTCGAGTCTCTGATTGCGTCAACAGTTTACCGATTACCGCAAATAACTAACTAAACTGTTAATAACTATTGTGTACTGACGAAGCCTAGACTGCAATCAATGTTGAGTCTGGTAGACGAGACATTGTACTCATTAAAAAATTGTTATGTGCCATATTTCAATAATATATTTTTTTCTTGCAAGCCCGTTGTGGAGTTCACATTGGTTTATCTGGTGTTTCACCCTATTTTTGAGAAGGATTGGAAATAATTTAATCAGCTGATAAGGACAATATTGAGAACATTTGGTTAGGAGTGCCAATGACAAGCTAAAATCGATACATCTGACGCGATGTCGTCCAATATAAAATTATTTGACAAAACCCGGCACCTCCACCAAATAATAACTTTGTGTCAAATTCGAGGTTTTCTGGTAAGGGTTTAATCAAAACAATAGGTAAAACTTGTCGTAGGCTTTCACGGCCCGAGTCAATAATAAAACTTGGCTGTCGGGATACGCCGTGTCGATTGTCATTATTCAAATGCTGACGTTTCGAACTGATTGCACAGCTCATCTTCAGAGATGTGAAGAGGAACAATAGGTGTTTTTATTTATTCTCAAATGAATTGTACCAACAATCCAGAGGTTGTAAAGTAAACGGCTTGATGAGTTTTGGTAGAGTTTACTATTGTCATGTTATCAGCGGCGATACTGTGATAGCGCGTGAACAGTTTGAAAGTAACACTCGCTTTTTAATTGTGGCTCTCGACTTCTTTACTCGCCCTTGTGTACATTGAGATAACCACCGACATGGGAACTAAGCTCCTGTTACTTCACCACTTGCTCGACCCGATGCAACCATCCTGGCGGACTTCAGTCTAAGCTCTGGTCTGGACTTCGCGACACTCTATAATACATAGGCTACCGTTTCTTCTCTCACCCCCCCCCCCCACACACTTTTATTGGATGAGCGTAGCGAGCGAAGCGAAAATTCCATTTCACTACACTGGAGAAAAAAATCCGGAATGTTTTTTTTTCTTTCTTTCTTTTTTTTCTGTATTTTTGTGTGTTTCTCAGCACGATTCCGGCTAAACCGATACTCCAATTGCGATAAAATTTTCTGGAGGCCTTCGAAATCTCTGAACTTAGAACTGCCACGTTTTTGAGCGTAATCAAAAAATTATTTTTCATGAAAATCGCAATTTTACGATTTTTTTTCAATTTTTAAAAAATTTCTTCGACTTCTAACACCTACATGCTTTATCCGATTTTAATGAATTTTTCACTGAACCTTAATTTTATGAATTAAGATATTCGTGTGAAATTTGAGCGCAATCTTAAAATTATTTGTCATGAATATCGAAATTTTACGGAGTTTTTCTTTTTTAAAACTGTTCTTTGACTTATAACACCTACATGCTTTATCCTATTGTAATGATTTTTTTATAGAACCTTAATTTTACAAATTAATATATTCTTGTTAAATTTGAGCGCAATCGAATAATTATTTCTTGTGAAAATTGCAATTTTACGATATTTTTCTTTTTTAAAATTATGATTAATTAAAATTTTTAACATTTAATTTAATTTTTTATTTAATTTAATTTAATTTAGAAAAAAATTGACTTGGTAATGATTTTTTCACAGAACAACAGAAAATTCATATCACTCATGGCGGCTCAATGTGTTCTAGGGCGCTAAGCTACGCTCCCTTTAATTATTCAAATTCTTATAAGGATTCTATTCTACTTATTCTTACTTGAATTTCACTATAGCAATTTTGCTTGACCTATTTCAACACATCCTTGTACACCAGACGTCCTGGTCTCCAAGGATGTCACCTACTTTCACCTAGCACTTTCATAACTATAGTCTTGTTCATAAGCTAAAGTCCTTACCTGTAAATAGATAGGGTGAAACTTCACAAATAAGACACATCGAGCACTGGATGGTACTATACTCATTTAATATAAAAGCAGGGCATTTTAGCCCAGTAAGGTCACTTAGTGCTTGGTCCTGGATATGCGAGAGGTAGCTCGAATATCTAGCCTAGTCCTTCTGATATTGTGAGGTAGCTCAAGATATCAGGTCCTTCCAGCTGATTGAACGGTAGTTCAAGAGCTGATCCTTCCTCTCAATACCTTGTTGTTTGATATAAAATGTGTTTTTAAAAGTGTTAATTAAAATCAGTGTACTTCGTTAAAACTGGTTGAGTTATTATTTCATTATAATTATTAAGATT
This sequence comes from Sweltsa coloradensis, assembly GCA_024449915.1. Lineage (NCBI taxonomy): Eukaryota > Metazoa > Arthropoda > Insecta > Plecoptera > Chloroperlidae > Sweltsa > Sweltsa coloradensis. Next base: position 614,216 of record JAMZAV010000122.1, on the reverse strand, counting down.
CTCAGTATCATCATAAACATCATGTACTGTCACTGTTGTAGTTTGTTTGATGGCACATTAATTATTAAATCTTGCTAACTAATTACTTGTCACATTCTCATAACACAACGTCAGAGTCATTGCTCCTCCTATTAAGCAACAATAATCAACCAAAGAAAGATGTGCCAGCATCCAAACCAACAGTCACAACGTTCATAATCATCACGACCTATTCAGCATAACACATATTATTAAAGTGTCATAATAGATAATGTAACGTTATATGTCTCGGGGAAACAAATCTGTCAATCACTGCTGAATGATTATCCAATAAAACTATTTACTTATTGACTCGTGAGTTTCTCCAATACAAGCTACCCAAGAGCCAAGTTCCCACTCCTCCCTCCAAAATATTATTAGCTCATCCCACGTCTATCTTAGCAATTATTATCTCTTGTGCAACTAATTAACTCTTGGTCGTTTTCGATTAGACCCCAAACATAATCGAGTGGTGACAGCATATCAATTCATTAACGCCTCAAGAATCCGCCCCCAACCAAATGCAACAATTATGCTCATCCAACAACGCGCCTGAAAAAGCGTTTGCGAAGCTTCCTAGTTGGATGAGCGTAGCGAGCGTAGCGAGCGAAGCGAAGATTCAATTTGACTTTCTGTTTTTTGTTTGTTTTTCACTTACGTTACCCCAAGAAAAATAGCTCGGGTGTTTGTTTTTTGTTAGTTTTTCTCTGTTTGTTCGCTCTATACCGGGCAAACGGCACATGCGATCTTGATGAAAATTGGAGGGGACCTTCGAAATCTCTGAACTTAGACTTGCTACGTTTTTGGGTACAATCGAAGAAATATTTCTCATGAATATCGTACTTTTACGATTTTTTTCGATTTTTAGTGCGATTTTTTCGTGACATTTGGGCCGATTCTATACAAACGGGTGGGGCTACAACGTTCATATTTCACATGGACATTAAGGTAATGGTGATGTATTGCTTTCTGAAAGAAAAAGTTGAAAAAGTTAGCCAGAATCTATAGAAATTAAGCTATAAAATATAAGTTTTTTGATTTTTCGTGCAATATTCTCGTGCTATTTGGGCTAATTCTGCCCAAACGGGTGAGGCTACAACATTCATATTTCACATGGACATTAAGGTATTGCTTTCTTATAGAAAAAGTTGAAAAAGTAAGCCAGAATCTATAGGAATTTAGCTTTTAATATAAGTTTTTTGATTTTTTGTGCAATATTTTCGTGCCATTTGGGCCAATTCTGCCCAAACGGGTGGGACTACAACGTTCATATTATACATGGACATTAAGGTTATGGTGATGTAGTACCTTTTGAAAGAAAAAGTTGAAAAAAATAGCCAGAATCCAAAGAAATAAAGTTTTAATATAAGTTTTTTACGTTAAATAATACCAATTGACAAGTTACAATAGAAATTTGACAACAGCAATGCGTAGGCAGCAAAACAAAGCACTTGCAAAAGTAAAGATATCCCACGCAAACTAAAAACTTCCAAAAAGCTCATCCAACAACGCGGCGGGACTTAAGCGTTTTCCTAGTTATAAAACACGATAGGCGTGCACGAGACAGGCTTCTTCTAAGGGTAGCTCACGATATAAACAGGTGTATCGTGCCTCCAATTTGTTTTCGTGCAGGAGAGAAGTATTGAGAGTTGTGTTGAACTGCTCGTGGCTGGTTCTAAACAAGGGATTTCTTTCTTACATTATCCGGGATACAGATGACCTAACGACGCGACCTAAACCAAATAAACCAAATGATACGTAAGGGAAAATTTCACATTATTGTCGACAATCTCAGTTTTGTATAAGTAACGCTGGACGCTCACACTCACACTCACACTCAAGCTTTTTGAAGTTTTTATTGTATTGTTTTATTATTGGATGAGCGTAGCGAGCGTAGCGAGCGAAGCGAAGATTCCATTTCACTACACTGGAGAAAAAAATCATGAATGTTTTTTTTGTATTTTTGTGTGTTTGTCCCCACGATTACGGCTAAACCGATACTCCAATTGCGATGAAATTTTAAGGAGGCCTTCGAAATCTCTGAACTTAGAACTGCCACGTTTTCTCATTAAAATAGTAATTTTACGATTTTTGAAAAATTTCTTCAGCTTATAACACCTACATGCTTTATCCGATTGTAATGATTTTTTCACAGAACCTTAATTTTATGAATTAATATATTCGTGTGAAATTTAAGCGCAATCAAATAATTATTTCTTATGAAAATCGCAATTTTACGATTTTTTTCTTTTTTTAAATTACGATTAACTAAAAAAAATATATATTAAAGTTTATTTTTTAGTTAATTTAAATTAATTTTTAAAAATATCTTCAACTTCCGCATAACACATGGCAGCTCAATACACCAATTACGCTCATCCAACAACGCGGCGGGACTTAAGCGTTTTCCTAGTTGTAATATTGCACGACGTGTTACTACAAACCTTTTGCAGGTAGGTACGTTGTTAGATATGCGGGAATTATTCCAACTAAAAGTGAATAAAAGCAACCAACGTGTTTTGCTGTGCCTGGATGTTATTTCAACGATGCTGCCACCTGGATCTCGACGTTGTTAATTGAGCTCTCTCATCTCTGTTATATCTATACGACCAGACATGTTTCCATTGGCCGTTACTTCTTAACTCTGGTCTCTGCGTTTAAGGATCGCAGCTCGCAGACTTGTACGTTTTGCCATAAGTTAAATGAAGTTAAGTTAAGCTTAGTTAAGTTAGGTCCTGTTCCCATCATCGTCGTAAGAGTTGTTTTTGTTATGAGGGGATGAGATTTACGTGTCAAATATGTTTTGTTTTATTCATAAAAATTGATATAAGAGCTTATAACAACAAAATTCTTATCACGGACCACAATCAGATGTCAATTATTCTTACGACGCCCACTCAAAGGAGTGACTTCATTATGACAGGCATATAAAACATTACTTATCAATCAGGATGTCGGATTCTTATAACTAAAACAATTCCATACGATGGTGATGGGAACTGGGCATTAAGGCAAGTTAAATTAAGTTTGTATGTAAATCAGACCAGAAATGACAAAATCCACGTAAGTCACTTGAAGAATGTAAGCTGCATTTAGGCAGGTTTTATAAAAAGGAATTTATCTTCATAGATGGATTTCCTAATTTCTGAAATGGTTTACATAAAATCAATTACGATCAATTCCCGATTAATGAAATTGGAAAATAATATTAAGTTGTTCAATAATCGTTATGTTGAAACTCAAGGCCGCAACTCTTGCATGCACAATGTAATGATTGTTTAGTTGAGTGTTTGCAATGAGTTGTAATGTATTTTACAAATTAATAAGGCATAGATACAGGATAGGCTGGACAGGACAATGTTCACCTTCTGATTACTGCAGATAATTTAAATTAAACTTTTAATCCACCATTTCATTCGTCCATCCATTTCGTTCGTCATTCAATTTATCGATAAATAAGTAGCCTATACAGCTGGTCTGAAAACTGTAGAATGTTTTTTTTTCGATCAAAGCATTGTTAACGTTGTTATTGCATGATGATCATGAGGCTGAGTGCGTTTTAAACAAAATAACATCAATATATGAGAGCTTCAACACCCGTTTATGATATTTGTTGTTAAATATTCATAATTATGTCAACACACGAATAACAAAAGAAACACCTATATAATTAAAACACTGGTACATATTTGCCATACGTTTAAAATAAAAGCCATGTTAATTCAACATTAGATGCTTTATTTAATACTTCAGTAATACATGGTGCTTAATGTAATATTATATTTATAAACTTCTATATATCCAACCTTTTCATGCTTCATATACTTTATTATTTTTAGCCGTTCGCCCTTTTTTAAGATAACCCCAAAAAACTGTAGTTATAGTATGCCTTAAAATCCCTTGGCAGAATATGGATTTCCGCATTCATTTTATTTTTTACAATCTTCCTCTCTTTCTCATTGTAGTGATACGGGGAGAATGTGATATTAGTTCAAAGTTCAGTGATATTTTTCACTGCTCTATGTGTGAGGAAATAGATTTTTGTGAGTAGCAATATTTTGTAAAGTTTCACTTTTCTTTGACTGGCTGACATTATTTCCAAAAATACAAACATCATACAAAAAACAACCACAGCTATATGGATGAATAAATCAAGAATTAATAATATTTAGGCCTACCTGTTCTATTAAAGTAACTTTTAAAAACAAGCAGTGATATATCGACCAATTTTTTGGAAATTATTTGTCTGTATGTGGAGGCTCACAAAGTGGTGATGAACTCTGATGTAGCGTGCTGTTTGCAACTAAGCGTGCTTACTGGAAGCAAATTTGTAATAACTGAAAATGAGGCTAAAATTAAAAAATCTTTTCGTGCAGTAGCAATGTGTTATTTTATTGCAGAAGTTAAACCCAATGATTGTGAGTATACAGAGAACACACTGGTAGTGTTCGACACCTGCGTGGAGGGTGGCTTGAGTTGGTGTTCACTCCTTGCCAGGCGGGAGTTCGCACAGTAGTTGGGCGCCAGCGCCCACACAAGGTATATCCATAGCCATCAAACTAGGCAATTTCAGTAGAACACAGTTTTCACCAGCAAGGTTGCTAGGTTCAGGATATGCCCATTTCACTACAGAGTCGGGGAATGGTTGCCCTAGGAACAGAACGTGAGCAAGTTAGTATATTATAGTTAGCCTCTTCCTGTCCTTGTGCTTATTGTTATAATGTTGATCAACATGTTTGTTTGAATCTGTATGAGTTGCTATGTTAATGATATGACAAGTGTTGAAGTCTTTATTTAGTCATCTATCTGTATAGAACCTATGATAACATTTAAAACTTGACCACTACTACTAAACTAACTTAACTGAACGTTGATAGGAGATTGTTGTCGAACCTTGTTGTGCATTTCATCCGCAAAGATAATACCTACACATGGAAGTCACGCGTTGCGCTTGAAACTCTGATTCGGGAGGCCACAGGTTTGATACCCGCCACCTACAATCACGACTTAGTGTTATTTCAAAGATTTTTTTAATTCAGTCGATGATGCGAATTACGGAGTTATTCCACATTTTGGACTTTCCACTTAACAACAGTGAACGGACTGACTTATCTAATGCTTAACTTAGTCATCAAGTTATTGGTCGTATCAGGTGAAAGTGATGTGTATACTCTAAGGCGGCTATACCAACTCAAAATATGTTTTTAAAATAGATTGCTCACCAAATGTCGTCACAAATATCCCGTTGCTGTTTTTTTTTTGGGCACCGTAAAATATATTTTCGGTCGTGTCCATCAGGGGCTGTAGAATGTACTTTGCAACTTCGTTCATCTCCTCCTCGGTTTCAAAAATTACAAGATTGCTGCCATAATTTTGGCACTCGGCGATTCCATTATTCCAATGTCCCAGATATGGTGTAATCAATTTGTAAGAGCCTCCGCTAGGAATTTTGACAAAACCATTTCTGCCTGTAATAATTAAGCACGGATTATGTTTATTTACTTACATTTTTTATGAAGGCCACCACCTACAAAGCAAGCTCCAAAGTATAGCGTAGGCATCAAAATATTATTTATTATTATTAATTAAACACGCGCACATGCTCACGCATGCTGAAGTATTTTTAAAATAGGCTACTTAGGGCTATTTGTGGTGCTCAATTCTACGCCTTAGAGTGTTGATAGGAAATAGGAGAGAATAGAACTTGGCACTGTTGGCAAATACCTATCCGTTCGGACAGGTAGCATCCGACGTACATGAAACTTTGCATTTTACAAAAATTCCAAATCGTAAAAATGTATTTGTTGAAATAAATTATGTTAAAATTTATTTTTGAAAAAGAAGTTTAATTTCTCGTCCTTGACTTATTGGATTGGATTGGACATTGCTTAACGTTGTACCATGGACTGGCGTGTTGTACAGTTTCAAACAACAATGGTGTCAGTCAGACATGCGATCAGAAATTTGCGTCAGAGTGCAGAATATCATCTTAATAATAATAATTAAAATAATAATAATAATAATAATAATAATAATAATAATAATAATAATAATAATAATAATAATAATAATAATAAAAATAAAAATAATAATAATAATAATAATAATAATAATAATAATAATAATAATAATAATAATAATGATAATAATAATAATAATACATATAATAATAATAATGAATATAAAGTTTTTAAGCATAAGCCCGCTTTAAGGACATTATTGATTCATAGCAGCGTTGGGGTGTCTAGTGTTCGATAGCAGTTTTCGAAAAAGTTTGCCCTGACTGGGGGCTATGAATCAATAAATAATAATAATAATAATAATAATAATAATAATAATAATAATAATAATAATAATAATAATAATAATAATAATAATAATAATAATTGTTATATAATTGTCATACTAGTCATTGGATTTGTTGTTGTTGTTGTTGTTGTTGTTGTTGGTTTGGTCTTCTTCCACTGCCCTGATGGCTGACAAGTGAGCGCAGCGTCTTTTATAGCGATGGCCTTGCCGCCTACCACGTTTTTCTTCAAGAGAAAGCGAGCCTTGGTGCCGACTGCAGGGGAGTTACAGGTGGTTATCGGTTCCCCCTCCGGGGTCTCGCAGACGACGCGCAGGGACTGGCCTGTGAGGCTTGAACACGTCTTCTTAACGTCATCGCCGCCATCTTGTGTCACGGCGCTCTGGTGGGAGACAGACGCGTTACACACTTCTATACAGTCCGAGGTTGTAAGGTTCTCTCAGATACGAATGAAAAGAATGGAAAGTTATTCTCACTGGTTCTAGGAAATTATATCTCACCTTACATATTCCCTCACTCATCTCATTGACATGCTCACTCATCATCATCATCATCATCATCATCATCATCATCATCATCATTTATTAGTATCTATCACATTACATTGCGTCAACCAACAATTTATCAATAACAGTTGAAGTTGTTGACTAAATATACAAAGTTATTACAATACATTGTACATTGTTTTAAAGCATAAAACACCATACATATTGCACCTCACCATCAGCAGACACATAAAACGGTAAAATTGGACAATTGTTGTTAACATATTAAAATCAATAACAATAATCTATATCAGGTACACACAATAATACTAAAACGTACATGCATACAATGTAGACTCCTTTGCACCTCTCAAATTGAAGCAATAATATAATATTCATACAAAACAAAATAGGTCTAAGACGAACCGTTGTGTCAATCCTATTTGCTTACACCATAAATCACGCAATCTCTGCGTTTGTTAAAACGAATTAAAATATACAGTTAGTATTTTTTGTATTTACGTCATCAGTTGTATTGTCGATGCCCAGTTACATGTTCAATAAAAATGTCTCTGCTCCACCGGATAGTGTCACTGACCATCAACTTTCTCATTAGGGTAGAGTACCTTTTTCCAATTCCAAGCATTTTCACAACCCGATCATTCCTAGTATCCCACGATCCCAGACTACCCACAACCACTGCTTCAACCACAGTTTCAAACCCCTGGCTTCTAAGCACTTCGGCATGTGGCGTATACTTCCTGATCTTGTAATCTCGAGCAGCTAGCAAGGCGTACGTCGTGGTTCGCGGCGGGTACAGTAACGTCCACTATACAAGCTTTCTTTGTTATGATGTTCGTAATAACTAGATCAGGTCTTTCCCTCAGATCGCAATTTGGAATCTTCTGATTAACTCGGATTGTGTTTGCCTGATTCCTCGGAATAGCCTTAACTAATCTGTTCAACACAGCATTATGCCTCTCTGTCCATGCAGCAGTATGATATCGACACGAGTTCAAAACATGTGGTAAAGTTTCGTGCCATAGTCACACCGGCGACAGTTAGTAGGAGCATTTCCGTACCTCCGAGTACCATTTAGCCCCACTGTATCTAATCGCGCCTTTGTAACAAACCGCCAGTCACAGAACCGTGTAAATCGCCCATTTGACATGAAATGGTTGACTCATCTCATTGACATGCTCAGTCATCATCATCATCATCATCATCGTCATCGTCATCATCATCTCTATAATTAGATTATCTCTATAAACTGCTAGGTAGGCCTATAGTCGATTTGACTTATCACCATTTGCCACTAACGTCCGCTTGTCTGCACAAGATATCCGAAGTCAACTGAGATCCCCCACAAATACAAAAATTTGTAAAAAAAAACAAAACGGCACTCACGCTCTTCTTCGCAAGTCTTCGGCTGTGAATGCTGTGAGATTTAGAAGTTGAGCCAAGCATTTCATTCTTTCTCCCTAATTTCGCATTGAAAAGAAGTAAGATCATTTCGCCTGTTGACGAGCGCCAAGCCAACCATTTTCGTGGTAAAAAGTAAAATTTTTAAACTCAAAATCATAACAAAATTGCTTGGCCATTGACTTTTTTGAGTTCTCGTAATGAACCAAATTCAATAGCCAAGCAATTTGCGAATGCGAAATTAGGGAGAAAGAATGAAAAGCTTGGCTCAACTTCTATATCTCACAGCATTCACAGCCGAAGACTTTAGAAGGAGATCGAGCTTGGCTGCCGTTTATTTTTTGTTTACAAATTTTTATATTTGTGGGGGATATTACATATTTTTGCTGGTTGTTTTTCCCCTCAAGGCGTGAATGATGGACTTTCAATAATTAATTTTGTTAAGTTAAGAGTTGTTTTTTTTTACTTTTTGGGACCACGGTCCCCCAAATTTGGCCCCTTGTGTTTTGGGCGCTAGATATTTTTAATGGTTAAGAGCTTGTTTAATTTCAAGTTTGTACAAATTACTACGCCTGAGTAATCGCGCATTTTGATTTTGATTTTCCCCGGTCTCTATTTCCCGGTTTTGGTTTTGAAAGCTAAAGTGATTGCGCATGAGGGTCATCTAAGTGTGGTCCAAGTTTCAGAGTTCTAAGATGTAAAGTTTTCTCTTTTTAGCTTCTTATTCATAAGAGTACGGAATTACCTAGCTTTTGATAATTTTGATTTTCTCCGGTACCCGTTACCCAATTTTTCTTTCCATATTCAAAAGTGATAAAGAATGAGAGATATCATAGTGTATTCTACGTTTGAAACTTCTCAGTTGTAGCGTTTTCTTTAGATGATTAATTTTTTAAGTTCAGAGTTGTTTTTTGACATTTATGGGCCCACGGTCTCCCCAAATTTAGTCCCTTGTGTTTTGGACGCAAGTTATTTATAATGTTTAAGAGCATGTTTAATTTCCAGTTTGTAGAAATTACCACGCCTTAGTAATTCCGTGTTTTGATTATCATCCAAATTTTGATTTTCTCCTGTCCCTGTTACCCGATTTTGGTTTTGAAAGCAAAAGGCACTGCGTCCTAGGTACATCTAAGTGTGGTCCAAGTTTCAAAGTTCTAAGATGCACCGTTTTCTCTATAGGTTCTTAAATCTCCGCGGAGAATTCCAGCCAGCCAGCAGGAAGGATTTCAACGATGTTCAGGCACTTTTTTTTAACACAGAACGGGTTATCGGATTGGGTTGATTTAAAAAAAAAGTTAGCCAGAATCCATAGAATAAAGGTTTTAATATGAGTTGTTTTGAGGTTTATAATAACAATAAACAAGTAACAATAGAAACTTGACAACAATCACCTACAATGTATTCAAAAAGCACATGCAACGGAAAAGTGGTCCTATGCAAACTAAAAACTTACAAAAAGCTCATCCATCAACGCGGCGGGACTTAAGCGTTTTCCTAGTTTTATAATAATTTACCTAATTTACCAAAGTTCGACATATTCTCTGATTTTAATTCTTTTAAAAAATCAATCCGTGATTGGACTGCCGTTGAAGATCATTTGCATTTCCCCCTCTATTCTTTTATGACCACATTCCTGTTAATATTTTTACATGGACATTATTTACTCTTATGTTTTGTTGCACTTATAATTTTGATATATTTGTTTATCGTTTATCACCATATAATTATTTATTAATCTGTAGGTATATTAACTTAATTTTAATTTTTACTTTATTTATATATTATATTAGGATTGTCTTTGTAAAATGGTACTTGTGCTGTACTAGACTCTTATATAAATAAATAAATAAATAAATAAATAAATAAATAAATAAATAAATAAATAAATAAATAAATAAATACATAAATAAATAAATAAATAAATACATAAATAAATATATTCATAAAAAAATAAATAAATAAATAAACAAACGATTGTGTAAATATTCACAATTTTATAAATTATCGACCAAAGCACGCTAAAAATTAGTAAAATACCACCATTTGGAATTGTAAAAATTAACAAATTTTGAGGCTATGCGAATGCGACTTACACCCGCACTAGCTGGGGGCATACCCCAAAAAGGGCCCAAACCCCCCATTGTGCCAGGAAACATGCTTCTTCCCAAAACGATTGTTTAATGAAAAGTTCTAAAAATTTCTTCATAATATAGACCTAGAGTCGAGCGTACGCCCACTTATTATTTTAGAAATTAACCACTGTAGTTACCTGAATCAGATAGATGAGCACGCAGCCAACTCCTGACCAAAACACGTTGCAACGCATCGCTAACACTTTGTATCTGACTCCTGAGCTGACAAACGAACTGCTCAGAGGGGCTCAGTTACCAATGTGAACAATCGCTCAAACTAAAAATTCTATGTATACATATACAATACACAATGTATAATTTATACATCAGAATGAAGTCTAAAATGAACCTTTACCGAAGAATAGCTCATTAATAATTTATATAAGTTTGATTGCCCTCGTGTTTAACCAATATTAGCGTGGAGCTAACAAATTCGGAATTTGTTTACAATAATATGACATAATAATGGAGTTTTATCGTTTTTTTCTTCATATAAAATCCTTGCAATGTCCCGTAAATTACACTAAATCACGTCAGAAGGCAGAAGTATAATTTTGACATACAACCTTACATATTCCTATTGAAAAAGTGACGCATTTCCGCTACAGAGATGACGTGGAGAATATTCTGTAGCGTTTTTAGTTTCAAGGTTTTCTCTCTGTTTCTTTCCGGCTAGAGTTTGTCAATGTGGGGCATCACAAGCTTCAAAGATTATTAGGCCTAATTCTGTACCGATATTTTCTCAAGACATAATTCCTGAATACATACATTAGTAATAAGACTTCCATTATTTAAAGCAGCTGTTTATGCCAGTTTACCAACATGACTCATCAATCTTGTCACCTTATCAACTTTTCACCAGTTTTGTATTTTATAACCTCATTTTTTCTTCATTCATCTTGGGCTTTTAGCAGTTTTTATATATATTCTTTTGTTATTCAGATTTTTTCTTGTTTGTATTTGTTGTAAAATTTTAATTTTATAGTACTTGTTCATGTATTTAATGATTTGTATATAGGTAACGTATTTGTATTGTTTTGAATTGTATATCTTTGAATTGTTTAGTTTAAGTTATACCTAACACTGTTGTTAGAGAACAATAAATAAATAAATAAATAATTATTGCAAAAAATAAATTTCGAAAATTATGTTTTTTTATTATAATATAATATATATTATTATAAATTTTGTGACTTTGAAGTTTTCTTAAAAGTAACTAATAACCCTCACAAAATGTAGGCCACGACTATCATAGAAGTATAATTCACGTTTACAATTAAATGTATATTTATTAACATTATTCTCATTTTCTATAAAAAAAATAGTGATATTTTCGACCTTCTGCATTGGAAGCAGATACGCTAACCACAAGACCAACGAGCCACACAACAAGCCACCTCTTCTGTCTGATTACATCTATTTGCTACTTGACGAGGCATCAGAATTGGCTTCTAGGCACGAGGAAGACTTTGGCTATCGTCTCTCTTGTTTAGATTGTGAGGCCGTTTTTCAATCTCTTCAGATTCCCTGATGATACGGGTCTGGAGTCGCTGAACAGGGCAAATAGTTCTAGTGTTCTCGAAATCTATAACATGTGAGAAAGCTTTCGCATGTTGTGCCAAGGCCGTATTCTTGTCTCCTGCTTTTACTGCATTGGAATGTTCTTTTATCCTAACGGCTATGCGTCTACTTGTTTGGCCTATATGTTTGGTCACAGTCACCACATGGCACCTCGTTAGCCCCCTTGCTCTCCAGATGGATTGAGTCTTTAGCATTTCTTAGGTAGGATCCTACTTTTCTATCAGTGGAGAAAATAGTCTCAATGTTTTGGCGATTGAGGATTCTTCCTATGATATCGGTTGTGCTCTTGACATATGGGAGGATGCTCTAGATCGTGGTTTTTCCTTCTCCTTAGTAGCATCTTGGGATTTGGTCGGGTCCCGTTTGATAGCTATGGTGATATCTCTATCCCAATAGCCATTCAGAGATAGCGCTACCCGGAGATTGTCAAATTCCTTTTTGGAGTTAGATGCGTTAGTCAGGTTTCTAGAACGGGTAACCAGAGTGTTAACCACGGAAAACAGCTGATACTGTTTAGTGTGAGTTGGTCTCCTGTAGACAGTGTGTCCCAAACTCTCATCCTCATTCTTTATCACCAAGACATCTAAAAACGAAAGACTGTTATTGGAATCCACCTCCATGGTGAACTGAATATTTGGGTGAAGACCGTTTAGATACTGCAGAAATCCATTCAACTTCTCAGCGCCATACGGCCAAATGGCGTAAATATCGTCCACATAACGTATCCATTGTGAAGGCTATGGCTAAACCAATCCACACTTGCAAGGAATTTGGTAAACACCACTCTCTTGCAGTGGAATTATATCCTTGACTGGCTTCATCAAATGGGCTACCTTCTTCCATGGAGTATAAAATAGTTTTAATATCTTTTTTGGCTAAAACGCGACCGATTCTGTCCGTATATAGGACAAACATGCAGGACAGTGGGAACATGATTGAAAGAACATAAAGCGCATTGTTGGCATACTCGAAAAGAACAGTCGGCGGTTGCTAAACATGCTTGTGAAAATGCTAATGATCCAAGATTGGTTAGAGAGTCTATTGAAATAGCTAAAACACTAAACAATTTTAATGGTGATGTTGGGTTTAAGCTGAGCGGGTCGTGGGCGCCCATAGTAAAACTGATTCAAGACAACTCCAACGCTGGCCGTAACGTAAATAAATACATTATCCCCGAGATCTTACTCCCGGTTTCGAATACAGACCTTCTCGTCCTCCCTGTCCCGGAACTGGATCAGCCCCAAGAAAGTGGAGTTCGACGGAGTGATCGGATACGCACTAGAAATTCTCAAATGATCTGTTGATCTGTTTGTGGAGAAGACCTCTTAACTCATGTCATAAGAATGTAATGCAATTTTATAGAAGGCGGGGCCTGGTCATGGTAACTGTTTGTTTTGTTGTTGTTATTTTGTTTTTCTATGTGAAGCCTTGTCTTGGCTTATATTTTTGTAAGTTTTTTAATTTTATTTATTGTTTTCTGAGGATAGCCCACACAGTTGGTCTGAAACGTCAAAAGCAATAAAAGCAGATTCGACGCGGCGAAATGTCCCGACCAATTAATTGTGTTAGTTATTTACCGGGCCGCGAAATCCCTAAATTTGAAATAATAATAATAATAATAATAATAATAATAATAATAATAATAATAATAATAATAATAATAATAATAATAATAATAATAATAATAATAATAATATCGGCTGGACGTGGTGTGTATTGTTGTTCACTAGAGTCCTTTCGTTCTTCATAAATTGATTTATAATTTACATATTTATCCCTTCTGGGCCCGGAGTAAGAAAGCTCCAGAGCATTGCTCTTCAGCTCATCGTGAAAGGAGATGAAAAGAGGCAGTCAGTGTGGACACAATCAAATAACATATTGAGGTGACTGGAGACCACAAAGAGGGCATTATTCATGTAAACATTTTCACTTTTCCCACTTGCATTTATATTCCACAATTAGTCTGTTTTGAACATTTTCATGATATTCTCAGCTTTTCACAATCAATCAACAACCAATCAAAATCAATCATCAACCATCAATATATTAATTAAAACAGTTTTACGCCGTCCGCAGTGGCACATACGATTAGAGCGCTGGTCCGAAGGACGTGGGTTCGAATCACACTCAAGGTATGGGTCTTGGTGTAATCGTTCTTCATCGTCATCTATACCACCTTTCGTCGTCTCGCATTCAAAAAAAGCAACACAAATAATCACAATTTCGCGTTGATAACGGTTACTCTTTATACTGTACCTCATTAGTAGTAGAATATAATTAATTACTTCCAACTACTCATCCGCACAAAACTATACAGATATATGTGATCAGTGGTTAATTTCAGGGCAGACGCGGACAGGCGCGTCCGCCCACTTACTTTTCGAAATTTTATAATTTTAAAGTTTACAATTACAATGCTGTGACACATCACACTATATTGATGTATATGAGCTTTTAAAGTTTCTTCCATAATTTAAAGAAAATATTTTTAAACGTGTTTATAGGCTGTAGTGTATTTGATTTTTTTTCGCCAGCCATAATAACCATTAGCAGAACTGGAACTTTAATCCAGCACACCTGTATTAGTTTTGCAAGGACGGCCCCCTACCTTTCTCCAGACAATAATTGTCAATTCCTGGATACGCTGCTGCTTGCAATGTTTTTTTTTTGTTTTTTTTTGGGGGGGGGGTTCACAAATGTTTTTTTTAATTTTTATCCTAATATAACATCCCTCAAATCGGCTATAAAGTACAAATCTAAAAAAAACGCCTTGCGAGGCTAAAATCTCACCACCTCTTCCCCCCATCCCTAAATACTAAATAGGGATAGTGTTGTTACTTGTTTCGTCTTGCCCCCCCCCCCTTGCAAAATATCCTGCCGGCGCTCATGAACAACAAAGAATGAACAGTCCTGGCATCTTTGAGTAGTTCTGGAAATTTTGAAGTGACAACGTGTGAATCTTCGCAATTTTATAAATAATCTACTAAAGCACGCTAAAAACTAGAAAAATACCAACATGGATTTGGAATGCTAAAAATTCAAAATGTTCTGAGGCTATGCGAATGCGACCCACACCCGCACTAGCTGGGGGCATACCCCCAAAAGGGCCCAAACCCCCCATTGTGCCAGGAAACATGCTTCTTCCCAAAACGATTGTTTAATGGGAAGTTCTAAAACTTTCTTCATAATATAGACCCAGCGTCGAGCGTCCGCCCACTTATTATTTTAGAAATTAACCACTGTAATTACCTGAATCAGATAGACGAGCACGCAGCCAACTCCTGACCAAAACACGTTGCAACGCATCGCTAACACTTTGTATCTGACTCCTGGGCTGCCAAACGAACTACTCAGAGGGGTCAGTTACCAATGTGAACAATCGCTCAAACTACAAATTCAATGTATACATTTACATATACATACATATTGCACAATTTATGCATCGGGATGAATGCAATAATATGACACAATAATGGAGTATTTTCGTTTTTTTTTTCATGCAATGCAATGTCCCGTAAATTACACTAAAACACGCCAGACGGCAGAATTATAATTTTGACATGCGAACTTACATATTCCTACTGAAAAAGTGACGCATTTTCGCTACAGAGATGACGTGGTGAATATTCTAGCTAGAGCTCTGTAGCGTGTTTTAGTTTCAAGGTTTTCTCTCTGTTTCTTTCCGGCTAGAGTTTGTCAATGTGGGGCATCACAAGCTTCAAAGATTATTAGGCTTATTCTGTACCGATATTTTCTCAGGACATAATTCTTGATTATATACATTAAAGGGGCTAAAAACCCCAAAAATATTTTTTACCACGTGATCTATAGCACAATACTTCACTAAAATGACCGTTTCAAAATTTTTATATTGTAACTGTGATTTAACACGAATTTTTTAATTTTTTTGATCTAGAAATTTGCAAAAATTGGTGTTTTGGGAAATTTCTTAAATCGGCTTTAACCTGCTTCTTTTTTGGTCCACATAGATAGTAGAGCATAGTACCAATCTAAAATGCCCCTTTATAACATCGTGTCTTGAAACTGTGCCCAAATATACCCTCAAAGACGAAAAAATATGCATTCCAAAATCACACCCCATCTTGGTAATCAGTATATTTTGACCAAACTACTTGCTCAAATAACATAACAAAATATAGAGAATTTACAGAAAAGGATGTAGAGTACGTCAATAATGGCCAATATTTTTTTGAATCAAAATCCTCCAAGGTCACGGGGCATAAAGATCGTCCCCATATTATTTCTTACGGGAGATTTTTGCCGATGGGACCTAGCTAGAAAAATGTCATGTTTGACAATTTTTTGGGAGGTCATGGTCGCCCCAATAATTTTTTTGTTAATTGCTAAATTCATTACTAGTTAGCCTGAATGAATTTTTTTTTAGTTTAGTGGTTAAATACCCCTTTAAGAATAAGAATATTTTATGTTTATATATAATAAGTATGTGCCCGGCACCGCCACCATTACCGACTAGAACAATAACGGTAAGCTCTCGTTGAACCCGTTCATGGTTCACGATGAACTATAAATAAGACACAAACCATAAACTATTGTATTTTCATCGCATACAGAACACAACAGACCAGACGATGATGGCATTGGTCTCATTCACTCATTCACGTACAATCATTTTAATATTGAATTAATTAAAATCAGTGGCGTATTCAAGGGGGGGGGGGACCCCCCCCCCCCCCTTTTGCCCCCAAAAACTGTGAAAGCGCACTTTAACGTTTCAATGGAGAATATAGAATAACTGTTTTATTTCAATACTAAAGGCAAATTACCATCTGACCAAAAGAGGATTTTAGTAGATATACAAAGTTGGTTATTGTGATGCTTTAAAACGCACAGATTTTCATCGAAATTACCTTAAAAGTGAAAACGTAAGAATTAAAAACAGGATTTTGGTAGATACAAAATTAGCCGTTTTGATGCTTTAAAACCCTTTATAGGGCATAATGTTGGGACCCAAAATTTTTCTTCTACCCATACAATTTGAAATTTGTGATTTTTTTTGTTGAATTTTAGAATTTTTTTTGGATTTTTTTCCTTGATCTTTTAGGAAAAAAATGCTGATTTTGGATTCCAAATTGGCATCAAATTTTAAAAAAATCCAAATTTTGAGTATATTTTCAAAAAATAGATTTTTTTTGCAATTTTTCATTTTTTTCCAATTTTTTGCTTGTTCAAATTGAATCTACTACAGGCAAGCAAAATATCCGGGACATCCCGGAAATTTGTGTTTTTTTGTGTTTTTATACACAACTCGATTTTTGATCCATGACAAAAATCGTTCTAATCATTAGAATTTAGTAAGGAAAAATTCTACAAATTCAGAACAAAACAAGCAGCTTTTTGACCGGGTGTAAAGTATGAAAAACTGTCAGATTTAATTGTGTAGATTTTGAAAGGTGGTGGTAAATATAGAAACCACTGCCCTATAAAGGGTTAAAACGCACAGATTTTTACCAAAAAGGCCTTGAAGAAGGAAATTTTCCCGGGGGCAAGCCCCCCGGACCCCCCACCTAGCCTTCAGAATATCTATGAATTGATTGGTTAAACCTCCCCTTTATAAATCCTTGGATACGCCACTGATAACATAACATGCCAATGTACTGGCCAACTATCGTCGTTACGTTAATCGGAGGAAAGCTCAATCTAAACTAACACACATTTTCTTTACAGATATGTTCTATGCAAGAGTACTATTGGAACAATGGGAGATCATCGGTCTTTCTAATAAGAGCGCGTGCAGCCGTTCCTTCTGTTTTTACCCTATTTCTTGAGAGCTATTTCATCCCCCTCTCATTAATTGACAAAATTGTTCCCACTGTTTTATAACATTCCATCATCATTTTGCATCATCATCTTTACAACAAAGTTCATTAATCATTACTTTCATTAAATGTTTTGACATATTTGTAATTGTATCATGTATATATAATGTACTTTATACTGATTAGTACTCTGGACCCCTGTGGTCATCCAATGTAATTTGGCCAGATGTCAAATTAAAATTAAATTTATTACACTTTGTGGGGGTTCTATGGTTATGTTTTCAAAACAACAATCAAAGCGTTCACTGATCTTTCTCAGTTGTTGTTAAAGAAGTGTAATAGTATACTTGGTTATCACGACATGATTTCAAAATGAACAAAACGCGTCGAAATTAGTTTTAAGCATTTCATATCAGCGGTTACCAATGAATATTTTGTTATTTTTACTTCAAACACATTTTAAAAGCATTTTTACCACATTTTGAGTGAATGATAAAGTGAATGTGGGTGGTCGTTGAATAACCATTACTGTCGTCAGGCTATCTACGTGATGCGGGAGTCAAAAGGCAGCTCTGTTAAGAGCATCAACGACTGATGTGACTTGAAAATGCAAAATTACTGTGCATTATTTTAATAAAAAATGTTTATTTTTTTAGATTCTGGAAGAAATATAGTGGCCCAAATAGTATGAATGATAGACTAATAGAAGAGATGATTTGCTAGTAAAATTTTTTAAGTTTACGGAGCATGAAGCATCCACTTAGTAGTCGGGAAGCAATGTGTATAATGGGTGGATATGGAGTAATGAATTTTATTTTATTTTAGTTATAATTAACCTAAGTTGACTTAGGCCTAATGCGTTTTTAAAAAAGCTCCACATTATAAAATTACACTCCTTGTGAAGTTTCAATGTGCATTCATTTGAAAAGTATAAACACAATGATACAATGAGAGAGTTGATTTATTCTTTCTTCACTCAGCCAACTAGATAGTTAGGCTCGCCTCACTATACACCAGCGCCAGGGAATGGTGCACCTAGGAACAGAACTAAAGTTTCTTTATAATAGGCAGTGTAATGGAACACATAAGTTGTGAAGACGGAAGATTACACTGCTCTACACGAAATGAACTCAAGTCCAAAGAGGGCGAATCAACACATACTCCAAAATACCTTGTTAGGGTCAGACAGTTTGTTCCTGCAGGGTAGGTTTCTCACGGTTAAACAAATATACAAAGTTTGCTTTCTCAATTTCATTAATCGGGAAACACTACCGAAGGTGAAATGCAACAAAAATCTCAATGGGGTACCCCGCTTATAATATGGATTTTTTTTTATTTCTGGATTGATTTCCACTTTTTAAAGCAATCTACTATATAAAGTTGTTTTCCTATAAACGTAATACTGAATAGCAAAACATTTTATTGTGTTGATACATTCTGCAAAAAATGAATTTAAAATATCCCTGTGAAATTAATATTGCCAACACAGGAAACAGAGTGTTCATAGAAAATATAACCGAGTGCTTAGTCGCCTGGATTCTATGATTATGAACATCAGTTTCACGGACGGTTAACGTTATAAGCACCGGATACTGGATCGTGGCAACCTTGATAATGCTACATGCTCGGCTGTGTCATGCTGGGTGTGCAATCGACAAGAACGTTGGACAGAACGTATTAAACGAGACAGTTTGTATACATAAAACTTTATTGAAAAAACAAACATTTTTATTGTACATTTTAATGTGTTTAATTAGGCCGCTTCGCTAACCAGTCGCGTTGATGGATGAACTTTTATGGTTGATTATCGTTGCCTTTAAAGTACAAGTTCAAGAGAAATATTTCTTCGGTTGTACTTAAAAACTTGGCAGATCTAAGTTCAGAGATTTCGAAGGTACCCTGACAATTTCATCAAGATCGCATAAATGTCGTTTGACCAATAGAGAGTGGACAAACAGACAAAAAAATACCCGAGCTTTTTTTCTCAGGGTAAATGAAATTGAAGTCGTCGCTTCGCTCATCCGATTATTATTATTTTTTCTTATGAACACATTTTTATGACATTTTAGATCTGTTCAAAAACAAGATTGTGTTAACTTTTAAGTGCAATAACTTTAATAAAACTAAAATAATTGACTGGTCAAGGGTAAAAATAGTCGTAAGCCGCTCAACCGTGGCGCTATTGGTTGATGTTTATCATCACCTTATTCATGGCAGAGAAGAGCGCATGCGCTCAGCAATACCATTAAATTCCAATACCAACAATGTCCTACTAGCATGGTTATTCGGATTTCTGTAACAATTACAATAGTGTTAAAGTAGTTTTCTGGGCCCCCATCTGGGCCCGGGGTAGAATTGGCCCAGAGCTTGGCTCTGCTGTGTGAGTTGAAATTTTCACCATCCGCAAACTTCGTTCCCGATTGAATGCCATTAGTTTTGTGGCAAAATCGTTCAAAAAGTTAAAAAGTTACATTAAAGTTAATCAAGTTAAGTTGTTAGTTTTTTTTTTCAAACTAAACGGCGACAAAATCTGAGGTGGCCAAATCATTTAGAATGTCCGTCCGGTCACGAATATGTAAATTTTATTTTGATCCGATAAGTAGTGTAGATGGAAATTACATTATAACAAAAGTAACGTTACCATGGCAACGAAAAGTCGCACGAGAATTCTGGCCACTAAGCACTGCCACCTAGAAGTAATCAAAATACTATCGAGGAAGCAGTGTATTATTTGTTACCAAAGAGTTTAAATAGTTTTCCCAAGGAAATGATGTCAAGGTCCTCTAGATGGCGGTGGATTTTATCCATTTATTTATTTAGTGTGGCTCGTTGGTCTTGTGTGTGGCTCGTTGGTCTTGTGGTTAGCGTATCTGCTTCCAATGCAGAAGGTCCAGGGTTCGATTCCCGTCAAAGTCAGAAGTTTTTAACTTCTGATTTGGACTTAAGTCCATCAGTTCTTGTCTTAGGAGTTTGTAAACGGTGACTTTGGAGCCGTCCTAGCAACGAAGCACATAATAAATTTCAGAGTTGTTCTGAATCGGCCTTGTTGATTCTGGCGTTGATTCGCGGGTGTTCGCACTGTCCATACCACTGATTGCTATATTTCCTATTAAAAATATCGATCTTTGGTTGGTTATCGCTCACTCGTCGATTGCGTCGGGGCCTGCAGGGTTGGCTTGGTCGCTTTGATTTAAAGTCCCCCACTGAAAATCAGTTATATAACTGAGTGGGTAGACTCTAAATAAAATTTATTTATTTATTTATTTATTTATTTATTTATTTATTTATCCACAAAGTAAAACCCAAATACCTTGGCAATAATTAATAATATTGGAAACATGGCGCTGTGGACAGCGAACGTCGCAAATTTTAAAATTTAAAAAATGTGCAATGTGGGTCTAGCTATAGCACGTGCTCGCTTATCAACGCGTCCAACTGAGCGTTTCCTAGTTAAGAAAACATGTACAATGAGAGTTATGTTTTCCTGCATGTGAGCTTATTTATTTAGTTGAGTTGTTGTAATGGGAGTAATCGTAGAAAGTTTTATCTTACAAACTTTCAAGTTCTACTTTTTGTACAGAAAATGTTTGCAAAACAGTTTTATTTTCCTGCATGTGTGCTTATTTATTTAGTTTAGTTGTTGTAATAGGAGGACATGTTTAAAGTTTTCCCTTACAAACTTTCAAGTTTTTACTACTTTGCAAAGAAAATGTGGGCAGTACAGTAAAGTTCCTGCGTGTGTGCTTATTTATTTAGTTAAGTTGTCTTAATAGTAGGACATGTTACAATTTTTAACTTGCAATCTTTCAAGTTCTTACTACTTTGTAATGAAAATGTTTGCAAAACAGCAAAGTTTTATTGCATGTGTGCTAATTTCTTTAGATATTTTGTTGCAATGGAAGGAAATGTTACAAGTTTTACTTTACTAAGTTTCAAGTTCTTAGTTCTCTGTAAAGAAAATGTGCGCAAAACAGGTAAATTGTCCTGCATGTGTGTTCATTTCTTTAGTTATTTGTGGCAATACGAGGAACTGTTTTAGGAAAGTTTTACCTCAAAAAGTTTAAAGATCTTAATACTTTGTAAAGAAAATGTTCGCAAAAGAGTTAAGTTTTGCTGCATGTGTGCTCATTTCTTTAGTTAATTTGTAAACGTTTTACCTTGCAAAGTTTCAAGTTCGTACTACTTGGCAAAGAACAAGTGCATCAAATATTTGTTTTCTAGTTTGTGTGCAAACATAAATATAGTTTGTTTTAGTTTTATCTTGATACTACCCTACAAATTGTTAACTTCTTAATAATTTGTTAAGATATTGTGTACAAAACGGTTTTTTTTGCACGTGTGATAATTTATTTCTCAATTTCTTCTCATTGGTGGAAATGTTACATTTATTATCTTACAAACTTTTAATTTTTTTTATATATTTTTTATTTTTTCTGTTTTTGTTAAGAAAATGAGTCCAAGACAGTGACGCTTTCTTGCATGCGTGTTTGTTTAGTTAATTTGTTACAATACGTTAAAATTAAAAATATTTAATCCTTATAAAATCTTAAAGACTACAAAATTCTTAATTATATTATATGCACAAAAAAAGATGTGGAAACAGATAAATTTTTCACTTTGTGTATTTATTTATTTAGATATTTGTTGCAATGGGTCGAAAAATTGAAGTGTTTACTTGCAAACTTCTTACAACTTAACTTTTAGGCCTATTATTGTTTTTGTTTTTTTAAGAAAATGTGTGCAACACAGTAAAGTTTTCCTGCATGAGTGTTTATTTCTTTAGTTTATTTGTTGCAATTAGTAAAATTTTAAAAAATTGTCCTATAAACTTCTTAGAAACTATAAAGTTAATAATACAATGTTAACTAAAGATGTGCGAAAAACAGTTTCAATTTCTGGCTTGAGTGTTCATCACTTAAGTTAATTTATTGCAATGGGTGGAAAAATTTAAGTTTTTACTTGCAAACCTGTTATAACTTTAAGTTGTTAATAACTTGTTATATAAATGTGTACAACACAGGTCAATTTACTGTCATGTGTGTTTACATATTTTATAAAGTTATATTTGTATTTTTTCCAGTGGGTGAAAATGTTAAAGTATTTTCGTACAAACTCCAACGTTCTTCATATTTCGTTAAGATAATGGGGTGCAAAACAGTGAAGTTTTCCTACACATGTTCATTTTTGTTTGATAAGTACGATTAATAGGAGGAAACGTTACAGAGTTCCCATGGATGTAAGCATGTTAATGTTGAGTACATCCATGGGTACTCTTTAACGTTCCCTCCCATTAATCAGACTAACTAAACAAAAAAATTGTGTCTAACTTTTTCAAAATTCTATTTCAAAATTACTAAATTAAACAAAATTCAAAAAATAAAAATTTACTAAAAATTAAAATTTACTTTCATGTCCATGTAAAATATGAACATCGTAGCGCGTTTGGTCAAAATCGGCCCAAATATCACGAAAATATCGTATTTAAAATCGATGGAAAAATCTTAAAAATACGATTTATTTCTATAAGAAATATTTCTTCGATTGTCCCTAAAATCTTAACATAGATCAAGTTCAATGATTTAGAACGTTCCCATCAAGTTTCATTAAGATCGGAGTAGCCATTTGCCTAGTCGCGAGCCAATTATCACGAAAATATATCGCATTAAAAATATAAAAAATCTTAAACGTACGATATGCATGTGAAATATTTCTTCAATTGTACGGTTGTACCCAAAAACTTGGCAGTTCTAAGTTAAGAGATTTTGAAGGTCCCCTACAATTTCCATCAAGATCTCATATACCGTTTGCCCGGTAGAGAGCGAATCCCCTCGATTATGACACCTCGAAAACATCCCAACTCTGCTTGCTGTATAGGGTGTGTGTCTGAGCGTGTTGGCGTACCGCGGCCTGGCTGCGGCGCTCCAACGGTCATCTAGATATAATTAAGTAAACACACGAAATACCAAATTAAAGGAAACTTTTTATAACTAAAAAAAAAAAAACTGGTACATATTTTCTCATAAGTTCAAAATAAAAGTCATCTTTTTTAAAAGTAATGCTTTATTTAATATTTCAGTTATACATGGTGCTAAGAGTAAATATTATAAGTAGGCTACATCTGTGAATCCAACCTTTAAAATGCGTCCTGATTTTGTTTTTAGCCGTTCACTCTTTTTTAAGTCATTCAACAAAACTTCTGTACTAGTATGCCTTAAAACCCCTGGGTGAGTATAGGTAATTCCGATCGGAAATCATTTTATTTTTAACACAATTATCTTCCCCTGTAACGTTCTCATTGTGTGACATAGGGGGAAGCAGTGATAATATATCGTAGCAAACATCTGTGTGTGAATGTCCCCATCAATCTCTGAAGTAGCGTGCTGTTAGCCACAAAAACGTGCGTAGGTTTATTTGTAAGCTAACTTTTAATAACAATTATTTATTCGCAAATTGATCAAACCACTCTTTGTGTAGTAAGAATGTAGTATATTTTATAAAAAATACTAAACACATGTGATCCCGAGAATATAGGGAACACAATGGTCATGTTCAGCATCTGTGTAGAGGGTGGCTGGTATATGGTGTTCACTCCTTGCCAGGCGGGCGTTCGCACAGTAGTTGGCCGCCAACGCCTTCACAACCTATATCCATAGCCTCAAAAGCTGGCAATTTCAGTAGAACACAATTTTCTCCAACTCCATTGTTAGGTTCGCCTTTGGCCCATGTCACTACTGAGTTAGGGAATGGTTGCCCTACGAACAGAACAGAAGTTAGTATTTTTACCATCTTTTATCGGGCGATGGCAGGTCTATAATAAATCATATACATAATATATTTTCAAAAATTCTTTAAAGCTACTCATTTATATATATTAGGGTTTCGTACGTAAAATAAAAATAGTTCGTTTGGTGAACGTAAAAAGTATTACTTTACTCACAAATATAATATTAATTTTGTTTGTGCTAGTTATTTCAAAACATACTAAGAAATCAATAGTTATGAAGACCATATAAACGGGGGGATCGATTCACCAAAAAGGCTCATCCATCAACGTGACTATAAACATACACACACACATACATAGCGTTAGCAAAGCGGCCAGTATTCACAGTACATGATTTAGGCATCATGAAAGTATTATTTGATCCACTAGGTGTGTTGACACTCGGCTACAAAACCAACAATTTGTTATGTTACTCAAAATAAGATATTTTGACTCTTATTCTTAGAAAATGGGTCAAAGTCCAGTGTAAAATGTACTCAAAGCGCCAAATAACTTTTATTTTTTTTCCTAATTCTTATTTTTGGCATAATTTGAGACAAAACGAGTGGTCACAATACACAATACACTTTCTTTAATATTGAGTAAATTTATGAAAAGGGGTCAAAGGTCACATTATCTGATCAGATTTACATAATATATGGTTAAATATAATTTTCAAAACAAGACTTTAACCCAAAAGCATATATTAATGCACGTTACAATAATATACATAATACATAATTTTTTTATATTTACATTACCTTTATCACAACCCTTCTTTGTTGGCGTATCAAATACAATTTGATATCGGCCATTTTTTATTCTTAGTTTTTGCCCAATTTAGAGCCCCCCATCTTTGCTCATCATAACACACATTTTAAAGGAGGGTACCTAATTTTTCAATAAATGGTCCTTGTGATGTTTTTGCAAAATCTTAGACCTTATCTACAGACTATGATTAATCTTCATAATCCATCACACTGAGTCATTTGAATAAATGTGAATTAAATAATCATGGTTCCTCATAACATTGGACTGGGTATATTATGGATATAATTTCTTAAATATGATCTTTAACATTCTTTATCAACAATAATGTATTAATTTCCTTAATCCTGCAAGACTTATAACGTAAATTTATAAAAATGAAAAAGAATCATTATTATTAACAGGCTGCCTATCGACAAGATTTTGTCATAAGGAACGTGCGAGCGATTTAAATAATGCGTTCGATTAAATCTGATTCTACCCCGTTATACCCCCATGCGATTTCACTAATGAGAATAACTGATGTGAAATCAAGGAGAAAAAAGGATCATATTTTAAAATCCACTATCGTAGATCATCACCAAAAAGTTATCGTCGCTTGAATTATTCGGGAGTCTCGGTTTCTCCATCGATCACAGAAAATCCGTAAAATATACCTGCCTTTAGCTTCGTCCATCACCGCTAGAATGAGCTTTGCAACATGTTCTTACTCCTCTCGGTTTTCAAATAATTCCATAATGCCACCCGATTTTTGGCACTCAATGTTACCACCATTCCAATTTCCCCCAAAATAGGTACATTTGTATTTAGACCCAGCGGCTTGTGAATAGGGAGTAATGTCTGAACACCTCCCCTAAGCTTTGGCGTAGCAACTTCTTAGAGTCGCTCTGTCCTACAACCGAGCGCTAGCATGGACGTTAGAAGCCATCATGTACAGGGAAAAATCATGTCACTGCAACATAGATACTTCATCTAGTTGAATGAACGAAGATGCAGTGGATTATTTGATCGACGCGGGATAAGAAAATACGTAAACAGATGGCGGACATTTTAAATTTTGCGTCTATGTGTAAAACGAGAAAAGTTGTCATAACTCTCATAAAACAAATCAGAAACCGTCCCGGGCCTAGGCCCAGATGTAGAAAATTATTTATAATAAAACAGTGTAGGCCTAAAGTTCCATTAGGCTATAGGACTACATTCAATTAATGCTAACATAACACGTTTGACAAGCCCTAGGCCTCTTCTAGGCAACCCTAGACCTGCACGACCTTGTTCAGACACACATCCCACACAAATAACTAGTTTTGATTACTAAAAGCCTAATGCAGATAAACAATAGTATGATAGTCCACCAACTTGAATTGCTTTATTCGGAAATTGGAGTAACTGAGAGATTTGCGGAAGAAAAACTGTTTTTTCATTCAATAATACCGAGAAATCGCCATTGTGGTCTTTGGTTTTCACACCCTGTTAACCAAAGGCGCTAAATTTAAAGGTCGATATTTTGATGCGTTGGTTGTTTCCCTGATCATATGGCTGCACAGTATAACCCATGCTTCCAACATCACGCTCCCACGTCCACTGTGTGTCTAGCGTTAGCTTAATATACGTCAAATGTAAAATCTAAACGCAAAGGATGTATTAGTCAAACTCACGTACACAATCATAAACACGCTACCAGCTTGCCTTAAAAACAAGTCCTGAACAAATGAAATCTTAAGTTCCATATTGTCATTAAATTATTTATCACGAGTTTAAATCGTAACATAATTGTTTCCTGAAAATGTTAACAGCACCCACAAACAAACATTAACACAAACACGCACACACTAACGTCTTACCTGGTTTGGTCTTCTTCCACTGCCCCGATGACTGACAAGTGAGATCAGCGTCTTTGATAGCCATGGCCTTTGTCACCTACACGGAAGTTATCGTAAAATCGAGCCTTGGGCCGACTGTCAGGGGAGATTACAGGTGGTACTGGATCCCCGTCGTTTGTGGATTTCGCGCCGCAACGAAACGAGTACGGCCTGTGAGTGGACACGTCGTCTTCTCCTCATAGGTCGCCATCTGAGTCACAGCGTTATCCTTTTGCTGTTGGGTTGTTGTGAGCTCTATGGGTATAGCCTTCTTCCACTGCCCTGACGAATCACAGAGCCTCAGCGTCTTTATAACGATGACCTTGCCACCGCTGTCCACGGTTGCTTCAATTAGAGGAGCTCTATTTGAGCGTGCAGGGAGTTCCAGTGACTCGGGTCCCCTCCGGGTCATCGCAGACGAACGCTGCAGGACTGGCCTGTGAGCTTGAAACACGTTCAACCTCTCCGTCCAAGTCGGCCATCTTGATGTCACTGCGCTTGTTGAGACAGTGCGTTCGTAACAACTAACGAAAGATGTATTACACCGCGTCACGGATAGTAAGATACAAATTAGCTGCTTGTCGTGGCTCAACAAAATTTGGTCATGACTTTCAGTGAACTTTCAGTCGGTAAAGAAGTTCATGCCCCCCTTAACTAACACCATCTATGGTTCAAATCTGGAACTAGATCTGTGAAACTTCCTTCACATACCTGAGTTTGTTGTCATAATTCATGGAAAATAAACAATTCCTTAATATAAAACGTTCCAACTAAATAAAAATATAATTATCACCTTTATTATTCATTAATTAAAAGCCCGACCATAAGTCCCAATCCTAAACCTGAAATAAATCTACTTCCGCCCCCCTTAACTAGCCCTATCTAGCGGCAGACCGACAAAGCTCTATTCCTTTTGCATGTCAATCATTTAACATGTGGAAATCCGAGCCACGACAAGCAGCTTATTTTTTTTTTTTTTATTATTATCGTGGGAAACCTGTTATAGGGTGCAATTAGCCCCTCTTCAGGAGAACTAGGTATGTGCGGATAGGAAATTGTGAAGGGATGTCCGAGGGCTCTTTAAGAGGACTCAATCCCTTGCATTCGCCTTAACGACTGAGAAAAACCTCGGAAAAAACCTTCAGTCAGGATTGCCGGTCTCGACGGGATTCGAACCCGGGACCTCCCGAATCAGAGTCGAGCGCTTAGCGCCCGAGCCAACACAGTCGGTGAAGCAGCTTATTTGTATCTTAAATACATCCAGACGGCGGTGGTTTGTACATTCCACGGTGGTTAGAACTATTTTTTATTTTATTATCAAATAATTAATATAAATAAATTAATTAAGACAACAAATTAAATTATGTATGTTTATTGGTTTACTCATAAAAGTGTGAAGATGGAAGCTAGATTACACCACACGAAATGAAATGAAGTTAAAAAATGACGTACAAACACATAACAAAGAAATAAAAAGAAACCCATTGCTATTTTTCTCTGGGTTGTTGAATTCAAATTTAAGTCGATCTGCTTATTTTTCCGTGTACAATGATAGTTAATAAAAATGTGAAATCTACCAAGTTGCCTTTGTCTACTGTTTATTAGTAGCTGGTCTTCTAATCTGATTTAATTTGATAATGCTATGATGAATTCTTGCCTTCTATACTCAGACATGAGATTATTACCTGAATCAGATAGATGAGCACGCAGCCAACTCCTGACCAAAACACGTTGCAGCGCATCGCTATCACTTCGTATCTGAGGCGTGGGCTTTCAAAC
This sequence comes from Sweltsa coloradensis, assembly GCA_024449915.1. NCBI lineage: Eukaryota > Metazoa > Arthropoda > Insecta > Plecoptera > Chloroperlidae > Sweltsa > Sweltsa coloradensis. The sequence goes on along the minus strand of JAMZAV010000122.1, from coordinate 585,301 downwards.
GAGCTACTGAGAGGGGATCAGTTACCAGTGGGGATAAACGACAGGACATGGAATTAAATTTTCTTTCTATATCATTCGGCGATGTGTACAGTGGTACACAAAGGTTACAGGTTAGATTGCCCTCGTGTGTAACCGTTATTAGCCTTGTTCATGATTTAGAAAAACTGCTTGTGAGCTCAAATTAATTGCGGATGTCCCTTTTGGTGCGTTCCGATGTGTCTGTTAAATTATCGTATCACACGCCAGAAGGCGAGTCATTCATTCATTAAAATTAAATTGAGTCATTCAAATATAATTTTTATCATTTTTTCCCATGTTTCTAGACATCCTCAAGGAATTAAATAAGTCTTGTCTACTCAACTTTTTATTCTTGTGGGTCCATAAGGATCGTTGGGCATTCCTACCACCTATTTAATCGTAGATATCCCCGATCGCTATGAGCTTCTTCGTCCTGAAAAGTTGATAACGAACAGCCAGATGTGGCTCAAGCGCTGCGCGCGAGACTGATTCGGGAGATTACGGTATACGCCCACCGTTAATCCCGAATGAGAATTTAGACAAGGTTCTTTTCAGTCGTTAATGTATGTGAATGCATTAGAGATTGAGTCCTCTTTATTAGTCCAGGGACATTCCCTACAATTACCCCAACTCCAAAATATAATTTTTATTATTATTATATAAAATGGATGAAAGAGTTGAATGTTTTTGGATTCAAATGGCGTATAAGGAAATACCAAGGTAGTAACTAGGAAAACGCTTAAGTCCCGCCGCGTTGTTGGATGAGCGTAATTGGTGCATTGAGCTGCCATGATTGTGTTATGAGGATTTTCTGTTGTTCTGTGACAAAATTATTACAAAGTCGAATAATTTTTTTAAATTAAATTAAAAAAATACAAAATTTACATTATTTTTTAATTTTTTTAATTTTAAAAAAAGAAAAAATCGTAAAATTGCGATTTTCATAAGAAATAATTATTCGATTGCGCTCAAATTTTACAAAAATATATTAATTCATAAAATTAAGGTTCTGTGAAAAATTCATTACAATAGGATAAAGCATGTAGGTGTTATAAGTCAAAGACTTGTTTAAAAAAAGAAAAAACCTGTAAAATTTCGATTTTCATGAGAAATAATTTTTCGATTGCGCTCAAATTTCACACGAATATCTTAATTCATAAAATTAAGGTTCTGTGAAAAAACCATTACAATCGAATTAAGCATGTAGGTGTTATAAGTCGAAGAACTATTTTAAAAATCGAAAAAATTCGTAAAATGGCGATTTTCATGAGAAATAATTTTCCGATTGCGCTCAAAAACGTGGCAGTTCTAAGTTCAGAGATTTCGAAGGTCTCCATAAAATTTCATCGCAATTGGAGTATCGGTTTAGCCGGAATCGTGTTAACAAACACACAATAATACAAACAGAAAAAAAAAAAAGAAAAAAAAAAAAAAAAAAAAAAAAATATCGCGGATTTTTTTCTCCAGTGTAGTGAAATGGAATCTTCGCTTCGCTCGCTACGCTCGCTACGCTCATCTAATTAAAACTCTTGCTAGTGCCCTGCATTCGTGCAGAGTTGGAAATGTTTGGTAGGGCTAACCGAGTTGATGAACTCAAAACTGAACTAAATAATTCTAATCTAATCTAAAAACACATCATCAGTTTCACGGACGGTTAACGTTATAAGCACCGAATACTGGTATTATTTACTGCAATTCAGAAATTAAAAAAGTCCGCCCCAACCGGGATTAAGACGCTCACCTGGAAGAACCCGTGGTTTGAATCCCGGATGGGGCGGACTTTTTTTATTTCTGAATTTGTAGTAAATAATAACAATTATACGTACGGGAGTGTTTACCGACCAACCAAATCGAGAAATCGAATACTGGATCGTAGTAATCTTGTATAGAGTAGGCCTATTGTTAGATGCGCGGCTGTATAATGTTGGGTGTGTAATCAACAAGAATGTTGGACACCAATGAAGTACATCGTGGAAAGAATTCGTGCAATGTCCTACCGTTCAATCCACTTGAAACCGAAGTGATAACATCCTCTGTAATAGTTTATCGCTTTCATTTTTCAATATCAATGTCAAGGCAAGTGATTTGGACAATTTAAGTATAAAGGGATGAATAACGAAGACCAAGTCTCATTTCAAATTGTATATTTCTGCAATGTGTTGATGAATATCTGCTTATGTGTGGCGTGGCCCAAAGATTTGCTTTTTGAATCAACTGTAGATAAATATTGTGAAGTTAATTCATATAGTTACTTTTTGTATTATATACCCTTAAAAGGCTGATATCAAAACCTTTATTTCGATGCCTTCCAGACCACTTTTTCAACTTTTTCTCCTTTTAAAAGGCACTACATCACCATTACCTAGATGTCCATGTAGAATATGATCGTTGTAGCCCCACCCGTTCGGTAACAATCGATTGCCAATTTTAACTGACGAATTATTAGGTAGTAGCCAGTAGGTGTAGTAGACGTCCTTAAGGGGCTATTACCCCCCAACAAATTTGTTTACCACATAATAATCTATAGCATAATACTACACTAAAATGACCGTTTGAAAATTTGTATCTTGTAACTGTGATTTTACACGAATTTTGCATTTTTTTGTCCAGAAATTTGCGAAAATTGGCGTTTTGGGAAATTGGGGTTTGGGGAACCTGCTTCTTTTTTGTTCCACATATAGCTATACTAGAGCACCATACAATCTAAAATGCCCCCTTTTAACATTGTGTCTTGAATTTGTGCACAAATATACACTCAAACACACAAAAAATATGCATTCCAAAATCACACCCCTTCTTTGTAATAAGTATTTTTTGACCGAACCACTTGCCCAAAATTACAAAATAAAATATAGAGTACTTCAAGAAAAGGCTGTAGAGTACGTCACAAAATACAAATATTATCCCTATGTTATTTCTTATGGGAGATTTTTGCCGATGGGACCTAGCTCGAAAAATACAAATACTGACAAAAAACGGGTCATGGTGCACCCAATAACTTTTCTGTTAATTTCTAAATTCATAACTAGTTAGCCTGAATGAAATATATTTTTTTAGTTTAGCGGGTGAATACATGTTTCAATCCATTTTTTCACCCCGAAGGAATGATCGCACCACAATAAAATTTGGCATGTGTTGTCATGTACCTAAATCCCCCGATTATGACAGTTTTTAAGTTCATAACTCGTTTATTGTTGACTGGGTGACACCTCTAAAACACCCCAACTCTGCTGGTAGCGCGCCGCGGCTTGGTTACAGCGCCCTAACGGACACTAGATCCTTAGTGATTTTGAGCAAGATTCAGACGATTCAGCCCAATTTTTCACTCTGAAGGAATCATCGTACCGCAATCAAATTTGGCATGTGTTGTCAGGTACCAAAATCCCCCTGATTTTGATTGTTTTAAAGTTCACATCACGTTTCATGACGGCTGGGCGACACCGAAATTACCCCAACTCTGCTTGCTATAAGGTGCTTGCGTGTAGCGCTCCGCGGCTTGGCTGCGGCGCCCTAACAGGCACCTAGATAAGATTACGTTAACACAAACACACAACACAAACAACACACAACACAAACAAAAACATTGGTACATATTTAGGTATACGTCCAAAATAAAAGTCATCTTAACACAACAAAATGCTTTATTTAATACTTCAGTTATACATGGTGCTAAAAGTAAACATTATAATTTATAAGTACTTCTGTGAATCCAACCTTTTAATGCTTCATGCTTAATTCTTTTGAACCGTTCACCCTTTTTTAACCCATCCAACAAAACTATTTTATAAGAATGTCTTTAAAAAAAACTTGGGTGAGTATAGGGATTTCCGATTTTATTATATTTTTAACACAATATCTTCCCCTGTAACGTTCTAATTGTGTAATAATGTATTTATTTAGCTTAACGCTTTTACAGTTTACATGTATAGGTACCTTACAAACAGATACAATATTGGTACATATATATTTTCACTTAATATTATTATTGAACAGATAGAAACTACGACCGATGCATGGCTTATGGCCTAAAAATGGCCTACAATACTAGTTCAGTACATAGTTGATTACATACTGTCTACATTTTCTTTTAAACTTTCTCAATGATTCTTCCTGTCTTACTCCTTTTGGAAGTTTATTAAATTCTATCATCCCTCCACATAATAGGGTTTTATGTGTGCTGTTTTTCTTTACTCTTCTAAAATTAAAACCATCATTGTTTCTCGTGAAATGTCCATGAATGTCTTTCCTTAATTGTAGTAAATTATCAAAGTATCTCGGAAAAAACTTATTCTTTAGTTTATATATAAAAATTAGACTATTAAATATTATATTTTGCCTTACAGTTAACCAATTCAAAGCTTTACTCATACTTGTAATCCTAATATATCTACCACACTTAAGAACTATCCTCATAGCTTTATTTAGTAGACATTGTAATTTACTTTTATCATTTTCAGATATCCCAAACATAATTGTACTACAATACTGAAAATGTGGTAGAATTATAGTTTTATAAACTAAATCAGTAGACCAAGGTGAAAGATACTTTGTCATTCTATACAGGAAGCTTATTTTCTTACTTATTTTACTTTGAATATATTAAGTATGGTTAGCAAAACTAAGTTGATCATCTAATATACATCCTAAGTATTTTATTTCATTGACCATTTCTAGTTTCACACCATTTATGACAATATCTTCATGTGAGCCCCTCGTATCATTATTAAGTCCACTTTTTATACCTTTTATTAACATACATTTTGATTTGCTTGCATTTAGCTTCAGTTTGTTTCTGACTAGCCATTTGTGCACGTGGGTATGTAGTGCAGCAAACATATTACGTATGTGAATGTCCCCACCTATCTCTGAAATAACGTGCTGTTAGCCACAGACATGTGCGTAGGCCTACTTGTAAGCTAATTGTTAATAATTAGTTACTAATAACTAGTAACTAGTAAGCTAATAACTAGTACGGAAATCATTGGTTGTGCAATTAGAATGTACCGGTAGTATTTTTATCAAATAGACTACACACAGTGGTCCCAAATACAATTATATGGAACCCAATGTGAGTACTCGACATCTGTGAAGTAGCGGTGGCTGGTATCTGGTGTTTATTCCTTGGCAGGCGGCCGCTCACACAATAGATGACCAGTTGAGCCTTCACACACTATATCCTCAGCCTCAAAAAGGGGCAGTCTCAGTATAACGCAATTTTCGCCAGCTTATTGGTAGGTTGGCCTTGGGCCCATTCCACTACCGGAGAGTTAGGGCATGGTTGTCCTAAGAACAGAACAGAAGTTAATTTTTTAGTCTTTTATTAATGGTATAATCATATAAGAATTTATTTTCATAAATTCTTTAAAGCTACACATTTATGTTTACGGTTTCGTATTATAAACAAAAGGTTTTTGGTTAACCGTGAAGTGAAAAAGTATAACTTTTCCTACTTATTTGGGTAAAATGATTGAAGTATTATTAAGAGAATGTTAAAAAAGATTGTAAGTTATATGTATTTTTTTTATAGTGGCATAGCATAGTCGTAACAACTTGACCCGACTGGGGTTCGAACCAAACACATCCGGTTGTACGTACCAGTCTCTTGCCAACTGAGCAATCGGGGCCATAAATACATATTTACTAAATTGCTCTTATTCGGGAGGTCCCTGCCACCGACAATCACGACTGAGTGTAAAATTGATGTGTACGCTACAGTGGATACGAACTCAAAATAGGGCTTTCAGGTTACTCACCAAGTAGCGTATCGAATTTCCCGACTCTGTTTCTTCGGGCACCGTAAAATAAACCATCCGTGAGGGTATCCATCACCGGCTGAAGAATGTGCTTTACTACATCGTTCTTCTCCTCCTCGGTTTCAAAAATTATAAGATGGCCGCCCGATTTTTCGCACTCATTGATTGCCTCATACCAATTTCCCCGATAGTGAGGATTATATAATTTGTACGAGCCACGTTTTGGAATAGTGATGAAATTGTCTGTAACAATTAAATGCAAAGGATGTATTAGTCAAACACACGCACACAATCACACTCACAAATACAAATACAAACACAACACAAACACAAACACAAATACAAACACAAACACAAACACAAACACAAACACAAACACAAACACAAACACAAACACAAACACAAACACAAACACGCTCCCATCTTACCATAATTAACATTTCAATATGGAGTTTAAGAAATAAACCTTACGTTCCAAATTTTCATTAAATATTTACTGTGAGCTTAAATCGTAACAGATTTTGCCCAAAAGTTAACAGCACCCACAAAACAAACACAAACCACATGCTAACGTCTTACTTGGTTTGGTCTTCTTCCACTGCCCTGATGGCTGACAAGCGAGCTCAGCGTCTTTTATAACGATGGACCTTGCCACCAGCTACCACGGTTTTCTTCCAGTAGATGCGAGCCTTGGTGCCGACTGCAGGGGAGTTACAGGTGGTACTCGGGATCCCCCTCCGGGGTCTCGCAGACGACGCGCAGGGACTGGCCTGTGAGACTTGAACACGTCTTCTTAACGTCATCGCCGCCATCTTGTGTCACGGCGCTCTGGTGGGAGAGAGACGCGTTACACAGTTACACACTTCTATACAGTCTGCGGTTTGCTAGGTTCTAGCAAATTACACCTCATCTTCCATATTCCTTCACTCGTTATCTCATTGACATGCTCACTCATCGTCATCATCATCATCATCATCATCATCATTAGTGTTATCACATTACATTGCTCAACCAGCAATTTATCAATACATTTGAAGTTGTTGACTAAATAACAAAGTTATTACAATACATTGTACAGTTTTAAAGCATAAACACCATACATATTGCACCTCACCACCAGCAACACATAAAACTGTAAATTGGACAATTGTTGTTAACTTATTAAATAATAACAATAATTTACATCAGTACACACAACATACTAAAACGTACATGCATACAATGGTAGACTCCTTTGCACCTCTCAAATTGAAGCAATATGTATATACATACATACAAAACAAATAGGTCTAAGTGTGTCTGAAATTATTCAAAGTCTAGGTCCGGTCCAGGTCTAGGTCCAAATTCAAGTCCACGTCTAACAACGTAGTTAGGTACTGATTATCTGTCGATGGCGTGTAAGTCTGTCTGAAAGTCTAAGTCTAGTCCATCTTGGTCCAAGTCGACAAATAGATCGAGCAATCACATATCGTACACTCGTTTTAGGTCGATTCACAAATGGCCGTCCGCGACAACGAGAAAACAATAAATTGAATGCATTGTTAAATAAAGTAACATTAAGTTTTGTTTGTTTATCACGTATTTAATTGGTTTTACTAATGTACAAATACTTTTAATAAACAAATACTTTACTACACAGGACTCTCGAATGCACACCTAACATTTAACTTTAGGTAGTGTTTGACATTGCCACGGCAGGCAGCTCTACTGTAGCTAGTATAGCACTTTAACATTGGAGTTGGACTTGACACTACAACCTGGACTTGGACCATGCAATCTTTCAGCACGCAATCACGCAATCTCTGCGTTTGTTAAAATGAATTTCAATGTGTATAAAATTAGTATTTTTTATTTATTTTTTTATTTTACGTCGTCAGTTGATTTGCCGGTGCCCAGTTACATGTTCAATAAAAATGTCTCTGCTCCACCGGATAGTGTCACTGACCATCAACTTTCTCATAAGGATAGAGCACCTTTTTCTAATTCCAAGCATTTTCACAACCCTATCATTCCTAGTATTCCACGATCCCAGACTACCCACAACCACTGCTTCAACCACAGTTTCAAACCCCTGGCTTCTAAGCACTTCGGCATGTGGCGAACACTTCCTGATCTTGAAATCTCGAGCAGCTAACAAGGCGTCGTCGTGGTTCTCGGCGGGTACAGTAACGTCCACTATACAAGCTTTGTTTGTTATGATGTTCGTAATAACTAGATCAGGTCTTTCCCTCAGATCGCAATTTGGAATCTTCTGATTAACTCGGATTGTGTTTGCCTGATTCCTCGGAATAGCCTTAACTAAACTGTTCAACACAGCATTATGCCTCTCTGTCCATGCAGCGATATGATATCGACACGAGTTCAAAATATGTGGTAGAGTTTCGTGCCCATAGTCACACCGGCGACAGTTAGTAGGAGCATTTCCGTACCTCCGAGTACCATTTCGCCCTACTGTATCTAATCGCGCCTTTGTAACAAACCGCCAGTCACAGAACCGTGTAAATCGCTCAGTTGACATGAAATGGTTACTAGCCTGAGATTTACTAGAATGTCTATACACCTTTCCCTGGTCTGGCTTTCGAAGAAGTCTTTCTTTATAGTTGTGACGGAGACCATTTCTTAGTTGGTTAGCCAAATAGCCGCGAGCCTTTGGCGGTAAAGTATGCCTATCGGGTGTCCGATTTGGCATATTTATTGTAATGGCTATCTCACCTCTTGCTTCACTGTACCCCCACTGACACCTAATGCGTGTTTGTAGCCTCCTTGTAGCATTACGTGCTCTAGTCCAAATGGAACTGAAGTCATTACTTCTACCTCCCAGATCACCAACCATGCTTCCCGAAAGGAACTGGCAACAGTCGTGGACCGTTGGTTCTCTACCAATACGTTTCCTAACTACCTCCTTTAGTGAGGACCACGCAATATCCTTACAAAGTGGATCGCTGGCCGTAAGAAGCCGAAACGGATGGGCTACCGCCAGCACATCTACAGAGTCAGTAGTTGGTAACAGGCCTGCACCCCCCTCTGCCATGGGCATGTACACCACTTCTGCGCTGGCACGTCGAGGGAGTGACAGCCACCGTTTTGCTGCCGCCTTCATTTTGCGATCAAATTTATAAAAGGCAGTCTTTCTCATCCCTCCCCCACGCATTATAAACTCAAGCCGTGGGAGGAGAAAAGTCCTTACAGCATCTAACTTCTGCCAGGGTGCTAACGGAGAAACATCAATTTTGTGTAGGTCTTCACACATCCTCTCCAGTTCAGCTACTGGCGTTTGTTGGACTCTGAATCCAGTAGGAACGCCCAGATGCTGGTACGCCTCCCCATCGTTCAATGCTTTCATTGGAGAACCTTGTATGAGGAATACAGTTGGAAGCGTATCTCGTGTTTTTCTGCAGTCTATACTAAGTGAAGCACACTTCTTTGAATTAAATGTCAGTCCTGCCCACTTGGCTGCATCCCCAGCCACTCTCAAAAGACGTCGTAGAGCCAATTCAGTCTTAGCTGCTAAAACAAAGTCATCGGCATAGGCCAGTATGGAAATCGACCGACTATGAATTTCAGCCCCACAACTATCACTTAAGTTGGTAATCGCTCTAATGATTGGCTCAATAGCTAGATTAAACAGGATTGGGCTTAGCGGGCACCCTTGTTTCACTCCAGCTTTGAGCTCAATATCATTTGTATAGCCTTGACCTGTTCTAACTCTAGTAACACTTCCATGGTACATGTCAGCTATGATCTCTAGAACGTCTTCAGGTACGCCCAGTTGTCTTAGTGCCTCCTTCATATACTCGTGTGGTACTGACCCAAAGGCATTTGAAAGATCAAGCCAAGCTGCATATACCTCTTTATTGTGCCTTCTGGCGTTGTCAATTGGCAGGACAAAATTATGCTCTAGGCATCCCTCAAATTACATGAACTCTTTTTGCATTGGTGTAATGATGTTGTTACTAGATGCCCAGTTCGATAGCCTTTCTCCCAGGATTCCTGCATATAGTTTGCTCATAGTTGATCCTAATGTAAGAGGTCGCCAATTGGACAAGTCGTCCCTACCACCCTTTCCCTTGTAAATTAGCACAGTTTTTGACTTTTTCCGTGCCAGTGGAATTCGTTTTGACTTAAGGCAAATGTTAAAGATCGCACATAATAAGTTGCATTCACTGTCTATTTTCTTCAAGAAACTATATTTTATGAAATCTGGGCCAGGCGCAGAGTCTTTCATGCTAAAGAGGCGTGATTTTATCTCCCCTGCTGTAATAGGGCGCGATATATCATCATCTCCAGTAGTTTCCGAATGCAAATTTGGAATTATGTTGGGGGGTGGTGTCCAGTTATAGTCAGGGTTATTGAACGAGTCTTTAAAGTAATCTTCCACCTTGCTTTTGTCTACGCTACAAAATGGTGAAGAACCTTGCATTATTTCCTCAAATGCTTGTTTTTTACTCACCCGGTACAGCTTTTGCAACCGACTTGCATCATTACCATTGAACTGCTGACCTTGTTGCTCTTGAGGGGCAGCTCCCTGTCGCCCATCGATGGTGTCGTCTGCATTTTGATCAGGACTAGGGTTGTGGATTTGCCGCTCGTTTCGCCTTTCTGGAACACCATTACCCCGCTTTCCACCTGCATCAGACCGCGACTTTCCACGTTGTAACCATGATTTCCAGGTTGCCGATGACGACCTGGTGGTGGCGTACCTCTCACATTATCCTTCTTCTCGTCTGCAAGGGATTGTATTTCTGCAGTAACCTCTGCCATCTCTCTTCAAATTGGTCCCACTTCTTCTCGTTCGCTCTTTCTAGTCGACTTATCCACTTTGCAGATCTGCTTTCTGGGGCCACATCCGCATTATTATCATTATAGGCTTGATGGTACTATCTTGAGTTGGGGAATTGATTTGTGTAGATGAATCCTGTAGTATAGGGCGATTTATGATTTCAATAATTGGTCTGTTTTGTCCTGAAACGGGAGAACTCGTAATGTTCAGTGAATCCGAATCAGTTATTTGACTATTACGTGGAGTTGTGTCATTGTATTCTGAATCGACATGATCAGAGGAATTGCTGTTGATATCTCCTATTCTTGCAGCATGACATATAGAGGCCACAGGATTCTTTGATGACTCATTGTCCGTATGTTGCTTCCGCCTGTTAATATAAGCAACTACGTTAGTTTGGCGCGCCTCTACAAGAGGGTCCATATGTGCCTGGCGGAGAACAGTCGTTACCCCAATTAAAACTTTCGTTGTCATCTTCATTTATGCTTGTTTGAACTTATACAAAGCTACTTTCATGATTCGGGGACCCCGGTGTCACGTTTCTCCCGACGGCAGGGGGTATATTTACGCATCTCACTGGGGACATGGTGAGTGTTACATCTCTATTTCTTAGTGTCCGTACATTTTGTGTTGGGGGAAGAATGGGAAAGCCAACAACTGGTTGCACTTCATCGTCGCTATCAGATTCTGCTACCAAGGGCTCACATCCATGCATTGCCTTCCAGTGGGATTTTGTTACTTTCAAATCCTTAAGAATTATGTCATGTTTAACACACCTGAAGTGTCATCATCATCATCATCATCATCATCATCATCATCATCATCATCATCATCATCATCATCATCATCATAATCACCACATCATCATTTCTATAATTAGATTATCTCTATAAACTACTAGGTTGGCCTACAGTCGATTTGACTTATCAGTTATCACCATTTACAACTAACGTCCGCTTGTATGAACAAGATATCAGAAGTAAATGAGATCCCCCACAAATACAAAAATTTGTAAAAAAAAAAAAAAAAAACGGCACTCACGCTCTTCTTCGAAAGTCTTCGGCTGTGAATGCTGTGAGATTTAGAAGTTGAGCCAAGCATTTCATTCTTTCTCCCTAATTTCGCATTGAAAAGATGTAAGATCATTTCGCCTGTTGACGAGCGCCAAGCCAACCATTTTCGTGGTTTAAAGTAAAATTTTTAAACTCAAAATCATAACAAAATTGCTTGGCCATTGACTTTTTAGAGTTCTCGTTATGAACCAAATTCAATAGCCAAGCAATTTTTTTTATGATTTTGAGTTTAAAAATTTTACTTTTTTACCACGAAAATGGTTGGCTTGGCGCTCGTTATCAGGCGAAATGATCTTACTTCTTTTCAATGCGAAATTAGGGAGAAAGAATGAAAAGCTTGGCTCAACTTCTACATCTCACAGCATTCACAGCCGAAGACTTTCGAAGGAGAGCTTGGTTGCCGTTTTTTTTGTTACAAATTTTTGTATTTTGTGGGGGATATTACAAATTTTTGCTGGTTGTTTCCTCTCAAGGCGTGAATGATGGACTTTGAATAATTAAATTTGTTAAGTGAAGAGTTTTTTTTTTACTTTTTGGGACCACGGTCCCCCAAATTTGGCCCCTTGTGTTTTGGGCGCTAGATATTTTTAATGGTTAAGAGCTTGTTTAATTTCAAGTTTGTACAAATTACTACGCCTGAGTAATCACGCATTTCGATTTTGATTTTCCCCGGTCACTATTGCCCGGTTTTGGTTTTGAAAACTAAAGTGATTGCGCATAAGTGTGGTCCAAGTTTCAAAGTTCTCATATTATGTACATTTTTCTCTGTATAGCGTCTTATTCATAAGAGTACGGAATTACCTAGCTTTTGATGATTTTGATTTTCTGCGGTACCCGTAACCCAATTTTGCTTTCCATATTCAAAAGTGATAAAGAATGAGAGATTTCAAAGTGTATTCCACGTTTGAAACTTCTCAGTTATAGCGATTTCTTTGAATGATTAATATTTTTAAGTTCAGAGTTGTTTTTTGACATTTTTAGGACCACGGTCTCTCCAAATTTAATCCCTTGTGTTTTGGACGCTAGATATTTATAATGGTTAAGAGCATGTTTAATTTCAAGTTTGTACAAATTACCACGCCTTAGTAATTACGCGTTTTGATATCATCCAAATCTTGATTTTCTCCTGTCCCTGTTACCCGATTTTGGTTTTGAAAGCAAAAGGCACTGCGTCCTAGGTACATCTAAGTGTGGGCCAAGTTTCAAAGTTCTAAGATGCACCGTTTTCTCTATAGGTTCTTAAATCTCCGCGGAGAATTCCAGCCAGCCAGCCAGCAGGAAGGAATTCAACGATGTTCAGGCACTTTTTTTTAACACAGAACGGGTTATCGGATTGGGTTGATTTTTTTGGTGGGTTATGAACCACATATCAGCTCATATACCGAGTTTCAAGATTGTAAATCGTTCGGGGCGGCGTGTGCAGATAGCTGAAAACCCCTCAACTCTGGTAGCTAGGGCTGCGAGTTCGTCGTCGCCTAAGCAGTCGCGTGCGCTTGGCAGCGGGCGACGACCGTCGCCCTGGATGTAATCTAATCTAGGTTGAAGATAGGTAGTATGGCGTGACATGTGAGTATGTCTATCTTTTAGTTTTTAGGTTTTTGGTTACAGATTAATGTTATATAGATCTTGATGGCGAAGGGGTTTAAGGTTGATAATGTTCTCCAATTTTGTAATTGGGATTTCAAATACCCATTTCTTTGTCAGGAAGATCAAGATCATCAATGTTGTTTTACGGTCCACGAGTCTTGTCTCCATGTGTCCACTCCATGTTCCATCCCGCTTTACTAGGCTTACGCATCTTTTCCATGTAGAGGACCTAGACATTCTATTACCCGTAGATCAATCACCTTTCGTTTACCTTCATTGGATGAGCGAAGCGAAGACTTCAATTTCACTTACCCCTCAAAAATTTAGCAGCCAATGTTTTTTGTTTGTTTTTTCTCTCTCTGTTTGTTCGCTCTCTACCGGGCAAACGGCATATGCGATCTTTATGAAAATTTGAGGGGACCTTCAAAATCTCTGAACTTAGACTTGCCACGTTTTTGGGTACAGTCGAAGAAATATTTCTCATAAATATCGTACTTTTACGATTTTTTCGATTTTAAGTGCGATATTTTCGTGACATTTGGGCCGATTCTGACCAAACGGGTGGGGTTACAACGTTCATATTTTACATGGACATTAAAGTTATGGTGACGTATTGCTTTTTGAAAGAAAAAGTTAGAAAAGTTAGCCAGAATCCATAGAATAAAGGTTTTAATATGAGTTGTTTGAGGTTAATAATAACAATAAACAAGTAACAATAGAAACTTGACAACAATCACCTACAATGCATTCAAAAAGCACATGCAAAGGAAAAGTGGTCCTATGCAAACTAAAAACTTACAAAAAGCTCATCCATCAACGCGGCGGAACTTAAGCGTTTTCCTAGTTTTATAATAATTTACCTTATATACCAAAGTTCGACATATTCTCTGATTTTAATTCTTTTAAAATTTAAAATTTAAAAAATCAATCCGTGATTGGACTGCCATTGAAGATCATTTTGCATTTCCCCCTCTATTCTTTTATGACCACATTCCTGTTAATATTTTTGCATGAACATTATTTACTCTTATGTTTTGTTGCACTTATAATTTTGATATATTTGTTTATTGTTTATCACCATATAACTATTTGTTAATTTGTAGGAATATTAATGTAATTTTAATTTTTACTTTATTTATATATTATACTAGGAAACGCTCAGTTGGACGCGTTGATAAGCGAGCACGTGCTATAGCTAGACCCACATTGCACATTTTTTTTAAAAAATTTAAATTTACGACGTTCGCGTTTCCAGTATTATTTATTATTGCCAAGGTATTTGGGTAAACCAGTGTTTAAATCTTTACTTTAAAATCCACCGCCATCTAGAGGACCTTGACTCCTTGGGAAAACTATTTAAACTTTTTGTTGACAATTAATAGACTGCTTCCTCGAAAGTATTTTGATAACTTCTAGGTGGCAGTGCATTAGAAACTTCGCGCGTCTTTTCGTTGCCATGGCAACGTACTTTTGTTATAATGTAATTTCCATCTTCACTACTTATCGGATCAAAATAAAATTAACATATTCGTGACCGGACGGACATTCTAATGATTTGGCTATCTCAGATTTTGTCGCCGTTGATTTTGAAAAAAAAACTTTCGATAAACTTTAATGTAACTTTTAACTTTTTGAACGATTTTGCCACAAAACTAATGGCATTCAATCGAGAAACAAAGCTTGCGGATGGTGAAAATTTCAACTCGATCCGAGCCTCCGTTCGAACGTTATCGCGAGAGACATACATACAAAAAAACAAAAAAAACAACAAAAAAAAAAACAAAACCAGTGACTAATTTTTCCGGCAGAGTCAAATGGAAACGCTCGCTTCGCTCGCTTAATTAGGATTGTCTTTGTAAAATGGTACTTGTGCTGTACTATAGACTCTTATATAAATAAATAAATAAATACATAAATAAATAAATAAATAAACGATTGTGTAAATCTTCACAATTTTATGAATTATCGACCAAAACACGCTAAAAATTAGTTAAATACCACCATTTGGAATTGTAAAAATTCACAAATTTTGAGGCTATGCGAATGCGACCCACACCCGCACTAGCTAGGGGGCATACCCCAGACCCCCCATTGTGCCAGGAAACATGCTTCTTCTCAAAACGATTGTTAAATGGGAAGTTCTAAAAATTTCTACATAATATAGACCTAGCGTCGAGCGTCCGCCTACTTATTATTTTAGAAATTAACCACTGTAATTACCTGAATCAGATAGATGAGCACGCAGCCAACTCCTGTCCAAAACACGTTGCAACGCATCGCTAACACTTTGTATCTGACTCCTAGGCTGACAAACCAGTTACTCAGAGGGGCTCAGTTACCAATGTGAACAATCGCTCAAACTACAAATTCAATGTATGCATATACATACACAATGTATAATTTATACTCAGAATCAAGGCTATAATGAACTTTTCCGAAGAATAGCATGTAAATAATTTATGTAAGTTTGATTGCCCTCGTGTTTAGCCAGTATTAGCGTGGAGTTGACAACTTAGGAATTTGTTTACAATAATATGACACAATAATGGAGTTTTTTTCATGCAATGCAATGCAATGCAATGCAATGTCCCGTAAATTACACTAAATCACGCCAGAAGGCAGAAGTATAATTTTGACATGCGACCTTACATATTCCTACTGAAAAAGTGACGCATTTCCGCTACAGAGATGACGTGGGGAATAGTCTGTAGCGTGTTATAGTCTAAAGGGTGTCTCTCTGTTTCTTTCCAGCTTGAGTTTGTCAATGTGGGGCATCACAAGCTTCAAAGATTATTAGGCCTTATTCTGTACGGATATTTTCTCAGGACAATATTCCTGATTATATACATTAATAATAAGAATATTTTACGCCTGTTTATATGTCACACTGGCCTACCAAATTCAACAGTTTTTTAAAACTGATTCTTTTCATTACTATGAAAATAGATAAGATTGGCAATGATTGCAAAAAATAAATTTTGAAAATGCTTATTTTTTACTAAAATATTATATATTATTATAAATGTAGTGACTTTGAAGTAATAATTAAAAGTAACTGAAAACCCAAAAAAAATTGTAGGCCATAACTTACATAGAAATAATTCACGTTTACAACTAAATGTATATTTAATAACATTATTCTAATTTTCCATAAAACATAGTGATATTTCAGATGTTGCACTGTGCACAAAAATATGAGATCAGAATGATAGCGCCGATTTAAGAGTGATACATCATTTAAATGTTTGCATAGAGTTGGATAGTTACATAAACAACATTACTCTTTTGACAGAACTTCTGTTGGATGCGTTCTTAAATGTAAAAATGCATGTCAAAACTTAAATGTTAAATTGTTGTTATGATCTTGTAATGTGTGTATGAATGACAACTGCCCTAAAATGTATTTAAGTGACTTTTATGTGTTAAATATTGATTTGTGTTTTAATATTTTGTAGTGTATTAGTAGGAGTGTGTAGTTTTCTGTCATTTGTATCAATTTGTATCACACAGTTTAAAGGTTGGGCGCAAGAAAAGGCCTCAATTGCCTTAATCTCGCTTAATTAATCAATTAATCATTTAATTAATCAATAAATCATTATTGGTGGAGGTACCGGGTACCTGAATGTCCGTCCGTCCGTGTGTGCCTGTGTCACGTCTGGTTAATATATGGTCACGTGACACGATAAAAACCGCACACGACACCCGATTGGCATCCCTTATTTCATGTCGCCTTTCAATAAGAAAGATACCGGTACATACTATTTAGGCGACGCTGGGAGTGGGACCTATGACACCATAAGAAAGTTTACATAAGTATGTGCCCGGCACCGCCACCATTACCGACTAGAACAATAACGGTAAGCTCTCGTTGAACCCGTTCATGGTTCACGATGAACCATAAATAAGACACAAACCATAAACTATTGTATTTTCATCGCATACAGAACACAACAGACCAGACGATGATGGCATTGGTCTCATTCACTCATTCACGTAAAATCATTTTAATATTGAATGAATTAAAATCAGTGGCGTATCCAAGGGGCAAGGGGGGACAACCCCCCCCCTCCCCCTTTTGCCACAAAAACTGTGAAAGCGCACTTAAACGTTTCAATGGAGGATATAAAATAACTGGTTTATTTCAATACTAAAGGCAAATTACCATCTGACCAAAAGGGGATTTTAGTAGATATACAAAGTTGGTTATTGTGATGCTTTAAAACGCACAGATTTTCATCGAAATTACCTTGAAAGTGAAAACGTAAGATTAAAAACAGGATTTTGGTAGATACAAAATTAGCCTTTTGATGCTTTAAAACGCACAGATTTGTACCAAAAAGGCCTTGAAGAAGGAAATTTTCCCGGGGGCAAGCCCCCCGGACCCCCCACCTAGCCTTTAGTACATCTATGAATTAATTGGTTAAACCTTCCCTTTATGAATTCTTTGATACGCCACTGATAACATAACATGCCAATGTACTGGCCAACCATCGTCGTTACGTTAATCGGAGGAAAGCTCAATCTTAACTAACACACATTTTCTTTACAGATATGTTCTATGCAAGAGTACTATTGGAACAATGGGAGATCATAGGTCCTTCTAATAAGAGCGCGTGCAGCCGTTCCTTCTGTTTTTACCCTATTTCTTGAGAGCTATTTCATCCCCCTCTCATAAATTGACAAAATTATTTCCACTGTTTTATAGCATTCCATCACCATTTTGCATAATCATCTTTACAACAAAGTTCATTTATCATTACTTTCATTAAATGTTTTGTCATATTTGTAATTGTATCATGTATATATAATGTACTTTATACTGATTAGTACTCTGGACCCCTGTGGTCATCCAATGTAATTTGGCCAGATGTCAAATAAAATTAAATTTATTTCACTTTGTTTGGGTTTTATGGTTATGTTTTCAAAACAACAATCAAAGCATTCACTGATCTTTCTTAGTTGTTGTGACAGAAGTGTATAATAGTATCCCACACATAACAAAACTTGTAAAAATACAACCAAACCTTACACACTCAAAAGAAATGAGATCTAAAAAAGGGCCAAGCTCATCTTACCCTTCCACATTTGCACATTCTTAATTCATAAACGTACAGTGTCCCGTAACAGCATCCTCGAAAAGCTTGGCAAAATAGAATTTGCAACTATTAATTTAAACCTAATAGTTCATCCAAATTCTTTTTTCTAATTAATTTTAACGTAATGGTCATGCAAATTCTATTTTGCCAAGTTTTTCGAGGATGCTGTTACGGGACACTTTACGTTTATAAATTAAGAATGCGCAAATGTGGAAGGGTAGATGAGCTTGGCCCATTTTTTTAGATCTCATTTCTTTTGAGTGTGTAAGGTTTGGCTGTATTTTTACAAGTTTTTGTTATGTGTGGGATCACATTACTTTTTCAAGTTCCGTTGCAAAATTATCTTTTGGATGAGCGTAGCGAGCGAAGCGAAGATTCCATTTCACTACACTGGAGAAAAAAATCCGGAATGTTTTTTTTTTTTTTTCTTCTTTTGTTTCTGTTTGTATTTTTTGTGTGTCTGTTAACACGGTTCCGGCTAAACCGATTCTCCAATTGCGATGAAATTTTCTGGAGGTCCTTTGAAATCTAAGAACTAAGAACTGCCACGTTTTTGAGCACAATCGAAAAATTATTTATCATGAAAATCGCAATTTTACGACTTTTTTCGATTTTTAACAAGTTTCTTCGACTTTCCTTCTGAGATTCCTTCTGGGTGGGGTTGGGATCTACATGCTTTATTCGATTGGAATGATTTTTTCACAGTACCTTTATTTTATGAATTTATATATTCGTGTGAAATTTGAGCGCAATCGAAAAGTTATTTCTCATTAAAATCACAATATTACGATTTTTTCGATTTTTTAAACATTTTTCGATTTATAACACCTACATGCTTTATCCGATTGTAATGATTTTTTCACAAATCCTTAATTTTATGAATTTATATATTCGTGTGAAATTTGAGCGCAATCGATTTTTTTTAATTATTACAATTAATTAAAAAAATTAAAAAATTAAAGTTTTTTTTTATTTTATTTAAATTTAATTTAAAAAAAAATTTTCACTTTGTAATTATTTTTTCACAGAACTACAGAAAATCCGCATAACACATGGCAGCTTAATGCACGAATTACGCTCATCCAACAACGCGGCGGGACTTAAGCGTTTTCCTTGTAAAATATAATTGGATGAGCGAAGCGAAGACTCCATTCTACTACACTGGAGAAAAAAATCCGGAATGTTTTTTTTCTGTATTTTTGTCTGTCTGTTAACACGATTCCGGCTAAATCGATACTACAATTCCGATGACATTTTCTTTGGGCCTTCGAAATTTCTGAACTTAGAACTGCCACTTTTTTTAGCGCAATTGAAAAATTATTTCTTATGAAAAACACAATTTTACGATTTTTTCAATTTTTAAAACATTTCTTCGACTTATTACACCAATATGCTTTATCCGATTGTAATGATTTTTTTACAGAACCTTAATTTTATGAAATTCATATTTTGGTGTGAAATTTGAGCGCAATCGAAAAATAATTTCTCATGAAAATAGCAATTTTACGCTTTTTTTCGTTTAAAAAAATTACGCTCATCCAACAACGCGCCTGAAAAAGCGTTTGCGAAGCTTCCTAGTAATTTTATAAAATCGATTAATTTCTATTGTATTACCAATTTACAATAGAATGTAAAAATCAAGTGGCCCAAAGACTTGCTTGTTGTAAACAAAAACAATGTAGGCGATTATTGTCAAGTAACTATAGTTACTTGTTGATTGTATGCCTGTAAAGGCTTATTTTAAAACCTTTATTTGGAAGGCTTCCAGCAAACTTTTTTAAGTTATTCTTTCAAAGGGAATTACATCACTATTACCTTAATGTCCATGTAAAATATGAAAGTTGTAGCCCCACCCGTTTGGTCAGAATCGCTGGGCAATGGAAACTGACGGATTAGATAGTATAAGTAGTAGTAGTAGTAGCAGTAGTAGAAGTAGAAGTAGAAGTAGTAGTAGTAGTAGTAGTAGTAGTAGTAGTTGTAGTAGGAGGAGGAGGAGTAGGAGGAGTAGTAGTAGTAGTAGTAGCCAGTAGTAACTAACATCCTTAAAGTGATTTTGAGCATGTTTTAAGTCATTTTTTCACCAAGAAGGAATGTTCGTACACCAACCAAATTTGGCATGTGTTGTCAGGTACCTAAATCCCCCGATTGTGATAGTTTTCAAGTTCACATCACGTTTCATGACGGCTGGGTAACACCTCGAAAACACTTCAACTATGCTTGCTGTATAAGGTGCCTGAGTGTGTAGCGCGCCACGGCTTGGCTGCGGCGCCCTAACGGGCACCTAGATACTTGGTTATCACGACATGATTTAAAAATGAACAAAACGCGTCGAAATGTGTTTGAAGCATTTCATATCAGCGGTTACCAATGAATATTTTGTTATTTTTACTTTAAACACATTTTAAAAGCATTTTTACCACATTTTGAGTGAATGATAAAGTGAATATGGGTGGTCGTTGAATAACCATTACTGTCGTCAGGCTATCTACGTGATGCGGGAGTCAAAAGGCAGCTCTGTTAAGAGTATCAACGACTGATGTGACTTGAAAATACAAAATTACTGTGCATTATTTTAATAAATGTTTTTTTTTTTAGATTCTGGAACAAATATAGTTGGCCCAAATAGTATGAATGATAGACTAATAGAAGAGATGATTTGCTAGTAAAAATTTTAAGTTTACGGAGCATGAAGCATCCAGTAGTAGTCGGGAAGCAATGTGTATAATGGGTGGATATGGAGTAATGAATTTTCTTTTGTTTTAGTTATAATTAACCTACTTTGACTTAGGCCTAATGCATTTTTAAAAAAGCTCCACATTATAAAATTACACTCCTTGTGAAGTTTGAATGTGGCATTCATTTGAAAAGTATAAACACAATGATACAATGAGAGTGTTGATTTTATTATTTATTGCTGGTGAGTGGGTGGAAGTTCACTCAGCCAACTAGATAGTTAGGCTCGCTTCACTAAACCAGCGCCAGGGAATGGCGCACCTAGGAACAGAACTTAAGTTTCCTTATAATAGGCAGTGTAATGGGACACATAAGTTGTGAAGACGGAAGATTACACTGCTATACACGACATGAACTCAAGTCCAAAGAGGACGAATTAACACATACTCTAAAATACCTTGTTAGGGACATGCATTTTATCCCGGGGTAGTTTCCCACGGGAAAACATATAGACAACGTTTTCTTTCACCATTTTACTATTCGAAAATACTCCCGTAGGTGTAATGTAAATAAAGAAAAATCTATCTCATACCGCTAAGATGGAATTTTTATTCCATTTTTTTTTTTTTTAGTAAACAACTATATATAGTTAGTTTCCTATAAACGTAATACCGGTTCTATATGGTACTGAATAGCAAAACATTTTACTGTGTTGATACATTCTGCAAAAAAAAAATTAAATATCCTCGTTAAATTTATATTGCCAACACAGGAAACGAAAAAGTTCTAATAGAAATATAACCGAGTGCTTAGTCGCCTGGATTCTATGATTATGAACATCAGTTTCACGGACGGTTAACGTTATAAGCACCGGATACTGGGTCGTGTGGTAACCTTGTACAGGAGACTGGCCTTAAATCACATACCAGGGCAAATGACACTTTGCTATGGTTTAGCAGTTTATGATAACTAATCGTAGAGAATGATTTTGTTTTACTGAAATTATAGGTTGGCGTTGGTACATCTGTTCTAAGCAACATGGCTATGGCCAATGTGCCAAATTTAAACTTCTGCATCTAAATCAAAATGAGGGTAGTCTTCGATGCAATGTTTGCCTCTTACATTGATCACTTTAGATCATTAAAAGTATACAGAATATGGAAATAACTTTAACAACTCTTCAAATACGAGCCTACACTGCGAAATGAACATGGCACTAATCTTAATCTTAATCTTAACATGGCTGCTAATCGTAAAAGTTGAGAAAAGAGTAAAAATCCCCCTCGCAAACATCAGCTGGTATGGAGGGGAGTACTTTACTCCTCAATATTAGAGGCAAGCTCTGGCGGTCGTCATTGGGGATCTCTTTACCTTCCCTTGACAACCTCCCTGACAACGGACCCCATTTCTTTCCCGCCCTACCCGTGGCTAGTTCTGACCAGCATGGGACTTTCGTCCACACATTTTCTAAGGTAGAGTGGTGCATTATGACCTAACGTTTGACGCGCCCTTAATTTTAAATAAATAACTAACTAAACTCCTACAATGTGAGACGTTTATGAATAATAAAAAAATACGTGAACCAACAGAAGACCAACCGCTTGTCGTTAAACTAAGACTGTGATTTAGGACGTCGTAGGTTTGAAACCAGTCAAAGATAATCGCGACTTAAAGTTTTTCTTCGATTTTTTGTGAGTAAAAGATGCAGCTTGGTTCACTGAATGGATCACACCAGGGAAAGAGATCTTACAACGAGAGTTTGAGTGAAATCGAATACGGTTGGTGGAGGTGCCGGGTCCAGAGACGTGTTCTCCGTGCACCGCTTGGCTAAGTTGATGAGCGGCGAGAGCCGCTTGAAAGAAACGTATTATTTTTTTAGCTTTTGTTTGCTCCTTTCAAGATCTGTTGAATATCTTGCTGCGCTCCCTCTTTATGGTAATCCTGTTCCAGTACGTGTCATACAAAATAAATTATTGTGAATAATTTACACATGTCCGTCCGTACAGTGCGAAGATGCTAATCACAAAGCAAATAGTTCAAAAGTCGAATTCGTGAACCGCGTGTGGTTTTGGGTTAAAAAAAAACTCCACGTTTTCTCACTTTAGTGGCACCCGTTACCAGTTGAAAGGGTTGAATGAGAGATCTTACACAAGTGAACGAAATAGATGAAATTCCTTCACAAAGGCGCTTGGAGATATTTAGATTGGTCTCAAGGTTGGCGAAAAAGTTTTCTCTGACGTCATTCAGACGAGGGTCGATTGAGAAAAGCTTCTTTGTGGCCAGCGAAAACTTTTGAATGAATAGTGAACGAATCAACCCTATATTTTTTTTCTTTTGAAAGGAGTGTGAATTTATAGAGAGTGTACGGAAGCATTCAGAAAAATAACTCGACTTATTTCGGATATGACAGAATAAACTTCCCAAAACACAACAAGATGAACTGGAGTCAAACAAGATCTTCGATCATTTACTCGTAAAGGCAAGCAAACAATAGAAGAAGTGATAATTTTACGTTTTCAGATGTGTGTTATTGATTAGTGTATTACACATGCATTAATGTTATCTCTTGTACAATTATTTAAATTTAGCGGTCCTTACATTAAAATTGATGAGCTCTTAGGAGTATTGCAAATATCCAGAGCATAGCTCTGCTAATCGTATATGGCGATGAAAGAGGATAAGTCCATCTCTCAAACATCAGCTAGTATGTAAGGGAGTATTTTGCTCCCTGATACTAGAAGCGAGCTCTGGCAATCGTTGTCGGGGACCTTGCCCTCTCCCCTTGACGACCTCTTCGACGACGACGACAAAAACACCACGAAACAGGACAAAGGTGATGACGACCGCGACGTGAGACCCCCATCCTATCCTGCCCCTACCCGTGGTTGGTTCTGACCAGCATGGTACTTTCATCTCCATATCCTCTATTGGCAAGAGTGGTGCATTATGACCTAATGGTTGACGCGCCCTGAAACTTAATGAAACAATGTCCTGTCTCATGATGAGACCGGATCTCCTGGTCCTAGCGGAGTTTCGGCGAACCTCAAGACATTGGTTCACGGTGTGCTATAGTGCTGCTGTCTTCGGATGATCTCTGAACCACCGATACCCGAGGAGTCCGCTAGATGGGACTACTGTTCCTTCACTTTGCGAATGAACTACGACACTGTATTCTCGAGAGAGACAGAAAGGGCTTTCTAGATAGTGAATCATATCCATACATCACACGATGTGACAGTTTGAACGCGTGCACCCCGAGCGGGCCAGGGGCAACACCAGCAGCTCTGACGTCACCAGACGCCGCGCGCACCCCCACGCGCAGGGCGCATGCGCGTTGAGTCCCTGACTGTATCGATCCGCCGCCCGCAGACGGCGCTCTCAGCCTATCCATCGCCTCGTTCACAGCCAAGACCGGAGGAAAACACCGAGGAATCTCTCTCAAGTGTGGTGATATTCGGGTGTGTTGGACCTCGAGTGGAGACGACCGACTTAGAAGGCGTCATCATGGTCGGAGCTGCCATGGACGACGGCCCTGACATCAAGGCTCTCGAAGCAGGTGGGTCTCGGCGTGACAACTCCCTCCCTCCCATTCCTCCAGTCTCGGTCTTGCTTAGTGGCCTTGCCGATCTGGGAACTGTCCTAGCTCGTCTTGCATGGGGCATTCCACTACCCTCAAAGTCAAATCTAAACTGGGTATTATGCCGAGCTCTCACCCTCGTTCGTCGGACGTTGGTCAAACATACCCTAGTACGTCGACAATTGAAGAAACCAACGTTTATACGTACCCATATATTAGGCTTAATCTCAATTTCAACTAATAGTCAGTCCCTTTCTCTTTTATCTCATGTATTACAGATGGTCCAACCTACCCTACTGTGTTGGCGCCTCAAATGTTTTTATCGATTCACTATTATCAATTAATACATTAAAACACTGTCATGCCTGGTCCACGGGCTATTACGCCGGACGTTGACGTAGGACGTTGGCCAATCACATTCCAGAACGTCGAGGTTGGGAGGAGCTAGAATCGGCGTATTGGGATGTGATTGGCCAACGTCCAACGAACGTTCTTGAGAGCCTAGCATCAAGTTACTAATCTGATGTGTGGTGCAATGATGGAAACAACTATGTACAGCTGTAAATCGGTAGCAACATTACAATCGCAGTGGGGAATCCCTTAACAGTCACGACTATGGAAATATTCGATCCATCCATCGTATCAAGGCTACTGATACTCATCCTTATCTCCACCTAAGTAGGCGCCCTTCAAGATTATAGCTTGTACTCTTCTTGGCTCTAGCGTGATCAGAAATAGGGCCTACTACGGTTGTAGATAATTCATTTCTGATTTTAACATTCTTACTAAGATGCATCCACTAAAATGAGTATTGGAAATAGGTCTCTACAAATTATTTCCCCAAATTGGTGGTCCATAACGGAACCTTGCCACTCGCTCATCCTTTACGTGCATTTTAAGTTTAAAATCAGGTGCTAGAATTGTATTTTGGTGTGAAGAGTGTGAGTTTTTAGAGAGTCTGGGAAGAATACGTGCATGAGAGCCGCTGCAATTCGATGAATATTTGTCAGATTAGAACTGTGTCAGGACATAAATGTTTGTGATTCCTGACAGGAGATATTGTGGAATATGTTATCTTAAGAGGTTGCACACGGGTTGTGCCTAAGGTTCGGATTTGGGAGGTCGTAGATTCGATATCATCCATAGGACATCCTGAATGAAGTTTTCCCTAAATATTTTATGCATGTTGAAATGTAAATGTCAAAGGTTTTGCAAATGCAGAATTTATTGCAAAATAAGCTGTGAAATGTATTATTTATATAAATGAAAATACTATTTTCGAGAATGCTATTTATTTATACATCAGCTTCCCGGTTATAATGTCGACGTGTGCCGGTGTTGTATATTCTGTGGTTTGTAGCAGGCACCTCTAACCTCGTACTAGGCATCACAGCCACAACAATCGGTCGATGGCTGTTCCTCATGATTTATGTACTACATCGTGTCGTAATACGCGCGGTAAAGTGCGGGCGTCGACAGCGGCGTAGCTGCCTGCGTATGTACCTGCCTGAATCTCAGCTGCGCCACCACGGTTTAGATAGAAGTAAGCTATAATACACAACCTCGGACTCACATCGTAAAATAATCAACTCGTTTGAAATATAAGCCAACTTATTCAACCGAAAGTTATTAATATCACACAAATTTGTTACCAAATTTGTTGTTGTAATATTACTAGTATTTAAAATATTTACTCAACTGTAGTTCATTGTTGTGTCTGCATCTATGTAATAAGATTTATTTAGTTGTCTCCTTTGTAAATTAGTTTTTTAACTGAATAGGATATGCCTAGACGTTAAATAAATAAATAAATAAGCAAAATCGAAAAGAGTTTTTTATGGTTTTATTCTGCATGAAATAATATTCATTGCCTGTATATTATAATTATTACTGTTTTTTAATTAAATTTAAATTAAATGATCAATTAAAATCATTTTAATGAGTTAATTCCATCATTGAAAGTCATGCTGATCAATGATCAATATAGTATTTTAATCTTTGTTCGTGCAGACTATAGTTCTTACGAAACTACCTGGTATTAAATAGCATTTTATCAGATATTGCTAAAATCGGGTTAATTTTGTATGGTTTTAATATTGATGAAAGTAACTAAAATTCCACATCAACGCATTCTGATCATCTAATTCGTTGCTTACGTCATCGAAATCAATCTTTCTAGTTCGCAATTGTTTAAGTGGATAAAATCGCTAAACCTTTTGCTGGGACATTCTGTTTCTTGATAGTATTTTTATGAGTTTTCTTTTGACAAAATAACTTTTGATACTCAAGCTATTGTCACCTGTATGTATGGTTAAACACTACACTAAGTGCCACCTCTGTACACTGCGCACACTTAGTGCCCCACTAGCAGCCCTAGGACATTCCTTGCCCACTACTACAGCACCATAAAAACTAGGATTAGGATATTAAAAATATCCACGATTTTCTATTGCTAGAATATTTATGTTCAGAAAATTGTTTTAAATTTGTTTCTGTTAGTATCATTGAGTAAAATATTACTGATGAAAAAATAATCTGTATTATATTTCGCCTGAAATGCATTTTAAACGCTTTTTATGAGTAGCGGCTTTTTTGTCCTTTTAAATGTACTTTTCTCCAATTTTGATGTACTAAATCCAGTATAGTGGAAGCTATAAGGTTCATACTAATACTAAGAGTGTGCGGTGGTGGCAGGATGCAATGAATGCGATGGTGTGTGTTAACTGCTGCTCCCTTGTTATTGATTGATGTATGCTTATTTGTAACATCACTTCTCTCCATTATGTACAATTTTACCAAACATTTATCTACAACACACAATGGCGTAAAGAAACTGAATATGACCGTTTTTTAAATCTCATGTCATTTTCTCCTGTTTTGTGGTACTATCTGCCTTCCTATACTTGTCACTTTTAAAATGCTCCTCAATATCCTAGCTTTACTCATAAAACCTTGTGCACAACCAGAATTCAGACCAGATCATGTTTAAGCTGAGCGTAAATGGTTAGAAAACGGGTCGACGAGTCCAGTCCACTACCCTCTCGTCATTAACCTGATTGTGCTGGAGGGGAGTAATTTACTCTCCGGAATTAGAGGCGTTGGTACATAACCTCCCCACCCATCTGTACTTCATTACAGGCCTGTCCTCCACATCCTGTAGGTCAGGGTGAAGCAACATGACTTGACATGACCTCTATCTCTGTGCTATAATTCAGGAAAGAGTATCAAAAGTTGATGATCTGTACAAGTGCACTTGCATGTTCACTATGTTTCATTATAATCGGTGCATTAGGACATACGTTTATTTATTTAATATTCTGTTTGTCAGTTTTTCATCGTAGTATGCGAAGATTCCATTTCACTACATTGGAGAAAAAAATCCGGAATGTTTTTTTATTCTTTCTTTCTTTTCTTTGTATTTTTGTGTATTTGTCCACACGATTCCGGCTAAACCGATACTCCGATTGCGATGAATTTTATGGAGGCCTTCGAAATCTCTGATTTTTTCAAAAAACCTTAATTTTATGAGTTAATATATTCATGTGAAATTCGAGCGCAATCGAAAAATTATTTCTTATGAAAATCGTAATTTTACGATTTTTTATTTTATTTTTAAAACATTCTTCGACTTATAATACCTACATGCTTCATCCGATTGTAATGATTTTTTCACAGAACCTTAATTTTATGAATTAATATATTTGTGTGAAATTTGAGCGCAATCGAAAAATAATTTCTTATGAAAATCGCAATTTTACACTTTTCTCGTTTTAAAAAACATACGCTCATCCAACAACGCGCCTGAAAAAGCGTTTGAGAAGCTTCCTAGTATATATAAACATGCTGTGCTTTGTGTCATACACGTTTACCTGTACACTGTTTTTTTTTTGTTTGTTTTTTTGCCTTTTTGCCTTTTGGCCGTTGCAAGTCCAATTTCCGGTTGAATTTATGCTTCTAATTGGTTGCAGTTTGTTACTGTGGTATGCCTGTGCAGTGTGCAATAACATCGCGTTTAGTGGGTAGGCTCAAACAACATTAACCTTGTAATATACCTGGTGACCCCCCCCCCCCTTTTATCCCCCCCCACCCCCCACCGCCAACCTAGAGTCGTAACATAGGAAACGACTGTGTGCCGAGCAATGAATGTAAGCTGCTATATTGCATGCCTGCGTCTGTCTGTCTGTCTGTCTGTCTGTCTGTCTGTCTGTCTGTCTGTCTGTCTGTCTGTCTGTCTGTCTGTCTGTCTGTCTGTCTGTCTGTCTGTCTGTCTGTCTGTCTGTCTGTCTGTCTGTCTGTCTGTCCGTCTGCCTGGCACGTCCCGCTCTATCTAATATACCTCCGTCTTATGTAGACGCTGGCAAGCTCTATGGCGTGCACCGAGGCAATAAGGAGCGGTCCTAAGTGGACACTAACGTCCGCACCGCACGCTGAACGGCTCAATAAAGTTGAAACGATGTAATAGATCGACGCTGTCTTATGGTCTCTCACGCTGGGAGGCTAGAAAGTGTTGGCCGGTCTGGCTTTTCACCCACTTGGTATACTCCGCTTTGCTAGGAGAACTAGAATTAAATGGAAAGACAATGTTTCAAAATCCCTTTACTTTCATTTTTCTCTTAATTACATTTTGTTGTTTGCTCACCCTACACATTCACTAGTTATAAATTTTATATTTGACGGTATAATTTCTGAAATTTATACTAGGAAAACGCTAAAGTCCCGCCGCGTTGATGGATGAGCGTTTTTTTTTGTAAGTTTTTTGCGTTTTGTGCGTTTGTTTGCACTTTTCCTTTGCAAGTGCTTTTTGAATGCATTGTGGAGGTGATTGTTGTCAAGTTTCTATTGTTATTTGTTAATTGGTATTATAAAATTCAAAAAACTCATATTAAAACCTTTATTTCTGTAGATTCTGACTAATTTTTTCAACTTTTTCTTTCAAAAGGTACTACATCACCATAACCTTAATGTCCATGTGAAATCTGAACGAACCCGTTTGGTCAGAATCGGCCCAAATGTGACGAAAATATCGCACTAAAAATTGAAAAACTAATATTAAAACCTTTATTTCTATGGATTCTAGCTAACTTTTTCAACTTTTTCTTTCAAAAGGTACTACATCACCATAATCTTAATGTCCATGTGAAATATGAACGTTGTAGCCCCACCCGTTTGGTCAGAATCGGCCCAAATGTCACGAAAATATCGCACTAAAAATCGAAAAAAATCGTAAAAGTACGATATTCATGAGAAATATTTCTTCGATTGTACCCAAAAACAATACACCTCTAAGTTCAGAGAAAACGAAGGTCCGGTCAAATTTTCATCAAGATCGCATATGCCGTTTGCCCGGAATCGAGCGAACAAACAGACGGAAAAACAAAAAAAAAAAAAAAAAAACACCCGAGCTAAATTTTTTGGGGGGTCAGTGAAATTGAAGTCTTCGCTTCCGCTCGCTACGCTCGCTACGCTCATCCAACAATTAGGGGAACATGCATATTTTGCACTAAATAATTAAAATATATTGCAATATCATTTGAAATACTACGGTCTAAAATTTGTAATTAGGTTTTTGTGATTTGAAAAATATATATAAACTATTTATAATAGATTTCTTTGTGTGATTGTTTTCTGCAGTGTATGAAATATTTTATTTTTTATTTTCACATATTTTTCTTCTGACGTTGAATCGAACGAAGGCTTCCTGTGAAATGATATTTCCCTCATACAGCTATCATCTCAACCCTCGGGCTAAAATATAACACAAAAACAGATAAGAGAGTCCACAAAATAGGGAACGAAGCTACACATTCGACATATAATGTCAAAGAATTAACGAACATTGAAAATAAACTGGTTTTGGTGGAGGTGCCGGGTACTTGAAATGGTTCTTTCGGTTGAGGTAATGACGGAGGTCCCCCTGACTACGGGCTCAAAAACCATTCTGTATCTTCCTAGTTGAAGGACAACGATGTGAATATAAAACACAGACATGTTTTGTTTGTATCGAAAATCTTGACACACGCACAGACAGATAGACTCACGGACAGACAGACAGACCACGGACAGACAGACAGACAGACAGACAGACAGACAGACAGACAGACAGACAGACAGACAGACAGACAGACAGACTCACGGACAGACAGACAGACAGACTCACGGACAGACACCCACATAACACTCAATATTGTAGGTATATTCATTTTAAGTGCTCGTGATAATGTCAGGATATTGATGTTGTATACACGTTTGTACAATATTCGTCGGGAGGTTCAGTACTTTCAATTTTATTTGTTTTTATCAAATATCTCTACAATGTCGATAGAATATTGTTGTTTTAACATTTGAAATCTCAGCGGTTTTATTACCTGGCTTTTTCATACAATATCCCTGCAATATCGCTAGGATATTCTTCTTTAAAAATTTGAAATCTCAACGGTTTTTGTGGCGTGGGGTAGCTTGTCCTGTCCTGTCTGTTGCCATTCGACGATCAGTCGTCGGGAGAGGAAGACGTGTACTTGTGGCCGTTGTGTTCAACATGACTTAGCTTGATAATAAAAATCAGCAGAGGGATTCTATACCACTGAGATGAGTGAGTGAATTGTGTAACTCAAATCTTGGATTAACAATTTGCTTTTTTTAAACAGTGACAAGATCTAGCAACACACGTCGAGAAAAACTAGACTCACCTAACTTTACATCGTTTTTTCGCGTTACAATGTGTGACAAGCAAAATCGTATTGTTATATACCATGTATTCTTGCTAAAACTAAGCTACAAACACACATTATGTGATATGTGGCAGAAAAGCTTTGTGTTGGTAAACACCACATGTGCTTAGTTCACTAATGTAAGTGAATAGTAACTGGTGTGTATAACTGGCAGGCCACCACACTGGTTTAGCAGAGCAGGTGTGTGAACATAAATCGAATATAATACTTGATATTGTGTGAACCAAAATAGAATATCCAAAAATGGGAAAAAGAATATTGCATGATGCTTGGAGCAATATAATACAATATCCCCACAATATTAATCGCAATATTGTGTGAAGCTTATTTATCTTTTAGTTTGACGGACATTTCTATATTATTACAATATTGTTAAAATAATTCTAGATGTTGTATGAATATTTTAAATGTTAAGAAAGTACATTGTTTAAATATTCATAGTATATTGAGTGTTATGTGGGCAGACAGACAGACTCACGGACAGAGAGAGAGAATTGTAATGCGTATGTAGGAGCTCCACTCCTTGTAACCGTACACCGCACTATAGCTGACTACATTCAATCCAAGGTTATATATTTTCAGATCTTGAATGTATTGAATACAAAAAATATACAATACACATCTTCCTAAAGAATGTCATAAGCAACGTATACGTTTTAAAATTAAATTCTTCCCTTACAGAACGTCTTCCATATTATATTATCTTCCTTCATATCATCTTGTCTCGACCTGCATATAAAATATAACGATCACGAGAAAACATCTGATACCCACTCTACACGACAAGAAGAGTACTAAGTTACAGCCTAAGGTCGCACTGGAAGACGAGGAACTTACTGGTATTGATCCTGCAACAATCGTCTGCGGCGGAAGTTTTGTCATATCGTGTGACAACTCCGTTCTTAGTCCCACATTGCGCTAAGCTCCTCTTTGTTTTACAACGTCTGCACTTAGGTACTAATATGCCCCTCTGCACTGACCCACATTGCACACTTAATTGCAACGCTATGTTCAACATCTTCACAGAGAATTCTTTGTTGGCGAGTTATTAAGATTCTGCAATATCATTTCTTTTTAAACAAAATTACTTCCTGAAGCCAGTAATTATCAGATGGATATGGAACTTTTTAGAGGTCATGTATATTTAGTCTTCTATATTGTACAAAACAACATATCCAGAAAAAGAGTGTTAAAAAAGTTGTATTTTTTAGAATTTGGGATTTTTGTAAAATCATAAAAATTGATAAATTGCGGCATTTTTGTGACGAATCCACAAATAATCTTTAGGTTCTCTTTGACCATAGAAGAGTGACCATACCTTTTCTTGACAACCACACTAAATTATGTATCAAGCAGATGCCAAATAAATATCGCTGTCTCTTAAAGTGTATTTTTTAGAAATAAAGAAGAATATAATCCGTCTGTGTGTCCGTCTCAAGATATAAACAGAAAGCGTTTTTGTTGATATTGCCCTTTAACAAGGATGATACTGAATGGTTTGGTTTAGGTGTCAAGAGTTAGGGATAGCGCCACCTAAATATGAAATATCTGTGAACCCGGCACCTCCAACAAGGAGAGTTCTATGTTTGAAGAAACTTTGTTTAACAATGGTAGCTTCGCTCCCTAAGTTAGGTACTCTCGTATCCGTGCTTAGGACATAATATTACATATTTAAGTATACCGGTAAAAACATGTTGACTACTATCTAGAAGAAACACTGAGAACAAGCCTAGATAATTTTGATTACGGAGAAAAATGCATACATAAAGTTGTGGATAAAACACAATATATTTTTTACACATTTACATGTATTATTTACGAACCATTTTTGTTCTATCATTAATAATCATATTAAGAGGGAATTGGCACGTAGCTACTCGCTCGTGCAAGTTCGTAGCTACTCGCTCGTGCAAGTTCGTAGCTACTCGCTCGTGCAAGTTCGATTCTTTGCGCTAATCAGCCAGAAAAACATCACGAATATGGACAATTTTACACTTGTTAACAAAATCCAAAATCTTAAAAAATGTTTGTTTTTTATTCGAAAGCAAATTTTAGAAAAGTGTTTCTGTAGAGCCCTCCATTTCTGCTTCCATGACAACTGTCCAAAATTTTAACCATCTGTGGTGTCAGTCGGCCGTACGAACAGGCATTTGCTAAAAACGCATGTCCTATAACTTGCTCTTAATTTCGATAATATACAATGGTGTTCTAATTTGCTCGCTTTGTTCCTGCCCCTATAAAGGCCTTCACTAGTTAGTAGCTAACTAGGGAAACGCCAAAGTCGTTGTTAAACGAGTGAGTTAGCCAAGTGTTTTGACTTCTAAAACCGGACCGTCTGGTCACCTTACAGGAACTCACTCTGCTTGCCACAATAATTATTTAAATTGAACATTCAAAATGCGAATCGTATTCAAAACGTATTAGCGTGAAACATTAAAACAAAATCACCTAATTTTTATTTCCCATTGAACACCCCTCAAAAATAATATGTGGGTATAAAAATATAAAAAAAGTTAGAACTGACGGGTATCGAACCCCATGCATCCGTGCGGTAGGCTAAATGGTTACCACTAGGCCATGCAGGCCACGTCAACTTTGTCCCGCTGACTGCTACGAAACAAATGCCATTGATATTATTAAAAATCACATTTTTATTTATTGTAGGCTTAAATCGCAATGGATCAAGCTGATTTTGTTAACAGTTCTCAGTAAACTTGTACCGGATGTCTGTTTAAAATTTCAGCGCAATCTGTTCAGCGGTTCGGCTGATTTTCGACGTACAGACAGACAGAATCACAGAATGAGAGCCGTTTGAGTTGAATGGAGACACTCAGTCGCTCCGCTCCCTCGTTTAATTACTAGGGAAACGCCAAGGTCGTTGTTAAACGAGTGAGAGAGCCAAGTGTTGAGTACCCGGGATCATCCCTTTTCATCCCATATACCTAAGGCTGGATCAAGCTAAGTATGGGGAATGATACCGGGTACTCAACACTCACTCAATCACTCGTTTAACAACCACTTTGGCGTTTCCCTAGTTATTTAAATTGAGCATTTAAAATGCGAATCATGTTCAAAACGTATTAGCGTGAAACATTAACAAATTTCCAAGATAAAACAAAATCACCTAAGTTTAATTTCCCATTTAACACCCCTCAAAAATAATATGTGGGTGTTAAAATATAAAAAAAGTTCGAGTAAACGGGTATCGAACCCCAACCCTCCGTGCGGTAGGCTTAATGCTTACCACTGGGCCATGTCAGCCAGGTAGATCTCGTCCCGCTAGCTGCTACTAAACAAATGCTATCGATATTTTAAAAAATCACATTTTTATTTATTGTAGGATTAAATCGCAATGGATCTAGCTGAATTTGTTAGCAGTTCTCAGTAAACTCGTACCGGATGTATGTTTAAAATTTCAGCCCAATCTGTTCAGCGGTTCGGCTGATTTTCGACGTACAGACAGACAGACAGAATCACAGAATTAGGGCCGTTTAAGTTGAATGGAGACACTCGGTCGCTCCGCTCCCTCGTTTAACTAGGGAAACGCCAAAGTCGTTGTTAAACGAGTGAGTTAGCCAAGTGTTTTGACTTCTAAAACCGGACCGTCTGGTCACCTTATAGGAACTCACTCTGCTTGCCACCATTATTATATAAATTGAACATTCAAAATGCGACTCGTATTCAAAACGTATTAGCGTGAAACATTAACAAATTTCCAAGATAAAACAAAATCTCCTAATTTTTATTTCCCATTGAACACCCCTCAAAAATAATATGTGGGTATAAAAATATAAAAGAACTGACGGGTATCGAACCCCATGCATCCGTGCGGTAGGCTAAATGGTTACCACTAGGCCATGCAGGCCACGTCAACTTCGTCCCGCTGACTGCTACGAAACAAATGCCATTGATATTATTAAAAATCACATTTTTATTTATTGTAGGCTTAAATCGCAATGGATCAAGCTGATTTTGTTAACAGTTCTCAGTAAACTTGTACCGGATGTCTGTTTAAAATTTCAGCGCAATCTGTTCAGCGGTTCGGCTGATTTTCGACGTACAGACAGACAGAATCACAGAATGAGAGCCGTTTGAGTTGAATGGAGACACTCAGTCGCTCCGCTCCCTCGTTTAACTAGTTATCCCTAGTCAGCGAGTATAGGAATATGTTGAATGCGATGTCATCAATCTCACGTCGCCCTAGTTAAGCAGAGTGGGAGGATATGAGAGTCAGTTTGACAACATTACATCAGTTGGCATGACGGATAGTTTGACATCATTACATCAATTTACGTGATAAATGAATTCCTGCTCCAAACACGCTGGGTCGCGTAATTACGATCTGTTGGACATATTCGTTTAGACTACTCGAATAAATCATTCGAGCAGCGATCTCTCAAGTAAAGAGTTAAGCTCAGTAATTGAAAATTAATCCAGTCCCGTCTGGGGGGGGGGCGGGGGTGGGGGAGAGGTTCGAATACAGCAGATTTTTCTTTCTCGATTTGTTAAACGAGGGAGCGGAGCGACCGAGTGTCTCCATTCAACTCGAACGGCTCTTATTCTGTGATTCTGTCTGTCTGTCTGTACGTCGAAAATAAGTCAAACCGCTGAACAGATTGGGCTGAAATTTTAAACAGGCATCCGGTACGAGTTTACTGAGAACTGTTAACAAAATCAGCTAGATCCGTTGAGATTTAATCCTACAAAAAATAGAAATGTGATTTTTAAAATATCGATAGCATTAATTTTTGTTTAGTAGCAGCTAGCGGGACTAAATCTACTTGGCTTGCATGGCCTATTGGTAAGCATTTAGTCTACCGCACGGAGGGTTGAGGTTCGATACCCGTTACCTCGAACTTTTTTTATATTTTTACACCCACATATTATTTTTGAGGGGTGTTAAATGGGAAATAAAACTTAGGTGATTTTGTTTTTTCTTGGAAATTTGTTAATGTTTCACGCTAATATGTTTTGAACACGATTCGCATTTCAAATGTTCAACTTATATAACTAGGGAAACGCCTAAGTCGTTGTTAAACGAGTGAGTGAGCCATGTGTTGAGTACCCGGTATCATTCCTCATACTGGGCTAGATCCTTAGGTATAGGGGAGGAAAGGGGATGTTCCCGGGTACTCAACACTTGGCTCACTCACTCACTCGTTTAACAACGACTTTGGCGTTTCCCTAGTTTAGTCGGGAAACACTCCCGTAGGTGTGATTGTTATTCGATTCCCGGTTGGGGCGGACTTTTTTAATTTCTGAATTGTAGTAAATAATAACAGCAGATTTGTCTTGTGAAGTAACTTTAACCAGCTCCTTCTGTACTTTGAAGCTTTATATTTTGTGCCGTAATTTATTTTCATGACCAATGTTACATTAGTTAGGTATCAATCATTCTAACTTGAATATTTAAATAACAATGAATGGCCAGGTATAATATATAACCATATTGTTAAAAGAAATATAACTTAAATCAACCACATGCATGTTTGAATGTGTTATCATTAAACGAGGGAGCGGAGCGACTGAGTGTCTCCATTCAACTCAAACGGCTCTCATTCTGTGATTCTGTCTGTCTGTACGTCGAAAATCAGCCGAACCGCTGAACAGATTGCGCTGAAATTTTAAACAGACATCCGGCACGAGTTTACTGAGAACTGTTAACAAAATCAGCTAGATCCATTGCGATTTAACCCCTGATTTTTTAAAATATCGATACCATTTGTTTAGTAGCAGCTAGCGCGACGAACTCTACGTGTCTGCCATGGCAAAGTGGTAAGCATAGAGCCTACCGCACGGAGGGTGGGGTTCGATATCCGTTAGTTTTGAACTTTTTTATATTTTTACACCTACATATTATTTTTGAGGGATGTGAAATGGGAAATAAAAATTAGGTGATTTTGTTTTATCTTGGAAATTTGTTAATGTTTCACTCCAATACGTTTTGAACACGATTCGCATTTTGAATGTTCAATTTAAACTAGGAGAACGCCAAAGTCGATATTAAACGAGTGTGTGAGCCAAGTGTTGAGTACCTGGGAACATCGCCTTTTCTCCCATATACCTAAGGCACGATCTAGCCCAGTATGGGGAATGATACCGGGTACTATACACATGGCTCACTCACTCGTTTAACAACGACTTTGGCGTTTCCCTAGTTTAGTTTGTGATGGTCATGTCGTCAATGAACTCACCATACTTAATATTGAAGAACTTCGAATGCAGAAACAATTGTCTGGTTAACCTTTCCTAGACTCTCAAGTTTCAAGGTCAGACTTTGTGCTCACTCGAGATAAAATAATCGATTAATCGCTCATTAACGTGGTCTGGTTTTATTATAATTCGGTTGACACGAAATGAATTCCTTGTAACGTGAACATGCAATGGAAGTCATGCTTGGTTGAGGTCAACCATCGGTTCAATAACGTGCCACTAGGGCGTGCTGCTGGTGAGCGAGAAATCGGACGAACACCGTAGATTTACCTGTCAATCATTGTTCTGAAACTAGATTAGTCGATTTATAGCTTAGGCTTACATTGTACAAAATTATGGGACATTGATAATTGGAATTTTTTGCTATAAATTTTTACATTTTAATTCAAAATAGTTTCAAATACAGAAAATAACCAATTTAGATTCAAACATTGCTACAACAAACTGTATTTGTTTACATATACACAAATATGAAAAACGAATTACAAAAAAATACATTGACTGCATAGCAACGTTGATGTATTTTTTTAAAACAATGTACTAAAGAAAACAATAACATACTTTGGCAGTCAGCTGTTACAAATTCACGAAGACAAACACCTAATGACAGTGTTTTATGGATTATGTTTAACACCAGTTTGCTGTGTTCTAATAATCCGCAAGGTCGCCGGACCAATACTGCCAAGGGCAACTCTGACTAAAGATCCTTTCAAATGTTCTTTAGTCAGAAGGAAATGTTTGGGTTGATTGCCACACAACAAACCTTCAAAGCATCCTCATATGATTTCACATAAAATGTAAAATTTGTCCTCGGAGAGATTTGCTATGCAACAAGTACTGAAAAAACGAAATACCCTGATAAATCTATGAGTCAATCGTTTTGTCAACAGAACAAATATATCACGGATCACCTACCCTATGGGAATCAAAACGACAGAGTCGTAAATCATGTAACTCTTCTTTATTTGAATGCATGTTTACTTTCGATTTGATTGATGATCGAACGACTATCGCCTATGCTACTGCTGTGGCTTTTATCGATAGTTTAGATATATCACTTAAATGAACAGTGAGTTGTCTACATTTTAAAAATAATAATAAATATATAAAAACCAGGTTCAGATAATAGCCAACTATAGATCAATATTTTAAATAAGAAATTGTTTTCAAATTAATAGTTAAAAATACGATGAGATCTATTAATGTTCTCCTGAAAATAAAATTACAAATAGCATTTAATGTAGAGTACAATCAGGGTAGAAACGAAAATGGGTGAAAATGCTGCAAAAACGACAAATAAGACGGGAGAACTATCCTCAGGATTGAACAGTGAGGTCGTCGTAGAGTTGTGAGGTTCGGTCAATATCGACTAACCACATCTGGGATCGAACTAATACAGCAGCCCTTGCCAGCATCCACCTCTAAGTACACATGACCTTTAGATCGATGACATGGTGACGTCATACTCCAGTACACGCGCCCACGCTCAGTGGGTCCCCGCGGGCCCAAGTACCCACTCACTAAACTACTATACATTGCTAGAGCTAGACGGTAGATTAGGAAAGAGTGGAGCGAAGACGAGCAACAGTTTTCTTCACGGTATTGATTTCTGTCTCTTGCCGCAGCTCGCTACACACGAACCGGATGAACCCTTTCCATACACTTCAGATAACTTATTTCGATATTGTGCGTGTTATTTATTACCTAGCACAGGCATAAACGAGAATCAAAGCGAAATCTCTAGTTTCGATGACAACCCGGCACCTCCACCAAAGATATGAAATATAAATTAAATATATAAGTTATGGAACGTTTGTGTTTATATGTATATATTTTTATGCGTGGTCGTGTGTGATTTATATATATTTAATTATATATGAATGTTTATGTGTGTTATGACATATTATTGTGTGTTTGTACGGTGCTTTGTGTGTGCGAATTATGTATCTTGTGTGTTTTGGTTCAGTGTGCATGCATGTGTGTGTTATCATGGGTGTGTATGTTGCTGTGTTTGTGTGTGTGATGTTTTGAAAGTAAGAGCAGAGAGAGAGAGAGAGAGAGAGAGAGAAACTTTTAAGGAAGCAATAATCTGCCAATGTAAGAAAAACATACACTTAAACTTTCAAGTTAGCTCTTGTCAGTGTTTATTTTATCCCTTAATGTACGAAGAGGGAAAACATATAATTCCCCCATAAGTTTATACCGTCTAGAATGTACCATTAAAACGACAACCTTAGTACAAGCAATAAACTTAATGCCTTGAATAAACATAGTAGGCACTATTCACAAATCCCTGGGAACTGCCAGTGTGGGCACGTAGCTTCCATAAACTTAAGTTTACTTTTCAATTTCATTCGTCTCGACCACGCCTTTAAATGTTTTACGCCACTCTAGCATATAAAACGGACTGCGTGAATCACTTAACGAATACAAGAAAGCTAGCTATGTTCGTGACGGTCGGATACTATACCACGGTGTGCGTTAGAGATTAAATATTAACCGCTGTATAAAACACTCTCTCTCTGTGTGGCTGTCCGTGCGGCAGTAAAGCCACTGCACACGCATCGAGTATATCGTTATCTGCGCTACATGGCTGGTCGGGACAATGCTGGCAAGACACAGGGATGAGAAGGATTAAGGGAAGAAATCGTCGCGTAATCTTCTTCTTTGAGAAACGTAGATAAACACAGCTTACGTCGCGTCTGTGTGGCGGTGGGATACAAAGCCGGGGGAGTTCCGTACCAACCTAAGAGAGTCACAAGACCTACATCAGCTTTGGAGAGTTTTATTTTAGTAATGTTAGGAACATACCACGCAACCCTGCACAGTTTGTGTTTAGTTTTCAGTTTATTAGACACAGAATAATTTATTTACCATATGGACCCGGCACCTCCACCAAAATTAATAAATTTTTTTTTGTTAATATTATTAGCTAACGGGGCTCACAAGACGCAATGAAAATGTCATTAGGCAATAACAATTTAAATAAAATAACCCCTATACATATTTTTTAAATTAAATCAAGAAAGCAACTCTAAGAAATTTATAGTTAGTATATTTTTTATTAAAATATTTCGATTAAATTAAATACTTTTGTGTAAATAAGAGTTTATTAACAATGTTATTTTGATTACGCCTTAATGGCAAATACTCTCTAGTTTGTGAGCAATCACAATAATTCTTTTCGAACTTTGAATAGAAAAAACAAATAATATTCCCAATTTTAATGATTGTATTTGTTATCAACGTAGACGCAAGACATCTCCGTGCCTCACTTCGATTTATGAATAGAACACATAAACACTGAATGTAGGAATAGAAGAAGGTCATATCATTAGTGATGTTTTGTCCCTGTTGAGTTTAAAAATATGTTCTGAATAATTGGATTGACAAATTAATGAGGATGAAGATAAAAGAAATGGGGCTAGATTTTGACACTTTATAATGAAAATTGTGTTGGTTATTTGGATCGATACATATTGAGACAAACAGGGAATATAGAAGTGCAAGTAGTACCGCATCTAAACATGGCTGAGGTACGACAAGATTGACATCCGTAGATTAGAACATATTCTGAATAATGGAGAAGGAATCGGGAATGTATGTTAAACTGTTAAAAGCCAAACCGCATAATATGAAAATGATATTGAAGACCCTTCCAAAGAGAATTAAATATTTAATTAAATTAAACACAAAATATGTGCCATATTGGTGGATGAACAGGTAAAACTGAACTTGTGTGTGAGAAGGGGGAAATATCCTCTATTGCACTGATTTAGCTTTGAAGGTTTTACTTATTTTAGCACATAAAAGCAAATACTGTAATAGACGTTTCGCTTAGCGTCTATTACAGTATTTGATAAAGGTATTGGTTGATACTACTTGCCCTAAGAATGCAGGGAAAGTGTTATATAATATACGAAATGTGTTCGCCTATGTATTTAAACGATGTCGGCTGCACAATGCACACGAGCAGATTGGTTCTGCCTTGTAGAGTGGTTTGACCCCGGAAGTTTGTCGAGCGTGTCGTGTATTGTGTTAGCCCCCCGCTGCTAGATAAGAGTGCTTGGACAGCCGACGAGGCTAGAGATTGCACACGTGCAGCCATGTTTACACGTGTACCCCACGCAACACAATTCACGTGGTACACTATACGTAGCACATAAAAAATGTAGCGTTCCCGAATGTTTCAGAGTAATTTCGACCGTTTTTATTGAACAGACAGACAATAAACGTAATCACAGAAAAATACCCGCTTGAGTTCCGTTGTAAGACTCGTTCACTACGCTCCCTCGTCTCATTTAAACTTTCAAAATTACAAAATTAATTCCTTTGTAATATTATCATTGTAAATATTAAACATTACTTGCATGTATCAAGCAGCACGTACAGGCATAATGTATTTTAAATAGGCAACAATGAGGTTGCATGCAAGGTAGACTCGGTGCTAGTATCGATTACAACCAGAGTTGCAGTGTGCACCTAACGTGCAGTCATCAATAACCAGCAGCTGTGGATTCTGACAATGACAGACCCCCTGA
Source organism: Sweltsa coloradensis (assembly GCA_024449915.1). NCBI lineage: Eukaryota > Metazoa > Arthropoda > Insecta > Plecoptera > Chloroperlidae > Sweltsa > Sweltsa coloradensis. The sequence goes on along the minus strand of JAMZAV010000122.1, from coordinate 543,262 downwards.
TATTAATTATCAGTGATTTGGTGGAGGTGCCGGGTACGGAGTGTGGGAAATATTAGTACCGACCTAAATGAAGGGTAGGGCAGAAACCGTTTGTATCCTGAAACATAATGTTCGTGATGTGTTTACAATATGGCTGCTCGTTATTGTTGATGTGTTTAACCTGGTTATTAAGAGATAGGATAGATACAAGAAACTTACAAAGGGAGTGAAAGAGATTGTTAGGGTAAATAAGTTTTCAATACCACCAATGAAGTATAGTATAATAAGTTGGTTGGTGTTCTGTATTCCAAGGAGTTTTGTAGACGGTAGACATGAAGTTTACAAATCATCGATAGTTTTAAATCTAAGTTTTTAATCACGCTTTTATTACGTGAAATATGGCAACGTTCGCCTTCTAGATGCAGCGTTAAGTAAGAGGGGGATTTTGTCTCACTCGAGGCAATTCTCTTCGGTTGTTTTGTTAAGTAATGCGTACTTTCTATGCAAGTGCCGAGATAAGCGATTCTCTTCGGTGTATCTGTGATAATCCCGCCGCACATCAGCTTCAGACCCAATCGACTGTCAACTATTATTTATTAAGAAAACCGTTTAATGGCTCTAAACCCTTTAAGGTATTGCTTTTGGTCCTTGAAACTTTAATATGAAAAATATTTTATGCCACCCTTAAAAATCAAAATTTACCGGGAAACAATACAGAGGGGATGGCATTTTAATTTTTTTAAAATAATTATTGTTTTGCATAAAGCAAAGCGGGTATTTTTTGGACTTGTGTTACTAAAAATAAAAAATATTTTTTAAAAAATAGTAATCAAAATAAAAAAAATTTTTTATTTCCCAAAATGGTTTTCATTTTTCCTTAAACTTTTGAAAATTTTTAATGAATGTTTTTTAAAAATTCTTAACTCAAAAAAATAAAGGGGGGGGTGAAAATAATTAATAAAAAAGAAAATGTTTTCAAAAAAAAGGGGTTTTTTTGGAAGGGGGGGGTTTTTAAATAGAATTTTTGATGGTGGGTTTTGGTTTGAATATTTAAAAAATGGGAAGGAAACCTTTTGATCATGGTTTTCCCTAAATTTTGTCAAATTTTTAAAGGGGGGGTTTTTTTGGGTTTTAAGGGAAAAAGGGGGAAAGGGGAAAGTTTTTGGGAAACAAAAAGAGCGCCCAAGGGGGGGTTGGGGAACATTTTTCGGGAAAAATTGAAAGTTTTTTTTGTAACCTGATAAGAAGGTTGCAGGGAAAGGCATGCTCACAAAAGTGTTTGGGTATTTTGGGAGGGGTTAGGGGGCGGTGACCACGCCCCAACGCGATTCCCGCACTCATTTTTTTTTAAAATAAGAGACGCATTGTGAGGGGGGGACAGGGGGTAGGGTGCCCCGAGGCATGGTCTGGCACACAGTGTTTGGGATATTTGCATGGGGTTCACTCCCCCTGGGTACGTACCCATTCGGTTCTACTCGTCGCAATCCCTTCATTTCACTAGTTATCTGTTTATTATACATAAGAGACAGCTTTCTGTGGGGGGCGGAGGGGCCTACGGGCCACGGGCATGGTCTGGCACACATTTTTGGGATTTTTGCATCGGTGTTCATCGCGCTCGGTACTACCCCTTCGGCTTTCTGCTAAAACCCGCATTCTCATGGGTTTATCTTTTATTATTACAAAAGAGACAGCATTCTGGAGGGGGCGGACCAGGGGCCTACGTGCCACAGGCATGGTCTGGCACCAGTGTTTGGGATATTTCTCTGCCCACTCGCGCCGGTATACCATTTTGGGTTCTACCGCTCGCAATCCTTCATTCTACTAGGTTTATCTTTATTATTACAAAGAGACAGCATTCTGGAGGCGGCGGCCAGGGGGCCTGGGTCCCAGGGCAGGGTTGGCAACAGTGTTTGGAATTTTCATCGGTCACTCGCCCCTGGGTAGTCCCCATTTGGGTTTCTACTCGCTCGCAATCCGTTCATTCCATAGGTTATCTGTTATATTACATAAGAGACAGCATTCGTGAGGCGGCGGCCCAGGAGGCCTACGGTGCCACGGGGCATGGTCTGGACCCCGTGTTTGGGATATTTGCATCGGTTAAATCGCGCTCGGTACTACCCCTTCTGGCTTCTACTCGCTCGAAATCCCGTTTTCTCATGGGTTTATCTGTTATTTTTACATAAGGACAGCATTTGGAGGCGGGGGGACCAGGAGGCCACGGGCCACGAGGCTGGTCTGGAACCAGGTTTGGGATATTTGCACGGTCACTCGCGCCGGAAGTCCCCTTTCTGGCCTACTCGCTCGCAATCCTTTCATTCCACTGGTTTATCTGATTATTACATAGAGACAGCATTCTGTGAGGGGGCGGACCAGGGGGCCCTACGGTGCCACGGGGCAGGTTGGCACACAGTTTTTTGGGAAATTTTTTGCATCGGTTCACTCGCGCCGGACGTACCCATTTCTGGCTTCTACTCGTCGAAACCCCGTTCTTCCACTGGGTTTATCTGTTATTATACATAAGAGACAGCATTCTGTGAGGCGGCGGCCCAGGAGGCCTACGGGCCACGGGGCATGGTCGGGCACACAGTTTTTGGGTTTTTGCATCGGTGTCCCCGCGCTCGGTACGACCACTTCTGGCTTCTATCGCTCGCAATCCCGTTTTCCCTAGGTTTATCTTTATTTTACAAAAGAGACGTTTCGTGAGGGGGGGACCAGGGGGCCTCGGTGCCACGAGGCAGGGTTTGGGCACACAGTTTTTGGGATATTTGCATCGGGCACCGCGCTCTACTACCCATTTGGGTTTCTACTCGCTCGAAACCCCTTTCATTCTAAATATTTATCTGTTATTATTACATAAGAGACAGATTTTTGGTGGGCGGACCGGGAAGGCCACGGTGCCACGGGGCATGGTCGGGCACACAGTGTTTGGGATTTTTGCATGGGGGTTTCACTCGCGCTCGGTACGTACCCACTTCTGGCTTCTACTCGCCCAACCCTTCATTTCACTAGGTTTATCTGTTATTATTACATAAGAGACAGCATTCTGTGAGGCGGACCAGGAGGCCTACGGTGCCACGAGGCATGGTCTGGCACACAGTGTTTGGGATATTCATGGGTGTCCCCGCGCCGGTACGTACCCCTTCTGGCTTTACTCGCTGCAATCCCTTTCATTTCACTGGGTTTATCGTTTTATACATAAGAGACAGCATTTGTGAGGCGGCCCAGGAGGCCTACGGTGCCACGAGGCATGGTTGGCACCATGTTTGGATATTTGCACGGTGTCACTCGCCTCGGTACGTACCTACTTCGGGCTTCTACTCGCTCGAAATCCCGTTCATTTAAGGTTTTATTTTTATTTTTTAAAAGAGACAGCATTCTGTGGGGCGGGGGACAGGGGGCCTACGGTCCCACGAGGATGGCTGGCACCGTTTTTGGGTTTTGCAGGTGTCACTCGCGCTCGGTACGTACCCACTTCGGGTTTCTCCCGCCCCCAAATCCCTTTATTCTCACTAGGTTTATCTGTTATTATACAAAGAGACAGCATTCTTGGGGCGGGGGACCAGGGGGCCTACGGTCCCCACGAGCAGGGTCTGGACAAGTTTTTGGGATTTTGCATGGGTGTCACTCGGCTCGGACTCCCACTTCGGGCTTCTATCGCTGCAATCCCGTTCATTTCACTAGGTTTCTTTTTATTAATAAGAGACAGCATTCGTAGGCGGCCAGGGGGCCCTACGGTCCCACGAGGCGGGTCGGGAAAAAAGGGTTTTTGGGGGATTTTTGCTCGGTGTCACTCGCGCTCCGGACGTACCCACTTCGGGCTTCACTCGCTCGCAATCCCGTTCTTCTCATAGGTTTATCTTTTATTATTACATAAGGGGACAGCATTTGTAGGGGGCCCAGGGGGCCCTACGGTGCCAGGGCATGGTCTGGAACACGTGTTTGGATTTTTGCACGGGTCCTCGCGCTCGGTAGTCCCCTTCTGGTTCTACTCGCTCGAAATCCCGTTCTTCTCACTAGGTTTATCTGTTATTTTACATAAGAGACACATTCTGTAAGGGGGGGGACCGGGAGGCCTAGGGTGCCCGAGGCATGGTCGGCCACAGTGTTTGGGATATTTGCACCGGTTTTCACTGCGCTGGGTACGTACCCACTTCGGGTTTTTCTCCCGCAACCCTTATTCTAAGGGTTTCTGTTATTTTACATAAGAACGCATTCGTGGGGCGGCCCAGGGGGCCTAGGGTTCCACGAGGCATGGTCGGGACAAGTTTTTGGGTTTTTTGCATCGGTGTCACTCGCGCTCGGTACTCCCCACTTCGGCTTTTCTCGCCGAAATCCCTTTCATTCTCACTGGGTTTTATCTGTTATTTTTACAAAAAGAGACAGCATTCTGTGAGGCGGCCCGAAGACCTACGGTGCCACGGGGCATGGTCTGGAACACAGTGTTTGGGAATTTGCACGGGGTCCTCGCGCTCGGTACGTACCCACTTCTGGTTCTACCGCTTCGCAATCCCGCCATTCTCACTAGGTTATCTTTTTTTATTACATAAGAGACAGCATTCTTGAGGGGCGGACCAGGGGCCCTACGGGCCACGAGGCATGGTCTGGAAAACAGTGTTTGGGATATTTGCATGGGTGTCACCGCGTTTCGGATACCCATTCTGGCTTCCCCTCGCAATCCGCCCCATTTCACTAGGTTTATCTGTTATTATTACAAAGAGACAGCATTCGTGAGCGGCCCAGGAGGCCTACGGTGCCACGAGGCATGGTCGGGAACACAGTTTTGGGGATATTTGATGGGTGTCACTCGCGCTCTAGTACCCATTCTGGTTTACCGTCGCAATCCCGTCTTCTCACTAGGTTTTTGTTATTTTTACAAAAGGACGCTTTCTGTGAGGCGGACCGAGGCCTACGGTGCCCCCGAGGCAGGGTCTGGCACACAGTTTGGGTTTTTTTGCATCGGGTCACTCGCGCTGGGGTACGTACCACTTCTGCTTCTACTCGCTCGAAATCCCTTTTCTTTTCCATAGGTTTTATTTTTATTAACATAAGAGACAGCATTTGTGGGGCGGCGGACCAGGAGGCTACGGTCCCACGAGTGGTTACACGTGTTTGGGATTTTTGCTCGGGCCTCGCCCCGGGGTACTACCCACTTTGGCTTTTACTCGCTCGAAATCCGCATTCTCACTGGGTTTATTTGTTTATTACAAAGAGCAGCATTTGTGAGGCGGGGGACCGGGAGGCCCTACGGTGCCACGGGGGCATGGTCTAACACAGTTTGGGATATTTGCAGGGTTTCACTCGCCTGGGTACGTCCCCCCTTTTGGTTCTACTCGCTCGAAACCCGTTCATTCTACTAGGTTAGTTTTTATACAAAAGGGACAGCATTCGTGAGGGGGCGGACCAGGAGGCCTACGGTTTGCCACGAGGCATGGTCTAACACGGTTTTTGGGATATTTGCATCGGTGTCACTCGCGCTGGGTTAGTCCCCATTCTGGTTTACCGCTCGCAATCCCGGGTTCATTTCACTGGTTTATCGTTTTATTAATAAGAGCCAGCATTCTGAGGCGGCGGACCAGGAGGCCTCGGTTTGCACGGGGCAGGTGGACCAGTTTTTGGGATATTTGCATCGGGTGTCACTCGCGCCGGTACGTACCCACTTCGGGTTTTTATCGCTCCCCCCCATCCGTCTTTCTCACTGGTTTATCTTTATTACATAAGAGACACATTCTGTGGGGCGGGGGACCAGGAGGCCTCGTGCCACGAGGCAGGGTTGGGAAACACGGGTTTTTGGGGAAATTTGAGGGTGTCACTCCCCCGGGTACGTCCCCACTTCGGCTTTATCGCTCGCAACCCCGTCCATTCTCACTGGGTTATCTTTTATTTTAAAAGAGACAGTTTTCTGTGAGGCGGGGGACCAGGGGGCCTAGGGTCCCACGAGGCATGGTCGGGACACAGTGTTTGGGATATTTGCATGGGTGTCACTCGCCTCGGTACGTCCCCCATTTGGCTTCTACTCGCTCGCAACCCCGTTCATTTCACTAGGTTTATTTTTATATTACATAAGAGACAGCATTTGTGAGGCGGCGGACCAGGGGGCCCTACGGTGCACGAGGCGGGTTTCTGGACACAGTTTTTGGGGATTTTTGCATCGGTGTCATCGGCTCGGTACGTACCCATTCTGTTACTCGCCCGCAACCCCTTTCATTCCACTAGTTTACTGTTTTTATTCATAAGAGACAGCATTTGTGAGGCGGCGGACCGGGGGCCCTACGGGCCACGAGGCATGGTCGCCCCCCAGTGTTTGGGATTTTGCATGGGTTGTCACTCGGCTCGGTACGTACCCACTTTGGTTCTACTCCCCCAAATCCCGTTCTTTCTACTGGGTTTTTATTTTTTTATTCATAAGAGACAGATTCTGTGAGGGGGACCAGGAGGCCTAGGGGCCCACGAGAGGGTCGGGAACACAGTTTTTGGGATTTTGATCGGTTCACTCGCGCCGGTACGTCCCCACTTCTGGTTCTACTCGTCGCAACCCCGTTATTCCACTGGGTTTTAATTGTTTTATTACATAAAGACGCTTTCTTAGGCGGGACCGGGGAGGCCTACGGTGCCACGGGGCACTGGAACCCAAGTTTTTGGGGGATTTTGCATCGGTTCACTCGCGCTCGGTACGTACCCACTTTGGCTTCACCGTCCGCAATCCCTTTCTTCCACTGGGTTTTATCTGTTATTTTACATAAGAGACAGCATTCTGTGAGGCGGCGGCAGGAGGCCTACGGTGCCACGAGCTGGTCGGCACACAGTTTGGGAATAATTTTGTTTTGTCACCGCGCTGGTACGTCCCCCTTCGGCTTTACCGCCGAAAATCCCGTTCTTCTCATATTTTATCTGTTTTTTTTACATAAAGACAGCTTTGTGGGGCGGACCAGGGGGCCCTTTCGGTGCCACGAGGCAGGTCTGGACACAGTTTTTTGGGAATTTGCTCGGTCACTCGCGTCGGTACGTACCCACTTTGGCTTCTACTCCTCGAAAACCCCGTTCATTCTCACTGGGTTTTATCTGTATATAAAAAAGAGACAGCGTGAGGGGGGACCAGGACCTACGGGCCACGGGGCTGGTTGGACACAGGTTTGGATATTTGCATCGGTATCACTCGCGCCGGACGTCCCCACTTCTGGCTTCTACTCGCTCGCAACCCCGTTCATTTCCACAGGTTTTTCTGTTTTATTACATAAGGCAAGCTTTCGTGAGGGGGGACCAGGAGGCCTCGGTGAAAGAGGCGGGTCGGAAACAAGTTTTTGGGATATTTGCATCGGTTCCTCGCGCTGGGTAGTACCACTTCGGGTTTCTACTCGCCCCCAAATCCCGTTATTCTCACTAGGTTATCTTTTATTTTTAATAAGAGACAGATTCTGTGAGGCGGGGACCGGAGGCCTACGGTGCCACGAGGCATGGGTCTGGAACACATTTTTGGGAAATTTTTCTCGGTTCCTCGCGCTCGGAAAGTCCCCACTTCTGGCTTCACTCCTCGCAACCCCTTTATCTCACTATTTTTATCTGTTTTTATTACTAAGAACGCTTTCTGGGGGGCGGCGGAAAGGAGGCCTCGGTGCCACGGGGCTGGTTGGAACACATTTTTTTGGGATATTTGCACGGTTCACTCGCGCCGGCTCCCCACTTCGGGTTTCTACTCGCTGCAATCCCGTTCTTTCTCCAGGTTTTATCTGTTATTTACAAAAGAACAGCATTTGTGAGGCGGGGCCCAGGAGGCCTAGGTCCCACGAGGCTGGTCTGGACACAGTGTTTGGGATATTGCACCCGGGTACCTCGCCTGGGTAGCCCCATTTCTGGCTTTACCGCTCGCAATCCCCGTTCATCTCACTGGGTTTATCGTTTTATACAAAAGAGACGCATTCTGGAGGGGGGACCAGGGGCCTAGGGTCCAAGGGGGGTTTTGGAACACGGGTTTTTGGGATATTGCATGGTATCACCGCGTCGGTACGTACCCCTTTGGGCTTCCCCTCCCGAAAACCCCGTTCATTCATTGGTTTATCTTTATTATTACATAAGAGACAGCATTCTGTGAGGCGGCGGACAGGAGGCCCTAGGGTGCCACGGGGCGGGTCGGAACCAGTGTTTGGGATATTTGCATGGGTTCCCCGCGCTCGGTACGTACCCATTGGGGTTCTACTCCTCGCAATCCCGTTCATTCTCACTAGGTTTATTTTTATTTTTACATAAAAACAGATTCTGTGAGGCGGCGGACCGGGGGCCCTACGGTCCCACGAGGCATGGTCTGCAACAGTGTTTGGGTTTTTTGCATGGGTTCATCGCCCGGTACGTCCCCATTTTGGCTTTACTCGCTCGAAAACCCCGTTCATTCTCACTGGGTTTATCTGTTTTAATTCATAAAAGACAGCATTCTGTGAGGCGGGGACCGGGGCCACGGTCCCCACGGCTGGTTGGGACACAGTTTTTGGTATTCATCGGTATAAATCGCGCTCGGTATACCCTTTTGGGCTTTTACTCGCCCCAAATCCGTTCATTCTCACTGGGTTATCTGTTTTTAACATAAGAACGCATTCTGTGAGGCGGGGGCCCCAGGAGGCCTACGGTGCCCGAGGCAGGGTCTGGAAAACAGTGTTTGGATTTTTGCACGGTACACTCGCGTGGGACGTCCCCATTCTGGTTTCACTGCTCGCAATCCCGTTATTCTCACTGGTTTTATCTGTATTTTTACAAGAGACAGCATTTGTGAGGCGGCGGACCAGGAGGCCTACGGTCCCAGAGGCATGGTCGAAAACACAGTTTTTGGGATTTTTTGCATCGGCACTCGCGCTGGGTACGTACCCACTTCTGGCTTCTACTCGCTGAAACCCCTTTCATTCTCACTGGGTTATCTGTTTTATTACAAAAAGAGACAGCATTCTGTGAGGCGGGGGACCAGGGGCCACGGTGCCACGAGGCATGGTCTGGCACACAGTTTTGGGGATTTTTCATCGGTGCACTCGCGCTGGGACGTCCCATTCTGGCTTTATCGCTGCAAACCCGTCATTCTCACTGGGTTTAAAATCTGTTTTATTACATAAGAACGCATTCTTGGGGCGGGGCCCGGGAGGCCTACGGTGCACGAGGCATGGTTGGCACACGGTTGGATTTTCACGGTGCCTCGCGCCGGTCGTACCCACTTCGGCTACTCGCTCGAAAATCCGTTCATTCTCACTAGGTTTATCTTTTATATTAATAAAGACAGCATTCTGTGGGGGCGGCGGACCAGGGGCCTACGGTGCCACGGGGCAGGGTTTGGCAACAGTTTTTGGGATTTTTGCATGGGTGTCACTCGCGCCGGTACGACCCTTTTGGTTTACTCGTGCAACCCCGTTCTTCTCACTAGGTTTATTGTTATTATTACATAAAGACAGCATTCTGTGGGGCGGCGCCCAGGAGGCCAGGGTGCCACGAGGCTGGTTGCACACAGTTTTTGGGATTTTGCATGGGTTCACCGCGCTCGGTCGTCCCCATTTTGGGGTTCTACTCGCTCGCCCCCGTTCATTCTCACTATTTATTGTTAATTCATAAGAGACAGATTGTGGGCGGGGGACCAGGAGGCCTACGGTCCCACGAGGCAGGGTCGGCACACAGTTTTTGGGAATTTCATCGGTTACTCGCCTCGGTACGTCCCCATTTTGGCTTCTACTCGCTCGCACCCCGTTCATTCTCACTGGGTTTTATCTTTTTATTTTTACATAAGAGACGCTTTGTAGGGGGGGGACCAGGGGGCCTAGGTCCCACGAGGCAGGGTCTGGCCACATGTTTTGGGATATTTGCTTGGTGTCATCGCGCTCGGTACGTCCCATTTCTGGCTTCTACTCGCTCGAAATCCCGTTCATTCTCACTAGGTTTATCTGTTATATTACATAAGGACACTTTCTGTGGGGACCAGGGGGCCTAGGGTGCCCGGGGCAGGGGTCGGGCACACAGTGTTTGGGATATTTGCATGGGTTCATCCGCTCGGTACGTACCCACTTCTGGCCTACTCGCCGCATCCCTTTTCATTCCACGGGTTTACTTTATTTTACAAAAGAGACAGCATTCGTGAGGCGGGGGCCCAGGAGGCCACGGGCCACGGGGGCCGGTCTGGAACGGGTTTTTGGGATTTTTGCATCGGATCACTCGCGCCGGTACGTCCCACTTCTGGCTTCTACCGCCGCAATCCCTTTTCATTCTCATAGGTTTATCTGTTGTTTTTACATAAGAGGCAGCATTCTGTGGGGCGGCGGCCCGGGAGCCTACGGTGCCACGAGGATGGTCTGGAACACAGTTTGGGGATTTTGCATCGGATCACCCCCCCCCCGCTGGGTAGTCCCCACTTGGGGTTCTACTCGTCGAAACCCTTTTCTTCTCATAGGTTATCTGTTTTTTTACATAAAGACAGCTTTCGTGAGGGGCGGACCAGGAGGCCTAGGTGCCAGGGGCATGGTCTGGAACACGGTTTTTGGGATTTTTCATCGGTATCCCCGCGCCCTGGGTAGTCCCCCTTCGGCTCTACTCGCTCGCAACCCGTTAATTCCACGGGTTTTACGTTATTATACAAAAGAGAAGCATTCTGTGGCGGGGGACCAGGAGGCCACGGTGCCCGAGGCGGTCTGGAAACAGTTTTGGGGTTTTGCATCGGTATCATCGCGCTCGGTACGTCCCACTTCGGCTTTACTCGCCGCAATCCCTTTCATTCTCACTGGGTTTATTTTTATTACATAAGAGACAGCTTCTGGAGGCGGCGGACCGGGGCCCTAGGGGGCCCCGAGGATGGTCTGCACCAGTGTTTGGGATTTGCATCGGTTCACTCGCGCTCACGTACCCCTTCGGGCTTCTACTCGCTCGCAACCCCGTTCTTTCCACTGGGTTTTTATCTGTTTTTATTACTAAGAGACAGCATTTGTGAGGGGCGGACCGGGAGGCCACGGTGCCGAGCGGGCTGGCCAAGTTTTGGGTTTTGCACGGGTCACTGCCTCGGTACGTCCCCACTTCGGCTTTACTCGCTCGCAACCCCGTTCATTCTCACTAGGTTTATCGTTATTATTACATAAGAGACAGCATTCTTGAGGCGGCGGCCCAGGGGGTAGGGTGCCACGGGCAGGTCTGGAACACAGGTTTGGGATATTTGCATCGGGTCATCGCGCTGGGTACTACCCATTTCTGGGCTTTATCGCTCGCAACCCCGTTCATTCTACTGGGTTTTTTGTTATTATAAAGAAGAGACAGCATTCTGTGAGGGGGCGGACCAGGAGGCCCGGTGCCACGGGCAGGGTTGGGCACCAGTGTTTGGGAATTTTTGCATGGTTCACTCGCGCCGGAAAGGTACCCATTTTGGCTTCTATCGTCGCAACCCCCTTATTCCCTAGGTTTTCTGTTATTTACATAAGAGACAGCATTCTGTGGGGCGGGGACCGGAGGCCAGGGTCCCACGAGCATGGTCGGGCACACAGTTTTTTGGGATATTTGCATGGGTGTCACTCGCGCTCGGTACGTACCCATTTTTGGTTTTCTCCCCCCCGCTCGCTTTTCCCGTTCATTTCACTAGGTTTATCTTTTATTATTACATAAGAGCCCAGCTTTCTGTGGGGCGGCGGACCAGGGGCCCTAGGGGCCACGAGGCATTTTCTGGCACACAGTGTTTGGGATATTTGCATGGGGTTCACTCGCGCTCGGTACGACCCATTTTGGGTTTCTACTCGCCGCATCCGTTCTTCTCACTAGGTTTATTGTTATTATTACAAAGAGACGCTTTTGGAGGCGGGGGACCAGGGGCCTAGGGTGCCACGAGCATGGGTCGGGCACACAGTGTTTGGGAATTTGCATGGGTTCACTCGCGCTCGGTAGTCCCACTTCTGGCTTCTATCCTCGCAATCCCGTTCATTTCACTGGGTTATCTGTTATTTTACTAAGAGACGCTTTCTGTAGGGGGGGACCAGGGGGCCTACGGTGCCACGAGGCTGGTCGGGACACAGTTTTGGAATTTGCATGGGTTCACTCGCGCTGGGTACGTACCCACTTGGCTTCTCTCGCTCCAATCCTTTTTATCTCATAGGTTTACTTTTATATTACATAAGAGAAAGCTTTCGTGAGGGGGCCCCCCCCGGAGGCCTACGGTGCCCGGGCATGGTCGGGCCAAGTTTTGGGATATTTGCATGGATCACTGCGCTGGGTAGTACCCACTTCGGCTTTACTCGCTCGCAATCCCGTCATTCTCCTAGGTTTATCTGTTTTTATTACATAAGGACAGCATTCTGTGAGGGGGGGACCAGGAGGCCTACGGTGCCACGGGGATGGTCTGGCACACAGTTTTTGGGGATATTTGATCGGTTCACTGCCTGGGTACGTACCCATTCGGGTTCACTCGCTCGCAACCCCGTTATTCTCACTGGGTTTATCTGTTTTTATTACAAAAGAGACAGCATTGTGAGGGGCGGACCGGGGGGCCTACGGTCCCACGAGGCATGGTCTGGCACACAGTGTTTGGATATTTGCTGGGGTTCACTCGCGCTGGGTACGTACCCCTTCTGGCTTCTACTCGCTCGCAATCCCTTTCTTTCCCAAAGGGGTTTATCTGTTTTTATTACATAAAAAAACAGATTTGTAGGCGGGGCCCAGGAGGCCTCGGTGCACGAGGCAGGGTCGGGAACACGGGTTTTTGGGATTTTTGATGGGTTCACTCGCGCTCGTAGTACCCACTTCGGCTTCTACTCGCTCGCAACCCTTTCATTCTCATAGGTTTTCTTTATTATTACATAAGAGAAGCATTTGTGAGGGGGGGCCAGGAGGCCTAGGGTTTTGCCACGGGCATGGCGGAAACTTTTTGGGATATTTGCATCGGTGTCACTCGCGCTCGGTACTCCCCCTTTCTGGCTTCTACTCGTCCAAACCCCGTTCATTCTCACAGGTTATCTGTTATTATTACATAAGAGACAGCTTTCTGGGGGGGGGGGGCCCAGGAGCCTAGGGTCCCACAGGTTGGTCTGGAACACAGTTTTGGGATTTTGCATCGGTTCCCCGCGCTCGGTACGTCCCATTTTGGTTCCTCGCTCCAATCCCGTTCATTCTCACTAGGTTATCTGTTATTTTTTACATAAGAGACAGCATTCTGTGAGGGGCGGACCGGGGGCCCTCCCGGTGCCACGAGGCATGGTCTGGCCCAGTTTTTGGGGGATATTTGATCGGTATCACCGCGTGGGTACGTCCCTTCTGGCTTTACTCGCCCAAATCCCGTCATTCCACTAGGTTTATCTTTTATTTTACTTTAGAGACAGTTTCTGTGAGGGGGGGACCGGGGGGCCTACGGTGCCACGAGGCTGGGGGCACAAGTTTTTGGGATATTTGCTCCCGGTTCACTCGGCCCCGGGTACGTACCCATTCGGCTTCTACTCGCTCGAAATCCCTTTTTCCTTCTCACTGGGGTTTATCTGTTTTATTACAAAAAAACAGCATTCTGTGAGGCGGACCAGGAGGGCTACGGTCCACGAGGCATGGTCGGGCACAAGTGTTTGGGATATTGACCGGTGACTCCCCGCTCGGTACGTACCCATTTCTGGTTCTACTCGCTCGCAATCCCGTTCATTCTCACTAGGTTTATTTTTAAATAAGAGACAGCATTCTTGGGGGCCGGGCCCAGGGGGGCCTACGGTCCCACGGGGCAGGGTTTGGGACACAGTTTTTGGGATATTTGCATCGGTGTCACTCGCGCTGGTACGTCCCCCATTTTGGGTTTCTACCCTCGCAATCCCTTTTCTTTCTCACTAGGTTTATCTGTTAATTAATAAGAGACAGCTTTCTGTAGGCGGCGGACCAGGGGGCCCTGGGGGCCCAGAGGCGGGTCTGGAAACATGTTTGGGATATTTGCATGGGTGTCACCGCGCTCGGTACGTACCACTTCGGTTTCTACCGCCGAAACCGTTCATTCTCCTGGTTTATTTATTATAATAAGAGACAGCTTTCTGTGAGGCGGCGGCCCAGGAGGCCTACGGCCACGAGGATGGTCGGACACAGGTTTGGGTTTTGCTCGGTGTCACTCCCCTCGGTACGTACCCATTCGGCTTTACTGCTCCAAGCCCTTCTTCTCACTAGGTTATCTTTTATTTTTAATAAGAGACAGCTTTCTGTGAGGGGGCGGACCAGGGGGCCTAGGGGCCCACAGCAGGGGTCTGGAACACATTTTTGGGATATTGCTCCCGGGTCACTCCGCTCGGTACGTACCCACTTCTGGCTTCTACTCGCTCGAAACCCGTCATTTTCCTAGTTTTCTGTTATTTTTACATAAAACCTTCTGTGAGGGGGGGCGGACCAGGGGGCCCTACGTGCCCGAGGCATGGTCTGAAACACAGGTTTTTGGGATATTTGCATGGGTTCACTCGCGCCGGTACGTACCCCACTTTGGTTCTCTCGCCGCTCCCGTTCATTTCACTGGGTTATCTGTTTTTTATAAAAAGAGAAGCATTCTTGAGGCGGGGACCAGGGGGCCTACGGTCCCACGAGGATGGTCGGGCACACAGTTTTGGGGGATTTTTCACGGTTCACTCGCGCTCGGTAGTCCCATTCTGGCTTCTATCGCCGCAATCCCGTTCATTTCACATTTTTATCTGTTTTTTTAATAAGAACAGCATTCTGTGGGGCGGACCGGAGGCCTACGGTGCCACGAGGCAGGTTGGCACACAGTTTTTGGGATTTTTTGACGGTGTCCCGCGTCGTACGTACCCTTCGGTTTCTACTCGCTCGCAACCCGTTCATTCTCACTAGGTTTATCTGTTTTTTACATAAGAGACGCATTCGTGAGGCGGGGGCCAGGAGGCCTACGGTGCCACGAGCATGGTCTGGACACAGTGTTTGGGATTTGCACCGGGTCCTCGCCTGGGTACGTACCCCTTGGTTCTACTCGCTCGCAACCCCTTTCATTTCATGGGTTTATCGTTTTTATACAAAGAGACGCATTCGTGGGGGGGGCCGTGGAGGCCTACGGTGCCACGAGGCAGGGGCGGACACAGTTTTTGGGATTTTTGCATCGGTGTCACCGCGCCGGTAGTACCACTTCTGGCTTTACTCCTCGCATCCCTTTCATTTACTGGGTTTATCTGTATTTTTAAAAAGAGAAGCATTCTGTGAGGCGGCCCAGGGGCCTACGGTGCCAGAGGCATGGTCGGACACAGTGTTTGGGAATTTGCCGGTTCACTGCGCTGGGTTACGTACCCATTTCGGGCTTCTACCGCTCGCAATCCGTTCATTCTCACGGGTTTTATCTTTTATTATTACATAAGAGACAGTTCTGTGAGGCGGCGGCCCAGGGGGCCCTACGGTGACGGGGCAGGGTTGGACACAGTGTTTGGAATTTGATCGGTTCATCGCGCTCGGTACGTCCCCCTTTTCCCCCAAACCCCCAACCCCCTCACAATTTTTAAAAAAACAAACCCCCCCATCCACACATTCCCCCCTTTTAACACCCCCCCCCCCCTTCGGTTTACCGTCGCAATCCCGTTCATTTCCACTGGGTTTACTGTTTTTATTACATAAGAAACAGCTCTGTGAGCGGGGACCGGAGCCTACGGGGCCACGAGGAGGGTTGGCACACAGTTTTGGGATATTTGCATCGGTGTCACCGCGTCGGTACTACCCACTTCTGGCTTCTACTCGCTCGCATCCCTTTCATTCTCATAGTTATTTTGTTTTTAAATAAGAGACAGCATTCTGTGAGGCGGACCAGGAGGCCTACGGTGGCACGGGGCATGGGCTGGGACGCAGTGTTTGGGATATTTGATCGGTGCACCGCGCGTAGTACCAATTTCTGGCTTCTACTCGCTCGAAATCCGTTCATTCTCATGGGTTTATCTGTTATATTAAAAAGAGACAGCTTTTCTTGGGCGGCCAGGAGGCCTACGGTGCCACGAGGCATGGTCTGGCACCAGTTTTTGGGAATTTGCATGGGTATATCGCGCTGGGTACGTACCACTTGGCTTTACTCGCTCGCAATCCCTCATTTCACTGGGTTTTTATTGTTAATTTTTACATAGAGACAGCTTTCTGTGAGGCGGGGCCGGGGAGGCCTAGGGTGCACGAGGCAGGGTCTGGCACACAGTTTTTGGTATTTGCATGGGTGTCACTGGCTGGGTAGTACCCATTTCGGGTTCTATCGCTCGAAATCCCGTTCATTCCACTAGGTTTATCGTTATTATTACAAAAAGAGACAGCATTCTGTGAGGCGGGGACGGAGGCCTACGGTGCCAGACCCTGGTTTGGCACCGGGTTTTGGGGATATTGCTGGGTATCACTCGCGCTCGGTACTCCCCCATTTTGGCTTCTACCGTCGAAACCCTTTCTTTTTCCATATTTTTATCTGTTTTTATTAATAAGAGACAGCTTTCTGTGAGGGGGGGGGGGCCCAGGGGGCCCTACGGTCCCCGGGCAGGTCGGGGCACACTTTTTGGGGAATTTGCATGGGTGTACTCGCGCTGGGTACGTACCCACTTCTGGCTTCTACTCCTCGCAATCCGTTCATTCTCACTAGGTTTATCTGTTATCTTACTAGGACAGCTTTTCTGTGAGGCGGCCCGAGGGGCCTACGGGCCACGAGGATGGTCGGAACACATGTTTGGGATATTTGCATCGGTGTCCCTCCGCTCGGTACGTACCCACTTTGGCTTCTACTCGCTCGCAATCCCGTTCATTCTCACTATTTTATCTGTTATTACATAAGAACAGCTTCTGTGAGGGGGCGGACCAGGAGGCCAAAGGTGCCACGGGGCATGGTCTGGCACAGTGTTTGGGATATTGCATGGGTATCACTCGCGCTCGGTACGAAAACCCACTTTGGCTTCTACCGCTCGCAACCCCGTCTTTCTCACAGGTTTATCTGTTTTTATTACTAAGGACAGCATTCTGTGAGGCGGCGGACCGAGGAGGCCTACGTCCCCAGAGGCATGGTCTGGAACACGTGTTTGGGATATTGCACGGTATCACTCGCGTCGGTAGTACCCACTTCGGCTTTATCGCTCAAAACCCCGCTTTTTTTCCTGGGTTTATCTTTTATTTTTACATAAGAGACAGCATCTTGAGGCGGGCGGACCAGGACCCTCGGTGCCAGAGCATGGTCTGGCCACGGGTTTTTGGGGAATTTTTGATCGTATCATCGCCCGGTACGTACCCCTTCGGCTTCTACTCGTCGAAACCCCGTCATTCTCACTGGGTTTTACTTTTATTATTACATAAAGACAGCATTCTGTGAGGGCGGGGGACCAGGGGGCCTACGGTCCACGAGGAAAATGGTCTGGCACAGTTTTTGGGAATTTGCCGGTGCCTCGCGTCGGTACGTACCCCCTTTGGTTTTACTCGCTCGCAACCCCTTTTCATTTCATGGGTTACTGTTTTTATTAAAAAGAGACAGCATTCTGGAGGCGGGGGACCAGGAGGCCTACGGTCCCAAGGCATGGTCTGGAACACAGTGTTTAGGGATATTTGCATCGGTTGTCAACTCGCGCTCGGTACGTACCCACTTCTGCTTTCACTCGCCGCACAGCCCGTTCATTTCTCACTAGGTTTATCTGTTTTTTTCATAAGAGACGCATTCATGTGAGGCGGCGGACCAGGAGGCCTACGGTGCCCCCGAGACGGCAGTTCTGGCCACAGTGTTTGGTTTTTGTCAAGGATATTTGATCGGTATCACCGCCGTCGGTACGTACCCACTTCTGGCTTTCTACTGCTCGCAATCCAGTAATTCTCACTAGGTTTATCTGTTATTATGGAATGTATCCAGATAATGTAGGAACCAGGTCTGAGTATGGCGGTACTATATTAAGGCCACGCCTTTACTTACCAAAGTTTACCAGTGGTATGAAACTGCACCAAGCAGTTCACGGGTTGTACATAACTGTATGGGTACTAAATAGTTTTGGATTTAAAAGAAGGGCGTTTTCCCGACGCCATTTCCTCTGTGGTTCACTTACTGGGGAAACATTCTACATAACTGTGGCATAAACCCTGTATCAAATATTATGTGTATCTAATAAATCAGTTAATATGAATTGAAGGCATAATTACTACCATTAGGTACTAAATCGCTTTCCCCCGTCCTCTCTTCCCCCCACTCTTTGACTTTCCCCTACTACTACTACTACTAGTGGTGTTGGCAAGGACACCACAGGTTGGCGACGAAGGTAAATGGAAGGTACAGTGAAATTCACAAAACATAATTTCGAGGCCCTAGGCCGTGCTCTAGGCCTAGGCAGAGATACGACGCCCATTTGAAAGGTGATTCGTGATTTTCACAATGTCCAAAAAATTGGGTCATGGGGCCTTATGATGCAGCAAGGAAACCTGGACGCATACATTGACAGGTTTGAAAATTTCGTTAACTTCGCAAAAAAATTGAAGACAATTTGAAAAAGAGCACTTTTCTAACAGTAGTGGCGAGCTAAGGAACATGTTTTACCATTGCTTCTTGGGTTGGTGCCCCCGACAAACCCAAAGATTAGCACATACAATGAGTAGTGGAAGTACTGTCCAAGACATAAGTCCGGATACAGGGAAAAATAGGCCGGAAAGTGATACAAATTCTACCAAGCGGTCCAAACAGCGGATTAACGAGTCGATCCAAGATTCGTAGACTAGAATAAAAAAGGTCTCACTACATACTGTGGATGTGGACCAAGGATAAAGGAAGCTCTCGAGACCGTTTCGTGTGTGGTCTACGTTCCGAATAGGATTCGAGTCGTCTTCCTAGAGAAGGGTGACCCCACATTCGAAGACGCAGTAGTAGCCCTATCAGCACGTTTAGAAGCCGCGCAGAAAAGGATCAACAGGCCATGGGGAGGGAGCGTCCAGACGTGTCTACATCATCTAGGCCTGAACCCAGAGGGAAGTTCAGGAGCAATGCCAAAGCCTACAGCCCGATCGACAGCAGCACCAGCAGTCGGTACCCTAGTTCCGGTTCTTCACACAGTCGGGAGGTATTTCAAAAAAGCAAATATCGATGTTTTTCATGCAATGGGAAAACCCATATAGAACAGATAACTGTAAATTAAAGTGATGTTTGTAAGTTATGCAAAAGGACAGGCATATTGCAACGGCCCTGTCGTTAGCAAGCTAATAATAGAGGAACTAAGGCCAACGGCAAGTTCTTAATCTATGGCAGATACACCAGGGATAAACCCATGGAGGAGTCTAGTGTATTTTTCCCAATTGAACTCAAAGACAGATTGTAGCCTCCCCCAATAATGGCCGTTAGTAATGGCGGGAGGATAGTTTAGTAAGCATGCCTTTAGACACCGGTTTCTGCAGACCGCAGTCTCTTTCAAATTCTTTGAACAATATCTCAAGAACCTTGTATTCCAAACCATCGAATTAACTTACAAACGTTATGCCAAGCATAGCATCACACCTAAAGGAGTGGTGATGGTTAAAAATGTAAGGTTAAGGTGAACAGGTTCATTCTTTACCATTACAGGTCATTGCAAATGGTGGTCCTCCTAGTTCTAGGAGAGATGGTTACTACCTGTTTGGGGAAAAATTGGAATTACGGATGTTGAATGTGCAACAACATGAAGGCGAGCCTCCACAGGCGGTACACGTTAATTTCAGTGAAGTAGTAGATAAGGCAGCACGTGGAAGCATTAATGGCAAAAGTTCCTAAGGTATTTCAGGAAGGGTTAGGAACATTTACTAAAGCTAAAGGTAGCTTACATGTTAAAGAAAATGCTATACCCAATATTATGAAAGCTAGGCATCTACCGTATTCATTAACGAACCAAGTAGAAAGCAGAGTTAGAGAGATTAAATAATCTATGTATTATTACGCCAGGGATTATAGCGAGGGGGGGTACTCCTATAGTTCCAGTACAAAAGAAGATGGCCCAGTGTTCGCATTGTGGCGATTTAAACTAACACTCAATTTCCCGTGGTCGAGACTGATGATATCCTGTTCACAAGGATCGATGCATGTTTGCAACGCTTACAAGGCGGTCAGCGTTACTAAATAGACTTGCCCTATGGCTACCAACAAATGAATTAATCGGAAGATTTCTAAAAAAGTATGTAGTTATTAATTACTCATAAAGGTCGTTGAGGTACAATAGGATTCCCGTACGGAGTATCGTCCGCACCTGAGTATTTTTCAAAGAATTATGAACAATGTTTAGCCGATATATCAGGGAGTTAGAGTATTTCTGGGAGCATATAGTTCCAGAGTAAGAACACGACAAGAACATCGAACGATGGAACGAGTTCTAGGCCGATTAGAGGGAAAGTGGTTTCACAGTAACAGCGAAGTAAATGTCAATTCTTCCAAGATCTGTGTCATATGTAGGCCACATACCATTGATCGGGGAAGGGGTGCGTCCCTCTCCGAAAAGTAGATGCAGGTTATTAATGCACCATGTCCTCAGGATATTTCCCAGCTACGCGCCTTAATAGGTCTTGTGAATTCTTACAGCAGTTCATTCCGAAACATGGCTTCTTGTTGAAAACCATGGCTACCATTTACTGGAAAAGGATGCGGAATTCAAATTTGATCAGAACTGTAAGGGTGGTTTTTGATAAAAGTCAAGAAAAATCTTGTCATCTGAGTCTATTAACACAACTACGACCTGATAAACCCTTAAAATTGGTTATTGCGATGCTAGTGCGTATGGGGCTTGGGCGCAGTCTTAGTGCATGTTATGCCAGCCAATCGGAGCAGCACGATGCCTATTGTTCCAGCACTCTTGACCAAACATGAAGTTCATTATTCGCAGCAGATTGATAGAGAAGCCCTAAGCATTATTGGGGTGGTACAAAAATTTTTTCAATACTTGAGGGCAGACATTTTCTACTGGAAAACTGATCACCAAGCTTGACGGATTATATCTCCCCCGGTCCCAAACGGGTATTCAGTGATGGCAGCCTAGTCGAGTGCAGAGGTATGCATTCTTTCTTTCTGGCGTTTCATTTGAAAACATTCGATGTTAAGTCTCGCTGAAATGTAGCGGATGCATGTTTCGCGACTTCCTCTCAAAATGTATCAGAATCTGCCGAATGCAGATACTTCCTACATTGAATTTTGTAACTTCTAGTAACTGACCAGTGTTCTTGCAAAGGACATAGCAAAGGAAACGCGAGCAGTAACAGTCATTTTATCGAAAGTGTACAATTTTGTAGTAAGGGGTTGGCCAGAATCAACACAGGTTTCAGCAACGAGCTGAATGCCCCTAGTACTACAAACGTTTAGAACTTCAGGTGAGCTGGAGTTCTTCATGTGGGGCTACGTAGATGATCTATACCATCAAATTCAAGCTCATTCTTAGCCGAACTACAGACAGCATTAGGAGTAGTGAAAAAGAAGGGACTGCACGTACGTACTTTGGTGGATAACATAGATAAACAAATCGAAGAGTTTAGCTGCTTCTTGCATAGTGTTAGCTCACAGCCGTCACCGGAAAAGGCACAGTGCATGTTGGGAGAATGTAACAAAACCTTTCGAACGTGTGCATCTTGATTTCTGGGCCTCTCATTCAAAAATGTTTGGTGTTAGTGGAGCATATTCCAAATGGGTGGAAAATTTTTGAAGTTCCATATACGCGGCGGTCCATACTATTCGACGACTTCGGTTACCCTCTTTGCGCATTTGGTGTACACCAAATTCGTGAGTATCAGACAATGGGGTCCTCCATTCCAGTCAGCAGAGTTCAAACAGTTTTTGCAGTCCAAATGGTATTCGACAAAGTTTTCTCTCCATATCATTCCCGCTACCAATGGATTAAAGCGAAAACATGGTTCGAACTTTCAAATCCAAAATAACGTCCATACTAGAGCTGGATCCGATCTGGAAGTCAAGCTAGTTCGAAGTTCCTTTTGTTGTATAGATAATACGGTTCATTGTACAACAGGGGGAAACCTCGGCAAGCTAATTTCTCAATAGAGTATGCCGAACTAGGTTAGATGCGATCTTCCCCAAGCACATCCTCCCTTTTCGTGAACAGGCAACAGTCTAAGCAAATACAGAATGCACATGGTTCTAGAGTAATGTCCTTTGCAGTTGATGACAGAGTGCTGATAAGGGATTATAGAGGTAATCAGAAACAGAAATGGATTCAAGGCAAAATACTCCAACAGTTAGGTCCAGTCACGTATAAAGTTTATGTCCAGGGAGAGGACATAGTGTGGAAAAGACATGTAAATCAGTTATTAGCTGATCGGAGTAATGTTGTAAGAGGACCCGCCGTATAATGCGGAGAGGGAGATTGAGGTACAAAGTAATTTTGAAAATGTACAAAGTGATGATGAGTTAGTGCAAATGCAGGAAGGTGAACAGAACACTTCTCCAAGTCAGGATACAGTGGTTGAGTTGGTTTCAGATCAGGGAAAACCCATAATTACGTCACCTCCAGCCACCACTACTCCGGCCCTTGGAAAAGCCTTCTGGGCCAGGGTTTGAGAAACGATACCCTGTAAGATTAAGAAAACCCAAAGTACGGTTTGATGTGTAACAATGAGTATGTAAGAAACTATTCTTGTAAAATTCTGTATTATAATAATATTCATTATGTTTCGTTATGTTATCATTTGGTGCCTACCGAGTAGCCAGTAGGAGAAACCATTAGTATGTAAGAACCATTCTTGTAAAATTTCTGTATCATGCTGGTATTCATATGTTTTATTGTTTCTTCCTGTTGTTACCCTGCTTTGAAATAAGCCTAGGGGAGTTGTAATGTATCCAGATAATGTAGGAACTAGGTCTGAGTAGGCGGTACCTATATTCACAGGCCACGCCTTACTTCCTAAGTTTACCAGTGGTATGAACTGCACACAGCAGTTCAAGGGTTGTACTAACTGTATGTGTACTAAAGAGTTTTGGTAAAAGAAGGGGCGTTTTCCCGACGCCATTCCTCTGTGGTTCCTTACTGGGGAAAACATCTACATAACTGCGCTAACCATGTATCAAGTGTATTATGTGTATCTAATAAATAGTTAATATGAATTGAAGCATAATTACTACCATTAGGTACTAAATCCTACTACTACTACTACTAGTGGTGTGCAAGGACACCACAATTATTACATAAGAGACAGCATTCTGTGAGGCGGCGGACCAGGAGGCCTACGGTGCCACGAGGCATGGTCTGGAACACAGTGTTTGGGATATTTGCATCGGTGTCACTCGCGCTCGGTACGTACCCACTTCTGGCTTCTACTCGCTCGCAATCCCGTTCATTCTCACTAGGTTTATCTGTTATTATTACAAAGAGACAGCATTCTGTGAGGCGGCGGACCAGGAGGCCTACGGTTGCACGAGGCATGGTTTTGGAACACAGTGTTGGGATTTGCATCGGTGTCACTCGCGCTCGGAAACGTACCCACTTCTGGCTTCTAACTCGCTCGCAATCCCGTTCATTCTCACTAGGTTTATCTGTTTATTACATAAGAGACAGCATTCTTTTGAGGCGGGGACCAGGAGGCCTAAGGGTGCCACGAGGATGGTCTGGCACACAGTTTTTGGGATATTGGCATCGGTATCACTCGCCCCTCGGTACGTACCCACTTCTGGCTTCTACTCGCTCGCAACCCCGTTCATTCTCACTAGGTTTATCTGTTATTATTACATAAGAGACAGCATTCTGTGAGGCGGCCCAGGAGGCAAAACGGTGCCACGAGGCATGGTCTGGCACACAGTGTTTGGGATATTTTGCATCGGTGTCACCGGACTGGGTACGTACCCACTTCTGGCTTCTACTCGCTCGCAATCCGTTCATTCTCACTAGGTTATCTGTTGTTATTAAATAAGAGACAGCATTCTGTGAGGCGGACCGAGGGAGGCCTACGGTGCCACGAGGCATGGTCTGGCACACAGCGTTTGGGATATTTGCATCGGTATACTCGCGCTCGGTACGTACCCACTTCTGGCTTCTACTCGCTTCCCCCAATCCCTTGTTCATTCTCACTAGGTTTATCTGTTATTATTACATAAGAGACAGCATTCTGTGAGGCGGCGGACCAGGAGGCCTACGGTGCCACGAGGCATGGTCTGGCACACAGTGTTTGGGATATTTGCATCGGTATCACTCGCGCTCGGTACGTACCCACTTCTGGCTTCTACTCGCTCGCAATCCCGTTCATTCTCACTAGGTTTATCTGTTATTATTACATAAGAGACAGCATCTGGAGGCGGGGGGGACCAGGGGGCCCCTACGGGCCACGGGGCATGGTCTGGCACACGTGTTTGGGAAAATTTTGCATCGGTGTCACTCGCGCTCGGTACGTACCCACTTCTGGCTTCTACTCGCTCGCAATCCCGTTCATTCTCACTAGGTTTATCTGTTATTATTACATAAGAGACAGCTTCTGTGAGGCGGCGGACCAGGAGGCCTACGGTCCCACGAGGCATGGTCTGGCACACAGTGTTTGGGATTTTTGCAATCGGTATCACTCGCGCTCGGTACGTACCCACTTTGGCTTCTACCCCGCTCGCAATCCCGTTCATTCTCACTAGGTTTATCTGTTATTATTACATAAGAGACAGCTTTTCTTTTGAGGCGGCAAACCAGGAGGCCTCCCGGTGCCACGAGGCATGGTTTTGGCACACAGTGTTTGGGATATTTGCATCGGTATCACTTCGCGCTCGGTACGTACCCACTTCTGGCTTCTACTCGCTCGAAATTTCCCCGTTCATTCTCACTAGGTTTATCTGTTATTATTACATAAGAGACAGCATTCTGTGAGGCGGCGGACCAGGAGGCCTACGGTGCCACGAGGCATGGTCTGGAACCAGTGTTTGGGATATTTGCATCGGTATCACTCGCGCTCGGTACGTACCCACTTCTGGCTTCTACTCGCTCGCAATCCCGTTCATTCTCACTAGGTTTATCTGTTATTATTACATAAGAGACAGCATTCTGTGAGGCGGGGACCAGGAGGCCTACGGTGCCACGAGGCATGGTCGGGGAACACAGTTTTTGGGGAAATTTTTTGCATCGGTATCACTCGCGCTCGGTACTACCCACTTCTGGCTTCAACTCGCTCGCAATCCCGTTCATTCTCATAGGTTTATCTGTTATTATTACATAAGAGACAGCATTCTGTGAGGCGGCGGACCAGGAGGCCTACGGTGCCACGAGGCATGGTCTGGCACACAGTGTTTGGGATATTTGCATCCGGTGTCACTCGCGCCTCGGTACGTACCCACTTCGGCTTCTACTCGCTCGAAAATCCCGTTCATTCTCACTAGGTTTATCTGTTATTATTACAAAAAGAGACACATTCTGTGAGGCGGCGGACCAGGAGGGCCTAGGGTGCCACGAGGCCCCATGGTCTGGCACACAGTTTTTGGGATATTTGCATCGGTGTCACTCGCGCTCGGTACGTACCCACTTCTGGCTTCTACTCGCTCGCAATCCAGTTCATTCTCACTGGGTTTATCTGTTTTATTACATAAGAGACAGCATTCTGTGAGGCGGCGGCCCAGGAGGCCTACGGTGCCACGAGGCATGGTCTGGACACAGTGTTTGGGATATTTGCATCGGTGTCATTTCGCGCTCGGTACGTACCCACTTCTGGCTTCTACTCGCTCGCAATCCCGTTCATTCTCACTAGGTTTATCTGTTATTATTACATAAGAGACAGCATTCTGTGAGGCGGCGGACCAGGAGGCCTACGGTGCCACGAGGCATGGTCTGGAACACAGTGTTTGGGATATTTGCATCGGTGTCACTCGCGCTCGGTACGTACCCACTTCTGGCTTCTACTCGCTCGCAATCCCGTTCATTCTCACTAGGTTTATCTGTTATTATTACATAAGAGACAGCATTCTGTGAGGGCGGACCAGGAGGCCTACGGTGCCACGAGGCATGGTCTGGAAACACAGTGTTTGGGATATTTGCATCGGTATCACTCGCGCTCGGTACGTCCCCACTTCTGGCTTCTACTCGCTCGGCAATCCCGTTCATTCTCACTAGGTTTATCGTTTTTATTACATAAGAGAACAGCATTCTGTGAGGCGGCGACCAGGAGGCCTAGGGTGCCACGAGGCATGGTCTGGCACACAGTGTTTGGGATTTTTGCATGGGTATCACTCGCGCCGGTACGTACCCATTTTCTGGCTTCTACTCGCTCGCAATCCCGTTCATTCTCACTAGGTTTATCTGTTATTATTACATAAGAGACAGCATTCTGTGAGGCGGACCAGGAGGCCTACGGTGCCACGAGGCATGGTCTGGCACACAGTGTTTGGGATATTTGCATCGGTATCACTCGCGCTCGGTACGTACCCACTTCTGGCTTCTACTCGCTCGCAATCCCGTTCATTCTCACTAGGTTTATCTGTTATTTTTACATAAGAGACCAGCATTCTGTGAGGCGGCGGACCAGGAGGCCTAGGTGCCACGAGGCATGGTCTGGAACACAGTGTTTGGGATATTTGCTCGGGTCACTCGCGCTCGGTACTTTACCCACTTCTGGCTTCTACCGCTCGCAACCCCGTTCATTCTCACTAGGTTTATCTGTTATTATTACAAAAGAGACAGCATTCTGGAGGCGGACCGAGGAGGCCTACGGTGCCACGAGGCATGGTCTGGCCCACACAGTGTTTGGGGATATTTGCATCGGTATCACTCGCGCTCGGTACGTACCCACTTCTGGCTTCTACTCGCTCGCAATCCCGTTCATTCTCACTAGGTTTATCTGTTATTATTACATAAGAGACAGCATTCTGTGAGGCGGCGGACCAGGAGGCCTACGGTGCCACGAGGCATGGTCTGGCACACAGTGTTTGGGATATTTGCATCGGTGTCACTCGCGCTCGGTACGTACCCACTTCTGGCTTCTACTCGCTCGCAACCCGTTCATTCTCACTAGGTTTATCTGTTATTATTACATAAGAGACAGCATTCTGTGAGGCGGCGACCAGGAGGCCTACGGTGCCACGAGGCTTTGGTCTGGAACACAGTGTTTGGGATATTTGCATCGGTATCACTCGCGCTCGGTACGTACCCACTTCTGTTTCTACTCGCTCGCAATCCCGTTCATTCTCACTAGGTTTATCTGTTATTATTACATAAGAGACAGCATTCTGTGAGGCGGCGGACCAGGAGGCCTACGGTGCCACGAGGCATGGTCTGGCACACAGTGTTTGGGATATTTGCATCGGTGTCACTCGCGCTCGGTACGTACCCACTTCTGGCTTCTACTCGCTCGCAATCCCGTTCATTCTCACTAGGTTTATCTGTTATTATTACATAAGAGACAGCATTCTGTGAGGCGGCGGACCAGGAGGCCTACGGTGCCACGAGGCATGGTCTGGAACCCCAGTTTTTGGGATATTTGCATCGGTATCACTCGCGCTCGGTACGTACCCACTTCTGGCTTCTACTCGCTCGCAATCCCGTTCATTCTCACTAGGTTTATCTGTTATTATTACAGAAGGGGACAGCATTCTGTGAGGCGGCGGACCAGGAGGCCTACGGTGCCACGAGGCATGGTCTGGCACACAGTGTTTGGGATATTTGCATCGGTATCACTCGCGCTCGGTACGTACCCACTTCGGGTTTTTAAATTCGCTCGCAATCCCGTTCATTCTCACTAGGTTTATCTGTTATTATTACATAAGAGACAGCATTCTGTGAGGCGGCGGACCGAGGAGGCCTACGGTGCCACGAGGCATGGTCTGGCACACAGTGTTTGGGATATTTGCATCGGTATCACTCGCGCTCGGTACGTACCCACTTCTGGCTTCTACTCGCTCGCAATCCCGTTCATTCTCACTAGGTTATCTGTTTTTATTACATAAGGGGACAGCATTCTGTGAGGCGGCGGACCAGGAGGCCTACGGTGCCACGAGGCAGGGTTCTGGCACACAGTGGTTTGGGATATTTGCATCGGTATCACTCGCGCTCGGTACGTACCCACTTCTGGCTTCTACTCGCTCGCAATCCCGTTCATTCTCACTAGGTTTATCTGTTATTATTACATAAGAAAACAGCATCGTGAGGCGGCGGACCAGGGGGGCCAAACCGGTTCCACGAGGCATGGTCTGGCACACAGTGTTTGGGATATTTGCATCGGTATCACTCGCGCTCGGTACGTACCCACTTCTGGCTTCTACTCGCTCGCAATCCCGTTCATTCTCACTAGGTTTATCCGTTGTTATTATTACGTATTCAGTTTGGAGAAGCTTTGTACCATTTTGCAGCCATATATACTGCTATAAAGTTATATGTTGCAGGAGAGTCACATGAAATTAATCAACTTGTAACCATCAGCTCAAAGCATTATTATATACTAGCAATCTTGTCTCAAATATAAGATAAACAAATCACTGAAGTATGTGTACGATGTCTAAAAAATGGAAAATCCTTAACATTTTGTGTATTGTTCTATTATGTAAAGGAACACATTCTGATAGTTTGCTACAATATACATTTTCAATTGTAATTACTCATATTTTCAGTTATAAACAAACGTTAGCTGAAAGTTTAATAATTTTGGCGGGAAATCAGAGTAAACGACATAAATACCTAGATGATAGTCGATTAATAAATAATTAGTTGTTACGTTAGTTTTATTGTATCTTACCTGCCCCATGAAGCGACAAGTGGGCCAGTGTCGGGTTATGGATATGTCCATACCCTCTATCTATAGCCTATGTATCTGCATCCATTCATTTAATATTTAACTAGTAACAAACATAAAACAATATTTGAATCTAAATTTAGTAGTAGTGATATCATTTATTAGCATTTAGCTACTAGTACATACATTCAACAAGTAAGTTTGACACATGCACAAAATAAACCATCAAATAAAATACAAGAATAAAACACAATTCATTTATGGTACAATAACAATTGTGATCTCATACAAATACTGAATATTGAGATTGTTCTATATATTTTATTTTATATAATATTGATTTAGCCTAAGTTTATGTTTTCGAGTTTGAAATCCGCAAGAATGCAAAATCGGATCATTTGTGCCACTGTACTTGGTTCTTCCGACGTACTTTTTTTGCTGTTTTAATATTTTATGTTGTTATTTTCTTACACATATTTTTGTTATTTTCCCACTACAAAAAATATAGCTTAAATATATTTTTATTTTTCGTCCCCCTTTCTAAAATTATCTATGTGCAAATAACCATACACCAATATAGAGGGAAAATATTGTTTACTTTGTAAAAACTATTTTGGAGGAATTTATTTTGTTTGTAATGGTATCATTGTTTATAATAGAATGTTATATTCACTTACTCAGTGGACTGGTGTTTTTATTTGCTTTATAAACTCAGTTTTAAACTCCGCTTTTTTCTAGTCAGAAATGCACGCTAAAGCCGTGATTTCAAGTTGCGTGCCACATGTCACGATTAAAATTATTTAATGCTTGGTCGCGCCGTTCTTCCGGTCACGTGGATACAAGCTAACGTTTGTGTAATTAATCGCCTCGTACGCTTCATAATATACATGAAAACTAGGCTTTGCTTTACTAATAATGCCAGACCAATGTTTAAATTACGAAAACCCTTAGTTTTCTAATCTTGTCACACAATTCTATCGCTCATCTGTGCACAAAGCGTGTCTCTAGTATATGACTTAACCTAGACCTCAAGGGCTCTTATCACGGCCTAGAATAGCTGACTGGTGTTACTGTGATGACATTCTTCTAGACGAGATAAGACGCGTCCCCCTCGTTTCTAGACGCGGCCATTGTTTCACTCACGGGGCACGTAATAAAAATAGAAGTATACTCAAGGATATTAGGCCGACTAACTTTATAGAGCTTAAAAACTGCAAATTAAATTAAAGATTTAATTTTTTTCTTGGTAATTATAAATAAAGGGACAACTTGTTTATCAATTAAGTTGATTTGATTTTAAGACGCATCAACCGTTAGGTCCATTTCTCAATTTCATAAATCGGGAAACACTCCCGTAGGTGTAATAAAATCGCGCTGAGATGGATTTTTAAATTTCTGGATTGATTTACATAAAACCGTTAGGTCATTATAAGCCAATGTAACCTATAAATACCTGGGGGGACAGGCCCGTGCTGGACAGAACCAGACACAGGCGGGCAGGGGGGGCCTTCCACTTCCAATGCCTCTAGCTTCCGAGACAGTAAACCGTTTCTGCCAGGACAAAACGCGGGAAGTTTTTGTTTTCTCGCCTTATCACCAAATTTTACCCCGGGCCCAGGCTAACTGGGTATTGTACATGAGACCATTCTTGGGAGTGGTCTACAAAACAGTGATGTTCTCTAAGTCCTAATGATAGCGTTCACATTCAAACCGAGGAAACTTCGATAAAATCTTTTGTCAGGATTACCAGTTGTCGGAATCGAACACTTACACACGTTGAGAGTGAACGTATAGCCTATTGATTCGTGTATGACTGAGCCGTAAAGATAGCTGGGCCTATTCACAAGAGCTGTTACAGTAAAAATACGTTTCATATTTCATCCTTGGTTTATATCTATACCCGGGTGTAAAACTGATCGGGAAAAACGATGCTGACTTTTATAATAACTAAGATTTTATGTCTGATTATATGAGTTCTGAAGTTTGCTTCGGAGGCGTCCCAATATAAAGGATACAGCATCTCGCTTATCAAGAACGATAACATGAAGTGGATTGGACATTCCTATCTAGCCTACATATATTGCACACTTATGTCTCTCGGGTTTTATCATAATTTACCATGAAACCCCAAGGACGAAACGACGGGCGATAACTTCTTGTGCTCGCTGGTTTAGGTCCACGGATGGGGTAATATACAACCCTTCTGAAGGGTATTGCCAACTTTTGATAGAATCATATTTTGAAAACACCGCAGTAAAAGCTGAATGCTTGAGACTTAAATGTAAAGTCTGACATTTTTACTGAAGTGCGCTTAAAACGTTTCAAAAAACAATTTTGAAAAAAGCCAAGCGTATTTTCTTCAAAGAGGTTATGTATACGTGGCACAGAAGTGATTGTCATATAACACGTACTATGTCGTTCATCTCATTTATTTGTCTACTCTTTCTACTCATTGCTATAATATCTGACAACACAATATTAAAACTTATAGTTAGCTCAAGATAGTAAGCTCAAGCGTAGTGCACGAGACTACGATCTGGGATGTCTCGGGTTCGATACTCGCCACCGGCAATCCTGAGTGAAAGTTTTCCAAGGTTTTCTTCAGGCGTTAATGCCAATGCAAGGTAGTGAGTCCTCTTACACAGCTCATCATCATCTCAACGTCAAGTTATATAAAGTTATTCTATTCTATTCCCTTCACAACAGCCGTTACTCCAAGCTAGAGACCTGAATAGTCGCATTCAATAATTGTCCCTGATTTACCACGAGAAATTTAATTAATTAAACACACCAGGAAACAATGGAAGTAGCTCATACGGTATCGTTCCAGTCTAGCTGGACGCAGGCGTAACTCAAATAAGGCGCAATGTTGTTGTATTAGGTGGAGGTGCCGGTTCGGTAAGTGTATTTTACAGACTAATGTTGTGTTTCGTACGCCTGATTATATCGAACTAAAATATGTTTGGTTGTTGTGTCGGCCTCGGTGTTTGAAATAAATACCTAATCAATCATGAATGAATTCTTGGATTTCAGTCGTGTTTAAAGGTTCTCGTTTCTGCATGCCTTCCGACCTCGCTTGCCATGGCCGTATGAGACGGAGATACCCCACTTCTTGTATCCATTAACTGATCTCGGATTTTTTTTAATTTTAATTTATATGAAAGTTAATATTTCTTTACTTCATTTGGCGTCTTATAATCAACGATAAAACACGTAACGCAAATTATTAACAATCATGAAAATTTTAGAGTTTTGGTGGAGGTGCCGGTCCAGCCAAGTGGGCGCATTTTACTGACTACATCTGTTCTCGTGGCCGCCTGATGTAATTATGGTTGTTTTTATATGATCTTACCGATACTGTTTGAACGTGTGTGAGCCCCAGGCCATAAACCAATCATCAATCAATCACTCATTGTCACTCCTGAAGGAGATACTTTTGTACACATTGATGATATACTTTTTAATTCCAAGTACATGACTTTCTTGGCTTTAGCATGCAGCTCTTTCTTCGTCGTAGCTCCCCTGTAAAAATGTGATTGTGGCTACTAATATTTGCGGCTTTTAGGGTACAACTTGATAGTATCCGAGTATTTAGTTAGTTTTCGGGGTGCCTGGTTTCATTCTGATTGGAGGAAACTTATTTTATGTGGCAGCTTGTGTCTTGTTCCTGGTTGAGGAAGTGTATACCGGTACTAGATACATAATATGACAAATATATACATAACAAACTTAAACTATAGCATAACACATATACAAAATATACAAATATAATATATAATGTATATAAATACAGAATACAAAAAAAAACATATAAAATACATACATAACAAACTAAAACTATAATATAACACATATTTTAAAAATTACTATATTACCATACCCGCTAAGAGCCGAGACGACAGGTGGGGGTCGGTGAATATGAATAACAATATGATTTAATTGGGATTCGAACCCACGCCCTTGTTTCTCTGTGTGTCCTCAAGCGCATGAGCTTCCATTGACCGTGAAAAGACCTGCCGAAACTGCCAGTGACTGGACTCGAGCTCTCGTGCTTTAGCACTAAGACACACCCACAGGCTATACGAATATTAGTTATTACGCATGAAACCTGGCCTCGCAAAACTCCTCTCTTTTAAGGTGTGAAACACTGCAGTTTGAGTCTTGGAGGATAATCGGAAGAGAATATCTTAGTGTTGTTTATAGGACTCAATACAGAATCTACCCTTGACTTAGGAAACAAGTAAAGTATTTCAATTGGCCGGGATGTATTCTGAACACGCCAGCCTCGTATGCTAGCACTGAGCCATCTCTCAATATGTATGTGTTTGATATCTAGCGTATCAACCTGACTTCTCTACAACTAACGAGCTGATTGACTCGCCAGAATGATGTGTTTGCTCGGAGTGCGTGGGCGGAAGCTGGACGTCCCCGTCGTCGTCATCGTCAGCCAATCAGAAGAGAGCTCACCGGGCGTGGGATGGGAGTGGGCTTAGCTCACATCGGAGCCGTGTTGACCTATTTGTTGACTCTGCCTTCAGAACTCATATTTCCATTAAGAAAAGTATCATGTAGGTCTTGTTCGTATACCGTATGAAACCATGTACGAGCAGAGACATATTCGAATACAATAATATTCTTTACTAATAAATGGGCGAAGCTTCACAATGTATAGCTCCGTCTGTGCATGTGTCACGTCTCACGATAAAAACTGAACCTAAACTCCGATTGACAGGCGATTCTTTTTAGACATTGCTCTTTAACAATGATGATTCAGATGTTTTTGGCGAAACTTGTGGTTAAAAAGTGGGCTCAGCTTATTAAAAAGAGCATTTTCGTCAATGCTTCAACAACTCTCAAGAGATTTTAATGCAGAACAAGATTTTATTTTTCTATCCTTCTTTGACAATCTGTTGTTTAAGTACATTCGCCAAATATTTACTATGATTATCTCACTTTTACGATTCTTTTAAATTTTTAATGAGATATTTTCGTTATATTTCGCAAACAGCTACTCCGAAATTGATGAAACTTTATAGGAACGTTTAAAATCGCTGAAATTATATATTTTGATTTTAGAGACATTTAAAGAAATATTTCTCATAAAAATCGTACTTGTACGATTTTTTCCCGGTTTTTAATACGATATTTTCGTGACATTTGGGCCGATTCTGACCAGACGGGTGGGGCTACAACGTTCATATTTTACATAGACAGAAAGATTATGGTTATATAATGCCTTTTGAAAGAAAAGTTAATAAGTTGGTCAAAATTCATAGGAATAAAGGTTTTAATATAACCCTTTTACAGGTGTATAATTAACAAGTAATATCAAGTTACTATAAAAAAAGTAATGAGAACCCACTTAAAACGTAATCATTCGACAGAAATATTTTTTAAAATAGCTCATCCATCAACGCGACTGAAAAAGCGTTCGCGAAGCGGCCTATTTCATTAATCGGGAAACACTCCGGTAGGCATAAAATCCATCTCAGTGGGGTATTTTTAATTTTGTTAATTTCGGGGTGGATTTCCATCAGGTATTATGTTCATAATACATGTATTACTTATTTCCCTGTGGGTTAAGCGAGCGACTCTGATTCGGGAGGTCCCGGGTTCAAATCCCGTCGAGACCGGCAATACTGACTGAAGGGTTTTCTAAGGTTTTACTCAGTCGTTAATGCGAATGCAAGGGATTGAGTCCTCTTAAACATCCCTCGGACGTACCTTGACAATGTCCTTTACGCAACATACCTAGTTAGACACCTGAAGAGGGGTTTGAATTGCACCCTGGGCAGGCTTCCCACGGAAAACTATTATCATATTACTTATTAAATTCTTGCCTACGCAGGGGACATGTTTCCCTACACAGTGCTTAAATGATGTTCGCGTAGTGAACTTTGAGTAACCGAGGGTGGCTTCAAAAAGGTCAAACTTCTCGAGTTAATGAAAGCAAATCCCCCAAGTCAACACTGCTACGTAAGCAAATCTCTCTGGACAACACAGTTGTTGAGGAAATCTTTAAAGAAAACAACTTGACTACGCTAATCGTCAGGAGAAGCTCTTCAACTTACAAGACGCGCGGCACCCGTCTACTGAAGCATAGACTTCAACGTTCTCTCAAATTTCGCGACATAAATATGCACTTCTTTATTTTAAGTAACGTATAAGTTTCTATAATTCTTGGGTATATTGAATGAGGATACTTATTAATTATTAAAGGAAAATATTAATGAAAATTTTCTGGAAATAAATTAGGTAAAACATATTTACCGTGTGTAATTAATACAAATTTACGAAATCATCTACTCCAACATTCACTTGATATCTATTCTACACGCTGATAAGTTTGTTGAGTGTTGCAGAAGCATCTTGAGTTTCAGTGAACATATTAGAACTCTGTTT
The DNA here is from genome assembly GCA_024449915.1 of Sweltsa coloradensis. Lineage (NCBI taxonomy): Eukaryota > Metazoa > Arthropoda > Insecta > Plecoptera > Chloroperlidae > Sweltsa > Sweltsa coloradensis. The sequence continues at coordinate 508,309 of JAMZAV010000122.1, read as the reverse complement.
TTACTGTATATTATGTTACAACTTCACAAAAACACAAGTTGAAAAACTTACAGACAGATTCTAAAAACTTCAAGTCTTTTGAAGTAGTGGTATGGTAATTAATATATAACTTAATTAAATAAATATTTTTGCTATAAACCAACAGAGTTGAGTTGCGGCGAAAATGTAAACCTACGCGTGAACCCTGTCCACACAAGGGTGGTGATTAGACTCTCCAAGTTCATTGTTAGTAAAGTGAGCTGCAAAAGATGAACCTGTTATTAATTTTAATTGTAGAGACTGGTGGTTCTGTGTATTAATAATTGGCTGTGATTAAGTACTTGACTTGTTGTTTTTTTAAATTTATTTTCAACTCTCATGCAACTCTTACCACAATTCAACGGTGAGATCGTGTATACGGCCACGTTAAAATATCAATCAATCTTATAGATACCGAACTTACCTAATATAACGTAAATTTTACATAGATTCATTGCCAATACAATTTTCTATTTTCACTTTTTGACACTAATGGTATTGGCTACTCTCTTGATAAGAAACGACCACGATCACACTTACCTCTTTTTACTATGTATTTTTTACGTGAACTTGATGTTCTCATGAGTTATTATTATGGGCCGTCTTATGGTTGGCAATTTACCAAATAGCAGTTTTATTGGTACTTAACCCATCTTAGTTTCATAGCTCACAAGTCTACAGGCGGTATAATCTATTCACCGTGTATATCGTACAGTGTTGCCACAGCTACACCTGCAAGCAACGTTGCAACATCGGCTCACAACTGTCTTCTCAGAAGACATAACACACATAACAAAAACTTGTAGAAATACAGCCAAACCTTACACACTCAAAAGGAATGAGATCTAAAAAAGGGCCAAGCTCATCTACCCTTCCACATAAACGTACAGTGTCCCATAACAGCATCCTCGAAAAGCTTGGCAAAATAGAATTTGCGATTATTAATTTAACGTAATAGTTTATCCAAGTTCTTTTTTTCTAATTAATTTAAACGTAATAACATGCAAATTCTATTTTGCCAAGCTTTTCGAGGATGCTGTTATGGGACACTGTACGTTTATGTGGAAGGGTAGATGAGCTTGGCCCTTTTTTAGATCTCATTCCTTTTGAGTGTGTAAGGTTTGGCTGTATTTCTACAAGTTTTTTTATGTGTGTGATCTCATTACTTTTTCAAGTTCCATTACAAAATTATTTGCTAAAATATAATATTTTTATCAAAGTTGATTTAAATTCTATGGTATTAGCAGTAACAATATAGGATGTAAAATATCTAGACCCGGATTCATGTACATCCTGGGTATAGGTGGTATAACCATGGTATAACGACGGTATAAGGACTGGACCCCAATTCTTGAGTTCGTGGGAGATGAGTTGAAAACGCAATTTGAAAACGAAGTCGTTTTCGTTTTCGAAGGAATTGGTATTCTTGAACGGTATCGTGGAAAACGTCATGGGTTGTGAGTTGAAAGCATTGATATTAATTAAACCCCTATAGTAGGCTAGATTAGCAGTCTCCTATACCTCCGCACAGGCGCGAGCGTAGCAAATTGAAGACTCAACCGGCCCATTTCAAGATGGCGATTTGGTGTTTTAATTTATGCTTTTTTAATGCAATAAAGTATTTTACTGGATTGTTTGATATGGTTTTAGCTTGTGCAGCATGGTATTAAACAAAAGAAACAATACGAAGTGATTGCATAAGGGAATTTACTAATCATTTGGTGTTAAAGGCTAGTATGCTTACCTGTCAACCTGGCGGCAATCTTGAGAACTATTTGGCCACAAATCGCTCCCATTTGATTAACATGTAAACTGTCATTTTAAGATGGCTTCTAATTGTACCGGAAGTGGACCACCGACTGCTGGTCTAGCCAATTATATAGGATGTCTATGGTTGAAAGAGTATCACGAAATCCAAACACTTTAAAAAGATTTGCGTATAGCAAAGAGCTCGAAAAAGTTCTATATTTATTCTAGATGGCAGTGCCTTCATAAACGCTGGCCAATCGAAAGACAAGTTGTATGAAATGATTTGATTGTTGCAATTATGTAAACAAACAGTTGAGCAAGTTCATATCAAAACAATGTTGTGCTGGCATAGGGTTGGCTAGGCTTGTCAAACATGTAATGTAAGTATGAATTTTACTAGTCCTATAGCCAAATGGAACTTTAGACCTACACTTTTGCATTATAAATAATTTTCCACATCTGGGCCTAGGCCAGGGACGGTTTCTGATTTGTTTTATGAGAGTATAATGACACCTTTTCTCTTTCCACACAAAGAAGAAAAATTTTAAATGTCCGCTATTTGTTTACGTATCGCACTTTCCCGCCTAACTCTGCTTATACCGTCAACAAGTGTCAAGTAACTATGGTTACTTGTTGATTGTATGCCAAGTGTTTAAGGCTTATTTTAAAACCTTTATTTGGAAGCCTTCCAACAAACTTTTTCAACTTTTTTTTTCAAAAGAGACTATCATTCTATAACCTTAATGTCCATGTAAAATATGAACATTGTAGTCCCACCCGTCTGGTCAGAATCGCGGGCCGACGTATTAGATGTGAGCAGTAGTAGGCAGTAGTAGGCAGTAGTAGGCAGTAGCTAACATCCTTAAAGTGATTTTGAGCATGTTTCAAGCCATTTTTTCACCAAGAAGGAATAATCGTACCCCAATAAAATTTGGCATGTGTTGTCAGGTACCTAAATCCCCTCGATTGTGATAGTTTTCAAGTTCACATCACGTTACATGACGGCTGGGTAACACCTCGAAATCACCCCAACTCTGCTTGGTGTATAAGGTGCTTGAGTGTGTAGCGCACCGCGGCTTGGCTGCGGCGCCCTAACGGGCACCTAGATCTATTCACCATTGTATATCGTACAGTGTTGCCGCAGTCACAACTGCAAGCAACGTTGCAACATCGGCTCACATGTCTATTTAGTCTATTAAGGTCCAGAATTTCAATGTCTAGTTAAAATTTATCTGCCAGTTAGTCCTTTAAGTAAATATTTACAAGGCTTCCGATTGGTGGTTGCCATAGTGATAACAAGTTATGTGGCAGTTAAATTAACTTGACACGTTAACTGAGCATTGAAATACCAGACCTCAGACGACATAATCTATTCACCGTGTATATCGTACAGTGTTGCCGCAGTCCCACCTGCATGCAACGTTGCAACATTAGGACCAAGCACGCACTTAGCGGAATTAATCTCGTTTTTCGATCGCCTCGTCTTTTCTTATCTCCTATGTGAATTATCTCGAACGCTTACATTTGTGAGATACACGTGACAGGATAAGAAACGGCAGGGAGATAAATCTAGCTAGGTTTTCACAGAGTTCTCGCTGGAGAGTTTCGGGTTGGTTGCAATCGATGCAGAACAAGGTCGGGCTGCGGTTCCGTTCCGCGTCTAAATACACAACGTTTATTGACGTCGGGCGGGTCAGCCCGGTATCATAGAACAACATTTGGGATGTTTGGCTTGGTTTGGGGTACAACGGTTGCTCGATTTTGGTCGTGAACTTGGTTACTCTAGGATGGAGTAGTAAAAAAACAACAGAACAGTCTGGGTGGGTGGGTGGTTAGAAATCGACCCTCTTGCACCCCCCACCCCTCTCCCCTACTTCCACCGTGCAATGGAGTTGCCGGGTCTTCCGCGCCATTATCGTCGCATTATATTGCCTCATATTGTCTAGGCTTACTTTTTTAATTTGTGTTTGTATTTTATTTTATTTATTAAACATATTTATTGATTATAGACCCCCGATACATTTCATTGCCAATATCAGCAAAACTTTGCACTAGTGTAATCTTCAATTTTTTGCTAATGAAGCTTAATAATATTCATGTCCTGGGTCTAGGGTTTATAACGGGAGGCCGTCATTTGAAAACCGAACGCGAAGGATCTTTTCCTATTATCCTATTTCGTTCATGAAACTCTTCTATGAGATTTACAGATAGTTTTTGTATATGGTTCCTAATACGTTTCTTATAAGTTTAATAAGTTATTAGCATCTGCAATGGTTCTGTCTTCCTCAAATGCACGAACTATAAAATTAAGAAATGGTAGGGAATGGTGGGATGTACTGCATGCTCTCTCTCTCCCACAATCATCCCGCGCCCTGCCGATGTTCCTGCCCCCGCCCTCACCCCGCCCAACTCCCAGGTTGATGAGAATCATTCCCATTCACGTCCGTTCACACAGAACACGAGGCTGAATAAAGATCCGCCGTGTTCGGTTTTCAAATGACGGCTCCCGATCTAAACCCTAGATCCAGGTCATGAATATTATTAAGCCTCATTTGCAATAAAATTGAAGATTCCACCAGCGCAAAGTTTTGCTGATATTGCCAATGAAATGTATCGTGGGCCTATAATCAATAAATATGTTGAAATAAAATACATTAAAATACCAACACAAATAAACAAAGTAAAACAACCTGAGTCAATACAATGTGTCGATAATGGCTCGAACGACCGAGACCCTCCACCATAGGAGCTGTGAAGTGTGAATTATTGCACGGTGCGAGGAGATGTGGGGGGGGGGGTGCAAGTGGGTCGAATTCTATCAATCCAGACTGGTCTGTTGTTTTTTACTTTTCCATATGAGCGTTACCAAGTTCACGACCAAAATATATAAAAGTTTATTTTTTACATTGAATACAGACATTGTGTTGATAGTTTTAATTCTGTTTCTTTTATACTTTTTATATACATTGTGTAAGTCTGTAGTTTTTATCATTTTCTTAATTTGTAAATCTGGTTTACTACGGAATTGGAAAGGCGTTTAAACTCCGCAAAGAGGTCGAGTGGTCTAAGAGACTTTCAGGGAATCTTAGAGGACATTGGCCAAGGTGTGCCACGTGGCTGTTCTCTTGAGACTCCAAGAGCTTTGCACTTGACCACCTGCTTGGTTGTTGTTCCAGCTGGCCTCCCCACCGTGGTGGGTCTCCTGCTAGGCGCGGGGGTCTTCGTCCTAGCCCTGCTATGGCTCGCCTGCTACAAGCTCCTGCTGGCCAGGTGGCCACGTGGCTGTTCTCTTGAGACGCCAAGAGCTTTGCACTTGACCCCCTGCTTGGTGTTGTTCCAGCTGCCCCCCCACCGTGGTGGGTCTCCTGCTAGGCGCCGGGGATCTTCTCCTAGCCCTGCTATGGCTCGCCTCCCTCCCTAAAGCACCTGCTGGCCAAGGTGTGCCACGTGGCTGTTCTCTTGAGACTCCAAGAGCTTTGCACTTGACCACCTGCTTGGTTGTTGTTCCAGCTGGCCTCCCCACCGTGGTGGGTCTCCTGCTAGGCGCGGGGATCTTCGTCCTAGCCCTGCTATGGCTCGCCTGCTGCTGCTACAAGCGTCACACCAAGCACCTGCTGGCCAAGGTGTGCCACGTGGCTGTTCTCTTGAGACTCCAAGAGCTTTGCACTTGACCACCTGCTTGGTTGTTGTTCCAGCTGGCCTCCCCACCGTGGTGGGTTCCTGCTAGGCGCGGGGATCTTCGTCCTAGCCCTGCTATGGCTCGCCTGCTGCTGCTACAAGCACCTGCTGTGCGAAGGTGTGCCACGTGTCTGTTCTCTTGAGACTCCAAGAGTTTTGCACTTGACCCCCTGCTTGGTTGTTTTTTTCCAGCTGGCCTCCCCACCGTGGGTCTCCTGCTAGGCGCGGGGGATCTTCGTCCTGGCCCTGCTATGGCTCGCCTGCTGCTACAAAGCACCTGCTGGCCAAGGTGTGCCACGTGGCTGTTCTCTTGAGACTCCAAGAGCTTTGCACTTGACCACCTGCTTGGTTGTTGTTCCAGCTGGCCTCCCCACCGTGGTGGGTCTCCTGCTAGGCGCGGGGATCTTCGTCCTAGCCCTGCTATGGCTCGCCTGCTGCTGCTACAAGCACCTGCTGGCCAAGGTGTGCCACGTGGCTGTTCTCTTGAGACTCCAAGAGCTTTGCACTTGACCACCTGCTTGGTTGTTGTTCCAGCTGGCCTCCCCACCGTGGTGGGTCTCCTGCTAGGCGCGGGGATCTTCGCCCTTGCCCTGCTTTTGGCTCGCCTGCTGCTGCTACAAGCACCTGCGGGCCCAAAGGTGTGCCACGTGGCTGTTCTCTTGAGACTCCAAGAGCTTTGCACTTGACCACCTGCTTGGTTTGTTGTTCCAGCTGCCTCCCCACCGTGGTGGGTCTCCTGCTAGGCGCGGGGATTTTCGTCCTACCCCTGCTATGGCTCGCCTGCTGCTGCTACAAGCACCTGCTGGCCAAGGTGTGCCCCGTGGCTGTTCTCTTGAGACTCCAAGAGCTTTGCACTTGACCACCTGCTTGGTTGTTGTTCCAGCTGGCCCCCCCACCGTGGTGGGTCTCCTGCTGGGGCGCGGGGATCTTCGTCCTAGCCCTGCTATGGCTCGCCTGCTGCTGCTACAAGCACCTGCTGGCCAAGGTGTGCCACGTGCTTTTTCTCTTGAGACTCCAAGAGCTTTTGCACTTGCCCACCTGCTTGGTTGTTGTTCCAGCTGGCCCCCCCACCGTGGTGGGTCTCCTGCTAGGCGCGGGGATCTTCGTCCTAGCCCTGCTATGGCTCGCCTGCTGCTGCTACAGCACCTGTGGCCAAGGTGTGCCACGTGGCTGTTCTCTTGAGACTCCAAGGCTTTGCACTTGACCACCTGCTTGGTTGTTTTTTCCAGCTGGCCTCCCCACCGTGGTGGGTCTCCTGCTAGGGCGGGGATCTTCGTCCTAGCCTGCTAGGTGCCTGCTGCTGCTACAAGCACCTGTGGCAAGGTGTGCCACGTGGCGGGTTCTCTTGAGGCCAAGAGCTTTTGCACTTGACCACCTGCTTGGTTGTTGTTAGTGGCCTCCCCACCGTGGTGGTCTCCTGCTAGGCGCGGGGAACTTCGTCCTAGCCTGCTATGGCTCGCCTGCTGCTGCTGCTACAAGCACCTGCTGGCCAAGGTGTGCCACGTGGCTGTTCTCTTGAGACTCCAAGAGCTTTGCACTTGTCCACCTGTTTGTTGTTGTTCCAGCTGCCTCCCCACCGTGGTGGGTCTCCTGCTAGGCGCGGGGATCTTCGTCCTAGCCCTGCTATGGCTCGCCTGCTGCTGCTACAAGCACCTGCTGGCCAAGGTGTGCCACGTGGCTGTTCTCTTGAGACTCCAAGAGCTTTGCACTTGACCACCTGCTTGGTTGTTTTGTTCCAGGATGCCTCCCCACCGTGGTGGGTCTCCTGCTAGGCGCGGGGGATCTTCGTCCTAGCCCTGCTATGGCTCGCCTGCTGCTGCTACAAGCACCTGCTGGCCGGGTTTGTGCCACGTGGTGTTCTCTTGAGACTCCATGAGCTTTGCACTTGACCACCTGTTTGGGTTTGTTTTTTCCAGCTGGCCTCCCCACCGTGGTGGGTCTCCTGCTAGGCGCGGGGATCTTCGTCCTAGCCCTGCTATGGCTCGCCTGCTGCTGCTACAAGCACCTGCTGGCCAAGGTGTGCCACGTGGCTTTTTCTCTTGAGACTCCAAGAGCTTTGCACTTGACCACCTGCTTGGTTTTTGTTCCAGCTGGCCCCCCCAAACCGGTGGGGTCTCCTGCTAGGCCCCGGGGATCTTCGTCCTAGCCCTGCTATGGCTCCCTGCTGCTGCTACAAGCCCCCTGTTGGCCAGGTGCCACGTGGCTGTTCTCTTGAGACTCCAAGAGCTTTGCACTTGACCACCTGCTTGGTTGTTGTTCCAGCTGGCCTCCCCACCGTGGTGGGTCTCCTGCTAGGCGCGGGGATCTTCGTCCTAGCCCTGCTATGGCTCGCCTGCTGCTGCTACAAGCACCTGCTGGCCAAGGTGTGCCACGTGGCTGTTCTCTTGAGACTCCAAGAGCTTTGCACTTGACCACCTGCTTGGTTGTTGTTCCAGTGGCCTCCCCACCGTGGTGGGTCTCTGCAGGCCGGGGATTTCGTCCTAGCCCTGCTATGGCTCGCCTGCCTCCCTGCTACAAGCACCTGTTGGCCAAGTGCCACCTGGCTGTTCTCTTGAGACTCCAAGAGCTTTGCACTTGACCACCTGCTTGGTTGTTGTTCCGGGCTGGCCTCCCCACCGTGGTGGGTCTCCTGCTAGGCGCGGGGATCTTCGTCCTAGCCCTGCTATGGCTCGCCTGCTGCTGCTACAAGCACCTGCTGGCCAAGGTGTGCCACGTGGCTGTTCTTTTGAGACTCCAAGAGCTTTGCACTTGACCACCTGCTTGGTTGTTGTTCCAGCTGGCCTCCCCACCGTGGTGGGTTTTCCTGCTAGGCGCGGGGATCTTCGTCCTAGCCCTGCTATGGCTCGCCTGCTGCTGCTACAAGCACCTGTGGCCAAGGTGTGCCACGTTGGCTGTTCTCTTGAGACTCCAAGAGCTTTGCACTTGACCACCTGCTTTGGTTGTTGTTCCAGCTGGCCTCCCCCACCGTGGTGGGTCCCTGCTAGGCCCCGGGGATCTTCGTCCTAGCCCTGCTATGGTCGCCTGCTGCTGCTACAAGCACCTGCTGGCCAAGGTGTGCCACGTGGCTGTTCTCTTGAGACTCCAAGAGCTTTGCACTTGACCACCTGCTTGGTTGTTGTTCCAGCTGGCCTCCCCACCGTGGTGGGTCTCCTGCTAGGCGCGGGGATCTTCGTCCTAGCCCTGCTATGGCTCGCCTGCTGCTGCTACAAGCGTCACACCAAGCACCTGCTGGCCAAGAAGGCTCGCGCAGGCGCAGAGAAGCCCCTGGCCATGCAGCCGCGCAGGCCGACAGCTGTGAGGAGCCCGGCAGGGGCAGCACCCGCAGCGCACTATCTCAAGAAGACTCCTAGCCCTACAGGGCCGGCCAAGTCGCCGCCAGGGGTGAGTGCTGACACCTTAGTTCGAGCTTCTCAGTAGAGAACTATAACCATACTAAAAAACCTTTTATCAGAGGAAGGTATTTACTATGTACAGTAAAAACAAAATTTACATGTCTCAAACAGATTTTTTAATTAATTTTCACCACCAATTCAACGTCTTAACAAACCATGTAACATCTTTATATGTAACTGGCATATTGTGTTAATTTTACAATATTGAAGTTCGTTTCATTAGACCTACTTATTGTATTTCAAGTCAGTGGTGCTATAAAAAAATGAACACCAAAATACATTGGACGCATGTCATGTCATTTTGGATTTATCCAAAAGCATGTTAATTATATAGAACAATATAATATGTGTATGTGTAAAATATATTTTTATGTTATTATTCCCTAGTTAGAAGAGATCGGCACATCTCTTGCTATGTAATCAATAAATTTGCGGAAATAACAATGCAATATTATCAAAATGGCGTCTTGAAAATTTAGCACTGGCGGGGTGAAACGTACTAAGAATTAATTAAGGTCCTCTAGATAAAGTGGTCCCAACGAAAAAATGCAGGTGGCTCGAAATTGTTTTCCCAAACATAACAACTTTGTCAATTCTATTCACGCTAGACTCATCGTGGATCTTGCACTCTGAAGGAACTCTGTGATCTAGCACAGATAATTTTTGCTTGCATTGGTAAAAGATATTTCTCTTTCATTCACAAAAGCGACATTCCTTTTACCGTGCATTCATTCTACCCCCATCACTACCAAGCATCTGCATTCTTTCGTTGGAGCAAGTATGGTAAATTCAAAGGGACGCGCATTTAAGTCCCACAACTTTCATACAAAAGACGCATTATTGACAAAAGAAGCAGCTCTTGTAGTCAATTTAACGCCTATTAAACTCTGGAAATGACTGCTTCAAAAAACTATTTCCCCGATGTTGCCAAATTGACAAACTGCTTTTCCGTCAATACTTACAATAGCTTATAACAGGTATATTGGCAACTGTGTAAGAGGCGACGGGTGGAGTGAGGCCCTTGGAGATTGACATCAACCCTTTTTCCGCTTGGCTGATTTGGAGAAATGGGACTTTAATTCTGTCCTAGACTTTACGCTGTAAACTAACAGCCAAGTACCGAGTGGATTTCTTAAATGACATTTCTTCAGGTGGACAGTCCCGGTCACGTGACCCCCTCCATGCGGTCCAGTCCGGTCACGGAGACTCCCCCGGTCCACGATCACTTGACCTTGAAGGACGCGTCGACCTTCCACACCGAGAACGAGGTGCGCATGCGTGACAAGCCGACCACGCCATCCAAGGAGGAGCTGGAGACCAATGAGAAGAACCTGACTGGGCGCGAACCTGTCGGCAAGCTGGGGCAGCTCGTCTTCAAGCTGAGGTGATTATAACATATCAACATAATCCATGATTACACTGAGTATTCACATGCTCACACAATCCCAGCGATTTAAATCAGTGGCATCTATCAACACTATTACAACAGTTATAAATAATAAATGATAAAACGTTATAAAAATCTATATTTAAAAACTTATATGATATACATTTATTTATTTTATCATTTTTTGTTGGCCTTTATTTACACAGCATTTTGAAGGAATGCCACAGAGGTAAATCTAATAAAGACATACAAGTTACTAAAAGATACACAACAAAACGTAACAAGACAAACATGATAATACATGAGAACACAGTCGTGATAATAACAACATACAACACATAGACTAGACATGGATAAACACAATATTATAATGTTTTTATACATGACTTTTTTAAAAACTTTTTTCACACTTAAAACAGAGTCCTTACCTAAATCAATGTTGAATTCTATTTAAAATTGAAAACTTTAAAATGATAGTTCTGTTTTTACATGTAAGAAATAATTGTGTGTGTCTAGATTTTCGATAAAAGCTCTCCACAGTCAATAGTATTGTTTACAATTTTGTGTAAGTCTAATATTGATTTTATATATAGGTCGTCCGCATGCATAATGCACTTTGAAAGTTTAAAGTTTGTCGCGATGTCGTTTATATACAATACAAACATCAATGGTCCTAATATTGACCCCTGAGGCACCCCAGATGTCACTGGCAATGGTGGTGGTTTTATCCCTTTCATGACGACCGCTTTAGTCCGGCCACTTAAATAGCTAGATAAAACTTTGAGCATGTTCCCTCGTATACCAAACTAATCCACTTGACATTCATTGTCAATACCGTCTGATATGAAAGTTGAATGAAAGTTTTCAATTGGGCTTTTGTGGGGAAATCTTATGGATGGATGGAGTTATGCACTTACCCTCCCTCCCTGACGTTTCGGGAAGTCTCATTAGACCCTTACTCGTCGGCGTGTTGCCTTGAGCTCGTGAACAAAAAGCTCCGTTGACGTTTTTCATGTCAGTTAATGTATTTTTATTTTCTCATTGTATCGTCCTTAAAATATTTGTGTTTTTAATTGCAGCTGTTGTTGCTTCATTTAGCTTTATATTTGTGCATTATATAGTTCTTAAATAATATATTATGCGTGTCTATATCTGGCAGCACTTGCCGCTCCTTACAGCAAAATAATTTGATTTCAAACTTCAAATGGATCCTTTGTCATAGTAATAATATTATGGTAATAGCTGACCCGGCACCTCCACCATTGTGCTCGCTCGTTAAGAATTGTGCATTATCATATTCGTACATTCAGGAATCATTAGATAACCTTTAAACTTGGCACAATTGTTGCACAATTCTTGTAATAAATGATCCCAACAACTAATTTAAAGATTTTTTAAGTTGATACAAACGCGTAAACAAGAAATAAAAATGTTATATGTTATTTTTATAGAAACGTAATTATAAATATTAGAGCATCTTCATTTTATTTTTTAGATGTTGATTTATGCATTTTTAATATTTATTGTGAAAGTGTATAAAGATCTCCAAAATATGAACACAAAATTAATTTACGTACTTATGCACAAAAGAAAATGTGAAAAACATTTAACATCATACTGGTTTGATCTAAGTTTCTTACACTAACAGTTTTTCTAAAGCCGCAACACTACAACCCTACAACCTTTTGTTCATTAGACTCGTTGCGCAACGTTTTATCCTAAATCTAACCCAGTTAAAATATTTACATTTCTTTATCTTGAAGCTCTTGGCACTTTTTACAGCAGTAATTATATTTTATCACGACATGAATTTAGAACAGAAGAAAAATAAAACCATGATAATAGGAGACCCGGCACCTCCACCAACTTACTTAAACTTTTTAAACAGATCTCTTTTAATATTCTGCACATTATTATTAATGCATTCAGGAGCATTATACTTCAACTATCCGTAATTTCTGGGCAACTTTTGTTTAGATTTCTCAAGAGCGAGGTTTAATCTGTAAAAGTTTAGAGCAGCGCGCAATTAGTACTTTAGTTATGACGTAAGAACACTTCACGGCACTGAATAACTTGCTTTTGTTTTTTAATATCCGGAAGACGGCAGAAGCTATGCACTTCCCTTACATAAGTTTTCATTAATAAACAAAGACTTTATCTGCCAAACTGTTTTAAGTAACCGAATATCTGTAAAACTGGTAATTAGTCTCACTGATTACTTTATTAAATACGTTTTTAATGCGGCGTTGTGGTTTCCTATCTAGTGTGGCCTTTTACTTTTCCGGTGTCTGTAGCGATTTTATTAATATATGGTCCAGAATTTTATTCGACAGTTTTTGCAGGTCTCAAATAATCTATTACCACAATATTATATTATCAAAGCTTCTCACTTGTGGTTGCCATAGAGATAGCAAGGTACTTAGCAGTTAAATTTACTTGCTGATATATTATCGAACCTTATAGGTTAATTTCATGCGAATTTAATATTGAGACCATCCCTCTTATCTCATCATTATAATATTATTTACATCAATCTAACCCTATTTCCAACTTTCTTGACATTCTTGGCCCCCGGATATATCGAAGCCACACCACCTGATACATCTCCCACTTCGTTTTTCTTCCTCTGCATCATCTACTTCACTTTCTTCTACCTCAGGGACCTTCATTACTGTTTGCCATTATAAATAAATAATAAATAAATACATTCGTACGTATTTAGAGTCTACCCACCCGCTCAGTCACAGAGCTGATTTTCAGTGAAGGACATATTTTTCGTCCTTCCCGACATCTTTCCTTGATATATAATATAATACTATTATTAATGAATATTACTTCTGCCACCAGGTACAAGAGCGACAAGAGCGCGCTGGTGGTGACTGTGGTGCGTGTCGCGATCTACCGGCGAAAGACCCGAACCTCGGCTCGAGCGATCCCTACGTTAAGCTCCAGCTGCTACCAGACAAGCAACACAAGGTGAAGACTCGGGTGCTGCGCAAGACTCACAACCCGGTCTACGACGAGGACTTTACCTTCTACGGAATCACCTTCAACCAACTCCAGGTAAACTTTAGCTAACGCGATTCAAGTAGTGTATATGATACTTCAAAACTTAGTCTGACTGCTATGCATTAGATTCACCTGACACTTTATTATCATTGTTTGATATTTGATTTGATTTGATTTAAAGCTTTATTTCCATGATTTACAATGTATACACAGGACATACAAGTAATGATCTTGACCCTCGGTTTGAAAGGTATGTGGAAAGTACATTAATGATTGTAATTAAAAAATAACAGTCGTGAAACTATGCTATACTATTTTAAACCATACTATTCAGTTTATAAAGTCAGTTAATAGCAATTTAATGATATAGTAAATATTATTAAATTATATAATTAAAAAAAAAAATAAAAAAAATAACGAGAAACGAGTAGTCCATATTTTTTCATCTTTACACATTTTAGAGAATACAATAAAACTGTAATTAAAATTTGTAATTAAGAAAAAGGCCTAGTAAAAACAAGATTTTTCTTTTTTTTAAGCTTATAGACTTCGACTAAGATAATGTATCTGCGAAGAATTCTTCGAGCGAGTAGTATGCTTTTTCATTCAGTAATTGTTTTAGCTTAGTGCGGAATGTGTCAGTATTTTTTATGTTGGTCAGATCTGTAGGTAACTTATTAAAAATCTTATAATTTATGTACATTGAGTTGTTTTGTGTAAAATTTGTCTTGTGCTGAGTTACATGTATTTTGTTAATTTGTCGTGTGTTGTGGGTATGGATATGGTTGTTGATGGTCCATTAGAACCGTTTTTTTTTTTTTACAAGGGTGGATGTTTCAAGAATATATATGCTATAAAGTCAAAATTTAAGAATTCTCTACAGTGTGGTCTGGGTTTATTTTTTGGTGATCTGAGGCCACACATTGCTTTATTTTTCATTACCATGCTTTACATCCGGGAAAAGATACTAGTATAATTCTCCACCCGGGTTTGCTTTTACAATGCTGCCATCGTAATAGAAAAACACATTACTAAAACAAAATTATTATTGAATTACATTTTCCTATCCAGGAAAACGCCGAAGTCGTTATTAAACGAGTGAGCGAATCATGTGTTGAATTCGCGGGAACATCTGCAAACAAGTTGATTGATACATAGGTAAAATGATAGGGTTTTGAGTTTATTTGTTATAAGGGCGCGTCAACTGTAAGGCCATAATGCGCCACTCTAGCCTATGATAGGCTGGGGAAGAAAGACCAACGCTGTCTAGATCCAGTCTTAGACTCTTAGGTACTGGGGGTGAAAAGGGAGTGATACCGGGTACTTAACACATGGCTCACTCACTCGTCTAACAACGACTTTGTCGTTTTCCTTGTCAAGTTGGATAGGCGCCCTTATACCCGGAATGTGGGAGACCTGGGTTCAATACCCTGGCCGGGAAAGATTTTGTAATTTCTGGATTATATTTTAAAAATTATAAAACATGTCTTTGAAGTGCATATAACGCAGTGTAGTCTATCATCTGTGACAATAAAACATAGCCAGTACGAAATACGCGTAAAGATTACAAGGTTTACGCATTCTCCGAGCGGAATTTGGGAGTACCTTGAGCGTGCAAGATTCGATACATTTTGGTTACTGCATGCAATGTTCACAGCTTGACAAATAACAAAAAAACTATTTTGTTCTAAAATTAAGACCATTGTCAAATTAAATCCACACATTTGCAGCCTATTTTACAACTTATTATTTTTTGTAGATTTAAATCGCAATGGATCTAGCTGATTTTGTTAGCAATTCTCAGTTAACTCGTACCGGATGTCTGTTTAAAATTTCAGTTCAATCTATTCAGCGATTTGGCTGATTTTTATAGTACACACATACACACCCACCCTCACACAGAATGACCGAAGTGCCGTTTGAGTTGAATTTGAGTCTTCGTGTTATTTTATTTATTAAATACGAGGCAGTAGAGTAGTTAAAAGTATGACTACATTTTAACTGTAATCATTGTATGTGAATATGTGTTTATTGTATTGCACTCGTGTGGCTTGCCCCGTTGACAATAAAGAATTAATAATAAGGTTTAATTATTTATACTTAAAAAATGTACTAACTTATATAGAAGCTATTTGTTTGAATTGGTTAGCCTATATATATTGGGGGACAACTAACCTTAGTCAACATTGATTGAATATAATGATCGATATAATAATTGTTTGAAATAGTGCTTAACGTCTCATATTTATGTGCTTTCGCCAACCAAGACGATGAGCTATGATGCTGAACCTAACCTAGGACAACATGGGCCTAGGATGATCCCACAGACCAGTGATGCGATGTCCTTGTTACAGAGCATCACCCTTCACTTCGTGGTTCTGAGCTTCGACCGCTACTCACGGGACGACATCATCGGAGAGATCTTCTGCTCACTGGGCAGTGTTGACATCTCGCAAGCCAACAACCAGCAGCTGGCCCTGTGTAGGGACATTCAGCCAGCAGTAGTTTCTGTACGACTGTGTTCACATGTTACAGAGCATCACCCTTCACTTCGTGGTTCTGAGCTTCGGCCGCTACTCACGGGACGACATCATCGGAGAGATCTTCTGCTCACTGGGCAGTGTTGACATCTCGCAACAACCAGCAGCTGGCCCTGTGTAGGGACATTCAGCCCAGCAGTAGTTTCTGTACGACTGTGTTCACATGTTACAGAGCGTCAACCTTCACTTCGTGGGTTCTGAGCTTCGACCGTACTCACGGGACGACATCATCGGAGAGTCTTCTGCTCACTGGGCAGTGTTGCCATCTCGCAAGCCAACAACCAGCAGCTGGCCCTGTGTAGGGACATTCAGCCCAGCACGTAGTTTCTGTACGACTGTGTTCACATGTTACAGAGCATCACCCTTCACTTCGTGGTTCTGAGCTTCAACCGCTACTCACGGGACGACATCATCGGAGAGATCTTCTGCTCACTGGGCAGTGTTGACATCTCGCAAGCCAATAACCAGCAGCTGGCTCTGTGTAGGGACATTCAGCCCAGCAGTAGTTCTGTACGACTGTGTTCACATGTTACAGAGCATCACCTTCACTTCGTGGTTCTGAGCTTCAAACCGCTACTCACGGGACGACATCATCGGAGAGATCTTCTGCTCACTGGGCAGTGTTGACATCTCGCAAGCCAACAAACCAGCAGCTGGCCCTGTGTAGGGACATTCAGCCCAGCAGTAGTTTCTGTACGACTGTGTCACATGTTACAGAGCATCACCCTTCACTTCGTGGTTCTGAGCTTCGACCGCTACTCACGGGACGACATCATCGGAGAGATCTTCTGCTCACTGGGCAGTGTGACATCTCTCAAGCCAATAACCAGCAGCTGGCTCTGTGTAGGGACATTCAGCCCAGCAGTAGTTTCTGTGCGACTGTGTTCACATGTTACAGAGCATCACCCTTCACTTCGTGGTTCTGAGCTTCAACCGCTACTCACGGGACGACATCATCGGAGAGATCTTCTGCTCACTGGGCAGTGTTGACATCTCGCAAGCCAACAACCAGCAGCTGGCCCTGTGTAGGGACATTCAGCCCAGCAGTAGTTTCTGTACGACTGTGTTCCCATGTTACAGAGCATCACCCTTCACTTCGTGGTTCTGAGCTTCAACCGCTACTCACGGGACGACATCATCGGAGAGATCTTCTGCTCACTGGGCAGTGTTGACATCTCTCAAGCCAATAACCAGCAGGCTGGCTCTGTGTAGGGACATTCAGCCCAGCAGTAGTTTCTGTACGACTGTGTTCACATGTTACAGAGCATCACCCTTCACTTCGTGGTTCTGAGCTTCGACCGCTACTCACGGGACGACATCATCGGAGAGATCTTCTGCTCACTGGGCAGTGTTGACATCTCGCAAGCCAACAACCAGCAGCTGGCCCTGTGTAGGGACATTCAGCCCAGCAGTAGTTTCTGTACGACTGTGTTCACATGTTACAGAGCATCACCCTGCACTTCGTGGTTCTGAGCTTCGACCGCTACTCACGGGACGACATCATCGGAGAGATCTTCTGCTCACTGGGCAGTGTTGACATCTCTCAAGCCAATAACCAGCAGCTGGCTCTGTGTAGGGACATTCAGCCCAGCAGTAGTTTCTGTACGACTGTGTTCACATGTTACAGAGCATCACCCTTCACTTCGTGGTTCTGAGCTTCAACCGCTACTCACGGGACGACATCATCGGAGAGATCTTCTGCTCACTGGGCAGTGTGACATCTCGCAAGCCAACAACCAGCAGCTGGCCCTGTGTAGGGACATTCAGCCCAGCAGTAGTTTCTGTACGACTGTGTTCACATGTTACAGAGCATCACCCTTCACTTCGTGGTTCTGAGCTTCGACCGCTACTCACGGGACGACATCATCGGAGAGATCTTCTGCTCACTGGGCAGTGTTGACATCTCGCAAGCCAATAACCAGCAGCTGGCCCTGTGTAGGGACATTCAACCCAGCAGTAGTTTCTGTACGACTGTGTTCACATGTTACAGAGCATCACCCTTCACTTCGTGGTTCTGAGCTTCGACCGCTACTCACGGGACGACATCATCGGAGAGATCTTCTGCTCACTGGCAGTGTTGACATCTCGCAAGCCAATAACCAGCAGCTGCTCTGTGTAGGGACATTCAGCCCAGCAGTAGTTTCTGTACGACTGTGTTCACATGTTACAGAGCATCACCCTTCACTTCGTGGTTCTGAGCTTCGACCGCTACTCACGGGACGACATCATCGGAGAGATCTTCTGCTCACTGGGCAGTGTTGACATCTCGCAAGCCAACAACCAGCAGCTGGCTCTGTGTAGGGACATTCAGCCCAGCAGTAGTTTCTGTACGACTGTGTTCACATGTTACAGAGCATCACCCTTCACTTCGTGGTTCTGAGCTTCGAACCGCTACTCACGGGACGACATCATCGGAGAGATCTTCTGCTCACTGGGCAGTGTTGACATCTCGCAAGCCAATAACCAGCAGCTGGCTCTGTGTAGGACATTCAGCCCAGCAGTAGTTTCTGTACGACTGTGTTCACATTTACAGAGCATCACCCTTCACTTCGTGGTTCTGAGCTTCGACCGCTACTCACGGGACGACATCATCGGAGAGATCTTCTGCTCACTGGGCAGTGTTGACATCTCGCAAGCAACAACCAGCAGCTGGCTCTGTGTAGGGACATTCAGCCCAGCCAGTAGTTTCTGTACGACTGTGTTCACATGTTACAGAGCATCACCCTTCACTTCGTGGTTCTGAGCTTCGACCGCTACTCACGGGACGACATCATCGGAGAGATCTTCTGCTCACTGGGCAGTGTTGACATCTCGCAAGCCAACAACCAGCAGCTGCTCTGTGTAGGGACATTCAGCCCAGCAGTAGTTTCTGTACGACTGTGTTCACATGTTACAGAGCATCACCCTTCACTTCGTGGTTCTGAGCTTCGACCGCTACTCACGGGACACATCATCGGAGAGATCTTCTGCTCACTGGGCAGTGTTGACATCTCGCAAGCCAATAACCAGCAGCTGGCTCTGTGTAGGGACATTCAGCCCAGCAGTAGTTTCTGTACGACTGTGTTCACATGTTACAGAGCATCACCCTTCACTTCGTGGTTCTGAGCTTCGACCGCTACTCACGGGACGACATCATCGGAGAGATCTTCTGCTCACTGGGCAGTGTTGACATCTCGCAAGCCAATAACCAGCAGCTGGCCCTGTGTAGGGACATTCAACCCAGCAGTAGTTTCTGTACGACTGTGTTCACATGTTACAGAGCATCACCCTTCACTTCGTGGTTCTGAGCTTCGACCGCTACTCACGGGACGACATCATCGGAGAGATCTTCTGCTCACTGGGCAGTGTTGACATCTCGCAAGCCAACAACCAGCAGCTGGCCCTGTGTAGGGACATTCAGCCCAGCAGTAGTTTCTGTACGACTGTGTTCACAATGTTACAGAGCATCACCGTTCACTTCGTGGTTCTGAGCTTCGACCGCTACTCACGGGACGACATCATCGGAGAGATCTTCTGCTCACTGGGCCAGTGTTGACATCTCGCAAGCCAAACAACCAGCAGCTGGCCCTGTGTAGGGACATTCAGCCCAGCAGTAGTTTCTGTACGACTGTGTTCACATGTTACAGAGCATCACCCTTCACTTCGTGGTTCTGAGCTTCGACCGCTACTCACGGGACGACATCATCGGAGAGATCTTCTGCTCACTGGGCAGTGTTGACATCTCGCAAGCCAACAACCAGCAGCTGGCCCTGTGTAGGGACATTCAGCCCAGCAGTAGTTTCTGTACGACTGTGTTCACATGTTACAGAGCATCACCCTTCACTTCGTGGTTCTGAGCTTCGACCGCTACTCACGGGACGACATCATCGGAGAGATCTTCTGCTCACTGGGCAGTGTTGACATCTCGCAAGCCAACAACCAGCAGCTGGCCCTGTGTAGGGACATTCAGCCCAGAAGCCTCAAGGTAAACCCCGGAGATCCACTTCTTAGCATGGATTATACTAGGAAAACGCTTAAGTCCCGCCGCGTTGTTGGATGAGCGTAATTGGTGCATTGAGCTGCATTGTGTTACGCGGATTTTCTGTTGTTCTGTGAAAAAATCATTACTTAGTCGAAGATTTTTTTTAAATTAAATTAAATTAATTAAAAATTAACTTAATTTTTTAATAATTTATCGTAATTTTTACGTAACTTTAATAAAAGAAAAAAATCGTAAAATTGCAATATTCATAATAAATAATTATTCGATTGCGCTCAAATTTTATGCGAGTATATTAATTCATGAAATTAAGGTTCTATAAAAAAATCATTACAATAGGATAAAGCATGTAGGTGTTATATGTCAAAGAATTGTTTTAAAAAAGAAAAAACCCGTAAAGTTTCGATTTTCATGAGAAATAATTTTTTGATTACGCTCAAATTTCACACGAATATCTTAATTCTTAAAATTAAGGTTCTGTTAAAAAACCATTACAATCGGATATAGCATGTAAGTGTTTTAAGTCGAAGAATTTTTTAAAATCGAAAAAAACGTAAAATTGCGTTTTTTATAAGAAAAATTTTCCCGATTGCGCTCAAAAACGTGGCAGTTCTAAGTTCAGAGATTTCGAAGGCCTCCATAAAATTTCATCGCAATCGGAGTATCGGTTTAGCCGGAATCGTGTTAACAAACACACAAAAATACAGAAAAAAAAAAAACATTCCGGATTTTTTTCTCCAGTGTAGTGAAATGGAATCTTCGCTTCGCTCGCTACGCTCATCCAATAAGTGTTTATTGGACAATACACTGTTCTTTATCACTAGGAAAACGCTTAAGTCCCGCCGCGTTGTTGGATGAGCGTAATTGGTGCATTGAGCTGTCATGTGTTACGCGGATTTTCTGTTGTTCTGTGAAAAATTTTTTACTAAGTCGAAGATTTTTTTAAATTAAATTAAATTAAATAAAAAATTAACTTAATTTTTTTAATAAATCGTAATTTAAAAAAAATAAAAAATCGTAAAATTGCAATTTTTATAAGATATAATTATTTGATTGCGCCCAAATTTAACACGAGTATATAAATTCATTTAATTAAGGTTCTGTGAAAAAATCATACAATAGGATAAAGCATGTAGGTGTTATAAGTCAAAGAATTGTTTTAAAAAAGAAAAAAACCCGTAAAATTTCGATTTTCATGAGAAATAATTTTTCGATTACGCTCAAATTTTACACGAATATCTTTTTCTTAAAATCAAGGTTCTGTGAAAAAATCATTACAATCTGATAAAGCATGTAGATGTTATAAGTCGAAGAAATTTTAAAAAAATCGAAAAATATCGTAAAATTGCGTTTTTTATGAGAAAAAATTTCCCGATTGCGCTCAAAAACGTGGCAGTTCTAAGTTCAGAGATTTCGAAGGCCTCCATAAAATTTCATCGCAATCGGAGTATCAGTTTAGCCGGAATCGTGTTAACAAACACACAAAAATACAGAAAAAAAAAACATTCCGGATTTTTTTCTCCAGTGTAGTGAAATGGAATCTTCGCTTCGCTCGCTACGCTCATCCAATTAATTTGATCCGTTTACTAATACGTTTATTTGATCGATTATTAATATCTATAACGTTTTTCAATTCTTGTTGCAAACATTTTGTACATCTAAGATAAATTTGTACCTCAGTTAGCAACCACACAACCTTAACGCCCAAACAGTGTGTTTTTCTACCGAATTTTAATTCTTCGTTTCATATTAACACATTTTTTATTCATATGTACACAATTTCTATATTGTTATACTTATAAATAATATTAACTGAATTTATAAAAAGTGCTGATGTTTGAAATTAACTTACAAACAATTAGCTATAACATATTATGTTCGAAAGTGCAAATTGTATTTGTTATTCTACCCGGCACCTCCACCAACATACACAAATCTCTTGAGAAATTGTGAGCAATCATATAACGCTATTGGGAGGATTTTACACCAATTAATTCTATTGCAATTTTTAAGAAACATAAAAAATCACATCAAACACACGAATACACAGTGTGGCGCAACTTTTGTTCGTTTTTGCACCACGTTTTACAACACTGTTGTTTAACTTTCGATTTTCTGTCAGGTGTAATTACAACGATTTTACCTTCCTTTTACTAAAATATAATATTCTACGGTGTTCTGTAATAACTTATTTTTTAATATAGATATTTTGTTATAAATAATATTCTACCTGAAATATTACACCTTTTACCCACATTTCCTGAAGGTATTGTACCACATTATTAGGACGAAACGAACAAACCTATAATGTTTGACTTTTAAGTCAGATAAATGAGTGATTCCTATTCTGATATTGTGTGTTCGTGTGTTGGTCAGATCCGGTGCCAGGGCCGCGGCGAGGTGTTGGTATCACTGTGTTGGCAGCCGGCAGCCAACAGACTCACGGTAGTCGTCCTCAAGGCGCGCAACCTACCCAAGATGGACGTCACTGGGCTGGCAGGTAGGCTCACACCCACAGACACCAGCAGGAGTTACACATTACGGAAACACTCGTCAAAAATATGGAAGTTTCACAACGTTCTTTTATTGTTCAACTACATTCAGGGCCATTTTCTGATTACATAAATATCAAATTTTCGTTATTTATGAAATATTTTCAGTCATAAAATTGAGCTGAAAGATTTACACGTAATAATGGCGGGGAAAATAGGGCAATACGTCATAACCTCAATGTCATCATAACCCTACAACCAATCACCGTTTGATCATTGAAAAAACCAGCATTTTTTATGATTATCTTGCTTATAGAAGCCCTTTTGCAATAAAATTTGTTTCTAGTATGATTAAGAAATACTAATAAACAATTATATGTATAACAAGATGAAACATTTGCAAATTTGTTCATAAACTTTTAACGATTAGTGGTTTTATGATGGGACTATTTTTTAATTTTAACATGAGCTAAAGAACGTCCGTGCGGCGAATTAAGCTCCGTGATCTAGAAGAACATCGCTGTCTACAGGGTTATGACGTCACACGTCTTTTCACAATAAAAACGCGGGAAAGTGTATAAGTAAAACTTTGTACCTCTGAAAAAAAAAACAGGTATTTACTTTATATTGTTATAAACTACAGTGATGTTTTAAGTGAATATCTACTGTTTCTGTACAACAGCGCTAATATCTAGAACCGGTGAGCCTTCCCTATTGTGAAGATAATTAATAATTATAGTCATTAAAGGAATGTATAATGAATAATGCAATATTACAAAAAATGTTTCATTTTATAAGAGTGCAGCTCATTGTGGTTTCAATGGATGCAAGTATTGATTTTCCTTAAATTTGATTGCCAACTCTAAAATGTTGTACTGAATTGATGCAGGATGCATTTGACAGTGTTATTAATATTTTATTCACTTCCCCACATAGTATGTATCGTTTGATTAGTATTTGTAGTATTTGAGTCTCACATACTGAAACCGTGGGGTGTTGCCCGACAGATCCCTACGTGAAGATGTACCTGTTGTACAACGGCCAGCGCATTGCAAAGAAGAAGACCCACGTGAAGAAGAGGACCCTGAACCCGGTGTTCAACGAGTCCTTCGTGTTCGACATTCCGGCTGGGGCTGAGGGTCTGGACAACACTAACCTGGAGCTGCTGCTGCTGGACTGGGACAGAGTCACCAAGAACGAGGTACGTGCGAGTGTACACACACACTGACACAGGCACAGGCTGGGGCTGAGGGTCTGGACAACACTAACCTGGAGCTGCTGCTGCTGGACTGGGACAGAGTCACCAAGAACGAGGTACGTGCGAGTGTACACACACACTGACTCAGGCACAGGCTGGGGCTGAGGGTCTGGACAACACTAACCTGGAGCTGCTGCTGCTGGACTGGGACAGAGTCACCAAGAACGAGGTACGTGCGAGTGTACACACGGACACGGACACGGACACGGACACGACACACGGACACGGACACGGACACAGGCACAGACACAGGCACAGGCACAGACACAGACACAGGCACAGGCACAGACACAGACACAGACACAGACACAGACACAGACACAGACACACACACTGACTCAGGCACAGGCTGGGGCTGAGGGTCTGGACAACACTAACCTGGAGCTGCTGCTGCTGGACTGGGACAGAGTCACCAAGAACGAGGTACGTGCGAGTGTACACACACACGACACAGGCACAGGCTGGGCTGAGGGTCTCTGGACAACACTAACCGGACGGGCGGGAGGGCGGCCACCAAAAACGGGACGTCGGGAAAACCCCAATGAAAAAGGACAGGTCTAGGTTAACCCCCAACTAACGGACGCTGGCTGGCGGGGAAAACCCCCAAAAAGGGTCTCGATGCCCCAACACGAACAGGACGGGGGGGGGGGGTCCAAACACACCGGACCGGCTGGCGGGACAAACCCCAAGGGGGTCGTGCGAGGAAGGAAAAAAAAGGGGGGACAAAACCCACGGGACCCCGGGCAGGCCGGACACAAACCCGGCCGCCAAAACAGACACAGACGGGACAGGAACAACACGGCACGGGAAACCCCGGCCCGGGGGGACCCAACGACCGGCCGGACAGGCCCAGGACAGGGGGGAAGGGACACGCCCGGCACAGAAAAGCCCGGCCCGGGCAGGAGGGCCCCCCGGGGACAAAACAAACAAACAAAAGACACGAAAAAGGCACGAAAAACCAGGCACGGGGAAACAACCCCAAAAACCGACACGGACACGACACCACGGGACCGACACGACACGACAGAAAAAGAACGGACACCACAGCACAGCAAGCACGGCCAGCAAGCAAAAAAGGGCAAAAAAGACAAAAAACCCACAGACACAGACACAGCACAGACACAGAAAAAACCCGGACAAAACCCCCCCCAAAAACAGACACAGCACAGGCACGGGCACACACAGCCCAAACAACACAGCCCAAAACCAGCACAGACAAAGACACAGCACAGACACAGAAAACAAACAGGGGGGCACAGCAAAACAAGACACAGGGCACGACACAGCCCCCAAAAGGCACGGGCACAGGCGGGGGCACAGCACAGCCAGAAAAGACACAACACGCACAGCCCCAAACACAGACACAGAAAAACCCAGACACGACACAGACACAAAACCCAAACAGAACAGCACAGCCAGCACAGACACAGCAAAAAACCAACAGCACAGGCACAGGGGCACAGACACGGGCCAGCAGGGGCACGGGCACAGACACACCACACACAGACAAGAAAAAACCCCGGCACAGCCAGCACAGACAAAAAAACCACAGCCCAAACAAAAAAACCGGGCCAGGGGAAAAACAAACAAACCAGCACAGAACAGACACAAACGACACAGACACAACACGAACGGGGCACGGCACGGGACGGGCCAGCACGGGCACAAAAAAAAGGCACAGGCACGGGCACAAAAACCAAACACACAGAAAAAAACACGACACAAAAAAAGGCACAGGCACAACACAGACCCCCCCCCCAAAAAAAAAACAAAAACAACACAAAACACAGACAACAACAAAAACCCAGGCCCCCGGGACACAGACAACCCGGCAAGGAAAGAAAAAAAAAAACCCACAACACAGACACAGAACAGACACAGCACAACACAACACAACACGGGCCCGACCAGGCCCGGCACGGGCCAGACACAGACACAACGGGAAAGGCCAGACACAGACACAGACACAGACACAACACAACACAGACACAGACAAGCACGGCACGGGCACGGGCCAGGCACAGACACACACAGACACAGACAAAAACCAGAAAACACAGGCCAGGCACAGACACAGAACAGAACAGACACAGCCCCCCCAAAAACCGGGGCACAGGCAAGGCAAGACACAGACACAGAACAGGCACAGACACAGACAAGACACAACACAGAAACAGACACAGACCAGACCAGACACAGCACAGACACAGACCGGGCACGGCCAACACAGACCACAACTGACACCACAGCCAGACACAGACCTCACATTACTCACACTTATTTGTGTAACTAACACTATCCTAGTGTAAGCAAAGAGTAGACTTATCTTTTCATCTAGCAAATCAAATCTTAAGTTTTCTTACTTTGAAATTTTGTTTGGCAGATCCTAACGTACTCTGCGATCTAGGTCAATTAATAATAAATGTTAGGGGGTATTTCTGCGCAAGAGAGGCAAAAGAGTGGAACAGTGTTATGGCATACATCTCAGAAATCTCGTGTGAGTATAATGATATTGATGTGCATGATGAACAGCTGATTGTTGTTCCTTGCAGGTGATTGGGCGGCTAGAGCTGGGGGCCGCCAAGAGCACAGGCTCTGCCCTCCACCACTGGAATGAGGTGTGCAACTCTCCGAGGCGACAGATAGCCGAGTGGCACAAGCTACGAGAGTAACCTCCCTCACAATCCTAATCCCCTGGTCGGCCCACTCCTCTCGTCCTGACAACGCCGACCGTACTGGTTGACCCATCAGTGTCGGCACTCAGTGTCCGTAGGTGGGTAATAAACTCACTCGCAGCATGGCTCAATGATGGAGTTGAATAATTTACTTGCCATGACAAGAAAAAAATGTATTTCTTGTCATTACTTTGTGACCAATTTCAGTTCTTATGTTAACTCGCAGCACCAGAAATTTCTGGCTGACAATAAAAATCATCCGCTTCTTCTTCTTTGTAATTAGGACAATATGTTGATGAGACGTACAAATCGATCCTATTAATTGTGAATTGAAAAACGTTGGATCTTGGAATAAACAGAGTAGAGTACTGATGCTCTTCTCAATGGCTGTTGTTCAGAAGACCTCGGAACAAAGGTGATGACCATTAACAGATACTGACTGCCAACTAACTGACGGTTTCAACCCGATTTTAACGCTTGTTCCCCGTCCATTTCCCTTTCCTAATCAAAACCTAGACTAGCATCAGAATCTCGACTAGCAGACTGTTACAAGTGTGTGTCATAGTCCCGTCTCTTTTAGTCCGATCTACTCTTCAGCTTGCTATACCTCGGTGGAGGTTTAGTTAAGAACATCAACCGCGAGAAAAATCACAATATTTCCCGTCAGTATTGTCAACAGCAAGCATATTTTATAAACGCTTTAGTTAGCGTTTACCACATACACATTAAGAATATTATTCAATATTTTCCAGTCTAAAGTATTACATTCCCATTTAAATATTTATTCTTCGGGTACAATAGAAAACCAAAAACATTTTAGAATTTATCCAACAAAAGGAAATTCAATATCAAGGTATTTTAAATTGTTTTAGTATTAATAATATTATAATAATACGATCGTTTTATTATTGTGACGGAAGGGAATAATTTGATATCATTGCAAAGATTGCAAGACTAGACAGTGGTATACAGAAAAAACAAGGTTGTGAAATTGAAATGTAACGTTCGGCTTGAGAGTTAAATAGAGCTGAAATAGATCAAGGATTTTTTTTAAATATTTCTTGGTCTTTGGGATGACCAACTTAATTATTAGGTAGTAAGAACTTTTGTTTGGGGGAAAACCCAACATTAAACAGAGCTTCATCACCTAATTTCACTGCTTTTATATTGTAATTTGTAAACCTGTATAGTATAAGATAATCAGAAGTAGGTAAATAACGAATGTCTGTAGGTAGACACTGGTCTTTGCATTTGAGACACGTTTCTCCATTGGACTGAAGAAACTGAGCAGGTGCTAGGGGCTACATTACACCTTGTCCAGTCCAATCACTCCCGGCCAATCATACCCTCCTGCGTTATGTCGACAAGCAAGGGAGAGAACGTTGAGTTGATATGTCTTTGGTGGAGGTGTCAGGTAAAAATAATCTTTGCTTTTGGTAAAATCTAGACCCACCCCACTGACTCCCAGGATCACCAAAGCCATTCTGTATAATCCTTATTGAAGGTCAATGTCTACATTAAACGCATGTCAAACGGAGGTCATGTTCGGTTTTTAATCGCGAAACGTGATACAATCACAGTCGGACGAACAGACAGAACATTTATAAATAATTAGGGGCCTCGTTTCCTAATTTATCGTGTTATGATAAGGTGTAAGTCGGGTAGTAGAACATTCTGACGTCAAGGGATGTAATTGGCCTGCTAGAAGGCACAACACCCGACAACGCGGCATAAAGCTATCACCACCCCTTGTAGTCAAGTTAACCACAACTCACAACCTAGGTCTAGATTACAGTGTACCAACCTTAGTTTTAATCATTGTTGTAATATTGTATCAAGGCATATCCAACCGACCAGTACACCTCACGGGAAGTCTAGCAGTCTCTATGTGTTAGGTCCCATACTCACGTGTAACTGTAGGATGTCATCTGTGTGTTACTGTTAGTACACCCCACATGCAAACTAAACACGTTCCCTAAAGAATACTCACTCTGTTCAAACTTGAACAAACTTTACAGGTCTGTTCACTAGAATGTCGAAAATAAATCGGTTACTTTAAAAATGATTTCAAGTGCTTAAATTGAATGATTTTATGTTCTTTTACAGTAATACGAAAATAGAGCATGTATTTAGAACAGAAAGTACAAAACCAAAAATATCATCTGGTTTTGTGTTAGTATATAAACATTAAATTGGAGTAAAGTGTTATGTATTTTGTTAAGTTGGTTGGAATGAAAACGTTGGCGAGTAATGCCAGAAAAAGAAGACCGACTACTATATCCCTCTAGTCTCCGAATTGTAGTGAGCAGTGCTTCAAGTAGATATTTCTGCCCAGCAAGTACTCACGATGACCTAGACGAACACTATGCTCAGAACCTCCCTCTGTGTGCGGTAGTACAGCCTACACCCGTCACGCTTAGGATACGTGACTCTAACTGTACATAATTACATGAAGATATTGTAAATTATAAATGCTTGAAAGTATACCATATTGATACATTTTAAAGATATTAATTTACGCACTAAGGGCACATAATAATATCAGAAAGTCAACACCTACGAAAAATGATTTTGTTAAGAAAAGAAAAAAACAATCACAAATTCGATTATTTATGTTATTGTTAACATACACGAGAGTGCTTGCAACATCATTACAATAGGTATAATTAAATCGCACTACTTAAACATCCTTCATACGTAGGAATATGTAGAATATAGGTCACTCACTATTATAGACAGACTGTCAGTGGCGTAGCGCCACGCCCCAAGCCCGAACGATGTACGCTACGCCACAATAGATTGTAGTAGTAGTTTACCTCAATAAGGTAAAATAACATCTATTTTCTAGGAAGTTCGCCAGATTCCTACAAGCGTGTATCCTTGCTTTGATGTGTGAATATAATACATATTGATTGTTTATGACTGGATTACAATTACTTGTGTTTTAATTTTATCTAAGTATAATAATGTGTAAGCTTAAAACTGTTGTTGATATTTTATTGTACGTAAACTGCATTGTATTTTAATGTAGTAAGTACACTTTTGTTTCATATAGCCAGTTCGTGCAATCTTTTTAAATTCTACAGGTAAGAATGGCGATGACTATTGGTAGTAGCGATGACAGAATATTATATGTTTACTTTTGGAGCTATGGTAATCGTGATAATAAAATGAAAAATGTGTGCATAGCTATGTCATACTCATGTGTAAAACAACATTATTGGAATGCGTTCTACAGAAACAATGCTTTCTTTGTGGCGATGGGTATATTTTTAATGAAGGAAATTGATACTTAATTATTGAAATATATAATAAAATAAAACATCCAT
This sequence comes from Sweltsa coloradensis, assembly GCA_024449915.1. NCBI lineage: Eukaryota > Metazoa > Arthropoda > Insecta > Plecoptera > Chloroperlidae > Sweltsa > Sweltsa coloradensis. The sequence continues at coordinate 478,803 of JAMZAV010000122.1, read as the reverse complement.
GTAATTAGTTTCATTTCTAAGGTGAACCGAAAACCTCTGACTTCCTTCTCCTTTCATCTTGTAGGTCGGCGCGAAGTGTGTGAATATGTGTGGCTCATTGCTAGCATACGAGTCTAGCTCTGGAGGTAGACGGATCAATTAAATAAAAATAAAATAAATAAATTCGTAAAAAGTTAAGAGTCTACCCACTCAGTCATATAACTGATTTTCAGTGTAGGACATTAAACCAATGCGACCAAGCCAACCCTGTAGGCCCAGACGCAATCGACGAGTGAGCGAAAACCAACCAAAGATCGATATTTTTTTAAATAGTCAATATAGCAATCAGTGGACCACGGACATTGCGAACACCCGCGGATCAACGCCAGAATCGACAAGACCGATTCAGAACAACTTTGAATTATCAAGTGCCTCGTTGCTAGGACGCTTCCACGGCCACCATCAATCCCGACTGAATATTCCACCCTCCCCGAGCCCGCTCAGTAAATATCCACCGCATACTGTGGCTCGTTAGTCGTTCGTCCAGTGGTTAGAGCCCCTGCTTTCAATGCAGAAGGTCGCGGGTTCCGTTCCCGCTTCAGACACGAGAAATTAAATACATGAGTTGGATAACTCGTCGGTAGTGTTGACAGGGTTGGGAGTTCCCCATTGATAATCACTTATGTGGACCGTGGCTGAGTGGAAACACCACTGCGTCCTAGATGTTCGTTGTGGCTCCTCGTAACGAGGAGCCACGACGAACATCTAGGAGGCAGTGGATAAGATTAACATCCGTTTGGCTTGGCCCCAACTATATAATAATATTCATACATCCAAAATTATACTTGTTGGATGAACTTAGCGAATACTTCAATTTTCACTATAATGCACTATTGTGATTTTTTAAATGTAGAAATGGTAGGGGATCGAATGCTCAGCCATCAACGCGACCATTAGAAGCGTTCGCGAAGCTGACTTGTCTGTTTAAGAATGATATAAAATCACCAGAGATGGAATATTTTACATGGAAATCGATCCCAGGACCTACTGATTTGGATCTCTTATCTGTATAAAAGAAGACAGAAAGTGGTGATTACTAGGGACGGAGTGACAACAGAGTCAGCTTGGAATTTGATAAAGGGAGGGGTGCCTCAAGGCTCAGTCCTTAGTCCAAGGCTGTTTACCCTTTACATAAATGACCTGCCAAAATGGCTACCCTGGTGGGCTAAAGTAATTTTATTCGCTGATGATACTACTATTGTAGTTATAGGTAAAAACCGGCTTGTTATCCAGAAACGAATTGAAGAAGTATTAGCCTATATGACCTATATGACTGTCAAAAGTTACACCGTCCTTTCGGATGGGACGTAAAGCCGTTGGTCCCCTTGGTACTTTTCGGTAGGAGTAGGCTATGTGCCGGTACCGGGTTTCCCCTCCTCCCTTCTCTATTAAATTTGCACTAGTGGGCTACATTGCCTGTTGCAAATAGAGACATAAATAAAAAAAAATAAAAAAATTGGCTCACATTGGTCCCCGTAAGTCATGTAGAAGAGCCTTCTAAAGTTAAATTGTCTAACGGTCACAGGGATCTACATTCTCGAGCTGCTTCTCCATGTGTGGGGAAATCAGAGGGAGTTAAAGAAAAATGCAGATGTCCACCAGTTCAATTTAAGAAATAAACTTGACTTTTACGTAGACCACCATAGAACTAAAATATGTGACCGGGATCCTATGGTCGCTGGTATAAAGGTGTTCAACAAGTTGCCTAATGAGATTAAGGCTCTCTTACCAAAAAAGTAAGCTGATATTTAAGGCTAGGCTAAGGAAATTCTTAGTTGAAAAATGTTTTTATAATCTGGATGAGTATTTTAGCTGTTAAAATTAGCGAAAAATGTTACTTATTACCCATTCAGAAATGTGATAGGTCTTGATTTGTTTCATCTGTAATTATTGTGACTAATTGTATTTGTTAATTTTAAACTAACATACTTGTTTGTAAATCTTGTCGAATTCTATGCCTGTGTGGCCATGGGCCCATGCTGTAGGTGTTTTGGAACAATAAAGAATTTGATTTGATTTGATTTGATTTGCAGTAAAATATTATTATCTCTGTGATATAACACTTTTTGCATCCACCTGTATGTAAATACTACTGTAATATGTTTCACGTTCTTAATTTTAATTTCTAGCTGAAATACGATATCAATACAAATCTATTGTTAGACGAGTGAGCGCAGCGAACGTAGTCTACAACGCTTCTCGATCGGGCCTTGGTCGTGATTAATTCTGTTAAATGTTAAATGTATGTTAAATATCTGTCTGTCCGGTCCCATACGGCCGAACGGCCAAATAGACTGAGCTGAAATTAAACAGACATCCGTGACCAGGTAACTCAGAACTGCTAACAAAATGAGCACAATCCGTTACTATTTAAACCTGCAAGAAATAAAAAACTGAAAAATACGTTGAAATGAAAGGAAATTATTTTAACGACAATGGTTTTCATTTTGAAATAATATTTTTTGTTTGTTATTTAGCTGGCTGTGAAATGCCGTGTCCAAGGTTAATCGAATGTTGGACGTCAAGGTACCCCCAAATTCCGCTCGTAGATGAGTAAACCTTGCAATATTTTTAGTATTTCGTACTGCTATGTTTTCCATGGTATTGTCACAGATGTGGACTACACTGCGTTATATGCATTTCAAAACATGTTAAATTTTTTTAATATATACAATCCAGAAATTACAAAATCTTTCCCGACCATTGAACCCACGTCTCCCACATTTGGGCTATAAGAGCGCCCTTTTGCCAACTCGTCCCAAAGGGGAAAACCCAAAGTTGTTTAGACGAGTGAGAGAGTCATGTGTTGAGTACGCGGGAATATTTGCATTTAAGTTTGATTATAATATTCGTATAAATAATAGGGTATTTAAGTTTAAGTCATAGTTTAGGCAATAATGCTCCACTGTAGCCTATGATAGGCTAGGGAGGCCTAAAAAAGGGGGAAGAAAAGGAATGTTACCGGGTACTCAACACATGGCTCACTCACTCGTCTAACAACGACTTTGGCGTTTCCCTAGTTTGTATTAAAGGAAAGAAAGAAATGCAATACAAAATTGCTTTAAAAGTACAGGTTTGATTCTCCCGGTAAAACCATGATACACATTCCTCATAAATTACAAGTCAGAACGTGGTTATGATTACAGAGTGGGTGATGTTATTACAGTAATTGTTTGAATCTATTAATTTATTGGAATAAAAACAATTTTCTTCTTATAAGTATTTTTATTTGTTAACATTTCAGATAAAATCAATAAATAAACATGGAATTAAGAAAGATGTTGTTTTGACTTTTACGGAAATCGACGCGTTGGCAAATGTGTCGCGATCTATATGTAGCTTGCTTTATCAGAAAGCTCAATAACTTGTTGGCAATGAAAGTTGAGCTAAGAGATGGTGCTGTACGGAATATTTGAAGCAGTTTCAATCTGGTTCGTATAATATTTGAATTCTGCTGGTGTTGTTTGTTATTATGATTCTCACATGTTCATAATATTTTAAGCGTTTCTGCGTTGTTTATTTGACGAATTCCATTCGTTAAAATTCGGTCGGCAACATGGTTGACCTTGCTTTTAGGCAATGGTGGAAATGAAACAACATTTAATATTCCTGACTCTAAAATAACATTTCAAATTCTGAATCTTCTCCACAGAATGTGACTGCTTACGAATAATTGAGTTGGCCCCTAGGCCTTAGCCCCTAGTCTCGACATCAGGCCTACAGGCCTCCTCGACTGTCAAGATGGGTGACAAAAATAAGAAACTGGTGAAAGTTGACAACTGGGGGATGTTTTTCCTTCAACGGCTTCAACAGCATTATCACCGGAACGAGTTTTGCGACTTTACTTTACAGTTTGGGAATAATCAACAGGTTAAGGTAAGAGGTCAACTAATCTACAGGCCTAGGGCTAGCTAGGGCTAGAGCCTAGTAGGCCTAGCTAGCTAGTAGGGCCAAGCCTAATTAATAATGACCTAGGCCTACGCCTAGGCCTAGGGCTTTGTGGGGGTGAAACCTTGGTGTTGGGGCCTAGGTCTGGACCTTAGCCTTTGCTGCCAACAATTCAAGGCTAGTAGTGCAGCCCTAGGCTCTAGGATTTGATAATATGCATTTGGGCATCCAATCTGCACTGGGGCTTGGAGTCTGGTCTAGGGATGGAACAGTAAAAGTACATACACCTTTGGCAGCAGCTTCAGAGATTTTTTAAAATCCAATCAGCTCCCCCACTACCGGTACTCCCTCAGAAAGGTTAGGCCTATTCCACTCCAGGTCACCATTCTAGCCAGGAAGGAGTTCTTATCCACATCTGTGGCCCATGTAGGCCTACCTTTCTCATATTTCCATGAATTGTCTCCTCTGGCTTTATAGTTAGCCCTTCTTAGATGCCTATTCATCTCCCCGATCCCTCGTGTGCTCTGGACACCCTGTAGGGCCTACATCTTACCCAGTCTGTCCATTCTTCTCCTATCCTCAAGCATCTCCTGCCCAGGTTCCCTTACCATACCCGTAACACTGTTATATAGGACTAATTAATTGCCCATTAGGCCTAGATGAAAAGTTAGACCCCCCTAGCCAAAGAAGTAGGCCTACCAACTTTTTAACACTGCCATGTTATGGGAAAAGTAGGTTGGGGGGGGGGGGGCAAAGTGCGTATGTTTTACAATACTAGGAAGCTTCGCAAACGCTTTTTCAGGCGCGTTGTTGGATGAGCGTAATTGGTGCATTGAGCTGCCATGTTTTATGCAGATTTTCTGTTCTGTGAAAAAATCAGTACTTAGTCAAAGATTTTTTTTAAAATGAAAAAATCGTAAAATTGCGATTTCCATGAAAAAAAAATTTTCAATTGCGCTCAAAAACGTGGCAGTTTTAGTTCAGAGATTTTGAAGGCCTCCAGAAAATTTCATCTCAATTGGAGTATCGGTTTAGCCGGAATCGTGTTAACAAACACACAAAAATACAAACAGAAACAAAAAAGAAAGAAAAAAAACGTAAAATAGGGATTTTCATGAGAAATAATTTTTTGATATGCTCAAAAACGTGGCAGTTCTAAGTCGGAGATTTCAAAGGTCTCCAGAAAATTTCATTGCAATCGGAGTTATTGGTTTAGCCGGAATCATGTTAACAAACACAAAAATACAACCAGAAACAAAGGAAAACAAAAAAAATCGTAAAATTGCGATTTTCATGAGAAATAATTTTTCGATTGTGCTCAAAAACGTGGCAGTTCTAAGTTCAGAGATTTCAAATTCTCCAGAAAATTTCATCGCAATTAGAGTATCGGTTTAGCCGGAATCGTGTTAACAAACACACAAAAATACAAACAAAAACAAAAAGAAAAACGTAAAAAATTGTAAAATTGCAATTTTCATGGGAAATAATTTTTCGATATTGCTCAAAAACGTGGCAGTTCTAAGTTCAAAGATTTCAAAGGCCTCCAGAAAATTTCATCGCAATTGAAGTACCGGGTATTGGTTTAGCCGAAATCGTGTTAACAAACACCCAAAAATACAAATGGAAACAAAAGAGAAACACAAAAAAAATCGTAAAACTTGCGATTTTCATGAGAAATAATTTTTCGATTGTGCTCAAAAACGTGGTAGTTCTAAGTTCAGAGATTTCAAAGGTCTCCAGAAAATTTCATCGCAATTGGGGTATTGGTTTAGCCAGAATCGTGTTAACAAACACACAAAAATACAAACAGAAACAAAAAAGAAAAACAAAAAAAATCGTTAAATTACGATTTTCATGAGAAATAATTTTTCGATAGTGCTAAAAAACGTGGCAGTTGTAAGTTCAGAGATTTCAAAGGTTTCCAGAAAATTTCATCGCAATTGGAGTATCGGTTTGCCGGAATCGTGTTAACAAACACACAAAAAAAAACGTCCTGATTTTTCCTCCAGTGTAGTAGAAAGGAATCTTCGCTTCGCTCATCCAATTATTATTATAATTAAAACATACACTTTGCGCCCCCCTTTCCCCTTGTGGTTTTTTCCTTTTCCCCTTGTTAAAAAGTTGGAGTAGGGCCTATACTAACCGAAGAAGTAGGCCTACCCAATTTGGCTGGTAGGCCCCTAACAATAACGGAAATGAAGTTGAATCTCATGTTTTATACGATACGACACTAGCCTATGCACAATAAAGGTTCCCGTATCCTGGTAACAATAACGAGAACTTAGCAAAGTTTTAACTTTCTTTTAGGCTAGGCGCTAGTAAGGGCCTACGTTATAGTTCTATACATTAGGACCTCCCCTCCTTTCCTTAGTTGATTAAGTTGTCCACAGCCTGCTAAAAATACACTCTTGTATCAGCTGATGATTGTTTATAGGCCTCTACCTAAACAAGTAATATGCTAGGCTACAAGGGCATTTCCACACTAAAGTGACCATAAAAAAAATACAATGATATTTTGTTCCCTACTATAGAAATGAATGCTTTGTTCATATGCCTAAACATTATTCCCTGAAAGTTGCAATAAACAAAAATATATTTTCCATTTTAGGCTTATTTTATAAACCAGTGTATTAGGGCCTACATTACCTACGTAGGCCCTAGTATATTAACACAGCTGTAATCTTTCCCTAAATGTTATTTTTTTTTAGTATTAAATGTAGGCTAATACGGTATTTTTAATATGGCTGTTATGAGAACTAAATGCTGACAGTATTGTTAGGCCTAAACTCAATACTCTGGCATGCTTTAAAAGTAGGCCTATATTATTCCTAGCCTAACCCTTTTGTTCTAATAAATCATATCGATATAGTTTCACACTCGTAATTCTGTTGCAAAAAAGCACCTTTTTCTCTACAAAAGGTGAAATAAAGCAACTTTTATTTTGAAAATATTAAATTTTGTGATGTTGGACCTATAGGCCTAGATATATATTTTTTTAAATCCAACCAGAAATATGTTATAGTTTAGGTGCCCGTTAGGGCGCCGCAGCCAAGCCGCGGTGCGCTACACACTCTGGCACCTTATACAGCAAGCAGAGTTGGGGTGATTTTGAGATGTTACCCAGCCGTCACGAAACGTGACGTGAACTTGAAAACTATCAAAATCGAGGGGATTTAGGTACTCCACATCACATGCCAAATTTGGTTGGGGTACGAGCATTCCTTCTTGGTGAAAATATGAATTGAAACATGCTCAAAATCACTTTAAGAAGGATGTTAGTTACTGCTGCTGCTACTACTACTACTACTACTACTACTACTACTACTACTACTACTACTACTACTACTACTACGACAACTACTACGACAACTACTACTACTACTACTACTACGACTACTAGTACTATGGCTATACTTGCCGTCACCTTTAAAAGGAACCAAACCGGAAATCACTTCACTGTTTGGTTGGGGTTTATCTGCCCAGTTCATTTGAAAAGAGCGAGCACATGCCAAAAATCCGTGCAGCATGTGGTCAACTGTGGGCCCTGGCGGGTAGCGGGGGGAGAGGGAAGCCAATCCCAGCCCGCCCTGCACCCTCGCACCCTCGTTAACGACCCTCTTACCACCCCAATTTTAATCGTGACCTGAAAAGCAGGTGCATGTTGCCATAGTTTGCGTCGGTCTTCTTTTCAAACACAAACACATCTTCACATACACATTTGATAGAGGTCCGAGCAATATATGGCAGCAGTGGGGCTATATTTCAAACTGCCCGCGCTCAAATATGTCCCCTCTAATCTTCAACCATTACGTCCGGTTTGGTTCCTTTAAAAATTGCAACTAAGTATATCTAATTCGTCAGTTTCAATTGCCCAGCGATTCTGACCAAACGAGTGGGGCTACAACGTTCATATTTTACATGGACGGTAGTAGTAGTACGGTAGTGATGTAATTCCTTTTGAAAGAAAAAGTTTTAAAAAATTGCTGGAAGGCTTCCAAATAAAGATTTTAAAATAAGCCTTATACATGCATACAATCAACAAGTAACTATAGTTACCGGTACGTGACAATAATCGCCTACATTGTTTACAAAAAGCAAGTCTTTGGACCACTATATTTTTTCATTCTATTGGTAATAGCAATTAAATCGACTTTGATAAAATTATTATATTTTAACAAATAATTTTGCAATGGAACTTGAAAAAGTAATGAGATTCCACACATAACAAAAACTTGTAAAAATACAGCCAAACCTTACACACTCAAAAGAAATTAAATCTAAAAAAAGGGCCAAGCTCATCTACCCTTCCACATTTGTGCATTCTTAATTCATAAACGTACAGTGTCCCGTAACAACATCCTTGAAAAGCTTGGCAAAATAGAATTTGCATGACCATTACGTTTAAATTAATTAGAAAAAAAGAATTTGGATGAACATTAATGAACATTAATAGTTGCAAATTCTATTTTGCCAAGCTTTTCAAGGATGTTGTTACGGGACACTGTACGTTTATGAACTAAGAATGCGCAAATGTGGAAGGGTAGATGATCTTGGCCCCTTTTTTAGATTTAATTTCTTTTGAGTGTGTAAGGTTTGGCTGTATTTTTACAAGTTTTTGTTATGTGGGATACATTGTTCTCCGCAGAGCGGCTAAGAGTAACAATGCAAGATCATTTTCAATCGGGGGCACACTTTGGCAATCTGCTTCACCTCCTTTCCGCACATGGTATTCCCAAGTGGTCACCCACTCAAATACCGACCACACCCGATGTTGCTTAACTTCGGTGATCTATCGAGAACCGATGTATTTAGGCCTAACATTGCAAGGCCGAATATTAAAATAAACCATTATTTTAAAATATTGTTATCATTTAACCTAGGGCCTTTAGCCTATTTATTTTGAGGCGTAACAGAATGACCAAATCGTAATCAGAATAATTTAAACCACTGTTAAAAACGACTAGGCCTAAAATAAAATAGGCTAGGTAATGTTTAAAAATGCCATACTGGTAGGCCTACCTATTTACTGATTAATCACATGTTAGGGTACGTTTTAATTTTTGTGACACTCCCTAGTTGAGCTATTTAAATCACAAGCATCCTAATTCTGTTGGACAGCCTTTATGTAATTCTGTTACCATCCATGTTGTAATTCTGTGACCAAAGTTAAAACGACTAAAGTTATATTTAAATGTATCGTAGGCCCTACCTATTGACTGACTAATCAAATTTTCATTTTTATTTCATTGCTATCTAGGGATGTAGTAGGCCTAGAGTTTAAACGTTTAGTGTTTTATTTAAACGTTTAAACATGATAGTAATTTTTTTTTTTTAAATAAACAAATGTTATTGTATCACTTTCGGAGCCTACACAAACACAGACTAACAAATTAGGCCGAAAATTTTCTAAAAGTGCGTAGTTTTGGTGGAGGTGCCGGGTCCCAGGCTGTGTTAAGGCATCTTATCTGTTACATATGGTGGAAGTGCCGGGTCATTAAATGCGAGTTTGAGAATAAAACCGTTGTTAACTACTCGTTGGCAGGTCATAAGTACGATATTACAATTTTTGTTATAAAACCTAGGCCTCTGCCCACCTAAAATTTATTAGAAAAAGATTTTTTTTTTTTACTAAATGGGGCTTAAAACGTTTAAAGCCGAAAATTTCAAGGGGTTAAACGATTAGGAAATTAAACACTTTTTCGCATCCCTATTCCTATCACATTATAGCATAGAGCTATTTAAATCACAAGCGTAATTCTGTTACATCCATGTAATTCTGTTACACAATAGGGCCTACATTAATTAATATTAAATAAATATACAAACATATCCTTAAAAGATGTCAACAACATATTTTTGTATAGGCTACCTATCTAATCTTTGTTGTAGGTAGGGCCTATGTCAACAACATATTTTTGTATAGGCTACCTATCTAATCTTTGTTGTAGGAAGGGCCTATGTACCCTACTTAGCCTACAATCAATACAATTATTCCAATTTAACTCAATTCATAGGAATTTTTTATTAATTGAACCAACTTTTTACCATGGCTTTTTGTTATTCTGTTACAATGGGGTAATTCCATATCAAATCAACTAGGCAATTTCCATGACCATCTCGGATCTCGGAAGATTGATCGTGGAAAATGTTGTATTGCTGACGCGCTTAGTTTTCGAGTACGTACCCTAATGCCCCCCTCAAAAACTCAAATTTGGTGACGCCATGCGGCGTACCTGAATTGGTAACTTTCTTTTAGACCTGTGGACGTAAAAGGCTAATTTTTGTGTAATTTGTGGGATAACGGGTCTGCAACTCGCTTTGAAAATTATTATTTTAAAAATATTTCAAGTTTTCGCGCTCAAAAGAAAAACTATACTTTCGAAAAAATCCAATTAGTCTGGCAAGATCTAATTGCTCAAAATGCCTCGGCTTAGCTACAGTCGGAGATCGATGAGAAAATTATACTGGAAAACTATTATTACTATTTACAACCAATTTATACTCTAAATTTAATTTTGCAGTAATTTATAATTATAATACTTATATATTATATAATATTATAATTATAAAACATTATATATTATATAATATTATATATTATAATAAGAAAATGTAGGCTAGGAAAGTATCCTATTGTTTGATTTTTTTAAAATGAAAATTGTAGGTTAGTTGGCTGAAATATTATACTAGATGCAAGGAAGTACAGGTTTTTAATTGGATGAGCGTAGCGAGTGGAGCGAAGACTTCAATTTCACTGTCCCCCCAAAATATTTAGCTAGGGTGTTTTTTTTTTTTTTTTTTTCCGTCTGTTTGTTCGCTCGATTCCGGGCAAACGGCATATGCGATCTTGATGAAAATTGGAGGGGACCTTCGTTTTCTCTGAACTTAGAGGTGTATTGTTTTTGGGTACAATCGAAAAAATATTTCTCATGAATATCGTACTTTTACGATTTTTTTTCGATTTTTAGTGCGATATTTTCGTGACATTTGGTCCGATTCTGACCAAACGGGTAGGGCTACAACGTTCATATTTCACATGGACATTAAGGTTATGGTGATGTAGTACCTTTTGAAAGAAAAAGTTGAAAAGTTAGCCAGAATTTATAGAAATAAAGGTTTAATATAAGTTTTTTCATTTTTAGAGCGATATTTTCGTCCAATTCGGGCCGATTCTTACCAAACGGGTGGGGCTACAACGTTCAGATTTCACATGGACATTAAGGTTATGGTGATGTAGTACCTTTTGAAAGAAAAAGTTGAAAAAGTTGAAAAAGTTAGCCAGAATCCACAGAAATAAAGTTTTTAATATGAGTTTATTGAGGTTTATAATACCAATTAACACGTGACAATAGAAACTTGACAACAATCACCTACAATGCATTCAAAAAGCACTTGCAAAGGAAAAGTGCAAACAAACGCAAAAAACGCCAACAAAAAAATTACAAAAACGTTCATCCATCAACGCGGCGGGACTTAAGCGTTTTCCTAGTAACTGAAAAGAACACTCCAAATGCTGATCAAACAATCATACGTTATATTAAAACACGTACGGCAATTACGAACAAGTAAATGCCTACCTAGTTCTGATCAGAAACGACTAATTCAAGATTGATATGGTTTTAAACAAAAGAAAATATCTATCAAATATTTAAAAGTTACAAAGTATTTCTATATAACAAATGGTTTTGATCAAAGATCAAAGTACTCATCGTAGATGTACAGGTACAGCTTGGTCCTTTGGTTGACGAGGAATGGACAAGACCCTCCAGCGACCGACACTGGAATTTGGGATAGGGAGGATCTCACTCGCCCATAAGCTCGCCCGGATTCAAACTGGAGATATGCTCGGACAGCATCTACGAAGTGTAGCCCTCTGACCTGGTACGGTCACCAAAGCCCATGAACTGAATGCCCCTCAGGATTCGTCGGATTAGCTGCTACGCTGGGTTCCACTTTTCTCGAACTGTTTATACTACTCCGATATCGCAAAAGTTATCTTCGTAATGATGACCTTGCATTCATCACTACCCCGTGCTTACGTCACCGCGCTCTATGATTGTTCGCTCCAAAATCTAAACTCGTCCAGTTCAATAGTGCCTCGACTTACTTGCACAACACAATCCACTGTCTCAAATCAGACGCGTTGTTGCTCTCTCTCAAGTTCTCTGGTTCGCGTGAGATCGCTCGCTCCAACCGCGTTCACCTCGTGCGGTCACTCCTGACTGAATATGTGCTCCACTCGCACCCAAACTCACTAGTTACTGTTCTAGCCACTAGGATGGCCGTAAAACGCGTAAAAGACTACCTTCACACCAAGTCCTTCCAATACGTAAAACTCCAACTCGAAACAATAATCAACCACTAGCACGGTCCACAATGGATCCCAACTCACTTCCAAAGTCCACGAACTGTTCTTTATATTCGGTGCAAAATCAAATATCGCAACGGCGACTATCTCGCCTGCACTCGGTACAAGTGTCCCTCTGTAGGTGGTGACGACGTACGACTTCGTACACAACTCGCAGATCGAACTCGGTTCGATAAAACAAAATAGCTGACTTTCCCTGCTTTTGGCGCAAAGTACAATAGATACCGTCAAACGGTAAATTCTCGCTATCGCGACGATTGCTATTATTCCAGCATAGGATATGGTTCCTACACACTTGTTCGAGGTGTCCTGACGCAGTTTCAAACACTAATTTGGTCACTAAGACCATCCACACAGTTCCAAACTCTTACCCACGCTATTTGACACGAATTCTCTAAAGTCCTCTAATTCGCAAACTATAACTTCGATCGGATCGGTGCTTAGATCCACGTATTCAGAATTACAAAACCTTTCTGTTAGATCCGCTCTCATACGGCTATACTTCCTGGTATCACTGTTATTGCAACCGCGTCGGTTTTCGAATCCACGATGCGATACTGCTAACTACATTCAATGCCCGACCTAATACTCTGGAAACATTAATTTACTCACTACGGGAAAACTACTGAACGGATTTCCAAACTTTATGGCTCAAAACACTTGCGTCACTGTGTTAATTAACTTGGCAGGCTCTCTGCCCTGCAAAGAGACTATTCTCCACTAAAAACTGTAATTTAAACGTGGGGAGCAACCTCCCACCCACCTTGCCGATTCCGCAGTCGACCCAGAAGAAGAAACTAGTCCCAGCATGCAATGCGCACATGCACGTTACGAAGCTAACCACGAAGCGACCCACTTTGACCCTTAGCTCAATGCTAAGTATATGGGGACGGTGTCGTTAGTGTAGTCCGGAACCCAAAAGACCAACGCTATGCTAATCCCGCGGGACCAAATAAGGATTAATATTATAGGATGGAAAAGACATAATATTATTGCTAGATTAACTAAATTATTTTATAATTACGTATTATAATGGATATTACCGATGAATGCTATAAACCGTATTTCTAGGCTAGTGAAGATAAGATGATCCCGCGTTTAGGCTCTGTGTTGCCCTCTGTTGATAAAGTAAAGCAACAAGTTCTCCCGCGATAGAAAATAATTAGTATAGAAAAGATAAATAGAGTAATTAATAAATCGATTTCTGGCTAGAAATCATTTATTAATTAAACAAAGTTTTATTAGCAACAGTGATTGATATTATCGTTACGTTGATTTTTTTAAAAGATGGGTGGGATTGCAGTTGACTACTACAAAATTCAGAAGGCGGTGATTTTATTTATCCAAATTAATTCGAAAAATTGGCGGCAGTAAGACAGTATGGTAGGTTTTGTCACAAATTGAAGAGTTTTATTGGCAATTTAGTTTATAATGCATTCCTGATTGTAAAACCATGTAAAAAATCTAAATTTGTTTTTAAACCTACCCTACGAGAAAAAGTATTTTTTGAAAAATGAAAAAATGTTTTTTACACGCACAAAATAATTGGAATGGGATGGCGTTGGGATCGTGATATATCACAGGGTTAAGAGGATGGGATAGTTGTGAGATTAAAACCACGCAAAATTACAGTTTTTTCGTGATATCTCGAGAACAATGTAAAATATCTAAAAACTGATTCTAGACCGAACTGTGGTTTTGTTACAACAATATAATGCAAGAAAATATATTTAAATATAGTAATTGGTACGGTTTGTATTTAAGATATGCATTTAATGAATTAAAATTCTAATAAAAAACTTAATTACCATCACATTACAATATTTTTCTTTCATTATATTGTTCTAACAAAATCACAATTCGGTCTAGAATCAGTTTTTAGATATTTTGTATCGTTCTCGAGATATCACAAAAAAACTAATTTCGTGTGGTTTTAATTTCGCGACTATCCCATCCTCTTAAGCACCAAATGTGTGTTATGTTTCAGTATAGTAGGGCTACACAGTTTTTACCTTCAGTTTTTATTTTTCAAAGAAATTAATTGTTGCAAACTGAAGCTTTGAAGTTAACGGTCTCAGTAGCTAAGGGGTAAAGCACCCGACTAGCAATCGTGAGACCTGAGTTTGATAGCCTGGATTTTTTTTTTCTGGATTGATTTTTTAATTTTGCATAAGAAAGAAAGAAAAACAGATAAGTTAGGCCTATGTTTATTCACTTATATTAATTGTAGATAATACATAATTGTAGGCCTGCCAAGTAAAAAAGTAGGTAGGCCTCGTAACTTAAAAATACTGCCCCCCCCAAAAAAAAAGAAAAAAATACTGCCCCCCCCCTTCTTATACATAATTGCAGTTGAAAAACAGTGTACCTACAACTAGAGCTACCCCCGAATCAGCTGGAAACAGTGTACTTACAACTAAAGCTACCACCGAATCAGTTGGAAGCAGTGCCCTACAACTAAACCTACAACTAAACCTACCACCGAATCAGCTGGAAGCAGTGTACCGGAAAGTAGTGGTGTACCTAAAACTAGATGTACCACAGAATCGGTTGAAAGCAGTGTAACGGCAAGCAGTGTACCTATAACTAGATCTAACAACGAATCAGTTGAAGCAGTGTACCGGTATATCTAAAAACGAGTAAACCTAGGGCAAGCCCTTTCAAATTCGATGCCAACCAAAAAGATTAGTGAAAACTAGGCATAAATTAATTCCTTTTCGGCAAAACCACAAGCAGATAACCAAAAATTTAAATTCATCTGGCATAGGCCCAAATTGTAAACCAGCTAACTCAGGCCTTAACCTAAAACTAAGTCAAAATTCCCAATCAATGATAGCTCATTTTAAATATAGTCGCTCTCAATATTCAAGGCATGGGGAACTGCTTTGACGCCTTCAAATCTTCATTAATTCTCTTGAAAAGATACCTGACATACTCTGCGTCTCAGAACTTTGGGCTTAGAGACTATGAATTGCAAGTAGCAGTTTTACCGGGTTTCGTGCCCCCGATTGGCTTCTGTCGGAGTAAAGCTAAACGAGGAGGTGTATCAATATATGTTAATGCCCTTCATAAGCTACTGATAGAGATGACATAATGTCCTTATCAATTGAGAAGGAGTTTGAGTGTGCAGCGGTTGAGCTTCCCTCTTTAAACACTGTAGTAGTTTCAGTTTATAGAACGCCTGATAGCAATATCAAAATATTCCTTTCAAGGATAGAGTTGGTTATCACAAACTATTCAAGAAGCAATAGATAAGATTTTATATGTGGAGACTTTAAATATAGATTTTACGAAACCCAGTCAAATTAAAAATTATTTGGTTACCATGCTGGACACTTTCAGTGTTAAGCAATAGTCCAAGACCCCTACGAGAGTTACTAAAAATTCCCAAACTACAATTGTAATATACTTACAAATGTACCACAGGAAGACTGTTCAGTAGAGAGCAGAGCAGTTCATTTTTCAGACCACAATGCAGTAGTTATGAACAACTATCTTAGGTCTACTGAGAATGCAAATAATCACCCACCGAGCAGGGTAACCCGTATATATAGCACACATAATTACTCCAACTTTAGGAGCCTAGTTCAACAAGAAGACTGGACTCGGTCTTTAACACTGATTGCGTGGAGAAGCAAACTGGAAATTTCATTAGGACATTCTGTAAACATTTCAATAAGGCATTTCCACAAAAATTAAAGAAGCCCCAAAAAATGAAACGCTCAAACTGAATAACGTTAGGCATCATTAACTCTAGTCATACCCTAAACAAGTTATACAATTTAAAAAAATGTAGCACCTACTGAATTAAATGTGAGGAAATATAAGGAATTTAAACAAGTATTTCAAAGAGTAAAGCGGCAAGCCAAGAAAAGCCATTTTGCTGATCGGTATACAGTGCTCGAACAATAAGACCAAAACCGCTTGGAAAATAATTAAAGGGGAATCGGGAAAATTACCTCCTCCTCTAAGGAATATAGAGCTGGAGCAAAATGGCAACTTGATAACCAACTCGTTTCAAATAGCAAATATTTTTAACAATAATTTTATTAAAGTAGCACATAACATATTGCGGTGGGTGAAAAGGGAAATAGGACTGAAAATGCACTGCATAAAATGGGCAATATTTCACGGAACTTCTCAAGTCAATCGTTGCTCTCAAAACCCACATCTAGACGGGAGATAGGCCAAATAATAAATAGCATAAAAAATACTACGTCTACTGATATTATGGACTTAGTGCGAAAGTAATAAAATCGGTAACCAATCTAATTACATTGCCACTCACAAAAATATGTAATACGTCGCTAGAAACTGGTATTTTCCCTCAATGGCTTAAATATGCAAAAGTTATTCCCCTTTTTAAAAAGGGGAATAAGAAAATAACTGCAAACTATCGACCAATATCCCTGCTGCCCATCTTCTCTAAAATACTAGAGAAAGTAATGCATGTAAGATTAAATAACTATATCGTAGAAAATAATATAATAACGGATAACCAAAATGGATTTAGAAAAAGGGGAAATCTACGATAACGGCAGCGTTCACTTTAACTGAAAAAATATTGGAAGCTTTAGATAAAAAGGATAAAGTGATAGGACTATTCTTCGACCTGTCTAAAGCTTTTGATACTGTGAATCACAAGACCCTCCTCCAAAAACTCCATGTGTATGGGATAAGGGAAATACCACTCAAATGGTTCGAGTCATACCTTAATAATAGGCAACAATGCGTTTTAAATAATAAATACTAATTTGCAGGTCAATCGTATACAAACTATTCGTTCAAACTGGGGGAAAATAGAAACTGGGGTCCCACAAGGTTCCATTCTTGGCCCAACCATGTTTTTGATATACATAAATGACTTGCCGACTACTATAAGTTGTTACTGTGTCGTCCAATTTGCAAAACATACCAGTGAACTGCTTACACATGAGAACTGGAAGGATCTGGAGCTATTAGCGAACTCAGTAATTGTAGAGAATAATGAATGGTTTGATGTCAATGAAATTGGGACTTAATCATGACAAAAACCAAATTGATAAACTTCCATACAGGTGTATCTAAGCCATTGAGATTGGAAAAATTTAGTAAAGGGACTCTTAGCATTGCTGACCAGAATAGGGCAGATTTACTAACTCCTACTTGTACAGCTGAATTTCTGGGTCTTACCTTGGACGAGAACATGAACTGGAAAGCTCACATTGCAAAAATAGTTCCTAGGCTTAGTTCGGCTTGCTTTCTTCTAAGGAAATTGGGCACTCTCTTGGATGAAAAAACTAGCAAATCTGTATACTTCTCTTATTTCCATTCCGTTATGTCATATGGAATAGCAATATGGGGAAATTCTACAGATAAACATAAAGTATTCTTGCTACAAAAAAAGGCAGTGCGTATAGTGGCCAAGGCTGGTTTCAGAGACAGCTGTAAACCTTTATTTAAGAAATTAAAAATTCTCCCTATGCCTTGCACATACATTTATGAAGTCATTACTTTTGTACACTGTAATTTAGAACAATTCAAAAAGAACTCGGAAACAAGAACCAATTACGGATACAACAATGTAACTTGACAATGCGCCAGAAAGGTCTTGCTTGTGAGGGAATAAAACTGTACAATTGCTTGCCTGAGGGGTTAAAGGAAATAAGAGACGTAGACCGGTTTAAAAGTAAACTTAAAGAATTTCTTCTGGATAAATGTTACTATACAGTGCAAGAATATACATCCTGCTGAATTCTACTGTTTAGTTGACTGATGTATTGTACATAATTGATTTTCTACCGCACCTTAATGTTATTTGATATTCTGTCTATCTTAAACTATGTTTTTATATTTTTGCCATGCAA
Organism: Sweltsa coloradensis; assembly: GCA_024449915.1. Taxonomy (NCBI): domain Eukaryota; kingdom Metazoa; phylum Arthropoda; class Insecta; order Plecoptera; family Chloroperlidae; genus Sweltsa; species Sweltsa coloradensis. The sequence goes on along the minus strand of JAMZAV010000122.1, from coordinate 460,662 downwards.
TGTGTATATTGTATTTTTATATCTGGACATGTGATAGGCTATATATGTTTTGTTTTGTGTAACCTATTAACTATTTAACGAATTGGGCCCAAGTGTCCAACAAATAATTGTAGCTTATCTTTTATCTTACACCCTATTTAACTGCTGTATAATATATAATATGAAACTTGACAACTCGAATGTTCTAATATACTATGTATACCAAAGAATTTTAAAGAGACTAATAAAATGACTATGACTATTGACTATGAATTATCTATTGGGGACTGGGGGGGTCGCAAAAGCTTTGCATTCCAAAAATGGGTGTTCTAAAAAGTTATTGTATGGCCATCAAAGTCCAACTCGCAACCTTCTCGTGGTTTGGCCCGTGAGTAGGGGAGTTTCACTCCCTGAAACTAATGGCGAGCTCTGGGTCATCGTCGGGGAACTTCCCCCTTCCCTTTGACTACTTCCCCGACGGCGACGACAATGACAACACGGACGGATGATGACACAGACGAAGACGACCACAACGTGGGGGAACCCCTGCCCTCCCCATACGCTTGTGGCTGGTTCTGACCAGCACAGGCCTGTCCACCCCGCGTCTCCCATTGGCCATTACGTTCCTCCCCTTGGAAAGAAGTATACATGGTGGTAACTCACACTTATAGAAATAGCTTTATGTCGGAGGCGCGAATAATCTTAGCTGTTAAAGCGCCCTAAAACTACTAATAATACTAATTGTATGTAAACTGTACACAGATGGGTATAGACCTAGGTACTACACGTATAGGCCTATGCCTACTTTTCTATGCTGCAACGTAATACAACTAATAATTGCCATTGAAATAGCAACAAAAAACGTGTGCTTTGCTTTACGTTACATTTTCTGACATGCTGCTGAATGTCAACTATTCCCACATAGGCCTAGGCCTAGGCCTACCAGTAACGGAAAATGCCAATACATAAGCAATTCCCAACATAGGCCTATAGGCTATTGTTTTACGTATTTGTTACTGTGTCAGTACTTGCGGGCTGTTAAATATTGAACTATTATGGTACTTAAGTGCATCTGTTACTGTAAGTTACCAGACCAGCAAATCATCATCATTATCTGTTGCCACGTCCAACTCTGCGTTGGGTCGGCATTGAAGACAGACCTCTCTATCTTCTTCTGTCCTGCCACCACTCCTCTCCTTCCACCACATCCTCCTCCTCGCTGTTCTACATCCTTTCTCACACTATTCTGCCATTGACCAGCAAATATCTGATCATTTAAAATTTTATTTTCCACATTTTTTCCTAGTATGGCCCAACCATAGGCCAAGACAAACTAGGCCTACATTGATATTAGACCCATACACTATAGTTATATACGGTAGCAATCCGTAGCATTTAGTCTAGGCCTATTATTACTAGTGATGACTGATGACATCAGGTCCAAAAAGTTGAAACCGGTTCCTCCACGCCGGAACTGTTTTTTTAAGGTCAATTTTTGTTCAATGTATCAGCCTTCTGTGCGTGTTTTTTGGAAACGACTGTACGGCCGCGAGTGAGCTGGTTTCGGTGCCCGCGCTTTGTTACGTACGACTGCCGACAGTCAAGTGTCATTGTAGCAGCCTCAAGCATCAAGGCCGTTTGAGTGCTTGTTGATAATCAGCTACGTCATCACGGGCTCCGTGGAAATAGACCGCACAATAAACGGTGCGTAGAATTACCATTTTTGCGGAAAAATGGCAGCAGAACGTGCCCATGAAGTTCACTGTTGTACAGTAGAACTTGAAAAAAACAAACTGGTTTCCAATTCCATTCCATTCCATTTCCTGCTTTGCACAGGCCTAATGTGTGCGTATCTATTGTTTTCAGGCTCACAGGCTTGTTCTGGACGTCTGTACCGAGTACTTCCAAGTCCTCGAGAAGCAGGGGTTGGTGCAGGGGGAGATCATCTTGATGCCAGAAGACATGCAGCCTGATGTGGTCATACCTGTTATCAAGTGAGTGTGTGCGAGATGGGGTTCCATCTCTATACATTTGCTCCTCAAGTTTGTTGTCAGTTTGCAAATTTGATAGGCTAGTATTACATGGTTGGCTTGGTCTGCTTTAGCCTAAATTTAATGTCCCCCACTAAAATCAGTTATGTGACTGAGTGGGTCGACTCTAAAATACGAATTTATACTATTTATTTACTCAACATTACGACGTGCTGCTCTATGTTTCACATACAATACAAGATCGGCCTAGTGTATAAAATAATATTATATTATGATAATAGGTGTGCAGGGCTTGACAAATTTTAAAAAATCTCCTTGCCCAGCTGGGCAAGTGGCCCAAAATTTTAGTTGCCCAGACTCAATTCAAGGTTGACACAATAATTTTCTTTATTTTTACATGTACGACAATTTTCTTTATTTTAACAATAGCCACGAGTCAATAACTTTACCGACTTTACGTACCGTACCCGCTTTTTATAATACTTGGTCATATTTTACTTTTTTGGCAGGTTCATTAGCTAGGTCTAGCCTAGGCAATGATAGGCCTATCTCATCTTCGTTAATTGTGAGTGGCTTAGTAGCCGTAGGCCAAGACGTTGAAGCTACTCCACTAGGCCTACAGTTAAAAAGTTCCGTAAATCCATTTAAAATGGTTAAATATTACGTAATGGTTTTGAAGTGTCAAAAATGGTTGGAATTTCACAAAACGGGAGAACGTAAACAAGTCTCAGATCTCCATTTTCTCGACAGCTGTGAATACTGAATCATGGGTAAAGTCGATAGGTTGATATCGATCGGAATGCGATTGTAGTGGTGCGTGGTGCAGCCTGTGGCAAGTCTTGGAACTACATCAAGCGTCTGTCGCCTGTCGATAAAGTAGGTTTCTACTTAGTGAAATCTTACGCGATTCGAGTTTTTAACCGAATTTGTTGGTTGAACTAACTATAAATTATGGTTGCCCGTGCCTGGAGTGTTAGTTGCCCCGGGCAACTCGGGCATAGGAATTTTCGAGCCCTGGGTGTTGCTGTCTGGACTCCTTTTTAAAGTTTAACCCCCACATGCACAAAGATTTACCGGCGCAAAGTCGTGTTCGTTTAAAAATGGCGGACTTGGGCAAACCCATACGACCCATAGCCGCGCGATGAGCGCGAGGAAACAAGTGGACACATTCTTATCCAAGAGGGTAGTGCAGAATAGATAGGTACAATAGGCCTGCTCAAAGGGGCTATTACCACAAAAAATATTTTGTACCGCATAATCTATAGCATAGTACTACATACGGTACACTAAAATGACCGTTTAAAAATTATATCGTGCAACTGTGATTTTACACAAATTTTCAATTTTTTAAATTCCAGAAATGTGCAAAAATTGTTGTTTTGGGAAATTTCTTCAGTCGCCTTTAACCTGCTTCTTTTTTGTTCCACATAGATACTAGAGCATCGTACCAATCTAAAATGGCCCTTTATAACATTGTGTCTTAAAACTGTGCAGTGTGCACAAATATACTCTCAAACACGCAAAAATATGCATTCCAAATTCACTCCCCTTCTTGGTAATCAGCATATTTTGACCAAAGCACTTGCTCAAATTACAAAACAAAATATAGAAGATTTACAGAAAAGGCAATGGCCAATATTTTTTTGAATTAAAATCGTCATAGGGCATAAAGACCGTCCCCATGTTACTTCTTATCCCGAGAGTAGTCGCGTGTGGTCTTTTAGACCGACTTTTTTTTCAACAGTTGGTATTTGTACAGCGCGCATGCGTGGCTTGTCTAGTTCCGCCTACCTTCCCAAAATAGATTTTTGAAGCCAGTGTGCAATACGCGATTCAGTGTTCTGCAGAACTTCAACTAAGATAAGAGGTCCTGTTTGGTTGCTTGGTCTTTTCGACCGCTGCGCGACTACTAAGGGAGGCAAAAATATGCATACTCAATCACTATGATGAGACATGTATTTTGTTATTGTAGGTTGATTATTCTTCAACATACAGTGTTGGCATAATATTACTGTCTTGGTTTACTAATAATTCGAACTACAGGGTGTTTGCAACATTTTGTGTTTGATTGATTATGATTGATTATTTATTGATTATTGATTGATAACTGATTATTATAACCATGTATGCTGTCACATTTATGATAAATTATCTTGTATTGGTAATCAAAACGTCATCTTAACGTTATTAGCCCATAATAAATAATGCGGTCTAAAGGACCGGGCGCGACTACTAACGTTACAAACAGGGGCGCGACTACTCTCGGGTTAAGGGAGATTTTTGCAGATGGGACCTAGCTCGAAAAATACCAAGTAAAAAAAATCGGGGTCGTAGTGGACCCATTAATTTTTCTGTTAATTTCTAAATTCACAACTAGTTAGCCCAAATGAAATATTTTTTTTTGAGTTTAGCGGGTAAATATCCTTTTAATCGCATGTGCCGCCGCGAACGGCAAATGTATTATGTTCAAGGAAAGAAAGAAATACAAATCCATAGAAATTAGTGCAATATGATGAACTCTGTTTCTAGCTTCATGTACACCGGACGGCTGGAGTTTCGTACGGAGTTACAGAGTCGCCTGTACTCGACTGCACAGAAGATGAAGATGACTGTACTCACAAAGCTACTGGATGCCCAAACCCACACCGCTCAAGCTGCAGTGAACACCGCGGTGGGGCTACCGACTATCAAGCCTCAAGGAGTAAGATACTATTGAGTTTTATATCTAGGTGTTAATAAACATACTGTAGCACTTCTCGATACAGTACATTTTTATAGCTAATGGTATTCCCTAGAGTTATAATAGACCTACTTAACTTTCCAAACTGTAGTAATTGTCATATATTTAATATATGTTTCACGTCTTTAACCGTACTAGCTAGTAGACCTAGGTATTGTCTCGCATGTAATGCAAATTGTGGGCATAAAAATCAGATGACAAAAAATCACAGGCAAAGTAACGTATAATTTTACTGTTGAAGCTAATGATGTTCATTGAAGGTGGTGCAAACAAACATGTTATGTCCAATAAACACTTATTTAAAGACTTCTTTACTTTTATTCTACTAGTTTATTTTATCTAATCAGTAAATAAATCAACATAATATACCAGCAGTTAAAGGTTGCAGTAGAGGTAGAGGGGGACTAGGCCAAAGCTTACTGGGCTTTAATTGCTACAGACAGTAAGAAGAGAGTCTTTGAAGAGACCTAATGTCCATATCCACATGCTTGTGATTGTTGCAGTCTCCTCTCGTCAGAGTACCTGTCAAGGCTGCAGGCTCGCCAACCATCGTTGCCAACTCACAGCACAAGGTGGTCAGACGCTTGGAGCCCGGCCTCCCACAGATGTTACCAGGACGCAAGTAAGCTGCCCACCTCACACAACAATTTCATGTGTTGTTAACATCAATTGGGCCTATATGATTTTTTCCTTGTACATTTAAATTAAATTAAACATGTAGGCCTAAGCCTATTAAAAAGGTCATTTTTCCACATTAATAAAACAAAAGTAGTAGGTCATCTTACATAAATGTATGAATGTTGCAGACTCCCCATCTGGACTCGTCGCAGCATTCCGACGCCAGCACCCGTAGAGAGCGTCGACTTTGATCGGCCAATCAGATTCATCCCCGCCATGGTGGACAACACCCCTCGGCCGACCCGCTTCGAGTGGCCCGACGAGGAGGACTCGGAGCCGACCAACTCTATTGCCGGCACGTTCGAGGACATCTCCTACGAGACTAAACCCCTGATGCAACCCAAGGACCAGGTTATCAGAATGCAAACTAGTGCAACAGGTATGTGTGACAACAGCATGGGATTTCTATCCTTTAACTAGAGATGTGCAAAAATGTTTTTTTTATAGTTTGAAAATTTGCGCCTTACAAATAAAATATCATAATTTTTCGTTATTTACCAAAAACCCAATTTAATAACGCACAACTAAAATAATTAATTTAAAAAAAAACGCCTAGTTTTAAATCATCAGTATCACAAATTCCAGGACAATTAATGATCAATTTAAAAGAAAAACAAGCACATGAGAGTGAGAATCACTTTTAATTTTAAGCTCAATTTCAGCCTTCAGTTTTCAAAGTTTCCGAAAGTTTTTACCAGGATTAATTTTGACTACCCAGCACCTCCACCAAAATTACGAAATTTTCATATGATATTCTTTCATAGAACAATGCTACCATACTTGATTGTACAGATGACATAAAGGCCTCACAATTATGTTTTATCTCCAGTTCCTACCTTCACGCCTCAACCCCGACGGACAGCTAGTTTCGAAGAGGTGCTTCGCAGCACAACTAAACGACCAAACGTGAATCCCGTTCAACAGAACCCGGCGAAGAGGGTCCGAACTCTCAACCTTCAGGACGTAAAGGAGTACGTAGAGGAGGCTCAGGTGAGAGTAGTTACGAGTAGGTTCCGTACTCGCTGTGGTGATGCGCCGTTGCCCATCCTGGTCCCGCCCTATCCGAAACTCACGACGCATTGCACCTACGCCGATATAAATAGGATTCAGTGTCGCAAATATGTAATGTGTGTTTTGATTGCATCATCTGTCTTCTGTGTCACATAATATGCAATCCATGGCATATAAAATCATTGTAGTACTCTAAATACTTATTATTCCAGCATGATGGCATTTGGGCATTTGAGAAGAAGATAATTAATTATCTTCATTTATTGTTACATATAATATTGTTGTTAGTCGTGAAATTGTCTAGTTGACTTTTGGAAAGTAACGTGTTGTTCTGTTCCGACAGCTGCGCAAGAACCTCCTGGACAACGAAGACAGCGAAGAGGACGTGGACGGTGACCTTGGAGGCGATGGAGGTGACGAAGAACTGGGTGGCGACGAGGGCTTCTCTGCCACCCCTCACAAGAGCATCCTCAAGGTGTCCGACGTCCCCACCACACCGTCATCCAAGAGGGTTCGCTTCTCCCTGGACGTCGCCACTTCTGACCAAGGTAGCTCTTGTTCTTTCAGTAGCTCACATTTGTCTCATGCATGTTAGGCAGGAATCCCTAGTTTTGTGGTGCAAGGCAAGCAGCTAGTATTTACATAGATACATACTTGTGATGACCGGTTAACAACCGATTATTTAAACCGCAATCTTATGGGACTATTGTAGTCATATATATTTGTCGCGCTCTGTCTCCTACCCCGCCAACCGGGCCACGAGTCGCCGTTACTGGTCGCTACCAGTCTCTACGTTGCACGAGAATGGGGGGGGGGGGGGCAAGGCGGCAGCTGTTTTTCAGCTGGCAACCACGTGACCAGTCACCTTGTCTGCCTGGCGGAGAACATGCACAGAGCCTGTGCACAGCAGAGCGAGTCACTCCCCCCCCACTCTCTCTCTCTCTGCTTGAATGTTTTTATCGCTGTCACGCCAACTGGCCATATTTACAAGATATTTTTTAATATTTTACTATCACATTCACTTAGAAATCATTATTAGTCTTTTTAGTTTACGTCTTTACGAAAATTGTTGGTAACACTTGTACTCGTTCATTCCGGATCAAATAATTTGCAAATTCAATTGTTTGTTTACATCACTTACTTTTATAACAAAGTGCAACAACGACCTTCACTACCATCCGTCTGGTGAGTTTCCGTGTACTCACAGGCCTAGGCTTAGAGGTATAAGCGTGAACATGCGAGATTGCGAGAGCCTCACCCTCACCCAGCTGTTTGGACTATGCGGCTGACGAGCCGGTGAGGCCTACGGTGGGCGGAGCCGAGCGTGACGAGATTCTAGTGCTGAGCTCCCAGTAGTTGGCCCGCTAAAGCGCTCGCGCTCGTAATACATGATTTTACTCGCTTTTTAAATTTACTGATTAAAAACCGTTTTTTACAATCGGTTAACTTTACCTTAACCGTCGTCATCACTAGAGGTAGTGAAAAATGGTGATAACGAAATTCGCGAAATTTTTTAAATATCCATTTTATTGCCTAAAATGTAATATTGTCAACGAATTACAGTAAGAACTCTCTTATCCGATCTCCGCTTATCCAATGTACCGTGTTAACCGAGCCGCCCAAAAAAAATAAATAAAAAAAAAAAAAAGTTTTAAATACGTAATTAAAACATAAAAATAATTACAGACGCCGCGCCGCACTTTTTTAAATGTACTCGCATACATTTGTAGGCATGCCTTACGAGTGAGTGAGTGCAAAGAAGATAGATCGGCGATATATCTCGACTTTCGAGCAGTGTGCATCAGTCTACTGAGCATATAGAGTTCAGTGGTCAGTGTGCGTCGGGCGCATCGCCGGTAAGCGTCAGTGTCACCCACTGAGCATATAGAGTTCAGTGTGCGTCGCGCGCATGCGCGTGCGCATACGATCCAGCCATCTCACACACAGCTGTTCAAAGATGGTCGTTGTGGAACTAGATGCAATCATGTTTCAACCGATTCACGAAATTCGTAATCACAACGCATTGAATTGTTATTCCTGGGCTTATCTTATTTCTTTCCCAGACTTATCTTGCGTCGTGAGCTTCAGCGCGGGCATAGTAGTGAGAGGTTTTCCCACATGAGAAAGAGAGCTAGGCCTAGGCCTAGGCCTATGTTTGCATTGTAGGCCTAGGCCTAGGCCTACTGCGTCGAGTTTAGGCCTAGACATACGTTTTTATTACGACATGTAGGCCTAATTGTGTACGTGTGTTTGTGAGCTTGATTTACAAGCTATTAAATCATTTAGTATACCCTGTATGAAGTGTATCGTGTGTATTTTATGCTCCTTTATCCATTACATGTGTCATATATCATTTTACCACATCAGGCTATGCTACGAGAGCAAATAAACAAATGAACCGCGCCATCCGAGTTTTTCGCAAATCCGAGGTGCCCCCGGTCTCATCCAACTCGGATAAGAGAGTTCTTACTGTACATCATTTAGAGATGGAAAAACCACATTTTGAAAACGCGAATTTCGCAAAATCTCGTGAATAGCGCGAAATAACGAACAAAATTGAAAAAAACTGGTCAAAACGCAATTAACTCGCGAAATTAAATGTTTTAGTGCTTAAAATGTGTGGGGATGGTGGAGGTGCCGGTCCAGAATTTTGTGAATTTTGGTGGAGGTGTTGGTCCAGACCGAACAATACGCGCGCAGCAGGCGGTACATCGTTTCGTGACGTCACGGGCTCCACGGAAATAGACTGCCAAAATAACAACGCGTATCACAGACTCCGCGGCAATAGTCCACCAAAATAATGGTGCATACAAATATTTATTTTTGCTTGGGAATCGATTCTGAATAGGTTTGTGGGTCACAATGATCGATTCTACCTGATTGGAATGAATGTCATCCCTACTTAAAAGGCTTAAAGGGCTTTTATAAATTTTCATTTTTTTTTTTAAATTAAATTTTCATTAAATTTTTTATTTTTTTTTAGATAGGTTATATGTTTTTGACCATTTAAATGAAATAGTGAAAAACGTGAAATTTGTGTTTTATAAAACGAAATTTGGATTTTTATATCACCATTTCTCATTACCTCTAGTCATCACTAATACATACCTAGACTGGTAACGAGGTTTTATTAAAACATTAGATTGTTAAGTAGGCCTATATTCTGGACCATTATTCCACATTACAACTAAGAACCCAAGGTTCTACTGCAACAGCCATCTCACTTGTGGCGCAAATCAGCTAGGTGTTGTTTCAGCTCTAAAAATAATTATTTCTCAATTATTTCATTTTTGGTAAACACTCCTGTAGGTGTAATTGATTTATATGTAAATATAATACAGAAATTAACAAAATGAAAGGAGACAGGGGTTCGGTACCCCGCTGAAATGCCTTTTTTAATTTCTGGATCGATTTTTAGCCTTATTCATTTCAATTTTCAATCACTTCAATCACCCCAATCACCCTAGCTGGTGATGAACCTGTTAGACCCTTCTCTTCTTTTCCTTCAACCTCTTCACCTGCAGCCAAGAGCTAGTATAGCACATGTGCCTGTGCTGTGCCATAGCCAAGAGCTTGCAACTTGTAGTGTCTTTTCCTTTTGTTTTCTGATCCCAGTCACAATTAACAGGGCAGTCTCTCTCGTTGCCACGGGTCTTGGTTCAAATCCAGGTTCTGGTTAAGACATGGTTGTTTTGTCGCCCAAGCACCAGAGTCTAGGAGGGAAGCCCCCTCACTGGTTGTGCTGTTGTGTGACTTTCCACCCTTCCTATCTCTAACCCTTTCTCTAAGTATGAATGAAGAGGCACCCTGGCCGAGCAACAACAGAAGGGGCAGCTTTTCTCTTGTTGCCAAGGGTCCTGGTTCGAATCCAGGGTGAGTCATGGATGTTTTGTCTCCCGAGCACTAGAGTTGGGAGGGAAGCTCCCTTACTGATTGTGCTGACGGTGTGGCTCAGTATGAATGATGTTTGAAGTAACCTTGCTGATGATGACAACATGCATGTAGAATTTGCTTCCTGCGTGGCCCTACCACAGGTTTGGTTATGTGTTGTGAGTTTTGTTTGCATGTAGTTAGTTGATTTTTAGTGGCCTCCATCAGCCTGATGAGTCCCAGAAGGACGAAACGCGTTGTGGATAAAGGTAACAACTTTAAATTAGCTGCAGTTGTCATCAGCAGGTGAAAAGTTTTGTCGCCCCCAGCCATTCAGGCTGGGATTTATGTTTTCTTTGCTTTCCCAACCTGTCAACCCTTCTCCAATCTCACTTGATTTGAGGAAAGATTACAGGTTGAGAATCGGTATTACCTACATACTAATATGGTACCGTAGATTCTTCGGGTATCATGGCAAAAAAACATACTATGATTTTTTGTTATTAGAATGTGTCACCGTTCCATGTCCTTTCAACAAGCTATTCGTGTGACAATATTCATGGTGATGTGTTTTCCTTGTCTCAGACGGTAAGGAGAACTCTACGTCTCCCACCAGAGCCCTCCCGACGAGAGCAGAAGACGCAACGCCGACAAACGTCACGAACCACGCCAAGATCATCACGGAGGTGCTCAAGAAATATCCTCACCTCGTCGCGAACAACAAGAACATCCGACTGAAGATCATGCAACGAGGCGGAACTGGCACTTCGCCCGTCACACCGGACAGCAAGTCAAAAGCCAAGGTCGGGAAATATTTATGTACTTTTGTGTCCTCTGTCTTTCCATAGCCTTTGAGATGTCCTAGAAATGGTTCCTTGTTTGACAAAACACGGCTGCACAATCGGCCATATTGAATGAATGTGTGTTTGAAAGGAATGCCAAAAGGCTGGATCATGTGAATGACATAAAGAGATAGGGTGCCAACAGCTTACCTTAAATGGAGTAGGCGCGCCTCGAAAGATAACATGAACACAAATACACAAATAAACATGTTGTTTATTATTATTATTATTATTATTATTATTATTATTATTATTATTTGTGTATTTGTGTTTATGTTATCTTTCGCGGCGCGCCTACTCCAGTCAAGGTAAGCTGTTGGCACCCTATCTCTTTATGTCATTCACATTATTGAATGAATAGTACAGAGACTGGGCCTTTGTAATGAGAAGAATCGGGAATATTATTATAGCATCACAAAGGCATGGTTGTACTCTCAAATTTCACAAGATCTTTGTCTAGAAGCAGGCGCTGCCATTGGCTGGATAGTCGGTCTCTCGGTGGCAGTGCATTGAATCCAAAGAACTTCAATCATACAAAAATTAAGGAAAAATTAGGTGCACTAGGTACCAACAAAAAGACAAGCAATGATGGTTGGTTTATTTAATAACCAAAAACAAGCCAAATTTAGACCGAGATGAGTTTGTCACAAACTAGTGATCGATTCCTGTCTGCATCGATTCCAAATTGAAGGAAGTGTTTTCTCACTATACAGTTTATAAATGTTTGCACGTCGTGTTTTGGGGCGTGACGGAGTGGTGAATCACGTATCTACTGTCCCTCCCTCTCCCGCCAGATGCCAATCGTACACAAAGGCAGGCAGTACAGTCAAAAGGCAACTACGCAACATTGCAAACATCTATTGAATCCCTTGTTCAATTCTTGTCATGTATGCTTACCTCAGAATCCAATACAATAGTACTGGCTTTACAATATTTGAATCCTCCATGTAAACATGGTTACAGACACCATAGAAATTTGCCTGCAAGCCAAAATTTCATCGAATTAATTAAGACAACAAAGCTGTGAGGGGATGTATCCAAATTGAGTAGGCCTACATCATCAATTTACCGGTATGTTGCCAAATTGGTAGTCCTAGGCCTACCCTAGATGAAATATTGTTAGTCCTACTTGCTATAGCTAGTGTCTAGGTCTAATGCTGGCCGGCCCAGGTATTACGTTAAAACTGACTCGTATTGTATTGTTTTTCTATAGATCTGGTTCTGGGGATCTCGCAAGTGTAGTGATCTCAGGGGCTCAAAAATTGATACCCTCCGTAGGCCCCATGTTTCGAAGTGCGGAGAAAAAGCTAAGCAGGAGGTGAGGGGGCTGATGAAATATCAGATTGTAAAGGCAGGTGCGTTTTTGCAGTTATTGCAAAAATATTGGTGCCTGCGGCCAAACAATATGTTTTCTTACTAAGCGTAGGCCTATGCTTCTTGGATGCAGCAAATACGAAAACCAATAGCTAAACAATCGTCGATGCTAGGAAGGAATACGATATCCAGTATGAAATACCATCTTAGACCTTGTTTCCAATTCATCCCTGTATCATATGGAAACATGTTTTAACATTTGTTTTACAAAGTGTTAATAGGTCCTCATGTGTACCACTTTAAATGCTGGGCACAATAACGTAAATCTTTGGGCAACGTATTCATGTCCGAATTTGAAGACTAATAAATTGGCTGTTGAGGAGACAAAAACAATTTTTCTTCACTCAAGAAAACTCAAGAGCAAATACCTTGCATTTCTCAAGGACAGTCATCTCATTCATATGAAATACCGCTAAAATCTTGCCCCAACCCAGTAATCACAAGGTGGAACTCTTGGTTCCATGCTATTGATAACCTAGATATTTATCTAAATACTATGTTGTTGCCCTTCCTTGAGACCTATCAAACTATCAAGCTCGATGGCTACGATAGCACTACACGAGTAATTTGTAGCCATGGATATGGAATTTATGAGAAGAAGAGTGACTTGGTTGTTGTCCTTTGCCCGATATTCTCTTTATCACTGCTCAAGTTTGTTCATTATTGTGTTTATCTGTTGTTATTACACACTTTAAAGGTTGGATGTAAGATAAAGACAAGATGAAATAAAGTCATTGCCACTTGTCTGTCCAGGTATCGTACGTGGTCCTCAAGTCGGATGTGAAGGCGGCCAAACAGGACGGAGTGGTCGGCCCAGGCGGTCTGAAACTGCAGACCGGGGCCCAGAACGTGACGGGGCCCTGGCTTTGCCACACGTGCGGCACCAACGACAAGCCTCTCACATTTGACAGTTATTACCTCTACAGGCGGCATCTACAAGAGGTAAGCAAGGTTTTAATTTGTTCTTGATTCTTGATCTGTTTTTTTTTTAAGGTTCAAGTAGTGAACTGTGGATCAGGGCACAGATGCTAATTTTCAAGTTATTTCACTTCACAGCATTAAAGTTGTCTAGTACTAGTAAAGCTGAAGTGACAAAGCCGTTAGGATTTTCGGTAGGCCCTATGTGTTTTGGTGATAATAAAATGGGACTAGATCCAAATGATACTTAGCCGGTCCAGAAAAGGGAATGTAAAATTTGTTAACTTGTGATAATAATCTCATAAATACAAGACCTAGATGTATATGTACCCGTAGTTATACTAATTTGCAAAGTCATGTTTTGCAATCAGATTTCAGTAACAATTAGTGAATTTGGATACAGTCTATAGTAATAAACTAGATTATAAATATGTGAATGAAATATAAAGAGATAGGGTGCCAACAGTTTACCTTAAATGGAGTACTAGGTGCCTTTTGGCATTCCTTTCAAACACATAGATCATCATCATGTTCATGTTCATGATCATGTTGTTTTTTTCTTACCAGGTTCACTTGGAAAAGATTGACGCCCGCATCTGCGAGCACTGCGGCCTCCGCGCCAGCAAACGCAACCTGTTACTGTATCACCTTTACACCAAGCACGGCATACTACCGCCGCGCAACTGCCAGTTCCCCAAGTGCGACCAGTGCGACTACGTTGCACTGTCCGAGAGCCTGCTCATCAAGCACAGGCACAATCACTCGAACAACAGGGAGTTTGTCTGCAGGGTGAGTCGTACGATCATCAGCTTCGTCGGGGAACAGAACTCGTCTTTCCCGTTGAGTACCGACGAATGTTGTTTATGAAATGGCACAGATTGGTACAAAAAAGAGAATTCCAAACTTCACAGCCTGAAAAAATTGGCTAAGAGGTCTAATTTAAAAATAAACTTTTAATGAGCAATAGTTTAATATAGCTATTTTCTACCTAAGAGAAGTGTAAAAGCCCATGAAACTATTATGGTAAGAGATCTTATCTTTGATGTAACAAAAAGTTGAAAAAAGATTTAATATTTAAGTAGATATCACAATGAGTTCTAATCACACAAGTAAACAAGGCTGTTCAGGCTGAAATGTTTTGCCTTTTTTCAATGTATTTTTTTTTGTGTTGTCCTTGTATATTATATCAAAATTAAATTATCAAGCCATGTATAAATCCATTAGTGTTTGTTCATGAAATTTGCTTCAAAGCTACTTTAGAGCTGGAACTGTGTATGTATGTATACATTGCAGTTTGTCAAATTAAAATTAAACTATGTTCAAAAATTGACTTGAATCCAACTTTCACGAATCGCACATTATAGTTGTTTAATTGCTGCATGTGTTGAAGGCAAGGCGGAATGTGTCTATTGCAGAATTCAAATCCTAATTCATTTGTTAAAGTGGATGTGTACGAGCATTGAAATTTTACAAATTTACCTACCCTGTGTTAATTTACAAATGCTAATTTGAAGTAAACACTGTTTCATAATTGAAAATCATAAAGTGAACGTGAACTCTTGTTCCCAGGTGTGCGACGCCACGTTCAAGAGCAACGGCGCTCTCCAAGGTCACATGCAGACGAACCTTCACTCGGCAGACCCTTCGAAGCGCCTCTACGAGTGTCCTTACTGTCAGAAGCCCTTCGTGCGCAACATCAACCTGAAGGCCCACTTGAGGGTGGCCCACAGAGACATTCGGGGGGCGGATGACTTGGAGGGGGATGAGATGGAGGGGGAGGAGGGACAGGTCATGGAGGTGCCCGTCATGAACATGGTGAGACCAATGGTTGGAGGCGGAACACCATTATTTTTTGTTGTTTGTGGTTTATTTACATTAAACTGAAGAAAAAAACATGCTGGGGTAGTCAATCCTCATGGATCTGGACCACATATTATGTCAAAGCACATTATGATATATAATCTCTAGGGTCCGAATCCACAAAGCGGAGTTAACCAAAATGGAGTTAATTTTAGGGGTAAGTGGTACTTAACATTTGTGGCTACCAAAATGGGAGTATGTGAGTTATGTAACTACAAAATAAGTCTGATAAACGTGTTGACTTAACTCATTTTTGTGGATACCGTAACGGGAGTTAAAAAGTACAGCCTGAGCCTACTGCTCCATTTTTTGTTAACTCCGCTTTGTGGATCCGTGCCCAGGAGAGGTTAGGCAATCATGGGCCCATTTTGGTAGGCATTAGGCCTACATAAAAAAATATGTTACTATACAGCAACCCGCATAGGTGGTAACTCAAGAAAGAATGAAAGTGTATCGGGAAGCGGTGAGCCGATATGGACTAAAAATGTGTGGACCACGGATGGTACCATCCTCATCAAGGACGGTACGAAGAAGATTAGAGTTAATAATACTGACGAGTTAAACTCCACTAGGCCGACACACAACAACAACCAGGTTAAGGGTGACTTGACCATCATAAACAAACGGTGAAAAGTTCCTTTTGAACAGTTGGCCAAAATCATTGTTTTAGTTATAAGTGAAGCCTAGCTTGACAAAAGTTCTAGGCCTAGTATAGTATTACCTCGCGCGAAGAAAAAGTTAGTTAGATATAGGCACGTACTTGAACAAGAGAGTATGATGCAACATGTAACTATGTCAACACTCAAATCAATGGTAGATTTCAGGGACCAACACAAAAACAACCTTAAAATACTGTACTTAAATGCCAGAAGTATTCGTGGCTCTAAACTAGATGTTCAAACACATTGATTTCTTGTGCAAATGCCCAGTTTGAGGTCATTATAATAACCGAGGTCTGGATATCTAATGATGAAACTCCTACTTAATCTCCCACACTACAATAGCGAGTTTGCATGTCGACCAACCAGGAAGGGGGAGGTGTAGGATCTTATTAGAGATAACATAACTACAATGTTGTGAACAGATATAGCGATGATGACAACAGCTCATTCAAGCTGAACTAATAAACCTAGCCTGGATAACGAAGTACACTATAGTGCAGTTACGATCATAACCTAAAACCAACTACGAAGACTTCCTAAAAAAAGAAAAAAAATGGGGCGGAATTTTTTTCAGTACTTTGCAAGCAAAATTTGAATGTTGTACGAATGACAAGTGACAGTGAGGGATGTGGTTGACTTGTGTTGCAGGTGGCTCAGAGCGGGATGACGGTCCTGGCTTCGAACCCAGCCTCCCTGGAGCCCTCGTCTGAGGCAGAGGCGTTGACTAACGTTGCGAGCGGCATCGCGGCGTCGCTCGGCCTCAACAACCAGCAGACTGTCATCCTCAACAACCAGCAGCACGTCATCCTCCTAGACGAGAACCAGGTAGGAGCCTTTACAGTCTGTTGTCGATACCGGTTTCAAGTTTCAACTAGATACCTATATAATAAAAGTTATATTAATCATGAATGTGCCTGATCGTATGATTGTTGCTGTCCAGCTTTCTTCTTATAATGGATTCACTTGGATTCTCTTCAAACTTGGAAAGTTAGAGTAGATAAGAGTAGAGCGGAGGCGACTTGAAGCGCTTGCCTTTCTGTTTTTCCAGGTAAACGGTTAATAAAATTTAAATCATACAGGTGAAAGCTAGTAAAGAATCAGTCTATGAGATCCTTAATTCAATTCAGTGAATTACTTGGTTTTGGATTGAAATTCTGTGAAATCTCCGTAATTTACTCACAACTGTTTAGATTTGTTTAAACTTTTAAAACAACTTAATGTGCAGTTTAATTTTATAAGTCACTCATAGTCATAAACGGAGTAGGGATGACGACGATTAAAATTTTAGTTAACCGATTGTAAAAACCGGTTTTTAATCGGTTAATTTAAAAAAGCCCTTAAAATCATGAATTACAAGTGTGAGCGCTCTAGTGGGCCAACTACTGGGAGCACTGCAGTAGGATCTCGGTCACGCTCAGCTCCACCCATCGCAGGTGGCACCGGCAGAGGCATATAGGGACATGAGGGAAAAGTTTGGTCACCACACACGGTTTCAATCTGCCAACATCGTCATCCACGTTCGCACAGCTGGGAGCAAGTTGTGAGCCTATAAACTCTAGGCCTAGGACTAGCACGAACGAGCACAAGAACGAAAACAAATGTTACAGACTACTTTCGTGAAGACCTGAACTACAAAGACTAATTGAGCGAGCGTCTCCACTTGACTCTTATGGCTCGAATGTCTGTGTTTTTTTTTTTTTTTTTTTTTTTTCTGTTACTGCTTCGATACAGGTCGCACCGTTTCTCTGATCGACCTGAAATTTTGCACACATGTACATACCACCTAGGCGGGTTGCTGTATAGTTTTTGAACAAAATCCGATCGTTGGTTATAAAAAAAAAAAAAAAAAAAAAAAAAAAAAAAAAAAAAATGTTCCGATCGTTATGAAATTTTGCAGGGTCAATAAGTACAACATTCTCTCCTATTTTCTACAAATTTTCAGCTAAATCGGTCAAGACCTTAAAGACTTATTGGTAATCATAATTCGAAAAATGATGTTAAAAAATGAAGGAGGCAGTGAAGATACAAAGATACACTTTAGAAGGCATGACGTGAATGAGTACAATGCAAAGTTGTTGTGTGATATAGAGTGTACAATGCCAATATCCAGTTAGGCCTACACTGTGTGGTGGGCCTTATGGGAATGTCGTACTCGGGTCATGTTGCACGTACCGGTGCTCGCTCAACAACGCGTCCAACTGAGCGTTTTCCTAATAATGAATTCTGTGACAATGAAATATTCATAAATATCTCGTAAATCTCGGCGTGACACTGACAGCGATAAAAAACATTCCAGTGGAGCGAGAGAGAGAAAGTGACGCGCTCCGCTGCGCACAGGCTCTGTGCATGCTCTCCTCCGGGCAGACGAGTGGCGACTGACGTCACAATGTTGCCAGCTGAGAAACAGCTGCCGCCTCTCCTTATCCCCCTCCATTCTCATGCAACGTAGCGACCAGTAGCGGCGACTCAAGGCCTGGCCTGCGGGGTGGGAAATAGCATGGCAAATATAAATGAATAAAATAGACACATAAGATCGCGTTTTAAATAATCGGCCGTGCTGTACATTATTTTTTAAATAAAGATCAAACAAGCGTGTTGTCTATATTGCAGGAATTCATCATCCAGGGAGAAGTGATCGGTGACCAATACATCCAGGGCGGGTCGGTGCAGGAGTACATTGTACCGGAGATGATCAGCGAGGAGCAGCAGCACCAGCAAACAGCGGAGGCGACCGCCGAGACTGACCAGCATTACTCCGCGGGGCCCCCGGTTAGCGGAACAGAGGAGGTAATGTGGGACTCGGCAGAAGAGTAAACACTTAGAGAGTGCATTGTGCGGAACATGATGTGGAATATTACACATCAAGGCGGACTTCTCGAGCTGTCGACCGAGATTCAAGCCGGTCTCTGTTTTTGATCTTATCTTCTAGACTCACACAGCCCTAATTAACAATGGCATTGACCATATTTGCACTTATCAAGTCGAATCACATCAAATTTAAATCAAGAATCAAAGACAAATCAAATTAGTTTCTTTTAAGATACCCGTCCACAACTTTATATGGCAATCTTCCCCTGTCCCCCAATTTTCATATTTCTAGTTGTGCGGAGACAGCTTCTAGCCTATTTCCCATTTGCAATACACATACACACACACATTCATACAATACATTACACATACAATACGTACATTGCAAAATAAATAAATACATTGCATTCTCATAAAAACTCTTGTGTTTTGATACAAATTGTTGTCAATGACTCAATGGGTATGAAATATGAATACAAAAGTTAAATATTTTCAAAACCCTACACAGGCATGGACCTTGCCTCTTGGTCCAACATTCTTGACTGTTGGCAACCCGCAACCATCTAATGTACTGTGATCTTGTTCCTAGGTGTTCATGGTTCTGGCAGATCACTGCTACGCCGAAGGCGACAGCAGGCCACAGCTTGGCAAACAGGATACTACTGACGGGCAGGCACTGGTGGCAGAGGTGGTGCAAGAATACTATGTTGCCAAGAACCACATCGAACAAGTGATGGCCTCCTTTGAGGAAGATCCTGCAGCTATGGGTACACAACCACCAAGTAAGCTTTCTAGAATATGTACGTTGTACGTCCTGTACTTTATGTCATTGTAATGAGAGGTTGTCACCTGCCTAGGGGCGGTTCACTTTCTAAACGTGGCAGAGCTTCCTCACAACATTTTGTTTGGATATCCTCAAACCTTTATTGAGTGATCCTAAGATGGGTTCAACTTTTAAGTCCTTGCACTGTTGTCATTATCATTATCTTACGGTTGTAAACTAGTAACTGTTCCATTCCATCCATCCATCCTTCTCCTTCATTGAATGATGAATGTAGGCCTACCTAGTTTTCTTTTGAACCCACTTGCACATCCTTCCCACACAACAAAACACCAATAAAACAAACCCGTCTAACCCAAGTCATATCTTTCTTCTCACCCCTAATTTCAAAACGGTGAGTAACTCTTGTAAAACCTAGGCTAGCCAACGAGACCAGACTTCATAGTTTGCGTTGATGTTTCCTGTTCTATCGTTAAGTGCTGCAAATGGTTTAAGTTAGGGCTGTGCGAAAGTGATTTTTCAGTTCGAATCGAATATCGACTATTCAAATGCAAAAGTTCGAATATCGAATAACGAATAATTTTTTTTTTCCGAATAGTTTCGAATAATGATTAAAATGACAGCATTTTTTCATTAAGTTGAGTTTTATTAATAAGTGTTTGATATTTAAAACGAAATAAACGTCAAGATTTGTATGTAGGCCTACCAAAGGGCTTGCATCCTTTACAAGAGAAAACATATCCACGTACGGGGGGTGATGTTGCACCCCAAAATAAAAAACCATAGATCATAGAGGGCCTCAAGATGAATATAGGGCTTATATTTTTAACCTAGGCCTAGGTCCTACTGAAATCAGACAAGTGTGACTTAATAACATGGCTAGGCCTAGGCCCTTGCCTAGCCTAGGCTTAAACCTAGGGCCTAGCCTTTGTGTACCCAAATTCCTTTGGCTTAGGCCTAGGCCTAGGCCTACCACCACTAATCAAGACAAATCTGACTTGATAACAAGCCCTAGGTACCTAGGCCCTAGACTGGTCCTAATCACAAAGATAAGCGATAGGCCCTAGGCTAGCCTAAGCCTAGGCTCACATAATTTCAGTGAACCGAGGCCTAGCTGCTAGTCTTGGCTAGAGCTTTCTAACCCAAAGCCTAGGGCTAGGCCTAGGCCTAGAATTAATCACAGAATCATTTTATAAGAGGCTAAGCCTAGGCCTAGCCTAGGGGCTAGCTGTCATTGTCAAAGTCAACAGTTCCCAAATTTTGATTGAGAAATCCTTTCAAACCTTATTAATACCTAAATACGTCACAAGACCCACATACATTATTTACATTAAAATCGCAGCAACGACCACTTTTCCATCACCATGAATCTTCCAAACAATGAATGATGCATGTTGCCATACAATTTTTTTTTGAACGCACTGCATCTTCCGAAAACAAAACTGTACTATACCAAACCGTCTGGCGCAAGTTTCATACTCCTTCTCACTTAACTTTCAAAAACGGCGAGACTCCATTAAAGCCAAATAGTTAGAATTCGAACCAGACTTCATTAAGTTTGGTAAAAATTTTCCGATTTATCGAAATTCTTGCACAGTAGGTTTAAGTTGATTGTTTTGCCGCCTGCAGCACTAGTGTAGGCATATATGATGTCAAATATACTTGCAAAAGTTGATGTGAGCAGTTGAATTACAACTCATCGTAGTATTTTTTTTGAAGTGATGAAAGAGAAATGTGCATTATTTGCAGCTTGGCTCTGTGCAGTTTGATTTGAGCATAATATGTTTTCATATTTTCATTGTTTTAATAGTTCAACAGATTTTGTCCATTTGCAGCATTATTCAGTCTGATTCATATTAAATGACAATGATGTTCGATGTTTAGTTAGAGATAACAAGTACATAGTGGGCACGCGAAGCATTGTTGAATGTTCAAACTCATATGGAAAAGAGGAGTGGGAGGCGTGCATCGGGATAGCGGGGAGGCTTGACCTTTGAGTCACAATACCGGTTGCACGAGGCAGATGTGCCCGTAAAGAATTTCATAATCAGTGTACTTCTCAGCTTGATGTAGCTCCTGCCGCACATAAAAACGAGCGAGACATGTGTTCTGCCCGGAAACATACACGCATGTGATGCAAGTTGCCCGCACTACAGGGGCAAACTGTTGCTCTTTGAGCCATACGCGTGTTGTAGGTCTTGTTGAACAGGAGAGGAGGATCAAATCCGATCAATATGATTATTCAATGGAAAAATTACATCATTTTACGAAAATAAAGCGAGGTCCCCTAGTAATGCTCAGAGTTGAGTAGTAACTTTTTGAAAGTAATGTGTTATTTTTTCCATGGCAGTAACTTTTAACGTTGAAAGTTACTATTAATAAGGAACTTTTTTTAAATGAAAGTTTCTTTTGAAATTTTTAAATACTATACCAATGCGGCTGTTTCCGGTCAAAAATCCTCGAAACAACTCCACCCCACCCTTTCTTAGTTGGATTCCTATAGATTGGAGAAGGGTTGACAGGTTGGAAAAGCATAGAGAACATAAAGCCCAACCTGAAGGGCTGGGGGCACAAAACTTTTCACCTGCAGCTTTCCCAACCAGTCAACCCTTCTCCAATCTATACCAGGGCTGCCACTGACATTTTTAGAAAATCCTGTTGAGGGACGTTAAAAATCCGCAAAAATCCGTGAAAAGTCTAAAAACGTTCATTTCATTGATCAAACTATGAAAATGGCTAAATGTTATGTTTATATTTGTAACCATCATAACCTGAAAGTTGCCAAGGGTCTAGGCCTATGCACAGACGGGAATAAATGAGCCAGAAACGCCCGTGGTTGCTTTAATTAAGATTGCATAAAACTGTAAAATGTTACTTATTTACAGAAAATCTGTTTTAAATCTGACCTGGTTAAAAAATTCTTAGGCCTAGGGCCTAGCCGCCTACCTAGGCCTAGGCCCCTAGGAATGTTGCATCACAATTTTGACCTAGGCCCATTGTGTTGTGTTCATTAATAACATTACAGTCTTGCAGAACTTGTTAATAACATTTTAATCATATACTTATTCTATTTTTCACGTTTATGATCACATAATCCGAACTTTATAAACAAAAACGAAAGAAACAATTTTGTAGGCTCCAATCTCCATTGTTTGCTCTTGGCTCCTCCACTCCCAAAAGCAACTGTTCTGGCGGAAGAAGTTCCTACAATGCCTAGGAGGACACGGCTCCGCCCTTGCTCCGCCCCCTATCGAAAGTCGAATCGTTTATCGCCCCGCCTTCAATGTTTACAATCGAAATTAGCCCGCGCAGATTCAAATATACGAAAATAAGCATAGAAAATGCAATTTACGAAATATCCGTGAATAAGACTAAAAATCCGTTTATCCGTTTTGCACCCTAAATATCCGTAAAAACGGATAAAATTCGTTAAAACGGCAGCCCTGATCTATACTAAACTAGCCGGTTGGCCAAACTAATTGTTAGTTAGATTCCTAGAATTCATACATACTGTACTCCGCCGGCGCCCGCCAGCATGGATTAGCGGGTTGAATGAAACCTGAAAGCAATATTAGTGCTTTGTTGAAGTTGTGTGAAAGAGTTAGCATGCACTCATGCAGGTAGATGTTGAGCAGTTTTACTTTCTAGTTTCTAGGAACAAAAGAACCATTCGTTTCTGTCGCACCGGCAATCGAGCACGTACCGGTACTTCATACGCGTTCCGTCTTATTGCGTCTCACGTGTTTAAGTTTCATTGGTGACAGTTACTTATTTAATTCTGTGTACCGTACTTAATATTTTCCAGTGGTGTTATTTTATTTTTATCTATGGTGGAACCGATTGTTCAGAGTCTGCTACCATGGCATAGTTATAAAAAGTTTTATCTTCTTGAAGACAATATTTATTTCCTAAAAGTAACTTTTAATTGACTTAGTATTTTTCCGACAAGGAACTTTAAAGTTAAGTGTTTAAAAGTAACTTACGCAAGACTGGTAATACTAGTAGTATTCATTTAGAAAGTTACCGGTAATAATCTGGTTGAGTTTATACTCAGGAAAATCCTATCTAACTTTTCTGCTGATCAAAGCAGATTCCATCACAAGAAAAAATCTTGAGTTATAGAATAGATGTCGGTGTATGGTGGAACGGATCATACTGATGAATTGTGATATAGCCTACAGTACACTAAAATATTAAATACTTGGAAGCTTTAAATTGTGTCTTTTGAATGTTGTTTAGAAGGGAAAAAATTTCACGAACCAGCTGGCACTGAAAATTTTCTCATATGTGATATCTGCAAATATCTGTGAAAAGTACAAAAACATTAATTTCTTTGATACTATGTACTTCAAAATTTATTGCAAATGCATTGTTGATATGTACATTCTTAAGAATCTTTAGAATATAATGGTGGAAAATTGAAACTTTTACCACGCAGTAAATTGTGTCCAAAAAATTTGCTGTCATCACCAGTAATTTAGATCAAATATTCCTAGAGTGAATCATTTTTGTTACTAGAAAAATTAAAAATATATTTTCAATCTTAACAAATTTTGTCAGTTTTTATATTTTGCTAATGTAGGTAGGTCTATTTGACTCTGATATATGAAAATGAAGAAACCTGATTGATTATAATGTGCACACCCTCTCGTTTAGCATGAATGTCAGTAACTGCACGGCCTGTTCTAAGCCCTAGAATTAGATGCATGTGTTTGAAATAAAAGAGAAACTAGTAGGTACCGTACCGGAATTAACACAAGTTATTTTCTTCAGACCATCCCGAAGTTTCTACTATTATGCCCGTGACACGCCGCACACGCCAAATCCAAGTGAAGCCGCCTGTGGAGCAAAAGGTCCCACTGACGGTCGGCATGAAGACTTACTCCCCGACAAAAAAGCTTCCCCTCCCCGTCAAAATGGCAGCACCCAAACCTCCGGTTGCCATGACAAATCTACTCGACGACTGGGACGAAGAGAGTTCACAGGAGGGCAACGTTCCGGAAGATACCACCCCGACGAGAGGCGACATGCTCCCGACCAGGGGAGATATTCCGGAAGAATTCTTCAGTGGCTCCCTAGTTACCAAGCAAGAGTTACCTCCCGCAGCGATGGAAGATCAGTACGTCGATTCTACCCCTCTAGTGATTCCTATCGAGGTGGCCGAATCTCATAGTCATGTGACAACGTCGGAAGTGTATGATGCTATAGAGATAGCCCAAAATACTCAATTTCTTAATCACGTAGAAACTGATCAAATTTCTTTGGTGGCTCCCGAAGCCCCATTTGCGGTAGAAACCGAGGACAGTAGTAGTAGAACTTTGTTTTCAAAACCTCAACATGATGTGTCGTATATTCAGGAGACTGGCTCAGCAAACATCGATGTTCCTGATCCTAACTCGTCGTTAATTCCCGAAGATCGGCCGCAAGATTCGCTCGTAGGCACGGAATCGGGAAATCCTTTGGTTACGTTAGAAAACTATGAAAGTCCGTCGCAAGTCGAGGCGGGCGAACAAGAGAGCTCATCAGAACCAGCACCTGAAGGAGACGCACTATTAAACGCAGAGAGTGGACTTGTCGAGACTAACACAGTGACTGACCAAACCCCCTCCTTACCGACCCACGAGGATAGTTCTGCAAGAGAAACCATTAAAAGTGAATCGCTTCCTGAACAAGATTCCACTGAAAACGTACCATAAGTGACAAGAGTAAATATAGCCTAAGCATTTGAAACTATAGTTGCATCTGTCTGTTGCCAGCTATTGGAAAGTTAAATAATCATTAGGGGTGTGCGAGACTCGAAAATTTCGAGATCGAGCACAAAGTCCTGCATGAGTCTTGCTCGATTTCGAAAAACATTGCTCGAAAAATTGGGTCTCGAAATGACTCGAGAACACACGAAAAGTCGGTCGCGGCGGCGTGGGCGAGATTGATGCTCTTGCTTCCACGCCGTGCCCCTGCGCACCGACACTGCGCATGGCTCCAAAGAACTCCGATTAAAGACCTGCGTCTTGTTCTTTGGTCTAATCTCGAAAAGTCACGTTCAACTTTGGCTCGAAATTGACTAGCGATTTTTACGTCACTTTAGGCTGCAAGTTGTTTTGTTTGTGTCATTCCGTAAACGACTCAAATTTTGTAATATATATCTACTATACGGTTGTTTTTGTTGGCGCCATGAAGGTGCTGTGCTAACATGTGCTGCATGGTGGAAACGAGTTTCTAGCAGCACTTCCGTGACGTCACAGCCAAGATGGCAGCGCCCACAAATCTCTACTAAAACTACTGTATAGGCCATGGACCTGTAGTTTTTTACTTTCCGTATTACCGGTGTTTGAAGAAATAAGTGTTCCCAATATGTTTTAATACAATTTGCAGGTGAAGCGCATACAGTTATGACTGTCTTAAACCTACTTATTTTTTTATAGTCAACAGCAACTTAGACTTGGAGCATTAATTCAATGCAGATCTGCTGCTGGTCTAGGCCTAGCTAGCCCTACAAGGCTTAGGCTCCCTACACCTTACTTTAAAGCTTCTAGGGCCTAGCTAGGCCGTCACCTAGGGCCTAAACTAAACCAATATTAAACTTTAAACTTCAACTAGAAAGAACACGATTGTAAATAGTGGAGCCAATTTTGAAATAAGCCTAGCCTAAAAATTAGGCCTACAGTAGGCCTAGGCTATGATAAAAAAAGCATTAAAATTTCAATGGGTTATTAAGCCAATAATGAATAAACATTTGTTGTGTTTATAACATCGTGACCAAAACCTATTGCAGCATTAATTGCGACTACAAAATTAATGATGTAATACTTACATTTTGGTCGACCTGCTTGAATCTTGCTCGAAATTCAATAATACCTATTTTCAAAATCTCGCTCGACTTCAAAAATCCCTGCTCGCACAGCCCTAATAATCATCAGCAAAACTTTTTCAAAACCTTTATTTATATGGTTACATTTTACATTTAAAAAAAAAAGTTTAATTGACTATATAAAAATGCTGAATGAAAGACCAGTAACTACCAAGAGACAATACCATTGTGTATATAAATTATAAACTGAAATTGATTGTTATTGAACTAGATTATTATTAGTATTATAATGTTGGTAGACTTGCAGAAAAGCAATCTACCAAGCAGAGCTACAACTGTTACATTTGTATATAGTGTCTACAATTCTTTTTTTTAAAGAATTTCTAATATCATAGTATAATAATGTATATAAAATCATGCGCGTACTATAGCTGTTGTACGCCCCCCCCCCCCCCCCCATTCCCCTAATATATTTGTTACAAGTACAAATGCCATTTTCTGTGTTTTTTTAACTTCCCTATTCCAGCTATAAATTGCCTACAATAAAGCTTTAAAGTACTAGTAGGTAGCCTATGTTTATTTGTAAACTAGTGGTTACCAGAATTTTGTTTAGTTGTGTTACTATAGTACTACCAAATAGAGTACTATCAGCATACTAACTGCACAATAAAAATATTTTATAATAACAAGTTTTTATTGCTTAGACCTATATATTGTAATTGTATACAGGCCTAACTAACGATACTGTAATGTTAACACATTTCTCATCTGTGACCTACCTTCTTTTTTTAGTATGCATAATTTAACTACAAATTAAAATACTTCAATGAAGAAATGTTTGTTTCTGTAATTGATTACTGACGTAATGATTATGCATGAATTACATAATTATTATGTACCACACGTAATTTATTGTTCACAATTGGTCATTGTAATTTCTACTACAATTGTGCTAGAAACCGATGCTCTTACATTTAATCTCCCAACTGCATATTAGTGATGAGATGACATAGGGTACTCGATTCCTTTCCTACCCGACTCCATTTATAGGACTTGACTCCTTCAAAAGTGTGTTGCTGTGTCAGATAATCTAGATTATGCTATTATTTAAAGGAATTATCTCATCTTGGTAGCACTTCATAGCATATCTTGAACCATTCAATTTCACGGAAATAGATCTTAGATGCAGCTTGACCGGACATCTGGTTGCTAAGTAAATAGAGTTTTAAAATATCACTGCACGAAAACTAGTGGCCTAAAAATGACGTCACTGTGCGGCCACTCATCGAGTCGACCCGAGCGTGTAGCCGGCTCGCGGCCGGCTCGCGTTACGAAGTACTCGGCTTTCAAGACCCAATCAGTCGATTTCTCGCAGCTGTGCGTTTCGTTTGTAGAGCACCAATTATGATGAAGATGATGATATGATGATGATGATGAATTATTATCAGTTATGATGATTATGATCAAGTATAGCGAGTATACCACGTGCTTCTATTCCTTCGTATGGATAGTGAACTTGCTTTGTAAGATACTTGAGTCTTTCTTTGTGGTAAGATTCTAGGGCACCTGTATAAAACATGTTATTTTGTATGTCAAATTCACATTACATTATGATCTAGGTACCAAATATGAAACATTTATTGATATATACGTTTAAGCAGTACGTTCATGCAGCAATATAATATTCATGTTGTGAATGTGTGATATGTGTGTTTGTGCGTGTTTGGGGGGGGGGGGGTTGGCATCTCACCCTATCGTCATCTGTGTTTTCTTTATTAGAAATGATATGTATTTGTTTGAATACGAGTGCGTTGGTAAGTGCGTGGAAAGAAGTATCCTCAAGTATCGCATAACTTATCACGTATACAACACAGATTGCGCGCTGGGTGTTTACGACCGCTCAGATAAATGTGAGTGCATGCTTGTGTCATGTACAGTCGTGTTAGGAAGGTTCTATTTCTAATGTGATTGTCTGCTAGATGGTTTGGGGCTTAAGTTGGTTGAACCTCGCGCACAACGCTCTTGTATAAAGAATGACTGTTTATTATCATTGATTTTGAATGATTCTACATATGATGGTTATTGCATATACATGCATTTTGCTCACAATATTAGGACAAAATGTGCACGGAAAAATATAAAATAAATATTTTTTATGAAAAATAAAGACAAGTATGACAATATTTGCTGGTATGCTTATGATAACTTATCACAGTTTGGAAACCGATGAAATGATAGCTGTTTGTGTAATTTATTTTCTATTATTATTTTTATATTCACCTGCACTTGATCACCATTTTATATTTAGACTAACATACACCATTATAATATAGCATCGATATTATTACACTATTACTTCAGCTGATGCACATTCTTTCACCGCACTATTGAATGATGATACTATACTGCAATGTTATCTCTTTATGCGGGGCGGGGGACCCAGCGCGCATACGAAGCTCAAGTCAGCCAGCGAGCCGGGCGTACAATGACGTCATTCCACGTTCGGCCGGAAAACCACTAAAATCGCTGCCGAGCGCAGCAGAATTTTTTGGGATTTTTTCCCTTTTAACCAACGTTCTAAAACATCAACACCTTTAACATATTAAAAGTTTTTCCAAGTTGATATACCGACTTTAATATCAAGCCAACTTCACTGACAAACAATAAGGTATCGTTACTTACTGTAAGAAACATGTTTATTTTGCTCCCTCTTGGAACAAATAGGGGTGTTTTAACATTGGTCAGGGCTAACTGCTTTTACCCTATCTTTATTTTTTTGGAGTCTCTACAATATTTACTACCCTAGAGGTGCTTACGTTTTCCGATCCGATCACTTTTCAACTGATCTGTCACGTGATAGATCAGTCGTATCACACACAGGTTTACGAACGCTTATTTTAAATATGGTTACGTAATCAAAAATGGCTGACGTGTTGTATTGCTGCCAAATGTAACGTTATGTTGGATTATATCTTATAAAATCGTATTAGCGTAGGTAATGATTACTGCAATAGACCTACATTAGGCCATACATACAACAATTTAAATAGACCAGATGCACAACCCACCTAATCTACAGTCATAGGGCCTTCTTGTAGATTCGTCGATTTCAAAATATTGTGCGCTCGTTACTGATCTACTTCCTCTACAGATCACTGATCTGTTGATCCACCAAGTGATCAGATCAAGTATTCAGACTAAAGTGATCTACTCGGATCAGGTTTTCGTACGAGATTTTACTGATCGAGTTACCCGGATCAGGTAAACGTAAGCACCCTATGTCATCACTACTGCATTGCATATTGAATTGAATGTTGCAGCAATATTTAAGTCCATTCCTATACTTTTCCAACTTTGAATTCAACAATATTATAGCACATGGCAATTACTAGTTCGAACATAAAACTTACACGGGAAGAACTAACGGGCCAACGTTGAGGATTTGAAGGCATCCGATGATCCCACTCAAACGAATATACAAGGATTGACAAATAAAGTCAGCAATGCGTAAAATAAAAATTCAAACTTGCAATTATTTTATTATATCGGCCTACTAATGTTATTAATTACCTCTGTTATGTATAATTTGAAAATTGATTATCAATTTCATCACTAAAATAAACCATATAATTATTGTCTTAACTGCCAACATTTTGTGTCTGTAGTTGATAATTAAGCGAGGGTTTCCATTTGACTCTGCCGGAAAAAAATAGTCTCTGGTTTTGTTTTGTTTTTTTTATGTCTCGCCATAACGTTCGAACGAAGGCTCGGATCGAGTTGAAATTTTGACCATCCCAAAGCTTCGTTCTCGATTGAATGCCATTAGTTTTGTGGCAAAATCGTTCCAAAAGTTACATTAAAGTTAATCGAAAGTTTTTTTTTTCAAACTAAATGGCGACAAAATCTGAGGTGGCCAAATCATTTAGAATGTCCGTCCGGTCACGAATATGTTAATTTTATTTTGATCCAATAAGTAGTGTAGATGGAAATTACATTTTAACAAAAGTAACGTTACCATGGCAACGAGTTTGTATGTCTCGCCATAACGTTCGAACGGAGGCTCGGATTGAGTTGAAATTTGGACCATCCGCAAGCTTTGATCTGGATTGAATGCCATTAGTTTTGTGGCAAAATCGTTAAAAAAGTTACAAAGTTACATTAAAGTTAATCGGAAGTTTTTTTTTCAAACTAAACGGCGACAAAATCTGAGGTAGCCAAATCATTTAGAAAGTTCGTCCGGTCACGAATATGTTAATTTTATTTTGATCCGATAAGTAGTGTAGATGGAAATTACATTTTAACAAAAGTAACGCTACCATGGCAACGAAAAGTCTCACGAGGTTGCTGGCCACTATGCACTGCCACCTAGAAGTAATCAAAATACTATCAAGGAAGCAGTGTATTATTTGTTACCAAAGAGTTAAAATAGTTTTCCCAAAGAAATGATTTCAAGGTCATCTAGATGGCGGTGGATTTTATCCACAAAGTAAAGGTTTACCCAAATACCTTGCCAATAATAAATAATATTGGAAACATGGCCCCGTGGACAGCGAACGTCGCAAAATTTAAAATTTTAACAAATGTGCAATGTTGGTCTAGCTATAGCACGTGCTCGCTTATCAACGCGTCCCCAACTGAGCGTTTCCTAGTTATATTTTAGTTGCTGAACAGTGAACATCGACTTGGGGAGTTAAAACTTTTAACACTTAAGTGTGAACTAGGTTCTTGCCCTCTTAACTATAAAAAACAACAATGACTGCATGAATAATGTCTTAAAGTAAGTATGCATTTGTTGTTCAAAAAATAGTAGGGTTGCCAACTCTATGATCAGAAACAACTACCTTCCATGTAAATTCGTGGGAAAGGGACCAAGCACGGAGAGTTTAGGGGGCAACCCACAACTATAGGCCCTATTGCCGCAGCCCAAATTTTTTAAATTCAGCTTTTTTAGAGTGCATTTGGTGCGTTTTAAAATAGTGGTGGGCTGAATGCAATACTCACTACGTTTACCACAGGCTCTAGTCCGGCTTACACTGGGCCGGCCTAGCTCTAGGCCGGCCTACATGGCTTGATAAACGCATGGAGCCGGCCCAGATGGGAACCGATCTAGACTCGTTTGCCAACGAGTCTAGACCGCTTCAAACGAACTAGTCCAGTCTGATAAACAATTCACTGCAACTTGATGAGGAGGATTATGAGTATCCAGGTGCCGCTCAAGAACAAATCGGGCGAGAATAGATGCGTTCCATGCAAATAAGTCATAAGGCAATATAATATAGCTACAATTTAATAATTGGTTTCATTTAATAATTTTGTTTTGGTAAATTTAGTGGTTGAAAACCGACGTTCTAGTAGGTCTAGCAGGCTGTGGCTAGTTCGGCTTGAAATTGGGCTAGAGTAGGCCGGCTTAGTTTTTTTGATATACACCTCGGGACAAACTGAAACAATGTCTGAAACAATGTACTGTTTTATTTATTTATTTAGGGTTTCCACAGGGTTGTTTGTTTCAATTGTTTGTTTTTTCTTCACAACATAACTTAGGCTAAGATGTTATTGTCTTTCATCTGAACATCACTTTTGTCAAGATGAGATAGCTCCTTGAAAGCATAGCTTTACATAAATTTTGTAAAATATTACATTCAATGCTTAATGCTTAGTACAGTCAAACCTGGAAACCACCAAAAAAAAGTGAATCACTTTGTGATAGATTATATTACATCCGCTGATTCACCAGGAATTCATAATAAGAGTAGGAATATTTTTATTCATGAGTAATTGGGGGATAATAAATACCAAATAAAAATATATAAATTATTTTTGTTGTCTTTATTTTAATTTGTAATTTCTTGATTCTTAAAGGAGTAAATTTCATCGTCGGATTCGTGCAAGCTCAACATATTACAGCCTGTCTGCTGTCTCAAAACTTCGCGTGGGAGCAACTGACCCGAGTGTATGCATTGACAGCGTACTGTAGTGCATATTTCCAAATTCAATGGCAGTGCAGTGTGGCAGTGTTCGGCCTCGCTCACTGTAGTGTCGAGTTCGACTAGGTATAGAGACTGAAGAGGGGGTGGGGGTTGGCCGGTTAAGTCATGGGGATTTTTGTTATTTTTAATGTATATTTAGTAATATTTTTAGTTGAATAGCTTATTTACGTAAAAACCGACAACACTATTGCCGGTCGAAGGGTCTGACCGGCAACCGGCCAAGGGGGGCAAAAACCGGCCGGTTGGCAACCCTAGCAAATAGTGAATGAATAGGTTCTGGTGGCATATGGGTTTTAAGGTCAATCTACAATATACCGGCCATAATAACAACAGCCTTGGGAAGGAATGAGTTCTTTTGCAAGAAACTTTTCTGGGGACACATTACTTTTCCACATCAGGAATTTGTAATTTGAAAAGTTACTATATTTTGAAGGAAAGAATTAACGTTACCTGAAAAGTTGCTACAAACTTGATTTATTTTGTGTAATTTCAGACTTCACATGACATACCCGGTACCATGCTTCGAGCATATATTACATGTTAAATAGATTACAATTACCGGTACATCACTTCTTGAACATTTGACCATCTGAAAAAGGCCTACAGAATTGAAGTGCAAATGGTGTTTGGAACTTGCTGTTCTTCCGAGAATGAACAGGTATCAATTTAAGTTGATTTAGATCTCAAAATTTTTGGACAATTTTTGATAGATGGTAACTTTGGAAGGAACTTTAAGAAGTAAGTTCCTATATTTTTTAGAGGAACAGTGCAGTGCTCACCAAGATTGATCTTTCCGTTACCTTTGGGTTTCTACTTCTAGTTTCTAGTGTCCGTTACTGGGGATTACCCAAACCAATCGCAATAGAGGATTTGGCAGTAAGGTTTACAAAAACTGCCAAGAGCATTTTTCAAATAGAACACACAATGAAAAGCGCCTGTTAACCTTGTTGATTGTAAAAGTAGTCAAATTCGGACAAAATGTTAACTATCATGTCCTACTGTTTCATCACAGGCTGACCACCTTAAATTCCGCCATTTATCGGGAAATATTTATCTAATTGTGCAAGTCTAAAAAAGAAATAAGAAAATAAGCCTAATTCACCTGCCCAAAGTCTAGAATACAAGATGCTATTTATTGACTCGAGCATACAATAAGATTTACTAGATTCACAAAGTACATAGGGCAATACAATTTAGGTCTAACATAATTTTACAGCTTTTTTGCTACAGGCACTTCATTTCCTGCATCTTCCCATGGCCTTGGACCTCGAGTCTGGTTCCAATTGTCAATATCCAATGTTTGTATCTTTTCGTATTCACTTTCTAATGTTACTTCACTCGGTCGTTTCATTTTGATACCATATTTTTCTGCATCTTCTGGTTTTACTGGTTGTCGTCTTGCAAACTGATACCTAAAATAAACATTTATCATTGGCCTTATAGCTAGGTAAAATATTGGTGACATGTT
Source organism: Sweltsa coloradensis (assembly GCA_024449915.1). Taxonomy (NCBI): domain Eukaryota; kingdom Metazoa; phylum Arthropoda; class Insecta; order Plecoptera; family Chloroperlidae; genus Sweltsa; species Sweltsa coloradensis. The sequence goes on along the minus strand of JAMZAV010000122.1, from coordinate 426,885 downwards.
TTCTAGTGCAAGGACATTTTCATTCATTGGTAGTGGAGTGGTTGTGGAAGGGAGGGAATGGGCTTTCACAAGGACAGATGGAAGAGGAGAAAACATTAGGCTTCCTCGACAGATTTAAGTAAAAATACCCCGTGTATATCTGTATGTTACGTGGAGTTGGACAATTCCCCTTCAGAGTTTTGTTTGGCTTAGGCCTAATTGGTTTATGTGCCACTCTAGCCTTGAACACAGACAATCTAGTCAGTTTTAGGGAGTAAGTAAGTCGCCTTAGAGGCCTACGTGATGCTTTAACAGCATGGAACACGGACGCCTTTTTAGCCTCTATGAATACACCGGGCTCAGACGGGGATCGTGTTGAGGTTGGGGGGTCGGAGGAGAGTCTGGTTTCAAAAACGTTGCAAGGTTTTGAAATTGGCCGTAGCCCCTAGAAAATTATTGAAATTGTTAAGACTTGGTACCGGTACGACGGTAACGCCTAAGCCTAGTTTTCCCTCATTGTCATATTCCTTGGGAGTTTGTGTGAACTGTGAACCCAATAATCTAGACCGGCCTATACAAAATCGCCTGTTGGGAAGAAACAAAATTGTTTTAGGGCAAGAGCCGCAAGATTTTGTAGGAGGTAAAAGTGAAGAATATACTCTAGGCCTTTACCAGCCCCTAGTGTTACTATACCAATACCCTAGGCCCTAGCGCTTCGCACATAGGCCTAGCCAAACCCCGCTCTTGATGAGATTAACCTAACCGTGGATTTAACTAGTACACACAATGCAATATATAGCTTTTGTTGAAAGTTACGTCATTTATATTAACTACCAAGGTCCTAGGGACTTTGGCACTTAAAAAACTAAATAATGCCCAATTATTAAAATCATAGCCCTAGTACACCTTACCTGAGTTGTGCAAATTCCTTTAGACCAAATGAACCACCAACGACCAATAACAAAAATGGAATTGCATACCGTATTGATTTCCTTTGATATATTTTTGTTATTCTACTTAATATCAAACTAAAATTAGTCATTCTGCCTAGTTTTTAAACCAAATTATCAATTTTCATTTTGAGGTTATGTTTGTACTAAAACTTTTGACATTTAAAACCACAGCCTGTTAAAATTAAAAGCCCGTCACGCTTATGTCATGAACATGGCGGTGTGGCGGTATATTTCGAATGAGTTGCGGAGGGTGGGCTTAACAAAATAACATATTCAAACCATGAAAAAATGGATGCATACCTATTGATTTCTTTAATCAATGTTGATGCTCTACTTAAGTTCGGCTAGAAATATACCATCTGCTATTTTCATGTTTGTTAATATTATCAATCCTTTCATCTGTTGCTTTTAAACACAATTTAAACCAAGTGTTAAATTTTTTAATCCCACTGAGCCTTAGCATAACCTAGTGGGTCCATAGCGGTATATTTCAATGATGTTGCCGGGGGGAGGAATCATTAAGAATGGGGGGTTGTGCAAACAATGTTTTATAATGAGACCGAGTAAGAAGCCTTAAGATGTGATGCAAAGAAATATAAGAGTTACGGAAAGTAGCGAATTTTGAAGTGTTAAGCAAGGAAACTCTGGAACAGAAGTTGCGTGAACTGGGAGATAGTGCGATGAAAATCTTAGTCAGAGCGCAGCCAGCAGGCCAAGTCCGGTTAAAATATCTAAAGCCCTAGAAATTGATGGTGATGCGCCGCGGGGAGCTGAACTTAAGGTGGTCATAAACAATTTTCCCTTTTATAATAATTGAGGTATGTGTTGAAACAGTCCCATTTTTTTTTTCAACTACAGACTGACTTCCACTGAAATAGAATATAACAATATCGAGAGAATTGCTAATTAATAAAATATGTAGACTTTCCACTTGCCTAGGGTCACATAGTGGAGATAAGAAACTATGTCAAACTAGGGAAAAGCAAGGAGCGACTAGCGGGGGAATTTAAATGTGTTTGGTGCGTTAAAAAACCATTAGGGTGCAAGAATTGGTTTTAATTAATTATAGAAATAAAGAATGCATTGACATGGGCAGCGTTTGAAGTAGTATTAATCTTGTGAGTAGTCTTAATTTCTGGGGGGGTGCAAAGTCTCGGCTCCCTTTCGCCGAAGGCGAAACAAAATTCAACATACTACAGTTATTTCGTCACGTTTTGACTGAAAAATTGCAACTCTAGAGATAACCGTTTTGTTATGATGTACTCAGTTGATTTTGGACGTAAAATTTTTAAAGAACCCGGACACGGATTTAGGACACCAAAAAGAGGACCGGGAAAAGGAGTACAGATGATCACCCTAAACGTAAGGCCCAAAAGTAGAAATTTGTAATGTTGCCATTTTAAAACATTTTCTTGTAGCCACATTAGATCATGATTAGATAAAGCACAAATGAACAATAGTAGTAGATGGGATTCGAACCTGCGACCTTTCATTGGGGTCTCGCACATAACACCTTGTTTTGCAGTCCCGCCACTACTCGAACTTGTTACCTGTGAGCCACCGACACCGTAGCATTTTCCACCTATCAAAAATTTTCTTATGTTAGATTTTAATGTTTGTATTGAATGTTATTTGGAATTGGAATTTTAAAGAAACAAATTTGCATTTTAGTTAAATTATAATCATACAAAATTATTCCCCATATAAAACCGATAAGTACTTGATAGCAGAAAGCACATGCATTGGGCGCTGATGACGACATTGTCAACCAATCAAAAGCCTCGTATCACGTCATGATAAGGAAGCATTCAACGCCCTTGCACGACGACGATGCATCAGCTCAGTACGCATTCAGACTCCGAGCCGACAAGTCATCTCGAGCGCACGGTAAGACCACTTTACTACTACTTGCCTTTCCTTGCATTACATTGTGTAGATATATTAAATGCTTGTTATTTGGATTTGGCGTAGACCATTCGCTTGAATACCGTTATTAATTCAATACCATTTACGTTCTTTTAGTCAGAGAATAGCCAAATCGACTATTTGATAACATTTTATCAATTTTCTCTTATTTGATAACATTTTATCAATTTTTGAACGCAATGACTCAACCGAAGCTTCAATGAACTTGAAACAATACCCCTCAAACCTTATTTCCTCAATTACCAATACTTTAGCCTTGTTTTATTGCTAATTCGGTGTTCTCAATACACATGCAAATTTTAATCGTAAACTGATATTTAACTGTTATTTTGTGAGTCAATTTCATGTTCATTGTATCACGCCGTACACCATTCCTTGGTTCAGTGCCCTTCAGGTTGATAACGAAACGATATTTTACATCATTAGGATTTCTGGGTCGGAATGCAATTCACTAATTCATAGCCCCTGGACCTGAGTCACGCGTACTATCACCATCACTCTTGTGACTGTCGTATTCGTAAGGTATAGTTTTCTAAAGATTAGTACTAGTTTGCCTGTGTGAAAACCAGGAAGTTGGGAGATATCTGGGAATGCATTTTATTCTCGTGCTAGTATTCTAGTACGGATGTAACTTGTCTCAGTAATGTAGGGTGTGCGGGTTGCTCGCCTAGTGACTCATTGCATCATGCATGCGGTGATGAGTCGCCGGTGACATCCTAGTCTATATCATCTCACGTACACACATCCGACTTTCAAATACTGCATCTCACTCAGAAAATTGTCCTCGATAAATACTAAATTATTAATTTTAAAATGTAGAAAGCAAAGTCAGTAGGTACGGTAATAGGTAGTTTGAATTAATAATGGTTAATGCATGCTCTTGTTATTTTCCCTTCCGATTTTTCTTTCATTAAATCAATTATTTAAATAGGGCTATGCATTAAAATGCAAGTTGTTCGTTTATTGGGCCTCTGAGGCCGGTTCCGTAGCCACCTTCGCTTCGTCGGTGAATCATGAGTGGTCTGGAGGGTGAGAGGTAGATGCAATGAGAGGTCAAGCTCTTCCATGACATTGCATAACATTCGTTTGAGTATTATATTAGGTTCGTTTTTTTGTCCTGCACTTTTCTGTGGTGCTGGTGTAGGGTGTAGACCGGAAAACGTCGATAGTGTAGTAACACTACAGCAAGACAAAAAAACGCTTTGGTGTAGCATCATTTGATCAGTTAAATAAGTAATGTATAAATAAGTAATGTATGTAATAAAAACGATATTATTTCTGGTATAAAGCCTAGAAGAAATGTTGACATTACGTTAAAACACAGTTCAATTTAAGTTGCCGCCATCTTTTCACTGCACTACACCGCACACTCCCCTCTTGAGCTGTTGTTACACCGCGGTAAAGTGTAAGTTTACACTGGACAAAATAACGCCGCAGTGTAAGTTGCACGGGGACAGAAAAACGTGTTGGTGTTCTACACCCTGCACCAGCGACGGCAGTGCAGGACAAAAAAACGAACCTACTATTATGCATTATTTCATTGCTGTAGGTTTGGCCCTGCATTGATTCTTTTTACACATAACTAGACATCTAATATTAGAAACGCAACATCTGATGACTTGTTGGGGGGGGGGGGGGCACTATGTTATCTATCTTGATCTTACCAGTTATCGGCACCAATTACGTACTTACGTACCTACTTGGATGAGATAAATTGACAACAACGAAAGGTTCTTCAATAATTATTAATACTACGAAGTCATTACTTATTATTTGCCGGTTCTCTACTAATAGGATTAGCTGCAGCCTATTTTCTTTGACGTCGTGCAAATCTTCCACATCCCTTTTCATTTATGGGAAAATTCAATGTTTGTTAGCTCAAATGACATGATTTACTAAGCCAAGGTCATGATGTAGATTGTAACATAATTTTGTTTCTGTTTTCCTATTCCAGTTCTCCTGGTAATGTCTTCACTCAACTCACCACTGCCTGTGAGGGGGAGGAATGATGTTCTGCAGACAGTTCAACGACCTGCCAAGTACAGATGACAAGCTTATTGGTAAGCACACTAGAACTAAGCCGGTAGCTAATAACTATAAATTATTATTTTAAATAAAAAAAATCATTAAATATTTAGCTTAATTTTTTATTTATTTATAATATTTGCATTCTTAAAATTAACATTAAACATGTATCTGTGCTAAGTATATGATTAATGTTGAATTGAGAATTATACCGGTAATTATGCCGTTTACGGTTTTCCGAGAAAAAAGATGAAAAAATTTACTTACCATATTCCAGTGTGTATAATAAATGTTCCTTAATTCATTTTCAGGTACCGCATTATGGTTTTTAATTTTGTAAACAATGTTTTTCATCTTTTCACTAGTGGAAATTGAGCCGTCATTTGTGCGTCCACATGCTACATCGCCATGTTGATTTGGAAAGCGTAATCTCCTCTGACACGTCTCTACCGCTGCGTACGCAGCGTAAAAAAGTATTTTTGTTTCAAATCGCGACGTTAAAGGTTAAAAAAGGTATTTTTGTTTAAAATAGCGACGTTAAAGGTTAAAAAAGGTATTTTTTGTTTAAAATAGCGACGTTAAAGGTTTTGAAGGTTTGTTTTTGCAAACTCGGGATAGTGAAAAACTAATTAATTTTTTACGTGAACACGGCGTGCTATTACCTATCTCGTCATCGTTTGTTGCAGTTTTAGTTACAAAAATACCTTTTTTAACCTTTAACGTCGCTATTTTAAACAAAAATACCTTTTTTAACCTTTAACGTCGCTATTTTAAACAAAAATACTTTCTTACGCTGCGTACGCAGCGGAAGAGACGTAGCGGAGGAGATAGCGCTTTCCAAACCAGCATGGCGGTCTATGTACAGTGACAGCACAATTTACACAGGTAAAAAGACGAAAAACATTAGTAACAGTGAAAAGATCGTAATGCGGTAGCTGAAAATGAATTAGGGACTATCAATTACACATACTGTGAAAAGTTGGAAACATTTTATGCATTTTTTCTCGGAAAACCGTAATCGGCATAATTACCATTATACCTTATTGATTAAAATTTAAAAAGCTGTTTTATAATGTCCACCTAAAAAGTCAGCATTAGTAGTTGGGAAGGCATGGGCATAATTGCATTACATCATTGAATTAATTGAACTGCTTAAAATTTTTTAATATAAACAATCTTGAACAAAGTATCTAGAACATATGGTGAATTCTTGTATGATTTATTTCCATCCGATAGAACACCGAGGTACCAAACAGCTGACTACTGTAGCAGCCGCTGTGAAGTCAACTCTTGTATCTGCCGGGCACCAACTCTGCGATCAGCGTTGCACGACCAGGCTTCTCTCATCTGATATGTCGGATTACCGCGCTCGACATGGAAATCATCGGTGAGTAACACTGCTCTTAACTAGAGAGTATGTTTGATGAGATAAAGTTACTTTATTTGCAGCTGTAGAATGCAAGACTAAATTTGAGTTTTTCTATGAGTTATTTGATTAGGCTTAGTACTACTTGATAATTTTTTCTTGATTATTATTACCTGTTTGAACATTGCTTTGAGAGTCTAAAATAGCCGTTTAAGGTTCAATCTAGAGGACAGATATTTAGTGCTTTCCATTGTTTTCTAAGAACATTCTCTTTATGAATGAATCGCATTGTACGTCCTACGATATTCAGCTTGCTTGATATCTTATTCTGGTATGTTCTGTTTATTTTCAGGCCCATGCTTGCGGTCGACACTCGGCCCACCAAACCAGTCTTCTCTACTCCGCCCACCAGAGTGACGGATACTCAACAACCAGCTTACCTCGAGGTCTTTCAACCACCATTGATCTCTCCACACTAGTGTTGGTGAGTTCCAATATATGACCTGATGGTCTTATTTACTTCATTGAAAGCTCTTGATTGTGTTATTATTTGGTAAATTTAAAATTATTCCGATATTGTCCATGATAGTGTGCATTGAATATTCTCGTTTTATTTAGTCTACTGTCAATCTGAATCATTTATAAATAAGCTTACTCAATAGATGAGACGTTAAATGAACAATGAGTCAACTTCACGTCACATGCTCTGTTCTCAATGATACGCGAACATAGTCTAAACTAAAACGTATTGATTTTAAATAACTTGAAGCATTCTTTAATATTGTCGGATTAAATTGGATGGAAAAGTTAATCTGATGTGTTGTTTATTTTCAGACCCGATTGTACTTGTGGCCGAAGCACTACCCGCTGAGCTCATCTTCCCCACCCACCCAAGTGACTGGACTCTACAACCAGCTTACTGCTTGCCTAAGGACTACGATCATCACATCAAGTTGTTTCAACTGCATCTCCACATTTACCTTGGTGAGTTTCAATATTTAACTTACGTTTTTTTTTTTTTTTTATTTAAAATTTAAAATTTTCCTTTTTTATGGGTTTCTATAAAGCATTACAGAATAATAATAATACTATTATGTACAGTTTACATATAAAATGCTTGATGCCCTTGTTTTTTGTTAGCCTTATGTATTAAAGTTCATAGATCATTGATAACTGGCATGTGTAACTTTTTATTCAAATATTGTTAAATGTACCTACAATGCATAGTGCAAACCTACTTTTCTTTACTAGTTTAATAAATCAAGAGAAGATTAGTCAAGAATACATTGAACTACCTAATAGTAAGCAAATCAACAAGTAGTCATTTGCTCTGATCTCAATGCTACAGACAGGAGCATCCAAAACTAAATATTTGGTAACAAAGCAGCTTAAGCCCAATACATTCTATATAATGTTACTTGTTACGATGTAAGTTGACACAAATTTTATTCTTGTTTATCTTTTTATTTTCAGATGAAGCTGTGCTTGCAGCTGTCACACTGCCCACCACACCTGCCCACTCTGCCCACCTGTGATGGTGCACCGCCCACCGAACCTGCCCACCTGCGACGGTGGACCAGCTCGATGTCTGCTCGGGGTAAGTTTCAATTCATAGCTTGACTTGGAACAGGGTTGTTACTTTGTATCAACTGAATCAAAATTGATTTCAATGTCGCTTCATCTAGCATCTCAAGGTGAACGTGAGTTATTGGATGAACGCAATTTCACTTGGGCGCATACTCTGAGAAAAATAGCTCTTTTTTATTACTGTTCACTCTCTACTAGGCAAATGGATGCAATATTGATGAAATAATTTTCAGAGGACCTTTGAAATCTCTGAACTTAGCAATCGAATAAATATTTCTCATGAATATCGTAATTTTACGATTTTTTAAAGATTTTTAAAGCAATATTTTTGGGATATTCGTCACGACCGGCAAACGGCTACTCCGATCTTGACAAAACTTTATGGGAACGTTTGAAACCACTGAACTTAGATATGTTATGATTTTGGGGACAACCGAAGAAATATTTCTCTTAAAAATCGTACTTTTATGGCAACGATTGGTCAATATGACCTTGCCGCCCTGCACCTTTCCGCTGCTGGCACAACGAGGCGCGTGTCGGTTCTCTCTTCAGACTCGCAGTCGGTCGCCTCGCATTGTTGAAGGCATACATGGCTTTTTCTTGCTCTTGTCTTGCTCTTGTCTTGATAATGACTACAACAATGACTACACGAACAGTAATCATTAGTCAAAGTAACCAAACATAAAAGCTCATCATCAACGCCACTGGAAAAAGCGTTCGCAAAGCGCCCTAGTATCATGTAATTGTTATCATGGAAATTGCTTTACTAGAACCGGGTAGACATGTGAATACAGAAGTACAAATGACCTATTTGTTCAAATACTGCAGTGGCTTTAAGCTGGCCATTATAATACCTCTTGCCACGTTTTTTTTTTTTTAATTTTCATTTTTTATTAGCATCTTTAAAATTCTATAAGCAATACATTAGTATTAAGAATAGGTGTGTCACCACTAGATGCATAAATAAACAGCTAACCGTGAGGTAGATCTGACCACATTAATCAAATCACAGCAATTTACTTCTGAATTACACACACGATTTCAAAGCTGTTTTCAAAAAATTTTTTATATATATAGGCCTATGTTTAACCTTGGCTTTATAGTAGGCGACTATGACGTTGTTATGATAGGGACCTTAGCTGTACTTGTAGAGCATAGGGAACCTCAAGTCTAACGCGGGAAGCGAGTTCGGTGCATTGGAAGAGAATGTCCCCATAAGAATAGCATTGGGCTAATTTTAAAACGCTTGTATCTTTTGAACGAGAATTATTTAAGAAATATCATTCACATTACGTCATTTAACATTCTTTTCTTCAACTATCACATCTAGTAGAATATTAAAACCATGTTTAGAATTTAAATTAGTTTGAGTTTAACAAGATGATGTTTGCATTTTTCATCTGCGTCGCGCGCCGATCCTCCGTGATTGGCTGTTGAATCGAAGAAACGAACATGTCGGACAGCCGAGCTCGCCGTGCACTTGGATGCTGTATGTGCAAAGCTGCTCCTCGGTAGTGGGCCGTGCGCATGCGTTGGTTCTCTCTCTCTTTTCTACCGTGCATCTCTTTCCATTGAATCGCTCCAAAACGCAAAACATACATGTGTTTCAACAACGTTTATTCAAATTCTGTTGCGACTTTCATAAATTAAATGCATCAAATGTGTTAAGAAAAGAATGGTGATAAACGTACTGTGAATGATATTTCTTAAATACTTCTCGTTCAAAAGATACAAGCGTTTTAAAAATAGCCCAATGCTATTCTTATGGGGACATTCTCTTCCAATGCACTGAACTCGCTTCCCGCGTTAGACTTGTGGTTCCCTATAGCCCGGACAGCTAAGGTCCCGGGTTCAAACCCCGGTGTAGTCACTTTTTTAATATCTGTTTAAGGTACTAATATATTAAATTTATTTAACTTGTTACAAATTTCTAGAGACCAGCATATTTTCAAATACAATCGTTAGTTTTTTTTATTATTTTCCAATGTTATTGTAACATCCACTCTACAGTATTTTTGTTATTATGCACAGGTGTCGAACAATATAAACGTCGGGGCAAGTAAATAACGTAGCTTTTCGTCGGTGGCAGTTATTCCTAGAGCATAACAGCTCCCTCCAACTTCTACTCCTTCATCCTACAGAACTCCCGTCCTGATCTCTCCTCTGAAACGGTTTTTAAACTGTTGAAGAATAGCCCCGGATTCGATCCTCCCCAACGTGTTCAACAACCATTCTGCGAATCACATCATCTGTCTTACATAACTATGATTCTCTATAGCAGGGGCCGTCAATTAATATTATCAAAGGTCCACTCACCAATTTTAGAAGATCTCGTGGGGTCCGAGGCATCCCCGTTATTATAGTTTTGTTTTATGTTTTTTATGTACGACGCACTGAGACTAGCGATTTTTGTTTTACGTAAGTCACTTCCAATCGGGAATTTATTTAGGAACTCCTTATGCTTAGTTTCATGATGTCTTTTAATGTTCCCACTCTTGACAAGTGCAACTGTTTCTTGACAAATTTAACACATCGGTCGGGGATTTAGAGTGGATTTATTTACAAGGATAAAACAGTACTTCTCAGTCCAATCAGGTAAAAATGTTCTATTTTCAAAGTCTACTTTACGCTTCTTTGGGTCCATATTGAAGATTTCTAACCGTGATTTAAATTTCTAGTATTTTCTTGCACGACCGACACGCACACTCCTCACGAAACATTGAGAAAACACCAAACACTCACTGTCACAGTAACATCGACGCTCACTGACAAGAACACGGCGGGCTACTGAATTGCATGGAAGTCTAAGCGCATCTCCCAAGCAAACAAAAAATCCACATGGTGGTTAATTTAGCGAACAAGTGTGAGCTGAGTGCATGAATGAAAAGTAAGCAATAATACGAGAAAACGCGAAATTTTACAACCAGCAATTTATTTAGGAATCCTAACGGGACTATTTATTGTGCACAAAGGGCTGCCTTACCCATTGAAAATATGTGACTCTGAAAAGAGGTAGGTAGGGCCTTAGGTAGGTAATTGAAATAGCAACAGCATTTCAACTTTTCAGAGAATATTCACTTGAGCTGAATGCTGAGGCTTATTGTGGGGTCCATGCTTGGTCTGTCCGCGGTCCGCTTATTGACGGTCCCTGCTCTATAGTATTGTTATGAAAACCTTCCTATATATCTAGCCATTTCCAAATGGCTACAAGCTCACTTCACCCTTTGTGTTCCCTTGAGATCCCGTACTACTTCCCCGATTTGTTCCTTCCGCTCCAGCTTATACCAACAAAGTTATCATACTCCCCCCCCCCACCTCCAACTCAAAGCTCTCCCCAACTTTTGTGTTACCTAGAGATGCCGTACAACTTCCCCCATCTGTCCCTTCTCCTGTCGTCCAGCTTATCCCAACCTAGTTCCTCTGCCATTCATACCACTCATCCCTATATAATATATACCTAGCCATCTCAAGGTGACTCAAAGCTTACCTCAATCTTTCCATTTCCTTGAGATCCTGTACAACTTACCTAACTGTCCCTTCTCTTCCTGTCCTTCAGCTTATCCCAACCTAGTTCTTTTACTATCCCTGACTTTGTCTTGTGTATTATTGGATGAGCGTAGCGAGCGGAAGCGAAGACTTCAATTTCACTGACCCCCCAAAAAATTTAGCTCGGGTGTTTTTTTTTTTCTGTCCGCTCTCTACCGGGCAAACGGCATATGCGATCTTGATGAAAATTTGACCGGACCTTCGTTTTCTCTGAACTTAGAGGTGTATTGTTTTTGGGTACAATCGAAGAAATATTTCTCATGAATATCGTACTTTTACGGGTTTTTTCGATTTTTAATGCGATATTTTCGTCACATTTGGGCCAATTCTGACCAAACGGGTGGGGCTACAACGTTCATATTTCACATGGACATTAAGATTAGGTGATGTAGTACCTTTTGAAAGAAAAAGTTGAAAAAGTTAGCTAGAATCCATAGAAATAAAGGTTTTAATATTAGTTTTCAATTTTTAGTGCGATATTTTCGTCATTTGGGCCGATTCTGACCAAACGGGTGGGGCTACAACGTTCAGATTTCATATGGACATTAAGGTTATGGTGATGTAGTACCTTTTGAAAGAAAAAGTTGAAAAAGTTAGTCAGAATCCACAGAAATAAGGTTTTAATATGAGTTTTTTGAAGTTTATAATACCAATTAACAAGTAACAATAGAAACTTGACAACAATTACCTACAATGCATTCAAAAAGCACTTGCAAAGGAAAAGTGCGAACAAACGCACAAAACGCAAACAAAAAACTTACAAAAAAACGCTCATCCATCAACGCGGCGGGACTTTAGCGTTTTCCTAGTAATTATCATCCTTGTAACCCGTTAGTATCTCCCTACTCCCTGTCATACCTGAACATCCTCTTTCAACTGCCGAGTGGGTAACTGAAGTACTTTTATTTGGTGATAATTAGCAATTTTCATTCTTTTAAACCATGAGAATTCCCCCATTGTTCTGGACTTGCATACCAATGGTGACAAATTAGCAGTGTTGGGTAAGTTCCCCAAATAAAGGAACTTTTAAAAGTTAAGTTACTCAGTCATTATAAGGAACTTTTAAAAGTTACAGTTCCTCAAAAAAATAGGAACTTTTAAGTTCCTGAAATATCAAAAGTTCCTGGTTAAAAGTTCCTTTGTCAGATAAATTATGGTACATAGGATTTAGGTCTCGATTTTTTAACCCGTCGTCTCTAGCAAATGACTGGTTCAACCACGTAGTGTACTCTATTATCTGTGGTTCAACTATCGAGGTTACGTCTCCTAAAATGATATGCTACTGTTTTAATCAACTAATTTTTATATTTGTATCAGCTAAATTCGTTTTCAGATGTATAAGCATGGTGGGTTTTGTCATCACTAAGTGTGAAAGGAACTTCTAAAACTTTATTAAAAGTTACCATAAATTTGTAACTTTTGTGTTAAAAGTTCCTCTAACTAAAAATGGAACGCGTTCCTTGAAAAGTTCCCGAAAAAGAACGCGTTCCTAGGAACGCGTTCTTTTTAAAGTTCCTACCCAACTGCAAATTAGCAACTTCCTCAAAACTTGTGTTGGTAGCAGTAATTCTTCAATTAGACTATGGTTACGTAAATGATGTAGGACTCATTGTTTTGATTTCGGAATATTGCGAACACTACCTACCAGGCAAATTATTAATATATTTGAATGTGAGTGTTGTCTTAATTCGTGCTCTGAACTCGCTAAAGACGAACGTTGCTTTAACTTGTAGGCAGTACTACAGGTCGGGTACAGTTAGTTTAAGAAATAATCCAAGAATAGTCGCTACTCCGTTTGTTACATAGTAGCCGTGCGCAGTCATTTAGACCAACACATCTATTCGATGTCAAAGTTTTGATTATGAATTTGTAACTTTATTTTATTTTATCATTTTGTGAGAAACATGTAGAGATAGGGTAGGAGACCAACAGCTTACCTGAAGTGGAGTAGGTGCGCCGTGATAGAAGACAAAAACACAAATAAACAAATAACACTACATTTCAAACGTTTCGGTCTACGTGACCTTCCTCAGTGAGTAGAGAAGAGTTACTGAGGTGAAAAACTAAAGCTAGGTAGCCGTTGGCTAGGGTGGGGGTGGGGTGAAGTGAAAGATGAGTGGGGGGTGTGGAATGGGTGACAGGGAGGGGTAGAGAGGAGGAGAGGGAGGACTACCTAAGGTTTAAGTTAGGTTTGTGGCGCGATTTGCAAATCCATTGGTAGGCCAGTTCCCATCTTCTCAGTTCTCCATCGTGTACAGTGGGAGGGAGTGACCTGATGACACAAACTGTGAAACAGGTCACGAAGGGAAGGCCATGCCCATTGGCATGCAATGCCACAGGTTTCTCGAGGTTCTCCTCTCTTACGTCCTGTCTGTGCCCATTCATTCGGGTTCGGAGAGTATTAGTGGTAAGTCCAACATACTCGGCGGGACATCGGGTGCATCGAAGTTGGTAGACGATGTTGCTAGTGCCACAGTTGTTGTTGTTGCGTATGTCATAGGTCTTATTAGTGAGGTGGGAGTTTTTGTATATGATATCCTATAGGGTAATAAAATAATGAATCGGGTAAAAAATTATCATGTTCATTTGGTCAAATAAATGCATATTACAAAAAAAGAGAGCATTGAAACTTTTTAGTGGTTATTGATTACTCAATAAATACTAGAGTTTATTGATAGTACAGGCTAAATTTAGTTTTTGTTGAATTATTTTTTCTATTTTTTAAATATTATTGTTAGGCCTATATCAAACATATTTTTGGACACGCATTTTGAAGTCACACCATTTTAATCACACAATTGAGGATAATGGTGGAGCACACACACGAGGAGCACCTGAAGAAGCACTTTCCTCTTCAAGAGTGGGTGCATATCTTCACGGACGGCTCCTACGACTCTGTTACAAACAGAACGGGCTATGGCATCCACTGCATCTTCTTCGAAGAAGCCACTCCAATGGGAGCCGGTGAAACATACTTCGAAGCTGAGGTTGGAGCCATCGCCAGGGTGGCCGAAAAAATCGCCGAGACCCCCGCCTTCCCCCTCAACAAGACAAAATTTGTCATCCTAAGCGACAGTGTCTCGGCCATCCAATTTATCACCCAAGCAGCAAACCTCCATCCGAAATTGCTGCTTTTCAAAAACTCCCTTGCCAGCCTCCATCAGCAAAACAAACTATTAGAGGCTCAATGGATCCCTAGCCACTGCAAAATCATGGGGAATGAAAAGGCAGACTTCTTGGCAAAAAGGGCCACAAAAGCACCGCAACCACCAGCAGCGCCTCTCTCCTTAAAAAATGTCAAAACTAAGATCAAATCAACCACAAAAAAGATTTATGAACACCACAGAAGAGACTTCACGACTAAAGAACTGGTGGACCGAGATCAAGAAAGGGCCAGACAAAGACTGGTAGAGAAAGACGGCCACCGCCCATTTCCGGCTTGCAACCGGTCACGACGTCTTGCAACACCACCTGCATCGTTGTAATATTACCAACGAACCGGCCACCTGTAAACTTTGTAACTTAGAGACCAAGACAGAGTGCATCTCTTTAGATGCGCCGCCCTCAAGAGTGACATTTGACTCCCTGCCCAATGAACTGAGCAGGATAGAAAAGGAGGCAGTCTTATATTGGATAGCAAGACAGAAGAATGGCTAAAGAGGCCAACTTCGCACAAGAAAGAAAAGAAAAAAAACATGTTTTTGCTTACCTTAGTAGTCGTGCAATGGTCAAATTGACTGTGGGTCTGGACACAGGAATAATTCTTGCTAGCTGAATCTTCCGAGCTTTGACTCATTTTACTGTCAGTCACTGCTGATAAGTATTGTAAGAAGTTGGATGGAGCTACAGGATTTGCGCACGAGTACCATACCTGTACAGACGCCAACTGTTGGAAAAAGTTTGTCTTAATGACCGTGTGCGACTACTCCCGGGTTAAGCCAGCAGCAAAGTACACCATGTACTGCTAGCAAAGCAAGAGGATGGTACTAGGAGCATCAATACCAGAGTTTATACCGGTAATGTTTCGTGTGAACTGGGGTATTAAGTATGCCATCTAGAAGAAGAACATAACAGTGTAAGAAAATCATGTCCAAGAAGTCTTAAGTTATGTCTAAGAAACAACGTCTTCCATTTTGCATGGCTTGCCTTATTCCACAACAGAGGAGAGATTCATTTCCAAAATGAAAGTGATCGTCATGTCCTCCTTCGTAAATCAGTTTTTAACTGAATAAGATAGATGTTAAATAAATACAGAAAACAATACAGTAAAATAAAATAATAAGATGAAACGTCATTGTGCATTCTACGGGTTAGCTTCTTCAGCACACACTTGGAACAACGCATAAATAAATAAACGTTAAAAATTCTCGAGTTTTGTCTGCACAAACCCCACAATGTTTTTTAAATCCACAGTACTAGACTAAAAGTAAAGATTTTTTGATATCTATCTCAAGTATACGTTATATGTAAGAAGAATGGATCGAGATGCCAAGAAGAAGGAATATTAAATTAAATATGTACCAAGAGTGGTCAGTTGCCCAAGAGGTACTAACTTGAACGAGTAGAAGAGAAGGTTGAGTGATTGGAAGAACTTGAAAATGAAAGAAGCGGAGAGAATTTTTAGAAAGCAATGCAGCAACAAAGAAGAGACTGAGCTGAGTTTATGACTGGCTAGCAAGCACTTATAGTAGAGATGCACTCGATAATCGATGATGAAAATATTATGGAATTGCAGAATTTTAAAACTTGGCCAAAATACATCGTACCTTATTTCCAGCATAGTTATTGAAGAGCTCCTTACTACACTATTCAATTCGTGTCTGTGTGAATGATGTTAAGAACTTGGGAGTCGGTAGTTTTTCACAATAATAGGCCTATATTTTAAAAAATTAGCGTCTGTTTTGAAACTAAAACTGTATTTTTGGCCCGGAAACACCTCCAATTTTTGCTGTTCGCGATAATAAAAATAAATGGAAATTATGATCATGTATAAAAAATCAAAATAATGCATAGCTAAGCTAGGTTTAGGGGGAAGGACACTGAAGTCCACGTAACTGGCAACATCAAAATTGATAAGGTAGTTTTCCTTGGCCACACTCACATTTTATAAAACGATCAAGTAAAGTGAACTTTGCCTCAAATACACTTAACGTAATATTGCGCAAATGTAAATATTTCGCTAACATGAACCATTTTTGTGAAAATTAGCAATCTTTATTTTAATATTCATACAATTTGCTTGACATGAAACTACGGAATTTGTATTTGCATTAATCTACCCGTCTCTAATGAGGTTAATTTAATTTGATATCTCGTGATCGTCAAAAGTTCATTTCACGATTTTAAAATGTAATGTTATCACATTCACATTTAAAGGGGCTGACCCCAAAATATTTTTTTTACCACAAAATCTATAGCGTAATACTACACTACAATGAGAGTTTAAAAAATTATATCTTTTACTGTTTTACACCAATTTTTCATTTTTTTTTATCCAGAAAGTTGCAAAAATTGGCATTTTGGGAAATTTCTTAAATCGGCTTTAACCTGCTTCTTTTTTGTTCCACATAGATACTAGAGCATTGTACCAATCAAAAATGGCCCTTTATAACATAGTGTCTTGAAACTGTGCACAAATAATATAGGGTAATACACTAAAACGTGCAAAAATATGCATTCCAAAATCACACCATTCTTGGTAATCAGCATATGACCGAACCATTTGCCCAAATTACAAACAACAAACACAACAAAAAAAATATAGACAATTTACAGAAGGCTGTAGAGCACGTCAATAATGGCCAATATTATTTTGGATCAAAATTTTCCAAGGCCACGGGGCATAAAGATCGTCCCCATGTTATTTCTTATGGGAGATTTTTGCCTATGGGACCTTGCACATGAACTTTGATTGCAATGAATCTCTGGTCAAAGGACTTTTTCCATCCAATGAATTGCCAACAAATCAGCCTTTGTACTGAGGTGTTGAAAATGAGAACAATTCACATTATGAATTTCTAATCGGATCAAAAAAATGTGTTGCACAGTGAGGAAACTGTCAGGCTTTCAAGCCAAAATAAAACCGAGCAGTAGAGTAGTTGACATAATTTCAAAACAAGTCTATCTACAAAGACAACAGATGAAAGATACTGACTTCAAAAGATGAATGTAAAGCAAAGTCATACAATACCCATCCCAACCAAGTTCTGCTTGAAATAATTTTTGAATAGCAAAGTAAATAGGTGATGAGGAATAGGTGAGATGATTAGGTGAAGGAATGCGGAATCAAGTTGTAAATGTGAGAACCTTGGAGGAAATAAGGAGCATAACTAAGGAACAAAATAACAATACATGAACTGGAACAATGTGGAGGGAATTGAGTGATTATATTGTAAGTGTTACCTAGACAGACGAGGACAGAGGTAGACAAAGATGATCACAGATGTTGCGAGAACACAGAGAAAACTATGATACAAGAGATTTCTTACACATAATAAAAAGTTGATGGTGATAACTCTTTGGCATTGAAGCTTTAATCTTAGTTAGCCAGCTAGACAACACGAAAACTTGTCGCACTGTATTGCATTGAATTAGTAGTAATTAGTAGTGGTTGCCATATAATTCATAGCTTTATTTCTAGATTTTGTAAGCCTAGAAATGTAGGTTGACAATGCCAAAATTGAATCCCAAATAAAGATTCACCAACAATTCAGCAGAGATAAAATTAATTGCTGGTATTTTGGGGCGTTGAATATATTTTATTGTTTTAATTTTTTTGCCTAACTGTGTAAACTTGTTTTTCGAGGAAAGCCCACACAGTTGGGCTGAAACGTTTAAACAATAAACTATTCGACGCAGCAAAATGTCCCGAGCAAGGCTATTGTATCGCCCTCTAACTGATATTATAAAAGTCCAAGGAAGATGACTTAAACCTTAGCTAAATGAAAGAGGGTCTAGAATATAACAGGAAAATATTTTTTAAATTGTTTGGGTTCGGGACTTGAAATTTTGACATCGAATCGAGTTGAGTTAAAGTTGCTGATCGTGAGCAAATAGTCAAGTCAATTTCCAACACATAACAAAAACTTGTAAAAATACAGCCAAACCTTACACACTCAAAAGAAATGAGATCTAAAAAAAAGGGCCAAGCTCATCTACCCTTCCACATTTGCGCATTCTTAATTCATAAACGTACAGTGTCCCGTAACAACACCCTTGAAAAGCTTGGCAAATTCTTGGCAAATTAGAATTTGCAACTAGGCCTATTAATTTAAACGTAATAGTTCATCCAAATTCTTTTTTTCTAATTAATTTTAACGTAATGGTCATGCAAATTCTATTTTGCCAAGCTTTTCAAGGGTGCTGTTACGGGACACTGTACGTTTATGAATTAAGAATGCGCAAATGTGGAAGGGTAGATGAGCTTGGCCCTTTTTTTTTAGATCTCATTTCTTTTGAGTGTGTAAGGTTTGGCTGTATTTTTACAAGTTTTTGTTATGTGTGGGATTTCATTACTTTTTCAAGTTCCATTGCAAAGAATGTAGGCTTTTTGTAAACAATGTAGGGGATTATTGTCACTAACTATAGTTACTTGTTGATTGTATGCCTGTATACGGCTTATTTTAAAACCTTTATTTGGAAGCCTTCCAGCAATTTTTTAAAACTTTTTCTTTCAAAGGGAATTACATCATTATTACCTTAATGTCCATGTAAAATATGAACGTTGTAGCCCCACCTGTTTGGTCAGAATCGCTGGGCAAACTGACGAATTTAGATAGTAGTAGCCAGTAGTAGCCAGTAGTAACTAACGTCCTTAACCCATCCGCACCAGCGCGCCCACGGAAACCGCGCACTTTGCCCCCTGCACATCGAATTGCAGCGTAGTACAGTAAGAACAACGTCATCAACATCAACATCATCACTATCACTATCACTTATTATTACCGTAGCATTATTTCTAGGCCTAGGCCTGTTCACAACTAACAACACACAAATTTGTAGGGCTACGAGTACGACCCTCGCGATCGTGATCACGCTTATTCCTAACCTCACTGTTACTCCCACGCACACCAACGCACATTTCTTCTTCGCTGTCACTGTCACTGACTATATCTGCACCGGTTCTATGCATTCGATTAAAATCACAACCTTCACTATCACTATCACTGAAATCTGATCCAAGAACATCCAAAATTTGACTGATTTCTGATTGTTTTTGCCGAGAACGACGCTTTGGTTGATCCGAATCTGCCATTATTGACAGTAGACAGGCGCATAAGTTTCACGTCGATAAAAAGTCTATTGTAGCTACACGTTTTTGCCGTAAGAGTACCAAAGAACACGACTAGATGTCACTACAAGCTTGACGCGGGAAATGCAACAAAAGTACAACCAAATCAGCCTTTGTATGAGGGTTGAAATGAGAACAATTCAAATTATGAATTTCTAATCAGATAAAAAAAATGTGTTGCACAGTGAGGAACTGTCAGGCTTTCAAGCCAAAATAAACCGAGTTGTAGAGTAGTTGACATAATTTAAAACAATCTATCTACAAAGACAACAGATGAAAGATACTGACTTCAAAGATGAATGTAAAGCAAAGTCTAAAATACCCATCCCACCAAAGTTCTGCTTGAAATAATTTTTGAATAGCAAAGTAAATAGGTGAGATGATTAGGTGAAGGAATGCGGAATCAAGTTGTGAATGTGAGAACCTTGGAGGAAATAAGGAGCATAACTAAGGAACAAAACAATACATGAACTGGAACAATGTGGAGGGAATTGAGTGATTATATTGTAAGTGTTACCTAGACAGACGAGGACAGAGGTAGACAAAGATGAGCAGATAATCGATGATCCAGATGTTGCGAGAACACAGAGAAAACTATGATACAAGAGATTTCTTACACATAAATAAACGTTGATGGTGATTAACTCTTTGGTATTGAAGCTTTAATCTTAGTTAGCCAGCTAGACAACACGAAAACTTGGCGCACTGTATTGCATTGAATTTGTCGTGTTTAATACTTCATTTAAATGTCAAGTTTTCTATGAAGTAGTGGTTGCCATATAATTCATAGCTTTATTTCTAGATTTTGTAAGCCTAGAAATGTAGGTTGACAATGCCAAAATTGAATCCCAAATAAAGAAATTCACCAACAATTCAGCAGAGATAAAATTAATTGCTGGTATTTTGGGGCGTTGAATATATTTTATCGTTTTAATGTTTTTGCCTAACTGTGTAAACTTGTTTTTCGAGGAAAGCCCACACAGTTGGGCTGAAACGTTTAAACAATAAACTATTCGACGCAGCAAAATGTCCCGAGCAAGGCTATTGTATCGCCCTCTTAACTGATATTTTAAAAGTCCAAGGAAGATGAATTAAACCTTAGCTAAATGAAAGAGGGTCTAGAATATAACAGGAAAATATTTTTAAATTGTTTGGGTTCGGACTTGAAATTTTTGACATCGAATCGAATTGAGTTAAAGTTGCTGATCGTGAGCAAATAGTCAAGTCAATTTCAACACATAACAAAAACTTGTAAAATCAGCCAAACCTTACACACTCAAAAGAAATGAGATCTAAAAAAAGGGCCAAGCTCATCTACCCTTCCACATTTGCGCATTCTTAATTCATAAACGTACAGTGTCCCCGTAATTTTTCTTTATTCTATATGAATTCTTAATCTAGTAGGGCATATTTTGCATCTACTCTACTTTACCATAAACACTAATCAATCAATCAATCATCATATATATACTAGACACATTCTCCTGTACATCATTGCTGTTTCTGTGCCATCAGCAATTATTATCACAATATCACATCAAAAATTGCTTTATATCCAACTTTTCTTTATTATATATGAGTTCTTAATCTATAGTAGCGCATGCTATTGTTTTGCATCTACTCTACTTTAACATAAACACTGTGTTTATCATTATTAATCAATTATGAATCATCATATATATATATATCAATATTAATCAATCATCATACATATCAATATCAATATCCATATCAATTATCATTTATGCTTTATATTCAACTATTCTTTCTTCTAACACTGTGTATATCATTATAATTACTATCACTTTTATTATTAATTATTAATTATAGACTATTCACTTTCTCTGCAAAGAGTTATACTTGTACACTGTACTAGTCTAAGTGAATAAAAATATCTATCTATCTATCTATCAACACCCTTGAAAAGCTTGGCAAAATAGAATTTGCAACTAGTATTAATTTAAACATAATAGTTCATCCAAATTCTTTTTTCTAGATAATTTAAACGTAATGGTCATGCAATTTTTTTTGCCAAGCTTTTCAAGGGTGCTGTTACAGGACCCTGTACGTTTATGAATTAAGAACGCGCAAATGTGGAAGGGTAGATGAGCTTGGCCCTTTTTTTAGATCTCATTCTTTTGAGTGTGTAAGGTTTGGCTGTATTTTTACAGTTTTTGTTATGTGTGGATCTCATTACTTTTTCAGTTCCATATCCAAAGAATTGCTTTTGTAAACAATGTAGGCGTTATTGTCACGTAACTATATTTTATTGTTGATTGTAGCCTGTATACGGCTATTTTAAACTTTATTTGGAAGCCTTCCAGCATTTTTTAAACTTTCTTTAAAAGGGAATTACATCACTATTACCTTAATGTGTATGTATGGATTAAAATATGAACGTTGTAGCCCGAACCTGTTTGGTCAGAATCGCTGGGCAAAACTGGCAAATTTAGATAGAGTAGCCAGTAGTAGCCAGTAGTAACTAACGTCCTTAACCCATCCGCACCAGCGCGCCCACGGAAACCGCGCACTTTGCCCCCTGCACATCGAATTGCAGGGGTTAGTACAGTAAGAGCAACGTCATCAACATCAACATATCACTATCACTATCACTTCTTATTACCGTAGCATTATTTCTAGGCCTAGGCCTGTTCACAAACTAACAACACACAATTTGTAGGGCTACGAGTACGACCCTCGCGATCGTGATCTACGCCCCCTTTTCCTAACCTCACTGTTACTCCCACGCACACCAACGCACATTCTTATTCGCGTCACTGTCACTGATTATATCTGCACCGGTTTTACGCATACGATTAAAATCACAACCTTCATCATCACTATCACTGAAATCTGATCCAAGAACATCCAAAATTTGACTGATTTCTATTGTTTTTGCCGAGAATGACGCTTTGGTTGGTCCGAATCTGCCATTATTGACAGTAGACAGGCGCATAAGTTTCACGTCGATAAAAAGTCTATTGTAGCTACACGTTTTTGCCGTAAGAGTACCAAAGAACACGACTAGATGTCACTACAAGCTTGACGCGGGAAATGCAACAAAAAGTACAACCAATTGGCCGATAGGTGTTGATCTACTGCAGTTTGAAGGGAAAAGTGCGCGTAAATGCCAGACCTGAGTAGTAACGTAAACGGAAGTAACGCGTTACTGTAACAAAATTACTTTTTTCAGTAACGAGCCAGTAATTTAATTACATTTTCTCAATGTAACGGAAGAGTAATTTCACTACTTTTATCATTGTAATTTGCGTTAGTAACGCGTTACTTTTGCCGCGCGGCCCGCGCCTTGTGTATCAAATATCAGTCACTGGGCCAGTGCGCCTGCTGCTTTCTATGTATCGCCCGCTTGAACAATGTGCATGTGCATGCAGCATTTTCGACATTTCGTAGGTCTGATCGAGAGATTTCGAGTCCGAGTTTTTATTTCAGAATCCTAGCCATGTTTACTTTTGGTACTCCGCCTTTTGACGAGCGCCGTTGACGACGCAACTAGGAAATGCCAAAGTCGTTGTTAAACGAGTGAGTGGAGCCATGTGTATAGTACCCGCTATAATTCCCCATACTGGACAAGATGCAGCCTTGGGTATATGGGAGGACATGGGAGTTTCCCGGGTACTCAACATTTGGCTCACTTGCTCGTTTAACAACGACTTTGGCGTTTTTCCCCAGTTATTTAAATTGAACATTCCAAATGCGAATCGTGTTCGAAACGCATAAGCGTGAAACATTAACAAATTTCCAAGATAAAACAAAATCACCTAATTTTTATTTCCCCTATACACCCCTCAAAAATAATATGTGGGTGTAAAAAATATAAAAAGTTCCAATTATCGGGCATCGAACCCCAACCCTCCGTGCGGGAGGCTAAATGCTTACCAATAGGCCATGCCAGCCAGGAATATCTCGTCCCGCTAACTGCTACTAAACAAATGCTATCGATATTTTTAAAATCACATTTTTATTTATTGTAGGCTTAATTGCAATGGATCTAGCTGATTTGTTAACAGTTCTCAGTAAACACATACCGGATGTCTGTTTAAAATTTCAGCCCCAAACTGTTCAGCGGTTCGGCTGATTTTCGACGTACAGACAGACAGAATCACAGAATGAGAGCCGTTTGAGTTGAATGGAGACACTCGGTCGCTCCGCTCCCTCGTTTAACTAGGGAAACGCCAAAGTCGTTGTTAAACGAGTGAGTGAGTGAGCCAAGTGTTGAGTACCCGGGAACATCCCCTTTCCTCCCGTTTACCTAAGGATCTAGCCCAGTATATGAGGAATGATACCGGGTACTCAACACATGGCTCACTCACTCGTTTAACAACGACTTTGGAGTTTCCCTAGTTATTTAAATTGAACATTTGAAATGCGAATCGTGTTCAAAACGTATTAGCGTGAAACATTAACAAATTTCCAAGAAAAAACAAAATCACCCAAGTTTTATTTCCCATTTAACACCCCTCAAAAATAATATGTGGGTGTAAAATTATAAAAAAGGTTGGAGCTAATGAGTATCGAACCCCATCCAACCCTCCGTTCGGTACACTCAATGCTTACCAATAGGCCATGCAAGCCACATAGATATAGACCCGCTAGCTGCTACTAAACAAATGCTATCGATATTTTAAAAATCACATTTTTATTTATTGTAGGATTAAATCACAATGGATCTAGCTGATTTTGTTAGCAGTTCTCAGTAAACTCGTACCGGATGTCTGTTTAAAATTTCAGCCCAATCTGTTCAGCGGTTCGGCTGATTTTCGACGTACAGACAGGGCAGACAGAATCAAAGAATGAGAGCCGTTCGAGTTGAATGGAGATACTCGGTCGCTCCGCTCACTCGTTTAATTATCTACTTGACATCAAACATTCAAGTCTGTCAAATAAATCGATAGTCGAATTGTTACACTTTGTAGTTACAACATTTCGCCGATAGATGTTACCCGCGCAATCAATAATTTACTATACATCTATACGTCGATATCTACAATATCTCTGTGATAGGTCTCCACTGGTTTTAAAGTGTGGGCGTAGATAACACCCTGTCTGAGACCCGCCATCGGCAGACAAAGCACTTGCGTCATACTCGTCCGCACGTCAGATACATTTTTAATTAAAAAGTAATTTTTGAAAGTAATTTCACTACTTTTTTCAATAAAAAGTAACGTAATTTCATTACTTTCTTGGAAAAGTAACTAAATAGTAATTTAGTTACATTTTGGCTGAAGTAATGAGTAATGTCCTTTCCTTCCTTTTCAAAAGTTACTTACCCAGGTCTGGTAAATGCGGACCAGTCCGCTTATGGCTTCCGTGGCCAGGCTATGATTCGCGGACTAGTCCGCTTACGGGTGCAGATGGGTTAAAGTGATTTTGAGCATGTTTCAAGTCATATTTTCACCAAGAAGGAATGCTCGTACCCCAACCAAATTTGGCATGTGTTGTCGGGTACCTAAATCCCCTCGATTTTGATAGTTTTCAAGTTCACATCACGTTTCATGATGGCTGGGTGACACCTCGAAATCACCCCAACTCTGCTTGCTGTATAAGGTGCCCGAGTGTGTAGCGCACCGTGGCTTGGCTGCGGCGCCCTAACGGGCACCTAGATATTTTGAAAGAATGTTAATGAAGAAATGTTTTATGTTAAGAACTGGTCGGCATTTAAGTAGCAAAAGTTCTCTTATCAAGACACATACGTGACAAAATAATGAAGTTGTTTGTAACTTGAGCAATACCAATACTTAATAAAATAAATAAATACATTTTGTATTTGAAGTCACATATGACTGTTTTGAAATTTCAAACATCATGTTTATATGTTGGTCCTCCCAAGTTTTGACCGGAGTAATAATTATTCACCTCTATTTAAATTTCCGTTGGTCACTTTTCCAAGTAAATTTGTTAATTTTGACTTTTGAGTAAACATTTTGTGAATCCTCTATAAGTTTAACTTTAACTTTCTCTAACTTTGCCAATTGAGTCCAGCTGTCTAGACTTTTTAATAGCAAAGTACAGGTTAATACCTAAATCCATAGTTCAATTACTGGTTCAATGGCGTATTTAACAAACACATGACCCGGGTTCAAACTCCGGTCTGGGGGGTGAGACTCGACGCAAAATCCACGTGGTTTGGTTAATTTCCGTGCTGTATTCCGACAATCGGTAGACTCAACGAATCTTTCGATTCCGTCTGCTATTTGGTTGACGGAAACACTTCCGACAGTCGTAAATTTGTAAACAACAAAATCCTTCATTTTTATTTCGATAACTCAGCATTATAATTTTGCTTAAATACCGGAATATTTCGTGATTTGTTGGTCCACAGTACACTTGCTTGACTCTTTATAAGTTGTTTATTGTTGCACAATACTTTGTTTCCATTATTGTTTACTATAAACATAGTAATTAACAAACATACCTTAAATTTGACGTTGTTTGCGTACACAAGATAAAAAAAAACAAAACACGGCTGCACAAAAACTCACTGCCTTATAAATATGCGGCTGGCTAGTTTCTTCTTACATAATCATGGCGGTGGATTTTATAACGAAGCTTCCGATTGGCTAAACAATGGTAAAATCCTTGCCACAGACGCAAGTCACGGAATGATTCCGAAAATCGGAAACGAAACTCGAGTCTACCAAATGTCGGAATTGTTTCTTTATGGACGGAATCAGATTATTCAAAACCACGCGGAAGTCGAGGCCAGTCGAGTCTCACCCCCCTGGATTGTATTAAAAATAAAACAACATTAGTAGGGCTTTTAATTTATTTGTTTGACGATAGTCTGGTCTGAAATCGGTTGACTGAGTGGGTAGTCTCTTAAATGTACAAATTTTATTTAATTAACTTTATTTTTATAAAACATTTGAAACTTTTGCGGCCCGAATATATTAGAAAAGGTGTGAAACGGGTCATTTCGCCGCGTCGCGTGTTTACACTTACTAGTGTGCGAGTTCGACGTTTCGGAACCACTGTGGGATCCACACCTTTTTAACTTTATTTTTGACTGTAGTTCTACTACACCCTGTGGCACATTTTTTACACAAGTTAGGTTCTCATTATAACGTTTATTTATGATCATTCCTGCAAAATAAAATGAACATATAATGAACATATTATGGAGTAACCATTCAGCTAAAATTATCAACCGGAGCGCTCGTACTTTTCCCGTGCATGTTGAAGAGAATAGATTATATCAATCAATTTATTTATTTATTATATGGATTATATATCTTTCACTGGATCCCTCGCTTGACCCAGGGGCAGTGGTACTTAAAAAAAAAAAAAAAAAAACGGAGATAGTCGGATTCCGATTGTGCAAAATATTGACGTGCAATAACGATTCTTATACTACCCAACCTTGAGCATACGCTGTAAATAAACACATAATACTTGAGAACTCGAGACTAAAATGTTTTCTTGAAGAGCATGGCTTACTGTCACAACACTAAGCTGGCTTCCGATCAATCGGAAGCACTACCAACTAGCATATTCCATGCAGGATGTAATAGAAGGATTTAACAAGATGCGTAAAACCCTTGTAATATATTATGGAGACTTTAAGAATTAAGAATTTGACCTATTGGACAGAAGTAAACTTCTGCAATAAATGAAACAAAGGGAGTACCAATCAATGGACCAGAGTGTTTATGTGTATGAGAATGATGCAAGTTGGAATATACAGGGATGCACACAATAATCAATATTTTTGATCGATAATCAATAATGGATATAATTTCGATAATCGAAAACCTAAATTCATTATCAAAATATTAAATAATTGGTCAATAGTGGTACGAACCAAACTCTAAAGACTGAGATTATCTCACTCACCGCAGGCAGCAAAGGGAACGTGATTGTATTGTTTTGACACACTTGCCACACTTGAGGTTCCGCTTATAGGCCTAAGTCGGAACAGGCTTTGTTGGTGATATCGATATTGTCGATAATATCAATACGATAATGACAACCATTTAGATAATCAATAATGAAAAAAGTATTGATGTGCATCCCTAGGAATTTATGGTGGAAAAAGATCTAAATACAGGCAGACAAGGATCTGATTACAGTAAGGAAGAGTCCTTGGTCCAACGTACTTGATAATTTACATGAATGATCTAGCAGAGTACGTAAAAGGAAGAAGCAAAGTAGATGTATAACTCCATGCAGATACTGTGATAATAATGTAGTATACAGGCAATGAGTCCAATCACCCAAAGAAGATGCCATAATAATTGAATAGTGCTAATTATTGCTATGAAAGTTTTACACTAATGGTCAGAGATAAATTGTATGGTAGTAATAATAATCAAAACACCCGGTTCCAACATAAGTCAGGTCGGGGGGTGACGTATCACCAATTTCTCGGGCTGTGGACTTTCAGTGTTTGCTAGCCAGGCTCAACACCTCCTCATCTACTTCGATGTCTTCTATGACAGGCATTTCTACCAGTTCTCTCCATTTCTTTCTATCCTCCCAGAGTCTTTCTTCATTAATTCTTTCCCATGATTTTCCTCTTTCTTCAATGTTCCATTTTATTTGGTCCCTCCATCTATCTCTTGGGCGTCCAACTCTTCTTACTCCCCCCCATGTGTGTTCAAATTCTCTTCTTGGTATTCTATCTTGTTTCATTCTTCGTACGTGCCCATACCATCGAAGTCGTTCTTTTCCTATTTTATTTCGTAAACTTTCCACTCCTAGTTTGTTTCTTATTGTTTTGCTCCGTACCTTGTCTATTTTTGTTAAGGCTACAGAACTCCTTAAAAATTTCATCTCTGCTGCTTGTAATCTGCTGTCTTCTTTTCCTCCTATTGTCCATGTCACGGATGCATATGATATTATTGGGAGGAAATACATTTTGTACAATAACATCTTGCACCTGGATGATATTTCTTCTTTCCATAATAGTTTACGTACACTTTGGTAAAATTTGTCTGCTAATATAATTCTCCTTGATATTTCAGCATCTATTTTTTGCGTCCTTTGTTAGTATACTTCCGAGGTATTTAAATGCTTCTGCAATGGCCAGCTCTTCACCCCGTAGTATTATCTTCTTTTGATTTTGTTACTTTTCTTCGTTACTATTAATGTTTCACTCTTTTCAATGCTTATTTTCATGTTAAACTTCAGTGTTTCCTCATTCCATCTATCTACGCTCTTCTGTACTTCTTCAATGGTATCTCCCCATCTCACTATATCATCTGCAAATATCATAGTTTAGATGTTTCACTTTCTGTGGGTTCAACTTTACGCAGTATGTTATCCATAACAACGGTAAATAATGTAGGTGACATCACACTACCTTGCCGTAGCCCACCGTTTATTTCAAACCAAGTAGTTCTACCAAATGGTGTTTGAACACAGCTCTTTGTTGTGACATATGTGCTTTGAATTCTTGTTATTAGACTCTGTTCTACTTCTGCATCTTTTAAGCATTCCAAGCTTTTGCTCTTGGGACACTGTCATATGCTTTTTCTACATCAAGAATACCATGAACATTTCTTCTCCCTTTTCCCACTTTTTTTCCATTATTTGTTCTGAGCGCAAATATGAGATCTATGGTTGAGCGGCCAGCTCTAAACCCATATTGTTCCTCTCTCCAAACTTGGCTCTACTTGTTGTCGTAGTCTTCGATCTAGTATTTTCTCGTATATCTTTGCACACTGGCTCATCAGCGTTATTCCTCTATAATTTTTACACTTCTTCCTGTCCCCTTTCTTAAAATAAAAAAAAAAATAAAAATAAAAATGTTCCCCATCACAACAATGGGGAACAAATAGTAGTAAATAAATAAATAACGGCATGATTATCAGTCAAAAAGCAGGGTAAACCAGATGTTCGAGAATCAAGAAAGATAAAAATGCTGTATGTAGCATGACAAGGGACGTAAGATGACTGGAGAGAATCGAATTGATGTGATTATATCTATGTAAAAGAAGAATGAGCTTACTAAAGATGGTGGTAGGAGCTACCTGGGGAGTAAACATACATGACTTGTATCATACCACTATGAGAATGTAAAGGTGCATTACTGTTGGGCAATAAAAAGTAATTGCTGAAACAAGATAATGTGAAACTACACAAGGATCTCTAGGGGAGCAGGCAAGTCCACTCCAATCACAGCTCTGCAGGCCAGAACAAATATCCCACCACTGTGGTCTTGAAGAAATATGGTAGCAGTGGGATTACATGAAATATTATTAGGCTAGGTATCATCATGTGAGCAGAGGATGAGAGACAAAGAACTTGAAACACTTACCAACTACTGTACAGCCAGTGAAATAAGAAGCGAGCTCTGGGAAGTAAACAGAACGAAAGTACCAAAACCCAACATCAAGGTGGCTGTTTTAGATGTGCAACATGAACTGGAGGTGGAGGGAATATGTGGATGATTACAGTGAAGAAGGGCCGAGACAAGTAATCCTGACACATTTACATGGTAGATCCTGAAAATAGGTGGCTGCACATGTACTATATATAGATGGGCTGACAAAGCCTGGAGAAGGCAATGCTAGAGCAGCAATATACTGTAGAAAATTTGAGTGTGAAGAAATGGCAGTAATAATTTGTGATGGGGAACTCGTATTGTAAGTTATAAAGCTGGTCCGTAGTAGGTCACTAAAAAAATTGGGTATCGAGGTTCCAACAATTTTTTGGGAAGGCTGCGGTTAAGTTTTCCAAATTATTATCAAACAAGAAGTTTAGAAGGTTAGTTAGTTTAGTTTAGTTAAGTTTAGTTTCTAGTTTTTTAGAAGTTTAGAAGACATGGTTGTGATGCCTGACTACACACTTGACAGTCACCGGCAAGATATAAAGTCCTTAGAGAAACTCAGAGCTACCTTTGTAGGAGCACAAGGGTGCTGCTTAAATTCAATTACTGTCAATAGGGGATGGACAAACACTTTCACAAATCTAGTCTTATTAAACGTTCTTACTACATGAAAAGTTTTGTCAGACGGGGACACTCGTTTATTTGCGATCAATTATTTGATTTCCAAGTATCGACTTAAAAACTGTTTTGCAATACGTACATCTGTCCAATGATAGCATAGTTCACACACACATACACACACGCACTCGTAAGTCGCACTCGCAGAGAATGAGGTACTAGGAAGCCAATCTACATTCCTTCCAATTATTGTATTGCAAAATTGTTAAATGTTGTCTTAGGGCCACCATTTTGATCATTCATCAGCATAACTGTTCGTTAAACATGAGATTATCAACTAAAAATTGCAATATTGTTCGATCGTTGTTGATGAAAACAAATTTACAGAATGGAAATAAATGCTGCTGGGTTGGCAAACTGGCAGTATAACGATCCAACAATCGCGCAGGAGGCGAGACTATCCACATGGTTTGGTTGATTTCTTGATCTTTCTATTGTGTAAACTATATTGATGTTGGAAACTCTTCCGATAATCCAAAGTGACGTAGGAAAATCACGAATCAGCGCTGAGACCATTACAAGAAGTAGGCCTAAATGCTCGTAAAATAAAAATTCAAACTCAAAAGCGATGTTCAAGACTGTTTTAATAATTATTTGAATGTGGCACTCATCCATATTGACTACCAAAACGTAATTATTAGAGACGTATTTATTTTCTTTGTCTCATTTGCCTATTAGTAGGCCAACGGCTGGGGAAATTCCACCAGGCTAGAATAGCATGACGGAACGACTTCCGTCTACCGCTAAATGGCTGGGGTTCGATCCCCATTAGATTATATTTTTTTTACATTTTTAAACCTCAATATTACTGTCAGGGGTGTACGTAGTAGATAGGCCTATATCAAGATGTGGGTAATTTTGTTTTATATTGTAATTTTTTATTACTAAGCCGCTTCGCGAACGCTTTTCCAGTCCGTTGATGGATGAGCTTTTTTGGAATATTTCTGTCCAATGATTACTTTTTAAGTGGAATCTTATTACTTTTTCTATAGTTACTTGATATTACTTGTTAATTATACACCTAAAAGGCTTATTTTAACACCTTTATTTCTATGAATTTCGACCAACTTTTTCAACTTTTTCTTTCAAGAGGCACTACATCACCATAATCTTTATGTCAATGTAAAATATGAACGTTGTAGCCCCACCCGTTTGGTCAGAATCGGCCCAAATATCACGAAAATATCGTATTAAAAACCGGGGAAAAAATCTTAAAAGTATGATTTCTATAAGAATTTTTTTTTCATAAAATCATAACATATTCAGTTTCAGTGATTTTAAACGTTTCCATAAATTTTCATCAATATCAGAGTAGCCGTTCGCCAAATATCGCGAAAATATCTCATTGAAAATTGGAAAAAAATCATAAAAGTTCAATAATCATAAGAAATACTTGGTCGATTACACCAAAAAACGTGGCAGGTCTAAGTTCAGAGATTTTGAAGGTCCCCTCCAAATTTAATCAAGATCGCATATGCCGTTTGCCCGGTAGAGAGCGAACAAACAGACAAAAAAACTAACTAAAACAAAACACCCGAGCTATTTTTCTTGGGGTAACGTAAGTGAAAGAAAAAATAAATAAAGTGAAATTGAAGTCTTCGCTTTGCTCATCCAATCATTTCATGCCAATGCGATTCTTACAATGCGGCTACGCGCTTATAATATCTGCGATTCACTTTTTGTAACATAATATAATATTAAAATTGTGAGTGCCATCTGTAGGCCTAATAACTTCTGCTTAAACAAAATTTGTATAGACAACACATACAAAATTCACCAATTATTATGATGAATAATGCTGGAATAATATCGGATATTGCTTTGGATTTGTTAGTCTAGTTCACTGATTTTCACAATCTTTTGTTTATAATGTTATTTAGACATAAATACAAAATTAACAATTAAAGTTATTTCTCGATTTCGATTGTCGGGAAACACCACCGTAGGTGAAATTGATAATATTTAATACAATTCAGAAATTTTAAAAAGTCCACTTGATTTTGATCACAGTCATATGAGGGTTAGACTAAACACTGCCATACAAAAAAACTCTGCTTTTTACATTAATGGTTCTAACATAAGAAAGCTTGGCAGTGGTCATTTTATTATTTTATAACAAAGGTTTTGAATGGCTCATCATCAGTAAAATCCTTGTCAGATGCAAGTCTTCAATTGCTTACGAAAATCTGAAACGAAGCTAGAGTCTACCAAATGTCGGACTTAGTCAGGCGGAATCGGATTTCTCAAAACACTGATTTACACACAGAAGAAGAGTCCAGTTGATTCTCTTCCCCCCCCCCCCAGGATTGGCAGGATAATGATCGACTATCTGTTGAGCTAATTAATTGTTATTATGTAATCAGACTTTCGAGATATGTTTTTGAAAGATTAGTAGGTAGGGCCTACTAGTAGGCCAGGGGGCCTAGTACTAAAATTGGCAAAAATAGGTGTAGACCTAGGCTAGGACCCATATTTCAGATTGTACGTTCTAAGTTGGTCAATAAATACGTAAACAGACGTACACAACCACTTTCAAAAAGCCCGAACAATTAAATTCACAAGGTATTCACACTTCATTAGTAGTTACAGCAACAATAGAGTAGATAGCATAACCATATGATGATATGATCTGGGTTCGAGTCCCAGACAGGCTGACTTTCAAGTACACAGCACGCAAACACACAACAATCGTACACAACCACTTGCAAAAAACCTTAACAATTAAAAAATTAAAGTATTAACAATTCATTAGTAGCTCAAGTAACAATAGAGTGGATAGAGTAGCCAGATGATCTGGGTTCGAGTCCCAAACAGGCTTACTTTCAAGTACAAACACACACAGCAGACGTACACAATCACTTTACTGAACATTAACAACTAGGAAAACGCTCAGCTGGACGCGTTGATAAGCGAGCACGTGCTATATAGTTTTGTTGATGGTCCAAATTTCAACCTGATATGAATCTTCGTGCAACCCGTATCATGAGCCAAAAAAGCTCTAGCTTCGTGCGACTTTTCGTTGCCATGGTAACGTTACTTTTGTTAAAATGTAATTTCCATCTACACTACTTATCGGATCAAAATAAAATTAACATATTCGTGACCGGACGGACATTCTAAATGATTTGGCCACCTCAGATTTTGTCGCCGTTTAGTTTGAAAAAAACTTTCGATTAAATTTAATGTAACTTTATAACTTTTTGAACGATTTTGCCACAAAACTAATGGCATTCAATCCAGATCAAAGCTTACGGATGGTCCAAATTTTAACACGATCCGTACCTCCGTTCGACCGCTATCATGAGCCAAAAAAGCTCCGTGCGACTTTCCGTTGCCATGGTAACGGTACTTTGTTATAGGCGTAATTAAGCGAGCGAAGCAAGCGTTTCCATTTGACTCTGCCGGAAAAATTAGTCACTGGTTTTTGTTTTGTTTTTGTTTTTTTGTTTGTTTGTTTGTTTGTTTGTTTGTTTTTTTGTTTGCATGTCTCGACATAACGTTCGAACGGAGGCTCGGAACGAGTTGAAATTTTGACCATTCGCAAGCTTCGTTCCCGATTGAATGCCATTAGTTTTGTGGCAAAATCGTTCAAAAAGTTACATTGAAGTTAATCGAAAGTTTTTTTTCAAACTAAACGGCGACAAAATCTGAGATAGCCAAATCATTTAGAATGTCCGTCCGGTCACGAATATGTTAATTTTATTTTGATCCGATAAGTAGTGTAGATGGAAATTACATTATAACAAAAGTAACGTTGCCATGGCAACGAAAAGACGCGCAGAGTTTCTAATGCACTGCCACCTAGAAGTAATCAAAATACTTTCGAGGAAGCAGTCTATTATTTGTCAACAAAGAGTTTAAATAGTTTTCCCAAGGAGTCAAGGTCCTCTAGATGGCGGTGGATTTTATCCACAAAGTAAAGGTTTACACACGGGTTTACCCAAATACCTTGGCAATAATAAATAATATTGGAAACATGGCCCTGTGGACAGCGAACGTCGCAAATTTTAAATTTAAAAAAAAATGTGCAATGTGAGTCTAGCTGTAGCACGTGCTCGCTTATCAACGCGTCCAACAGAGCGTTTCCTAGTGTAATTTCCATCTACACTACCTATTGGATCAAAATAAAATTAACATATTCGTGACCGGACGGACATTCTAAATGATTTGGCCACCTCAGATTTTGTCGCCGTTTAGTTTGAAAAAAAAAACTTTCGATTAACTTTAATGTAACTTTTTAACTTTTTGAACGATTTTGCCACAAAACTAATGGCATTCAATCGAGAACGAAGCTTGCGGATGGTCCAAATTTCAACTCGATCTGAGCCTCCGTTCGAACGTTATGGCGAGACATACGAAAAAAAACAAAAAAAATTCAGCGACTATTTTTTCTGGCAGTCAAATGAAAACGCTCGCTTAATTAGGCCTAAATAACCAAAGCTTCAACACTTCCAAGATAGTAGCCAAACAACAAAAGAGAAGTAAACAGCCAGATGATCTGGGTTCGAGTCCCAGATAGGCCGACTTTCAAGTACACAAAACACACAACAGACGTACACAATCACTTCACTAAACATTTACAATTAAATCCCAGTTTGACACTTTGATGAGTAGTAAGCTAAGAACAATGAGATAATTAAAATTAGTAGACAATTTTAAGTGTTCCAAATTATTAGCCAAGGTTTTGGTATCCTAGAGAAATCATTTACTTTGATAAAATCCCAGCATTTTGGATTACCATTGAATAAGTGATTCAAACTCGACAACATTGATTTCCTCGAAAATTTTATTATGAGGCATGCAGTGATTACGAAACGTCGGGTTTTCGTTCCATGGCAATTTATTTGATAATGTAAATTGCCATTAACCAGTATTATCGGAAAATCAAATAGAAATTCGTGACGGACAGGACATTCTAAATGTATCCTATCTCAGATGTTGTCGAGTTAGTTGAAAAAACAACTCGATTAACTTGTCGTTTAACGTTTGACGATTTGCAACACGAAGCTAAGGCATTTGGACAAGCTTGGGAGTGGTGACCAAATTCTAACGCGATTACCTCCGTTCGAGTAGGGAGTACGAGACTACAAGTAACGGTGCAAATTCTGCGTCGAACGTCTGCTCGCGTCTGATTTAAAATTTAAACTTTTATAGTAGCTCAAGCAACAATAGAGTAGCTAAAATCAGTAGGCAATTTAATGTTCAAATATAGCCAAGTTTTGTTCTAGAGAAAGTCCAATCCACTATTAAATTCCCAGTATTGATTACAATGAATTAGTGATCAATCGCACAAACATTGATTATTCGATTGGTTGAGCATGTTGAGACGAACGTTCTGGGTTTGATCCCCAGTCATGGAAAATTTTTATTTACGACAATTGCCATTAATCGCAGGTTATTAGAAAATCAAATAGAAATCTTGATCGTTGATTAGGAAATATCATCAATTGTAACCCTACTTAAGACATGATTTAATTAGTAGAGAAAACCAGCGGTTTAGCCGTTGTCGTTAAACCGGTTCCCATTCGAACACCGAAGTTAAGCAGCCTTTGGACATGGTCAGGGGTAGAGTGGGTGACCACTCTTCCTTGAAAGTCGCGTATACCGCTGGTTAGAGTAGATGGAATGTCTGAGAGCTAGTGTAACGGCTTCATTCTGCTCGACGTCTGCTCGGCAGTCTGGGTTAGTGGAGGAACCTATATGACTGTCAAGGTTACACCATCCTTTCGGATGGGACGTTAAGCTGTTGGTCCCCTTGGTACTTTTTGAAAGGAGTAGGACTTTATCCTCATTTATCACCGATCATCGTCTCGAATAGCCAAAATCCATTAATATGAGACAATAAGCAATATTCCATCAATCCAATCAATTAGTAGAGGAATTAGTGATGGAAGAGTTGATCAGTGGCCTAGGAACCGGGGGGGGGGGGGGGGGCAAAACTAACGTGAGTTAAATATTAATCTCAGAATTTCCGTAGTAAATATGTATATACACTTATACAATTCGACAGTCACCTTGGTAAAACGAATATGTTTGCCTGTATGCCTAGTCATTACACCAAAATTAGGTTAAAATTTACTAAAATCGACCACTTCACGCTCCTTTTTTTAGTGTTTAGATCGCAAATAGGGTCAGAGTGCAGTTAAAACATGACAAAATAACTGTAGTATGCTGAAATTTTTTCCCGCCATCGGTAAAAGGGCCTGCGGCAGCTGGGGCTTTGCCCCACACCCCAACTTCCGCCCACAAAATATTCTAATGTATTTCCCCCCCCCCCCCCCAACTTTCAAAACGTTCCTACGCGCCTGGAGTTGATGTATGGAAAACAATCCAAGCATAACAAAACAACTCGGCTGGGGATTGAACCCAGGTCTCCTGCTTACCCGGTGAACGTTTTAACCACTAGACCACCAAACAAGCAAGCAAGCGAAAGACCCAGGTTCGATCCCCAGCCGAGTTGGATTTCGTAATTTTTAGATTGTGTTTCATATAATAAAACTGTTGAAATCTAATAGGGTAGTACAGTAGGGTGGGCCGAAAAAAAATAATAACGCGGAAAAGTTGTGAATTAGGAGGTTAAAAAGGGGAAAAGGGGAAAAAATTGGTTTATATCTTCCGTTCGCGCATGTGCTCTGAAGTTTTACGAAATTTGGAAAAAATCACATTTTTACAATAATTTTGAACATTTTTAAATTAGCCACTTACCGAATGTAATAGCTCAAATTCTTATGTCTTTAGAACCACAGAAAATAATGTTTAAAATTATTTAAATCCATCAACATCTTCCAGTAGCGCGTTGCCTTCAAAGTTAATAAAATTTAGAAAAAAATGTACAAATAAAGGTAGATCACAGTTGAAGGGGAAAAATACTAACAACTTACGTGTTTTTTTTTTGTGTTTTCTTTATTGAATACGAGGTTAAATGTTTGAAAACAAATTATTTTAGACCATTAGTAATATTTATAACGATTTTTTATTGAAAGAACTAAGTTTTTGTGTGAAGTATCTTAAGTCCAAGAAACTCATGTAGAACAATTGAACATCTCCGTTTTTACTCTTTCTTAGCTGAAGGTATGTCTCACCTTTAGAATTCGTCGAAGTCCGAGCTCTTTTACGTGTTTTGTATTTTCTTGTGTCATGGCTTACATTAAATGTTCTGGATGAGCGAAAAAGCCATTTTGTTCGATCACAGGGTCGACCATATTAAGTAAATCTTCAGGCGGGTACCTTAAAGATTGTATTAATTGTTACACAAGTTTTGGCCCCTCTGTAAAGTATTAACGTGTTATATGATTTGTTGTGTTGCACAATTTTTTTCGCCTGCCGGTACAATTTCAAATTTTGTACCGTGTAACGGAAAAAATCGTGCAACGCCTGGAACCATATAAAACCAATTATCCTTATATTTAGGTTGTAGATAAAGGAGTGTAGAAACAATATACAAAAACCCGCTGCTCAAAATTCAATTTTGAACTTGAACAACTGATTCCAGTAATTTGAATATAATTGTTGATTCTGAGGTATGTCCCTTCAAAAAAATTTCAAAAAAATAATCCGCTCTTTTATTAAGCCCCTCTTACATTCTACTTACTTTTCAGACGTCTTTACTGCATTCTTTAGAAATCATATTTGGGTCTAGGGATTCCCCTTAACACAAAAACTTAGTTTTTTCAATTAAAAAATTTGTTTATAAATATTACTTCTGGTCTGAAATGATTTTTTTTTAAAACATTTAACCTTGTATTCAATAAAGAAAAGAAAAGAAAAACATGTAAGTTGTTAGTATTTTCCTCCTTAAACTGTGATCTACTTTTATTTGTAGTTTTTTTTTTAAATTTCATTAACTTTGAAGGCAATGCGCGACCAGAAGATGTTGATGGATTTTAATAAGATTTAAACATTATTTTCTATTGTTCTTATACATAAGAATTTGACTATTACATTCGGGAAGAAGCTAATTTAAAATTTTCAAAATTATCATACAAATGTGAATTTCCAAATTTTGGCAAACTTTAGAGCACATGCGCGACCGGAAGATATAAACCGTTGTTTCTTCTTCTTTTTTTCCCCTTTTTAGTCTCTCCAATTCGCAACTTTTCTGCGGTATTACGACTTGAAAAAAAATTGAATTTTTTCGGCCCACCCTATAGTACAGTCCTAATTATCTGTACTGTATGAATTTATGAATGTGTTAACTCACGTAAATTAAAATTTATCAATAAATTTCTCGATTTGGTTAGTTGGGAAACACTTTCGTACGTGGAATTGTTAATATTTAATACAATATTCAGTACCTAATGAAAAATTCTATCTTGACTGGGGTTTGAACCCGGTCTCCCATATTCCAGGTAGGCAGGCGCCTTAGCCAACTAGATCACCGAGACAGTAACTTTTAACTTCTGCAGCCTACAGATCTATAATGAAACTACAATTTAGACGTTAAAAAGTTGTTGGTGGTCTTTTTAGCTAAGGTGCTTACCCCCCCTCGGGATGGATTAGTTAATTTCTTAATTGTGCTAAATATTGTCATTAAATGTTTGCATTTCTATTGTAACTTTAAAACTTGTCAATTTCTCTTTCCTATTAAAAATGTAAATAATAATAAAAAGTAGTACAATAGATGCAACAAATTCTTGGCAGGACCAAATTACTAACAATTGTGTAGGGGGAACCCAGCGGCTTACTTAAAGCCTTGTGATTTTAAAAGTTTTCATACAAAGTTACAAAATACTTTCAGTTGCCCATCAAGGGGCCAAGGGTTCTCCCACTCTCCTACAAAAAATATTTTGCTGTGTTCGTTGTTAGTTTTGTGTTATCACACATCCCCGCCAGTGCTTAATGTATTAAAAATATCGATCTTTGGTTGGTTATCACTCGCTCGTCGATTGCGTCTGGGCTTACAGGGTTGGCTTGGTCACTTTGATTTACTGTCCCCCACTGAAAATCAGATAACTGAGTGGGTAGACTCTAAATACAATTTTATTTTATTTATTTATTTAAGGTGTTAATTTCACATTTTCAACTTCATTAGCCTACTCTTGACCACAAATGCAATTCTATTTTGTACTTCTTCATTGATACTGCTTCAATCACTGGATTTATGATTTACATGTTTTATGTTATTTCAGATGATTGGAAATGTCTGTAAGTGCAATGCACATATCTGCGCATCTACACCCTGCACTTTAAACATCTTGGCAGCGCAACTTTTGAACTTCACTCTCATCTGCATCCTACCACGCCTTGCATCACTGGCCAAAACTACGAACAGGCTACCTTCGAAACAAATTTGGTGAGATGACGCACTAATCCTTGTCACTTTTCAATTTCAAGGCCATGGACATAGTATCTTTTCCCATGGCCACTTCTTGTACTGCACTGTTCAAAGTTGTTTAACATACATTGATTGTTTAATAATTGTACAGCTGTGCAATAAATACTGTTCAACCCATGCCCTTGTTGTGATTATTCATTTGTACATAGCACCTTCTTATTACCATTACTTTAGCATGTACTAACACCTTTTACTCCTATTGTTGCAGATACACTTCTACTAATTGGGCCATGAAGGGTTAAAGATTATTGGAAGGCTGTTGGTCATGGATCCTATTGCTATGTATGTCTGCATTTGTCATTTAAATGGTTCCTTTCAACGGACTCATCTAAATGGAAAGTGTGGAGCTCAACACCTAGGTGTTCAGCTTCTTCACACTTTCCATTTAGACTGACTGGTCCATTGAAGGGAAACATTTAAATGACTGACAAGTGTAGACATTACATAGCAATAGGAGCATGACCAACCAACAGCCTTCCAATAATCCTCTTACCCCTTCATGACCCAATTAGTGAACTGTCTTTTTTTCCAAGGCCATTTCAGCTGCTATACTTTTAGCAGTTGACCTAGTTTATGGACTTAGCTATTTTTTTTCAAGGCCATTTACTAGGTCAGCTGCTAAATTTAGCAGTTGACCTAGTTTATGGACTTAGCTGTTTTTTTCAAGGCTAAATATAATAATATAATAATAATAAATAATAGTAAATAATAACAATTGCATTGAAAAAATATATAATTTATTTAATATTAAATAAAATATATAAATATTATTTACAAATTACATGAAAAACAAGCAAAAAATGGATAAAATACACAAAAAATGCGCCAAAAAAGCGCTTTTTATACTACCTAAGTCTTTTTTGCACTTCAGAGCTACCATCCCCCACGAAATAACTTTTCACTCAAACAGAGTGTTCTCCCCAATGCCGAGACAAGGCTGGTGATGAAACTCGAAGAGGTCCACTTCCCAAACATTTAGTTGTGATTGAACGTACAAGGGCCCAATCACATCTAAGATATTCAGAAAATGGCAACCTCTGGCAAGATTTCATATCAGCCTTGTCGGTCAGTGCATTGCACACTCTGTTCAAGTGTAGCAAGAGCAGCAAAAGAGTGAAATAGCCAACACCACTATGCAGGACGATGCAGCCGTGAGAACAAATACACTAGGTCTCCTCCTGGGGTTAAGTGGCCATCATTGCTCCTAGTTTTATGAAGTATTGAAAACCCTTAAGTACTTCTGTGCTTGTAAAATAAACAGGGTACACTTCCTCAATTCTTTGGAAACTTCATTTATTTATTTCATGTCTGTCCCATTCAGATAAACAAATTGATTTACAAATTAAACTGGAATGCATACAAATAAAATAAATCAATTTGTATTTTGAGTCAACCCACTCAAGTCACAGAACTGATTTTCAGAAGGGGGACATTAAATTCAATTTGCTTTACCCAGCCTGCATTTTATAATGGGAAGTAAGTAAGAATGT
This sequence comes from Sweltsa coloradensis, assembly GCA_024449915.1. Taxonomy (NCBI): domain Eukaryota; kingdom Metazoa; phylum Arthropoda; class Insecta; order Plecoptera; family Chloroperlidae; genus Sweltsa; species Sweltsa coloradensis. The sequence continues at coordinate 385,423 of JAMZAV010000122.1, read as the reverse complement.
GTTCAACAGCTACAAAACTTGCCCTTGATTTAAATTTAAATAAATTCACAATGGTTTTCACAAAGGTTCTGAAGCTAAAGAACCCAAGCAAAGAGATTTGTACCGGCTATTGCAGATTGGCGCTTTCCCCATCGGGCCAAGTTGAAAATACTTAATCTGTCCCTAATCCCATCCCCCTCAAGGTCAAGCAAGCACAGAAGAGTTTAAGGGTTGCCAATGAGCTCTATTATTGCTCGTGTTTAAAGCGACAGACCCCTGCCAACATTATGTTATGTGGTTTTGAGAGAACTTATAGCATGCATGAAAAAAGATTGTAATGTTACGGTAAGTAAGTTTTTAATTAGACATTTAATTAATTAAATGCATTTCAAAATACAAACCGTAACAATTATTTTATTTGAATATTTTTTCTTGCATTATATAATTTTAACAAAACCACATTACTGTTGCAATCAGTTTTTAGGTATTTTGCATTGTTCTCGAGATATTACTAAAAAACTGTAACTGCAGGGGTCTACCACCCTAAGAAGCCTGGTTCTTCTGGGTCGTAATGTAAAAGTTCTCACAACTGTCGGCCACAACAATAGGTCTGTTAATTTCTAGTACATGAGTTGGAAAGCAAGCAAGGTTCTCCATAATTTGGTTGATGGCTACAACAATATGGCTTACAGATAATTGAATGTATTGCATTGATGCATAGGAATATACAGAACAGTACATTCTTCAAAGCAGTGTTGTCTGTCTGTAAGTAATGTTAATAGGTATTTGGCAATATTAATAATTGATGTCAAAATTTTACCATTTTATTGATTTACCGTTTTCCAAGATATGTACCTGTATTTATTTCTGAATCTATGTTGGTAATGGAAAACTATACCCACTTCAAGTGACTAGTAAAGTTATGTAGAGTGAAGCCCAAGTCAACTTCTAAGTTTTATAGACTTGACCAAAACTGATTTTTGCTTTGTAAAAAACAATTAGTTAATTCGATTTAGTAAGGAACATGAAGATTACCAAACATTAATATTACTGTGATTTAGTTTAGATTTATGCCAACTGGAGTAAATGGGGGCTCAAATCTATCACTGAGTCTACTTCATTTTTAATTGAAAATAAAAGTATCTTCTTCTGAAATGTCGACATTTGGTCAAGGGTTTAGCAGTAAAGAATGTCAAGTTCTCATAGCAAATTGTAAAAGGAATATGTTCAATGAGCTAGGTTCTGTGATGAATTCATTATTTGAACCTACCAGTAATTTAAAACTATGTATTTATTTTATTTATCCTATTTAGTAACAAAAACTGATTAACACTGCTTTGAAAGAATGCATACTCTTCTCAAATTAAAATCTTCATCTTGAAATTGGTTTGTTTTTGGCAAAACTAAACAGGAAAATAACCTTCGACAGATGCTAGTGTAAACTAATATTTCAACAATGATTTAGACGACCCACTCAGATGCAAGTTGACTGATTTTCAGTGGGGACATTATTATTGTATGATTTCTTATGTGCTTTATTGTTGCCTCTTAAATCACCTTTTATGTACCGTACTTGTGTACCCAAATATTATTACAGGCCTCTGCCTACACAAGTCTAGGATAGTTGAAAAAGTTGCTGGAACCAGGATTTGACACCCAGGCTCTTCTGCATTGAAAGAGGGATAAGCCCAAAGGACCAACAGCATTCAGGCGCAAAAACAAGCATGAACCCACACGTACATACGTATTTTGTAAATTTACCTTTTATATGTAGTGACAATCATGATTACTACATGCCAGCAATGTTTAAAAATACCGTTTTCTTTGTTTGATCTCTCTCTGTTACATTTCATACTTTGTCTTTTGAAATTATTTTTCCTGGGTTTTAAGAATTTACTAAGCCTATTACATGTACCAACAAATTGTAATGCATCAACTGCGTACCAGTATAGTACTATGGGTACAAGTGAATAGTATTTTAACTATTTTTATTATATTATATATTCTAATGTCAAAACTATAACAAAACTGGACAAACCCTATACAATACAATACCCTGTACATGTTGATTGGTGATCTAATACCGGTACTTGACTCTACTCAATATGTTACTGTTAGTCCTGTCCCACTTTATATAATTAGGTTTGCCAAAAACAAAACCTGTTTCAATTTCAAGCAGTTTTCCTAAAAGGAACACACTATAATATAAGACCTTCTATCCTGGATTTAGTTTATTGTTGTAGCCAAATTGAACAGACCAATTGTTGATTGCAAGTATGGCAGTGGTACATGATACATAATCAAGAGAGCCACCTTAGAGAACAACGCATACAATCAGGGCCACTTGCAGATCACAGTGACAGTAAATCTAGGATTATTATAGTAACCAGAAAATGTTTTGAAAGCCAGACTGTCGATTGCAATTGACCATGATTAGGAATAAACAATGCCACCACCTAGGAATTGTGTGAGATTTAAAACTATTGACATAAACAGCAATCTTGCCCTAGGCATGTTTTAAACTTCTGTAGGCACTTCAACACTATGTAGACGTACCTTGAATTAATGAAGGTTTACTCTTAAAGTTATACCTTTGTGAGAATTTGACATAAAACCATATAGGCCCTAGCACGGCAAGGAATACGTAGGCCTACAGGCCTCTTTTCCCCCAGTATGCCTATTGCCTGGCTATTTGTGAACCAAAATCGATAACGTTTTCTGAGACTGAGTTTAATCGATGGCACCGACAACGACCAGCATGTGAATTAACTGAGGTAGGCGTAATTACAATTAAAAAATCAGACTGCTCATCTAGTCCTAATATTGACCTGCGACATACTGAATGGATAAAAAAATAATTTAAAACACCATTATCCCAATTTTAATGAATCCAAAGTAGGCTACATCAATTCAATGTATAAATGTAGCTTACCTACGTGTTAAGTATTGACTCGATTATAGGCCGCCTTCGAGTAATGACTGCTTTAACTTTAAGAAGTATGTTATTAACACTATTGATAAACGGCTTCTCATAATGTCCGCATCCCTCTTTTTTAATTTGATATTTTAAAATATACCCGAGGCCTATATTTGCATAAATTTATACATTATATTTATATATTTATATTATGTACCTGAATTCAAAAAATCTGAATTCTATTGAGGTACAGTATAAAGTTTTACGTTTACCATTTGTATTTCCCGGGCAAACAGCATGTGACATCATAGTTTGGTTCACCACAATGTTATGAATTAATTAGCAACCACATTCTAATGACACTGCTCATGCACTCAACAGTTTGTATTAAAACAATTGTCCATTGTTGCGGTTTTATTAACAAATTACGTATTATAAAATATCCCAACAATGCACACTGTTTGAGATATTAATTAACAGACATACAAAATAGTAAATACAAATGTTTATTAAGGCTATTCGACCGCGTTTTTCTATTTTCCAAAATATGCTACCAAGTCAAAATATAGTGAATGGCTTTGAAACCTGGCTATTTTAGAAAATCAAAACTATTCTTTTTTTTTCTGATCCGGTACACCGCCAATATCGCCACCTCAAAATAATTTCAAACTTCAATTCGCCAGAGCACACCATTCGACGTAGGGTGTTGTGCTTTTGTGACACTCATTTTCAACTGGTTTTCTATAGGCTGACTGAGAGATTTTTTTTTAACAATTGTCTTTCCTGCGAATTTTTTTGTTTGGCGATATTTTGTACCGATTTGTACCGCCAAACGAAAAAAATTGCAGGAATGACAATTGTTTTAATTTTTTTTTGCGATATTTTGTACCGATTTGTACCGTCAAACGAAAAAAATCGCAGGAACGACAATTGTTTTTAAAAAAAAAATTCTCTCAGTCAGCCTATAGAAAACCAGTTGAAAAGGAATGTCACAAAAGCACAACACCCTACGTTGAATGGTGTGCCCTGGCGAATTGAAGTTTGAAATTGCTTTGAGGTGGCGATATTAGCCGTGTACCGGATAAGAAAAATTTGAAAAAAATAGTTTGGATTTTCTAAAATAGCCAGGTTTCAAAGCCATTCACTATATTTTGACTTGGTAGCATATTTTGGAAAATAGAAAAAAGCGGTCGAATAGCCTTAAGCACACTAGAAACAAAATTAGTAGGTCTAAAAAGTCTTAACCAGTTAGATAACTAGGAAAAACCTAGTGGTTTGTATGTATATTGAATACTTATATAATATTGGTTGGTTGGAATAGTACGTTACTACTTACTGGCAATACCAAACTATGACGACATGACTTTGACTAATTATTTTGTATAAATCAAAATATCTAAATAACAAAAAAAGTATTTCTATCAAGTAATCATAAAGTTAATATTGTTAGGTAATTTAGTGCAACGATAAAAAAAAGTTAAAAACAAGTTTATATAGTAGGTACTACATCTTTGACTAGGCTGAATAATACAACAAAAAAAGTTAAAAACAAGTTTATATAGTAGGTACTAGATCTTTGACTAGGCTGAATACGTAAAATATATTCTGTACGGGACAAACTGTCTCAACGTTGGTACGAGATGGACAGACCTCAACTAGAATCTTTCAAAATACTGTACAGTGTACAGTATAGCCCCTACACACACATGATGCTGTTTATGTCAAAAGATTCAGGCGCAACATCACTCACAAGTTTATGGATGGATTACAAAATAAAGGAGCTAATATTCGATATCTTGACTCATCCATTTAGTTACACAACTAGTTTCAACAATGAAATGAGAGCCTTTTCCCACTTGGGCAGATCTTCAACACTTTTAATCCAGAGTTGAGCTAGTGAAAAAATATAAAAAATAAAAATTATATGATGACAACGAACAATGTGAAGCAATTTTCTTCAAATTGCAACAACTTGATTGTCGTGCATAATAATTTCTTAATCAACTGTAGTCACAACTGAAGACTCGAGTACTGGTAATGCTAAATGGAAATCTATTGTCTAGATTTTGTGATCCATCCAATAACAAGGAAGTGGAAGGAAGGCTGTGGGAGGCACCGAGAAAACAACAGGGAAAAAAGACGAGCAATCGAGTAACAACTGACCCTCTAGTCTAGCAAGTCTATTCTATAGTCACCCCACCTACAAGCTGTGCCACCCTTCGGTACGGAGCCAGAACCTGTTGATGTTTAAAAAATTGTGTAATTTATATGAGCATCTTTTTTTTACTAAGCGGGGAATGTACTATCTATTTTGCAATCTTTTTTGTCCATAGTATGCAAAAATAAGATAACTTAAGTCACGGAGAACAAAATACATTTACCGGTACTTCATTTCCATCCTTTATTTTGGTAGCCTGGGCCTACCTATGCTAATGATTATGAGGATTTTTAATTTTGCACACAAATGCTATTTTTTAAAGAAAGTGCTACAAATTGATATTTAAAAAAAAAATGATATAAATCATTGACTCTTAATGTTATTGTGATAATTTTGTTTAAATCACAAGTCAAACTAAAAAAGAAGTGTTGAAACCCTAGACAACGTTGTGTTTACTGTACATATTAAGTTTTAGTGAGCGAGTATGTTCTAGTCCTAGTTAGCCTATAGGCCTATTAGAGACAAACAAAGTTCACAGAACCATGAATGACCATCTGTCTGCCTAAAAACAGCTAACAAGATTGCTTCACTCGGTCAACCTTTAAATCTTAAGTTCTTTGTCCCATTCTCGATTCTTTTTTTATTTCCATGTTGTTTTACTCGGGACAAGGAGACTCGTAAGAGCAGCTGAGATTAAGTATCATGTACATTACTGACATACACCACACCCACTACCAAGGGAGACTAGGGTCACTCCACAGTTCACTGAGTAGCAACTAGCAAGTAGCAACACATTGTACTTGCCAACAATGGATGATTAGTAGAGGTAAATATAAACCTGACCTTGAGACAGGGGGTAAATGTACCGGTAATGCACTATGAAGAGAGCATTTAGTAGCTACACCCTGCTACATTAGTATTACAAGTTGCTTTTGCCATGAAGTTGTGGTTGGTAAATGGTAAAAATTAAAAAGAATAAAACATTATCGATTTGCCGATTACATTAGAATTATTTCCTGAATTCGCATCATGATTAGATTTATCAAGGCGGTTTTTAAATCAAATGATCGATTTTGGTTTTTAATTGGTCCGCATACTTTCAATTGAAGTTTTTTCACTAGGCCTATTTTACTTGGATAAATAAAACATAAAATGCAAAATGGTGAACTGTGGTGTGAGCTAGTGAACATGCTTGGAACGTGCAAACATGCTGGTGTTTCTTCATGACCACTCGCTTAACGATATCATCACTTCACTCACAGACAACAGCCGTGTCAGATAACTTACGAGACTGCAAGAAACAAGGAAGTTGACCGACGACTTTACAAACTTATGCTATTGAATGACATAGTTAAGCAAGTAGTTGAGCACCTTACGGGGCCGTACTGAACATGCAGGATAAACCTCTTAAAAGGGAGGACAGAGGGATTAGGAGTTATTCAGTTGTTCCAAGAACGGACTTACAAACAATTGTACAATATGGGCGTAGGCGGCTGAACATGACGATGTCCGAGACGCTCAAGGTGAAGAATCCCACGTGGACTGCGATATATATATATAATATTGAAGGTTCTCGAGGAGCCTCCTTGGTGATCGTACAGGTTCCTCCCATTCCTGAAATGAACAACACAGTGACAACACAACAAAAAATATAAATAATTATTGGAAAGGTAGGGTAGCCTAGGTACTGCATTTAATCAGTAGGCCCAATAAACATTGAGCCACTTTCACTTTTACTGTGTCAAATGGTGGTTGTGGTTATTTGATATTATGGCAAATTGTGATGTAGGTATTGTGTTGTAAGAAAATACCTAGTAATAGCATGCAAGAGCTACTGAAGGACGTATTAGGCAGGACTTGGCCTACTTTTATTCTGACAATTTGAAATGATTTCAACACTCAAAATAGGTAGGCCTACGTATACGCGTAGAAAATATTGTAGAATATGTTTGAACTTTGAAATGAAAAAAAGATTCAAAAATTTGAATTTGAATCAAATATGGAAAGCGTTCAACTTCAAACTTGATTCGAAATTAAATAAATCACATTCGAAACTCCCAACTATTCGAATAGGCCTACCTTTAAACCAGGACATCGAACCGTATTTTAATTTTGGTTGGGTTTTTGGTTTGGGTCTCTTTTGGACCTGATGTGATCACAAGAACTGATCAATAATCATAATAAGTTTAATGTAGCCTACTGACTTACACACAATATTTCCCGTTGCCTTGAACGCAGCGTACTCGGTCAGATGACGCAGATGCTTACAGCAATGCAGAGGCGTAAAAGCTTCTGATGTGATGTGTTATCATCCGTCACTTCTGAAAATGAAATACAATGTGATGTAAAATGTTTAATTAATACGATGTACCGGTACACAATTTTAAGTTATGGGGGGCTTATGGCAGTGGTTAGCAGGAGGGGTAGGGGCCTAGTGTGATTGTGCAGTCACGTTTCACATCAGCGATATGCCAACCTATGATTTGTGTCAGATAAAAATTTATCTGCAGAAATGCACAGCCTGTTTCAGTAATTTGAGCTAAACCTGCTCTAGTAGTGAGTAGGCCCACCTCACTTCAACATAAATAAAAGGAAAATGATTATTTTATATCTGAAGTTTCATCAAAGTTTACAGTAGGTAGGTAGGCCTACTAGGCCTAGTAGTTTTAGCTTTTTACGACTATGCCTACCTGAAACTTAACTTAAAATTGGTACTGGTACGTAATCAAGAATCCTAACCCATAAAGCCCTAGTTCTAAGATATTGCCTACCAGTAACAACTCAGACTTCACAATTTCAGTTTGGAACAAACAAAAAGATAATGTTAGTAATTTAATAGCCTGGATATTTGATTGTAGCTAATTTCAAAACCCTATAGGCCAATTCGCACGTGATGAATTGGTTATACTTAGTCATTAGATGAGGTGTAGCAATTGTCTTGTGCAATTTCGAAATGTACATAAAAATATAGCAATCACCGGACGTATTCGATCCTAATCTTTTCTTTCATATGCTCGCATTTTTGGCTTACTGGGTCATCATGCATTTTTGGTTTTCAGTAGAGACAGACTTCTTAATAATTTCGATTTTGTTAAAACTATACAGTACCCGCCTAGGTGGTAGTACATGTGTGCAAAATTCAGGTCAATAGAGAACGATGCGACCTGTATCGAAGCGGTAACAGAAAAAAAAAAAAAACAGACATTCGAGCCATAAGAGTCAAGTGGAGACGCTCGCTACGCTCGCTCAATGATTTGTGTCAGATAAAAATTTATCTGCAGAAATGCACAGCCTGTTTCAGTAATTTGAGCTAAACCTGCTCTAGTAGTGAGTAGGCCCACCTCACTTCAACATAAATAAAAGGAAAATGATTATTTTATATCTGAAGTTTCATCAAAGTTTACAGTAGGTAGGTAGGCTTACTAGGCCTAGTAGTTTTAGCTTTTTACGACTATGCCTACCTTAAAAACTTAACTTAAAATTGGTACTGGTACGTAATCAAGAATCCTAACCCATAAAGCCCTAGTTCTGAGATATTGCCTACCAGGTAACAATCTCAGACTTCACAATTTCAGTTTGGAACAAACAAAAAGATAAATGTAGTAATTTAATAGCCTGGCATATTTTGTATTGTAGGCCTAATTTCAAAAACCCTAGGCCAATTTGCACGTGATGAATTTGGTTATACTTAGTTCATTAGATGGAGTGGTGAATAGGCCGATAGCAATTGTCTTTGCAAATTTCGAAATGTACATAACAAAATATAGCAATTCACCGTGACGTATTTCGATCCTAATCTTCTTCTTTTCATATGCTCGCATTTTTGGCTTACTGGGTCATCATGCATTTTCTGGTTTTCCAGTAGAGACAGACTTATTTTAATAATTTTCTTCGCATATTATATCATGTGATACATACTAGTTGGTATGATCTTATAGAGCTGTCAGTTAATGGTATGGAAGAGAATATTAAAGATCTCACTTGATATCAAATTCTATTACATGTTTTTTTTTTTTTTAATAACGCTTATATTAAAATGTACTAAAAAGTAAAAAATAAATTTTCGCCTTACTCGGAAAATAAAAGCGTTGGGCGCTTACGGTATTGACATAGATTACAGAATTTTGTTGTTCATGGAGGGAAAGCGCCCAACGCTTTTATTTTCCCAGTAAGGCAAAAATTTGTTGGGCGAACATGTATTTTTTATTTTTTAGTACATTTAAATATAAGCGTTGTTTTAAAAAAAAAATCATGTTTCATTATTTTATACTTTTTTTTAATTGTAATTGAATATGTGCTCACTGGACGTGTCCGAATTTCTGCATCTGGTTCGCCCATCCTCACTAGCTGTGACTAATTTCCCAGATGAAGCTTTGTTTGATTAATTAATTATGATGAATTAATTGATTAACTAGTGAATGTGATAAATTGATTCATGTATTGTCATCAAGAATATACGTCCGTGTGGAAAATTTAAGCTCGATCGGACATTGGGAAGTGGGTGAAATATCTGTTCCCATATAAAACTTTGATTTATTAACTAGGAAAACGCTAAAGTCCCGCCGCGTTGTTGGATGAGCGTAATTGGTGCATTGAGCTGCCATGTGTTACGCAGATTTTCTGTTGTTCTGTGAAAAAATCATTACTTAGTCGAAGATTTTTTTTAAATTAAAAAAAAATAAATAAAAAATAAACTTAATTTTTTTAATTTATCATAATTTTTAAAAAAGAAAAAAATCGTAAAATTGCAGTTTTCATAATTATTCGAAATAATTATTCGATTGCGCTCAAATTTAGCACGAATATATTAATTCATGAAATTAAGGTTCTGTGAAAAAATCATTACAATCGGGTAAAGCATGTAGGTGTTATAAGTCGAAGAAATTTTTTGAAAATCGAAAAAAATCGTAAAATTGCGTTTTTTTATGAGAAAAAATTTCCCGATTGCGCTCAAAAACGTGGCAGTTCTAAGTTCAGTGATTTCGAAGGCCTCCATAAAATTTCATCGCAATCGGAGTTTCGGTTTAGCCCGAATCGTGTTAACAGACACACAAAAATACAAAAAAAAAAGAAAAAAAAACATTCCGTTTTTTTTTTTCTCCAGTGTAGTGAAATGGAATCTTCGCTTCGCTCGCTACGCTCATCCAATTATGATTAATTAATTGATTAATTAGTGAATCTGTTAATGGATTCATCTATTGTCATCAAGAAATATACGTATGTGTGAAAAATTTCAGCTCGATTGGACATTGAGAAGTGGGTGAAATATCGATTATAAGATTCCGTCCAGACAGACAGACAGACAGACAGACAAACACATGAAGCTAATATAAGCGTTGTAATAATAAAATAAATTGTGAATTATTTTGCAGAAATAGCAGAGAGCTCACAAGATTTAAAGCTTTCATATTCGGATCCAATTATTAACAATTATTTTTATTGAGTGCTGCAGGCTTGATCAGTACGTACATATATATATATTTTTTGTCTAAAAGTACTAACATAACATCATAGTCGCCTACTATAAAACCAAGGTTAAACACTGTACTAGGCCGCTTCGCGAACACTTTTTTCCAGTAGCGTTAATGGATGAGCTTTTTTGGAATATTTTTGTCCAATGACTACGTTTTTAAGTGGGATATCATTACTTTTTTTATAGTTATTCGATATTACTTGTTAATTATACACCTGTAAAAGGCTTATATTAAAACCTTTATTTCTATGAATTTTGACCAACTTTTTCTTTCAAAAGGCACTACATAACGTTAATCTGTATGTCAATGTAAAATATGAACGTGGTAGCTCCACCCGTTTGGTCAGAATCGGCCCAAATATCACGAAAATATCATATTAAAAACCAGGGAAAAAATCGTAAAAGTACGATTTCTATAAGATTTTTTTTTTAAATGTCTCTAAAATCATAACATATATAATTTCAGTGATTTCAAAAGTTCCCATAAAGTTTCATCAATATCGGAGTAGCCGTTTTCCAAATATCAGGAAAAATATTAAAAATTGAAAAAAATTGTGAGTACGATCATCATTATCTGTTGCCACGTCCAACTGTGCGTTGGGTCGGCATTGAAGATAGGCCTCTCCATCTTCTTCTGTCCTGCCACCACTCCTCTCCCTCTACCACATTCCAGTCTCCTCTTCGCTGTTCTACATCCTTTCTCACACTATTCTGCCATTGTTGTCGGGTCTGCCCCTTGGTCTCCTACCTGGAATTTCCAATTCAATCATCCTTCTTGGTAATCTCGCTCCTTCCATCCTTTTGACATGTCCGAACCACTTTCATCTTCTCTCTCCAATTCGCTCCATTAAATTCCTCACGCCTACTTGATCTCGGATATCCTCAGTCTTGGGGAGGAACGCGTTCCTTTTTCAGGAATTTTGTGGGAACGCGTTCCTTTTCTTAGATCAGGAACTTGTAACGTCAAAGTTACTATTTCGTGGGAACTTGTAACGAATTTAACGTTCCTTTATAAGTTCCTTTCGCCGCCGTAATCCCGTCGAATTCCTGTACCTGATATCGTAAACTGCAGTATGAAAAATATATTGTGACATCTTGTGTTTTTGAAAATGGTGCCACCCTCGTCAGATGGCCTGGGACTCATTTTAATAAATAAGAATAATGATAAATTAACTTCAATCACATTTATTATAATTTAAATCAGTGATGGTATGAGGAACGTGAAAGGAACTAGATGGTATGAGGAACGTGAAAGGAACTAAGTTCCTTTTTGAAAAGGAACTAGGAACGTCTCAGTTCCTTTTTTGGCAGAAGTAACTCAACTTTTCCAAGTTCCTTTTAGGGGATAACGTGCCCAAGACTGGATATCCTCATTCCGTATTCGGTCCTATCTAGTCTTACCTACAATGCTTCTTAAAAACTTCATATCTACAGCCTGCACAAGGCTCTCATCCACTGTTGTCATATTCCAAGTCTCTGCTGCATATGTCAGTATTGGAACAAAGTAGGTCTGGTAGATGGTAACCTTGCACTTCTTTGGTACTTCTCTGTTCCAAATGAGATCTCTGATAGATTGGAATAACGCAACAGCTTGCTGCGTCCTTCTTCCTATCTCTGGTTGAATCCTTCCGTCGCATGCTACCTTTCATTGCATGCTACTATTCTCCCCACATACTTAAAATTCTCCACTTGCTTTAAAATCTGTCCTCCTAGTAGAATCCTGACATTCTTTGCTTTATCTCGTGTCATCAGCATTGTTTCACTCTTGCCACTTCCAAACACTAGTCCATATTCTCCTGCCACCACACTCCACACATCAACTTAAGATTGCACCTCCTCTTCTTCCTCTCCCACACCAAAAGATCGTCTTCAAATAACATTATTTTCATACATTCTTCTCCAATTCTCTCTACAACTTTCCTAGTGATTTCGTCCATGACAATAATGAACAATAGTGGTGACAGTACACTTCCTTGTTTTAACCCACTCCTAATGTCAAACCACTCTGTAATTCCACCTCTTGTCTTTACAGCACTTCTAGATATTGAGTACATCTCTTTCACTCTTGTTATTATTCCTTTGTTAACTCCTATATTTTGCATTGCATCCCAAACTTTCTCTCTCTTGAGGGTATCGTATGCCTTTTCGATATCTAGAAAAGCTAAATACAGGTCCTTTTCTCGGTCATAACACTTTTCCACTAGCTGTCCGAGTGAGAAAATCAGGTCTACCGTCGATCTTCCTCTTCTAAATCCATGCTGTTCTTCTCTTAAATCTTCTTCTACCGAGTTTCTAATTCTACAATCTATTACTCTTTCGTAGATCTTGGCGCAGTGGCATGTCAGTGTTATCCCTCTATAGTTGGCACAGTTTCTCTCGTCTCCCTTTTTAAATATAGGTACAATGAGACCCTTCTTCCAGTCTAAAGGAACTTCCTTGTGTTTCCAAACAACAGATGGTACGATAATGATAAAACAGTACGATAATCATAAGAAATATTTGATCGATTATACCCAAAAACGTGGCAGGTCTAAGTTCAGAGATTTTGAAGGTCCCCTCCAGATCGCATAATTATGCCGTTTGCCCGGTAGAGAGCGAACAAACAGACAAAAGCTATTTTTGTTGGGGTAACGTAAGTGGAAAAAAAAACGTAAGTGAAATTGTAGTCTTCGCTTCGCTCATCCAATGAATTGTTTATTTCCCCCTCACAGTGACAATAAATAGATCTTTTCAATCATGATGGTGATGAAGAGCCTCCAATATATTTAGAAATAAATATTTTATAAATGATGAGGTTGCTAAAGATTTACCTGTATTTGCAGAAAGGACTGAAGCTTGGACATCTCAATATACATAAGTTGGATAAGTATATAGATCAATTGAGGCTAAGTCTTGCCATGTATAATTTTGATATAATATGCTTGTTGTGAAACATAATATCTAGATGAGTCTGTTCAAGACGGTTTTATTTCTGTTGACAATAGAAAGCTAAAATTTGATCGTGAAAGGGTAGGGGGAGGGTTTGTTATTTATATTGCTGAGAAGTTCATTGTGTAGTGTAGTTGAGTGTAAAGTTAAATTTCCAATAGATGTTGAGTTGCAGTCAGTTAAATTCTGGTTTCCTAATGAAAAGCCAATGATTTTTACAGCAGTTTATAAAGCTCCACACGTAAAGGTAGAAGAATTTTTAGATTGTTTTGATAGTTTGGTAAATAATTTAGAATTTGAAGCTAATGAATTGTTTTTTCTAGGTGATGTCAACATTGATTTGAGTAAGAAGACATTACCAGTAAATTGTTTCAAATTTGTCACTAGATCACACGGATTGGTACAATTGATAAAGTCTGTTACTACTTACTAGGGTTAATAATAGGTCGGCTACTTTAATTGATCATGTTTCTGTAAATCGCAATGAAAATATTTTCAGTCAGGTCTTATAAGTGTAGGATTGATCATGAATTAATCTATTGTATTCGTAAGATTAACAAGCAATAGTTTCTTCGCGCAGCAAACACAGCAAAATTTGCCTTGGGATTATAAGCCTAGGGCCTAAACGTAAGAGGCGTTTTCTCGCATGAGAGAATGGAATTGTGTTCATATTGAACACACACAAATTCAACATTTTTAACTACATATTTGAAATATTTCCCCGCGAGAAAATGAGTTATGAATAGGTCCTAGGCTTATAATAATACCGAGGTGAATTAGAAGCTAGTAGGAAACTAGCTTGCGAAATAAAAAAGTAGTATGTAGACCAATTAATATTCTTTATTTAGGCCTACATCATAGTGGTCTTCACAACAGTAAAGTGAATTTGTAGAGGTAGGCCTACGTCCTCCTTGACATATTTCTCTTCTTACTGCTTTTAACCATACTTTTCATCTGTTTAGTTCTTTTGGCACATATATAAATACTTTCTCCAGTGTTTCTAGAGTGGTGTTTAAGCACATTGGTACCATACACCTAGGCCTACTATAAAGCATTATTTCTTTTAAAGGCATATTGTCACATAAAACGAAGTAACTAGTATCCCCCCCGCCCGGAGCCCGGGGGCATGTGACGTTCGTGGTGGTCAACGGATCGAGCGGCGAGGCAAGGCGAGGCTTCTTTAGCACGCGGTACCTGCAGTTACGGGTTGACAGTGTCTGCATGGAGTCTTTGTCACTAGTTCCGAGTACTGCTTTTATTTTTCAGTGTAATTTATTGAATATGATATTAGTGGTTACATTCATCATTGTAGTATTATGGGTAATGCAAGTGACTGACTTACTACAAACTATGTAAAAGTTTCCTAAGCAGGAGTATGTATGTGTTCGACCGTGTAATTCACGAGTACATATTGTTGTAAATAGACTATAGTGTAAATGTCGCACAAGAAAATAAACATGGTGCCACAAGATAACATGGCACTGTGTATGTATATGGATGCAGTAAAATATTTGCTAGTAGGCCTACAGTGTATACATATTTTTTTGTATTGTGAGATACAAACCCTGGCTAGCGAATATTAAACGGGATAAACTAGTATAGACATACCCGAGTATGTTCCAAAAATTTCGTTGAATACAATGAAATTGCCAACAGTCTGAAAATAAAAAAGAGAAATGTAACATCAAAACGTGAATCGAAGAACACTAACAGTTCCTTCTGTCAAATTGAGATGTAAATTAAAAGTGCATGTAAAGAAGGAATAAATGTCTATGTATTCTCTGGCTAGAAACAAACGTGATCTTATTGAAAACAACGTTTCCACCAATCAACAAAAAGCTGAAAATTGTAAGTAATGTGATCACACCGACTATTGAACTCAACTGTGTAACTGGTCTTGTCTGCGCGCCCATTGAAGCGCTCGCTCGCGCGCGGTCGCCAGTCTTCTCTCGGAACCAGTCAAGGTAGACCACCATCTACGTCACGCCGCGTGACGTCACCAACTAACAAAATTGCTCACCAGTCGAGTAAATTGGGGCCGATTTCTTTAATTTTTTTTTCAAATTCTTCAAATAATTAGAGGTTTAACATATGTCCACAATAATGCTATATGATCCTATGCCTTTAAAATCAATCAAAAGGATCATTGAGAAACAATAGCACGAATGACAGCAGGCACAGTGACAGCAGCTTTCTGCTAGCAATTATTGTGTTTGACCCACCGCCGACTGGATGGTAGAATATCTGCCATTTATATCTAGACTTTGAGCCTGCGCTAAACTGCGTATCGCTATCATATGTCACATTACTTTTCGTGTTTTCTTTTGGCGGGAAGCCAGATTCAAATTTTCCTTGTTAAATATTGAGAAAAGTATTAACCTTAGACAAAAAATACTTTTTTCTTATTTTTTTGTTGTTATTTTCCACATATTCAATTTCTGGAATGAAGGCTAGTTCCCAAAAAAGATTTATTTAGTTGTCCTCCTTTGTGAATCAGTTTTATAGGTAACTGAATTTAAAAAATAAATAAATAAATAAATAAATAAATAAATAAATAAAAATAAATAAAAAATAATAAAAAATAAATAAATATAAATAGAGGCCCTATGTAAAGCAGAGACCATATGAAAATCCTACCTAGAGATAAATTAGAGGTTAATTATTTCAACAGTCTTGAAGATCAAGAATAGGATCCGAATATGAAACTGTCAAACTTAAGGGCCACTTCGATAATCAATTGAGAATTAATAGTGTGGATAAGCATATAATGATACTAAATGTTACATATTATTTTACATTTTACATTTTTTGACTAAATGAAGTCAATATCGGTATCTTACTCATAATTGTGTGCTTGTGAATCAGTCTTACGCAACGTAGCTGTACTCGTCGGCCGAGTTAGTGGTACGTTCTATATACTGTTTGTCGATCAAAGATTCAATGCACTTTTTAATCATACTGACTGAAGGATTGAAGGTCATCTTAGACTGACTGAGTACCTCTTGGATAAGCATGTTATGGCGAAGAAGCTTACGGCTCTTCATGATTCGAACAATTGTGGCGTGAAGAAACATCTTTCTATCTTCGTCTACTGCCGACATGGTTTGTTCAACTTCTTGTGGGCTCTCTCGCTGCAAAGCTGCAGAGATTTTGAATTTGGTGCGTTTGTTTGTGAAATCGACGTTAAGGTACAGTATCGTCTGAGGCTCTAGGGTCTCCTCATTGTTCACGATTAGAATTTTTGATTCAATTAAACCTTGAGTATGCTTTGTAAACTGGTCAAGGTTCAACTGTAGGGTTTCTTGAACGTCTTTGCATGTCAACGAGTCGATCTTCTCAAACAGTAGCATTATTGCTATCTGGAAAGTCTGCATTGTAATTTGGTATTGTTTCTTTAGGTATCCTAGCTTGAGTTCCCCATGACACAAATGATGTAACCACGTAAGCTTCCTCCCACTGAAATGGTTGTGGTAAAAGTTCTCAAACATTTGTACAGGCTTCTCAAACTCTTGGGGGAGAGCAAAGCTTGTAATAACTGTTGGGCCGAGAGGCCATGCTCCAGCCTGAAGAACATTGATTGAGAAACTAATTCCAAGGTCAACTTTATCTGCTAGCAAGAACGCGGCAAACTTGCTATTGATGTCAGCAGATAGCGAGATGTCGGTGAACATCCGATGTAGTTTGGTTGTGAACTCGTAGCCATAGGAAGTCTTAAGCCTATTGATCATGGCTTCCTCCGCATCCATAGCCTGACTCTGTTGGTGAATTAGCCTATTGGCAAGCATTCGAGAGTAAAACCTTTGGAAGACATCTTTGTCGTCTATATATTTCAAGATGGTTATACATTCGGCTAGTTTTTCATCAACTTCACCTTTGGCCATTCCTTTGCTAGACTTCTTCAAGAGTGAATCACAGTACTTAGATAGCATCTTGGAAGAGGAACATGGCTGTTTGGGACTAGGACGGTTGTTTATGACAAATGCACAGGCTTTGTCTAGGGCTCCAACAAAAGTTTGGTCACCTTGGAACACTAGCTGAATAAGCCTCTTATACTTGGTGTGAATTGTCAACATTCGTTCCACAAACTGGATGTGTACATTATCTCCTTTTAAATTTTTAATCGCATCTAGTCCCTGATATTTAATATGTTCTAAAACTTCGTTAATGAGTACATGGATTCCTCCTGGCACGGCTCGTAAGAGAGGATATATGATGGACAAATCTTTAGTTCGTTCCTGCTGAACCATTGATTTACATTCTTCATGCAGAAATGCCAAATGGTTGGCCACCATGTGCTGTTCACAACATGCCTCTACTTTAGACACAGAACTGTGATGTAAATACTTGAGACTTCTAAAAGATTCTTCTTCTAATATCTTGGTGACACCAGTAACATATCCAGATACATCGTGCTGTTCCATGATCCTGCAAGCCTCTTGTTTGTAATGCTCACCACTGGCTGATAGGAAAGGAGTCTCAAAGATGTCTTGGTATAGCTCTAGTGAATTCTTCTTGTACTCTTGAACAAGAACGAACGATTGCAGGACATCATGGATGAGATTTGTGATGTTTACATCGCATTCTCCCAATCGATCTTGATGGATACCATCTAATATGAGTTTAACTAATGTTTCCTGTAAAGGACTAATCATACATGTTCTCCAGATGCTTAAACCTAATTCTCCTATTTCCATCTGTGTGTCTTGGAAGTCGTTAATCAGGTTCCCATAGATAGCTTCAGCTTCGGACAACTTCTGTTTCTTAATATATTGTTGATTCAAGTACTGATAAAGCCTATGCAGGTAGTCGATGCCAAGACTATATTGAATCCATTGTGTATGGTAGTTCTTCAGTAGTTGCTCTTCACCTCTACTTCTGACTTCTTCAAGCAACTCCTTCACATGATTGTTTAAAAATTTTCTAGTTTCATGGTAAAGTCTGTCTGCTAATGGCTCTGGATATGCCACACACAGTGAGTAAACATTGCTAAAGCTATCATTCCAAATAGAGCGTGGTACTTTAGCAAGTGTAATAACACCTCCAACTGTTTCTCGTAGGTCTGCCCATGTTTCGTCGAAGTTCACTTTCTTTGGCCTTAAGGACATCATCCTAGGGGTTGGTTTGTTAGGACCTTCTACCTAGCGACAAATTGCTTACGAGCCTCAACTTGATGGCAGAATGGGTTTCAGATTAATTTCATTCTTCAACCATGAGAGTAATAATTAGATGTATAGGTTGTAGCTTTAACCTCTTTTATGATTGATTCAACGGAATAAATTTAGGGTAGGGCCTATACTCAATCGAAATAATATTATTGTGAAAAGTGCACAGCACACAGACCCTACGGCTCAGAATCCATGTGCCGCAGAGAAAAAGTGTTCTGTGTTGAACCAAGCTGTATAGAAAGAGACACAAATGCACACAAAACAGGGTTTCTTCTTGTGGTCAGAAAATTAATTTCAGTCTGTTTCTGATAATAATTAATAATACCGGTACGTATCAATATTTTTTTTTACCAAAACTTAAACCTTTGTCAGATCTTAAATGTTTTACCGTATCAGTATCACACATAACAAAACTTTACAGAAAATGCTCTTACACAATAAATTTGAGGTAGCCACAGGCATTTAAACACTGAAAACTGTCTTCTTGTGAAGCTAGAGGTTGGCCAAGGTAGAACTTGGGTTTCTGAAACAATAAGAAAAACATGGCATCATTATCTATTGTGGCCTGCCTGCCTGCCTACCTACTCTTCTAGGCTACCTATTTCAGGTAAGCTAAACTGTAACCCATCTCTTTATCACTCTCCCCATGACAATCAAAATGTTGAAATCTGTAGGCCTAATGGACCTATACCATTTTTAAATGACCAGAATAAATTCCCTTATCATTAGATGTCCGTGAAAGTGGTTTTATTTTGTAGTGAATTTCGTTTTTCAAATTGGGGATTTTGGTGTTATTGGTTTAATTAAAGCTCTATTTCAGCGGTTTTATCCATATTTAATGCGTGTAATTATTTGTTCACGACTCTCATATTGTTCTAGCCACATATATCAAACAAGTTAGAATGTACTGTACTAGTACTTACTTATAAACAGACTGGATTTAGTTACTAAGACTAAATTCATCATTTTTCCTGATAAGTTATTTTTAGGGTTGCCGTTCAATATGAATTTTGATATCGATAATCGGGCATGTGAAATTGATTATCGATCGATAATCGAATAAAAATTAGGCCTAAACTTGCTCGCATACCGACGCGGACCGTGGACCTTTTGTTCCTTTTATTTGCTCAAAACAGGGTTTTCCACGCTAGCAACGTCTTTCATGAGCTCCCCCCCCCCCACCCGTCTGGCCGGCCCGACGAGAGCGCGCTACGTGGAATAGACAGATGCTACCCGGCTTGAGTATTGTATTTGTGAAGGTCGTTCTTCTTGGAAATCGTGGTTCGGTGAAGTTTTATTTCAGCTTTTGTTGTGATTGTCGTTCATTCATTTACAAGATATTATCAGTTTAACTATTCAATGCTCCAATATTTATTATGCGACGAGATGAATAATGTTGGACATTAGTTTGGAAGACGACGTAATATTGGTGTGAGAGAACTGATACGATAATATTATCGTAGCACTACGGAATGAAGTAAACCGATACCGAGTTGGTGTGGAGTGGGGAGGAATGCATCTCGATAAAATACTTGTTGACCTTGAGTAATTTACTACAATATCGGCTGCGACGTGCCGAGGTTGAGCAATCGACGTGGGAGTGCAGCCGCCCAAGCCGCCCGTAACACACACGCGCCATGATAGTTGCCTATACTGCAGCAGTGCAGGCGCTTCGTACTTCACGCCTTACGCGTGTTGTAGATCTCGCAGCTAGTGGATGAATTTTTCATGGAATAAAGCGATTAATGTCTTGACTGGTACTATTTTATGAAGTTCTGCAGAGCGGGCGGTAAATTACAAAATTTTGGGCGGGTGAGCTATTCGATTATCGATATATTGATATAATCGATTCGGGAAGACTAAATCAATTATCGATCGTTTCGGGAAATAATCGTATCGGTCGATACATCGACTATCTAACGGCAACCCTAGTTATTTTATAACACCTTTTGTTGATTGAACAGTAGGCTACTGCATACAATTTTGAAAATTGCACATAAATTAACAATTATTCCCATTTTTAGTGCTTTTCGTAGTTAAAAACACGATTTTTGTGAATTTCGGTGTACAAAGGCCTAGGCCTATTTCAGTTTTTGGCGGTGATTCAATTTTGGCATTTTCTGTTCTATATTAAATCAATTCATGCTCATTTTGTGAAATTAAATTATTTGCACATATTTCGGTTTTATCATCAGTAGCGAAATAGCCCCTACACTAATCGGTACCTCTACCTATCATCCAATTAAAAAATGAATGCATAGAACCTTAAGGCCTAAGCCACAAAAATGGGTGGTGAAATAGCTTATCACTTCCTCCCTCCCTACCCTACCAATGGAGTTCAAAAAGATGAAATCTACAGGGTAGGTCTACCTCAAGAATTCAACAATGTCATCAAGTAGGATGAGGCATTAAATGTAGGTGGATGTTAACCTAGCTAGGCCTATAGGCCTAAGGTAAAAAAATATAAATAGTATAGGCCTACATATTAGGGATGCACATCAATACTTTTTTCATTTTCGATTATCGAAATGATGATGGACATAATTATAAAATCGATAGGCTACTAACACGACAGCGCCATTACCCCTCCTGTGCGTGGCCACCACTTTTTATACTTGGTTCATTAATTAATTGCATCCTTTCTGCATTTGTTACCAAAATTGTTGTGATTTAACTTTAAATGCATTGTTGTTGTATTAAAATATTTACTTAACTATTTCATTATTGTGTCTGCATCTTTGTAATTAGATTTATTTAGTTGTCCTTTGTAAATCAGTTTTTTAACTGAATAGGATAGACATTAAATAAATAAAATAAATGAAAGTTTGATTTCAGCTTGTTTTGATAGTTCAACTGATTTTTAATTAATTTACAGCATTATTAAATTGACCAATATTTATTACATGACAGCATAAATGGTATTTGGTGTTTGGAGATAAGGTAACGAAAAGTGGGCGCGAGCACAAAGTAATGAACTGATAAGGAAGTAGGGCGCGGGGGGAGGGGGGGGGGTACATTGAGAGAGACCTGAAGCTTGACCTTGAGCGACCTCCAGATCACAGATGGGCTGCATAAATAATTTTGTAATCTGCGTTTTTCTCTGTTAATTTGTTACTCCCGTCCTAACCATCGTGAGCGGCGCCGACACTAAAACATGCGAGACGAGTGTTTTGCCTGGCAATACAAGTTGCCTGCATAGATGGGGCAAAGCACCATCCGACGACAACGACAAACAAACAACATGTTTGGGGGCAATTAACAATAATAATTTTGATTACAGATAATGACTTTTGTTTAGGTATTGATTATCAAGATTTTATCTAATATTGATTAATAGAGGTAGTGAAAAATGGTGATAACGAAATTCGCGAATTTTTTTTAATGTCCTTTTTAGTGCCTAAAATGTAATATTGTCGACGAATTACATAATTTAGAGATGGAAAAAACACATTTTGAAATCGCGAAATTCGCGAAATCTCATGTATAGCGCAAAATAACGAACAAAATTGTATGAAACTGGTCAAAACGCGAATTAACTCGCGAAATTGAACCGTTTAGAGTGCAAATTTATGTAAGGGATGGTGGAGGTGCCGGTCCAGACTGAATATTACGCGTGCGGTAGGCGGAACAGTCATCAAACAGTCAACGCAATGCGCGCGTCACGGGCTTCACGGAAATAGACTGCGGAAATAACGGCGCGTATATTGCTCCGCAGAAATAGTCCACCAAAATAACAGTGCATACAAATATTTATTTTTTTGTTGGGAATCGACTCTGAATCGATTTTTAGGTCACAATGATCGATTCTAACTTTTTGGAATCGATGTCATCCCTAACTTAAGGGGATCCGTTTTTTTTTTTTTTTTTGGATTTTATATTTTTTCTAAACATTTTTGACAATTTTTTCGAAATCGCGAAATTTGGGTTTTTAAAAACGAAATTTGCGTTTTTATATCACCATTTTTCATTACCTACCTCTATTGATTAATGATTCTAGACCTATTATCGTGTGAGTGAATCCCTAATAATTTTGTCAGACCCTGCATCACTTACCAGTAAGTTAGAGAAAAGGTTCGGTTTTAAAGCAGGACGTCCAGACAACTCTCGAGGTTCTGGAAGATAGAGAACACTGCTCAAAATGAAAGTTCTGCAAATAGGACCCTTCAAGCACCTGCAATGATTACAATAGGCATGTGTTAGTGAGGAGAACTTGGGCCTATATTGAGAGTTTTATTGCAAAGTTACAACAAACCCTTGTCTGATAGGTAGAGCCCCGTGAAATTCATGACTGACGATAAAACCATGAAATTCATGACTGACGATAAAACCAAAATATGTGCATGAATTGATCAAATCTAAACCAGAAAATGCCAAAATTGAATCACCGCTAAACACCGAAATAAGTGTAAATTTCGTAATAACATCGAAATTCACAAAATTAATGTCGACGAAAAGCACTAAAAATGGGAATTATCGTTAAATTACGGTGTAATTTTCAATATTTTATGCAGTATAGTTCAACCAAACAAAGGTTTTATAAAATAAAGTTCAGAAAAAATGATGAATTTACTTGTACTGTAGTAACTTACACCAGTTTGTACATTAGTACATTCAAAATTGTTTGTTATTGTGGCTAGAATGATATGCGAGCTGTGACTGTGAACGAATATTACACGTAAGCCTATATAAAATTAGTAAATACTAAAGACAAAACCGCTGCTGAAATACAGAAAAAACAAAATTCACTACAAAATAAAACCACTTTCACGGACCTCTACTGATAGGCCTTTAGGTGGACCGTTTCCCTGGTCATCAACAGGGCGTCATAGCCCAATGATCAACTACCTAGCCGCTACAACTCGGTCATGAGTCATGAAAGCCAACTTTTCCAAGATGTTTCCTGGCTCCCAACATAGCAACAACTAGCCAACCCTAGTAATAAATACAGTAGGCCTAGGCCTACCTACCCTATTCTAGTGTAGGCCTAGATGAAGAAAGATTGATAAGAAACAACCAGTTCAGCTTAGGTACCTTTTAAGTTTTATGCAGCCATGTTAGGGGTGAAGAGACACTTAATATTGTAGGCCTAGTCTAGATGACAACAGATGAAAAGAAGGCTCAAAAAGCCTTGTTTACTTTTGGAGTAGGCCTAGCCCTAAGCTTAGGAGAACTAGGTAGTGTTAGTTCGATAGTTAAGTAAATATACCGTAGGTACCCCGCTTTATGCGCCAATTTTTTAGCGGATACTACCAACCGTGCAAAACAAAACGTATCTAACCTCATATTAACAGAAAGGATTTTTTTGTGTGGTTTATTTGGATTAAAGACGCGTCAACCGTTAGGTCATAATGCACCACTCTAACCTAGGGGAAATTGGGAGGAGGGGCCCATGCTGGTAGAACCAGTCACGGGTAAGGGGAGGAAAGGGAGGTTCTCACGTCGCGGTCGTCATTGTCTTTGTCATCGTTCATGGTGTCATTGTCGTCAAAGGGTCGTCGAGAGAAGGGGGCAAGGTCCCCAACGACGATTGCCAGAGCTCGCCTCTAGTTTTGTTGTGTAGGCCTAATATAGTCCCCTCTTACTAACTGATGTTTGCA
Organism: Sweltsa coloradensis; assembly: GCA_024449915.1. NCBI lineage: Eukaryota > Metazoa > Arthropoda > Insecta > Plecoptera > Chloroperlidae > Sweltsa > Sweltsa coloradensis. Next base: position 361,206 of record JAMZAV010000122.1, on the reverse strand, counting down.
AAGTGGACTTTTTCTAAAAAAAAAAAAAAAAAAATTGTATTTAGAGTCTACCCATTTAGTTATATAACTGATTTTCAGTGGGGGACAGTAAATCAAAGCGACCAAGCCAACCCTGTAGGCCCCAACGCAATCGACGAGTGAACGATAACCAACCAAAGATCAATATTTTTAATAGGAAATATAGCAATCAGTGGTATGGACAGTGCAAACACCCGCGGATCAACGCCAGAATCAACAAGGCCGATTCAGAACAACTTTGAATTGATTATGTGCCTCGTTGCTAGGACGGCTCCAAAGTCACCGTTTACAAACTCCTAAGACAAGAACTGATGGACGTAAGTCCAAATCAGAAGTTAAAAAACTTCCGACTTTGGCGGGAATCGAACCCTGGACCTTCTGCATTGGAAGCAGATACGCTAACCACAAGACCAACAAGCCACACTTGAATCGCCTTTTACGATTAGCAGAGCCATGCTCTGGGCCAATTAACAGATTAATTGACAGAAAGGATTTCCAATGCAAACTTAAAAATCTCCTAGAGCTGGTGCGGCAGGTAACTAGGCTTGCTTGTTTGCTTGTTTATTACCACAATTTGTTGTGTAGAGGCTGGCAGACAGTCTTGGGGAGGAACGTGTTCCTTTTCTTAGATCAGAAACTTTGAACGACAAAGTTACTATTTCGTGGGAACTTGGAACGAATTTATCGTTCCAAGTTCCTTTCGCCGTCGTAATCCCGTCAATTCCAGTACCTGATATCATAAACTACAGTATGAAAAATATATTGTTTTCGAAAATGGCGCCACCCCCGTCAGATGGCCTGGGATACACTTTAATAAATAAAAGTAATTATAAATTAACTCCTATTTAAATCAGTGATGGTATAAGGAACGTGAAAGGAACTAAGTTCCTTTCGAGAAACGAGGAACGTCTCAGTTCCTTTTTAGGCAGAAGTAACTTAACTTATCAAAGTTCCTTTTTTGAGCAAACGTGCCCAAGACTAATGTCGCTTTATCTTAGATACGTGCATTTATACATTTAGGGCTACTGGGGCTCACTGCCTTTCAAATTCATTGGTTCCCTGACAGTTCCTATCAAAATCCTAGCAAAGGCAGTGAGCCCAAGGTCTTCGTTACCATGGCAACCAGAGTCGATAAAGAAGTTTCCCCGTTGGCGAGGTCCTCCAACTCCCTGTACCGCCCTGGGTTAAATAAAAAGTTGTTTTTTGGCGTTTGGAATCTAACGTTCCGCGCGACTGTGTGACGATTGATGGAAAGTCCTACTTCAATAAAACTACGTCACTTTTCTACTAGTAGTTAACAGTCGATGACGACAAATGGCGTGAAACGTCAAAATATTAAATACGATCGAATGTTGGCGAATGTTTTCGCATAAAGCAAACTCTCTTTATTGATGAGTATATTTCTGATGTAGTAGACCTAAGCCTGGACCTAGGCCGACAATCAGGATTGCTTAAGGTTTCAATTTGAATGCCAAGGGCGTACTTACGTCTGAAAACTGTATTGTGGACTTGTGCCTAGGCTACACTTACGTCCATTAGGCTTAAACAAAGCATATCTCAATTTATTTCGCACAAAAATGTCAGTGACGCCTGCGCAACACTTTATAGTACAATAATAAATCAAAAGTAAATCGTTTTAAAAGACTAGGGCCCAGGGCTAATATGATTGAAATAAAATTGAAGTTTGACGTTTCGTCTGTCATTTGTTGATTTCAGCGTCGCTGCACATCGATAATCTACTGACCGTATTTAGCGTGCAGTGCTTTTATTAGTTTCACATTGGAGCCGCCCTCAGCGCGCAGGACGTTAGATTCCGTTTTGACTTCGGAGTTAGGGGACCTTCCCAACGGGGAAACTTCTTTATCGACTCTGGTGTCAGTAATCAACCCATGGACCAAACAAAGTACAATGATGGATATACAAATTTGCTGATAAGTAAGCTGTATTATTCGTTGACAATGGATGTTACAATACATAGGCCTATACATTTTTATATTAGCTAGATATTATCATTAATAGAGCTCATGCTTTTAGGCATACTATTACAATAGGCCTAATTAAATTGGTTGACATGAAATTATTCAAAATAAAGCAATGAGGTGCATCCTTAAATGTACAAAACTGACTCCAATCAAAAACATGTTGAATGAACTTAAACTGGTTAATAGTAAGAGAAAACATTCTTATGCTCGTCTTAGTTTTTATATATAAAATACAAAATGAACAAATGCCAGATTATCTAGAAGAAAAGATCAAGAGAGTGGAGGAAGTTCATGGAAGAGTAACAAGGAAGAATGAAAATAAAGAACTATATAGGCCTATAAATGTGTGTAATTTGAAAAAATACAAAAGATCAGTGTTCAATACAGGTACGTATACAAGAATAATAAACTGCCCAAAGAGATAAGAGAGGCAAAAGACACATTTAGGTTTAAGAGGTTATGTAAGGATTGGATTGTAAAAAGTAGGGATGTTATATGATCATGTTTAGTAAACTGTTGTTGAAATTTTTTGATTGAAGGAAAGACTGTACTATGATGAAAATAGTAGCAAACATGCTAAATAAAGTACATTATTACATTAGGCCTACATATTACATGGATTTGACCATAGATATTGAACACCTATAGCTTTGTGTATCCAATCCCTTTGCCTATAGTAGAGCCGATCGAGCCGATCGAGCCGATCCTCAGTCTCCAATACGTCCGCACAGTCGCGAGCGTAGCAAATTGAAGCGCCAATCTGCCATATTCAAGATGGCAATTTGGTGTTTTAATTTATGCTTTTTAATGCAATAAAGTATTTTTCTGGATTGTTTGATATGGTTTTAGCTTGTGAATTATGGGAATGCACAAACAGAAACAATAAGAAGTTATTGCACAAGGGAATTTGGTAATCATTTGGTGTTGACTCTAGTATGCTCACCTGTCAACCTGACGGCCACCTTGAGAACTACCTATTTGGGCTCCCATACAGAGGCTACTTTAACATGCAAACTGCCATAATCGAGATGGCTTCAAATTGCCACGGAAGTGGATAAATGACTGCGGATCTAGCCTACTACAAGTGTTCAATATCTATGGATTTGACTACCTACATCCAGTTACATACTTTTGGACGGTGAGAACGCTACATTTCTATAGGGCGGTGAGTCCCAGAAATTTTTAACACACGAACATCCAAACGCGCTTCTCTATTAACATAGTTAATATGATCCAGGATCTCTACCCAAGACTGCTGGCAGACACCTTGTGCTTGCTTGTGCTGGGTTCGAACCCCAGACGGGGCAAACTTTTTCGACAACTGCTATGAATCAATAATAATAATAATAATAATAAACCTTGTAGTTGGATGAGCGTAGCGAGCGAAGCGAAGATTCCATTCTACTACACTGGAGAAAAAATTCCGGAATGTTTTTTTTTCTTTCTTTTCCTATTTTTGTCTGTTTGTCCACACGATTCCGGCTAAACCGATACTCCGATTGCGTTGAAATTTTATGGAGGCCTTCGAAATCTCTGAACTTAGAACTGCCACGTTTTTGAGCGCAATTGAAAAATTATTTCTCATGAAAATCACAATTTTACGATTTTTTTCAATTTTTAAAAAATTTCTTCAACTTATAACACCTAGGGGCCTACATGCTTTATCCGATTTTAATGATTTTTTCACAGAACCTTAATTTTATGAATTTAGGTATTCGTGTGAAATTTAAGCGCAATTGAAAAATTATTTCTCATAAAAATCGAAATTTTACGGGATTTTTCTTTTTTAAATCAATTCTTTGACTTATAACACCTACATGCTTTATCCGATTGTAATGATTTTTTCACAGAACCTTAATTTTATGAATTAATATATTCGTGTGAAATTTGAGTGCAATTGAATAATTATTTCTTATGAAAATCAAAATTTAAGATGTTTTTCTTTTTTAAAATTACAATTACCGGTAATTAAAAAAATTAAAAATTAAAATTTATTTTTAATTTAATTTAAATGAATTTAAAAAAAATCTTCAACTTAGTAATGATTTTTTCACAGAACAACAGAAAATCCGCATAGGCTAACACTTGGCTACTCAATGCACCAATTACGCTCATCCAACAACGCGGCGGGACTTAAGCATTTTCCTAGTTTAGGTACTAATTTAGGCCTACTAGCTTAGGCCTATAGCCTAGTAGAGACTATCGCATTGTGTAGGTTGGCTGTAGTGGAGATGCGCGCGCACGTCGGTACCATACTAGGGAGGGACCTTTCTGAATACTGTAAAACCTTAGGTCTTGGTCTCGATTTACGTCACGAATTACGTCATCAATCACCCTGTTTCATCCGTGACGTCACAAATAGCTTTGAATAGTCAAGCGCACAATCGAGACTGATTGAAATCAAGTAATGAGAATAAGAATCGAAAGTGCACGTGACACTCGATTCTAGTCTTGATCATGGCGGACGTTATTAACGTGTATTCACATACCGTTTCCATATCAAATTTGATTCTGTCTATTTATTTTAATATTATGCCTATGAATAACATTTTAATAACTTACTTGGCTACTCAACGTGATTTGGAAGTGTTTCATTTCGATCATCTCCCGAAGCCACCATGTTCTAGTAGGTAATGAGAATGAGACTAGCCCTAGGACGTTTCTGAATTCTGTTCTTGGTCTCATTACTTGGTCTTATTACTTAATACTTGGTCTCATTACTTGATCTTGGTCTCGTTGAAAATATCACACTAGTCTCATTCTCATTACTAAAACATGGCGGCCTCAGGAGGTGATCGAAATAAAACACTTCCAAATCACGCTGAGTAGCCAAGTTATTAATAAATTTTTTAAATAAATAGCACAGAATCAAATTTGATATGGAAACAGTATGTAGACCTATAGGGCTACACGTCAATAACGTCTGCCATTATCAAGACCTGAATCGAGTGTGCACTTTCGATTCTTATTCTTAATTAGTACTTGATTTCAATCAGTCTCGATTGTGCACGTGACTATTCGGAGCTACTTGGGTACTTCTTCGGCTAGGGGGGTTCAACTTTTATACACTGTAACAGAAAGGATTTCGGGTGCGCTCTTATCAAAAATATCCTAGAACTAGTGCAGCAGGTAACTAGGCAGAAAGGTCGACTAACCTATCGTACGGTAAGTAGTTTTGTAACGGAAAGGATTTCGGGTGCGTAGGCTATGTTTTCACTGAAAAAACAATTAAACCCCCCCCCCCCCCAACCGAAGAAGTTCCGCTACTTGTGAGGTCACCGATGAAACTGGGTAATTGATGACATTCGGGACGTAAATCGAGACCAAGACCTACTTGGTTTTCCACTATTCAGAAACGTTCCTAGTGTGGTATTTTCAGCGAGACCAAGATCAAGTAATGAGACTAGTGATGTGAGTTGGTAATTTACCTGTTTACAAATTACGGTAATTTACGTGGTAAATTACAATGTGGTAAATTACCAAAATTACGGTAATTTACCGTAAAATGCCAAAATTTACTGTAAATTTGAAATCTTTACTTTAACTTTTCTTTCTTTAAACTTTATCTTCAAAATCCCAAGGGACATTTTCTTTGTTAGGCCTACTAGTTATCGTTTAAAAACATTGTCATTATTTTCTTAAGGTTATGTCATTAGGGTAGAGAAGGTTGCTGCATATATTTTGTATTAGGCCTGCTAAAGGACCACGATTTTTTAAATTGATGTAGCTAAAAAAGTTACTTTTATGGCAAAAACTTTGAGTGGGCTGTACAGTCACAGTCACACATGTCGTGATACATTGTCCCCACTGACTCAATAGTAGGTGGCTCCCTAACCATGGTAGGCCTACTATCAAGCCAAATGGCACACTTAGGGTACGTCTGTAATCGTTTTTCGACTGCTACCCTGCTAAAAACTTGCCTGCTCTGTGCTAGCCTGCTTACACCTCACCTACTCAGCGATTTTGTCAACAACTACTCGAAGCCTGCTTGGCCTGCTTATCATGGCTTCCCACTGCCTACTTAACGGACGTATACGTTTTTAAGTCGCTCTCAAAACCCACCCACGAGAAGGCGGTAGCTTGAGTCTTTTTTATAAATTTGTAAACAAACAAACTTTCTTGTGTTTGTTAGTCCATGTGCGTTGTATCTCTCGTTTTTGGCTTGTCATAGGGTCTAGACCTAGCATAACCTCGTTGGTCAAGGTCAAGAAGTTAAAAATAAATTTAAAAACATCAAACTATATCACAAAACTTTCAAAATGCTACATTTTGGCTGGCTAGGCCTAGGTCTAGGCTACCCTACACTAGGCCTAGGCCCCACCTTTACCTATAGCTATGCCCTAGGGCTTCGGCCTAAAACATGCATTTAGTTGTTTGAATTCCTGACACTGCTAATTTTCTACGTGGTAAGAAAATAATTCATTAAATATAAGATCTTAGGAACAATTTAAATTAATTAATTACAATCCTGCTTGCATTTCACTTCTTCGCATTCGGCCATCTTGAAGTAGGCGAAGTAGGCTCACAAGCATACACTTTCGGCGACTACGCTCGGGTGCTAACCAAGCAGACGACCGATGCCTACTTGTGACATTTCGACGCCAACTTCATCACGTGACTTCCGGCTAACGAGTCGACTTAGCCAAGCAGACTCGCTCAAAAAGTCGATTACAGACGCACTCTTACCACTTAACAAAAGTGTGTGTGCCTCTAGGTGCATTGTTCCACCACTCTACAAAACAAATAGGGCTACACAAGTGAGTGTAGATGCACATAGGCCTAGTAATTAAATAAAGAATTAGCCTTAAATACCGGTACTCTACCAGTAGGCCCTACGGAATAAATGCCCAATTAAAAAACATTTTTTCCTAAACCAGGCACTCTAAATTATACCATTTCAATTTTTAATTTTTAAATTACCGACCATTGGTAAATTACCGGGTAATTTACCAGGTAATTTACCAAATTATAAATTACCGGTAATTTCACATCACTAAATGAGACCAAGCAATAAGTAATAAGACCAAGTAATGAGACCAAGACTAGACTAGAAGAAGAACTAGGCCTAGGCCTAGGGCTAGGGCTAGGCCTAGTTATAAGCAAGAGTTGAACAAAGGCCCTGTTTGAGACTAGACCCCTAGCTAGGGCCATAGAGAAATAACGAGGGCTAGGCCTAGCCCAATGTTTTTGAGGGCCTTTGTAGGGGCCCCTAGGCCTAGCTCGCCACAGCCTAGGGCCTAGGCCAAAGCCCACAGAGGGATAGGCCTAGGCAGCCCTATTGCCCTACCGGCTCGGCTAGGCTAGGCCCTAGGCCAGGCCTAACGAGGACAGACATCAGTTTAAAACAATGCACGTAGGCCTAGGCTAGGCCCTACCATATGCCTTAAGTTAGTTTTGGAATAAGTAGAACACTATTCAGATACAATAACAAGCAACAGAAGTTAATAATATTGTTAAATTACCTTAATTTTGTAGAAAAGAGAACGGGCGTCCAACAGGTTTAAGCGTAACAACAATGCAGGGTCGGCAACTTAACAAGTGAGGCCCGGCCCGATCGATTGGGCCCGATTCCCTCGGATTCCTGGTACCAACGTTGAGATTTACTGTGGTAACGCGCGAAATATGATTTCTGACTTTAGTCTACCTTGTTATCGAATTTTCTTTCCATCGTGCTTTCCACCTAAAATCAGGTAGGGTAGGTAAAGGTACTTTTATTTATTACATTATATGCTTTGGATGAATTGAATCATTTTGATTGATTGATTAATAGTGCCCATTTATTTTTTCTACTATTCCTGATGGGCAATGTACATTATTGTATATTTTCATAGGTCTCTTGCTGAATAGTTAAATCGTTGAGTGACTAATACGGTTAAATCACGTACTTATACTAGTAACTATTGGAAAATAATGTAAGCAGAGTCCTTGAGGCTCTGCTCTAAAACTAATAAAATATACCAGTATGTAGAAATAACAACTCAAGATGCAAGAGGAAATAAAATAAAAACCACCTCTAAAAAAATGCTTAACAGTTGTGGAGTCCCACAAGCATCAGTAGTAAGTCCCCTTTTCTTCAACATATTCATAAACGACTTCCCTTTTTGCATAGAGGACATTGAACTATTTGCCGATGATGCGACATCACTAGTTACAGCCTCAAACTCAGAGACGCTATAATAACTCTAGCAAAAGAGAAATCCATAGCTTGTACGAACTGGTTTAAAAGTAATAAATTAGTCTCAAACTCATCAAAAACAAAATTATTCAATTTCATTCAACTCAAAAAAGCAGATCTCTACAACCAATAAATGAAGTACTAATACAAGAATGCAATAGTACCGGTACATGCACAAGGATTTCAAGGGTAGATGACATTAATTTTTTGGGTATCCACATGGATGAATGTCTAACGTGGCACAAACATACAACATTTCTAGCCGGAAAACTAAGTTCTGCTTGCTACTCGAAAAGGCTAATAAGGAACGCTACCAATATAGAAACAGCCAAATTAGTATATTTTGCACTTTTCGAAAGTAATCTAAGATATGGGGTTGAATTCTGGGGCCACTCTACCCATCATGAAAAAATATTTAAAATTCAAAAACGCGCTACCAGAACCATATTAAAATCACACCCAAGAACACACTGTCAACCATTATTCAAAAATCTTAAAATTCTTACTCTCTACAGCTTATATATATTTCAATCAGTGGTGATTGTAAAACAAAATATTCAACATTTAAGTAAAAATAACGAAATACATTCTCACCATACACGACAGGAAAACAACATTCACTTAGAACAACACAGTAGCAAACTATCTCAAGGAAACTCAAACTATTTCAAAACTAAACTAGGCCCTATATAACAAACTCCCTAACAAAATAAAACAAATTACTGCAATCAACAAATTCAAAGAATCAGTGAAAAATTTCCTATTAAGCAAAGCATACTACTCCTTAAAAATCTATTTTGAAGAAAAATGGGGCTGAAAGCCTAACAATAGCCAGAACAATGCAAATACATTAGGGCCTTCAGTTCTAACATTGTTCAATTTTTTTTTGCAATTGGAGGTACCTATGAACCAATGTATAAGTATATGATGTGAAATAAGTAACTAATACTGGTCCAATTACAAAAAACTAATGTTACGAATATTAATTTTCTGTGGACTTGAATATGAAAATGGATCCTTTAGTAGTTTTATATCAACTTCATAATTATTTGTAAGTCTTATGTTAAATGTATCTTTAAAAATGTACTGTAAATAGATGTGTACCTGTATGTATGTTAAAATATAGTACATATTTATAGTATTATGTAATATTATGTAATATCATAATTAGCCTATACAGGCTCAAAAGTCAAAGTCTAATTAAATATCTACATGTATTTATTTATCTAAGGCAATAAACAACATATCATATCATATCATATTATACAGTTATAACAATGCGGTCCCCATGGGCCATAGCCATTCATGTCGTACGCACTATGGGTACACACAGTCACACACTGCCCTAGCCACACTGCATTGTAACATCTCTATACTACATGCTATACTATCTAGCCCATAGCCTGCTAGATACCTTGGCGATGCATTCAACCAGCAAATAGGAATAACTTTGCTATTAATCTAGGTGCCCGTTAGGGCGCCGCAGCCAAGCCGCGGTGCGGTACACACTCAAGTACCGTACCTTATACAGCAAGCAGAGTTAGGGTGATTTCGAGGTGTCACCCAGCCGTCATGAAACATGATGTGAACTTAAAAACTATCAAAATCAAGGGGATTTCTGACAACACATGCCAAATTTGGTTAGGGTACCAGCATTCCTTTTTGGTGAAAAAATGGCTTGAAACATGCTCAAAGTCACTTTAAGGATGTTGGCTACTACTGCTACTGCTACGGTCTAATTCGTCAGTTTCAATCGGCCCGCGATTCTGACCAAACGGGTGGGGCTACGTTCCTATTTTACACGGATATTAAGGTAATAGTAATATAGGGTCTTTTGAAAGAAAAAGTTGAAAAAGTTTGCTGGAAGGCTTCCATAAAGGTTTCAATAATATAAGCCTTATACAAGAATATAATCAACAAGTAACTATTAGTTACTATTGACAATGATTGACTACATTGTTTACAAAAATCAAGTCTTTGGACCACTAGATATTTTACATCCTATTGTTAATTGGTAATACCATAGAAATTAAATCAACTTGATAAAGTTATTATATTTTAACAAATAATTTTGCAATGGAACTTGAAAAAGTAATGAGATCACACACATAACAAAAACTTGTAAAAATACAGCTAAACCTTACACACTCAAAAGAAATGAGATCTAAAAAAGGGCCAAGCTCATCTACCCTTCCACATTTGCGCATTCTTAATTCATAAAAGTACAGTGTCCCGTAACAGCATCCTTAAAAAGCTTGGCTAAATAGAATTTGCATGATATTACGTTTAAATTAATTAGAAAAAAAGAACTTGGATGAACTATTTTACGTATAAATTAATAATTGCAAATTCTATTTTGCCAAGCTTTTCATGGATGCTGTTACGGGACATTGTACGTTTATGATTAAGAATGCGCAAATGACGAAGGGTAGATGAGCTTGGCCCTTTTTTAGATCTCATTTCTTTTGAGTGTGTAAGGTTTGGCTGTATTTTTACAAGTTTTTGTTATGTGTGTGTACGGTCTACCGAAGGGAAATATGATCGAAAACAAATGACGAAGAATTAGATATGAAGTTCTAGGCCCACTGCCCACTAGCGCTACTAACAACCAGACAACAACATCCTACTAATCGACAAAGAAGTTCGGCTTATCTTATGTCAACAATGCATGGCAATTAGTTCCAGGCCAAGACCTTAGTTTTGTTTTCGTGACCGCTGCCTGTGTTAAATTTAGTTCCCGTTACAGTATTTGATTTAACATAATCTCTACCCCCTCCCCCCCAACCGTCCTCTCCTTGGTGACAAAGTAAACATGCCTGTTATAAGGCTGTGGTTTAGAAAGACGTAACATATAGTTCCCCTCCCCAAATTCACACTTGAAAAAAAAATACAAAACTCAGTTTTGTTATCACAATCTAATGATTGACTTTATTGGGAATTGCTGCAACCATTCAATTATTTATTGGTCTTAAATCAACTAAATTTTATCCATTTTAAGTGCAAAATAATACTATCATAGGCCCTACTGTTTATGAAGTGGTACATGAATGTAAGTATTCGCTCAAAGTGCAAACGTTTTTAAATGTTTCAACAGCAAATTAAAGTGCTAAATAGTTGATTTGTGAAAATTCCTTATACCTATCTCTAATAACGGGGAAAACTTTTACGGCTATGAATCAATAACTATTTCTTTAAAGCAGGCTTATGCTTAAAAAAACCTTGAACTAATAATAATAAATAAAGAATGATTGTAAAATAATAACACTGTTGGTAAAAGCAGTCAATTTATTAACATTCCTTGATTTTATCACTTGCAAAACACTCCCACAGGTGGAATTGTGAAATATTTAATATAATCAAGAAATATAAAAATTCAACTTTCCAGATACTGTATTTCAATAACTAAGGATATTACATTATACATTGTTTGGGTTGCTCTAACAATGCAGAAAGTATTCAGTTACTGGCTCGGTGTAGTGGTTGAACAGACGCCCACCTGGCAGACTAGCTTGAGAGCCGAGTTCGATGCTTGGGCGAGTTGGATTTGTAATTTCTGGATTCTATTAGGTACATATCATTAACATCTGATAATATGTTTGACTTATTTATTTCATAAGTTCACAGTAACATGGGACGATATCAATTACATTCAATGTTAATCATCATTACCTACAACAGAGTACTATAGTAATATATTATATATATTCAAAACGTTTTGGGGGTACTGTTCTGCAAGTTAATTTATTTTAAAATAAACTTTAATAGAACAGGTGTATTTATTTAATAGTTTAATGAACTTTTCACTGCACATTGATAGAAAATACCTTGCACAAAGCTGTGTTTGTTCTTTGTCAATAAATGTTTGTATTTTTGTAAATATCCTCTTCACCAGTCTAGGGCAACAAGACATCCCGATTTTCCCAGGACAGTTCCGGTTTAAATAAATAAATAAATAATTAAACAAATAAATAAATTCATATTTAGGGTCTACCCACTCAGTTATATAACTGGTCTACAGTGGGGGACAGTAAACCAAAGCGACCAAGCCAACACTGCAGGCCCCGACGCAATCGACGAGTGAGCGATAACCAACCAAAAATCAATATTTTTAAACGGAAATATAGCAATCAGAGATATGGACAGTGCGAACACCAGCAGATCAACGCCAGAATCAACAAGGCCGATTCAGAACAACTTTGAATTTATTATGTGCCTCGTTGCTAGGACGGTTCCAAAGTCACCGTTTACAAACGCCTAAGACAAGAACTGATGGACTTAAGTCCAAATCAGAAATTAAAAAACTTCTGTCTATATCAGTAATGGAGCCCTGAACCTTCTGCATTGGAAGCAGAGATACTAACCACAAGACCAACGAGCCTTTAGCAGTCCTGTCATAAGAGACATACCGGTATCCAATACGTCCAAATGTTCTGTTTTTCCATTTTAGGACGTTTTTAGGTATTAATTTAATCGTCGTTATCCCTACTTTCCTCCAAATACCATTATTTTTTATTTATTTTTTGTAAAGATGCACATAGCAGGTAATATTAGATGTTATTTTGAAGTTTAAACAGCATTGCTTCTGCTTATCTTGATTTTAGAGATATGAAACATGTTTCAGTGCATCCTTTCTAAAGATGTAAAATAAAAGCAAGATAATAAGAAAATATTATTCAAAGGTTCAGACAAGGCCAAAATAACTTTTATTAAAAGATTCTTTGCATACCCCCCACCCGCGAGATTCCATCGTTACCCCGGTGTTTTTGTTTTGAAATATGGTCACGCTTGCCAGTCATAGCAAGGTGATTCCATTTCACTACACTGGAGAAAAAAATCCGGAATGTTTTTTTTTTTTTTGTATTTTTGTGTGTTTGTGAACACGATTTCGGCTAAACCGATACTCCAATTGCGATGAAATTTTTTAGAGGCCTTCAAAATCTCTGAACTTAGAACTGCCACGTTTTTGAGCGCAATCGGAAAATTATTTCTCATGAAAATCGCAATTTTACGATTTTTTTTTATTTAAAAAAAAATTCTTCGACTTATAACACCTACATGCTTAATCCGATTTTAATGATTTTTTCACAGAACCTTAATTTCATGAATTAAGATATTCGTGTGAAATTTGAGCGTAATCGAAAAATTATTTCTCATGAAAATCGAAATTTTAGTTTTTTTCTTTTTTAAAACAATTCTTTGACTTATAACACTACATGCTTTATCCTATTATAATGATTTTTTCACAGAACCTTAATTTTTTGAATTAATATATTCGTGTACAATTTGAGCGCACTCGAATAATTATTTCTTATGAAAATCGCATTTTTACGATTTTTTCTTTTTTTAAAATTACGATTAATAAAAAAATAAAAAAATAAAGTTAATTTTTTATTTAATTTAATTTAATTTAAAAAAAATCTTCGACTTAATAATTTTTTCACAGAACAACAGAAAATCCGCATAACACATGGCAGCTCAATGCACCAATTACGCTCATCCAACAACGCGGCGGGACGTTTTCCTAGTGATATTACAAAGATATTTTCTACCAAAGAGCTGTGCAAAATTTCATTAAACATAATTAAATTAAATGTAATTTTTCATTACAACAAAAGAACCTTGTCCCCAAAGTAGGGTGAGCGAAAGAAGTTAAGTCCTCTGAACGTACAGTATAAGATTGATCATATGTCAGGAAAGCTCCATGGATGTTTCTGCACTCTTTACTAAACCAGCATAATTTTGTCTTTTTAATTTCTCAATTTGTTTTGGTGGAAAAATGTGTACATGTTGTTCATACACACAAGTCTTTCAATGTTCTTTAGTTAACAGTTCCACTGTCTTCTAAATAAAACCAAAGAATCTGAACGAAAAGAGTTAAACGTGTCGCTCTATAAGGGAGGGAAAATATAAATTTTATTATTAACTTAAAAAGTTTATTTCATATCTGCCAAGTGGCTGGAGAGGCAGAGAACTAGTTTTTATTTATTTTATTCATCTGTAGATTCATACAGGATACAAATATACACTAGATGTCGTCATGTCCAGTCTTGGGCACGTTCCCAAAATAGGAACTTTGAAAAGTTAAGTACTTCTGCCTAAAAAAAACTGAGACTTCCTCGTTCCTTTCAATAAAAAAGGAACTGAACTTCCTCGTTCCTCAAAGAACTTAGTTCCTTTCAGTTCCTTATACATCACTGATTTAAACAATAATAATGTGAAATGAGTTAATTTATCATTACCTATTTATTAAAGTAGTCCCAGCATCGACGAGGTGCGCCATTTTCGAAAACACAAGATTCACATATTAGTTTCATACCGCAGTTCGATATCAGGTATACTGAATTCGACGGATTACAACGGCGAAGGAACTTATAAGGAACGTTAAATCGTTCCAAGTTTCCCAGAAATAGTAACTTTGAAGTTACAAGTTCCTGATCTAAGAAAGAACGCGTTTCCCACAAAAGTTTCCTGAAAAGGAACTCGTTCCGGGAACCGTTACTAGAACCGTTCCTCCCAAGATGTCGTCATGTCTAATATTAAGATTAAAGTCGGATACATAGCAATAAAATATAATAGATAAAGAATAATAAATAACTAGAAAAATAAGTTCACACACAAAGAATAAGTAAAGACACAAAGAAACGCAGCTTGACTTTATGTTAATACCTTAAGTGATTTTTTTCTGGAACTCTTCCTGAAGCCAGTTTTTATCAGATTGTTATCAGACTTTGCACATAGCTCATGGTCATGTATATACAGTCTTCTATAGTTTTTTTTAAACAATCACAACAAAAGTTAAATGTATTTTTAGGATTTAGGATTTTTGTAAAATCATCAAAATTAATAAATTTCGGAATTTATTTGTGCGTAATGCTTAACAATGTTTAGTAATCTTTTACTATAGAAGAGTGACAATATCCTATCTTGACAATTATTCAAAATTGCATATCGATCGGATGACAAGTGGAAGCAGGAATAGTTCACAAAAAAGTTTCAAATAGGTATAGTTGACTCTTAAATAGGTACTCTTTAAAGTTCAGTGAGGTACGGTGGGTATCCATAACAAATACTAGATTTAAATTCCTTGTATTGTTTACACGTTCATGTAGGATACTTGTCAGGGCTAGCTTAGATCAATGTTTTGTCACCTGGTATGATATAGGGTATGGGTTTTGTACCCTTAATTAAAATAAACTGAATATATATTAAAAATTGTTTAATGGATAAAAATTGTTTCATAAAACAATACAATTTTAAATTGATTTATTAACAAGTTTTTAATATACCGGTATGTTACGTACCGGTACTATGAAATCTTTTAGCTTCTAAAATGGAAACTATGACCAGCTGCTATAATTGTGTCAGTCTCAACTCTGAGGCTTACACATTTCTGCAAGGGCAATCTTGTAAGCTCTCATGTATGGTTTATTGTCATTGTTTGCATTCTAGCTGCATGTTACTCACGAAATTAAATTCTGTCAACACCACAGTGTGAACAGAGGTCTGGTTAGCCAATAAGACAATTATTTAGATCAGGATTTGCAAATTGAAGATAAAACTCCAACCAAGATGATTTGAAATACACAGAGGATCTGCACAGCAGTAATCTTACATAAATACAGGGTAGGTACCCCACATAAAATTAATATTATGAGACTAGGCCTACCGGTACTGACATTAAAAAATATAAGGGCCTAAAAGTGCAATACATAATATAAATGCAGTATGCAGTATAGTAGTTACAATTTAAAGTCCTGCTAATGTAATAAAATAAATACTAGGTTATTGTATTTTAGATATAAAATAGGAAGGTGGGATAAAGGTAATGACTTATGATTACTAACACTAGTTAAACTCAAACCTACAGTAAATCAGTCGCTTACTGTAATATAATAGGGTACTACAGTATATAATACTACACGTTCTTACAAATAGTGTACCTACGTAATTATTGAGTTTATACACTTGAGTTTCTTTAAGTTAGGTATGAGCAAATTAAGACAAAAATATCATATTTTGGTAATTCCTTCGCTTCTCCTGAACGGAAGTATGTACATAGTGGTATTGTTGCGTCACAATAATTGTCCCATCCCAATTCATCCCGAATTGATATTCATTAATATGATGCACAAAGGAACTCGTTGGTACAAAATCTTCAGTTGAAATAATCAAAATGTAATGGCAGCAGGGATGCACAATGATTAAATAAAAAAAATTAATAATTGAGATGACAGCATTATCGATGGATCGTTTTGCTAAACTTTTACTGGCAGCAAGGCAACGTCTCAAAAAGTCAATACCAAGATTTTTCTGTCAGTAATAGTGTGAAATGAGCATCTACGTTCATTGCTGTATCTGCATCTATGTAAGTAGATTTATTTAGTTGTCCTCCTTTGTAAATAAGTTTTTTAACTGAATATGATAGACGTTAAATAAATAAATAAATAAATAAATAAAATAAAAAAGTTTGTAAAATGACATTAATGTTATTATTATTCACGCAAGTTACGAATTGTAGAGGTATGTTGATCCGCATACAGGTAATATTATGGTTATGGTATATAATGCTTTGATGCATTTTGGCCAAGTTTTATTTGGACAAATTTTCCAATAAAATAGGTACATTTAACTACCAAACAATTTAATTATTGATTATCAAAATGCAATTGAAAATCGAATAGTGTGTGCATCCCTAAATGGCAGTACCAGAATGTACTATAATCAGTTCCACATTCTCATATAGGCCTAGCAACAATGCCAATTGTGTATATATTTGAAGTTTGAACAATATTAGCAAATATTAATTCACTAATATGATATTATAGATTTGAAATTCAAATAGTAATTTCAAATTTGAAAAGCAAGACATTTTTATGTCCCTCCATGAAAACGTACTACAGTCCAATATAAAAGCAAAAAGCCAAAAACACATGAGCAAAATAGAAAATCCTTGTTCTTACTGTTTTCACTTCAATACTAGCATGCAAGTACTATTTACAAATTCTTTGATATTTGAACTTCGAGTTCAAAATATTCGATAATCAGTTTCAACCAATAAATCGGGTACACAATTTGGACAGGCCTTATGATAACAAACTCACATGCATAAGAATAGTAAAAAAAACTTACAGCATTTGATAGCAAACCCTGCCCATACACACGCTAACATTCACAGTTGGGTGATAAATCTTCTCACGGACTTATCAGTTATTTGTTCCTACTCTTTGATGTGGCACCATCAAGCACCTTTTCATGGATTGTAGTAGAAGAAGTGTTCTATTACTGACACTTCTTGTTCAAGTAAAATCCATGTTTTCATTCTCATTCTCTGCCCATATACATGCGTGATGCGGGAAATACTCGTGGACACTCCGCGCGTCGTACGTACGTAGTCGGAACACTCATTACGCTTTGAAGACTCCCAGGTACGCCTTGCAACTGGGACACGTGTGCGTCACATCCTTGCAACTTGCCAAGCAGTATGGCAAACATACACAAAACCAGCAGCTGCAACAAACATTTCAATAAGTAATTATAACCCATACAGACATTTTGACGAGTACGCATGATTCGTGGCTGGCTTTTTATAGGGGAGCCAGAAATTAAAAAATCCCGTGATTCACATTGCTGCTACCTACGTATAATATTCATGATAGAAAATCAAAAAGCTTGCATGGAAAAGAACAAATCAGAGAGAAATTTTAAAGATATCTGTAATTTCAAAATAGACTTACATGCTGAATAAAAAAATAAAATAAAAACACAAATGTAACACACTAATATTACATTGTTGTTTATGCTTTACATAATTACATCTAACAAAAAAGGAAGTTAAAAGTATTTTGCCGAGAAACGGCGTTGACGCTAGCAAACATACACTTAACATCAAAGAAATCACGAGGCGCGAAGACCCTTGCTGAAGCACAAAACTAGCATAGCACATGCCAGAGGTTCTGCCACAAGTACTCCTTGCACGGGGAGGGGAAGTGGCTCACTGGGCAGTCTTTGAGGGCAGGGAGCAGGTCGTTCCATAGGTGAACAACCCGGAAATAAAAAGCACGTCAGCCGAGTACTCCGTTGGCCGGAGGGGAATGTAAAGTAAAACAAATCAGAAAAAATAATCTACCTTACAAAGCATAGAAAATTATAGTTTTGTTTAAAATTAATGGGCTACGTTAAATCATAAATTTGAAAAAATGTGTAAGTATGGTCCCAAAAAATTGAATAGGTAGGTAAATTAATATTACAAGAGAGAAAAATTGCAATTTCAATTTGTACCTTAAAATTGTATTTGAATGGGGAGATGGTAAATTTTTATCACAAGAAGAAAATAGTAACCTTAACTAATGAATAGCTTGAATGAATAGCCGAGTAAAATATTCATTCACAGAGGTAGCCCACACAAGTTCATACAAAACAAAACTACATGTGTCCCGGTTTTTACTTTCAGAATTATGTTAACCCTACAAATGCCTACATCATATTTGTGGAGATTAGCCTACTCTGTTGTTGTTGTTCGTGAATCTTTGACGACGCCTATGTTTGCATGTAAATATCTCCAGGTTTGATAAATTAATACAAATAGGTGTATGTAGCATGTATCAATGGGAATTCAGAGTCGGGTAGTTTTTGTTGTTGGAAAAATATTTTTATTTGTTTTGCCTAAATGCAAATTCAGTTTTTTTTAACAGTGTAAATTTAATTTTTACCTTCAATACCCCTGTCTCTACTCATAAGGCAGGGTGACCATTTTTGAAAACTATAATTCCTGGGAATGGTATGATGCAATGTAGTACCGGTATGTAATACAAGGTGAAAAGCATGCAAAGGTTCCTTTCAGAACCATTAAATGCGACGCATTTTTCTGCGAAACATATCTGTAAATTTTCTTGCTCAAAGATAGTTTTTTAGTGTCTTTAGATAAGACGCTCCTCTGCAAGTTATCATTAAACACACACCTGCCTTCTAAAACATGTTAAAAATCACTGAAATCGGCCACAAACTGAAGCAAAACTTCCAAGTGACGTATTTAAGCAATTTTTTCCCAAATAAATGGAGATGGCTCATTTGGAGACGAATACTTTGGAAAAATATTGATTAAATTAATAATAGCATCCTAGAATGGAAAACTAGGATATTTGGATGTCCTGGGTGGGCTAATCGGGACACCAGGTGCTTGAAAATCAGGACTGTCCTGGGAAAACTGGGACATAAGGGTAACCCTATCACTTGTATTCTATACATAAAATATCCAGATAGATATGCAAGACTATGGATACTAATAACACATGAGGAATGATTCCAAATAAATAATTACACACTAGGTAAATGCAGCCAATTTATTAACATTCAAAATATGTTTGTTTGACAAGGTATTAATCTCTATGGTTTGACATACGGTATGTAATAGTATGTTCTACAACATTAGGCTACAGTAAGTAACATGGAAGGCGATCAATAATAATATGCAATGTCAATAACTGTCAGTACAACAAACTTCTTGATAAAATGTCATCTAGGCCTGGGCCTATTTACCAAACTTCTCTTCACGAGTCCAACAACTTGATTACGTAGGCACTTCCTGTTACGTGTTCTCACTATCCTACCCACGTTATTTATTTAAAAACATTCTCTCGTAACAACAATGTGACTTAGAAACGTTTCGAGAACTTTACACTAGGAAAACGCCAAAGTCATTGTTGGACGAGCGAGTGAGTATCACAATTACATTTGCAGCTGCAGCATGCATGCATGCGGCTCTGACTCATCAAGTCGAGACTTGTCTAGCTGCTACTGCTGAGTTCCCTATATTGCTATGCGCGTGGACGCGGGAGACTCCAAAACTGGCAAAACATATCACATCGCCAACACCAAAGTATTAAAGCTATGAAGATTCCAAAATATGTTTTAGAAAGGTCCACTCATGAACTCCATTCCCTCTTGATGTGTTCTGCATCCATCTTTTATGCTCCTCAAATCAAATCCAATTTAGTAAAGCTTTGCAAATCAAGATTTTTGCAGTAATTAATTTTCTGTAAGTTGGCAGGGCAAGATATAATTTTGAAATTTTTCACAGTTGTTAACATTCATAGTGGTAACATTGTTGAGAAAGGGTATTTTTTTCCAAAGCAAACTTTAGGTTTAAAAATTAAAGTAGTTATTTGTTTAATTTTTTGTAAGTTGGATTCCTGCGAATTTTGCTGTCCATGTTAACAGCACTCTATCTATTGGTCCTTGACGTTGGTGTGAAATTTCGTCAAAATCGGACGAGTAGTTTGGCCCCTGCGCATCGAACACACACACACACACACACACACACACACACACACATACATACATACATACATACATACATACATACATACATACATACATACATACATACATACACACATAAACACAACAAAGTGTTGAAAACTTGCCATAGAGACTCCGTTCGCTCCACTCACTCGTCAAACAAGATTCTTCATTAAACATCTACGCTTGTATACCATTTAGATTATAGAGGTTAATTTATTATCAATTTCTTTCGAAATTACCTTCTCTTAAATGTTAAAACAGGTGTAAAAAATGGCCAAAAATGTATATTAAAATTGAAAGGTACTGGCAATTGAATAACGTACGAACATAGATCAAACTTTCCTTTTAAATTCAAAGGTTTACTTAAGCTTAAATGCTCTAGCTGTTTGGCAATCAGCTCATTTTCTATGAGCAATGTTTTGTGCTAAACTTTTGCCTCAAAGTAACCTCTAAATGCATTACAATGCCATTTATCACAATTCCACTCCAACAAAAAATTACCTTGTCCACAAAGTAGGTACTTTTTTAGTTCCTTGCAATTCGATGTAAAGACATTAGAGATTACACATATTGCTACGTATTGGAAGCTGTGTGGAATCCCAATTTCGATAGGTTCAGGTGTTGTCTAAGTTGAGGGAACAAATTTAAGTTTAAGTTATTAGGTACTTAGTTATATTGGTTTGAAACATGTAGAAAAAGAGTTGTATAGAATTACTTAATTGGCACAAATTCGTAACCACTGTTGGCAGGGGAACCCAATTCTAGATGATACGTAAGAAAACTACAGACTGAAAACTCGGACCGCAGTCAACGCTACCCCAACTAGTGTGTGTCAAAGCTGAAATCACAACCTTCTTGCGGATTAAACAAACTGAAAGCAATGGTGTGAGGGAGTAGTATTCTCAAAGCTGAATAGGAGAGCAATAATTTGGGAAAAATGAAAAATTCTATCTGTATCCAGGTATGAAATTACAAAACCTAAGGACCATATTTTTTATTTAGTTATAATGAAGGGAATCAGGTATAACTTGCTATGGGGCTATGCCCTCTCTGAATCTCTTCAACATTTTAAGTTTACTATGTATCTTAACTTGTTGAATAAATAATAATAAAAAATAATATAACTTATGAAAATGTAGTGCAAATGTATTCAGATAGTCTCCCTAATTTACTATTACTCAAATATGGCCGACTACGTGTAGTATAAATTTTTGTACAGTCTATACCTGGAAACTTACTTCTGCAAGTGCAAGAGTTCTATTAGATTACCATAGGAATTAAACCCACGACACCATCATTTGAACCTTGGGCTGTATTTTAGTGTGTATATATTTCCTAATCTTCCACCCGAGACACTGATAATGAGTACAGAATAAGGGAGTATTTTAATAAAGGCAACTGAAAAGTTATTAGTTATTACTTTTTGTTTATTACTGTATGTAAAATTGTTTCACAAAAAGTGGCTATTTTACCTACAATGCCAAATGTTCAGGAGTCATCAGGACTTGCAACAGAGTTCCACCTGATATTCTATGCAAAATACATAGAGAACCCACACAGCATTAATATAATACATAATCTACAGTATATAAATATATAAAGACGGTATATTACAAGACTGCAGTAATGGTAACACAAATAATTACATTAAAGCACAATTTAGTTGTACCTACATTATGTAGTACGTACTGTATAATAACAACAATCAGCCTGTATGCACAAGTGGTAACTAGTAACTAATGGAATAAGTAGGCTACAGCTAGTCATGAAAGGTCATTGTCAGAGGTCTATTAAGAGCTCGTATAAAGCTACTGGTACTAAGTATATTTGGAGAGCACACACAAGGTTAAAACGTACTTTAGATACATTACCATAGGCAGGGTAGAGGTTATTAAGTTACTGTCACTAGTTGGACCTTCTTTAAATCACTCACTTAAAGTAAAAACATTGATTGATAATGCCAGCATGATAGATGAGTGACTAGACCATATCATTATCTTCTTATATACTACTTTTCAGATACACATGAGGAAGTACTTTCCCACGTAGAGCTACGTCATCCTGTTAGCCTTAAAGGCAAAGTAGAAAAGAGAACCAAGAGTAGTGTTATTTATATATATAAGTAAGAGAGTGAAATTAAATAGTTATCTATAATATTTATTTAGCAATTTACAGTAAGTAATTCACATTATTATCAGCCTATCTCTTAATAGCGAATAAGACAATTGAGAAAGTGTATGTCTTATTCAGAAGGATCCTAACGTATGGCCAAAATGCTGAATCAGCTGCGGTGAATATGAGCTTCACAATTCTCAAGCACATTGATTGAATCATTGCAAGAAGATTGATTGCATTTGAAGAACAAATAATAAAACCCACCCACGTAAAATGCTGGTGATGGCCCTTCACAATGTTGGTCCATTAAGTCTTAACGTTGAAAATGAGGTAGAAATTAATTACCTGCGTTAAACTCAAAGACTCTGGAATATGTGATTTTCGGTTATTAATAGACATTTAAGTTTGAATGCGTTAAACAATAACATAAGACATTGAGCCCTACACATTAATTATTATTCACAACAACTCTAGCTAATAAAGCAGTGATATTTGTTAAGTAATTGCGAGTATTGGGTAATATCAAAGTACGTTGGGGAGGGCTACCTAAGTAATTAATTACAAAATGTAAAAGCTACTTGGACAGATGTCCATCCATACTCCATAGAATGGTCAATTATTAGGGATGGGAAGAAAGTACAAATGTTTAACTTCACTTACATTGTTAGGCCTTATTGTGCTATTGAAATGAAAAAAAAATGTCCATTCCATAACAACCTACAACATTGTTTTACCGAGGCTACTCATTTTCTATGGATTGGAATTTAAACTCATTAAGACTAAAGAAAAAGAAAACTCATAAATCTAGTAAAAGTAATACAAAATATATTTTTGCAACGATTTGAAAGTTATTCATATTACTTATGCTTATTGATTGAGCTATGCCTATGTGACCTGGGCTAATAAATTAATTAGTAATACACATAGGCTTAATAATTCCTTGATACTGTATTTTACCCGATTGCAAGCCTCCATTTTGGACACATTTTTCAGTTTAAAATGGCACCCCGGCCGGCTTGGAATCGATGGCAATCTTATGAGTAGGCTACTTACATGCTACACTTTTGTGTTAAATAAACTTTTAGTAAGGGGTCGGTTTGCATTCCATATCGACTTGCAATCGAGTACTAAATACGGTAATACCAACTACTGTAAATAACAATTAGAAAAAATTAAAGCATTGTAAGGTTGCTGTTACTAGTACTTAGGTAGGAACTACCTAGCTACTGTACTATAAACTAGATTTAACACATATTTTGGAGTTACAGGGTAGGTCTTGTTATGGGATGTGGAAGGAAGCAATTTATAATACACCAACCATTGAATAACATATACAAACGTATTAATTAAGAAAATTAAGACAGAACAAATATCATCTGTTGGTAAATTTCTCAAATTGTTTTGTACGGAAGTACGTACTGGTACTGAACAGCCTCTCAGTACTGTCCCATCCCACTCCTACCCTGTTCAATTAATGTAATTGAATCAATATTCAACACAGTCACAGGTGCACAAAACACCCAGGAGCGTCACTAGAGATTGGACATTGGGGGGGCGCAAGTACTTTCGTGGGAAAGGGACTAAGCACGGGGGATGGGGGGCGGAGCCCCCCATGAATAGCGCCGCAGGCGAAAATTTTGAAAATCAGGTTTTTTGAGTGCATTTGGTGCGTTTTAGTAAAAAGCGTTAGGCTGAATGCAAAACCAAAACATTGAAGTTTGTGTGCGTCAATTTGTTTTCTCGTCATGTCGAGCTTACAATTCATAGCATACATGGCAATATAATAACGTTTGATCCTATTTTCAATACAGAGACACATTTATTTGTTACTGATGATTTCGGCCAATACAAAGGAAAGATTCAAATGATCGAATTGAAGGCGAGGCTCTGAGAGGCTTGTCCCAATATATTTTTTCAATTACAACCTTGTAAATTACAAAGTAATTTTGATTCAAATCAGTGCGTTTTAGAGCTCTAAAACGCAGTAGAAAACTATTTATTATTGTTCTAGGCCTATAAGTAAATTCGCCATTTTTATTGGGCTTGGACAAAAGAAGGAAATGAACACTTCACAATTTGACAATTTAATTGTCGTATGAATTAATTCCATACTAGGCCTACTGGCTAAAATTAACACCAACAATTTTTTTAAATCTCGTGTCTTTTAATAAGAAATTACCCACCGGTACATCATTAGTTTAATAAAGTAATGCTTAACAAATTATTTTAAGTAGTGATAATTCGCGTAAAGTGCAGCTGTGACTGTGTGTTGTTAATTGAAAAAAAAACAGGAAAACAAGGAAATTATTGGGGGGGCGCGGATTGCGATTGGGGGGGCGCACGCCCCCCCCAAACCCCCCTAGTGACGCCACTGAAAACACCTCTTGAACAAATCTTCAGCACAAATAATTCACATCTATTATCTAGGCGGCTAGGCTTAATATATACAGTACATAATACGTATATGGCAGTGCCAGAAAGTTCTACGGACACGCAATTACGTATCATCATACAATGTAACCCATAGGCCAGGGATGGCAAACCTTGTCAAAAATCAAAATGCATGTGCACAAAAATGTACAGAACTTCTTATTTTTACTTGGTTTCTGCAAGCCAATGTAACTTTCAAGTGATAAGACTTCTGTTATTGATTTTATGTTTGGTTATATTTGATGGATTTTTGGGTGACCCAAGCTATTAACATGTCTGTAATTCAATGACTGATAGTGAAAGGAATTTGTCAACAAAGCTAGTTGTCAGTTCTAACCATTTCTTTCATTGGCTCCACCAAATAAATTAAAAGTATTGAGAAAAACCGTCTTCCCCACGCCTTGCAGTTTCGAATCAAGTTCATAGAAATAATTGCAAAACTGGGTAACATTTTGGAACATGGTACAACAGGGGTACACATTTTAAATACTACTATCTTTCAATATCTTTGCATGCCCACTGGACCACTCAGAGTGCCACTTACGGTGTACCAATGCCTGAGGTTTGCCATTCCTGCCATAGCCATAATATGGAAAATTAAAAAATAGTTACAACATTTGAGAGCAAACCTTGTCCATTCACGAGCTAATATTCTTTCTATATTTTCTCTCCTAGCTTCATCTTAAGCGCTGTATTGAAATTTGAAATATACCTACTGAGAAATGAGTACTTTGACTTTCTCTGCTTGCGCCGCGGAGTCACACTCATCAGGTGTGGCGCCTGCTTGGATCTTCTTCAAGTTTTCCATTATGGACACCTCTTTTCATTCAAACCTACGTTGTCTTTCTTCATTTTCTCCCCATATACACAAGATGGTGAACAATATTGTATGCCCAGCATCTGTATAATATTGGTCAATCCTGATTATATTTCAATATAATAGGTTACGTCATTTTGTTGTTTCAAAATAGAAATACAATATTCTGCAACCGACGCATTCAGGAGTATTGCTCGCCCTTTGCAGGCTTGTAGAATATTCCTCGCCGTTTGACTTTACTCTCGCGCACGCTTGCCGGGAGTGTTACTCGACTCTTGTTCTCCGCACTCGATGAAACAAAGTTTGAATCGCATTCTCCTTGATGTCAACATCCCAATGCTTCGTTGATGTGGGAAACGCTTGTGGACACTCCGCTCCTGTAATCCCCTCCGTAGCCGGAACGCACCTCATTACGCTCGGTAGACGCCCAGGAACGCCTTACAGTTGGGACACTTATGCGTGGTATCCTTACAACTTGCCATGCAGTATGGTATACACATGCAAAGGCAGCAGCTGCAACACACGAGACAGGTCATGAAAACAAGTTACCGAAGTGTTGGCTTCTAAGCCAAGATATCAGTAAATAATAGCCTAGCCTAGTTCAGAGATTAGTTCAGATTCAGATGTGCTTTTATTCTGAAATACAAGTTTGTAACATATTTATAGTAGATATTTTATTAGGTACATATTCATGTGAAAAGCCCACAAAGTCTAGGTGGACTTGAGTGTGGCCCATTATCTCTAAAAATAGAATATTTTGGTAGCAAGATGACGGGGTATGTACTAGAAGTGGTCGCGTGACTCACGACTTTCCTCCTGATTGTGCGTGAACATGAATGCTTTGGATAGGTACCGTGAATTTGTGTGATAATATAACAGTCACGCGTGTATCGTGACCGTGCGTGACACTAAATGCTCCAGCGCGGAACAAGCCCTTCTCATCCGCGAGGTCAGGCCACCCTCCTCTTAGCTTGCCTTGAGTCGCACCCTGCCCTAAAATTCAGTCCTGAATACGTGGATGAGAGAGTGATAAACCAACAATCTCTTGAATTTATTTTATTGTCTACCAAACACTTGTATTCATCTCTAGTTAATTATTTGTTCACCGCTCTCTCGAAAGGAGCAAGTGACGACAGGATGTCTGCCATCTGACAATGTGAATATGACCAGGTTAGTGGCAATCAGATTAAAAGGGTGCGTGCTAAATGCTTTTCAAAATACATACCAACAATTGAGTAATCGTGAGTGCGCATGACTGCTTGAAAATGCAAGTTGTCGTGCGTGAGGGTGCGTGAGCGAGTATAGGCCTAGCTACTTGACAAATATAGCGTGGTCGTGCGAGAATTAAATAAAAATTGTTATTAGTGCGTGACTGTGCGTGAACAGAAAATGAGTTTACGTGACGTTACATGACGTGAGTGAAAAATTTATCACCCGACCACCTCTAGTATGTAGGCTACACAAGACATTCATTTTAGGACATCCGACACAAACAAACCTTTGAGATACAGTGACGTTTTATTATAGGGAGTGTTACGTGAGCTAGAGACTACATTATGAAATATAAGATATACTACATAAAATATGTATTTTTTATTTTTTATGCTATGTTGTAGGAACTTACACCATTCTGATAGTTTAAGTTTGTACTTATTTTATTATGTAGGCCTATTTTTGTATACATGTGGACTGGAGAGTACACTCATCTCCAGGTCGTAGGCACATACAATAAGACTAGGAAGCTTCGCAAACGCTTTTTTTAGTCGCGTTGATGGATGAGCTTTTTAATTATAAAATGTTAATATTAATTTAAAATAATAAAAACATATTAACACGGCCCATACAAAGCAATCATTAGGTGTGTTGGATCTCTGATTGTTTGTAACAAGGCTGTGAGTAAGGTATAAAATCTCCTGTGAAGTTTTCATACAAGGCTGTGAGAAAGATCAAAAATCTATATTTTCGTGCTATGTGGGCGGATTCTGACCAAACGGGTGGGGCTACAACGTTCATATTTCACATGGACATTAAGGAAAGGGTGATGTATTGACTTTTGAAAGAAAAAGTTGAAAAAATTAGCCAGAATCTATAGAAATAAAGGTTTTAATATTTAACACCTCAAAAAACTCAAATTAAAACCTTTATTTCTATAGATTCTGGCTAACTTTTTCAAATTTTTCTTTCAAACGTCAATACATCTCCATTACCTTAATGTGCATGTGAAAGATGAACGTTGTAGCCCCACCCGTTTGGTCAGAATCGGCCCAAATGTCACGAAAATATCGCACTAAAAATCGAAAAAAATCGTAAAAGTACGATATTCATGAGAAATATTTCTTCGATTGTACCCAAAAACGTAGCAAGTCTAAGTTCAGAGATTTCGAAGGTCCCCTCAAATTTTCATCAAGATCGCATATGCCGTTTGCCCGGTAGAGAGCGAACAAACAGACGGAAAAAAAAAAAAAAAAAAAAAAAAAAAAAACACCCGAGCTAAATTTTTTGGGGGGTCGGTGAAATTGAAGTCTTCGCTTCGCTCATCCAAAAATATAATAAATATGATAGAACATGGAAAACATCTAAATATAGGGTCATTGTAAAAATATTAGTACTAGTGAGGGATGCACATCAATACTTTTTTCATTATCGATTGTCAATATGGTTATGTCATTATCGAATCGATATTGTTAGGCCTTATTGTGCTATTGAAATGAAAAAAAAAATTGTAATTCATTCCATAACAACCTACAACATTGTTTTTACCCTGGCTACTCATTTTCTACGGATTGGAATTTAAACTCATGAAGACTTAAGAAAAAGAAAACTCATACATCTAGTAAAAGTAATACAAAATATATTTTTTGCAATAATTTGAAAGTCTATTCATATTACCTATGCTTATTGATTGAGCTATGTCTATGAGAACTGGGCTAAGATATCACCAACAAAGCCTGTTCCGACCTATAGGCCCAAGTGGAACCTCAAGTGTGGCAAGTCAAAACGATACAATTGTGTTTCTTTGCTGCCTCGCTATCTTCGATGTCATGTGTTTGGTTTCCGTTATGGACTGATACCTCATTTCCAAACATAAATCTTGAGTGTGACACCATCAGCCCAGTCAGTGCATGGCACAACGTGAGATAATCTCTGTCTTTAGAGTTTGGTTCGTGCCACTATTGACCAATTATTAGATATTTCGATAATCGATAATCAATTTTGGTTATCGATTATCGAAATTATATCCATTATTGATTATCGATCGATAATATCGATTATCGTGTGCATCCATAGTACTAGTAGTAGGGTAAAACAAACAAAATAGTAGTAAACACATAAGGTTAGTAAATATATCTGTAAGTAAAAGCATTGTAAAACTAAGGATAGGTGGGCACACAATGTGAGTTTATGCCCGCTTACACTTAGGTCGAGGAGTGGGAATGCAGGTTCCTAAAAACTACTTTCTCAGTCTACAAGGAAGCACGGAAGTTTATCGTATTTCCTACCTTCTCTCCCGGTACTTCTCAGCCAATGCTTTATTTTAAGTAAAAATAGATCAGGAGTATCAATGTTCTTTAGTTCGATTGGCAACACATTGTAAATTCTGGGTCCCAGAAAATCCGCACGACGTTGTCCTAGTTGCGACATCTTCCGTGGTATTGGAAGATTGCCGCGGGTGCTTGTCTTGTTACTGGAGGTAATTTCGGTGTTGACGGGTCTCATATTACTGGTGGACTTTAACTTATTCAACATTACTTTGAAATATACAGTAGTTGCATACAGTTCCAGTAAGAGAAATCATTTTTAGATCGTTTTCAAAGTTTTGTTCCCAAAACGCAAGTTTCGACAGTCACACATTTTGGCTTTTGTTGCCAGTAAACACCTTGCATTACCTAGGCCTACAGTATGTAGTACTTTTAAGTTCAACACAGAACGCCACATTTTCAGAAGTTCAAACTAATTTTGCAGTTTAAAGTTTTCTAATTTTAAGCACAAGTTTGTGTTGACTAAAAATGTAGGGTTCACCCCTCTGTTTGTCACACACTAAAAACGACCCTACCTATGTGTACGTTTTAGAAAGTTTGATTCTTTGTTCAAAATAAGAAGCAGAGTTCTTGTAGGCAATTTGACACTCGATTGTAACTTTAAAAACCCAGAGTGACATCAAACTTGGAATACCTGCCCTAGTATAAAATTTGCAATTTAATTAATATCACATGGAAATTGCTTACTAACAGGCCTTAATTAAGAATAACCTTCTTAATAACAAGGCTCCCCCAACCTCAGTTTGTTTTGAAGCATAGGAATACAAATTGTTTCCAATATTTTATTGAAGGTCTGATTTATTTGGCCATCATAACAAAAAATATTTAGGTAGGCTACCTACATAATATTTAATTATTTATTGTATATTATGAATATGATAAATAGTTAAACTAGGGAAACGCCAAAGTCGTTGTTAGACGAGTGAATGAGCCATGTGTTGAGTACCCGGTAACATTACTTTTTTCCCCTACCTTCGGCCTCCCTAGCCTATCGTAGGCTAGAGTGGCGCATTATGGCCTTACAGTTGACGCGCTCTTACATCAACTAAACTTTAAAACCCTATTATTTATACGAATATAATTATCAAACTTACCTAAATATGTAAATGTTGCCGGGTACTCAACACATGACTCGCTCACTCGTCTAACAACGACTTTGGCGTTTCCCTAGTCTGGTTGGCCAAGGCGCCCTTATAGCCGAAATGTGGGAGACGTGGGTTCAATCCCCTGGTCGAAAAAGATTTTGTAATTTCTGGATTGTATTTTAAAAATTATTAAACATGTTTTGAAATGCATATATAATGCAGTGTAGTCCATCATCTGTGACAATAGTATGGAAATCATAGCCAGTACGAAATACGTGAAAATATTGCAAGGTTTACTCAATCTACGAGCGGAATTTGGGGGTACCTTGACGTTCAACCTTCGATAGACCTTGCATGAGCACCATAGACATCCCATATAATTGGCTAGACTAGCAGTCAGCGGTCCACTTCCGGGACAATTGAAAGCCATCTTGAATGGGTGAGTTTGCATGTTAATTAGATGGGAGCGATTAATCGAAAAAATATTTTTAAAGATGGCCGCCAGTTTGGCAGGTGAGCATATCAGACTTTAACACCAAATGATTACTAAATTCCCGTATGCAATAACTTTGCAGTGTTTCTGTTTGTTCAATACCATGCTGCACAAGCTAAAACCATATCAAACAATCCAGTAAAATACTTTATTGCATTAAAAAAGCATAAATTAAAACGCCAAACCGCCATCTTGAATGGGTGAGATTGACACTTCAATTTGGTACACTCGCGCCTGTGCGGAGGTATTGGAGACTGCGTATCTAGCCTACTATAGGTGTTAAGATATCTATGATGAGCACGGCATTTCACAGCCAGGTAAATAACAAACAAAAAATATTTTTTCTAGGGTTGCCGTCGATAATCGAAATATCGATCGATTATCGATATCAGTAATATGATATGATAATCGATCAAGTATTTGATATATATGATATGTTATCGTTTAAATATGAATCGATGTTTTCGCGTTTACATGCTTAAAAATGCGCGCTGTGTATCAACGCGCCGATGTGTTTCGGAGTACCAATCCTGTCAAGTATAATGCCACGCCCACCCGGCCATGCGCATGCGCTCGCAGCCGATACAAGGCATACGAAACTCGGCCGCCATTGCGATTGCGATGTATTCAGTAGGCTCGACGTGTTGTGGCGTAACATTCTCTAGCGTCAGTTGCCCAATTATATTGATTCGTGATGTTTCTCCGTCCAAACCCAAAGAAGATATTTGCCATTACTTCTGACGCTGCTAACAGATGAGTCAAGGTGGCAGTTTTTTATTATTCAACGAACGACGACGAGGGGTTGGAGGGATAAGCTGTGAGCTCGAATGTCGATGAGATCTCGCCACTTCTCTCGCTCGCGAGATGCTGCGTAACTGTTGGACACGTAACAGTTGAACGATGCAATCAAGACGTATTAAAATTAGGTGTGTAATTGAAATTCAGCCCTCAATTTATTTTAACATTCTAATCCTTAAGATCTCTTGTATAGTGTTAACAATTTTGCGTTTTTCTGCTTCTAGCTCAATTTGGAATTTGATAGATAATCGATTTGGGTCCTATGATACGATTTTCGATATGATAACGATTCGATGCCTCCCGATTATCGTCACGATTTCACATCGAACGGCAACCAAAGTTTTTTTCTCATTGTCGTTAAATAAATTTCTATACATTGGCAGTCAATTTTTCAATTTATTATTTCTTGTAGCTTTGAATCGAAATGGATTGTGCTCATTTTGTTAGCAGTTCTCAGTTAACTGGTAACGGATGTATGTTTAAAATTTCAGCTCAATCTTTTAAGCCGTTCGGCCGTTAGGTATCTGACAGACAGAGTCACAGTTTTCACAGTGAGTGCCGATTTTTTCGACCTGCGTTGTAGACTACATTCGCTGCGCTCACTCGTCTAATAAAATACCATAGCAAGGTAGCCTACCTATGTGCCAGTAATAATGATTTATTTTTATTTTTGATTAATTTAAAAACCGGGAGAGATGGAGGGAGCTTTTAAACAGACCTCTGGTAGTGGAGAAGGCGGGCGAAGAAGAAGCTGAGGACGTGGTTGTGTCAGGCCTGGCTAGCCGACAATGAAGATGTTAGCCCAAGAAACGGAATAGTGTGATACTGCTCCCCCCAACCCAATTTAATGTTGGAAAAGGGGTCAATAAATATACATATATATATATTAATACAATTTCAAATTTGTAATGCACAAATAACATCTACAATGCTTGTTGGTCCAGAGTGGTAAGTGTGGAGTGTAGTTTGGTTTGATTGTTGTTTCAGGTAGAAAATTTTAACAGTTTTAACTTTGCAGAAATGGATTTTTATCCATCAATATGAATATACATAGTTCACTATGTTGCGCAGTCAAGTTGTCAGCAAGTTAGAGAAAAAATAGGAGAATACGGAAATAGTAGCCTAATGATGATAGGCCCTACTATGATAGGTAAACAAATTGCAAATAAAGTTTGATTTGATTTGATTACCATTTGGCCGAGTTACTGCGGATTAAGAGGGCCTGTTCGGATCTGTTTCCGAAATGCCCACTCTCAGCGCTGCCGTAGGCAAAGGTATTAAAAGTTAAAATGAATATGGAATAACTATCAAATAACAATAAAATAAATACATTTTAATTTTTTTCTGTGTGACTAGGTAGGGCTGTCAATGGACACAAAAAATGAAAAAATAAAACAAGCCAAACTATGTGATGTACCCACACCTATTGCACCATAACAAACAAGCCATACATAAAAACATAGACATGCATCCCTGACAGGTAGTCTACAATCAAGGTCATAGTGTGAAGGAGTACCAGAGACAAGTTGACAAGATATTGAGGTACTGTAGTTTGCATCGTATTGAAATGACCATTGACATTGTTTAGGTTGGAGTCAGAATCAATAGCTTTGCAATATCCTACTTGCAGAGATCACCAATAGCTTCACAATATAATACCAGACTACTAACTATTAGTGTGGATATAACACATTTACAGTAAGCACAGGACTATCAACAATCAACGTTAATAACATTCAGAGAATTCACCTTTTGAGGTTAAGTGGGCTGAAGAAGAGTTGATAAGTTGGGAAAGAAAATATAGGCCTGCCACCTGACATAAAATTATTTCTTCAATCCAAAACCAAATGAAATCCAAATGAAAAATGCATACGAATACGATAAACTATAAAGTCCTACAAGTACAAACTATTGTGGTAAAGTGGAATGTACCCATACTTTTATCTGAATATCATCTCGTAGAATCTTTTCTAGTTTCTTGCTATGACCTCTTCCATTTTCATTAACAACTGGTACAGCAACAAATCCAATTCTTGACTTTGTTTTGTGTAGGCCTAACACTGCACTAACTGACGATGCACGGGCAATCCGTGGCATCAGTGATCACTTGGCTGTAACACTCGAGTTTTAACATGAATAATCACAATTCAAAATGATCTATAAAAGCTTTAACCTCTTCACAAGTGAGTCCATAAGTGTGAATGTACACGTACGCCCTAGGGACGACATGGCAGAATCAACTAATCGATTCCGGATAGATTCCTGTCTGCATCGATTTCAAACTGGAGGAATCGATTTCTCACTAGGAGTCGTGTTTTGGGGTGTGGCAGAGCGATGAACCACAAGTTTACTGTCCTTCCCTCTCCCGCCAGACGCCGATCATACACAAATTCAAAGGCAGGCAGTACGGTCAACAGACAACGACGCAGCGTTGCAAAATACATCGTTTCGTGACGCACGGCGGGCGAGACACGCCTTCAAAGGCTCCGCGGAAAACGACTGCGGAAATATCATTACGTATCACAGGTTCCGCAGAAAAAGACCACCAAAATAACTGCATACAATTAAAAAGTGTTTTCTTGGGAATCGATTCTTAGGTCACAATGATCGATTCCAATTTTTTGGAATCAAAGTCATCCCTAGTACGTCCCAGAGTGGGGTTTTATTCGCTTCAAAGCCGAGGTCTTGGCCTAAATCGTAAAAACAGTTGATCTACCTACATAGAGTTGCACAAACACACTCATTACAGACAAATATAATTGCATGCACTCGAATTGTTCTTTCCAGAGAGCATCACTTTGCTTTGACAATTTTTTTCCCATATTAATAGACACACACTACCGTACTTGTACACAATTAAAGATCGCATAGAGAATTGAAAACTGAAAGGCATACTAAAACTGGGGTCTTACAGTTGCATACATATTTTTAATTTCATTTGATAGGAAATAATTCTTCGGTTGTCCCCATACTTTAACTTCATGACATGCCACCAGAAGTAAACCAAGGGCTGCATAGCCATAGATACAACTAGACCCCTTGATTTACTTTATGGTTGATGGAGTAGACAAACACAATTGTTTACCTCTGACCTAGTAAACAATGATTGCCTTTTGTGAGGGATAATGTAATAAGTGTAATGATGTGTAATGTGTGTAATGGAACACTTGTCTCTCGTGAGCGGAATCAAGGTACACACGGTGAACTTTAATTGTTGGAGAGAATCAGAGGGTGCTTGCTCCCATAGCAAGCAAAACTAGGTAACATAAATTAGCTAGGGTAGGTACCAGTACCAGTAATAAATTCCAATGACAAAATAAGAGAAACATAAACACATAACTTGACATAAACCTAACAAAGGATACCATAAACATAATCAGTCTTGGGTACGTTCCCCCAAAAAAGGAACTTTGAAAAGTTAAGTTACTTCTACGTTCTACCTAAAAAGGAACTGAGACGTTCCTCGTTCCTCAAAAGGAACTTAGTTCCTTTTACGTTCCTTATACAATCACTGATTTAAACAATAATAAATGCAAAATGAGTTAATTTATCATTTCTCTTATTTATTAAAGTGAGTCCCAGGCCATCTGACGAGGGTGGCGCCATTTTCGAAATGACAAGATGTCACATTGATATTTTTCATACTGCAGTTACGATATCAGATACTGGAATTCGACGGGATTTCGACTGCGAAAGTAACTTATAAAGAAACGTTAAATTCGTCCCAAGTTCCCACGAAATAGTAACTTTGACGTTGCAAGTTCCTGATCTAAGAAAAGGAACGCGTTCCCACAAAAGTTCCTGAAAAAGTAACACGTTCCTGGGAACGCGTTCCTCCCCAAGACTGAACATAACATAGGCTTAAAACATAAAATGTGAAACAAAAAATTGATTTTCAAGTCACTACAAGGTTTGTGGTTTGTCACCAATACTACCAATTTTGCAACTGAAACGGGAAGCAAGACAAAACAAGTGGTCTCAAGACTTCTGGAGGCATTAAGCTAGGACTCACCCAAAGAGACACAGCAGAACGGCACAGAGATGAGTCTTCATGGAGCTGCTGTAGCTGATGGCAGTCTTAATGTTAGCATGGCAAGATGGACACTGTGTTCTCACTGCTGACGGGCCCACAAGAACAGCTGTAAATAAAAACATGCTCATATGAATATTAAGTACCATCAAACCGGTTCCATTTTTTCAAGTTCTACTGAACAACACTGAACTTGAAACTGAAGACAAAGGTCTCCATGTGCTTTGGGGAACAGTGGTGAACCAAATCCATGCTTCAAATATGAGGTTGAACTCATAACACAATGAACAAATTTTGTTTATTGTGTAATGATTTTCTTTACAGATGGTTGAAAACCAGAAAAGAAAGTCAGAAATTGTCCTGACTAGTCCTAATTTACTTTTGTGTGCGATGAAATGGACGTTTCCTACATTGAGCGTGACGACGTTGTCATGAAACTGTCCGATCCCGTTACAAAAGGACAAAACAAGAGAATCCTCAAACCCCTTTTTGGTAAAGATCTATAATGCCATATGATTTGGAGTTAGAATAATTAAGTTGTCTATAACAACCTTAAAGCCATACTCTCACATTGACTTGTTGCTTACTTATGTTAAACCTAAATTTTATTTTAGGAATTTAGAAAAAAAAATGAACGAAATCGGTCAATATTTAAACATGGTACGACCAATATTGTGGAAATTGTATAGTGCGTGACGTCACCACCCGTGACGTAGTTGGATGGATACAGAGCTTCGCTACCGACCGACTAGACTGAATGCGGCCGCTCACTGCCCGCCCATTCAATACCATCGGGCACGGGACGGGTCAGTTGAAAAGTGTTTGTTCTATGTACACGATGTTAGGATTAGCTCCCTTTATTTTCGAGCCTTCATACACAGAAAGTGAACAGAGGGAAAATCTCAAGAAAAATTTAGAAAAAGAAGCCTGGATAAAACAGTTTAGTGGCAGGAAAGGTGATCTTAAATAGTGTAGTTGTAATGAATGTACATCAATGGATACCGACACAGAGTGCTTATTGTCACGAATAGGAAAAAATCACAAATTTGCGTGCTAATTTCGATTGTATTACTATCCATGATGGGTTCGAGCATATTATTAACATTCATTCTCTCAACACTGCTAGGCAACAGTTTTTGTTACTCTCCACTTGTAAAGACTAACGCCGCTTTATCTTCTAGATACGTAGCGCGTTTAGACATTTATTAGGGCTCACCGCCTGGGTAATCCATTGGTTCCTTGATAATTCCTATCAAAATCCTAGCAAAGGCAGTGAGCCCAAGGTCTTGGTAACCATGGCAACCAGAGTCGATAAGGAAGTTTCCCGGTTTATCGTCGGTAATCAACTCAAGGACCAAACAAAGTACAATGTTGAATATACAAATTTGCAGATAAGTAAGGTATTATTCGTTGACAATGGATGTTATAATATATATACATTTTTATATTTGATATTATCGTTATTAGGCGTAGGTTCATGCCTCAGGCAAACTATTAGAATATATTAAATTGCTTGACATGGATTTGACTACATCCAGTTACATACTTTTGGACGGTGTGAACGCCACATTTCTAGGGCGGTGAGTCCCAGAAATTTTTAACACACGAACATCCAAACGCGCTTCTCTATTAACGTAGTTAATAAGATCCAGGTTCTCTAGTAAAGACCAACGATATATAGAATTTAAAGTCGCATACGGGAGTATGCCTACTGTGGAATACTTTGACTAAAAGTGATTCGACTTTAATGATTTCTTTATCATTGTAAGGATTAGAACAGTGTATACATTTGTAACATGATTTTAACCCACGGATTAATATGAAAATCACATTTCTATATCATAAACCTGATTTTGATTTTGTTGTCCAATAAATCCACATTTAAACACTCACGCGTCACAAACTAATTATTTATAAAACTAAGAATTATTCGGTATGTTTGCCGTCTCTTTGTATGACACACGTATCACTAACTTTAAAAACTACTAGAACCTATAAGAAGACAAAATCCACACTTCAACTATATAGGTATGTTTGTTAACTGTAGTCACTGAGCCATATCCGTACTCTTCACATATCTCGACAAACCTTGTAATGCTATTCACTATCACATTAATTAATTTAGTACAAAAAACACTTGTTGAGCTGTCACTGTGCTAGAACAAATCTGCGAACACTCCATACACAGAATGTCAACCCCTTACTAAATACAACACGTGTTCTAAACGAGTGTCTACCCTCGCCCGGCCGTCTTTGTCAGCTCAGCAGGTCCCCATCCACCTGCGTCACATGACCCCAGGCGCGCGTCAAAACAAACCGTTGTATAGGGTATAGGCCTCATCCAAGGTTGCCAAAATGTCCGGCATTCTTATTTTTTGTACACCTTCTTGTATTAAAAAAATACTTCATCCATTGTGATTTAATGCCTTTAAGTGCTGTGCTGTGCTTATTGTGTCATTCATCACTGTTCCCCACTCTGTTCACCACTGTACCCCGCTATAGGAGTACAGTGGTGGGTCTTACGCAAGTGTGTAGGCCTACTTTATTTTATTTTGGCATTGTTTTCTAAAAAAGTGAAAATGTAGCCTAGGGCTATGACTGATAGGGCTATTGTTTCCTCATAGTGAGAGTAGGCTATGTTATATAAAAAAATCAGACATTTTCATCACACACTTTCAGAAATATTAATACTTTACACAAATGCCCACCACTGTACCCCGTTCTCCCTTACCTATGGCTTGAATTTGTTTGGTTAAATTTATACAAAAACTTTAATTTGATGGTCAGATTCAAATGGAAATGGATCTAGGCCTAGCTTTGAAGTTGGGCTTTAAGGTTACTACATACTATCTAATTATATGGCACTCACGTATGGCGATGGTAACGGGTTGATTGACGTGAACAACTTGAGGTGGCTGTGGGTTGAACTGCGGTCCGTGCGGAGGCACATAGGGAGCTCCGCCTTGAGGGGGGCCATACTCGGGCCCTAATTGGGGGTACATGCCACCACCTTGTCCAGGGCCTGGGCCATAATGAGGACCGGGTGCTGCGTTGAAATCATATGGCGGCGGGGCATTGGCGTCACGATACGGATCCTTGGACATTCTGTGGAATTTAACATAGCCCTGGTATTAGTAGGCCTAATCTTTGCCGTTGAAGCGACCTAAAACTACTAATACTGAGGCACTATTCCATTCCAAGAAGAGAGGTAGTGCTGCAGTGGATCCCAACGTATATTTAGGTTCAGGTTTCAGAGGTAGGCTTAGGTCCAGCAGTTTTTAAATAATCCTCTATCTATAAAGCTAGGCCTACTACCATGGCGAACAGATGTCGACATTATTATTTTCATTTCATTTCAGTTTATTCGTGCATTTTACAATGTCATTGTGAAGCACATGTCTAATTTAAAACAGTATTACAATGCAAATCAGGGGTACAACAAAATAGTACAATATTACATATGGTAAAAAGCACACTAAAACATTATAAGTTACCATATTAATCCCTATCCAGCATCTCCTCAACAGAGTAAAATTCCTTCTCTAACATGTATATTTTAAATTTTTCCTTAAATAGTTTTAAATTATCTAGTCTCTTAATCTCTATAGGGAGTGCATTGGTAAAAGTTGCTCCTGCAAAAGTTGGTCCCTTTTTATAGGATTCTAAGTTATGGGTGACCACATGTAGGCCTACGTCCATCCTCCTTGGCCATGCAAGTCAGCATTTCTAAAAATTTCTGGCTTGTGTAACCTAACACAACATTCATTATAAAAACTTGGGAGGGTCAGCAACCCTAGAGCTCTAAATAAGCGTCTAGGGGAGATTGGGGTAATTAGGAACAAATTTGTGTAAGTTGACCTATGATCTAAATTTACATATAACTAGAAAAACATATTATAAATGTTTTAGTGGTATCAGATA
Source organism: Sweltsa coloradensis (assembly GCA_024449915.1). NCBI lineage: Eukaryota > Metazoa > Arthropoda > Insecta > Plecoptera > Chloroperlidae > Sweltsa > Sweltsa coloradensis. The sequence continues at coordinate 321,503 of JAMZAV010000122.1, read as the reverse complement.
CATTGAAACATTGGCTTTCTTAATAAAATTAAATATTTTGCATTCATGTGTTATTTTAGATGCAATGATTTTTTTCTACATGCCCATATTGTTCCTTATATTACCCCAACATTTTGGGGCAATAAGGAACAAGCATTATAAGAAGCAAGGTAGGTGCATTAAAAATACATGGGGCAAATAGGAACATAGGTATTTGTAGTATAATTAAGTAGCAAAAGAATTCATCTTGATATCTTGCTTATTGACAAAGTTAGAACAGATGCAAATTGTAGTATTTTTTTAATAGCTAGAAACATGACATTACAGTTTTTTTTTTAAACTGTAATTTTTGTCTTAAAACTACACAAAGCTTCTCATAGCATGATGTTAATATTTAAAAAAAGTATTTGTATCATGAAAAATTACAAATATAGAAATTGTTATGCATGAATTACTGTTTAATAGGAAAAATATACACTTTTTAAGTGGGGGCAATAAGGAACACTTCCCTCACATTAAATTTATTAACCCAGATTTTCATCAGGGCCTACTTGTTGTGTTTTAAACTTTTCCCAAAAGATTGAATTATTTTTGGATCTGGTTCTAAATTAATTTAGTGATCCCAATGGCTTAATTGGGCCTAGGAAAAGATTTGCCTCTTGAATGATGTCAAAGTCATCCCTCAAGGGCCAAGCAAAGATATTACCTCTACGCTCTAGGAATTTTACTTCAATTTCCAGTGGTTGATGATTGTGGATTCTTATTACCCTACCTGCATGACGAGACATGTTTGTTCCCATTTACCCCTATGATATAGCATTACACTATATGACTCATTCCTATTTTCCCCTAGTATTCCTATTTACCCCTCATGGGTGTTCCCTTTTACCCCAAAAATTAAGTTTTTGGGGCAAATAGGAATTACCCCCTACTTTTAGGAGAGGAAAGAGATAAAAAATTACAAAAATCAAAATAAGGCACTCTCATATGTAAGCAGTAAAATAAGCATACAGTCTTTACTACAATTAATACTTATAAGAAAGGAAAATTTGATTTTTAAAACATTGTTAGAAACATTTTACACTTTTTTTTGCAGTACCGGTACCTACCTTACAAGAGTCCTAAAAACACCAATCAAAAGTTATTGTTTTCAGTAGAATTGATTACATTATCAAAGAAGAAGGTATGTTCCTTACCAAACAATTTTTCATAAAAATTTACATCTTCAAATTTCTTAATTATAGGGCTTGTTCCCAATTACCCCAATTCCTTATTACCCCAATCTCCCCTACATGATTCACGATTTCCAATGTTACACATGATCCTTATTGCTCTTTTTTGTTTAGAAAATATTCTTCTAACATTGTCTTTACTTGACCCTCCCCAAGCTAAAATTCCATAACTTATATTGGATACAATTAACGCATGATATGCCGAAAGCAACAATTCCCTATTATTATACACTTTGAGCTTTCTTAATACAAACAATGACATGACATGACATGAGGCATAGAGTCTATGCATGATGCATGTCCAGTAGGCCTAGAGATACATCTCCTTTATATCCATGCCCTCTGGCTAGAACCTGGGTCAATCTACAACAGCCGGGGAACGGAAATATTGGTTACCGGTAGGCCTACCTATTATTTAACATTGCCCGGTAAACTTTAAACGGTAACTGGAATCTATTGCTGGGCTGTTGTAGTTGTAGAGTGCCCTTAATTGATAAGTGTTAATCTCTAACCTTAACCTTTTTTAAATATATTCGGGCCGCGAAAGTCTTAATGTTTTTTAAAGTGATTCAAGTTTGTGATCTCGCTGGTGTTACGGGTTATTCATAATAGGTACCGGTATATTATTAGGTAGGCCCTAGGACTAGGCTATAGGCCTAAATTCAAATCAAATTCAAAATCCATTTCATTCTCCCAGTTGGGTTATTGACTTAGGCCTACACAAAATAAAATTGGTGTTTAGCCTACATTACATTCAAAACTAAACTTAGCTAGTTGGTTTAAGATAGGCCTAGAGCCTATTGGCTAGGTTAGTGTTTATGGTTGGGGAAAGGAGAGAGGATACCAACAGTTACCTTAAAGGATGTAGGTAGCTGCTTGAGACGAGGTTCACATATAGCCTATTTATTAACAATTAACAATTCACACAAATGTCAAACGTTTCGGCCTTAGCGGCCTTGGTAAAAAAAAAAAAGTTTTTTTTTGTTTGTTTGTTAGTTGTTAGTTCTTCTCCAACGGTCGGTGACCAAGGTCGTGAAGGCCGAAACGTTCGACATTTGTGTGAATTGTTAATTGTTAATAAATATATGTGAACCTCGTCTCAAGCAGCTACCTACATCCTTTAAGTTAAATGTTGGTCTCCTCTCTCCTTTCCCCAACCATAAACACTAAACTTAGCTAGTGTTATTAAAGTTAATTTAGAATCTTCCATTCCATCCTGTCGCCTGCCAAAGTTGCAGGCCACAGTAAGCAAAGCAGCGGGCACGCCGCCCCCAACGCTTCGCTGTAATTGCACCATTAGTTAGGCCTCCTACATACAGTTATCGTTACCGGGTAGTTGTAAAGACATAGATTACACCGCTTTGACCACAGCCCGCTACACCCCGGGATAAAGGTGACGAACATACTGCCCAGGGAAATCTCAATAGTACTTACTAAACTAACAGAAATAGCCTATATTCAAAAGAAGATTGGAAGAATTTTTAATACCTAACTCATTTTATTCTCTTGATGAACTGTTCAAATTTTTTTTAGGTAGGGCCTAAATAAATTTCTTAATTAACTTTAAGTAAACCTTCACAAGAAGCCCGAAAGAAATTTTATCACCAAACACTTTTTATTCTCCTGATGAACTGTTCTGTGGTATCATCATATAACCTGTGGTGTAGACCCTAGGGCCTAGCACATTGTTTTAACATTTTGTTTTGACATGGTGTTTTAATTAATGAGTGCTTTTTTAAAAATGTCTAGGTTATGTTATTTCTATTTAGCCTAATCTTTGTTTGTTTTTTCATGAAAAGTCTCAATTTTCAGGTGCCACTGTGCACCAATACTGAATGTATCATGTGACGCTAAATAAATACAAAAAAAATAAAACACATAGGCCTACCTTAGGCTTAGACCTTAAAGTCCCCCCAGCAAAGGTAACGGGAATGTAAGCTCTTATTTAACATTGCGGAGTACTATAACATAAATTTTCTTGTTATGATACACGACATAATCGTTACGGACCCTAGGGCTAGGCTAGGCCCTCCAAGCCTTTGTGAGAGTAGGGCCAAGGCCAGTACTTGTTTGGTTGGGGGGGTCCAAAAAAAGTCTATTGCAACCCTCGAAAAATCCACTCGCCAGTGGCGAGCTGGCGAGTTACAAAAGTTCCTAGCGAGTTGACATATTTAATCCCTTGTCTCAAAACCACTGGTAAATCCCTCAAAGCAATTCAAACCAAAACTTTTTTTTTTTTTTCTAAATATCGAGCAGCGGCAGTCTTAGTGGAACCGAGAAAATGAAGTTGTCAGCACTTTGAACCCCCACCCCCACACCCACCCACCCCACCAACACCTCCAATCCTTCAAACCTTACCAACTACAATGAGCAGGGCAAAGACTCGACCCACAGATATGGGCCTTTTTATGACATGCCGGCGGACAGTTGGGCACATGTCGCATGCAAACAAAAGGAAGGTTTATATTAGCAGCAAATTCAGGATACGTGTTGGTGTTATAGACAGATCCGTGTTATACATTGAGTTGCTTTGCGAGACAAGTCATGTGATTTTAGACAATAATTAATCATTTGTGTCCAGAGTTTGTGAGTGTCATTACATCACAATATTGGCTTCCTATTTAACCCTTATTCGTCATTGAAATTTGCCTAAAAACGTGTTTCAGGTGACTTAACTAGGTGTACTTTTTTAAAAATTTTCGCCTTTGGCGAAAAAGACTCCGGCGGCTGGGGCTTCGCCCCAGACCCCGGATTGCCACGCCAACCTCGTGGCGAGTGGATTTGAGACCCGGCGAGTCCATTGCCTCGCAATTTTTCGAGGGTTGGTCTATTGTTTTGCAACCCCCCCCAACCCACTCGCCTTAACCTACTTTTTCCCTAACATTGCAGTGTTAAAAAGCGGAGTGTCTATACGTCCGACGGGGTTGGACGGGCACAAGCAACCACAGGCTGTACGCCCGCCGAGCTTGTGGACGTAATTAAGTTCTCTGTGTACTTTCGTTAGGTTAGTCAAACTTTCCGCCTAGTTGTAGTACGCCGCGCTAGTTCTAGGATATAATCGATAAGAGCGGACCCGAAATCCTTCAGTTATGCGCTCCTTGGCCGTCCGCCGTCGGACGTATAGCACAAACTCAGTTCTACGCCCGACATCCCATCAGACGTATAGACGTGGCCGTTAAAAAGTTGGGCCCCTCCAGCCAAGCTAGACTAGGGCCTAGACTAAAGGCCGATGCACAATTGCCCGGTAACGAGAACAGGAACGAGAATGAGAACGGGAAGACGCTAACGTTATGAGCTTCGATGCACAACAGCCCGTGAAGCAAGCCGACGGGAACAAATCAAATAATAAGTGTGTTAATTATATTTTGTTATTTTGTTATTCCGTTCATGTTTATTTAATTTATTTCGCATATTACTCGCGTATAAACCATCAATCAGCTGATAAAATAGTGTCAGGCCGTGGACATCTAGGCCTAGATTCTGATTGGTTCCGGTAAGGTAGGCCTACTGGACGGGAACGTTACGGAAAGTTAAAACTTGGTGATGTTCCCGTTGTTGTTGCCGGGATGCGGGAACGACCGGCAACGGGAAGCTTTATTGTGCATCGTGTCGTAAGTTAACATGTGCATCAACTTTCTTCCCGTTGTCGTTAACGGTAACGTTATCGTTACCGGGCAATTGTGCATCGGCCTTTAATCCAAATTCCAAATGTTGCACAAGCCCAAGGTAGGGCCTAGGCTAGGCTCTAATCTTTAAATATTGTTGATACACAAAGGCCTCTAGGTAGGGAGAGGCTAGGCTAGGGCCAGGCCTAGGGGTAGGGCCAGGCCTAGGCCTAGCCTAGCCCTAGCCTACATCTTCACAGCCCAATGTCTTGAAAAATAAACAAATTGAAATGTGTATAGGCCTAGCCTAGGCCCTAGCCCTAGGTCTATCTAGCTTACCTCGCTTATAAATCTTTGCCTATGCCCCAATATCAATGTAGATTGCCCGAATCCGCTGATAACTTGGAAAAGAGACAGTGTTTGAGAAGAGAAATTGCCGGATATTGCAATCTTTGTGTAATGACGTAAGTGCGCATGCTCTCCAAGGACGAAATTATTGACTCATTTGTGGATTGATGACGTATTTCTTGACGTCAGCTGTTTGTTATTGTGTAGCAATCGATCTTCACGATCGAAAATCGAAACAAGTTTATTTTCGAATTTCGACTTTCGTGGGTTGGTCACATTGTGGATAGTGAATCAAGATGACCGTGGTCGTTCTGTCAATGGCGTTTTGTTTTCATGATTTTTTAGTGCGATTTTCTTGCGTAGGTTAATGTGAGCTTTAGTTAACGATTATTATGATATCACCGACTAATATGAGTCTCGCTGATAATTTTTAAATTAAATTTGATAACTTTGCCTGCCTAGTTCTATGTAATTGCCGGTAGACAAGCAGGCAAGACTCGTAAGTATCGTTTTGTTTTGATTGTGAAATGTCTCCTAAGCCTAATTATTGAGGGTCTAGACTAGGGATTACCTGTTGACCTAATTCCCTTAAAAACTTACATGCAATTACACTGCTGTTCATTTTACTCCCTGACACACATCTGCACGTACATAATTATAATTAGGGCTAGGCTAGGCCTAGTTACACCCAAGCCATATCCCCTAACCCTAGGCCTATGCCAGCCTTTCTTGAAAGTTAAACTGGTCCCTAGGCCCTAGTCTAGGCTAGGGCCTACGCTAGGCTAGCTAGCCTAACCCCTACAACACAACACATCGACCTAAGTGCCTGGTCTATGGTAGGGTATAGGCCTGGCTTACTCAAGTAGGGCATAGACCTGGTTTACTCAAGTAGGGCATAGGGCTAGCCTAGGCCTAGTTTACTCAATTACGGGCTAGGCCCTAGGCGTAGGCTGGACCCCAGGCTTATCACTTAAACTTGAGTAGCCTAGGCCTACCTTATGCATTATTTATTAAATACTATAGCTGAAAGAAGTTTTAAGTTCAATTGCTCAGGAATGGAAAGTTAACTTTTGGCAACATCCCAATTTTCATTACCTGTCAGGGATAGGAACAGGAATGAATGGAACAGTTCTTCAGGCTGCAAATGTGCCCGACCTCCCAGTGAGTAGTCCACTTAACTTAATTGATCAATCCTTATACACTCGCTTCATTTTGGCAACTCATTCAACTCAACAGTTCTTTCCACAAAACGATACCTCCGCAGATCTGTTCTCACTACTTTCCGCTAGAGCTTCCATGAATGATAATGATTCCCCCTGTCCCTATTTGACTGTAATCTATTACAGATGCCAGTCCATCTTTATTTCCCTTAACCGATTAGGCTCAAGGCTAAGGTTAGCTTTATTGTGTCATCATATTGTAAGTTAGTAACATAAGATAAAGCCTACTTGATGCTACACTATGCCTCTCTGCCTTGTTGAAGGCTACCAGATTTTTCAACCTCCAGCAAGTAGCAACATTTTATCTATCACTACGTATACCACAGCAGTCAATCCGAATTGACTGAATTCGGTATGACTTGAAGTGTATATATCACGGACATTCGAAGCGACTTCCTCAATCCTATTTCGATTTGAATTGAAGTTGTTGTTGTTGCAGTTTAAATAGATGCTACAAGATTCTATAAATAACACTTAAAAATACTATGTACACGTATCTCTACTTACAGCTATGTAAATATAAAGCCCAATGTCTATTTAATAATTAAAGCCTCTAAGACTCAATTTATTGTAAACATGTAATAAACAATGCCTTGCTCATATTGGTACCATATTCACTTAAATCTAAGATTCAGATTCAGATTCAGAAAAATGTTTATTCTCAAGAAAATAAATACAATTGGTACATAAACAAACAAGAGAAGAGAATAGTCGAGAGAAGCCCACATAAGCACAGTGCTCGTGTGTGGGCAGTTATAATACATGTTAAATTTAAATTATCTCTAAGGCAGTGTTGATCCGTAATCAACTGTAGGCCTATATCAAGCAATGTACTCAAGTCAATCCACTTTGGAAAGTGGAAATTGACTTCAATTCGAATCGAGTGTGTATATCAAGAGACTCAACCCGAATTGAACTCTTAACCGACTTGAGTCAATTCGGATTGAGAGCTGTGTTATACGTACATAGTGTATGCTAATGGGAAACTATGGTGAGCAGTGTTGACAAAGACAAGACCTAGGTACTCTGTTTCTTGATTTACAGATGGGGAATGGAGTCACATCTTGTGGCCGAGTTCATAGAACGGACAGGATCTGATGCTACAATTGCTTATAATTTATTACAAGGTAAAAGACTCTTCATTTATAAAATGCAAGGTGCCCTTATAGACAATACCAAGTCCTTTTTAGAATGCCTGACCATTGGTTTGGTAGGTACCAGTAGTAGGTAGGCCTAGTGGTAAATATTTCAAATGTTTATGCACCACTTTGTACCACAAAATTTTGACCTAATTAGGCTATAATTGGCATGTTAATAGAAACAATTTTCAATTTTGTAATGAAGAAATTCATACCGTTCGGTAAGTAGGCCTTACTTGTTTTTAAAGTAGGCTACTTACAGTACTTCAAGTCAAGATGCATGCAGTACAAGGCACCAAGGGGACCCCCTGTGCTAGGGTCCAACTATTAATTCACCCTCTTGTAGAACCAACATACTGACATGTTTGGTTGTAAGCATGATTTATGGTTGACACTCCCTAAAGCACATAGGCCTAGCCTATAGGCCTACACTAGCAAAACATGTTAGGCCTACCATTAGTTTGTCTGTTGAAACCTTTTTCTAAACAATTGCTTGTTTGGTAATTTTCTAGCCAAGGGTTGGGATCTGAATAGTGCTCTGCAGGCATACTACACACTTGAGAACCTCTCGGACCAAAGTACTCTATGGCCAGTATCCGCGGCTGTGATCGAAGAGAATGGCAACGTTGCAGAATCAACTCGGTCGTCGTACAGACCACCACTTCAAAAGACTGAGGCCGTGGAAGTAACAGACTGCAAAAAGTTGGCCCGTGGCATATCTCGCGCCACGGATAATGTCAACCTAGTATCTAAAGCCAGATTCAATATAGCCCATGATTTTGTAGAAAATACAGTTTGCAATGTGAACCAATACTTTATTGAAACTCCAGTCTATACGTTCACCCTGCCAGATTTGACATTTTATTCAGGTAGGTGATTGGTACTAACCCTATATATTATAAATACATGACAAAATGACTTGAGCTAGGTTGTATGGTTTGTTTGTATTCCAAAGTCCTTCCATTTAGATTTTAGATGGTTCATACTAATAGCTAAGCTACCTAATTCATATTGTCCATTATGGTTATGGTATAAATTGTTTTTATAGGTAACTGAATAGAAAACTTGAAACAAGATGAAATAGGCCTATGCATAAAGCATAATAATAATAATCAAAACTCAATTCCAACAATGTCAGGTTGAGTGGTGGTTTTCCACCATTATTTAGGGCATGAAACTGTAGAACTATACTAAGCTTGCCAGACTCAGTGTTTCTTCCACATCATCTAACTCCTTCCTCTCCACCAATTTACTCCACTCTCTTCTGTCCTCCCACAGCTTTACTCTGCTTCATGCTCCCACACTTCATCCCGTTTTCCAACGTCTTCTTGAATTAATCTTTCCCATTTGTCTCTTGGCCTTCCTACTCTTCTTTTCCCCTCCTCTGCCGCTTCAAATTCACGTCTTGGAATCCTCTCTCTGCCCATCCTTTTCATATGTTCAAACCATCTTAGACGTTCTCTTCCTAGCTTAAACCTCAATCTCTCTAGTCCCAGTTCTTTCCTTATTTCCTTAAACTTCTTATCTTGTCCATCTTTGTAACTCCTTGACACTTCTTAAAAACTTCATTTCTGCTGCTTCCAGCTGACTCTCTTCTTCTGTTCCCACTGCCCATGTTACTTTAGTATAGGTACAAAATATGCCTTATACAGCAAAATTTTACATTTTTGTGGGAACAACTCATTCCATAGTAGCTTTCTCACCAATTGGTAAAACCCTTCTGCTTTTTGCACTCTATATGACACTTCCCTACACACTTTTGCATCTTTTGTCAATATACTTCCCAAATATTTAAATTCTTCTTTTTCTTCTAAGACTTCTCCACGGAGTACAATATTTTCCCTGTCTCTAGGCCTGCCCTTTGTCTTCTTTTGCATACATAAATTTAATTACCGTATGCCTACCGGTTCTACCATGCCCTTATATAAATGTCTTGTACTTGCAGAGGACTTCCGAAGATTCCTTGAGAAGGACCTGATTGAGATATCGAGTCTGGTTTCGTTGGAGCAATCGGGCCGACTAAACTGGTGGGCTGATGCGGGCGTGTGCCAGCGGCTATGGCCCCTCGCTACCACCGGGGACGGGAACTGCTTGCTACATGCCGCTTCCCTAGGTATGTTTAAAATTTGATTGAACCTAGGCTATCAGCCAACATATTAGCTTTTGCTTATTAATTAAACAGGCCTAAAAGAGATGGGATACTTTTAAGAACAGCAAATGCATTTTGAAAATGCATTCCTGTTGGCCTACCCTATTTTTGTACGTACACATTCAGAATAGAGTCTCGATCTTGAATTTGAGGGCAGTGCTAATCCCTCAAAGAAACTAAATTTACAAACAGGCCGACTCGTGTATCAATTATACCTTCGTCAAAACCGGGACCTACCACATGGATAAGGCGTGGCTCTACGTTGCCAAATAGAACTCGCTTCAAACACGACACATTTAAATTGCTTTTCTATTGTGTTGAAAGAGTGGCGCCTCCTCATCGACAACGCTGACGGCGCGCGCCATCACGCATTAAGGGTTGACCGGCTACAAGACTACTTATTCCGCTCGAATGAAGAGCGGCAAAATAAGTACTGCCCACAAATAAAAGATCCACTCTATACTTCTTTACTTAAATTTGGCAACCAATGGATAGGCCTTAGATCACGTTTGAGGAAGAAGTTAAAGATGTGGTTGTATCAGGCCTGGCTACCTGGCAACGAAGACGTTATGGTAGCCCTAGAAATGAGATAGTGCACTGCTCCTCCCAACCCAATTTAATGGTTGATACGTAGAGGTACGTGTATTTCGCTACTGACGATAAAACCAAATATATGTCAATCATTCAATTTAAAAAATGAGCATGAATTGATCAAATCTAGAACAGAAAATGCTAAAATTGAATCACCGCCAAACAGCGAAATATGTGTAAATTACACAATAACAGCGAAATTCACAAAAATCGTGTTTTTAACGACGAAAAGCACTAAAAATGGAAATTTTTGTTAAATTACGGTGTAATTTTCACTATTGTATGCAGTACAGTTCAATCAACAAAAGGTGTTATAAAATAACTATCAGAAAAAATTATGAATTTAGTCTTTAACAAAACCAGTCTGTTTATAAGTACATTTAAACTTGTTTGATATGTGGCTAGAATAATACGACGGTCGCGAACGAATAATTACATGCATATAAATTGCTAAATATAGATAAAACCGCTGAAATAGAGCTTTAAACCAATAACACCAAAATCTCCAATTTTAAAAACGAAATTTACTACAGAATAAAACCCCTTTCACGGACCTCTATTGATACGGGGTCAAGATAGGTACAAAATATAATATACCGTACTAGGCCCTACCTACATTTAACCAATTAAACCCTTTACCCCCACCCACCCCTAAAGTAAGCTGTTGATTGCATGTAGGTATGTGGGGCTTCCACGACCGCCTTCTGACTCTACGCAAGGCGCTGCACGGTTTCCTCACCGGGAGCTCGTGCCGCGACGCGCTGTGGCGTAGGTGGCGGTGGCAACAGACGAGACTAAACGCGGAGGCAGGGTTCGTCTACTCGGAAGAAGAGTGGGGTAGGGAGTGGTGCGCGATTGTCAACATGGCGTCCACTCAGCCTCGGGTGCTAGGTAATACTATGTAATATGTACTGCTATTTTGTGGATTATACTTGGAAGATAAAGGTGGTTTCACCCCCTAACTTTTATTTTTAAAATATATAGCCTAAGCTGGTCAAGAACTTTGAGACAAAATAATGAAAAAAAGGTAAGCTTATATTCAGGACAATACAAGCAGGCCTATTAATGACTAATATTTGAAGAAAAAACACTAGAGCTATCTAGCGGATACCGCAGGAAGTTAGGCTTTGCATCTTTTCTCAGGTTCATAAATTGGTGGACATCTGCAGCACTCTATAGCAAAATATCTTAATAATACCGGAGGCCCTAAACCCTAATATTTATCATACCCCGCTGAAATGGATTTTTTAACTTCTCGATTGATTTATATAAAATAACTTTAAGTCTAGGTATAGGCCCACTAAATAATATTAGCAAGTGTTTGCCCAGTGGCGTTAACACTAGGCAATACATAATAACATAATATGGGCTAGTAGGCCTATAGTCTTGTTATAATCTTTGACTACAGTGAGTACCTGTACACTCTCTACTGAACCCGAGCGTAGGTGCAAGGTATAAATAGCCTTGTTGTGTATGCTGTCTTATAATTGCCTCACACTTAGTAATTACCTCAGTTAAAACATACCTAATTGAAGCTCTGACGTTGGGTTGTAATGTTCAGAAGGTGGCAGAAGACGCAGCATGGCGGTGGATCCAAGAGGCAGTGATGTGCCGGAGAATGCTACCTACGAGAGCCTGGAGGAGATTCATGTGTTGGCGCTTGCTCACGTGCTGAGACGGCCCATCATCGTTGTGGCAGACCTGATGCTGAAGGTAAGGGCAGCATTTCATCCTGTCATAGAAGAGAGAGATAGACATGGGTTTAGTTAAGAATGTGAAATGTGGTTAGTTTTGTCTAGCACGCTTTAAACCGGAACTCATAATTATTTCTTATTTGTATTAAGTGGATTTATTTATCCTAAAACGAGCGAGACTATTGCCTTGCGGAAAACTATGAACTTCAGCGTGTTTCTCATGTTGATTAATTTAGTGTGCTGCGGTGTGAGATGATAAATAAATAAATAAATAAATAAATAAATTGTATTTAGAGTACCCACTCAGCTATATAACTATTTAGGGGTGTGCGAACCTTGTTTTTTTTTTCGAACCGAACCTCGAACCGAACCTTTAAAAAAAATTCGAACCTCGAACCTCGAACCGAACCGAACCTAGGAGAAGTGTTAATTTTATCAGAAAACATAATTTTTCACCCAATCCACACCCATATAATAAAACAAAGTAGAGAAACTTCAAACTTTAATTATTATAATATGTAGGCCTAGACCTAGTACGTACTACATACCAAATAAAATAAATAGATTAGCATATCCAATAGAAAAGGGTTTGTTTATTGTTTAATACATTCTTAACTACAAGGTACAACTACAAGGTAAGTGATCTTTGCCTATGCCTCCTTTTTTTGTAGAAATCATGTAAGAATGTTAGGTGTTCTACGTGTTCTGTAGTGAGAGAACATTCCTATGAGTAACAACATTCCCAGCTGCTGAGAAACAGCGTTCACTTGATACCTCAGTGCTTGGTAGGGGCAGAAACTTCCCTGCCAGTTTTTTAAACTTGGATACATATGTCCATTGACAGACCACCATTGAAACGAATTGGGGGGACTGGTCAATAACATCTAACTTTAAGTGAGCAAGTCATCTCATTTAAAAGTTCTTGTTTAAAGCTCGGGTTCAACGACAGTTCCTTCGTTTTAAAGCTTTTTCTTTTCAAAAAATGACCAAGATTGTGATTGGCTTGGGCAGAGGCCGGGAGCGGCTGTAGATGTCGAAGCCTGGGCATCTGCTATCGTTCGTCCACGTGTGGCTCGGGAACATCAAATGAAGCCACACATGGGTCGTTACTCAAGGTGTCGTTTTACAATGTCCTTTCATGTTCTAAAATAAAAGGGGAAATTTTTTTGAGATTTTGTGGGTAGAGGGAGTATGGGACATCACAACATGACTGCAATAGCGGGCTACTATATCATAATATGTAAGTTACAAGTAAGAAAACATACCTCTAAAAGAGTATCCTTGAATCGAGGGTCCAGAAACATGGCAGAGAGTACACATGTTATTCTTTGGGCCCGGAAAACGCACAGCAAGCCGTGAAGGCTGTTGCAAGCAGTGTGGTGCATCTCGCTTAGTCACTTTTCAGCCACAGTAGTTTACATGAAGCATTTATCACATGCTAGTGTGCCTACTATTTCGTCACATCTCACTGGCAAACAATAGGCCGTAAATTCGGGTAAAAAATAAGGAAATTTCTCTAGGTCCTAAAAATACAAATAGGCAGAGCCTTTGTACATGCCGGGTCTAGACTCGTCAAGAAAATGCCACTCTCTGAGACCTTACAATAGGTAATGGTTAAATGCACTTGCTTGTGAGCTGCAATAAATTGGCTTATTAATTCGTCATTAAACATACTATTAACTATTGGATTGCAAGCTTAAAGGTGACAGGAAACAACATGGCAGTATCAAAAGGCCAGCTGACCGAATAAGCAACCTGAGAGCCTGTGGATTCGTGCTAGGCTTCTCAACATGGCAGGTTAGAGTCCCATCAGCAGTTGTGTCAGGGGGACAAGGTAAGGGCAGCATTTTTCCAGCTGGAGAGAGATAGACATGGGTTGTGTATGAGAAATGTGTTTAATGTTCTTTGAGCTCGTTCTGCCGCTACTCCTTTATTATTGCTTTTATGCTTGCTTTTTGTATCCTTGAAAACTGGTAGCACTATTCTTACAACTTGAGCTAGCGTTAGATGTTGATAATTAGTGTGCTGCAGCGTGAATGAGACATTACCAAATAAATGTATTTAGGTACCTCAGTTTATATAACTTTATATGGCTTATATATATAGTATATATATTCTATATATAGGGTACATTGGTTAAAATTCGGAACCGTTCCAGCATTAAAAATAACCCGGGTACCGGGTCCCTTAAGTCACGATGTGTGGAAAGCTTTCTAGGCCTAACTAGTTTGATTTGTAACCTCTACTGACTACCTTCCGTCTCGAACCTTTGGCAATTGTTTGCAAAGCAAAGATCAGTTTGATCACAAAATGATCTTCATTGAAAATTAAGCCACCGATTGTTTCCATTACGGAGTATCCAGTGAAACCGTAGGTAGGTCCTTAAAGGCCTACGCTAAAACAACGGACAAACACCATCGAATGTGGGAAAATCTCACTACTAATCGCGCTGAGCCTCGTGCGATAACCCGGGAAAAGAAGTTAACGCATCAGAATAAAACATGCTGTGATTACGAATTCGTGAATTGGTTCAAATGATTGCATCGCGAATTCTTCTTTTACACCAACTATTTCAGCTTTGATGAGTAGTGGAATTTTGTTTAGTTCTCGTCTGCGACATGAGGGCAGTGTCCCATTTTTACCATTTTTCTCTCGCACTAACTTGTGGCATGAGTCGACTCACCGAGACCAGTTGAAGCATGTGAAGCGACCTAACGCGCTCTTGTCGTTGCTCAGTTTTAGGCCATCGGGCACGCTCCGCGGGCTAATGCCAACCCGTAGCGAACTTAAACTGTGATTACCAAAATGCCACGCAAATACGGAATTAAATGGCTCCGGGTAATTTTAGGAACCGGGTACCGGGCTACCGGGCTACCCGATGTTCCTGCAGGCAATATATAATATGTTATTGATAAAAAATTATTACGGCTATAACTAAAAATTATAGGTTTCAATTATATAATTGGCCGCATACTCAGGTGGTAAGAGCATACCGGAAGCTAAGGTCCCGGGTTCAAACCCAGTGGTGTCCTTTTTTACTTTCGTCTAGCCAAGCATAATTATCCATATTTATTTTCTAGATTTCTGCGGCATATAATGTGACATAATGAAATTCTTTCGAGTTTCCGAGTTAAATAAGTTTTAATACCAACGTTTCGAACAGTTCTCCCTGCTCATTCTCAAGGTAACGACATACAAATTAAAAAACATTGAGTAAACAAACAAGACAATAACAAATAATATAAAAGACAAAACAAGTCACTGCAACTGCTCAGCATTACATTTAAGATCTTTGCGATGACCTTAACAGGCGTTTGGTAGGTGGAGCTTCAGGTGGCTTCTTTCTTCTCCTATCCACTCTAGCTGGAGGAACTACATTTTCCGTGGCAACTGGGGGTATTATCGGCACCACATGGCTATCACGTAGCGCCAGTTTCCAGGTGGGTGCTAGTCTTTTCGCATCATCTCGTATGTTTAAGTTATGCGGTCGTTTCTCCATTTCGACGGCTTCTCTAACAATACGAGATACTTCATGGTCCACTCTGGCAACAGTCTTTGCGTTCGCGAAATCTATCCAGTGCTCCTTCTCAAATAGTGCTGGAAAAGAGCAGATGTAGTTTGCCTGTTTTTTATTGCAGTTCTATGCTCGTCCAGACGTGCTGAGATTTTACGGTTCGTCCTTCCGATATATGTTTTCTCACAACACCCGCAAGCCAAAGCGTTTAACAGAATTCCTAAGAAGAAGGACTTAAACCCTCCAGAAGTAGAGAAATACCGAAGCATGGCATATTTACCGTATGTACAAGGCACCACAGATAAAATAAGCAGACTCCTAAAGAAAAACAACATTGGAACCATCTTTAAAGCTGAACTTAAGATCTCATCAATGCTTAGAAATGTGAAAGATGTGATTCCTCATGAAGCTCATGGAATATACGAAATTCTTTGCGGTGTGTTGTGAGAAAACATATATCGGAAGGACGAACCGTAAAATCTCAGCACGTCTGGACGAGCATAGAACTGCAATAAAAAACAGGCAAACTACATCTGCTCTTTTCCAGCACTATTTTGAGAAGGAGCACTGGATAGATTTCGCGAACGCAAAGACTGTTGCCAGAGTGGACCATGAAGTATCTCGTATTGTTAGAGAAGCCGTCGAAATGGAGAAACGACCGCATAACTTAAACATACGAGATGATGCGAAAAGACTAGCACCCACCTGGAAACTGGCGCTACGTGATAGCCATGTGGTGCCGATAATACCCCCAGTTGCCACGGAAAATATAGTTCCTCCAGCTAGAGTGGATAGGAGAAGAAAGAAGCCACCTGAAGCTCCACCTACCAAACGCCTGTTAAGGTCATCGCAAAGATCTTAAATGTAATGCTGAGCAGTTGCAGTGACTTGTTTTGTCTTTTATATTATTTGTTATTGTCTTGTTTGTTTACTCAATGTTTTTTAATTTGTATGTCGTTACCTTGAGAATGAGCAGGGAGAACTGTTCGAAACGTTGGTATTAAAACTTATTTAACTCGGAAACTCGAAAGATATATATATATATATATATATATATATATATATATATATATATATATATATATAACTAAATAATGATTTTACGATATATCTAACTTGCCCCCAACCTCTCAAACGGTCGAGTGACCAAGGGCACAAACGTATTGTGTATGTTTGTTTGTATATTTACGTCTACTCTTCTCACGCAGCCACCTACGATTTTCAGGTCAGCTGTTGGACTCCTTTCTCCTTTCCCTACTCATTCAATGACCCAACTTGGTCTATTTCAAGTTTCGACTTATTGATAGGCCTATGTAGTAGAGTCTCACTCCACTCCCATTACATACATGGTATCCAGTGTTTTGCGTCATTCAATCCATGTTAGGGTACTAAATAATTATTCTTTTTCAGCTTACATTTCCTTTTATGACGTATAACAATAAGCAACCTTCAAATGTGTTTTAGAATAGTTCCTATTAGGTACAACTTCCAAGAGAATAAAGCCACTTGATCAGTTTAATCTGGGATTTTCATTAATACAGGTAATATCAAAACAGAACTAGCCTGAATTGATGGGATCCATATTAAATAACTCATAGGTTACATATGCCACTCAAGAGTACAGCCACTCCAAAATGCCACCCCACATCCCTTCTTACCTCTTACGTCAGATAAATTGACGTGGATGATTTGTTACAGGACGTGAACGGAGAGGACCTGGCCCCCATCTTGTTTGGAGGAGTATATCTTCCGTTAGAGTGCAACCCCAGCGACTGCCATCGCTCACCGCTCGTTCTGACCTACGACGGAGGTCACTTCTCCGCGCTCGTCGTCATGGAGACATCCGACGGCCAGACCCACCCGCCAAGTAAGTGTACGTAGGTAGTGGAACGTTGCGTCAACTATTCCTAAAGGTCTTAAATGAATGGTAGTGTACTCCAATCAAACCGTTTTCCATTTGTGTTCCTTAAAAAAAAATATACCACTGTCACACAATTGAAGTGTAGGGCCTAAACTAATTGTTTTTTATCAATAGGGCCTACAATAAATTTTAATATGTATTGGGAATTTAATATCTTCATGTTTAATTGGGGCAAATGAAACCAAATTGGGAACTTCAAATACAGATTATTGATTTTCTCAACTTGTTCCTCTCCTATTGATTGTGTTCACCCCCTGTTGCAGCTGCCATCCCCCTAACCGACTCTGACTACGGCCTGCTACCCCTACAGTTCTCCGTGGATCCCGGCGAACAGTTCCCCTGGGAGAGAGAAGACCCCGCGATCGTGCAAACCCTCTCTCTCTCTGTCTCGGACAAACTCGTGCTGCTCGAGAGCTACCTGGATCTGCTCGACCTGCCGCACGTACCGCCCACGCCGCCCGGTCACGAGGGGGCGGACGAGGATGAGATAGACAAGAGGTGCGTACGGAGATACACGTTTTAATTTAATTGTAGGGTGTTGCAAAAGTACCGGTACCCAGGAAATGTTTACGTGCCATAAAACAGAGCCTGCTTCGAATTTAAATCTGGTGATAGTTGAGTTGTTCATGAAATACTTACATTAAATGTTGTGTATGATTGGAGAAGGGTTGACAGGTTGGGAAAGCATAGAGAACATAAAACCCAGCCTGAAGGGCTGGGGGCGACAAAACTTTTCACCTGCTGATGACAACTGCAGCTAATTTAAAGTTGTTTGTTACCTTAATCCACGACGCGTTTCGTCCTCTGGGACTCATCAGGCGGATGGTGCCACTAAAATCAGCTAACTACATGCAAACAAAACTCACAACACATAACCAAACCTGTGGTAGGGCCACGCAAGAAGTAAATTCTGCAAGCATGTTGTCATCATCAGCAAGGTTACTTACAATTTTCACTGTGGAATCATTAAATCAATCATGTCCATCACCATTCTAAAAATGGGTCATACCTAGTTTCATCATACTGGTAATGAACTTCTGGAAGCAAACAGTGCACGTAGGTCTATTAGTATTAACTATTAAGTAGTGGTTTTTGATTGAAAATGTTTTCATATTTTGTCCAAATTAACAAACACACTTGCTTAAAGATGTATGGTATGTGTTAGTAAATCTTAATATTATTTGTTCATCCACTCAAAAGTGTTGTTTCTTAGTGAAGAACAATTGCGACTTAAGCGTAGGGCCTACCTTGCTGCTAGGATGTATAGGCCTAGTATAGTATTATACTAGCTTATTTATTTTATGTTAATCATCAATTGACTGGGAATAAATAAATAATAATGAAGTCACTCATCACCGTTGATGCATATTTGATCAAATAACAAAAATTATCCAAACACAGACGTACTTACTTTCTGGCCAATGCTAGTGACATCACTAATTTGCTTCTCGTTTTCCCCTAGGTTCACCGAAGTGTTGGACACCGAGAGTTCTGAGAATCTGTTCAACAGTCGCAGCAAGGCCGCCAAACAACTGCAGAGCGTAGCCAAACAGTTTGGGTCGATCGGCAAGTCGATGGGCAAGAAGTTGAAACATCTCGGCTCCATTGGGAAGCTGACGCGCAGTAACTCAGAGAAGAAGGCCAGCGGTGTACCAGCCAGCAAGCAGGGGGGCAGGTACGCTGTGTTCTGATTCTGGAAAGGAAAGATGATAAATAAGTACAAAATTGACGCTTTGGTGAAATCTTGTCTTGTTTTATTTTCTGCTTGTCATCATCATTATCCATCGCCGTTTCCTACTTCTGGCAGGGTCAGCTTGGGATTCGCAACCAAATTCTTCCACTTCTTTCTATCCTCCCACTGCTTATGTTAACTTAAATAAACTCCCATTTGCTTATATTACCTGCCAAGTATAATGAAGTACAATTTGATACCAGTGGATAAACAATTATCTTCTTGGTAACTTTTTTGTTCAATTTTTTATGCAATTTTTTATGCTTGTCATTTAACATGTTTAACAACCACAGCTAGATAAAGATGTAGAATATTTTGTACATTGTCCATATTCCTGTCTAAAAGGATAACTTAAGTTTGTTTCCATTGTTTTAGTAGTAATGAAAACTGATAGTGATAGGGCCTACACCCTTACAGTACAATAATGACTTTGTTTATGACTTACGCTTGGGACTGTATGCAGTAATAATCTACTAGGAAAACGCTCAGTTGGACGCGTTGTTGAGCGAGCACCGGTACGTGCAACATGACCCGAGTACGACATTCCCATAAGGCCCACCACACAGTGTAGGCCTAACTGGATATTGACATTGTACACTATATACCAGGGTTGCCACCAGTCAATTTTTTTCCTTGAAAGATACTTAAAAATTCCTGAAATCCTTGAAACAGTTATTCACATTAGAGTATTAAAACCGCAAAGGAATGTTACAATTTTGGTTCATACCAAAATTGTTATGCCACCTGATTTTCTGGAACTTTTTTCAAATTTTGCAGACAACGCATGATCAAAATTTTTCAAATATTTTAAGTTTTACTTTGGCCTACTCAATCCCTAACCACTTGCGGAAATGTTAGGCTATGCATCACTTAGTATTGTACTAGTACCTGATGTTTTTTTATGTCTACTTGGCTTTTTTGGACTAATTAAAAAAAGTATTATTAATGTATTTTTGAAGACACTAGAAATCCTAAATTTTGACCCAAAACATTCCCTTATCCTGAACACAGTCTAAAAATCTGATGAACATGGATAATATCTAATTGCCACCCTGCATTACTATTCAAATCTCTTGCATTCTAAATACTTGATCTTCTAAGGTATCTTTACACTTCGCGCCTCCTCATTTTTGAGCGAGCGTAGCGAGCGTCTCCACTTGACTCTTATGGCTCGAATGTCTTTTTTTTTTTTTCTGTTACTGCTTTCGGTACAGGTCGCACCGTTTCTCGTGACGTGAAACAGGTTGTTTTTTTCAAAACTAAACAGTTGACATAAATATCGAGGTTGGCCAAAATCCATTTAGAATGTCCGTCCGGTCACGAATATGTTAATTTTATTTTGATCCGATAAGTAGTGTAGATGGAAATTACATTATAACAAAGTACTGTTACCATGGCAACGGAAAGTCGAGCAGCTTTTTTGGCTCATGATAGCGGTCGAACGGAGGCTCGGATCGAGTTGAAATTTTGACCATACGCAAGCTTCGTTCCCGATTGAATGCCATTAGTTTTGTGGCAAAATCGTTCAAAAAGTTATAAAGTTACATTAAAGTTAATCTAAAGTTTTTTTTAAAACTAAACGGCGACAAAATCTGAGGTAGCCAAATCATTTAGAATGTCCGTCCGGTCACGAATATGTTAATTTTATTTTGATCCGATAAGTAGTGTAGATAGAAATTACATTTTAACAAAAGTAACGTTACCATGGCAACGAAAAGTCGCACAAGAATTCTGGTCACTATGTACTGCCACCTAGAAGTAATCAAGAGTTAAAATAGTTTTCCCAAAGAAATGATGTCAAGGTCCTCTAGATGGCGGTGGATTTTATCCATTCTCTCCTATTTTACAAATTTTCAGCTAAATCGGTCAAGACCTTTAAAGACTTATTGGTATGTAACATTATGGGAATGTCGTACTCGGGTCGTGTTGCACGTACCGGTGCTCGCTCAACAACGCGTCCAACTGAGCGTTTTCCTAGTTTAACATCATTTTTCGAATTATGATTACCAATAAGTCTTTAAGATCTTGACCGATTTAGCTGAAAATTTGGAAAATAGGAGAGAATGTTGTACTTATTGACCCTGCAAAATTTCATAACGATCGGTACATTTTTTTTTTCTATTTTTTTTTTTTTTATTTATTTTTTTTTTTAATAACCAACGATCGGATTTTGTTCAAAAACTATACAGCAACCCGCCTAGGTGGTATGTACATGTGTGCAACATTTCAGGTCGATCAGAGAAACGGTGCGACCTGTACCGAAGCAGTAACAGAAAAAAAAAAAAAAACAGACATTCGAGCCATAAGAGTCAAGTGGAGACGCTCGCTCAATCATGTTGATAACTCAATTGCTTTAATAGAGGCATCAAACAGCAAACTCGCCCACTTCTTAGTCTGTTCTCTCATGCACAAGGACGCAAACACAATCTGTCAATCTTCTTATTCTTTACATCCGAGAGCAGGTAAACTTATCTCCGCGTTCTTTCCTAGGTCGGGCGCACCCGTGCTCTGTGCGTTACTCTACTCTGAGAAGCGGCACGAGTATCAGGCGGAGATGATTCGCAACTACCTCCAGTCTGCGCGCACCCGCTTCCAGCGCGAGTGTTCGAGCCAGGGCAAGAGTCGGTGCGTAAACCCGGGCTGCCAGAACCAGGGTACCGCGCAGACAAGCTACATGTGTCGCAGCTGCTACGACGAGCAGCGAGAGAGGGAGCTGTCGACAAACATCAACTCGCCGTCGCTGGCCCGGGCGTATCCGGAATCCACCGCGCCCAGATATGGAACTGGTTAGTTCAGTTCATTGTTGACCATTAACCAGGGATTGTTTTTCCCACATCAAATTTATGATGTATATAACAATGTAGCCTGTGACAATACCAATACATCACATTTGACAAAACCTGTGTTACAGATTACGAATAAAAATATACTGAATATTATCCTTCATTGAACTTTCATTGAAAAAAGTTGTAATAAAAGTATTATAGCATATTTTCAGGGCAATATTTTATTTCACATTTAAACGCCTAAATTGTGTGTGCCACGTGATATAAATATTCTCATCTTGAGACTATTTCCGTCCACATAATTCTCAAGCTTGGCCGCTTATTCTTTAATATGGTCAGTAATGGTTGCATCATGCTTGATTGTTGTATAATATAGACCCTAGAGGTTTTAAACAACGGGATGTGCACAGTTAATTTGAAGTTAACTTATAGCATAGTTCTCAAGGACCATCTGGCATACATGTCGAGGACTTGCTAAGGACAGTATTTCCCTTCACAGGAAGGTCCCACTTCTACACCGAGTCCGACAGCAACTCCCACGAGAGAATAAGCCGCCTCCCGTCGTCACGAGCGGCCAGCAACACGGATCCGACCATGTACCTGTCCAAGTCCACGTTCTACAACGACAACCAGCCTGCGTTGTACACGGACGAGCTGGACATGAGAGGTCGGCCCGGGGTGGAAGATCCTCCTAGCCCTCGGGCGGCACGCAGGGTGGGAGGTGGCACGAGCCACAGCGCCCCGGCGCCAGAGTCCAGGAGGCAGCCCCTCGGTCCGTGGGAGGGGGGAGGGAGGGGAGGGGCCACGGCCTCGCGCGTGCAGAGCTACAACCTGGCTCGGAGCTGGGAGTCTGCCCCCACCACGCGGTCCCAGCCGGCCCCCAGTGTGGACCCCCCACGGCCGGGGGCCCTCCCTCGCTCCGCCACCATCGGGGGCGCAATAGGGGGCACCACCCTCCCCCAAGTAGACACGGTAGGGGCGCGTACCTGCCGCACTGGCGGCTGTCCCTTCTTCGGCAACCCCGAGACAGATCACCTCTGCTCAAAGTGTCACAAGGAACTGTTCAGTAAAGGAGGAGTCAAAAGTCTTAAAGTTTCCGAGGTCAAGAGATAAATCGGTTTGAATGTCTGTAGGTAAATGTTGTCTCCGTCAAGTGTTGTCAAGGTAAATAACTCACAGATTGAATAAGCTAACAGAGATTAAGGTTTTGCCTATTGCTTAATGATGTGGGTAATTCTACTAATTTACTAACGGAATTTATAAGAGGGGCTGGAGGAATCAATCTCATTTTAGAATTGTGTGAGTCAAGGCTGAGGAGTGTTCAAAACCTAATCTCGTGCAGGTATGTGTTTACTAGGTATGTGATTTGATTTACCTATATATTGCTTGATGATTGTCATAGGACTTTATGAAGTTCCCAAATTTGTGGTATTTTAGTACCAAATTGCAATCATTGTAGTTTTATTCATTTTTCATTTTAATTCTTCTTAATTATTTCTAACTTATCAGTTTATCAGACACTTATAAGTTTTATCACCGTCTCTCAAAATTAGAAAATTCAAGATTCAAAGATGGAAAATTATCTTGTTAGAACACCATGAACATTATAATATACGTACCTACTCTAGTGTAGGTCTACTTTCAGAGCAAGCTTATTACCTGTTCTTTTATTTTAAATCTTACTTAGGCCCTAACTTTTTAGGTATGTACCATACTCGAAAGTCGAGATCATATTTTGTGTGTTTTAAATTACAAGGTTATTCTTAATTTAGGTACCCTAATCAGTTTTATTCCACTTGTTATCTATTTTTAGAAGCTACAATTTTATTCTGATATCGACGACCAGATTTCTGATTGAAAATCATTAGTTAGTGTATTATTAAGCCAACATTCAGTATCCTTCCGAAAAAGATGTTCATCTGAGGCTGGGTAATACTGTCATTGATCTGATTTTACATCCATTCTATTTGTTTAAACTAAGTCCGTTTCCTTTGCTGATGGCAGCACAGTTAACCTTAGTTGTATACGTGTTTAGAAACACAGCAGTTGCTGAATGCTATATGCCTTCACAGTACACACCTTATGGAATAAGTTTTCTGCATACATATTATGCAGTACAGTAGTTGGCACATTGTGCGTCCTACGTATTATCGTTACGTATTAGTAAAGTACTTTTTTAATTTAATTGCGTACAGTCAGTATACATATTTTATTTCTCGCCTTCGCTTTTCTTTTAATGTGTTAACTTTTAAATCTCCGAGAAAGTTGTAGACCATTTCAAAGAAGTTATGGTCGTGGATGATGAAGCAGTGAATCACTCTTGTTTATGAAGAGGAGATACGGTGGACGGTTAATATAAATTGAATTGATTGTTTACTCGTAAGCAAACAATTGCCATACTGGTTAGATTATATAGGCTACTGTTAAGTCATTTACTAAACAAAACCAATACGTTTAGGAACTAACAATAGTTAGCCTTGTTCCACTTTTCTTTCATATGTATTTCAAAACAGACTTGGTGAGATCAAAAGTAAAATCTCGGCAATTGCGTGAACTCATCTGTTGAAAACATTGTTTTGTGTGGATTTGAGGAATAGAACAGTGGACATCACATAGTTGTCAGTTACCCTAATGCCATGCTGGGGCTTTCAAAAACCTGATTCCTGTTAAAATGCTTCCATAAATGATTGATCTTACCATAAATAGGAATATATTGGCATTGCCTATTACATAGTACCTTTTTATTGCAGTCAAAACCCCAGCTTATTAACACATTAATATTCCCATATAGTTTTACTAATAATCTTATGTATGTTGTTATATATACTTTGTGAATAGTATTTTGTACAGAGTACCTACTGCCAAGATAATGATGCTAGTCTTTCAACTCCAGATCTTTAGGGTCTGTGCATTATTGTTAGAGTGACGCAAAATGTAGTTTTACCGCACATTTGTTTGAAATGGTCGCGCTTCAGATATTAGACCATTTAGAAGTCGTGTTTTGTTATTAATCCCACTTTATGTTATACATAGGCTACTACCTGTTATGTAGGTACCTATATGGTTGTGCTAGTGCGTTTCATTTTATACTAGACCACCTAGGCCTCGTATTATGCCACATATGTATATCACTATCCCTGCAATTATCGTAGTAGGGGTAGGGGGGGGGGAGATGTAGATATTTCTTAATGAGGATATTCACTGTTATTTTCCAGTATTGACACCTACAGTTAGGCCATGACCATAGCACTGGTTTGTGGTTATATTCATTGTTTTCAGTAACACCTAACTAAGTGCATCACATTTTACTAACAAGAAAACGTGTTATTGTTTTCGACGGCTTCTTGACACATTTATTTTATTTTTAAAAGGAATGACCGTGTGTGATGGTTACGTATGTATTTTCATCGTGTACTTAGTCAAACATCCAGTTAAGCAGTGTGATATCCTGTCCAAGAAGCAAGAGCGCAAGTTGCTTTGCTTGAAATATGTTAGTGCACTTGTATTTTAGGCATATTGTGTATAGGTAGGTAATTTATGCTTTGGGTGGTTCGTATGCCAGTTGATGAGAAAAATGTAACTACCTTATTTTGTGAAATGATTAAAGAGTCTACACCTGGCAATATTCAAAGGCAAACAATATGCCAAGCCATAAGTGATGGACCTTGCCTTTTCTTACTAATAGTACCGGTATTAGGAATGTATGAGCATTGATATCAAATATGGGTATTAATCGAAGGGTTTATCGTTATCGATCGATAGTGTACCAAAAAATAAAAGTTTATTTTTACCAGAATAATTACTAAATGTGTTTTTCATAAATAAAAAGTATAAAGCTTACATGATATTTTAATATGGCTAGATGAACTGCACAATTGTGGCACATGGGTGTCCTTTGCAGGGCTGTGTAGTCAAGTGATGAATAGCTCGCTAATACGCGGTGATGGGCTTATTTTGTATAAAATACATTTAAAAAAATTAATATCGATTAGGCCTATTTTGAAACCATCAGTCTACATTATTGTTAATAAATTGGGTATCGTAACGATAATTGAAATATATTTCAATATCAAATATAGATCGATACAATTGATATCTTTGCTTATCCGTAACTGGTACCTACTATGAGGTTAGCTTCCATAGAGAACAGTGTTTAATTGAAGTTATGTGGCATGGCAGAGAAGCTTCGGTCACCATCACCACTCACCACTCAATATCACCGCGAGCCTGTATACATGGTTCACCCACCCTTGCATCAGTGTTTTGCTATTATATTCTAATGTTGTTGTGACTTATTAAAATGTACATGCCTTAAAAGCTGATTGATTCAATCAACTGTAATCAACATGTCTAACTGTGCACTTCAATATTGTACGTATATCAAACTGATATTTTGAAAACATATTTTTCATGATGAACCAGTGTGATCTACTTGTTAGGAACCTGTAACCGGTGTCTGTGTCCCAAGGAGTTTCGTCACAAGGAGCAATAACTATAAGCTATTATTGTAGCCATTATCTAATCTAAGAGCTACTACAGCTCTTTAACTTTTCAGCTGTGTACAATGCAGTATTTAATTAAGACATGCAGCTATTTGGTAAATGTTTATACAAATTTATTACTCACAATAATAGTGTATGTAAGTTAGGTTAGAGCAAGAAGTGTATTGTGTTGCCAGTTGGCATTTGAAAAATATACTTAGGCCTTTAAAATGTCGGAATTGTTTTATTTAGTATTTTCTTGAAAAGAAGAAAATGGATGCACTGGGTACGATAGAAGATTGACCCCTACATGGTTAGTCTTGGTAATCAGTGTAGCAGGGAAGATTCAGCTGAACTAGTTTTTTTGGGGGCAAAACTACTTTTTTATACCTTTTTTTACCATACCTGCGTAAGGCAATGACATTGTAAATAATGTTTGTTTGGTCAGTTCAAAGGCAACAGATATTCGTTGCAGTACTGTTCCATTCATTCAGATCTACAATTCAGAAGTTAAATACTTACCGTTTCGGTGGTCTAGTTGGCTAAGGCGCCTACATGGAATGTGGGAGACTCGGTTTGGAACCCCGATCGGGATGGATTTTTTAACTTCTGAATTGTATTAAATATTTTAAATATTAAAAACTATACTCTTAATGAAGACCAAAGTTAAGAGCAAATTGCAGCACTTATTATATATTTTTGTATTTTATACAATAAATGATGCCAATGCATTAAAATTAGCAAAAATTAAAAATACATAATAAAGTAATAAAATAATAGATGCAAAATGTTCATGGTCTTTTCAATATTATATAATATACGCAATCAAATGTGTTACAACACACAGGTATTGATTACAGTAATCTCATCCGAAACTCTATTCCAGTATACTCGACTCTGGGATATTTTGTATCGAGTCAAAAAGCAAAAGAAACATTGTAGACAGTAGTAGCTTTAAGTTGATAATGCAATACACTTCATGCAGTAACTTAACGACACACACACTTGTAACTACTCTTAGCGTAGCTGGAGGTATTATCTTTGGAACGGAGGAAGTGAAAATATTGATTGAGCCATATAAATGGTTGAAATGACAAATAAAAGATTAGGGCGCTTCCATGGACGAAATTGCAAAAATCTTGTAAATAGTAACATATGAATGCATAACGGGCTTTGGTATAAATTATATTTGATGTAGTACGGGCAACTGTATTTTCAAAGATATATTTGTACAGGGAATGTACTTTACTTATGGTGAGAAATTCAAATTTGTTTCTATTTACTTTATCTTGTATTTTGTATACCTATTAACAATAATCAAATAACAAATCTCAGTTTGTAACAAAGTTTCAATTGTCTTCTATTATTTTGACGATCAATAGAAAAAGAAATGCCAAGGTAGTACAAGAGTTGAGTGCTATAATATGTAGTGGAAAGTGACTAGTGCTCAATAGTAAATTGGTTTTGCAACAATGGCTGAGAAAAGGTTAACAAATTTAATCAATTTGGAGCTACATGAAGACGTCATTTAACAAGTTTGATTGCCGTGCATTTGAAATTGACGTTCTTTAGATTAATTGCAACATGTCCATGAAAGCGCCCGTTAATATTGTCAATTAATAATCATAATACAATATTGTATAAGTAAAATAAATTCATAAATATTGATCCCTATATAGTGTTGATTGGTATTTTCATATTCAACTATTATCACCAGCCTTCACTGATATGAAATTGTAGTCCAGGCATATTATATTAGCTTACAGATTATGTATCAATTGTTCTACTTCTAACTGATGATGCCATTGAGCTTAATATCACTTGTTTATGCAAATACAATTTAATAAATAATTCATTATTCAATACCTAAAATAATGTATTGGTTGCCATGTAAAGCAGATTAAATATTGGTGGTAGGGAAAGTCCTCGGGATCAACGAGTATGAGCTATGCTTCGTATTGCCTTGGATGTACCATACATGTCTTACATAACTCAAAACTAAACAATCAATATGTAACAGATATTAACGGACTTTGCCACTGCTGGCAGTGCTACTTAATAATTATAGCTAAATAGTAAATACTCAAAGTGCGTGTACGTAGTTCTCAACACCAATGCATAATGTAATTGATAAAATATGTGCCAGATTATTAATGTTATGAAATCATTAACTCGCTAACTCGTGTTCACATTGCTCCTTGTGAATCTAGGTATGACATTGTTTTCCTTGTTTCAGTGAAATGATAATAAAGAATTATTTATTTAAAACAATGTTTTCTTTCATGATTGTGTACCATTGGTTCTGTAGTTAGTATTGACGAATCTGTGGGGATGAATCAAATAAGACTGAGGAGTATTTGATTAATGAATCAAATGGATAAGAAAATACATACTGTAGGTGAAACCTATAAATTTAAAGTTATTGTGCACAAGTTAAAGTGCACTTTCCCTCCCACTTATTCTCTTGCCCACTGGCATAACTTCAAATGAGGGACAATAAAGAAATGTGACCCCACTACTTGACCACAAAATCCTTTTATTTTTTACATAATTAATAATAATATTATTATTACTGAATGATAGTAATAGTCGTAAAAGTTTGCTCCGACTCGGGATCGAATCCAGAACCTTTCTTCGAACCGATGCTCTACCAACTGAGCTATCGGGGCCTAAGACAAACTCTTACGAACTGCTTTATATTGCGATTGTTGAGAGCTATGATAGCCGGAGGTTCTGGGTTCGATCCCCAGTCGGGGCAAACTTTTACGACTATTGCTTTCAATCAATAACTATGTCCTCAAAGTGGGTTTATGCTTAAAAACCTTGTATTTTTGATGATGATAATAACAACAACAACAACAACAACAATAATAATAATAATAATAATAATAATAATATTATTATTATTATTGATTCATTGCAGTTGTCGAAAAAGTTTGCCGCGACTGGGTTCGAACCCCAGTCAGGGCAAACTTTTTCGACAACTGCTATGAATCAATAACTATGTCCTTAAAGCGGGCTTATGCTTAAAAATATTATACTAGGAAAACGCTTAAGTCCCGCCGCGTTGTTGGATGAGCGTAATTGGTGCATTGAGCTGCCATATGTTACGCGGATTTTCTGTTGTTCTGTGAAAAAATCATTACTTAGTCGAAGATTTTTTTTAATTAAATTAAATTAAATAAAAAATTAACTTAATTTTTTTAATTCATCGTAATTTTTAAAAAAGAAAAAAATCGTAAAATTGCAATTTTCATGAGAAATAATTTTTCGATTACGCTCAAATTTCGCACGAATATCTTAATTCATAAAATTAAGGTTCTGTGAAAAAATCATTACAATCGGATAAAGCATGTAGGTGTTAAAAGTCGAAGAAA
Source organism: Sweltsa coloradensis (assembly GCA_024449915.1). Lineage (NCBI taxonomy): Eukaryota > Metazoa > Arthropoda > Insecta > Plecoptera > Chloroperlidae > Sweltsa > Sweltsa coloradensis. The sequence goes on along the minus strand of JAMZAV010000122.1, from coordinate 291,735 downwards.
TTTTTTAAAAATCGAAAAAAATCGTAAAATTGCCTTTTTTATAAGAAAAAATTTCCCGATTGCGCTCAAAAACGTGGCAGTTCTAAGTTCAGAGATTTCGAAGGCCTCCATAAAATTTCATCGCAATCGGAGTATTGGTTTAGCCGGAATCGTGTTAACAGACACACAAAAATACAAAAAGAAAAAAAAAACATTCCGGATTTTTTTCTCCAGTGTAGTGAAATGGAATCTTCGCTTCGCTCGCTACGCTCGCTACGCTCATCCAATTAATAATAATAATAATATAATAATAATAATAATAATAATAATAATAATAATAATAATAATAATAATAATAATATTTATAATAATAATAATATATTTTTTCTAAATTTGCAGTTTTTTAAAATGATGTGCTGTTGACTAGATTCAGCCAGAAAAATTAAGATTTTCGTTTTGCTATTTCTTTTGTGATAATTTATTTTTTCCCAATTGCTGTTTAAGATATTTGTGTATTCGTTGAAAGTGGAATCGTCTAGCAAAATATAATCCTTTTTTCTTATGAAGTCTTTTAGCCTTTTTTACCCATTTTATTTTATTTCATTTTTGTTTTACTTTTTTCTCGTTTTTTTAAACCAAATTTGCTTTCCCTTTTTAAAAAGCTAATGTCTCGTAAATGGTTTATCACTTGTGTGCAAAAAGCGTAATTTGAGGTGCCAAAAGATGACACTACCTTAGGGAATGGGTGTTTAAGTGAGGGGTTAAAGGATACATATATTTTTAAATGCAGAAGCCAGAAGGATGACAAAATCAAAAAGTTGAGTGCATTAATTTGGACAAGCTTTTGAGTTTGAACTCGAAAATGGTGGAGCCACCTTAATGATTTGGAGGATTTTTAGAAGGGATCCAAAATCCTACTGTGTATGAAAACACAAAAAGTCGCGATGTCCCTAATATTTCGTTTGTGGCTTCATTTTGAGCAAATGAAAAAATATTTTAAAAGATGGCAACAAATGTAATTTCAGGAAATGAACTCAAATTTGAATCTTTTTCCAATTTCGATACCAATTAGTAATCGAATTTCAGCCTTTTTTAAGATTAATGTTTTTTTATAAATTCTAAAATTCATCAATAATCGCAAACTGAAGTTAATCTTGAGATCCAACTAGGTACTTTGTCTTATGGTCGAAGCGCATAATATTGCCCATGTGCATTTACCCCTACTACACACATGCATGATGTCCGTCCCTACTAGGCACGTTTACCACGGAATATATTTGTTTCCCTCCCTGTCCAAACAGTTTAAATAGGGAAATGCTCCCTCCAATATCCACAGGCTATGAGTGACAATGACAATAATACACTATCTGACCTGTGAAATGAAGTGTCCAGGTAATGCAACAATAATGTGCTTTGTGCATTTCGAGTATGAAGAGGAACATCAAACGATATTATTACAAAGCTGATGTTATAATGGTGCAATTATACGCAATTATCAACTATGAAACCCAACAAAAATTAGTAGAAATGGCGGTTTTAAAAAGTAATATCGGATGAGCGTAGCTAGGGAAGTAAATACATTGTCGATCGACAGAGACAACTTTGTGAATAGAGCCCCAGGAATAACGTGCACTTGATACAGTGGAGTGAAATAAATCTCGCTGTGCCTGCATGCTGAGTTGCTGACCCTTTGGGGTAAACCTTTTATTTATTATCTTTATGTTTTAATTAATTTTTCAAATTGTCACTGTCAATTGACGCCCCCAGATTTTTGTTTGTAAATTTGTGTGTATCTTCGATCTCTACTGAAAAAAAGAAACAACTGATTAGAATAAAATTAAATACCCGAGAACCGTCAACATATTTCAACGCTTTTGGGTGCATTAAATTTAGAATATCTCGTGAAAATCTCACTTTAACGCATTTAAAAAAACTTTTGATATTAAACGCTATCCAGTTTCCGGTATTGAGGTGCTAGACAAGATTGTCTACAAAGTTTTCCAAACCAATTCATGGCGTATTTATTTTACTTTGTGTGATTTTAAGTATAATGATGATGTCAATAACTTAACGAAAATAAAGTTAATGGGGTCTCAATAAAACAAAGAACTTAACTGTTAAAAGCGTTCGAAAAGTAAGACGAAAAAATGCGTTTCCAAAATATGTATTAATGTGTAGGCCTAGTCTCATGAGAAGACAAAACGATTTTGTATTTACTTTTTGGTCGAAAAATGAAAAATGAACCTCGGAAAGTATACGATTTGGAGGGCTCCGTATTTGAAAAGAGTATCTTTTGTATCTTGCGTGTACGATATTTTGAGTTCGCCGAAACATATGAGTTGTAGGCTACCTGCATTAGAAACGTATTGGTATAACAACGCCAGTTACTATTATCAGTCCATGGTATAACTCTATAAGGCATTTTGGATATATCTTGTTAGGCCAAAATTAAAAAATAACACAAAACTATTGAAATTTGTGAAATACAAGCAGCCCCGGGCCCATTCCAGAACGGGAGATGGACGAACAACTGTTGATACGAGGGTGGGGGTGGATATAATTTGTCCCCCGAGGCACCGCCCGGCACGCCTCGAGGCACCGCCCGGCACGCCTCGAGCTGCCGTCATCGAACAACACTGAACACACCGTGCGTGACCGGAGATTGAGCTCGACGTCTCCGAGGAGATGAAGCGAGAGGCTTGTTGACAACATCAACATGCAACATGTTCGGAACGTTCACGCCCCGTAGTTTGAGTAAAGTTCACAAAGCAAAACATCGACCATCGCAGATTTAATCTATTGTCACTGGGTCCGAGTCTGTTTTATTCTGGAATTTTTCCTGAAGCCAGTTTTTATCAGATTGTTACCATACTTTGCACATAACTTATGGTAATGTATACACAGTCTTTTATAGAAGCACATTTTGTTTAAACCATCACTAAAAAATCTTAATAAATGAAATGGATTTTTAGGATTTAAGATTTTCGTAAAATCATCAAAATTGGTAAATTTCGGAATTTATTTGTGCGTAATGCGCAATAGGGAACTGTCCTTCATTACCAAATTTGAATATGTCCCTACTAATAACCTCAAATACCGACCAGTAAAGTTTTTTATGCGTCCGGCTTTTATTAGCGCTAACTGTGAGCGAGGAAAAATTTGAACCGGGCTTCGCGCCGGAAAACGGCCATGCGCCATTGCAGGTGGTCGTGACGTCATCGTGAGGATCTCCGAGGCGGCGAACTGACAGTTCTGCCAATCAGCTTCCCCTCCTCACCTCACGATAACGTCACAACCAAAAGAGCGCGGACTTAAGTCTTTGTGCGGGAAGTCAAAACACAGGAACTTTGAACATGCATAGAATACACGGATTTTATTTTTTATAGTTTATTTTATTTGCGATGTTTATTAAATTGAATATTACAAATTACTATACGTGTAAGATATATTTGAAACCAAGGCCAGTTCCCTATTATAATTTTTTTATTACAAAAAAGAGTGACCATATCATTGCTTGACAATAACGCAAAATTGCATATCAATCGAGAGACAACTGGAAAGAGGAGAAAAGTTCCCAAAAATGTTTCGAACAGGTATAGTTGACTCTTAATGATTTTTTTTAAACAAGCGTAACAAATTTTTTGAGACTGGAAAGTTTCACTATAGACCGTTCTCATGAGCGCTATCTACATGCTCGTATCCGCGGTACTACTATACAAAATAAAATAGGCTAAACATAATATATCAAAGAACTTTTAAAAGACAAGTATCTTGCTTTTTTTAAAATGTATTTTTCTCGCCAAGCGAGATGGCCATTGTATGGCACAGTGCCCTCTTTAGCCTTTAGGGTAGTTGGTATAGGAATGTCCACTGGCTGTTTAAGAGGACTCAAAACCATACAGAGGAAAACCTCGGTAAAAACATTCAGTCATGTTTGCCGCTCTCGAGGGGATTCGAACCCGGGACCTCCCGAATCAGTCAAGCGCTTAACTCTGGAGCCAACACTGCCGGTCTAGTAATTAAATATAATAAATCAATTTCATGTTCAAATTTCCTTTAATTAACTTTACCCAACTAGTTACTTATATTGAATTTTCATTTGGTGGAGGTGCCGGGTTTATCGAACGGATAGGTCCCTTGCAATGGTGACAGCCCCGAACCTGACCCCAAATATCACCCAAAATATTCTGTATCAACCTGGTTGAAAAGCAATTTTAACAAAGAATCTCATGTCAATCGGAGGTCATGTTTGGTGTTCATCGTGAGACGTGACACGCAGACAGACGGACGGATAGAAAATTGATGCATTTAGGGTTGAGGGTATCTTCGCCCTTTTAACATACATAACAGAAACGTGTTTATCCGTTAATTACTAAAATTGTCAATTGCTTTTGGTGGAGGTGCCGGGTTTAACGAATTGGTCCCTTTAAATGGTGACAGCTCCACCACTAAGCCCAAATTTCACCATATTCCGTATCATCCTTGTTAAAGAGCAATATCAACAAGAAAAGAGGTCATGTTTGGTTTTTATCGTGAGACAGACGGACATGAAGTTATGCATGTTCGGTAGTCTCGCTCTCTAACATACATAACAGAAACTGCTTTAATTTAAAATATAAATGTTATATTAAACGACAACAGCAAATAAACTCTGTCAGCTGATCAACCAACAGAGTTGGCTGATTCGGGAGAAGGTATTGGGTTCAAATCCTGTCGAGACCGGCAATCCTGACTGAAGGTTTTTCCGGGGTTTTCCTCAGTCGTTAATGCGAATGCAAGGGAATGAGTCCTCTTAAACAGCCCTTAGACATCCCTTCACAATTTTTCTATCCGCAACATACCTATTTAGCTGAAGAGGGGCATGAATTGCATCCAGGAGTCTATTTACTAAAAGTGACAGCTACAGCGACAGCGACAACGTTAGTGACAATAGTCGATCAACAACGAAAACTTTAGTGAGAAGAATAAGAGAGAAGTGAGAACAGACACTTCGAATTTTCATCAGACATAATTAAATAGTAATTACTAGTTACTGACATTTGCGTATGTAGTTGTTTATTACGTTAAGGAAACATTGGCAGACGGCATTAAAAATGTTTAATGTGTAATTGTTGCCAATACACAGCTTATAAGCTTGTATAGCTTCTCACTAAGTTGTCATGCTGTCACTGTCGCTGTCACAGTAAATAGACCCCATGAAATTATTATTATTATTAGCTAATCATTTTATTTTATTTGGCATCGGAGGGTAGTTTTGTCGATGACTTATAGCCCGACCTCAGGTTTGGACGGGCACTCTTCAAATATATATATATATAAAAGATTTATAAACATGTCCCCCTAACTGTAGTGGGGCATTTCTAACCCCATAAGTTGAAATAAAAGGTAAAAATCACACAAATGAAACCGTAAAGTTTGTAAATCATAATTAAAAGCAAATTTAGCCAACTCATAACCTAATCAACCCCTTAACACACTAACTTTATATATATATATACATCTAGGGCGACGGTCGTTCGCTCGCAGCCAAGCGCACGCGACTGCTAGTAGGCGATGATAACTCGACCCTGTTTACTCCTACCCGAGTTGGTGGGTTTTCAGCTATCTGCACACGCCGTCCCGAAAGATTTACAATCTTGAAACTCGGTGTATGACCCGATATGTGGTCCATGACATACAAAAAAAAATCAGCCCGATCCGATCTGAGTAAAAAAAGAACGTAAAAATCGACGAAAACCTTCCGGCTGGCTGGGTGGCTAGCTAGCTAGGGATTCTGATAGAAAGAAATAAGAGCCTACAGAGAAAACGGTACATCTTAGAACTATGAAACTTGGACCACACTTAGATGTACCTCAGACTCATATACTTCCGGCGAGAGGCAAGCAATATTCCACCCTAACACCCTCTAAATCGTCCCCTAATATTGGAATAATTCATAGATCTAACCCAAAATTGAATTTTTATTCAAATTAGTTATTAAAATTGTGTTCTAATGTGTTTTAACACAATCGGCCTATTCTCATTATATAAACCACATTTTGTCAACCCCCATCCCTAATAGTTTATATTATTTTTACCTTGATTTCCAGCATTTTCCATGAAGGCACCTAATCTCCCTAGTTTCGCTTTGAAAAGAAGTAAGATCATTTCGCCTGTTGACGAGCGCCAAGCCAACGGGTTTTGTGGTAAAAAAGTAAAAATTTTAAACTCGAAATTATAAAAATGAATTTGGTTCATGGCCAAGCAATTTTTTTTTTATGATTTCGAGTTTAAAAATGTTACTTTTTTTACCACAAAAATCGTTAGCTTGTTTCAAAGTGAAACTAGGGAGAATATCTCACAGCATTCACAGCCGAAGACTTTGGAAGGAAGGCTTGGCTGCCGTTTTTTTTTTTTTTTTTTTTACAAATTTTTGTATTTGGGGTAGTATGACTACTCCGACTTCACCCTAGCTCGCCTACCCTGAATACACATATGAAACACATTGTATGATTGAACCTTTGCTACGCAAAGCTTATGTACGTCATTGGATTGAACACAAGTCATTATTGCTTACGTAACTCGGTAACTATATCTGCCATAGTTACTCATTAACTAGTTATACAGTTGCACTAATCATTAATATTTGCATGACTGGACGTAATGATAATAATAGCGAGCCAATGTTTTATTTAACAAATCAATATCTGTAAAGAATACAAAAGAATACAAAACACAAAGTTTCAGTTTATTAACGGTTTACCCGCGAAAATCAAATCTCGATTTAAAAGTTCATATCATTGAGGATTTCAAACAGATTAACTCTGAAAGAAATAAAAACGGGTAATAAGTAATAATTGATAATAAAAATTAATATAAAATATAAACGATTAGGATTACTTCTCTTACATGTCACTCAGGCGCGTCGGAACGTTTTGAAAGTAGGGGGGGGCAAATCCGTTGCTATAGATTTTGTATGGTACAGCTTGGATCTGGGGCAAAGCCCCAGCCGCCGTAGGCCCTATTCGCCGAAGGCGAAAAAAAATCACTAAAGGCCTACTACAGTTATTTCGTAATGTTTTAACTGCACTCGGACTCCGTAAACGATGTTTCACATCAACTATCTGCGATCTAAAAACTCAAAAAATTTACGTGAAGTAACCCATTTAATAAATAACAACTCATATTTTTTTTATGTAATGACGAAGCATACAGGCAAACATATTTTTGTTTTACCCTCTTCTTTTAAAAAAAAAAAACAATAAATGAAGGCTGTTTAGTATGTTTCATATTTTTTTTTAAATTACGATTTCAATTTAATATTTAACACCATTAAACACGAAAAACTACACACACACTTACACTTTACTTTACATTTCACACTACACTACATACACTCTAAGAGGAATAATCTTCCCACTTGCCACTTCGCTACTATCACAGTCACTACACCACTCCAAAGATGACTGAACAGTGAACAGTGAACCAGTGAACGCATAACGATGCGACACGAGCGAACCAAATCCCTAATTGCGTCTGCCAATAACTCTAGCAAATCATTCTAAGGGATGTTTGGATTAGACACAATACAATACGGGTGGCTGGTTTATAAAGATAGTCGGATGGACGGTTCAGGGTGGTTACGTGGGATACGTCAGCCAACCTAACATTCCTACTATTGATGGGTTGTTTATTCCTGGAAATGAATTGTTGACAGGATCATCCGACGTTGCTTTCCCAAAAAGTAGAGTAGAAATCTTGATTTTTCAACTCTAAAATCTGCCCCCCTATGCCCCCATGGCATGGAAGTTAGGGGGGGGCAATGCCCCCCTTGCCCCCCCCTGTTCCGACGCCACTGATGTCACTCGTGATGTCATGTTGAATAATATGATCGCCAATTTAACCTTTACGTCTTTTAATTTCAGCCTCCTAACCCACATGCCGTGCAATATTTAATGTTTGGTTTGATGATGGCAGTAATGGCAAATTATGACACGCTAGATTTATAATTGCGTTAAACATACACTACATAGGTTTACCATCCTTTTACGTTAATGGACGCGCAGCCAACGTTGGTAATGGTAACACGGTTTGCTGACAAAGCAGGGTGGGGTTCACACAGTCCATCAATATGTTGACATATTCATTATCGTAATGCATCATTTTAGCACACACATCCCCACATCACACGCGTCCGAGCTACGGTACTGAGTGACAGACTGAAAGCGTGGAGTCGCGCCCCGTGCGAGTAGGTTGCGCTACGTATAGCCTGCCCCCTGATAACGGCCTCGAGCCACGCACCTACCTATGCTAATCACCCGAGCCGCTGGCCAGAGGGGTGTGTACTGTATCGTGTGCCTACAGGTGGCAATATGTTAATGCAGCCCCCCCTCCCTTCAGTCATCTCGTAGACCTCTCAGTCAAGCGCGGAACGCAAGGGGTAGCGGTAGTTCTAGACTTAGCTGCAGGTTAGTTAGAGTAGGCGAGATGGTTGACAGCTTCTAGGGGAGTACTTGACACTAGTGAGCATAGAGTAGAAGACCAAGAAAGAATCTCGAAGTTGGTGTTTGCTGCTTAGGCTGAAGCTCTAACGTTTTGTTGATAAAATACCAAGGACAGCTGTTAACTAGATACTTTTTATGGTTGTGATAGGAAAGCAGATGGACACTTAAATAGACTTAAGTACTCTTAATGTATTGGTCTCCGCACTATATTTCATCGTTTTGAGGTGTAAAGGCGCAGAATACAAAACATTATTCTCTTGACTACAGCTGCGGAAGATCAGTATCTGGTAGTGGTCGAGGCAGGACTTGTCTCTTATCGACATTGTCAGCAAAGTGTCATTGTTAAGAGGTGAATAGAAGTTAAGAGGTGCACGTTGATACGTTCAGTGCAGCCAACGATACCGTACCAGCAGGTGGTATTCAAGGCCGTCTCAGCCTTTACCAAGGACGAAGAAAGTGTTAAGGTGAAGACTAAGTCCTTGACACTTGACAGCGGCTCTCTTCACATTCTGGTATCTAGCTTCAAGCGCGTGCTACGTCACATGCCGAGCACCATGGAAGTGTAGGACACTGACAATGAATCTAACAAGTGTAGAGAATGACAATCAACTAGACTACCTTCAAGGTGCTACTCCATGACAAGGACATCGAACAATAGTGATTCCAAGTTGAGAACATTAATGTCAAGACGAAGTATTGTTCTATGATTTTTTAAACCTGATAAGTTTTCTGGGCGTAAAATCAGTGATACATTATAAGCGTCTTTGGAGGGTAATTTAAGTGATATTAAAAGAAATAAGATAACGAGTATTTTTAGTCATCTAGAGATGCGACTGTGGACGATTTCTTATGAGAAGTAGAAAGTTCAAGTATAAAGAGAAAGAAATTTGAAATTTTTCACGTATGTATTTAGCGTGCTTGCTATAAGTCGTCGAACAGGGAGGTTAGCCCGTCCTTAGGACACATGGGCGAGTCCAGTCTTGTAGTCGGATGACTTAGGGAGAGAGTGTGTGTACACCGTGAGTGTCAGCAGACAAGCGTGCATGGTCGACTCCGGGCTCAGTGTGGGCGACCACGTCATGAAGGCCCAGCGGCCGGACCACCATCACTCGACCAACGTGATCGGGCTCAACAAGAAGCTGGGACAGGTAGGCACGCTTCAGTTGCAGGGCGCGTCAACCGCCACTCTAGCCTAAGAGAAGACCCATGCTGGTCAGAACCAGCCACGGGCAAGAGGGTTTTCACGTCGTGATCGTGATTGTCTTTGTCATCGTTTGTGTTGTTCTGGTCGTCGTCGTTGAAGTCGTCAAGGAGAGGGAGAGAAGTCTCCGAAGACGATTGCCAGAGCTCGCCTCTAGTTTCTGGGAGTAAAGTACTCCTCTACATACTATAGGTGATGTTTACGAGATGTACTTTGTCTATTTCCTCGCATTTTACGATTATAAGAGCCATGCTGGGTGAAGGGTGATGATGATGATCATTTTAGGAATAGTTTCGGGATGAACGAATCTTCTGGCTCAGAATGTGTCAGTATCCATCAAGTTTGTAACAATCCCTGCAGAGCTTCATTGGTGTTAGTAGGAAAACTGCCCGGGAAAACTTGATCCTCTTCAGTTGACCACCTAGGTACTTATACAAACCTGATCTCTTCAGATCTTTGCCTGGCTTTACTTAAACTTGATCTGGGCAACCTGTCCGCTTACGAATACCTGATCTCAGATCACAGATCACCAACCCGGATCAGTAATCTGACGATCTGTGAGGGAGGCAGGGTTAGTACAGATCACCGAGCTTATTGGCGGGAATTTGAATTATGTTGTGTGAACAATAGTGAACCGGACTGACTGTACGAAAAGTAACCTGTGATCTGTAGAATCTGTCACGTGCGGAAATGTAAGAAACCTGTAGAAATCTGGTTACCAATTTGGATCAGGTGGTTTGCTTAAGTACCCTGATGATAGTTGGACGGAATGTCCAAGGGATTCAATCCAAGCCCCTAGACAAATAAAGACCTTGGTAAAACCTTCAGTCTAGAATACCGTTTGCTGGTATCGAACCGGTGACATCTAGAATGAAAGGCTCGCGTGTAACGTATGCCAAGCGTTTTATCCACCAGTGCGGTATTATTAAAGTGCATTAAACAGTAAAAAAATACACATCAAGAGTAGTTGGAATACATGAACTAGTTTCAGATATATCGCAATGAAATTTCCAACTTTGACGTATTTGAACATTCGATCCCGCTCCGACCTCGCTGCCCAGCACCTAAAGTATAATTCGAACTCACAGTATATAAACAAATATTATAAATTTAGTATTTCGTCCATCTTTTGCCATAATATGCTTAAACTACACGTACGCAAGATTATAAGAAAGCATACGAAAATATATTAAAAATTAAACTACAAATTTATTTACTAATGAACCAGCGATTTAACATGTAATAAATTTGAATAAAACTTATATTCCATAACAGCTACCGATATCTGGATTTGGATGAGAGAAAAATATTAGATTTTGCGTACAATCTTGACGAAGAATATTTTATCAAGCCCCATTGTCTTGTCCTTAAATTAATATATGGCCAGCATTTCGTCATTCTCCAGTCAGTCCCGTAAATCAAGGGTAGCACGAAATCCGTGTATGTTAATGGCGATAATGGCGAGCGCTTTTTCATTTTAAAACCGGGTGCTCGTTTAAACCGCTTAAAACCCTGTTGCCCGCATTTTAATCACACCATACATTATGTCTATAGTCGTTATCAGCAGGATTGTCGTGACAAGAAGCGGTGAAAGGAGTGAAGTTGTGAGTCTCTTGATTCAAACTAAAACTTCTATGTTCTGAATAGTAATGAAATCTTTTATGCGGGTTCTTAAAACTTTGTAATGGAAGTTGGAGATATTCCTTTTAAAACAATGACAAATAGATATGAACTATAAAATGCAGCATCACACGTTACAGCTTATATTGTACCCTACTGCAGATTCGTCGTAGGAATAAGAAGGTCGCATTTTACTGTCGGGTTGATGGAGAAGCGTTCTAAGTGCACTGAGCCATGTTTTAGTTTCGTTTTGCCATTGCAAACAAAAACACAAGTTAAAAAAATTGTGCTAAATGAAGCTCATTTCTATAGTTATAACACTACCTTTTAATTTCTCGATTTGGTTAGTCGGGAAACACTCTCGTAGATAGGTGTAATTGTTATTATCCACGGAACCCGTGGTTCGAATCCCGGTTGGGGCAGACTTTTTTAATTTCTGAATCGTAGTAAATAATAACTATCTTCTAAGTTTGAATAATACAAGACTGCAAATAAATTTAAATGAAACACTTAAAACGAAATAGTAGAGTAAACTTATTTGGGAGAACGCGATAAAATTGTGTAAAATAAATTGATTTTATGAAAGATAATAATTATTCGATTTAATTTAAAAATTAGGGTGTCTTAAAAAAGTTCAGCCATTCTGCAGGAATCGTGCGAACCAACACAAAAACAAAACATACGAACGTTTTTCATTTCTCCGTGTGGTTGAATTGACGTCGCTCATTCAAATATAAATTAGAAACCAGCAAACCAAAATAATTGTTAAAACCGGCTTATACCCCAAAACCCTTTTGATCCTGATTTGTCTTATCCAACTTGGGAGCTGATTGTTGTAGCTCTCGTTCGTTCTTAATTCATAATATATATTCATACAATAAATTGAGGTCACAAAATAACACGGAATTAACATAAGAGTTTCTAGGGTCGTTAATAGTTGAAAATAAATTGATTTCATAAAAGATAATAATTATTCGATTTAATTAAAAAATTAGGGTGTCTTAAAAAGTTCAGCCATTCTGCAGGAATCGTGCGAACAAATACACAAACAAAACATAATTTTCTCCATGCAGTTGAATTGACGTCGCTCATTCAAATATTATAAATTAGAAACCAGGAAACCAAAATAATTGTTAAAACCGGCTGATACCCCAAAACCCTTTTGTTCTTGATTTCTCTTATCCAACTTGGAGCTAATTGTTGTAGCTCTCGTTCGTTCTTAATTCATAATATATATTCATACAATGAATTGAGGTCACAAAATAACACGGAATTAACATAAGAGTTTCTAGGGTCGTTAATAGTTGGTTGAATAAGTTTTCTTTCCTTCATTCATGCAACGTTGGTATTCGGACATTACCGCCATTCAGCGAATACACCAACAATACATAACTCCCGCATTACGTCGAGAATCTTATTTCCTTAGCTAGGGTTTCTAGTTTCTTGGCTCAATAAACTTTGATGAGAATTCAACATGAAATGTGTAGACTTGAGAACCAACTTTACAAACGACATCAAAGTAGGTCATTTGTTACATCGTCACTCGCCCGTTTGACAGTGCAATTGTCGTCTATTGACGTATAATGAATGATATCCACAGGTTATACCAACTAATGGTCTATGAGGGCATTACTTATGTGACGCGGACTGCTGCTTATTACACCGATCACTTCATTTATAAATCGTTAACATTCCTGTTAAACATGTTGTTTTTTTAATTCGAGATTTGTCGTTGAGTTTATAAAAGCTATGTTCAATTATTCTAGCATTAATCTAGGTAATCTTGCTAACGGGCTTGCATGTATAGCCAGCGTTGGGCGGTTCTCATTCAATATTAACATTCGTTGCGTTTGATATTCTCTGTGTGTGATATTGTCTTGTTAGTATTGTTTGATTATTAACCCTGAATGGAAGGAACTATTTATCAAGTTTATTTCTTGATTTGGTTGGTCGGGAAACACTCCCGTAGGTGTAATTGTTATTATTTACTACAATTCAGAAATTAAAAAAGTCCGTGGTTCGAATCCCGGTTGGGGCGGACTTTTTTAATTTCTGAATTGAAGTAAATAATATTTATCAAGTGTTAAAAAGTTAGTTTCTGTATAGTTAGTTGGGTCATTTAAATTTTATTCCCATGTGAAAGTTTCAGAAAAATGGTGAAAGATGCAAGTTTTTTCAGGATTGTAATTATACGTGATTCGTTTACTTAAACCCGTCCCCCTAAACCCAGGGTCACCAAACCCCCTATGTATCATCCTTGTTCAAGGGCAATGTCGAAAAAAGTCAATTGGAGGTTATGTTTGCTTTTTATCGGGAGACGGGACAGACGCATAAACGGACAAGCAGATATACGGATAAAAGTGATTTATATATGGGTGCTTGCTCCCTAAAATCGATGTGTACTTTGAGTCGACGAACTCAGTCACATAACTGATTTTCAGTAGGGGAATTTATTTGAAGGAGAAGAAAAACAACCTTGTCGACACCGATGCCATTGATGAGAGAATAATAGCCATCCAGTGCTCAGTAATTGAAATAAGGTCCGTCGGTGGGGCACGATTCACCCGAGGACGATACCAACATCAACAATGCTTGCTCGGAACAACTTTATATAACGTATTATGTGCTTCGTTGCTAGGACGCATCCAAAGTCTTATATGTCCAACTATAACATTGATAGATTAAAGTAGGCCACCATCACACACGTTAAAATCTTCTGCCTCAATCGGGAATCTAGGCCGGAATCTCCTGCGTTTGTCCACTGGACCAGGCACATACGGACGTATTGACTGGTTTATCTTTCCCGCAATTGTCAATTAACCTTTCCTGGGGGTCTATTTACTAAGTGACAACAGTCGATCTACAGCGACAAGCGACAATAGTCGACCGAAATGACAACTTTAGTGAGAAGAGCAAGTGAGAACTGCCACCTCGAATAATTCTCATCATACCACATTAAATAGTAATTACTTACATTTGCTGCATGTAGTCGTTTATTATTAGGTTAAGGAAACATTGGCAGACGGCATTCAAAGTATAAAACGTGTAATTATTGCAAATAAAAACCTTATATACGATGCACACATCTGACTGCAGCTATACAAGCTTATAAGCTGAGTATTACCAACAATTATACATTTATCATTTTTAATGCCGTCTGCCAAGGTTTCCTTAACGTAATAAACCACTACATACAGCAAATGTAAGTAATTACTATTTAATTTGGTATGATGAGAATTATTCGAGGTGGCAGTTCTCACTTGCTCCTCTCATTAAAGTTGTCGTTTAGTAGACTATTGTCGCTTGTCGCTGTCGTTCGACTGTTGTCACAATTAGTAACTAAATAGACCCCCTGGACCCACTCGTTGCTCTAGCATCTATCCGCTACCCTCACTTCCAGCCCATTCGACAGCCATAATCCCCATCATAGATGCATGTTTTGCACTCTACCTGATGAATATTCATCTCTTAAGAGTCACCATAAATAACCCAGCCTCCCCTCCTTTGTTTCCGGTCACCACGTCCATTACGCTTGGCTCGCGGCAGCCACGTTCGCCCAGCCGCTACGTAAATACTCGTTCATAGAGCGTTTTATTTTCGCACGTCTTAATGTGCTAATCAATAGTCTGTTGCATATATTGTATATAGTGCCTGACGTCATAACACGCGAACCGTAGTATTGAATTATTATAATCGTAAGGTCACGAAGCAAGGGAGGGAGCCGCACTAATCTCGGATCAATGTGTAAACCTAGTCAAAGGATTAACTGATCCGAGGTTATCGATAAGATGGGAAAGAGTAGGTTGAGTTCCCTGAGGGTAAAGTGGTAAAGATAAACACCTACACAGAGCAAACAGAAGGTGGGTAAAGTGGGTCAGAAGAGAATCGATCCTTGTGTGGTACATTACGTGCCTCAACAATATTGCAATAACGCGGGTTTCGTACTTATAACATGGTGTGCAGCGGGAATGTGTGTTTTATGTTTCGATCTACTCAATACTCCTTTCAGTATAAACATTGAGGTCAAGTAAATAAAATAAATCCTAGTTTTAAAGGCAAAATTATTTAATACACACATACACGTTAACATATTATAGTGTGAGCCTTCTTCCTGACTACCCAGTTACGAAAAGTGATTTCTAAAGATAGAATTTGTAATAAATAACCCAACGACGGTAAAACCGTCGCACTATTTTATTATATACATAAGTGAAAATTCCAAAAGATCCATTTAATAACGCTGAGAATACAACATTAGATATTCTGGATGATACGTTTAAATATCCGATCTTAAATCTTATGAATGGTCGATTTGAGAAACCAGTGTAGGCTTATGATTATATCAACCAGCTACACATCCACTAGGAATTCCAAATCTCCAAAAGTATTTTAAGTTGACAATGATTTAATTTTCCTTAGCAACGTAATCGTAAGACTGTTAAAAGAATACATAAAAAACGTAATTTTAGTAGAACAATAAAATTCAGATGTTTTGGTGGAGGTGCCGGGTACGCGAGAAAACTTATTTTTACTAAGTCGTCACTAGTCACCTCAACCAATAGCAAAACTCTGACGCTTTTAACAGATTCAAAGTGTCTTTTTAAAGAGTCGAAATATAAGAAATCATTCATATTTAAATACGTCTACGCAGTTAAAATTGTGTTAATGAGTTTATGTCGCGATTGGAGAGACGAAATATGAACTACGTTCAAATAGAGATATTTTCGTGTTGACTTTAGTGAAGTTAATAGGGCACTCGAACACAGTGTTGGAAAAAAAGCTAATAATACAATATTTGATATAAAATAATGACTTGGCACTTTGCAATCTGTCAATTTAGATTGAAATTGAAACAAAAAATGCTCAGTTATTTTCTCCGTGTTCCAATGAAAATTTCCACGGAAATACTTTGCTGAATTTATTCAGACGTTCGCAACACTCGAAAATAAATTTTAATAACATTTCGTCGGTGATTCCTGCTAAAATTGCAAAAATCTTATTAAATATGTATACGCTGATTTCTCGTTCAAATTTTCAGGAGTTGAATTTTTTACATAGTGTAAGTAAACTTGTCTAGACTACTTTAATGGGATACATTTAGGTACATGGAATGTGTTCGTCTACCGCTGCAAAATAGTTGGGGCACATATTTGCTAACTAACCAAAGTAATGTGACCACAAGTATTTACAGACGGTTTAAAATTAACCACTTTGCTATTACAAAATTGGGTTTTACCACTACAAATAAAATTTGTACCATCGAAAATGTATGAATATTATTTTACATATCAAGACAAACATTACTTGTATGAGATCAGTGATTGATGGCCTATGACAGTTTGGACAAACATTTTGTTTGTTAAAAATATGTCCATAAAATCCAAAAGCCACTTTGAACATAAAAATTAATGATATATGGGCAATACATTATGCATTAACCGAAAATGTTTTAATGTCTCATCTCTCATTTACAAGGAAATTGAAGTATACAGAAGCTCACTCGACAACACTGTTAGTTCGTAGATGTGATAAATTCCGATTTCAATTTCAAATGTTGAAAGTCATTTTGTGTGTGGGTGTGGACTGGAAGCGACATTACTCGGCCTGCCCAACCTTTTCATCGTAATGATTTAAGTTTAAGCTTCATTAGACGACCTTTGAACAAGTGCCAGAACAACACAAACTACACCCAACACTTGTTCATGGTCGCAACCTCAACTTTCATTGAATCGAAATGTAATTTGGTAAAACTACCCAACCTACGCACTGTAAACGAAATTCGAATAGTTTTATACCCACGCACTAAATAAGTTGGATGATATTGCATTTTCCCAAGAATTCTCCCCGTACGTGAGGCCATACATTGTTACTTTGGGTTCTCGATTTACTACAGTCCTGCCTTAATATGATTGTGTTTACAACGCCCACAATGCTGTTCGTCTCGAGGAGTTCTTTACGGTTATACAACTAAGCACAACGGTTTATAATCCATAGTTCCATACGGTTCTATACATAATGCCTTAATTGAACCATGGGCCCCATACGGTTAGAAATTGTGTCACAACCGTATGAGCCAAGATATGTATACAGTTCGGAACTGAGCCAAAACCGTATGATTCTAAAGTTGCACAAACATCAGAACTGTATAGGCACACCATAACTTAAGAGGCCCCCTCTCAAGTTATACGGTTTGGCCCAACTCAAATGCGCGTACTCAGTACTCAGGTGTTGATATCTGCTCAACGGTTATTATTATCATTACCAAATTTTGCATCAATGTTAATAAAGTACTTTTCTATGATATCAACAGTTGATTGCAAAAAATAATCCTTCAAAATCCATTGTGAGGCACAAGTCCAAAACGTGAAAAAATTGGAAATCCAAAACATGGATTTCAATTCAGGAAATTCCCATCAAACCGCTTATCTTACGATTTACCAAATTAACCTGCGCGTTCACATTGATTTAAACGTTGATATCCAGTATGAAAATTTGCTTTAAAAAATCTGTACACTGTATAAATTCCCAAGTTACCAAAATTGGGTAAATTACGGAGATTTCACGATTTTATTGAAATTCAAAATCAATGAATTAATTAAGAAATACGCGTACTGGATCTCATACATTGATTCTTTATTAACGTGAGTGAGAAATATGATATTGAAGTTATTAACCGTTCACCCCCCCCCCCAAAAAAAAAAAAACTGAAAGCTGAGCGCTTAAACACGTCTCCGCGCCAGCCTCAGTGGCCCCTCTTAACAAACCAATAAAAAATACGGTTTTGGTCTACCACAACCTGGTTCTGAAAAACATTAAGCTTATGATGTGTTCGTTCTAACGACCATCTGTGTTTTGCCAAGCGTCTTCGAACACAGTGAAGAGTGATCATAGACAACGCTGTTGACAAGATAACACCTTAGACATCCCTCACTAGCGACAAGGTGCGTGCGCTCAACTAAACAGCGGTGTGTCGTCAGCAACGAGTCTGACACGTCGTATGATAAGGAACAACAAATGGATGCTTTTGGTTCTCGCTGCGACCGATATCAACACAACAACTAAACGCATACATTAACCACGAGGGCAGACGACAATCGCCACTTGCAAAACGTGGGTGGCACTGTCGTTAGCTTCCTAGGTATTTTAGGGCGGCGAAGTCGTATCGATCCCGCGACTGTCAGTCGTAATAATACGTTTATTCTGTTAGACCGTAATGTCATAAAAAGATTGATACAAACTTTTGAAATGATGCAAAATCAGCAAGGAAGTAAAAATGTAGAAAGATGGAAGGGCGGTTCAATACGTTCATCCACCAACGCTAGTATAAAATGCGTTTGCAAAACTGCCAAGTGAATATCAATTAATATTAGTTTTGCTACTTTAGAGTAAACTGAAGAAAATTCTTAAAATCGAGAGAGTTCAAGGGTTCAAACGATCAATAGTAACTATGAATAATACGTCGGTTATTTTCACGTTTAGTTTCTTGGAATTTACCAGTCAGTACAACATACTAACACCGTATTAGTTCCTTCTGTCGGCAACTTTCTCTGCAGCCCTTGCTTGCATTGCTTGCTTGCTTGCGTGAGAGTGATCTGAGATGACGCAACGAATCTCTGGCCCCTGATTGGCTGTCACACTGTTGCACCACGGGGGGTGGAATATGTCCCCATTCAACGCTAACACAGTCCATTGAGTGTTTCCTTCCTACAGCCCCGCACAATGAACGAGGCGGAAGCTGGTTGTAACAGGAGTCGGCAAGCTTGGATCCCGCAGTCAGTTCAAAGAGGCGCTGCAGGAGGTGCAAGGCGGGTGCAAACCGGGAAACGATCCCGCGCCAAGGAGAGGGAGCATTGATCGAAGTATTAGCAACACAAAGCGAACACATTAACAATGTGTATTAACATTTCTTTGAAACCGTTAAACATGAAAGTTTAACTTGGGACAAAATTAATAAAAAATACAAAAGAAAACTTCTCAATGTATGTCAACTATTTAGTAATTATTGGATTAAGTCTATTATAAAACACGAATTAAATTAATTAAAGTCGTATTTCGAGTACAGTCAAGTCAGTCACAGAACTGATTTTCAGTGGGAGATGTTTATTTTAAGCTCGCCTAGCGAACCTTGTTGGCACATACAATATCGACGAACGAACAGTGCCCAACCCCAAAACGGTATTTGAAGTCTGAAATAGCAAACAAAAGGTTGTCACGATTCATCCCTTATGCGGGATTCGAACTCACGTCCTCGTGGAGCAATACGCTTTGGACCAGCACCCTTATCGTATGTGCCACCGCGGACAGTTATAATACATGCTATAGGCGATATTGTAGATGTTTGAAGTACAGTCAGTCAGGATTGCCGGTGGCTGGTTCGGACCGACGACCCCCCGAATCTGAGCCCCTCGTTTAAATCTAGGTGACGTGCAACCCCTGACAGTTTAATTAGGTTGTCCTTGACTCGGTGACTGTTGAAAACTTAGTGGGATTGTTATCAAGTGAAGTTTGCGCCCACGGAAAGAAACTTTCACCCACTTTTAGTTGACGGAAGTTAACCGTGAACTAACTAGCAACTATAAAAACACGTGAAAACGACATTTGCCCTGAACATTAGTGAGAGCCAAGGACATAAGTTGAACAATTTTGAAAGAAACTTCACAGTTAGCACATATAAAATTAATTAGGGGTCATCAAACTCGATATTTTCGAATTAGGGTCTTACGGATTAGTTTAGTGGGTCAGAAACAACATTAGTTATTAATGACATAATCGCATATTTTTCTGTACGTGCAAATACAAAAAAATAATTATACATAAATAAACAATAACACAAACAAATTATTACATAAGTCAAACATGATCTCTTAACTCAAGATGCAATCCTCCAGTGAACGGCAACCAGACCAATATATAGTCAGAAAAATAGCATAGACATACTGTGTTAAAAGTAACTCAAATATCCCTACCTTCTATATTTGCAGTAAAACTTGTAAAAACAGCCAATCTTGCACAATCAAAGCTATGACGATCTAAAAGAAATCCAAGCTTATGTACCCTCAATGTTTGCAATCTTAATACATAAATTCTCTTTGCCTTGTGCTGCATCTTGCCAAAGCGTGGCAAATTTAAATATCAACTATTTTGTTTAATACAGTTAGTGCAAATTTTTCAAGTCATTCAAGTCAAGTTTCAAGTCATTTTTTCACCAAGAAGTAATATTCGTACCGCAACCAAATTTGGCATGTGTGTAGGTATTAAATTCCCGATTTGTAGTTCAAGTTCACATCACGTTTCATGACGGCTGGGTGACACCTCGAAATCACCCCAACTCTGCTTGCTGTATAAGGTTTTGGCGGTTGAATTTAACACACTAATGTGCACGATATTCTGACCGTAGCTTAGAAAGAAACCACGAGGTTTGAATCACGAGGTTACTCATTACTCGCTTCTCAAGACATAGTAAATGAATTAAACGCGATGTCTGCGCAAATATAACGCAGGCATCACGGCACGAGGACACTCTTTTTGTTGTGAATCATACTTTTAATATGAGGATGTACAGTTTGTTTGCTGTACAGCTCTCTTTTTAATCTCTTGAAAATTAAATAACAACTGGAGCGCTTTTAATTAAACTTGATGTTGTGTTTATTTTATGGTAAAAAAGCGGGATCACATGTAAAGTACGGGGTTGAAATTATTGTTCATTCTCTCTGGATAGTGAACGATTTGTGATGGAAGATTATTATTTGTAAAAAGGGACTAGACCAAATGTGATCACCAATGACACAAACTAATAAAGAGTATTCATATTAACTGATCGTTTTTAAGCTATTGTTAAACAATATACATAGTTTAGTGACTCTGGGGCTGTTTTTTTAATTGATTCTGAAATCGAAATGTCAGCTATACTACAAAAGGTAAAGGAAATCGAAAATAAATATTATTGTACACATAACTATAAAATAAATTTGCAAGAAAAACGTAGTTCAAAAACCGTATCTTAGTAGGTTGACTTAAGACAAATGCCAAATTAAATGGGCCAGTTGATTATGTTTTTCATCATAGTCGAATATAAAGCTGTTTATCCTAGAGTAAGGCTTATTAAGTATTGCTGGTCCACTTTTCAATCCACCTTTGCGCATTCCCATCCTAAACTATACATTACAAAATAGTTAGGCCTAACCATTCTAACGAAACGCGGTCCCACTTTCTACTAGAGTACTCGTCAGCGAAGTTTGAACGACATTTGTTTTAATCAGCATAACAAACACAGGAAAATAAAATTTCTAGCATCATTATTCTACTCCGTGCGCTGCGTGTTTTTTTTTTACGAATTGCGAAAATTAAACCATTAGAAATAACATATTTGGTTATCTTGATATTTTTTTACATTTGTTTTTTGTTGAATTATTAAATACTATTTTATGTATAGTATTTTAGAGTCTTTTTATTGTTTGTAACTCATGACTCAACCTATACAAACGCTCGTGTATTTAAGACTTTGGCATTTTCCTTCTTTTAATATCACAAATCGTCACAAATACATGATTAGATTAGCTATTATTGGGTTGGAATAGGACAATGGGACAACAGGTCGTCCTAAGTGCCACCCAGTGAACTAGGTTCTAGTTGTCATCAGGGCTAAGTATGCCTGCAAGCCACTGTTACACAGTGCGCAGGTCAAATCCAGACAGTATAAGATTAACTTTGATTCGAGGTCATTTCATATTTCAAGTTGCGACCATCATAGCCCAATACTTAAAGAAAGATAACAAAAATTAATGAACAATCATTAAGCCGAAAATGCCAACTTAGCATTTCTGCGTGCGCGTAAGTATTTAATAAAGCAGTGTGCTTTAAACTCTTAAAGAGTATTGCTAAAGATTGTATTAAAGTGGGTCACATAGCAAACCTGAAAATATACACAGACTTATTACTTCAGGCTTTATAATCTACTTTTATGTATTTTATTAATATGTTATCTTGAGTGCATTAAATGTTTGCAAATTGAAATAATTGTTAATTAAAATGTCAGAGTTCTTTAATGTATGCAGCGCGCTAAACGAAGGTCGCAAAGTGCATTTAATTAAACAACTCACATTTAACTGCCGTAACTTTAGTTTTGTAAACTAGGGCTGGGGGCCACGACATTAATTAGATCGATATCACACGAAAATTTCGATATCGATATCGGAATGGAGGAGGGGGGGGGGGGAATGAATGGGCATCAAGTAGGAGTGATGTATTATAATTATGTGAACATTATATAAGATATATTAGTAACTACTTTAAAGAATCGCACATAAATAAATAAATAATATATCGAAGTTTTTTTTTCACGTGTACGAAGTTAAATTCTTTCAAAACAGTGAGACTACTTCTTTCAATGTGTGGCTCAAAAAGATTGATTGAAGGGTTAAGTCAAAAATGAAAAATTATTTTTACGTTCTCACACTCGCGTTTAATGACCGGGCACCTGTAATTATTTTTCTTTTCTATTTATTTTTTATTAATTTATTTAACTTCTATCCTATTCAGTTAAAAAAGTGATTTACATGGGAGGACAACGAAATAAATCTAATTGCATAGATGCAGACACAACAATGAACTACAGTTAAGTAAATATTTGTAATTAGTAATATTACAACAACAATGTATGAAAACACAAAAGTTTTGGTAACAAATTCAAAAAGGATATTAAATGCAATTATTAATGAAAATATGAAAATGGTTGAACGTATCAAAGTGGAAAAAGAAACAAATCATCAAAAAGAAAACTAAAGAGATCTCAATTGCGATAAAGTTATGCCCTCAAGAATATGAATTTGCCAAAAACAGGACATAGAATCCAGAAAAATTTAACTTTCCATGATGAAATGAAGCACCGACTAAGCTGGCTGGTTCTGCCCAAAGAACTTGTGGAAAACTTGTGGAATCACCCACATAACCAACTTAATGTTGTTGGAATATAATGAAGAGATATATTCTTAAAAACTGTTTATTATTAATGTTGTTTGATATTTTGTCGTGGTGGTACTCATAAATGCGATCCAATTAATAAAATAATCGGGTCGCGAGACACAAATAAGTTTTACCGTTTGTTATTGTTTAGTTTTCTGTATTGTTTACATTGGTAAGTTAGTTTAAATAAAACAGAATAATATACAACAAACAAAATTACAATTTGAAAACAAACATATGTTTGTGTCCGTCTGGAAACATATTATGTTTATTAATGTTCGTAAGTGAATAGAATGAGCTTGAAGTGGAATAGAATGCCGTGCTTTGAAGTTTGAATTAAATAATGATTTGTCCAGTTAACGAATTAATAAAACAGAGGTTTTCAGGTTTTTATAAACAAATACTCCTCAGTTATATACCGCAAGGAGAACCTTACTTTTAAATTGCAGAGAAATATTAAAAACGTTGAACACCTAAAATATGTAATAGTTTTTTCCCTTGTACTAACAGTAAAAGTTCAGATCCTAGATTCTAAGTATATAGGCTTTCTAAGTAAAATGAGTGAAATCTCTTGGTTATCAAGAGCTTGTTATTAATCCAATACCTTCATTAAATGTGGAACCTGCTCTGTTGTTGAGTGGTTATCAAATATATACGAACGTAATTTTAATTTAGTCACATATTCTCGAGCTTGGATGAAACCATACTTATATTTAAAATTATCCGAAATAATAAATTAAAAAGCAATACATTATAATTATTTAGTTCCGATTCAGCCTCTTATTGTCATGTATCTTTAAAAAATATATTTCCATCATCTTTTAAAAACAAGTGTTATTTGTTCTGAAATAGTGGTTCTCGAAATCACACCAGGACTAGGTCTACAAAAGTCAGCACAAATAGACAGTGCACGATGAATAAATAAAGATTGTTTTAAAATGAAAACATGTATTGAACTTTACTTCATTTTGGAAACATGTCTACCTCGTGAAGTGTGTGAGTGATGCAGCTCAAGTGTAAAGCGCGCAGGAGGTCTCGGTTCTTCACTCGCCACCAGCAATCATGACTGAGATTCAAGGATTTCTTCAGTAGTTAATGAGAATGCAAGCATCCATAATAGGGAGCGAAGGTAACTGCTATTATAAAACTTTACACACAATAATATAATATATAAAATGCTAATATTATCTTAAGGTGTTGAAATACATTTGGTGGAGGAGCCGGGTTCAAATATTGTTCAACTTTGGATAAATCTAACCCCGCTCCCTGAACAATAGACTAAAGACAATAGACCAAAGACATCCTGTATCAGACTTGTTGAAGGGATGTCATGTTATGTCATGTCATGTCATGTCATGTCGTCACCGTTAGATGTGACATACGCACAGACGGACGTCCAGAAAAGTGATGCACATAGGGGATCTTTTCTCCATAATACAGACTACGACTAAACCAGAACGTCTAGTAAACTAGTAAATCTTTTCCATGACTGGTGTATAGTTCGTTCCTTCAGGTAAAAACAAGGAGGTTTACAGTATCAACACGCAATGTTGTATCGCTTCAGGCTGGCTCTAGCTCGTCGCAAACCTTAGTTATGGCACCGTCTGTTGTGACGGATTAAACTTCTAGCTGAACTTTCACCTTCAAGACGTGATCAATACGACTTGTTAATCCGATTCAACTCCCTGATTAACTTAAAACTCTGTTTCTGTCTTCGCAACTATCTTAATCTCTGATAGCGGGATTTTTTCATTTACATCTACTTAAAAATTTGCGGGTTCCGTGTCAGAGACTATGGAGTAGAAATTTTCGCAAAACAAAAATACTTTTAAGAGAGATACTTTAATATTTTTGTAAGAAAGTATCATTCAATCTGTGCGCTATATAGATTTTTTATTATAATGATGAAAAAGTAAAAACAATATGAGTGCGTTACTTGGGGAAGGAGGGGGTGGTTATGGAAACTTGTCAATATCGGATGAAATCTGCCAAAAATTTCCATTTAGGGAAATAAAATACTAAACTTGGGCCTATTTTTTCAGATTTCCAAAAATTTATCGAAACACTATAGGGGGAGGAAGGGGGGAAGAAAAAATGTCAATGTGGGATATGATTTTTAAAAAACGTAAAGGGGAAGAAAATAAGAATTTATTTTTTTCCCCCATAATTTCGGTTTTAAATAGTGTTTCATGGCAAAACAAGTGACATGTGTATTAATGGTTTACAATATAACATAATTCTGAACTCAACAACCATAGAACCGCAATTTATAGCTAATAACAATCGGATCTTTCCAAATGATGGTCTGCATCATGATGACATGACCGAGCATCACCGAAGGTAGGTCTAAAGCCATACCAAACAACTGCGTTGCTTCCGTATACCACTGCGATTCCAGAATTATCTATATTGTAATTAAAAACAATACATTTTCAAAACATACTTCAAATTGTCGGGAAAAGTCCAGTTTCTACATCTATTTTCTGTGTTATTCGGAGATTTTCTTGTTCTGAATCACTTTGTCCCATTATACCGAATCGTAATTATATGGTTCTAACGTTCATATGTGTTCCAAATGTTTTGTCTATATAACAGGGTTTTACGTTTCCCAACAATTCTTTTCGGAGCCGATTATAATTAAAATGTTAGTTGTTACTGTTACCAATACTGTACGCACACTACTCGTCTGAACTACAGGTTGTTGTAGTTATAGATAAACAACAGAAGGTATTCACAATAACAACCAATGGATTGTTGCTACAATGTAGATGACACCGCCTTGGAAACTTGCAGGTTGTTGTAGGCAGCGGTCACGTGACCACCACCATCTTGTTTACGGCCGCCATTTTGGTTCCGGTCACGTGTTACCGACTGCCATTTTGGATCCTGTCACGTGTTTTCGACCGCTATTTTGATTTTCCAGCCGCCATTTTGTTTCCGGCCGCCATTTTAGCTTTACCGCCATCTTGGTCGCCATTTTAGTTTTGCCGCCATTCTAGCTTTGCCGTCATCTTGTCGCCATTTTAGAATTTTCAAATATTGCGCCATTTTTTAGCGCACACCGCGAGTCCACGCGCTCTAGCAACCATTTTTGGTACTTGGGGTTTCACTTATATATTATTTTTAATTCATATTCCAATTGAAAGCGACCTTGAAAAAAAGTCTGTCTCTGTGTGTGTGTGT
The DNA here is from genome assembly GCA_024449915.1 of Sweltsa coloradensis. Lineage (NCBI taxonomy): Eukaryota > Metazoa > Arthropoda > Insecta > Plecoptera > Chloroperlidae > Sweltsa > Sweltsa coloradensis. The sequence continues at coordinate 265,308 of JAMZAV010000122.1, read as the reverse complement.
GTGTTTGTGCGTGTTTGTGCTTGTTTGCATTTGTATTTGAGAGTGTTTGTGTGTGTGCGTGTTTGTGCTTGTTTGCATTTGTATTTGAGTGTTTGTGTGTGTGCGTGTTTGTGCTTGTTTGCATTTGTATTTGAGAGTGTTTGTGTGTGTGCGTGTTTGTGCTTGTTTGCATTTGTATTTGAGAGTGTTTGTGTGTGTGCGTGTTTGTGCTTGTTTGCATTTGTATTTGAGAGTGTTTGTTGTGTGCGTGTTTGTGCTTGTTTGCATTTGTATTTAAGAGTGTTTGTGTGTGTGCGTGTTTGTGCTTGTTTGCATTTGTATTTGAGAGTGTTTGTGTGTGTGCGTGTTTGTGCTTGTTTGCATTTGTATTTGAGAGTGTTTGTGTGTGTGCGTGTTTGTGCTTGTTTGCATTTGTATTTGAGAGTGTTTGTGTGTGTGCGTGTTTGTGCTTGTTTGCATTTGTATTTGAGAGTGTTTGTGTGTGTGCGTGTTTGTGCTTGTTTGCATTTGTATTTGAGAGTGTTTGTGTCGTGCGTGTTTGTGCTTGTTTGCATTTGTATTTGAGAGTGTTTGTGTGTGTGTGCGTCTTTGTGCTTGTTTGCATTTGTATTTGAGAGTGTGTGTGTGTGTGTGTGTGTGTGTGTGTTCTGGTTAGCTAGTTCATCTGTCAGTGGTGTGCGGTGCGGTTTGTCCTAATGTTCCCGGCAACTTGGCTTTGTCTACGTGCACAAGTTCACTCACACCGCATGTCACGTTTAGTCAACTAACACGCAAACCCGGTGATTACAATTAAAACCAAACCACTTGTACGGCATTCAATCGTTAGAAAGGTCAAACGAATTACTAACGATTTTTTAGAGCCTCAGTAAAAATATCCTTGTGTGTATGCATATACGCATGACTCTTGTGCTTTTCACCCGAAACAATTGTCATGTCAATGTCAAGATGATGACAATCTGGCCTTACTTTCAGATGTAATCTATACCACGGCAATCGAACTTTCCCCACGTCACGTTAGGCGAGGCTAGGCCAAGTTCTGCGGTTGCGAAGGCTACGAAAACTACCTCAAAATCAAGGCGTGATAGATTCATGAATTGAGATAAATGTAGGTTAGGAAACCCCGCTCTAGCAGCCTGGATGTGGCACGACGCACGACTACTATATGACAAAATTAGGTTTGATAGCAAATCATAAATATCATGTCTTCCATTTCCACACGTTCCCCACGACGCTTTAAAAACATAAATAGGAATTTAAATAATATTATTCACGAGTAACCCGGCACCTCCACCAAATCTCACATTTTATTTATTATTGTCACAGCAGTATTTGGTATTATGATTTAAACTAGGGAAACGCCAAAGTCGTTGTTAAACGAGTGAGTGAGCCATGTGTTGAGTACCCGATTACATTACTTTTCTTCCCCCTACCTTAGGCCTACCTAGCCTATCATAGGCTAGAGAGGCGCATTATGACCTTACAGTTGACGCGCCCGTCCCCGTATACCAACTAAACTTTAAAAAACTATTATTTATACGAATATAATCAAACTTAAATGCAAATGTTCTCGGGTACTCACAACATGACTCGCTCACTCGTCTAACTACTACTTTGGCGTTTCCCTAGTCTAGTTGGCTAAGGCGCCCTTGTAGCCGATATGTGGGAGACGTGGGTTCAATGGTCGGGAAAGATTTTGTAATTTCTAGATTGTATTTCAAAAATAATTAAACATGTTTTGAAATGCATATAACGCAGGGTAGTCCATCATCTGTGGCAATAGGGCCAACTATGGTAAACATAGCCAGTACGAAATACGTGAAAATATTGCAAGGTTTACTCAATCTACGAGCGGAATTTGGGGGTACCTTGACGTCCAACATTCGACTGACCTTGCCTGGGCACGGCATTTCACGGCCAGGCGAAAAACAAACAAAAAATATCTTTTCAAAATCTAAAACATTGTCGTTAAAATAATTTCTAAACATTGGAAGTCTATTTCTCAGTTTATCATTTCTTGTAGGTTTAAATCGCAATGAATCTTGCTGATTTTGTTAGCAGTTCTCAATAAACTCGTACCGGATGTCCGTTTAAAATTTCAGCGCAATCTGTTCAGCGATTCGGCTGATTTTCAACGTACACACACACACACACACGCACGCACGCACGCAGAAAAACCATCAGGGCCGTTTAAGTCGAATGGAAATCACTACGTTCGCTACGCTCACTCGTTCAATGAACCATTTTATTTATTTTTAATTTAATTTATTTATTTATTTATTTATTTATTTAATTTATTTATTTATTCAACGCCTATCCTATTTAGTAAAAAGACTGATTTATAAAGGAGGACAACTAAATAAATCTAATTACATAGATGCAGACAAAACAATGAACTACAGTTAAGTAAATATTTGAAATAGTAATATTACAACAACAATGCATTAAAACACAACAATTTTGGTAACAAATTCAAAAAGGATGTTAAATGCAATAAATTAATTATCAAATATAAAAAGTGGTTTAACTAACCATTTATTAACTGGTGGAACGAAACAAAAATATACAAACAAAATTAATAAATGCCGTCCTCATTTTCCCTGAAGAAATCTGTCGTTTCTTTCTGCCTAACCTGGATGGTGTAGCGCAATTGTTAATATTATGGCACTGATTGGATACTAATCATACATCTAATGTAAAGTTTAATTACATTTTGGAATATTCACAAAGTTAATGCCAAGTAAAATTTATTGGAATTTAATATTGTGAGTAATATTTTCAACACAGCCATGAATGCATCGTGAACATTATTCAGTGTTATTTCAGAAATTTATAAATTTTTCTGCGAATGGTCAGCCAGACCTATCTAAAGAATAATATCGAATCTCCTGCTACATTAACTATTTATTATTGAAAACAAAAACAAAGAAATATGAACATTCTACCAGACGGTTACGAATTTATTCAATTGTTGTATAAATACAAAAGTGAATAGATGAATATGTTTAAATATATTTCATGGTTAAGACCTACAGAGAAACTTATGTAGGAAAAAACATAAAGAAGAAGATTATAGTGGAATAAATGGTGTTTGTGGGTTTATGCTGCTGCTTAGTAATGCTAAGTAGACCTAACAGTCGAAATGCTTTCAATCCCGCCATGTTATTCACTATTCTATCCCTAGGGCTCTGGTGACGGCGAGGCAACAGTTGTCAGTTGTGGTGTTCCGCCTCTAAACGTCGACCTCACCCCACTCAACGCTTCCCGCGTTCAACCAGACTAATGTTAATTGCTTTAAAACAATAAAAACTAGATTACAAATTACTTTTCTCCAGAAGCACTTCATTACACGCTGCCTTGAGGGTGTAGGGAAATTAATTCCGCGGGCCATCATTTAATGCACTTTTATTCCACCCACACTATTAGGTACTATAGAGCGACCGTGGGAAGTAGCCGGTGGAAATATGAATATTTATTACAATCATTAAAGAGCTTACGTTTGTAATATTAAAGTGAGTAACCGGCATGGTGGACCTCTGGAGGAATGTAAACAAATCTTTTAAGTGGAGTAATTAGCAGAGAGGAGAGATTAGGTGAACGTGAACGTTTAAAATAACTTAATAAACGTTAGTAATAAATGTAGTTTTTTTAAGACATCTGTCCAAGGAAAACTTTTAGGTGTAAAATGTCAGGTAAACTAGGAGGGAGTGCTCTAGTTCTATTTTTAGTCTGAAAGATAATTAAATGTTGATATATAATGGTGTGAGCTTTAAGCTCAAGTTTAGTTCGAGCAGAGCTCGCCCATCAGAATATCACACACTGAAGATGAACAATGTTGCGTGTGTGATAGACGAGAGACACGCGAGCAACAGCACATCCCTCCCTAATTAAGCGTGAACCTGCCACGCTACAGTCGTGAACATGCACACAGGAGTAATAATAATATGCTGACAGAAGCTTTTACAAATTAGATACGGTGATGTACTGGTCTAGATAATTAATAGTATTAAGCATCAAGATGTTATCGTTATCAAATATACAGTTTTGATGATTTCTCTTGGGATGGCTCTAATCGCATGATCATTCTGTCACGTGTTTATTTATTATTAAAACATATTATGGTACACACACATTAATAATAATCTAAAAAAGAAACTCTGATCATGTTAATGTTGTGAGAGTAGAGGGAGGATAGTTTACACACTGAATTTGTTTCAATACCAGAGCACAAGATTTTATTATGATGATAGTAAATGAAATGATAATATAACAATAAATAACAGAATATAATTGTGATAGATAGTGAGGACGTTGCTCTATGCCATGTGTGTATTGTGTAAGAATGTATAAATACTCTGTCTGTTAATCAACTCATCAATCAGCTATACCTAGCTGGATCCATATTAGCCAACAATTTTGCCAATCAACCGGCTAGCTATAAAGTAGCATCAGAGCAGCGGTGAAACAATAATTAATTTATTAAATCAAAACCGGATAAATCCATATTACACAGTTTCACGATATGGCACAGTGCTCTACCAATGTGGCATCCACGCCCCGCGTACACGGGTCCTCGCGATCCCCCTCGTCGCACTGCGGTTGGGCGTGGCCTCGTTCAGCGACCGTACGTGATGCGACCACACATGGAAATTAATTTGTAAAATGGTAACCGAGGCTGATAACGCCTGTTGCATGATGAGGTGGTTCTAGTAGTTAGAGACCCGCCCGACACGCGAGGTGAGCTCCCGTGGGAGTCAGGGGAGCGTGCGGCCGGGATCAGGGTGTGTTCCCTGAGTCACACCTGGACTGGGTGTGTGTAGGTTACATCTCGCTTGAATGCACGGGCCAAGGCCTACGCAGTGGCTAAAGAGTCGGTATATCGGTACTAAAAAGACCCTACGGGAAGCCATAATGGCACTTATTTTGAGAGACGTATTGACGAATTATGTTAAAAGTTTTTATGTACTATATATCAATATATTTTCTCATCCAATGTTTTTCATACCATCACAAATACTATCAATGTATCGTCATACAAAAACAAACGTAGACTGCAATGCACCCCACACATATGGGTGTCTGGGATGCGTTGCGGGTGGTCAGGGTTGCGCCATTGCCACATGAGCAGTTAGGCCATGTGGTAGGGGGCGTATTCTGACGAGAGTGAGTTTAGCTTGGGGACGCTACTGAGAGGCGTTGTGACCAAGTGTGTGAAGTCAGTCGGTAAGGTGCGTTTGCTTAGGTCGGATCCAGACCTTGTAAGGCAGCGTACGGTGTTTGAAATGTTGTGTGTCTAGTGTGTAATTAAACCGTGTTGTAAATATTGTTTATTATCTATCTCTTTATTGAGTAATCACTTCTCCTTCCACCTCATTGTTGCAACGGCTGTCGGGAGGCATTGCACGACTTCTATGTTAAATTATTTACACGTGTTTGTGACTAAACACAATAATAAAGGCCAAGACCCCCGACCGTTCCCTGCTTGTTCTAGGGGACGCGTAAGACTCTTCCTTGGGAGGTCACGGGCTCGATACCCACCACCTGCAATACCCTTGCTACCTAGTTAGTTACACGAGATAAATCTGACGGCATACCAAGAAAAAACTTGGGATTTTAAATCCTGTAGCTATATTTTGAACTTAGTTTTGTTTTAAGTATATAAGACGTACACCCAAATTTGTATTGACCTTATTTTATAATATTATAGCCTCAATCGATGTTACCGTTTTTACATGGTTTATTTTTTCTACCAATATTTCATATACTTCCACATTTCTCGGAGAGCTCCTACTTTCCAGCCAATAAATGTTGCTTTAAAATTGCTTAGAAACTTGCTTTTAAAAGCACCACCTATACCTAGTTTCATCGAACAAAACATTTCGTAACTTAATTTACCTCTCTTTATTGTTCACGAGCTTCCTCCCTCACTTCCCTTTCAATCAGACTGTGTAAAACACCTTGATCACAACGTTTGGGCGGGTTTATTTTTGTTCTGTTTCGATTGTGCGTTTTATTAATACATACAAGGTCTTTGAGCTACCCTACAAGTACAACAATCAGGGTTACACTTATTTATAGCTCTTTCCACGTAATTTCTAATGTAAACGAAAAGCATATTATTACTAAAAAAAAATCCACAGTGATATTAATACCATATTAGGAAGCACTAATACGCAAGTAAACAAAATGTGGACGAAGTTTACTGTACGTTAATTTCAGCGTTAGAATATTTTTGGTGGAGGTGCCGGGTTTACCGCAATCACAGCTAGTTACTTCTTCTGCTTAAGTGTCACCAATATTTTAGACGTCATCTTTTTATGTTATTTTATTATTATTCAATTATGATCGGTTTACATTATATAATCAGTCACAACATCACAACTAACGTAGCCCTTAAACACAGAACTGCGTGTGTGATATGCATAAAAAAATAATAAAAACTATATCAAACGATAATAAATACCATTCTTGTTCAAAGGCAACGGCAACAAAAAAAGGTGTAAATCGGCGGTCATGTTCGGTTTAGACTGTGACACACACACACACACACGCGCACAGATGGACGGACGGACACAAAGGTGATGCGTGTGAGAGCTTCGCTTCTTAATAAAGAGTGTCACTGTAATATTCACTGTTCAAACAAAGAATGATTAGGATAGAAAATACGTGGCAAAGCTATAACGTTTTACACGATGTACGTGTTTATAAGGATCCAGCCCACATTAGCGTAATTTCCATCTAAAAACGTTTTAAACTCAACGCGCATCAACTGTTTCTTGCCGCAAGAGGTAAAAGTACACAACAGGGATATGTTTGAATTTCAATTCGATTTGGGATTAAAGGCTTTCTGCCTGCTTCATAGTTTGTGAATTCCTAGCACAAAGTTGTTTTTCACATTATTTTCACATTGACTTTCCTTCAAACTCAATCCCATACCCCACCTAAAGTCCATATTCTGAGCCACAATGAACTGAAGTAGGCCTCTATACATTTCCTTACTTAGTCCTCGGAATATTTCATCGTTTCCAGAGACAACTTTGCTTTATGCAAGCTATTATTTTTAAAGTTGGTACACTTCTAAAACTCAATATAGAACTGTTGGTATTACCTGTAGATGAGTTAGATCCTTGTTCGTCGTATTTGCAACAGGTGACGTCACTGCGAACTCGCTGCTTCGCCTGAAAAGAAAATCAATCTCGATATAGTTACCACGCTTTTATCATTGTATCTAAACAAAATACAGGTTTACATAAAATTTATTTATTTTATTTTATTTTATTTAAATAACGTTATTTTCTACGTCGACAACGATGGCAGGATAGTTTGAGAAAGTATGTGGACTACAGACTGGAATGTGGTGGAAAGGGAAGAGTGGTGGCAAGAGAGAAGAAGATGGAGAGTCCTATCTTCAACGCCGACCCAACGCAGAGATGGACGTGGCCACAGATAATTATGATCTACTAGGAAAACGCTAATGTCCCGCCGCGTTGATGGATGAGCTTTTTTGTAAGTTTTTAGTTTGCGTAGGACCACTTTTCCTTTGCAAGTGCTTTTTGAATGCATTGTAGGTGATTGTTGTCAAGTTTCTATTGTTACTTGTTAATTGTTATTACAAACCTAAAAAAACTCATATTAAAACCTTTATTCTATGAATTCTGGCAAACTTTTTCAACTTTTTCTTTCAAAAAGCAATACATCACTATAACCTTAATGTCCATGTGAAATATGAACTTTGTAGCCCCACCCGTTTGGTCAGAATTGGCCCAAATGGCACGAAAATATCGCACAAAAAATCGAAAAAATCGTAAAAGTACGATATTCATGAGAAATATTTCTTAGATTGTACCCAAAAACAATACACCTCTGAGTTCAGAGATTTTGAAGGTCCCCTCAAATGTTCATAGAGATCGCATATGCCGTTTGCCCTGTAGAGAGCGAACAAACAGACAAAAAATAAAATAAAATAAAAATAATAAAAAAACACCCGAGCTAAATCTTTGGGGGGGGGGGGGGGGTCAGTGAAATTAAAGTCTTCGCTTCGCTCATCCAATTAGTTATAGAACGAACGTCTATCCCATTCAGTGATAAAAACTGATTTACGAACGAGGACAATACATAGAAGTAAATTACATCAATGCACACAGAATATTAACAGTAATTGAACAAACCATTATCTGCAAAGAAAAGAGAAAGAAAGAAAAAGGATTAATAAAAAACTTTTATTTAATACAATCACGATTAGTTATTCTCCTGGTTAAAACACAAAAATACATTTACAAAATATACATTTTTTAAAATTGAAATTAATTTTTGTGTCATAGTTATAATTCGAATCTTTTGAGGCGTACGACATTACATATTTTGAAGTTTTACCTTCCACTCAACATATACACGACCACATTCTTGTTAGAATCAAACTTCTCGGAAAAAGTAAGTCCAGATAAAAAACATTTAATTTATGGTTAGAAATAACTTCAATTGCGTGTTAATTGAGTTTTATTGAAACAACGGTATACTGGTGGATACTAGCGACTGTTTGATACAGTCTTCTACAACAAATAATACATGAAGACTAGTGCATTCAATGTTTACACACCCAGTAACAACAATACTCACAGGGGACGTTATAAATACAAGAACAGCGTAAACAAACACCAGACATACACATTGTGTAATGAAAGTCACACGATAGTCGTGTGCGGCTCGTTGGTCTTGTGGTTAGCGTCTCTGCTTCCAATGCAGAAGGTCCAGGGTTCGATTCCCGTTTAAAGTAAGAAGTTTTTAACTTCTGATTTGGACTTAATCCATCAGTTCTTGTCTTAAAAGTTTGTAAGCGGTGACTTTGGAGCCGTCCTAGAAACGAGGCACATAATAAATTTAAAGATGTTCTGAATCGGCGTTGTTGATTCTTTCGTTGATCCGCGAGTGTTTGCACTGTCCATACCACTGATTGCTATATTTTCTATTAAAAAATTTCGATCTTTGGTTGGTTATCGCTCACTCGTCGATTGCGTCGGGGTGTACAGGGTTGGCTTGGTCGCTTTGGTTTAATGTCCCCCACTGAAAATCAGTTATGTAATATGACTGAGAGGGTAGACTCTAAAAGAGAACTTTTTATTTATTTTATTACATATTACACAACGCAAGTAGTCTGTAAAGTGTAAAGCCTGGAGAAGCACAAGAAGTACGTGACTCGTTGGCGCTTTGGGTTTAAAGTTATGGGTTCAAGTATAGAACGGTAACTTCTAAAGTTATATTTGATCCATAGATTAGGACAATAGGTAAACGTTGACTTTAGGCTTTGGTTACGTAGCCAATGTACAATAAATTATACAGAAAGTTAGTTCTTTTAGTTGCAACTACGTGACAGTACCTATGTGAGTACACTCTAAATGTACGTGTTAAACACACACAATTATTAATGTTACATGTTTACTTTACAACAGACGACGCTTTATCATAAAATTAATAGTCGAACTTCCGAATGCAGACAGTTTCTGTTGGGATGTGTACGCATGCGACATACTTGGACATCGGCGGGCTCATGCCCACAGCGTGTGGTTTAAACTAAAGGGAAGTGGGTGTGAATCAAAAGTAATACATAGATTAGACACACAATATCAAAGCACACAACTCATCGTTTCCAATACCACAATTGGAGTATTCACTCCAGCCTTCTCTGTAAATTTGATATATTCTATTTTGTAATTTGAGCAAGTGGTTCGGTCAAAATAGGCTGATTAGACCTACCAAGAGGGGTGTGATTTTGGAATGCATAATAAAAAAGTATATCTAGTTAACTACAAAATAAATCAAAAAAAAGTTAAAAATAAATATTTAAACGTTTTAATTTTACATTTCTCATTAGCTATGATAATTTGTCAAAACTTCGAGAATTTTCTACAATTCAACATATCTTGCGTATTTTAGGTACATGTGCAAGATTGTTAGATTTTTTAAATTATAAGACACTATTTTCGTTACAAAATAAAAAAAAATGTTCCAAAGTTTTCCTCGGCCTACGAATATATGGGATCGTACCCATGAATGAACATTAATCACTTGCGTTCAAATTCAAATGTAACCGACCTCGTAGTATTTGAATTAATGATTAGTTTCCCGGTAATCACGAGTTTTCGATGCGGAAACAGCAACTTCCCTATTTGTAACCTGTTTGAGCTCTGTGCGGGCTACAAGGATACGCTCATGTAATACAATCTGGCATTGTGTGTTTACTCTGGCAGTGCCCACAGGGCTTACTACACGCTTGTTGCCTCACGCTTCGATAACCGTCTAGCTCTGTATAAACCCGTGCAGGATATTTCTATCCGTACACATGGCGTGACAAGGGTTTCATGGTGCTATTATTGCAGCGTAAGAAAGTTATACGCTCAAAGCTGCAATTATATCAATAAATGCAGAAACAAAAACCTGTAATTATCGTGTGTTTAGAAGTGAAATGCAAGCGAAGTTCACATGCATGCGTAGGGTTCAACGTCGACCAATCAGCAGTCACCTAGGTCTGATCACGTGATGATGTGAACATCGCCTTGAAATTACCCGAATTCATGTTTTAGTGAAATTAACCTTTGTGTGTTCAAACGAATTACCATAATGTTGTGAATATGATAATGAACATTGCTTGAATGTCTGATCCTACTATCTCGGAGACTGATTATAATTAGTAATTACGCTTTTAAATAAAGTAATTTTTAAATTACCTTGACGAACCCTAGACTTTTAAACATATGCACATAACGTGAAGGCTATATCTGGAGTAGCCGTTTACAGACAAGCATCACAATAAACAATAATTATGTACAGCTTATTGTTTTGTGGACTATGAATAATATACACAAAGTCTTAAAGTTATCATTACAATAATTGAATGAGCGAAGCGAAGACTTCAATAACACTTATTCCTGAAAAAAAAAATAGCTCGGGTGTTTTTGTTTGTCGGTTTGTTTGCTCTCTACCGGGCAAACGGCATACGCGATCTTGATGAAAATTGGAGGGGACATATCTTCCACGTTTTTGGGTACAATCGAAGTATTAATTCGCATGAATATAGTGCTTTTACGATTTTTAATGCGATCTTTTCGTGATATTTGGCCCGCGACCGAGCAAACGGCTACTCCGATCTTGATGAAACTTTATGGAAACGTTTGAAATAACTGAACTTAGATCTTTTATAATTTTAGGAACAGTCGAAGAAATATTTCTCATAGAAATCGTACTTTTAGGGCAACGATAATCAACCAAAAAGCTCATCCATTAACGCGACTGGAAAAAGCGTTAGCGAAGCGGCCTAGTTAAAATCAACAAGCAGGGGAACGGGAGTATTCAATATAGGAAGCGAAGCTACTTGATCAACTGCTTCACAGACTCATCTTATATGTTTTGGTGGAGGTGCCGGGTTACGAATGTTGAGCGAGGCTTCCCCGTCCCTTGACTCTCAGTGTCACCAAACATTCTGTATCATTCTTGTTGAAGGAAAATGTCATGTTCGGTTTACACTGTGAGAAGTGACACACGTACAGACAGACGGACAGACAAGAAGTGATGCATAGAGGACCCCTACCAGTTTTGGTGCTAATATTGTTCATCTTCAATGTCTAAGTTTCCTGCGTTATGAGGCTGAATAACAACAATACAACAATCTTCTACTTATGAATAATTAAGATTTGCACAATGACGATTTACATTGCTCTCAGAAAGTCACATACATATTTGTCACACACAAAATATGCACACTTTTAATTCACTTATATTCAAACACAATACACGTACGTATCTAGAGTGTAGACCATCGACCACAAGTTAGTAAATTAAGGGGTCGACTTGTGTTTACTACGCCCAGCTCTTGATCTGGTATAGGCCACATACACACATTCATATTTGGTATATTTTCATAATAATTATATATATTTTTTGGTATTAATGTTTACATTTATAATTTGTTGGTCGGGGAGTGCTGTTGTCCCACAAATCCCACAAACAACTATAAGAAAATACTCCAAGTCTGCAAAGATCTACCTGAACCTCAAACTTGCAAACCATCTTCGCATTAGAGGGAGACAAATTTATACTTTAAGTGAAAAGTATCTTGAAAAGTGAATCGTTTCGGAAAGCTTCTATCTTTTCTATTTACAACTTAAAAATTTAGAGAGTACTGAGGGTTTTACATATTGCAAGGTAACAAATTCACTGGCTTTTAAGGTTTTAGAGACTGAAAACGTAAATATCGAGATTTAAAATTGTCTGTCTGGGAATAAACAGTGGAATAAGCGAACTGATTTTACTCCAGGACGGCATGGTTTGCAGTGGTGCATACCTAAAAAAGGTTGGGGGTCTCAGACATAATTATTTCGTTATATATTCGATTAGGTGAGGTTTAAGGATTTTGATGGAAATTCAAGAAATTTAATTAAAATATTGTAACAATTTGTATGACTCAAATCACTTGTAAAGTCTTGGCAACCAACAGCACTGCTGTTGTGTACGCTATTGGTTGCCATAAAAATAAAAATAATCTGTAGAGTGTTATTATAAAAGTGTTTGTCACGTGACACGGGTGCCGCCCTTGGTTCCACTGCCACGCGCTGTGTCTATGTCCTTGGCAACCAGCCATGAACCAGGATAACTATATTACATTCCTTCTTGTCATTGACTTCAATCAATTCAATATCAAGCTCTCGGAAACAATCTGCGCCGTTCGGACGTGGGCAGAACTCAAAAGACCCCCGCCCCCCCGGGCATTCACATCTCACACATCGGCTCTCATAACCAGAAGACTTACGTTATTTCATTCTTTCTTTCTTTGAGCTGCGTTTCTTTTAAGACCAAAGTGAGTCCTTATTTAGTTTTCTCGTGAAATGGGATCACAATCATGAAAAGGACATGGTTCATTTCTTTCTCTTACGGTTTTTTATGAGATCGTTCGAGTGAGAAAAGTTCGTCTCAATGGTTTTTCAAACGGTAAGAAACAACTTTGTTTGACGCCATCTGAAGCTGTGGAGAAGTTTTCCCAGCACCACTTGAAAGTAGAAAGTGTGAGGTAAAACAATTTCATGGGGCGTCCAACATATTTTGGCAATTTTCGTTATTACATTTTGAATTACTTGAAAATGTCCAAGAAAAATTACTGTTATGAAAATGTTGGTTAAAATTTAAAGAATGCATCAATAAAAAATACTTGCATACGTATTGCGCTTACAGTGGTAGCTCATGCGACACATGTGAGACTGATTTGGGAGTTAATTCTCTCTCTCTCTCTCTCTCTCTCTCTCTCTCTCTCTCTCTCTCTCATGAATCCCGCCACCCCACCGGCAATCCTGACTGAAAGCTTTCCCCGGGGTTTTCTCCATTTGTTCACGCAAATGCTGGGATGGAGTCCTCTTAAATATCCCCAAGAAAGTCGCTTTACAATTACCCTAACTTCCAAATACTTGAAAGAGGGCATTTAATCGACCCTGGGTAAGGCACCTACGAGAAATTACAAAAAATCAAGTGTAGAACTAACATTAATGGAAATACTGTTAAAATATCTCCTAGTATTAAGAAAAACGAGTCTCAATGACCAATATAATAAACATGCACAAAATGTTTCTTCTCTAGTCATTGTCGATGACATCGTTTACAATATAATGATAAGATGAAACTGATGAGGGACAACTTTAAGAAACAAAAATCAAAAAGTGTCATTGACCTCACAGAATTTATCAACCAAGACAAGAAACTCATCATTATAAAGGCAGGTAGATCGGGAGATCGGGAGATCAGGACATCAAAAGATCAGGTCATCGGGCGGAGGTTATGGGCGAAGAAGGCCAGGATAGTATGCAAATAATTTACGAGACGATGCCACGCAGTTAGCTCGTGAACTCATTGTACGAGCAGAGCTCGATTGCTGGCTGGTTGGTGAAGTAGTCTGGAAACTTCACGTTATTATGACACCACAAAACAAAATATTATCTAAGAGATAATCTTTGCGTAGGCAGAGGGTGGGGTAGTTACTAAACCGCCGACTGAAAGCAAAGAATGTTCTAATTCTAAGTAAAGAATTTTAATTAAATTAAACAACGCTAAAACTTTCACGAATTACCCCAGTTTTGGGAATATTAAGCTCGTTTCTAATTTTACTTCATACACTCCACGCTATTAAGATAATTATGTTACAAATTTATATTAACATGTCTGGCTAAATTTATGATCCTATTTTAATTGATCAAATGATCAACTTGAGACTAATACCACAGAAGAGGGGGAGTTATCAAGATATTCCAAATACTTATCCAAACGACCACGAAATTAGAAAAATTATTAGTGATACCAATTGAAAATTACACAATTCGATATGATATGGACGTGTGTGCATGTATTGACTGAGGAGTACAAACAAACTACAAAGTCTGTATTCTTTAACGTGTGAATTGTGTTTATAAGTATATTTCAGTACACGTGTACTTGACTGTTATGTAACGGCATTGGCCTTACGTGTCAGTGGGCGAGAACATTCTAATTCTGGAGCAGATTCATTATTCATGTACATTTTAAGTAAGTTTTATATTTTAATCTCACCTACTCTGGAAATATGCAGGTTTTACATAAAACGCCGTCAGCTGGAAGTATGAGCATAGTTGAGAGTGCAAGGTATTAAGAGAGATTATGAAGGGTGGTATTTCTTGCGGGGTCACTCGCCTCTGCTTGCATCGCATGGGCGTAAAACTACACAGCGAGACAAACACATCCGACAGGGGAATTTATTGTAAACAACGCAAGAATGTAAACTTTGTATGTATATATTGATAATTAACAATATAGAGAAGTGTTACAATATTGTTTCTGAGAACGATTATCTTATTAATAACTTGATAATAATTGATGTGATTAACTATAGCTAGACTTTAGGTGACTTTTCGATTAAAATAACAAACTAAGTACACGTACATTATATTATTTTATAGTTTGTTTTTATTTCCATGTTAAAACAAAAAATAAATATTAGTGTATTTGGTTACAAAGAAATAAAAATAGTTTTTAGTTAAATTATTTGGTTATTCACACCAAATGTGTGATATAAATAAATAGATAGCAATGTAATGTAATTTTCTGTTTACTAAGTTTTTCCTCACCGAGGTAAGCAAAACAGTGATTAACTCTACTTTTGCACGGCAGCTAAATCAAGACAGTAAAATTTAAAAGAGATAAAGTGACGAAAGTAAAACGGAAGAAAAGAAACACCATCAATTTAATTAACTTTGACATCACCATGGATCCCTAAAGTAAAATTAAAATTGAACAAAGTTCAAGCTGGATTAGGATGAAAATTAACATCTATAGTAAGCTATAGATCCCCAGTCTCCAATACGTCCGTACAGGCGCGAGCGTAGCAAATTGAAGCGCCAATCTGACCTATTCAAGATGGCGATTTGGCGTTTTAATTTATGCTTTACATTATGTTTTAGATACGGTTAAGCATTTTTCTGGATTGTTTGATATGGTTTTAGCTTGTGCAGCATGGAAATGTACAAACAGAAACAATAAGAAATTCTTGCATAAAGGAATTTAGTAATCATTTGGTGGGCTAATATGCTAACCTGTCAACCTGAGAGCCATCTTCAAAAATATTTGGGCTACAAATCAATCCCACCTACTTTAACATACAAACTGACCTATTCAAGATGGCTTCTAATTGTCACGCCAGTGGACCAATGACTGGGGATCTAGCCAACTATAGATGTAAAATATCATTGGACGGAACAGACAACACACAATTACAAGTGTTTCTGAGTTTATTTCATTGACCTCGACGCATTTCTTGAGATTCCTACCTCAGTTAGAGCTCTAGTGTTTATCTCTTGTATGCGACGCTCTTCGTGGTCCCCCCCCCCCCCCCAACCAACACTCTCTACGTCAACGCAACGTTGGTGCTCGACTCTCTAGCCTAGCTGTATCACGTCTAGTCGGTCGCGTGCGTCCCTGTCACGACCAGGGTTCATCATCACACGCACCATCATCGCCTCCATAACAGAGAGCGCATTTAACTGAGTCTCCTACCTCAGTTACAGCACTAGTGTTTATCTCTTGTATGCGACGTCTTCGTGGTCACCCCCCCCCCCCAACCAACACTCTCTACGTCAAGCAACGTTGGTGCTCGACTCTCTAGCCTAGCTGTATCACGTCTAGTCGGTCGCGTGCGTCCCCGTCACGACCAGGGTTCATCATCACACGCATCACTCATCGCCTCCATAACAGAGAGCGCATTTAACTGAGTCTCCTACCTCAGTTAGAGCTCTAGTGTTTATCTCTTGTATGCGACGCTCTTCGTGGTCACCCCCCCCCAACCAACACTCTCTACGTCAACGCAACGTTGGTGCTCGACTCTCTAGCCTAGCTGTATCACGTCTAGTCGGTCGCGTGCGTCCCCGTCACGACCAGGGTTCATCATCACACGCATCACTCATCGCCTCCATAACAGAGAGCGCATTTAACTGAGTCTCCTACCTCAGTTACAGCACTAGTGTTTATCTCTTGTATGCGACGCTCTTCGTGGTCACCCCCCCCCCAACCAACACTCTCTACGTCACGCAACGTTGGTGCTCGACTCTCTAGCCTAGCTGTATCACGTCTAGTCGGTCGCGTTCTTTTATCAATCGTTTTACAGTTTTATTCCATTCTACAGGTTAACACAGACTCGTGTGGCTCGTTGATCTTGTGGTTATCGTCTCTGCTTCCACAGCAGAACGTTCAGTGTTGTTAGATTCCCGGCTGAAGATTTTTTTACTTCTGATTTTTGTGTAAGTCCACCAATTCTTGGATAGGAATTTGCAAACGGTGGCTTTGGAGCCATCCTGGCAACGAGGCACATAATAAATTCTAAGGTTGTTCCGAATCAGCCTTGTTGATTCCGGTGCTGTTTGCGGGTAGAATCGTGTCCAGCTTGAATGATCGGTGATAAATTATTAAATATCTCGGTCTTTAGTTGGTTATAGTTCGCCCGTCGATGGTGTCGGCGCCTACAGGGTTGGCTTGGTCGGCTTTAAATTGAATGTCCCTCACTGAAAATCCATTCTGTGACTTGAGTGGGTATACCTTTCAATATGATTTTTGTATATATCATAAAGTTCGATCAGATCATTATTTAATATTTTAACACTTTAGACTTAGAGGATGCTACTCTTTATATTTTACTATTTCTTTGTTCGTATTAACCTGGGTTGGAAACAGCTGTTGATTTCTGAAATGTTGAACGTTATTGGTATAAAATAAAAAGTTATATCCCTAAAGTGTTAAAAAAAATAGAATAGTCCAAAAAGTTTAATTTACGTCTAAATGAGAGTTGCCAAGGTTATTTCATGTCCAACAAAGAGGTTCATCGCAACGAGAGTCTAAAAAAAGCAACACGGAAGTAGCAAAAATACAATAACTGTAGTTTATATTGCTTCATTTCTCGATTTGTTTAATCGGGAAACACTCCCGTAGGTGTAATTGATATTATTTACTACAGTTCAGAAATTAAAAAAGTCCGCCCCAACCGGGAATCTAAATGTAAAACAAAAATGTACCCGTCCTGATGGTCTAGTGGTTAAGACGCCTGTCTGGAATGCGGGAGATCCGTGGTTCGATTCCCGGTTGGGGCGGACTTTTTTAATTTCTGAATTGTAGTAAATAATATTATATTGCTTCGTTGTTTCCTAATTAAGTTGAATTTTGTCTACCCTTTAAAAAAATGCAATATCATCTGTTGCTTCAACTCTGTTCATTAACATGTTAATTTAAAGTTCGAAACTGCGTCTGCCATATCCCGCGAACATGCGTCGTCTCTTTTCAGCCCCAATCTCATCAAAAACAATTGTAATTGCACGAGGTTATTGACTGATGCCAGGGTAGTTTCGTTTATATTACTTTCAGCATTACTTTTGAAACGAGTTCGACATTTTTACTATTATTGATGTTTAGTAAAACAATGTGGCCAGTCGGTCCTTTGTGTTCATGCCACGATTGTAGGCCTACAGGTTCAAACCCTTGTTAGGGCTTAGTTGTAGTTTCTGAATTGTACCCTCATCTATCAACACTCTACTTGTTTACATGTAAACGAACAATTTAGAGCTGTAAGGGACTAATGTTCACCGTTTAAAATAAGTAATTTTTATTTATATGTTTTATAGATGCAAATAAAAATAAGCAACTATAGGGACCTACGGAGCAAAGCCTACTATTATTACACAAAGGTTTCTTCCTGCATTCAACTCTCTTTGGTGGAGGCGCCAGGCTCTTAGATAACTTATTCTAGTTTGGATGGCGCTACCCCCTCCTCCTCTGATCACCAAACTTTGTTATTGCATCCTTGTCACAGGGAAATGTCGACAAAATACGCAAGTCAACCCGAATTTCAGTCCCTATATTCACGATCTACCTGATACCGGACTGGAACGGGAGGCAAATAGTGATGCATAAAACTGAATAGAGTAAATTAAGGTCTGGACAAAATATCGATATTGCGACACGAAATCGATTCTATTTTCGATTTATATATTTGGACTCCCTATTATAATATTTTTATACAAAAATTGTTGACAGATTTTTTAAAGGGGTGAATAACTAATGAACAAAGATATGAACTTTCCCCCTTTATGCTGCAAATATCTTAGACAAGTGAATTTCTTCTTCAAATGTTTGTTAAACGTGAATAACTTTATGGTGGAGGTGCCGGGTAGGTCAACCTAGATAAGAATAAAATCATTTTATAACTTGACTGGTACATTGTACAAGTTTACATACAAATATTAGTCTTGTTACACATGGTGGAGGTGCCGGATAGGTCTACTTAGATAAGAATATATCATTCTATAACTTGACTGGTAACTTGTACAAGTTGACATACAAACATTGTCTTGTTACACGTGGTGGAGGTGCCGGGTCATACAACGTGAATGCATGAACGTATTATTTATTATTTATTTTTAATGCATTTTTAAATAGTAAAACCCATCCCTTTTTTGATAGGTACTATAGTTTTGTTTAAATTATGCATAAATGATATAATCTTGATAAATCAAAATTTTCGTGTGATATCGATAGTTGAATAAAATGTACGTGTAGCCCAAGCCTAAACAAACATCATATAATAGCTCTAGTATTATAGTATCAAGTAACTCTTCCTGAAAGAACCCTAATAGACCCTAAACTCTTTATAGTAATTTGTGTCAAAAGTTGTAATCATTCGCAAATCTTCTTCTTCGTTCGTAATCAATAGCCAAATAAGGTAAACACGAGGCGTGTTTAGCCTGAGTATTTGTTGACATCACGTGACTAGCTACGAACAACCGCACGCCTGTCAATAAAACAGCCAATAAAACTCCGAACAAGGACAACTTCTAAGTAAAATCGCTAGAGCTTTTAGTTGAGCTATTTTAGCATAAGCTCGGTAAGTAATGGTGCAGAAATATGCTTTGTTTTCACGACAAACTGCAATTGGCAAGAGCTGCGCACGCACAGCACCAAAACGTAGAGCATGCTTCTTGTTTTACTGGTTAAGGGGAAGGATCACCACCAATATTAAAACAACGCGAAATAACCTTATTTTAGTATTTTAGCAAACCGTAACGTAAGATCGAAAAAAGTGCCACTAGGTCTCTTCCCTGCATGAAAAAATATTCAAATATTGTAATCAGTAGCGTTTTTAACTACGAAATACATTAATTTAATTTTAACCTTGATTTAAAATCATTTACAGGTAACAATATTTGAAAAAGGTTGATGCCAGATATAGTTCTAACTAAACCACATGGGACCTAGTATCAATTATTTCGTTTTTGTGTAGCGTTATGTGAGTTATTACTAAAACTAGGAAAACGCTTAAGTTCCGCCGCGTTGTTGGATGAGCGTAATTGGTGCATTGAGCTGCCATGTGTTATGCGGATTTTCTGTTGTTCTGTGAAAAAATCATTACTAAGTTGAAGATTTTTTTAAAATTAAATTAAATTAAATGAAAAATTAACCTAAATTTTAAATTTTTTTAATTAATTGTAATTTAAAAAAAGGAAAAAATCGTAATATTGAAATTTTCATAAGAAATAATTATTCAATTGCGCACAAATTTTACACAAATATATGAATTTATAAAATTATTACAATAGGATAAAGCATATAGGTGTTATAAGTCAAAGAATTGTTTTAAAAAAGAAAAAAAGCGTAAAATTTCGATTTTCATGAGAAATAGTTTTTTGATTGCGCTCAAATTTCACACGAATACATAAATTTATAAAATTAAGGTTCTGTGAAAAAATCATTAAAATCGGACAAAGCATGTAGGTGTTATAAGCTGAAGAAATGTTTTAAAAATCGAAAAAAATCGTAAAATTGCGATTTTCATGAGAAATAATTTTTCGATTGCGCTCAAAAACGTGGCAGTTCTTCGTTCAGAGATTTAGAAGGCCTCCATAAAATTTCATCGCAATTGGAGTATCGGTTTAGCCGGAATCGTGTTAACAGACACACAAAAATACAGAAAAAAAAAAAAAAAAAAAACATTCCGGATTTTTTTCTCCAGTGTAGTGAAATGGAATCTTCGCTTCGCTCGCTACGCTCGCTACGCTCATCCAATAAGGTTATTTCGCGTGGTTTTAATATTGGCGGTAGTACTTTCTCTTAACAAGGGGTGACGACTATTGCAGCAACTAGGGAGGGGAACGCGCTGAAGCCGTCATGCTCAGCATGAATCGGAACGCTCGTGACTCCCTCGTCAACACCAGCGCTACCTATGAACGAATGAGTGTACTTCTAAGTGGCGCCGATTCCGGAACTCACAGGTTCGATACCTGCCACCGGCCATCCTCGAAAAAAATATCTCACAACTGACAGATTGTCGAAGAGAAATACAATGAAAATCTCCACTATTGAAATCTCCATAGTGGAGGTAACGGGTTGATTGGAATTCTACCGTTGGATGGATCAACTTCGCCACATGACCCCAAGGTCATCAACACATTCTTATCATCCTTGTTGAGGGATAATGCCAACAAAACACTCTTCTGAATCTGATGTCATGTTCGGTTTCCATCGTGTCACACGCACACTTAACGGACGGACGGACATAAAAGATATCTCCATTCCACCAATATCTGTAAAAATATCTTACATTTTCAATATTTGGAAGCGATGAAAATAAAATACCTGATGAATATTGTATGAGAAGGAACAATACCAAGGAAGTTGTCTACGAAGTCAAGTGGATCTGTGTCGACAAACTTATCACAACTAAGAGGTCGTCAACTATCAGAACAACAGTTTTTCCAAGCAATAGGCCGCCGTATTTTTAACAATGGTGGCGTTGAGAGGTTACTTTGCACGGTAGCTACCAGCGAAAATAAAGGGGTTCATTTTTTGTTCATTTAGATTAAGGGCGCGTCAACCGTTAGATAATGCATCACTCTAGCCTCAGGGGATATGGGGAGGAATAGCCCATGCTGGTCAGAACCAGCCACGTGTAGGGGAAGGAAAGGGGGGTTCTCACTTCGCGCTCGTCATCGTCTTTGTCATAGTCATTGCTCTGACAATCGTCGTCGGGGACATCTTCCCTTTCCCTTGAAGACCTCCCTGACGACGATGACAATTGATAAAGGGGTTCATAGCCACACTGTTCTAAAAATGGTGAAATTAATGAATGTCGAAGAAAAGTGACAATTTAAGCGAATTATTTTAGGACAATTTACCATGAATACTGATAATCCACAGCTAAAGGGCTCACTGTATATCAGCTATTTGCAACGTGTCAAATGTGTCTAATTTCCTATTAATATGACATTATAAGCGGCTCCATAGCTCAATCACAATACCATAGCAGTACAATCAGTAATAAGAATGGCACAGCAATTAATTACAGATTGCTGTAACCACAGCAACTCAAGTGATAAATCTGATGATCCAGGTTTGAGTCCCCGTCAGAGCATATCATATTATAATTACTATAACACCATATCCGCAAATCTCACTTAAGCTCGGAACCTGTATAATATTACTGGACAAAGTTATCGAATGCAGCAGGACTCACTGTTTACAACACTTAATCATCTCAAAACCTTGGGAAAACCTTCAGGTAGGATTGCCGGTAGAGAGAATCGAACTTCCGCCTTCCGATTACAGTATCTCGTGAAGACACCAAGATGAACACAGTATAAATGCAGGCATTCGTCTTTAAATGTTATCAGAGAATCACAGTTGTAGATTTATAAATAACATTTTTTTACATGCTTTAGGCTCTTTTATAACTTTTCTGTTCATCTCTCTGTCCGTCCGTCTGTGCGTGTGTCACGTCTACCGATTCAAACCGAACATTACCTCCGATGAACATGCGTTTGTTGTTGACCTTGACCTTCAACATGAATGATACAACATTCGTTGGCGACTCTGGGAGTTGGGGACACGGATCTATCCTCAATCAAAGAGGAAAGATACTCTAACTCGGCACCTCCACCAAATATGATAAAAGCTGAATAAGGCACACTCTTCTATAATCTGTTACCAAGTAATTTTATTTTTTATTTAGTAATACTTTGCATAATTGTTTCATATATATTAATTGAACAAGCCATTATTATGACAAAGGAAATATATTAACTAGTTCTGGAGCGTTTGTAGTTCCATGGACGTTTTCGTGAAAGAATTGGCAGACTGTTTTTATTTCATCAGAAATTCTTATAGATGAATAATTTCCATGGTGTCAATCCTTGGCAAGTGGCGTATAGTTTTGGTGACGTCATCAAGATGGTCGCCATCAAAGCTAATACATTTGTTTGCCCATATATCCGTTATTTATTAACGGATTTTAATTTTTTAACTTCCATTCTACATAAATTATAAGAGTATATAAAAAAGGCAAAATAAAAAGCTGCTTTGAAATGCTGCTTACAATCACGTTGATGTATGAGCGATTTTTAAAGGAAAATTGAGCTATTTAACTAAACTTTTGAATTTATTTGATTCGTTTTGCGTAATCAGCAAAGGCCAAGACGTGTTACCAACCAACAATACAAGGCTGTAAAAAATAAATAAATCCAACAATGGTTCCTGATTATTATTTTTATTTTCGCTTATAGCAACGAAATTACGCGACTCTTAAACATCACACGTGGAAATGCAATTTTATTGAAAAGTTTTTCTTCGATGTTGCTCAAACTTGATACATTTCTAAGTATATTATTTACAGAGGTTCTCTGAAAATTTCATTAGGATTGGAGTAGACATGTAGCTAAAATAGAGTACAGAAATGCCAGTAAACTGTAAAAATTCGTAAATGAACGATTTTTGTGTGAAATAATTTTTCGATTGCGATAAAATATCGTTGCAGGTCTTAGTTGAAATTCAGAAAATGTCATAATCAACGGAATAGATAAGCTGATGTTCAGTAGAGAGTGTCTCCCGCCTGTGGCTGTATCTGTCAAACATAGATCTACCCCCCTCTACATCCCCTAGTGGTCCTCGGTCTATCCAATAGGCCATGAGCCAGAGGAAAAAATTGGCTCACTTGAGGTGAATAAACGTGGCATACATCGTTGGATTCCTCACACCCTACAGAAAATTAATCATGATGGTACTTTGTCAATATCGGAAGGGAAAATAGCGTCGCGACGCCTTAAAGTCTGGCGACGTCCAAATTTCGCTCACGCACATTACATTACATTAACTAGGTTGAAATGTTATTAGTTCAAGATAATGACATGATTTCTTTTGCATTTTACTCGTGTTGGATATATATTTCATTTAAAGTAACACACATTTAAATATCTAGCAGCTAAGTAGTCTGTTGCATGAAAAATAGACCTTTAAAACAAAACTTTTAACAATTGCCGTACTTTGGATACCCCTTAAACCTACATTTATGAACTTTTTTTCGATAACTCTTTTTTTGTGGATTTCAGGCATCAATGTTAATATAAATATGTATGGTATTCATAAACCAACTGAATATTGATAGCTTTTCGACGCCTCGAAGTCAAGCGATGTACATATTTTGCTGGCGCACATTCGTCTACACTAACTGAATATAATCGTTAATGATTGCAAATAAATTTAAAAATTGATTACTGTTTACTCGTGTAAGCTATTATACTTAATTCAAATCAACAAGAAGTTAAATATCTACGAAAAAAGTAGTCTGTTTCATGAAAAAATAGACCTTTCCGACAGGATTTTTAACAATTGTCGTACTTTCGATACTCCTACAACCTCCATATATGTTTTTTAGAGAACATTTTTTTTTGTAAATTTCAAGCATCAATGTTAATACAAATATGCATGGTATTCATAAATCTACTGAAATTTAATAGCGTCTCGACCGACGTAGATTTTGCTTTTGCGTACATAAATCTACACGAACAGCATAAAACTTTTACTCATTAAAAATTAATTTCTGTAGTCGTGTTAGTTAATCAACTCCCTTTTTATCAACATAAATTTAAATATCGATTAGATAAGTAGTCTGTTTAATGTAAAAATAGACCTTTCCGACAAGAATTTTGACTTTGAATACTCCTAAAAGCTTAATTTATGATTTTTTAGACAAAACAAGTTGTTGGATTTCACATTTCAATGTTAATACAGATATGAAAATAATTCATATAGCAATTGAATATTGATAGAGTCTCGACGCTTCGAAGTCAATCGACGCACTTTTTCTACTTGTTACATGAAGTCATTTAAACTACGATATATTGTATTGATTTGAGATTAAGGAATACAATATACTTCATTGTACAAGTTATGGTGCTGGATACTTTATTTAGAAACACAATTTTTGAATATTTATGCACAATTAGTAGCGTGTTCGGTTAATGATGACCATTTGTACCATTTTAACAAGTGTTTACAAATTGTTGTACTTCGAGTTTCAGTAACCCAGAAAACTAAATTTATAAATGCAATAATTTTGAACATTTGGGGTAGGATTTCACACTTAAATGTTAAAACAAATGTGAATAACTTATAAAACAACAAGACATTGATAGAGTCGCGCTGCCAAGGCAAGTGACTTCCATTCTTCACTTGAGCACATCAGACCATATACATAAGGTGCCATTTTTCTCTTTGGTAACATACATGGGTATACAATAAGCTGCTGTGAACTAGTTGGCCAAGTTTTTTCTGGATACATTTTGCAAGTTTTTCGTAAACTTAAAACATTGCTTTTAGCGCAGTAAAATAGTTACAACCAAATTGTAATCTTACAATCGTATAACACTTTCATCATCTAATGTAACGACTATTACAGAGTATTAGATTAATTTAAATAAAATATGTTCTGAAGACAATGCCATTCGCATAGTAGGCACTTTATTTACACTTTATAAAACATAATGAACATATAGCTATGAATTTATAAAAAAAAAATACCAATCTTCCATTAGATTTTCACTACATTATGTACTGAATATTAATAGAGATGCCCACTTACTTATAACACTGAAAGAGGTAACAACAAACCCCTTAATAGGCCTAACCCGATAAAAAAGTTTTACCTTAGCTTCACATTGTCACGTATAAAGATCTCGTTTGTTCAGATCCAAATACGAGCAGACAGCACAAATACATGTCACAAGCATTATTCCAAAGTTAATATCGTAGGTACCAAACTTCAAAACAGTTAACAAAATACACAGAACATAAATCACTCGAAAATAATAAAATACATGTAAACCTAAACTTAAAAGTCAAATCCCTTAAAAAGATAGCATTACTGATTGCGACACAGTTGTTCAATGTTCATGACTAATCTTCCTCAGAGTCGTCAACTGTACAACTGGAAACGCTGACGTCGCCTTCTGCATCATGTCCGTTGTCACTAAGCGGTTTAAAGTTTGTGCAGTCTTTAAAATTACACGTGTCAGTGCAATACAATTTAGAATTTACACAGGGGCACTTTTGTGAGTCACACTTTGCTCGACACGTACAAGATAGGTCTAAAACATCTTCAGGCGCTGGAAGACAATCCATCCAGTCGAACTCCATGGATGGTGTCTTCTTCCAACCGTGCCTTGCTGGAGATGGAATCACAGGCATTTGCTCAAGTGAATGTTTTCATATAGCAGCTTGATAATTACTTCGTAGTATGTGTTTCTTTAAAGCGTCTTGACATGGTGGCAAACTGTGTGACTCAACGTGACAATTTTTGGAGCAAAACTATTTGTAGCGAAGTTCGTTTACACTATTTTCGCATTTACCTCCGTACATTTGGCATTCAAAAGATTCTACTTTAGCTGCAATCACGCTATCTGATATATCGAAATTTTCTCCCAAATCAGCAAGAGGTGATGAAGTGTTGTTATGATATCTAGATAACAGTCTGTATGCATGTGATTTGCCACGACCAGCAAATGCACTCACAGAATCACAACCAGTGATTGCGTGAAGACCTATGAGGGAATTCCTGATGGTACTTATGAAGTTTCGTGACAGATATGTTATATTGATGTATCGTGGTCGATTTAAGGTACCACATTTAATGATGATATGTCCACCTGATTTGTGTAGAAATGGGGCAGAATGCAGTGCAACTACTACGACATCAGTATCATCACAGTGTATTACGACATTTTTATAGCCATTTAGAATTGCGTGATAAGAATGTAGTAGAATTCGTATGTCTGCTTCTTCATGGTTTGAGAATAGTTCTTGAACATCAATGGCCTCATGTTGGGTTATTTTCGTACAACGTTCACCATGTGTAACGAAAAGTTTTTTTCGCCTAGTTTTTCATAATTATGAGGGGATCGGGGGACCGTGGCCCCAGACACCCGAGCCTTGCTTTACGCCAACTCAATCACACAAAACTCCTTTCAGAGGTCCTGGAACCGGCCCAGATAGACTGCTTAAATACATAATTATTTAAAAATATGTATTTATTTAGTACAATATCCAACATTGAAATGTGAAATCCAACAACATATTGTGTCTAAAAAAATCATAACTTAAACTTTTAGGGGTATTCAAAATCAAAATTCTTGTCAGAAAGGTCTATTTTTACATTAAACAGACTACTTATCAAATCGATATTTAAATTTATTTTGATAAAAATGGAGTTGATTTAACTAACACGACTACAGAAATTTATTTTTAATGAGTAAAAGATTTATGCTGTTCGTGTAGATTTATGTACGCAAAAGCAAAATCTATGTCGCTTGACTTCAAGGCGTCCAGACGCTATTAAATTTCAGTCGGTTTATGAAAACCATGCATATTTGTATTATCATTGATGCTTGAAATTTACAAAAAAAATTGATGTCTAAAAAACATATTTATAGAGGTTTTAGGACTATCGAAAATACAACAATTGTTAAAAATCCTGTCGGAAAGGTCTATTTTTTCATGAAACAGACTACTTTTTTCGTAGATATTTAACTTCTTGTTGATTTTAATTAAATATAATAGCTTACACGAGTAAACAGTAATCAATTTTTTAAATTTATTTGCAATCATTAACGATTTTATTCAGTTAGTGTAGATGAATGTGCGTTAGCAAAATATGTACATCGCTTGACTTCGAGGCGTCGAAAAGCTATCAATATTCAGTTGGTTTATGAATACCATACATATTTATATTAACATTGATGCTTGAAATCCACAAAAAAAGAGTTTTTGAAAAAAAGTTCATAAATGTAGGTTTTAGGGGTATCCAAAGTACGGCAATTGTTAAAAATCTTGTTGTAAAGGTCTATTTTTTCATGAAACAGACTGCTTATCTGCAAGATATTTAAATGTGTGTTACTTTAAAAAAAATATATATCCAACACGAGTAAAATGCAAAAGAAATCATGTCATTATCTTAAACCAATAACATTTCAACCTAGTTAATGTAAAGTAATGTGCGTGAGCGAAATTTGGACGTCGCCAGACTTTAAGGCGTCGCGACGCTATTTTCCCTTCCGATATTGACAAAGTACCATCTTGATTAATTTTCTGTAGGATGTGAGGAATCCAACGATGTATGCCACGTTTATTCACCTCAAGTGAGCCAAATCACGTGAATTTGGTGCCCTGGCTCAAGGCCTACAACATAACCTAGGACAAATCCCAGTAAAACAAAGTTGTAAGAAGGTCCAGGGTTTTATTCCTGTCAGAGTCAGAAGTGTTTTAACTTCTTATGTGGACTTGTGAAGGAAGTAAAGTTATAATTAATTACAAATTCAAGAGCAACAGAAAGATTATCTGCACCGTAGCACTTTTGTATAGTGGTCCCAACAAAAGAATGCAGGTGGCTCGAAATTGTTTTTCCAACATAACAACTTTGTCAATTCTATTCACGCTAGCTCAGCGTGGATCTTGCTCACGGAGGAACTGTGTGGTCTAGCACACATTATTTTTGCTTGCGTTGGTAAAAGATATTTATCTTTCATACACAAAGGCGACATTCCTTGTTTGTACCGCGCATTCATTCTACCCCTACCACTACCAAGCATCTGCATTCTTTCATTGGAGCAAGTATACCTACCTGTTACCATTTATTACACAATGATCACACATTACAAAAATGATGCTTCATGTTAAAATCATATAAAATACACACAACATAATATTAATAAATACAGTTCGGAACTTATTAAATGTACTCCCGTATTAGTGCTTGTCCTAATATCATCCTCAGTGTGTGTGTTAAATGCCAGACAGGTAGGGTTGTATTTCCTCCGTGGTGAGGGTATCAACACCATGACGCGGGCTGAGTGTGTGGAACATAAAACACAACACTTTCATTGGTCAAGCCTATTATGCTAATGGTGGTTTAAGAAAGGTCACATGTGCACGGGGCAGGCTAGTCTCCACGCGATCACACCGCATGGCTATCTTGGCACGCGAGACTGGACACAAGGCGACGCGAACCTATACCCACTCGTGTCAATACGCTCGGCTAGAGAAAGTATCATGTATTTACGAGGGAAAGTTTTTAGAATTTAATTAATTTCCCTCCACATATTTACATTTAGATTGAGTCTGCGTGGAGCCATGTATTGGAGAGGGATGTGATAGCACACTGTTGAAACATGAACCTGATTGTGGTTTGATTATACGCAATGGTCGTTAATCTCGACCGCACAGACTGGACAATGTGAAGTGCTTATGAAGTTGGGGGGCTTGGGTATGGACGCTCAGAGAGTGCAGGACTTTCGTACTTTTCGGATTACAAGAAGAGAAGTCAAAATGTTCTTGTTCTAATTTCCCCTTCAGACAAATAACTAAATAATTTTTTCTCTTTCATAGCCCTTTTCCCCCCAAATGTTTTCGCACGAGTCCTCAAAGTCTAAACAAATTGCAATTTTGGTAGATGTTGAAAATTTGTGCGTTACAAAACGGGTCAAAAAGAATATACAGGTACGATTATCACCTATCTGAGTATGCAGGAAAAACATTCTCTTGATTAATTGACAAATTAATGTAGGCTTAATTCGAAAAGTACGAACGCTAATTTTCGGCATGAATCGTAGCGTTCCCATGCTTAATTTGAATGAAATTTCGAACTTCGTTTAGACTTGCACAGTGTTGACAAGTAGCCTACTTTAGCGAGACGCGCTGTGAACGAGTCTGCACTAGTACATACTTCAAAGCAAAAACGGGTTATACTTTAATTCGGGAGGGAGGACATCGCGGGTCGAATTCCGCCACTGGCATTCCTGACTGATAATTTTGTCCGAGGTTCTCTTATGCTCGGATTGAGTCCTGTTAACAGTCGAACATTCACAGTTACCTAAACATCTTAATGACTTATTGTCACCAGAAGAGGGTCGCACAAGGTGAAGTGTTCCATCATTATGAAAAAGTTTTTTTAGCGGATAAAATATCAACTAATACATATTATCTAATCCATTTCAAATAATTTTATTATTATTATCTTCCAAAAGAAAATTAATTATCATATAGTTTAAAAAAAAAATCATGTTTAGTTTTCTGTTTCATTGCAGGTCAATGCCAGCTTATTATAATTCACTTTATATTGGCACCAATTGACTGCATAATAATTGCAAGGCCGTGCACGACTCTTAGTTAGTGCATTACCCAGTGCCCGGTTGGCTCATGCATTGCTAATCCCTGCAGCTGTATTAACAGCCAGCTTTATGCACGCAATGCTCGAGCAATGCACAGAGTGATTTGCACATTCTTATACATTATCAATATTACCATGGTAATGCAAAAGCCTAGTATTTTGTAGTCTACATATTATAAAGTCTGCACGCGCTAACTAAATATGTAAATCACGAATAGGAGTGAAACAATACACCTTGTAAGGGAGCAAAGCTTCCCTACATACATGTATCACTTTCCAGTGAGTCCGTCTGTGAGTGTGTTGCATCTCACGATAAAAACCGAACATGACCTCCGATTGTGATGCGTTTTTGTTTCATTATCCTGCAACAAGGATGATCAGTATGTTTTAGTGAACCTGGGGGTCAAGGGGCAGGGAGAGCGCCACCTAAATAGAGGATATCTATGTATCCGGCACCTCCACCAACGCGAGTTTTACGATGGAAGAAAAGTTGTACAATAATATTTATTTATTCTTTCTTTCTTTCTTTTTTTCCCAGAAAGCTTCAAAATCAAATACAGCAAGCCATTTTAAATTGAAACGTATAACAGTAGAGAACTAATAACACACAATACTCACACAATACACAAACATGAAAAATATAAACACAAAAAAAAACACCCGTGGTTGTTATTTTCCAATATTGTTTCAGATGGTTGTTTTTCGACTGATTATTTTGATAACTGCTTCATAGATTTGAGTGAGCCCGAGTCTCGCGCTGTAAGTTTTATCTTCACCTGTCAGTACCATCACATGGGCACCTCTATTGTTTGGTGCTTGTATAAATTTAGAAATACCATAGTATGAATCTACCTAAATAGGTCAAACGTAATTTAGCGCTGATTACATCCGAAAATTCCCAACTTGTTGTTGTTTCCAACACTTGGTGAAAGGTTGCGGGCATTATCAAGCACCCGCTTTGACTCCGGTTCGGTAGGTCAGAACTTTCACCAGTCAAAACCAGACAAAATAATTACTAATAATTAGAAACCCCGAAGCTTTGTTAATTGCGAACTCCAAAGTTGGTGGCCCACATTACAGATCAGTGGCCTTTATAATTACAGTGGTTGTCTTTGGGCTCCGCTAGAAATGCGTTTGTTCGCGCGCAAAAGTTTAAATTCCGACTCGTCTCACGCAAACTCACCAAACACTCTGAGTAGGACGATATTATCCGAGGAAATATTGTGCAATTATATTTGAGATGATTCGGATTGTTATTATTAAATAAGATACGTTAAATAAAATAAAATATTGAATGCAAGAATGATATACTTTGAACTTTAAAAGAGGGAATTTAATATTAGGGTTGCACAATGTCAATTGACCGGTCAATTGACGGGTCAATTAACGGTCAAATGACTGGTCAAATACTTTTGGTCAATTGACCAGTCAATTGAGTTGAAAGATAACATGTGTAGGCTATAATGCTTTAAATTAATTTTATTTTTATATTTTAATTTTAATTGTTAAGTAAACGATAACATTTCTTTCTGTCTTTCTCATTTAAAAATGTTTTAATTAGGTATGATTTTATTTTAATTATTATTTATTATGTACTTATAATATGAATTATAATAGACAAGTAAAATATAACAGCTTCTGGGGAAGCTGAAGCTAAATAGGAGGATGGGACTGATGACAGCATCGACGATGATGATGACGACGATGATGGTATGCCACTTAATAACACATTTAAATGAAAAAAAGGTTTTGCTACCACAACATTTTAAAATAAATTTAGTAATTATGTAATAAAATAAAATTTATGATTTTTTACATTTGACCGTCAATTGACCAAATTTGAATTTGACCGGTCAAATCCCATCCCTATTTAATATCCGTGCCCAAGCAATGATGAACCTGGAACGAAGAGGCGATAGTTGACTGGACCTACGGAAAAAAACTATTGCCAGTTTGCAACTTATTTGATAACATCAGTGAAACATTTGAGATATTTGTATTTATTACTTAAACATCCAATTGCGATTATAAAATTAGGAAACACATCTTATATTTACAATCTACCCACCCAGGCGCATAACCGATTTTCAGGAGGTGGCTTTAATTTAAAGCGGATGTAATCATGTGATATTGCTTTACCACTTGTTTGATTCGTTAACTGTAACATTGAATCACTGAATAACTCGAATCACCGGTTAATGTTCCTTCATCACAAACTTCCCTAGAAAGTAGAAATATCTTAAAGCCTACACGCTGATAAGGTGAAATCAATGATAATATATAATGAATAACAATAATATAGTGGTTCCAACGCAAGCATGCAGATATCTAGAAATTGTTTTACCAACATAACAACTATGTTAACTCTATTCACGCTAGCTCAGCGTGGATCTAGCACACGGAGGAACTCTGTGACCTAGCACAGATAATTTTTGCTTGTGTTGGTAAAAGATATTTCTCTTTCATACACAAAGGCTACATTCCTTAAACCGCGCATTCATACTACCCCACCACTACAAAGCATCTGCATTCTTTCGTTGGAGCTAGTATAGTTAATATTTTATGCTTATTTGTTTGTTAAGAATACAAATTAATTAAGCTTTATATGATAAAACAAACAATAACATTGCATAAGAGTTGTACTCAAAGTCGATGGTTACAAAAGAATGATTTGAATCGAATTTTTTTCACTCTCCAGTGTCGTGAAGTTGTTGGAAACTTTGTGGTTTCTGAAAATAATTCACCTGTAAAGTGAACAAATATTGAATATTAACTTTAAATTATACTACAACATTTGTATGCGGGTTATACTTTGGAATTGTGTAAGCATTAAATTAAATCATGTGGATTACGTAATTAATTAATTAATTGATTGATTGATTTAACAATTATTTGATTTAAATTTGATTTAATTACTTTGTACACATGAATAATTATGTTGATATGTAAATATGACAAGGGGTTAATATAACTAAAACCCGTATTGTCAAATGTAACTAAAAGGGATACAAGGTATTCGAGTCTGCAGTGTAGACGATCTAGTCCGGCTTTGAGTATACATTCGGGTTCGTGCGTCGACAACCAGCAACGCGATATTCTAAGTTTGTGACCAATTCAGACTCAAGGATCCAATATGGAGTTGGAATGTATCTATGTGTCTATATTGAAATATTGGCAACAATACAATGTCATACTTCTTAGCTTATTAACCGATTTCCCCGGATTAGGTCCGTTTACAAATATTGTACAAAACTGACGTCACAGATCACTTTATCCGCCATCTTGGAAGCCATCTTGCCCACTAATTCAATCATTCAAAATTTCCCGCCCTGTAAAGTGTTTTAATTTTAATTTCAGGAACTAGTTTTACTGAACAGATTATTTCCTACACGAATCAATCATCTCTCAATGACTGTGTGGTAATGTGAGGTTGGTTTATAACTTCAATTCCGTTGTTTTGTTTCTTGCAGAACTTGGGAAATCCGGAGGAGATCAAGGTGTTTGACGTAGTCCTGGAGACACCGGACCAGGTCTTCTTCTCTGGGAACACGATCAGCGGACAGGTCAAGATCGACCTGGATACCTGCCTAACCCTCCAAGGTACGACCATACACTAAGAGTATTCACCCGCTAAACTAAAAAAATACATTTCATTCAGGCGCACTAGTTATGAATTTAAAAATAACTGAAAAATTATTGGGTTCATCATGAACCTAAAAAAATTGACAAAGTTGGTAATTTTCGAGCTAGGTCCCAACGGACAAAATCTCCCATAAGAAATAACATGGTGACGACATTTATGCCCCGTGACCTTGGAGGATTTTTATTCAAAAAAAATATTGGACATTTTTGACATACTTGACATCCTTTTCTGTGTCTTTATATTTTGTTTTGTAATTCGGGCAAGTGGTTCGGTCAAAATATGCTCATTACCAAGAGGGGGAGTGATTTTGGAATGCATATTTTTGCGAGTTTCAGTGTATATTAGTGTATAGTTTCAAGATAGGATGTTACAAAGGGCCCATTTTAGATCAGTGCGTTGCTCTAGTACCTATGGTGAGCGAAAAATAAGCGGGCTAAAGACGATTTTAGAAA
This sequence comes from Sweltsa coloradensis, assembly GCA_024449915.1. Lineage (NCBI taxonomy): Eukaryota > Metazoa > Arthropoda > Insecta > Plecoptera > Chloroperlidae > Sweltsa > Sweltsa coloradensis. The sequence goes on along the minus strand of JAMZAV010000122.1, from coordinate 231,185 downwards.
TTCCCCAAAACGCCAATTTTCGCAAATTTCATGATGATCAAATAATTATTAAAAATTTCGTGTAAAATCACAGTTAAATTTTGTAAGCGGTCATTCAAGTGTAGTATTACTTAGCATATAGATTAAATGGTTAAAAATAATATTTTGTTGTAATAGCACCTTTAAATGGAATTGCAACATTGTTCTGTCAGAGCATCGAAACATTGTTTGTTTCTGAGTGAACACACAGCTAAAATATTAGCTAATTAACAGAGTAAAACATTCAACTGCGATTTTTGGTATACTGCTCCGGTTTCCCCTTAAATCTGGCTGATGCGGGGCAAAATTTTGCCTTGAATATTTTCTTCAAAATTTCCTTTTTCTAAGGAAATTGGGTCTAAAAAAGCATTTTATTGTTTATAAAAAAACCTTCATGAACTAACATATCAACCAAAAACAAACATACCGTGTCTATGTTATTTTCAGTCTAGTTGAAGTAAAAGAGCATGTTGAAAATGCAACTATCAAAACTTTCTCAATTTTCTAATAACTTGTGGAACTAGGTTGCAACTCCGTTCAGAATATTGTTCAAGACATGTTTGATAAAATGTCAGAAACAGGCTGGCTGGTTCGAAGCAATTCTTGCGCCTTAGGATACTCAGTATATTATAAAATAAATAAAGTAAGCTTATATCGAAGTTTGATGCGAAATCCAAACACGGACGCTGCCATGAATAATTATCCTTTCATATTGAAAAATTTTCCTACTTTTATTTTTACGTAAAACTAAGGATTTTTCTATGAACTTACTGTATTTATTAACCCCGGTAAAATGACTGATATAATTTTTTATGTGGGTTCAGTAAATGTTAAGGGCCCCCCGGATTTTTGAGTTTTTAGGGTTAGAGTTTGAGTCCCTGTTTTAAAAATGCACAAGGTCCCGGTTAAACTTATAACATAAGTGATTCTATGAAAAGGGTGACTTAAAAGCCGCCTATACCGAGAGAGTTTGTTTACTTTTCGAAAACTTGATGTTTAGGGGTTTCGCTAAATGCGCTCCCCTCCGCTTCATCAAATCAAACATTGAAACGGTTATTTACTAGGGGGGCAAACCAAAAATACTTTCCCTTTCCTTTATTTCCGTTTTTGGTTTCGGGAAACCTCCCTAGGTTTCTCGTTTTTGTTTTGGGGAAACCTCCCGTATGAAATTGATATTTTTACAAAAAATCGAAATTAAAAAAAGTCCCCCCCAACCCGGGGAATCGAACAGGGTCTCCCACATTCCAGGTGGACGCTTAACCACTAGCCCACAGGAGGGTACATTTAATCTCTAAATTGTAGTTGCTTATAATCTGAATGGATGGAACATACTGAAAGAATATCTGCTGCCTTGAACTGCCCACCAAACTTTAATTTAAAAATGTCATTCCCTTTTACGCAGGTATACGAGGGTTTATTTCTCGTTTTGGTTTTAGTCGGGAAACCTCCCGTGGGTGTAATTGTTTTTATTTACTAAAAAATTTTATTTTTTTTTTTATTTTTACAAAATTTTTTTAATTTCAAAATTGTAGTAATAAAAACAATTACACCTACGGGAGTTTTTCCCGACTAACCAAATCGAGAAAAAACCCCGCTCATACCGCCCTAAAGGTAAAGCATAATTTAAAGTTTGGTGGTCTTCAAAAGGGAGCAAAATATTTGTTGCGTACTGCTCCCCCCTTCGATGTTAATCAACACATTCAGAGTTTAAAAAAGTACCCTCCGAGGTCTGTGTTTTAAAAACCCCCCTGGAATGCGGGGGAAACCTGTTCATTCCGGGTTTGGGGGGGACTTTTTTAAATTTTAAAATTTCCGAAATAAAAACATTCCTTCCCTTTTTTCATTTACCTGTTTTCCCGGCATTTTTTTACACGTTCATGTTTTTTTTTTTAAATTATTGTTATGGATCTAGTGCCTTTGGGCGCCGCAGCCAGCCGGGCGCGCTACACACCCAGCACCTATCAGCAAGCAAGTCGGGGGGATTTTGAGTGTTACCTAGCCGTCATGTAAAGTGATGTGAACTTGAAAACTATCAATCGAGGGGATTTGGGACCTGACAAACATGCCAAATTTTTTTGGGGTACACCATTCCCTTTTTGGTGAAAAATGGGGTTAAAAATCTTAAAACCTTTAGGATTTACTACTGCTACTCTATACTGCTATACATCAAAATTCGAGTTCAACGGCCCGCGTTTCCGACCGACGGGTGGGGGTACAATGTTTTTTTTTCATGGCATTAGGTTATAGTAAACTATCTCTTTTTAAAAAAAAAAAATTTTAAAAAATTTTGTGGTAGGCTTCCAAATAAGGGTTTTAAAAAAAACCTTTTACAGGCTACAAACAAAAAAGTAACTAGGTTCTTGACCTTGTTGACGGGACAAACAAATTAGGCGGGGAAAGTGCGATCCGTTAAACAAATAGCGGACATTTAAATTTTTTCTTCTTTGTGTGGAACGAGAAAAGGTGTCATTATACTCTCATAAAACAAATCAGAAACCGTCCCTGGCCTAGGCCCAGATGTAGAAAATTATTTATAATACAACAGTGTAGGTCTAAAGTTCCATTAGGCTATAGGACTAGATAAAATCCCCCCAAAATACAAAAATTTGTAAAAAAGACGGCAGCCAAGCTCTCCTTCAAAAGTCTTCGGCTGTGAATGCTGTGAGATATAGAAGTTGAGCCAAGCTTTTTATTCTTTCTCCCTAGTTTCGCTTTGAAAATATGTAAGATCATTTCGCCTGTTGACGAGCGCCAAGCCAACGATTTTTGTGGTAAAAAAAGTAAAATTTTTAAACTCGAAATCATAAAAAAAATTCTTGGCCATGAACCAAATTCAATGGCCAAGTCATTTTTTTATGATTTCGAGTTTAAAAATTTTACTTTTTTACCACAAAAATCGTTGGCTTGGCGCTCGTCAACAGGCGAAATGATCTTACATATTTTCAAAGCGAAACTAGGGAGAAAGAATAAAAAGCTTGGCTCAACTTCTATATCTCACAGCATTCACAGCCGAAGACTTTTGAAGGAGAGCTTGGCTGCCGTCTTTTTTACAAATTTTTGTATTTTGGGGGGATATCACATCTTTTTTGTTGTTCGTTCGCTATCAAGGTGTGACTGATGGACTTTGAATGATTAAATTTGTTAAGTTCAAAGTTGTTTTTTTACATTTTTGGGCACACGGTCCCCCCAAAGATACCCCTTAAATAAATAAATAAATACATTTTTATTTCGAGTCTACCCACTCAGTTATATGTAACTGATTTTCAGTGGGGGACTTTAAATCAAAGTGACCAAGCCAACCCTGCAGGCCCCGACGCAATCGACGAGTGAGCGATAACCAACCAAATTTCGATATTTTTATAGGAAATATATCAATCAGTGGTATGGACAGTGCGAACATCCGCGGATCAACGCCAGAATCAACAAGGCCGATCCAGAACAACTCTGAAATTTATTATATGCTTCGTTGCTAGGACGGCTCCAAAGTCACCGTTTACAAACTCCTAAGACAAGAACTGATAGACTTAAGTCCAAATCAGAAGTTAAAAAACTTCTGACTTGAGCGGGAATCGAACCCTGGCCCTTCTGCATTGGAAGCAGATACGCTAACAACAAGACCAACGCACTAGCATAAGCACTAGATATTTATAATGGTTAAGAGCCGTGTTTAATTTCAAGCTTGTATACAAATTACTACGCCTGAGTAATTACGCGTTTTTGATTTTGCTAGGACGGCTCCAAAGTCACCGTTTACAAACTCCTAAGACAAGAACTGATAGACTTAAGTCCAAATCAGAAGTTAAAAAACTTCTGACTGTAGCGGGAATCGAACCCTGGCCCTTCTGCATTGGAAGCAGAGACGCTAACAACAAGACCAACGCACTAGCATAAGCACTTGATATTTATAATGGTTAAGAGCATGTTTAATTTCAAGCTTGTACAAATTACTACGCCTGAGTAATTACGCGTTTTGATTTTGATTTTGATTTTGATTTTGATTTTCCCCGGTCCCAATTGCCCGGTTTTTGTTATATGAGGTACATCTGAGTGTGGCCCAAGTTTTCAAAGTTCTAAGATGAACCGTTTTTCTCGGTATAGCGTATTATTCCTAAGAGTACGGAATTACCTATTTTTGATAATTTTGGTTTTTTTTCCGGTACCCGTTAACCAATTTTGCTTTCCATATTCAAAAGTGATAAAGAATGAGAGATATCAAAATGTATTCCACGTTTGAAACATCTCTGTTTTTAGCGTTTTCTTTGAATGATTCATTTCTTAATGTTCAGATATGTTTTTTGTCATTTTTGGGCCCATGGTCATCCCAAATTTAGCCCCTTGTGTTTTGGACGCAAGATATTTATAATGGTTAATAGCATGTTCAATTTCAAGTTTGTACAAATTACCACGCCTTGGTAATTACGCGTTTTGATTATCATCCAAATTTTGATTTTCTCCGGTCCCTGTTACCCGATTTTGGTTTTGAAAGCAAAGGCACTGCGTCTGAAATACACCTAAGTGTGGTCCAAGTTTCATAATTCTAAGATTAACCGTTTTCTCTGTAGGCTAAAGAAATCTCCGCGGAAACTCCTAGCCAGCCAGCCAGCCAGCCAGCCAGCCAGCCACCCACCCACCCACCCACCCACCCAGCCAGCTTTAAGGAATTTGACGATGTTGAGAGCCTTTTTTAACACAGAACGAGTTGTCGGATCGGGTTGATTTTTTTTTTGGTATGTCATGGACCACATACCAGGTCATATACCGAGTTTCAAGATTGTAACTCTTTTGGGGCGGCGTGTGCAGATAGCTGAAAACACCCCCAACTCTGGTAGGTGTATATAGGGCCGGAGTTCGGTGTCGCCTAAGCATCGCATCGCTTGTCTGCCGGGCGACGACCGTCGCCCTAGATAATACTTACATTACATGTTTGACAAGCCTAGCCAACCTTGGGCCAGCACAACCTTGTTCTGACACACTTCCCGCACAAATAACTAGTTTTGATTACTAAAAGCCTAATTCAGATAAACAATAGTATGATTGTCCACCTAAGCTATACAAAAATGTACGGAAATAATACACCTATTCTTTTCTTTCAATGATCTCACGCAAAACTCCTGTCACTTTATAAAACAAAAAACAAAACTGTGCAAATTTTCGATGTTCTTTTGATAATTATTTGATTTAAATGGCTGTGGATGCAGTGAAAGGTATAAAATAACATTAGTTTTTGCGCTTGTTGTAGCATGGGAAAGTTATAATTGGCCGTGAGTCGTCGTTATACCATGGTTATACCACCTATACCCAGGATGTACATGAATCCGGGTCTTTATATTTTACATCCTATTGTTATTGCTTATACCAAAGATTAGTCATGTGACTAATCTTTGCTTATACCATAGGAATTAAATCAACTTTGATAAAATTATTATATTTTAACAAATAATTTTGCAATGGAACTTGAAAAAGTAATGAGATCACACACATAACAAAAACTTGTAGAAATACAGCCAAACCTTACACACTCAAAAGAAATGAGATCTAAAAAAAGGGCCAAGCTCATCTACCCTTCCACATTTGCGCATTCTTAATTCATAAACGTACAGTGTCCCATAACAGCATCCTCGAAAAGCTTGGCAAAATAAAATTTGCATGTTATTACGTTTAAATTGATTAGAAAAAAGAACTTGGATGAACTTTTACGTTAAAATTAATAATCGCAAATTGTATTTTGCCAAGCTTTTCGAGGATGCTGTTATGGGACACTGTACGTTTATGAATTAATAATGCGCAAATGTGGAAGGGTAGATGAGCTTGTCCATTTTTTTAGATCTCATTTCTTTTGAGTGTGTAAGGTTTGGCTGTATTTCTACAAGTTTTTGTTATGTGTGTATTATTTACAGGCATACTTTTAAATGTTAATGAAAACAGTATTATCACTGTGTTGTCCACAATACATAATATACAAATATGAGAATAAGGAAAAATAATTGATCGAGAAAATACTAATAATGACATTAGAAATATAAGCCTAATTTTGTAGTAGGAACTTTATGAAGTAGGTACTATGAATAAATAAATAAATAACTATATTTACATATTTACATTTGTGACACACACGTACATTTATGAAACGCAACACTGTGTAATGAACAATAACCATTCATGTAATAAAGAAAATATTCTATGCTGAAGTAGGCTTAATGTTGTAAAAATTTAGTTAGTTATTATTATGTAATTTTCTTAATGTTATGCATAATATATTTTATCAATTTAGATATACGATTACTTACAATTGTTTTAGATAGTCTGACATTTAATGTTTTTCTCTTCATCAACGTACAAGACAAAATGAGTGAACTTTTACGTGAACCCGGATAAGAAAGCATTCTAACGAGGCCGGAGGGTGGATGTAAACAAGCTCTTTGAACTCTATAGCAAATATTGACATTTCGCATTTAGATTGAAAAATTTACAGACTGTTTGTTATCTTTTTTGAATTCCGAACAGTTTCCAGTACGGTTCATATACAGCTAGTTTTAATATTAAAATGAATCACGACACAGAATATAATAAACACGAAATAGTGAACAAACAACACTAAGACTCTTTGGGCACGAAAATACGTTTGTAACAACGAGAACGCTTGATATTAACGATGCTCATTTCGAAATATCAAATGCCAAGATAATTATAGGAATAACAATATTTTAATTGAGAAAATGGATCACAATTTTTTTTCATAAAAGTCACAGTTAAAAGTGTGCGTCAACTTAACACTCTCCTGGTCACATTAAACACTGGAGTTCTCTCAGACCCGAGCAACACTTTAGAACGCTCTGGCCGGGAGAGGGTTAAACTACAACTGTGTTGGTCTTATCAAACAGGTTATAACTGATGTCCTAGGCCTAAAAGTAATGTTTTATACATAACACGTACTTTCGTACCCGATGTAAGATCAGACACTGTCAATATTAATATCGTAGGAGAGTCGTCTATTTTCCATTCATTACAACACAGGTAAATACTCTGATTTTCAATCTTCCCGTGATGAAAACTATCTAAAGTAGAGATGGTGTAATCGCGATCAGTTTAAATCAAAACTCTTTGTCTACTAGAGAATAATATGAACGAGCTATTAAAAGTGAACAACCGTAGTAGATAAATACAAATAATCGATAGCGTCGAACCGATCCAACAGCTTATGAGATGGAACGAATGGAGAAAACAGATAGCGTCACGATATCAATAAACACCGCATTGTATCAGATTTCACTAAAATATTTTTGATAAATAGGCTCAGTGTTCTCGTACAAATTCAATATTAAAACAAACCGAGGAAGTTTCAAACGCACTATAATATAGTTGACTACGATAATATAGACAGAGCTCTGAGCAACCATTCATTGGTTGAGGATATTATAGTTATGGTTATGACGTATGATGACGATGACGATGCCACAGACTGCACATTATGCTTATTTAATTAAAATTAAGATTTCGATTAGATAATTTAGGTTACGATTTGTCCAGCATCACCAAAAAAATATTCTCTTAAAAATTTAATTTGTGTAGTGCTCAATATAAGACGACGATAACGATATACACGAGATTATTTATCAAATGGGAACAGGTACATCCAACCACATGTGTCTATAACTAAATAAAGTACACACTATAATCACAATCTAAAACAATACAATTAATAGGTTATAGGTTTCATGTGTTAAAGGGGCATTCACCTGCTAAACTCAAAAAATATATTTCATTCAGGATAAATAGTTATGAATTTAGAAATTAACAGAAAAATTATTGGGTCCACCATGACCCGAAAAAAATTGTCAAACTTGGTATTTTTCGAGATAGGTCGCATCGGCCAAATTCTCCCATAAGAAATAACACGGGGACGATCTTTATGCCCCGCGACCTTGGAGGATTTTGATACAAAAAAAAATTGGACGTTATTGACGTACTCTACAGCCTTTTCGGTAAATAAACTATATATTTTGTTTTGTAATTTGGGCAAGTGGTTCGGTCAAAATATGCTGATTACCAAGAAGGGGTGTAATTTTGGAATGCATATTTTTGCGTGTTTGAGGGTAGGTCTATATTTCTGCACAGTTTCAATACACGATGTTATAAAGTGCCATTTTAGATTGGTACGTTGCTCTAGTATCTATGTAGAACAAAAAAGAAAAAGGTTAAAGCCGATTTAAGAAATTTACCAAAATGCCAATTTTTGCAAATTTCTGGATAAAAAAATTAAAAATTCTTGTAAAATCACAGTTACTAGATACAATTTTTTAAACGGCCATTTGAGTGTAGTATTATGGTATAAAAGATTATGTGGTAAAAAAACTGTTTTGGGGTAATAGCCCCTTTAAGTGCAGACTGCACCACCCTCTTGGAGAAGAATGTTTCCCTCGCGCTCGTCCCGGCTCTGGGTCGATGCCTCGCTATCCTAGGCAAGACATGATTGAGACGGGACGAAGTGAGTAATCACCTCGGCTCAGCATGCAACACGTTCCTTCACGTCTTCAAGACGAAATCAATTTACACAGGATTTTAGATGAAGACCGATGACCCAGGGGAACAGTCTCGTATAAAATTATAACTATTTTTTGTTTATTATATTGTGTGTACGTTTATGGGCGTACACGGTAAATATATGGACACGATAAGTGTAACATTCTTAAAATAATAATGGTTTGTTTTTAATTTAGATATATTTCCTGCGTGCTAATATTCTAATACTTTCTAAATCAATTGCAACTTATGTGTTTCAAAGTCGAACTTGAGGAAAAATAAAATGAATCACGTACGGGAAGGGTTTATATTTGAGTTAAGTATACCAATTCTGTGCCATGTTTACCAAAACAATTAACGACATGTTTAAATATTTCCATTGACTTCTATTTTGAATGGTGAGGCTACTTTGAGTGAAATGTGAATTATAGAGAAGAAAAAGAGTAGGAAGAGCACTAGCTAAATGCTAACCCCACACGCTCATCTTTGCACGCGACTCGGAAAAGAGTTCGCCATAAAGCCCTGTATTTATGTTAGATTCAGTTCGGCGGCTCCCAAAGACCCTCTACCCCCTCCCCCCCCCGAACTTGGGTGCTCAACTTTAACACTTTAAATATTTGCATGTTTCACCTGTTCTCGGAATAACCAACTTCTGTTATCAATGGATCTTTCATCCATCGTCTGTACAGACAACTATTCGAATCAACCTTGAAGTGCTTTTGTTTCACCAAAACTTTCTCTTGAATACTGCAACAAGTTTTAATCAGTTTGCGAAGCTGTATTCAACAAGAAACATAGACTAGAGTTTCGATCAGAGATTCCACGTACGATGAAGACGAAGCGAATTAGAACATAAAGTGAGGTTGAGTCGCATTGAAATAAACTATAAATATTCAACACTGTCAGCTACAAACAATGATAATTAAATACTATAGGCTAGATTAGCAGTCGGTGGTCCACTTCCGTGACAATTAGAAGCCATCTTGAAATCTCAGTTTGCATGTTAATTAAATGGGAGCTATTTGTAGACCGAATATTTTTAAAGATGGCCGCCAGTTTGGCAGCTGAGCATACTAGCCTTTAACATCGAATGATTACTAAATTCTCTTATGCAACAACGTCTTATTGTTTCTTTTTGTGCATTCCCATGCTGCACAAGCTAAAACAATATCAAACAATCCAGTAAAATACTTTATTGCTTTGAAAAAGTATAAATTAAAACGCCAAACCGCCATCTTGAACTGGATTTTCGACACTTCAATTTGCTACGCTCGCGCCTGTGCGGAAGTATTGGACACTGCTAATCTAGCCTACAATAGGGGTTTATTATCAATGTGTCTGCTATAAAGGTGCCAAAAGACGTCGATTTAAAGGTGAATTTACTTACCATAGATCATCACTCAGCGACGATATAATATTAACTATACAAGCACGGGTACGGGAGTACCCAAAATAGGGAGCGAAGCTACTCATTAACAGATCGTTGAAGAAGAATACAAAAATAAATTAATTCCATATGCGTTGATGTCTTTGGTAGCGGCTCCGGGTATGCTTACCATTAAAAATGTGCGTCGCTTAATCTGGCATTCAATAATGATGGAGGTGGCGGGTGATAAATTTGTAAACATTCTAGGGTGCTAGCCCCCAGGGTCACGAACACCATTCTGTATCATCCTTGTCGAAGGGCAATGCCAACAAAAACGCATTCATATAGGACGTTGTGTTCGGTTTTTATTGTGAGACACACGCAAAGACGGACGGACGGACGGACGGACGGACAGGAAAGTGATGCTGTATATTTTAGCTTTTTCGTGGGAAGCATGCCTCTTTTCGGGTATCTAATTGTAGGTATAATGGAGTTACGACAATTGTGAGGAGATGACCGAGGGCTGGGTAATCCCTTGCATTCGCATTAACGATTGAGGAAAACCTCGGGAAAAACCTTCAGTCAGGATTGCCGATCTCGACGGGATTTGAACCCGGGACCTACCGAATAAGAGTCAAGCTCTTAACGCTCAATGATACTATGAGAGAATCACTCCCTAATTGTATAGTGAATTTAAAAAGTATGGAGCGCAATTGTGGAAGTTTATTTTCTATACCCATTCCCATGATTTCGTACTTATACATAATATATTAAATTGTATTTGACTTTGAATTTTATTCAAGGTTACAAATATTTTACATAATGAACTTTTTGTCGAAGTTATCCAACATTTTCTGAAAATCAAACACACAGATGTTCTCTTCTAACAACATTTATCAACGTCATTGTTTTGTTTGGATTTACAAGAGTAGTAGTTAGTTAGTCTTTGTATTCGACAAAGAAGCTAGTTATATTCATTATACAAGTAATTCTTAGTTAAATATTCAGAGTATACAATTGAAACATAGTGTTCGTACGTAGAAATAGGTCTTCCGAAATGCATGAAAAACAACATCGCATAATAAAATACGCTTTGTTATATAATCATGGTAGTTACAGTTTTAGAATTTCATTATTTCAGAATACATTTGTTTTAATGGAAATTAGGAATAAAACTTTAGCGTTAATTAATTTTCCAGCATGCTCTTAAAATTTGTTTAACAGAACCGTTCAATACAGTGATCAAACAAGATGAAATATTATTTATTTCGAACTCGAGAACGATTTAAATTTAATTTACTCACCATCATGTCCTTATAAAATACATACTGAACGTTTTTTTAAAAAAAAGTGACCTTGAATAACCAAAAAAGTTGACGCAAAAGGACACACCAACATCACAATAATACTGATAGTTGATTCAAACCGTACTTGAATCATATCATGTAATTATTCAATCAAAATCAGCTAAATTGTAAAACTCCTTGTCGTACAGTCGTTTAGCCGTTTCTATAATAATTATCTACCGAAGCAACCTTTAACACACACCTAACTTAAGAATTGTTTTATTTACAGTCACACCTTGAATTATAAATCTTCGGCCTGAAGCAGGATACGAACCTGGGATCTACTACATTGGGTGCAGAGACCCTAACAGCTGGACCAAAGAGCATAATAAAATACACGCACTAAATGTAAAATTCACGCGTGTCGTACAATCTCTTATTTTAAAGTTCTAAGTTTAGTTGTTTGTGGTGTCCCGTTTACACAAGGTTTCATTCCAAGCGCTCGACTCTGATGTGGGAGGTCCCGGGTGCGAATCCCGTCGCTGAAGTTATTTCCGAGGTTTACCTCAGTCGTCAAAGAGAATCGGACTCCCTTCAAAATTGTTATCCTATCCGCTACATACCTAGTTCACCTGAAGAGGGGCCTTCATTGCACCCTATAATAGGTTTAATTCCCGGGCAATATTTAAAGTGTTTGACATGCTATCATCAACCGTTCAAGAAGTTACCTTTCAGTGTCTGTCCCACTAAAAATACGGTATTATTTTGTTTCAGGTATCATCGTACGGTTTGTCGGCGAGGCCTACGTGAGTGTGCCAGAAGAGGGGGGTGATCGGTGGGGGGTACGGAGACACATGCAACAGCTCAGGCCGGCATTCTGCACTAACAAAATGTGAGTACCTAGATCGTTCCAAGGGATATTTGATTTGTAAAAGTTTAAACACAAACTATGTGCATTCGCAAAACTTTCACTGACACATGTTATGTAAACCCTTACGTTAATTGTCGCAAGTGGGGATAATGTTTTTGTACATCCTCTCCAGTCAAAAAATGTAATTTTTCAAATACCGCAATTTTCAGTTAAAAAATATTAACACAAAAATATTTAAAAACAATGGTTTCTTAGTTTTTTCTCAAACTTTCGGGAAAATTTGGAATATCACGTAATTCAGACAATTTTTAATTATGTGAAACAACAAATTACCAATCTGTTGCATATAATTACAAAAAACAAAGTATGGACATAATAGCAGTGCTGTTACTAGTAATATCCCAAAAATATATTTATACTTTTCAAATTTGCCCAAAGTACTCACAGGATTGTAACTTGGTCAATATGATTCGCGATAAAAATGCAAGCAATACAAATGAACACACATATTATTATGTGGTCCTTGGGTCACAGCAACACAGCCTTTTAGTTGGTGAGTGATACCTGTACTTATCAAACGAAGGTACACATATATGTCTATGTATATAATTCAAATGTGTAAGTGCTTCTAACTAGATGGCTATTATCTCGCGTCCCTGGAGCTAGATCCACATAAGTAAACAACCCATCCCAAGAAAACAGGTTGCCAAGATCAGCACCAAGATAAATCTAAGATAATCCAATTTGCTTCCAATTACCTCTTCAAATACTGAGAAATCAGAACAGCATGCGCCACTTTACACGAAGTTATACAGAAGTTGAATTATAAGGTTAATAGGTTAACTGAATGCTGATTGGAAGACATTCGAAATATATATAAGCACTTAAGCAATCAAGAAGTTTAATATTCTCATCGAGCTGGGAATTAAAAATTTAAATCCATAACATATATTGATGGAAATATATGGAAGTAGGATGAAGAGGAATTAGGTTATTAAAATATACAGAGGAATGTTTAGCTTTAAGAAGTTTGCATAAAGTTTTGAATAAACAACTTTGTCATAAGTTACTAACTGCTAATCTTCAGGTTGTATGAACTCAGGGTGACAAGGAAGTTTCCCGTTTGGAAAGTGATATTCTAATCCCTGGGTTATCTAACTCTCTGTTTTAGCTTAAGATTAAAGTTTGGTTTAACCGTGCCTGTATGAATATCAGTTGCTTCGTTAGCTTCGTAGGACAACAGGTTGTCATTTATAACATCATCACAAACAAATGCAGCTTTTAGCGTAATCCTATCTTAAACGTCGCTATAGTACATTGAAGGTTGAAACTTGTGCCGATCATTAAGCCTATAAGTAGGTTTAATGCACACAACTAAATGTGTTATTTAATAATTGTAGACTTGATTATAGCAACTGATGCTAAAATACATCGAGAGTTTACAAATCTGAACTTAAGGCTATTCGACCGCGTTTTTCTATTTTCCAGAATATGCTACCAAGTCAAAACATAGTTAATGGCTTTGAAACCTGGCTATTTTAGAAAATCAAAAATATTTTTTTCAAATTTTTCTGATCCGGTACACGGCCAATATAGCCATCTCAAAATAATTTCAAACTTCAATTCGCCAAGGCACATCATTCAACGTAGGGTGTTGTGTTTTTGTGACATTAATTTTCAACTGTTTTTTAATAGACTGACTGAGAGAAAAAAGATTTTTTTTAACAATTGTCTTTCCTGCGAATTTTTTCGTTTGGCGGTACAAATCGGTAAAAAATACCGCCAACCGAAAAAATTCGCAGGAAAGACAATTGTTAAAATAAATCTTTTTTCTCTCAGTCAGTCTATTAAAAAACAGGTGAAAATTAATGTCACAAAAACACAACACCCTACGTTGAATGATGTGCCTTGGCGAATTGAAGTTGGAAATTATTTTGAGGTGACTATATTGGCCGTGTAGGTACTGGATCATAAAAATGTGAGAAAAATATTTTTGATTTTCTAAAATAGCCAGGTTTCAAAGCCATTCACTATATTTTGACTTGGTAGCATATTTTGGAAAATAGAAAAACGCGGTCGAATAGCCTTAAGGCTTTGAATTTGGGAATGTATCTAACAAAATTATTAATTTAATTTCGACACTTGTCATGAATTATTTATTTATTTATTAATTTATATGTTTACGTCTATCCTACTCAGTTAAAAAACAGACTAACAAAGGACAACTAATAAAATTGCAAGCTTTACACTCGATGGCTTTCCTCACTAAAAGTCAGTTATTTGACTGAGAGGCAGACTCTAAAAACGAATGTATTTTTAAAATGTTTTTTTTATATCTATAGCAGATGGATAATTTTTGTGAGGTGTTTTTATTGGTTGTTAATTAACGGTTCCTGTGTGTGTTTTCAAGCCAGCAGACAATATTTTTGTTTGGAGTATATTTAATTAGTTATGCTAATAAAACAATTGTGGACAGGTATGTATGTCAACAAAAGTGTATATGGACTGTTACTCTACGTATGTCAGAATAATCAATAAATTAATCAATCATCAACAATTGTAATTTTTTCATCAACATTAATTATTCTTTTCACCCCGCTGAGATGGATTTTTTAATTTCTGGATTGATTTCCATTAAATTAATATTTGAGCAGATAGTAAAGAATATCAAAATGTCTAAACAGCATAAATACGAAGAAAAATACGCCACTTACACCACAATAACCACTTTCTAATATTGGCAAGACCACGACTTTACTACTACTGCTAGTATTACCTCAATAAAAGACCATGACACCCAGGTTTCCGTATTTCTTTTTGCAGACTTTTGTATAACTTTTGTGTTTAATTAAAATTAAATTCTTTTAACTTCAATTTTCTTCCCAATCACTTATTGCACGATCAGATGGTGCTTCAGGACTATTCAATACTTGACTTCAATATTTCATTAATATTATGTTTCTTCCCGAAACACTCACCACAAACATGTATTTCATCCCGAAACCCGTGTTTACTTACCCCGTACGAAGACATTTTTTATGTTTGTTAATTTGATGTTATACATGTTTGTTGTTGTTTCACTTTAAATCGTCTACTCGCTGTATTTGAAATGTTTTGAATAAATACAAAATTACAAAACCAAAAACACTAACCTAGTGACAGCACCATTTCCAGTAATATTACAGGTAAATAACACGTAATTGATCGAGAGTTCTGGATAAAACAGTGTTTTATTCTGGAATTTAAAAACCAGTCAAGTGGAAACATCTCTTTATTTTATCGATAGGAACTCCGTCCGAACACAGCAAAAGTTTCACAAAACGTAGTTTCTATTAATAAAATGAAGAGTTGTAAAAACTAAACTGTTTCTTTTTAAACAAAACTGTGCTTAAATTTGAATAGAAAAAGTTTTGTTAATATCACGAGTGAATTTCGGTTTTTACAACTTTTGTGCAACTGGGCAATGAACTATCGACGCATAAAACACATTTTGAATAATACTCTAGCGTTCTGGAATTTACTTTCAAATTTTTGTCTTATTCGAGAGAAGTTTAAAATTGTTGAGTTACATTCTGATAGATCCAATATGGCCGATACCGTGGCAAACCACGTGTCGACTAAACTGTGTGTCCTAAAGGTGTAGTGTCTCGTATTATTTACGCTCAGAACACTAAATAAATATTTGCTCCCTACGCCCCTATGCCTCGTGTCTTGTCGAGAAGAATGTGTACCCGAAGCCGAGATGTCGTAAACACCTTCAACTTACTCTCGACCCGTCTCTCACTCAATGCGCGTGTTTAAGGCTCTAGTTCCATTCCAGCTAATTCTTGAGATAACAATTGGAAGAATTCAAGACGGCAGTATCAACTAGAAACTTGAGACTTTACTGAAACCTGGTCTAGACTGTAAGGTCACAAAGGGTCATACGAACTCACTATCTATTGTGTTCTGTTTGTTCGAAACACGTGCCAAATCTTTTTTTACATCCACGTGTAGAAGGCTTCGAGTGAGATCTCGATTAATTAAAATGGATCGTTGTTGAATCTCTTTTAGAATATGAGCAACAAACCATATTGCACTCAATGAGATAACAATAACGTTTTATTTAGAAAAGTGCGATTTAATGTTTTGATTTTTTTCTTACTAGAACTCTATGAAATTAGGTTCTGAATATTGACACCCAGAATCGAAATTAAATAGAGGGTTGGACAGTAATTCTTGTCACCCACTGCAATACATTGTAATCACTTTCTAGTCATTCTAAAGTCTCAATCCAATCTTTTAACAATTTTTGTTTTATTAGAAGTAAAAAAGCTTGCTCGTTGATGAGTTACAACAATCAGTAGTCAAATTTGATAACAAGATGGTTTCAGAAGAGATTATATTTTTTTATAGAGAAATTAAAGTCGATGTTGAATTTTGTTGTTGATTTACTGTATATCTAGGACGAACCTTCGTGTAAAGCCAAAGAACAATGTTGCGCAGATGACAGAATTTTGGACCATTTAACGTGGTAAAAAACTACAAAATCATTAACGTTTCTATTTTAAATATAAACGTATTTCAACCGAAAAGGAGTTTAGCAAAAAATAGAAAAATTAAATGTTTTGTAGTTTAAAAAAAGTTTTACGAGCAGTATCAACATGCATCAAACAGCATGAAAAACAAGGAAAAACAAGTTTTGTTGGGGGGGACCAGAAGAAGTTCCGAAATCTGTATGCAAATTTTATACAAGTATTTCATTTATTTTTTAAGACCTCAACTTTAAAAAGATAAATAAATAATGTTCAAACAAGTTAGCTAGTCAAAGGTACGTAAAAACCTCATGTAATATAGTAGCCGCTCCAACGATTTAAAAATAATATTTCGTCTACCAAAGAAATGCTCAAAATAAAAATAAATTGTCAAGCGCAGGTGTTTACCCTCCAGGTTTTGATAAAATATAAATTCTATAGGGAATCCCGCTCCGGGAATCACATTGGTTAGACAATGCGAGGGAAGATTCAAGGGCGGGTTAGTAGCTTCCTTACAAAACCATACGGCCATGATGGTTAACCTTTTACCTATGTAATCAGCTTCTTCGAATAATTGTATTTTTATATTAGTTATTACTTTTTAATTTAAATAATTGCCAGTCCTGTAAATTTCGTAGGTGTGATAGAATGCAAAAATACTTATCCATAAAAACCATTAATCAAATGATTAGTCTCGTTTGTCTTTGGGTAAACGAGTTTTTAACGGTAGACGAACAGTTTAAGTCATCACATTTTTAAATAGCTATTAAAAAAATGATATAATGCTGTTTAATTATTGTTATGTAGTTATTGCGAGTATTAATATTTGTACTATAATAAATCATATTAACGATCTTCAAATTGATATGACATTATAAATATAATTTATAACAATCATTCTATATTAAATGATTCATATTCGTCTATTTCGTCCAAAAACTGTTTGAAACGACAAACTACGTTTCTAAACAACGCACTGTGGATAATTTAATTATGTAAATACCAAGGCTATATATTAACTTCGGTACAGGAAAAATAATCATACTGTTTGGTACATGCCGATTTAGCATTTTAGATTAAATATGTACACTATTTATATGCTAACGTATGTATTTACAAATTAAGCGCCCAATATAAATAAACTTGAAATCGTTTATTATATTTCATGCTACAAAATATGTTAACAGTAAGAAATGAAATCTTCTTTCAAAAACACGTATCTTATTTTTAGTAGTTCAGTATTAGTACATTTTATAGGCACAAATGCACAGTGTTATAACACATTATGGTATTGTATAATCTATCGTGAGGTCGTATGGAATTGGAAGTTGCTTTACTAACATTGTAGTTCTTTGTTTAACATAAACTACAACCAAATCACAAAATCAGCCGCAAGGTTGTCGGGGCGAAGCGAGACCACGCATGCTCACAACCAGATTCTTTGAATTTCTCTCCGCTATCATCCCCATCGAATCCCCGATACGAATCCCCCTTGAAACGAGAAACCTACATGATTATTTTCTACATGCTTGTAAGAAAAAAAGTTGCGACTGTTGTGGCGCCTGAATTAGTTCTACGGCATGTTGTCGGTGCATGCTAGGTACGCACCGGCAACGAGTGGATTGCGTGACGTACTAAGACGTGTAGGGGGGGGGGGGAGGGGGGCTCAAGGCGAGCACAGCGATTGAGTGACCACTGACGCTCGATCTTACGCCGGCCGCCACACTCTTATCTCACATCTATTGAGTCGTGGGGGAAAATTCCCTCGTCCCAGGTTCAACACGTACCTTACTTAGGGTTTTCATGTCGAACAATATTTTTTGTCCGGCTAGGGGTGGACTTGGCTCGATCGACTACAATGGGGGGTTCGTTTAGTCACCTCGGGTAATTGTTCGCGTTACAAGGCTGCACTGCACACAGTGAAATACAAAACAACATGTTACAAATGACCACCGCATTAGTTTGAAAGGTTGCATACAAAGTGACAAAATCTGCATACATCATTCTGCCGTGAGAAATGAATTTTCTTATACGCCATTGAAATGTGATTGCTTGTTATCAACTCGCAATTTAGTCCACGTCAGTAGCGAATTTATCAAAATTAATAATATTGAATCGATTTGGACTTCAGTGTGTTATTAGAAACAACAAAAGCGTGTTTCATATTTCGACAATGTACGGTTATATTAAATGTAAATTGTGTCATTATATTTTGATCATGCATTTTTTAAATATGCTTTTATTTGTTATCAAAGTGATGCAATAATATTGCTTCAAGTTTACATTAGAATGTTCCAACCCGGATTGCAAAGAAATATGACAATGTGGCAAACAATAACATGTACACATCAAGTACTCAACATCATTATTTACATTTAAAAAAAAGCCAGCACAAAACAAACAACATATGAACCGTATGAGATGGCGAATTCGTAAAGCATAAATAATAAAACCCATTTTTCTAACATTTCCATTAATCCCAGGGGAATGTGGCAAAGAGTAAAATGCTACTGGAAACGAAGGCGAAAAGGGGAAATGAAAACAAAAACGAGTTTGTCTGGTGATAGAAGGGCGGTCAACCCTGTAACAGGTGGATGGAGGGGTGGGGAGAGCTCGCGTAGCAGAATTGATTTAAAATGGTGGAGGTGCCGGGTCAGCGTTTACTTCATCTGAACGTCAACTACAATAGGTGCGTTTGATTTACATACACCGAGGGACTGTGGTGACAGTGCAGATTGCTACACTTAACCACTAACAATAAAACGCTCTAGGACTCTTTGACTCCACTACCCAATTCAAACACACAACTACTGTTTTAGTGTTGCATAAATGGGTTTGGTAACACTTATAGCCGAATCAAAGTATTATTAAGTCTTTGTCATATACTTTCGATACGTTAAATGTACTTGAATGATTAATTATGAATAGGCTACTGCTACCTTATACACGTACATAAGCTCACTTTTGGTTACGATGTCTAACTATAGAAACCTCCACGTATTTCACAGATTAATTAAAGATATAACAAAAGACAAGCCTTTTTACCATGTGATATAATATATAAATAATGAATTTCTTGATACTTGATACCATTCTATTGCAAATAATCTTATGCACTTCTCATGTGTAACGTTTTATAGTGTTGGCGCCTTTTATTAATTTCACTTTCTGCATCACCTCTGCAAGCCAGAGTGAAAAGTGCTACAACTCTGGTCCTGAAACAAAACGCGATAGCTGTAACTGCACTTAATTTAATACTCAAACAGGTTTAAGCACAGAAAGTGCAAAGTTACAAAAAGTGTAGGTAATCAAATTAACGAATAACTCAAGTACGATGGTGGAGGTGCCGGGTCCGCATTTCAAACAAGTAGTTTCATCTTTACTGAACTTTATTCTAATTTTCCCAAAAATACATTCTACCATCCCAATTTAAATTAAATTACACGGAGCATAAAGAACATTTTAATTAAAATATGCTAACTAACATTAACAAGCTCTGTGGATTGTTTCAAGTGATATTTTGTTTTAAGAAGATAATTTGTGAAAACATAGCCGGTCGGTACCACAAGGGATGTTTTTATCTCACTCGTATCTGCCTAACCACGACGTCACGGCGGTCTGAAGCCGGATAATAGGACGGGAGACATAACACGCGGTGGATATAATCTAGGATGTTTCGTTTTATATTGCGAGTCAGACTAGCGGAGTATCACGTATCCTGCAGATAAAACTTGACGGGTAGAAGTTGAAAAGAATACGAGGAAAGTGGACATTTAATTGAATATTGATAACGACTCTCGCTGAGTAAGGCATCAATCCAGACCAGAGTTGATGTTAATTAAACGTGGAACATTCCAACGATGTGAGCATGCGATCACCGAAAATTAAGTCTACCAATAAACATTAAAAAGACAAAAAGATAGATTTATGTCGATCCTATGGTGATGTCCTTGGCTCAAAGAATATCATAAAATAAACTCACTAAAATAAAATAAATAAATTCGTAACTGATTTTCAGTGGTTAGAGTTGGTATTATCATGTTTAGTAAACAAGTATCAAAAAGATGCATACTCAAATTGATGCATTGCCAGAAGAAATTTTAGAAATAACGGTCTCTGGAACGTAACATTCAATTAATAATGTGCAGCATTCTAATTTTTAAAGTAACATTTAAATAAATAACAAATTACAATTCAGGAATTAGATTTAGTAAATTGAATGTTAAAGTTTGTAACAATTCCTCACATTCGGTTCTTTCTTCCCATCATTAACATTAAAAAAGCTTTTATTATCTTCATTAAACTTTGTTTTTCAATATGTCATTCGCAGATCCCGAAATAATGTTGGGAAAGTGTGAATTAAAAGATAATGACGATAATATAAAATGATGAATGATAAAATGATGCGTTAAATGTTATAATTTACCATATTGATAAATTGGACTGTTTTGTTGTGTAATATTAGTGTATCAGTGCTTAAGTTTTGGTGAAATAGTTATGTGTTAAATCAGCGCAATAAAGTACTGAACATTGATTATCTTAGAAATCAACAAAAGTATGTGACAATTACCTCAATTCTCATTAAAAAACTGAATCAATTCGTTTGTTGAGCATCTGCGTGGCGTTGCATGAAACGATAAAACATACTCTAAGCATATAAAAGAAAAAAAAATAATAAACTCACATTTAATAAATGATAAATTGATCAGATTAAACAAAAAGTGATTCACTAATTGCTTTAAATCGAAATGTACATCAAAGATTTCTGCAGTAAATCGAAAAAGTACACAATAAAACACTGTTTGCAGTTTCTATGTTTATTCTATGAAGTTTATAATATTAATTAACGTTACACAACCTTTTAGATTACAAGTGATTTACGTAGACTACAAACAATAGTTTCCGTTTGATGTCATTAAAAATGAAGCACGATCCTTCATTAACACAACAAACTTTTTAAACGGATTTAGAATACAACACAAAACAAACATTTCTAGTTAAGCAATTTTAAGTGCTCAGCTTTCTGTTATTTCCGGATAAACGGTTAATATCATTTTGTACTGAGCTTTAATAAAGCGCGATAAAATTGGATGCAGTACGCACATACCTCATTACTTTATCCTTTTCGAGTAAACGAATAGCAAAAATACTCTAATACAATCAATTCATGTTAACTTTAGCCGAAAATCAATCAATTTGATAAAAAATAAAAAACAAAATTATCGTTCTGGATCCCACCATAAAAAATAAACGGAAACACTCACTTATTTTCAATTTTCAACGATAAACTTGTTGGGTATTTCACGAATAGGATCTCATATTTTGTATTTTTAATTTGTCTACTTTCTGGACTAAAGTCTCTAGGCTCTGCAACTAGAGGTGGGTACAATATAAAGGGAACGGGTTTTCGTAACGTTTCTACAAAATATTATATTGATATTAGTAGGTCGGTGGGTCAACGTTAGGTCAATTAGATACAAAGCGTTATTATTAACTAAGTACAAGTCAAGTATTATTCTCGCCTATTGGTCTTACCAAATAAATAGTCAACAAATCTTACAATTTTGGTGGAGGTGCCGGGTCACACCAAACTGTGATATTTATAAAATGTGGCACATTAAAAAAATGTACGACATTTTGTTATTTATTAAATGAATGTTAATATTATGTTTTTTACAAAGATTATAATAACAAAATCGATATTACACAACAGCAATAAGAGCCCACAGCATCTCATATTCCAATTTTGCTACACACTTTGCAAACAAAAATCTTGTTTCTTATGTTATAGAAAAATATGTATTAACTCGAATCTTCAACAAACGAGGTGTTATTATTTTTTGCTTAATTTATAGGTCTGCTGATATTTTATATAAAGTAAATTTTCATTTATATTATATTACATTATATTATGTGGTGGTATAGCGTATACCTAATGTTGATATGTTGTTTCAGTAACCCCTCCTTGACGGACCCCGCGGTGGGGACCACGTGCTGCGTGGACCTAGCTTCGGACTCTCCTGCCCCGGACCCCACTGACTGGACCCCTAATGGGGGCGGTGGGGACTGGGCGCACGCCAAGCCCAAGGTGCGTGCCAGGCAGACCGTGGAGCGACACCTCAAGATAAGAGCCACAGAGGTCTACTTTGACAACAAGGTTTACGTCTACGGTCACAAATATAGCAGTAAGTGTTCAAAGGGCTTTATACCCACATACAGTTTTATTACCATTCTTTAACAAAATACCATTCTTTAAGAACAGTAAAACTGTCATTCTATGTAATTTTATTTTTTTTAAGTTTTAGCTCCTGCAATGTGTGAATAAGAATTAAAGTTGTAAATTTCTTAAGTGGACTTTCACCTGCTAGTTTTTTGTTTAACATAATATGTCCTTACTAGAGCACAGTAACAATCTAAATTAACCGATTAGTAAGTTATGTTTTTATATTGTTCATATACCTCTTACACGAAAATTATTTTCCCCGTAACCATATTATAACTTCTTGGTAATCATAATATAGTAACCGAACCGAATACCTACATTACAAAATAAAAAGAGATGTATGCACTTGAAATAAGCACACGTAAGTTATTAAGAACGAATATTTTTTAACGTTTTCTCCCAATAGTCCGGATGTTAAGGGATATATATGGGGCATACCTTGCATTTTTTGATACAAGCAAGGCACTTGGCACACGTGTTCTAGAGACCATACCCTACTAATTTTCACTTGGAGCCATCGTGATATCCCGTGCAGGCACCCGTTATAGCATGTTGCCTCCCCCTGCTGGTTTGAAGGGTTGATTAGCAAAACAATTTGGTTTTTGGTGATAGAAACTTTAAATTTTGACCAAACAGGGGTAACATTAGGCTTAACATACTGGCTACGGGGAACTGCGGATTTCTCCATAGTTAAGGGATGATTGGGGTTATAATTTTGGGGGTTGAACATTTTGAAGTAAATTTTTATTGATGACACCCTTGGTTTAATGTTGGATTTGTACGTTTAAGTACTTCCCAAAATCTTCAAACAAAATGATGGTGCTAAAAATATGACTAACGACCCCTAATGTGGTCATAATGACCTGTTGACATAATGACCTGAGGAATGACCTGTTCGAAAAAAGTTAAACATAGTCATGTGACCACTCTATTTAAAGCTTAGACGAAGTAGATTCATATGAAATAAATTTTAACATGCCATGTTGACCTGTGACCTTTATCGTCCTTTATTTGACCTTGATAACTATTTTAGCATGACTGCACAATGTATACTTATAGCACATCCAAATGTATGTGATATATTAACACGTTTATTTATAAAATGCACTCAACATGTAAGTATATATCAATATGATATAAGGCTGCATTTGCAAACGCTTTTTACTGTCGCGTTGATGGATGAGCAGTTTTATACCATTGAACCCTCTATACTATACTTTTACTTTGTGTTTTTTTAACGTGTTTACATAGAATATATATCATTTGAAAAGGAGTACCAAGTTCCTGGTTGTTCGTTATAGCAATAAACTTTTAAGATTAACATTCATTAAAAGAGGAAGGTAACAATTCACCCATAGTTGATTATAGTACTTTATATTATCAGTTATGCAGTGAAGCAAATTTGTTAAGGTTTTGATATTTTTGAACCGCTAAACTAAAAAAATATATTTCATTCAGGGCAGCTAGTTATGAATTATTGGGTTGACCATTAACCCCCGAAAAATGGTCAAATATGGAATTTTTCGAACTAGGTCCCATCGGCAAAAATCTTCCATAAGAAATGACATGGGGACGATCTTAATGCCCCGTGACCTTGGAAGATTTTGATCCAAAAAATATTGGCCATTATTGACGTTCTCTACAGCCTTTTCTGTAAATCCTCTATATTTTGTTTTGTAACTTGGGCAAGTGGTTCAGTCAAAATATGCAGATAACCAAGAAGAGGTGTGATTTTGGAATACATATTTTTGCGTTTTTGAGAGTATATTTGTGCCCAGTTTCAAAACACGATGTTACAAAGGGCCATTTTAGATTGTTATGATGCTCTAGTATCTATGTGGAATAAAAAAGGTGCAGGTTAAAGCCGATTTAAGAAATTTTCCAAAACGCCAATTTTCGCTTTTCTCTGGATAAAAGAAATTGAAAAATTGATATCAAATCCCAGTTCCAAAATATAAGTTTAGAAAGGGTCAATTTAGTGTACTAATATGCCATAGATTATGCGGTAAAAAATAGTTTTTTGAGTTAATAGCCCCTTTAAGCTCAAAAAGTGCGACGCACTGGCAGAGCTGTGTACTTTCATTAAAGTTTGAGACACTTGCATCATCCTCCACATCCTACATGCTTCAGCAGCAATTGTAAGAATGGTCCACACTGGCACCCATCTGCAATCATATCCCATCCCCACTCAGAAGGCCAAGGCAGCTGTTGTTGTAGGAAGAAGAGTTTGATCCCAGACGTGTACTCCTTCATAGATTGAGGGTCGAATGTGCTGTACTAAGACGTCTTTTGTCGGAAGAATCGTTTCTAGCCGTCTGTTTTACTGGGTGAAAAGTATTTTGCGACATTCATTCACGGTAAAGTATGTGCTTGGTCAAAAAATGAAAATTAACAGACACACATTTGTTCTAGAGTATCTCAAGCGTACATTTTTGTAGCTCTTGATATGTGATATGTAAAATGATCTCTAATTTTATTCAAAACTACTACAAACATCTTAAAGTCTCAATGGCAGCCTCCACTTTTTCAACAATAGCAGCGATGAAACCATCTGTGCTATCAGGAAACGCTCTCCAAGCATCGAATGCAGACTTTCTCCCATTACCAACACGAAAGGAGGAACCTTTTCCATCCCGAAAACGCGTGGAACATAGGAAGTGCTAAAGATTTAATAAAATAACCTGTATATAATTCAAATCGGTTGCCGGTATTCTATTTTAGAACATAGTCAATACGGTTATTTATTTACCTAGATAAAGCTGCAACATGGTGTATTGCGACTTACTGATGGTTCTTTCCAGTCCCCAGATGCTCCAATAGCACTTCAATGCCAGTCATTTACGGAACACAGCTGATTGCAAGGACTAGCACATCAGTAGCAATATTGATATATGCTGGAGGCTAACAGCCTAAACAACTTCTTTATTGCCTTAATCACGTAGAAAAATTTGGCCATCCTTTGGGAATTTTTGTAGTTGGAGTTACGCGTCTCCTAAATGTTTGTCCCGTGTCATATTTAAAGACTTATTGGGTAGTACTTATCCCAGATGATGTCTATGCGTATCACATACGCTAGTTTGTTCTTGAGGAAGGGAGGAAAGACACTGTCTACATAATCTTGGAATGTAATTGAGTGGCCCGGGTGTAGGGGTGGGGGGGGGGGGGAGCTCCACTCATCACGTATTTTGCATCTACATGGGAGGGGGTGCATTTACTACAGAACTTTTTTGACTGGTATTCAAAAGGCAGTTCACTAAATCCAATTTGGCACAAGATCTCAACGCCCCCAATACCGACAAGGACGATGAGCTTGGTACATTTTCATGAACAAAAAGAACGCAACCAGATCACCAGATCGATGCCAGCATGTAGCTATGTATAGCATACTGAAGAGAATCGCTCTTCGCCAATCGTCATTTTGGCCTTAGATTTATGAACAAGAGGTCGACTGGCTGTGCTTAAGAGCAGAAATTTGTTTATTTTATGTGGTCCATACAATATTTAGCAAATGTACTATCCACTGCCGCGCCACCAGAGAGCGAGAAAGTGCGCTCTCTCGGAAATGGTCCCAAAAAGGGTGCGATTTAAACAACTGTTATTTGTTGATTTGCATTATTTATGTTATTGTTTATATTAACGTCATACTGCAGTAGGCCTACACTTCTAGCTAGTCACATTTTGGTCCAATCATAAGAAAGAATGTTCATTTCACCCCAATAAAAGCGGGCCTGAACAAATTCCGTGTTAATTTATACTTCATAGATGAGCAACTAGCGATCAGTTAGCCACTGATTGGCTACAATTCACCATTGGGATAGGACAACATAAACAACGCAATTACTATTATTTTTTATGGTTAATTACCATAAGGATCTAGCAGGAACTTGGTACTCCTTTTAAAATGATATATACTATGTAAACACGTTGAAAAAACAACGAAGTAAAAGTATAGTAAAGAGGGTTTAATGGTATAAAACTGCTCATCCATCAACGCGACAGTAAAAAGCGTTCGCAATGCAGCCTAATATCATATTAAAATATACTTACACGTTGAGTGCATTTTATAAATAAACGTGTTAGTATATCACATGCATTTGGATATGCTATAAGTATACATTGTGCAGTCATGCTGAAACAGTTATCAAGGTCAAATAAGGACGATAAAGGTCACAGGTCAACATTGCATGTTAAAATTTATTTCATATGAATCTACTTCGTCTAAGCTTTAAATAGAGTGGTCACATGACTATGTTTAACTTTTTTCGAACAGGTCATTCCTTAGGTCATTATGTCAACAGGTCATTATGACCACATTAGGGGTCGTTAGTCATACTTTTAGCACCATCATTTTGTTTGAAGATTTTGGGAAGTACTTAAACTGAATAGAAATCAACATTAACCAAGAGTGTCATCAATAAAAATTTACTTCAAAATGTTCAACCCCCAAAATTATAACCCCAATCATCCCTTAACTATGAAGAAATCCGCAGTTCCCGTAGCCAGTATGTTAAGCCTAATGTTACCCTATTTGGTAAAAATTTAAAGTTTCTATCACCAAACACCGAATTGTTTGCTAATCAACCTTTAAACCAGCAGGGGTAGGCAACATGGTATAACGGGTGCCTGCACGAGATATCACCATGGCTCCAAGTGAAAATTAGTAGGGTATGGTCCCTAGAACACGTGTGCCAAGTGCCTTGCTTGTATCAAAAAATGCAAGGTCAAGTCTCTTAACATCCGGACTACAAGGTCAAAGGGTATTCAAAAGACACAAAGCTATATTCTATGACTATGAGATATTTGTGTTGATATGACCAAGCTAAATTGACCTAGTACGACAACTGTCAGGGGCCATGAAAACCCAGTTAAATCTTTAAACTGGCTAAATTCACAACTAATTAGCATTAATAAAATATAATTTTATGATTTCGAGGGCGAATAATGTTAAAGTCCCTCGCATATTGGGTTTCAACCATTGAGTTCAACCACGTTCCCGCGATCTCATTTCTTCGCACATAATTCTACTATAATCTATGATAATTATGTATATACATTTATTATGCCAGAGTTGTAAATACATGTAATGTGTTTCATTCTTGTTGCAATAATGTATTTATAATATTTACTAAACAGGCGCTTGAATGTGATCCGCATGTTATTAATTATTTATTGCTTCTTGGTCAGGCAAACTATTTTCCGTATTTGAAATGTTAATTCCCTCAATATATAAGGGAGGTATTTCACAACTGCATCGACATTTGTAGGCTGTACATGTTGAGGTGTATGCATATTTTCTACATCACTAAATCAAAACTAATATCGACACATATTTCTAAAACAATTTGCATTATTAAAGTGCAACAAAACGATAACCTATCGTACTTGTTACGACTTCAAATTAATTATATGCTATAATATGCATAAATATTAGTTATCTGCCAATAAATAATAGAGCGAGCTCCACAAATGTGAAAAATAGAACAGAAAGGTATTCAACTAAAATAACACAATTTGCACGTGACAATACACAAAGCCGGCATACTTTAATACGAATAAACTGGGTGGGCATAAGATAAGGTAAGGTAAAACTTAAAGATATAGCCTCACGGATATTTGTGAATGCAGTCAAATAAAATTGTTTATGCCAAGATCTGGATGGGTGGCTATAATACTTTTTACAACAAATATTAAACTATGAGAACAGTTTTTTTTCTGACATCAAAGAAAGATTCGAATCATTACTTTTTTTATTTATTTTTCGATTTTCGTGGGAAAACTTGCCCAGGGTGCAATCAATGCATGCATGCAGTGCTCTTCAGGTGTCTAACTAGGTATATTTGAGTAAGAACAATTCAGAAGGGTTGTCCGAGGTCTGTTTAAGGGGACTCAATCCCTTGCATTCACATTAACGACTGAGGAAAAACTTGGAATAAACCTTCAGTAGGATTGCCGGTCTCGACGGGATTTGAACCCGGGACTTCCCGAATCAGAGTCGCGCACTTAACGTACGAGCCAACACTGTCGCGGTTAGTAAAATCTCAGAAAAACATTCTAAACAAAGTATCTATTTTAAAATTACGTATTTGTAATTTTGTTTATTTTTATTTTTATTTGTTAATGGCTAGCCATCCTCTGACCCGACTTATGTTGGAAACAGGAGTTTTCACTAGATGTTTTGTAATAAGTTTCCTACTAATTGTTTACATTTTATTATTATTCTGTTCCTTTCACATGTTACAGCTTTATAGTTATTTTGAAACCAGCTCGAATGAAAAACGAAAATACCAGATCTAGCTCTTTTGGCTTATTCACAGTATTTCAAAGGGATTATTCAAATTGGTCGAAGCACCATTGCTATCATATACATACAAACACGTTTTAGCTTTAGCTCGAATGAATGGAGTAAAAAAAGTGACAAACTTTCTGTAGGAAAATAATATAATATAATTAAAACACACCCTCGGAATTTCGGCACTCGTGAAGTAACTAACTACTCGTGTTTCACGTCCGTATTAACGTGGTTTCAAAGTGGCGAGAGAAAAACTCCCTTTGTAAAAGAGTTTATTAGATTCAGTTTAAAGGGGACTTTTAAATTACCTACGGCTCGAGTTTCACTTTATTAGTAGGCGAACTTTCTCAACTGCTACGCCCCCCCCCTGCCCCTCCACGGTCGCTGCCCCCGACGTTCTATGCTGGGCAGCCACTCTCTAAGCATGGAGAGGAAATGTTGGAAGTCTGCAAGATAATCCGGATGAGAACTAATTCCTCTTTTGTTTTATTATGCAATGGCCTATTTACTTCAAAATAGATTTATTTTCTAAATAGTATAACCTTCCCCTTACTTCCAGTGTTTAAAATATGTACGTAAACCGATGCTAGGTTTTAAACACTATCTGGTCAATTTGTTTTTAATGAAAACCCCAAATTATTAAAAAATTATAATTATGGATAATGAGAGGGATCCAGGCAGGTAGTGAAGACAACCCAGCAATAGTTTGAGCTCAGTCTCAGTATGACTACGCATTCTAGATGGTGTTCTTATTATTTTAAATCAGTAGAAAATATTGATAATTTCTTTTTACTCTCGCGAATATTCAGAATGTCAAGACAAGATGAATACAAGTTCTTACTGATATATAGATCTGCCGTTAGTAGTTTTCAGTTGATTATTTTTTTAATAAGTTGTTCAGAATCGTTTCAATTGAAAATACTAGTATAGTCGTCTCGAAGCTGACGTCACCGGCGGGTGGATTGCAGCCAATCAGTGGTCCTAAATTTAAAATACTGATCGCTCATTGGCCCGCCGAAACCGCGCGCATCTGCTTACTTGCTTCGGAGCAACTATATCTCGCCATGTTTTACCGTGTATATTCAATAATGTAGTCACGGTAATTATTTGGGACGTATAGTAAGAGATTAATGCAAATTGAAGATCGTTAGTCACTTTTTGATGGCCAATGAAAGCTAAGCAAGATGAACGATGTAAAAGTGGTAGATTACCAGAGATGATGCAGAGGAAGATTCCGAAACGTAAAACATTATCGCACAAAGGATTATGATTTATCTCCTGTAGTAAAAAAAAAAACGTAGTTGCCTACAAATTTGTAAAGCACATTTGTCTACCGTAGTAGTATTATACGGCCACTTAGATTTGCTTAAAGGTTCTTATCGGACACATAAATAAAACATATTTTGAGCAGAACGAAAGCAAAAATAAAAACATCGGGTATTAGATTGACCCGTCACTTGTCACAGCCTAGCGTAGGCTCGGATAGATGTTTTCAGGGTAATTAGTACGAGAACAAGGGAACAAGAATAAGAACAAGAGTACAAGGGATCTGCTGACGCACAACGAAATTGGCAGCCATTATACGGCAGCACAAAGATGTTAATTTCAGGAATGCCAACCTCAATGAGTATAAACGTGCAGTAGATGACACAAACTGCCCTGAGTGAAGACGGAGGAACTTGGAACCTCTTTGTGCGTGGGGAATTCCCCCCACCCCCCTGGCTCGGTGACTCGACAAAGCTGCGCACATTCTTCAACCCCTTGTGAGATAGTTTCCAAAACTTACGCGAGAGCTCCGAGCTCGGTATAGTTTTCCCTGACTTACCCTGTCGTACACGTTCACAAATACCGCAGTCTAGCCTCGGAATGCTCTCCGCGTGTGTTTTTTTCTTTGCTCGCTATCGACGAAAACTTATTAGCTGTTCATAAAATTAAACATATTTTCATGTGCATAATACATGTCAATATATTTCATAAAATTATTAAGTAATTAATAATTAATAATTTTAAAAAAATAATAAAAACATTACTTTTGTTGTAGACCCATTTGTAGTGACGATAATAATGAAATGAGATTTGTCTGTAAGCTGAAAAAGAGTTTAGAAATTCTTGGACGAGTATAGAATAACAAATTAACGAATAAACTTGGTATTATTAAAAAACATAATAATTAACAGTTTCGATTTCCATTTTGTAGCACACTCATTTTTACTTTGAAACAATGTGCTGCACATTTTTTAACTATTTTCAAAATGATTTTGCTTGAGATTTCTTACACATTTAAATTATTTATTTATGGAAAATATTTGAATGTAAAATGTGACAATTTTTAAAATCCATGCGGGTTGAATCTACAAGCACGCGCAGGGGCACAGGAATACCTAAAACGGGATCATCTTTATCATCAGATTGACGATAAAGAATACACAAAAATCGTCCAGTATAGATCTCTTTTTGCGGTGATCATGGTTTTAAAAATCTTTCTTTTTTGAGTGCCATGACCTCAAGGTTACCAAAAAAGTATAATATCATCCTTGTTTAAGGCAAAAGTCAACAAAAAAGCGCGTGCCAATAGGATGTCATGTTCGAATTTTATCATGAGACGTTATGACACTAACAGACGGACGGGACGGACAGTAATGTGATGCATATAGGAGAGGATCAATCAATAAAAGAAGAATAATTGAAGTGTTTTCAAAACTATATTTCACTAATGCAAGATCCGTACCACAAACCTCTATTTTCACAAAACTCCGATAATTCGCCTCGACGTTCGTGGATGAGAATACTCTTGGTTTTTCTTGAACAAACATGTTAAATTGACTCTGGGTCACGGGGGGTTTCAATGCAAAGGTTGGCACTCGTGTTGTAACCAGAGTAACTCCTAGAAGTTCAAGACAAAGTTTGAAACGGGGGCAAATGTTTCTAGATATTAGGTGACAGTATTGAGGAAAAGTTGCGCGAAGCTTTGTGCAAGTTTGGATTATTTGTGAAAAGAAGAGTATGGCATGGAGTGAAGGGGAAGCGGTGAGATAGCGGGGAAATAGCGCGAGATGGAGAGGACTTAGGCAGACTTCCGTTTGTGGAGGGGGGGGGGGGGGGGGGGGATGTTTGCCTGGAAAATGCTCTTCTTGCCAGAATGTAACAGTTGGATTCGGAGACAGGGGGACACATGAAGCAAAAGCCCGGAGATTTGAAAATTGTTTTTTTGCGTGAAATGTAGCGGAATAGAAAATGTTCAAAGGAAAGTTTCGGGCTTGATAAACACACGTCACACACAAACTAAGCAAACGCCGTTATTTAAATGTTTTGTGGAATGTATCTAAGGTTCACATCTGATCACTTTCACTTTTTCTATCAATTCTTTTTGAACACAGTATACACGAAATCAAGAAGAGGCGGGTATTCTCATTTTACGCACATTCAAATTTCTCAGACAATTTTAGTCGCATCTATCGGTAATTTTACACAATTATGTAAAAATGAATCATAAAGGCATCTGTCATAGCACTTTTCCATTAATTGATTAAAGAATATAAATAAACAAAAATTTAATTTTCTAGAATTTAGAATCTGTCAAAATTGTCAAAAACACCCAACTAACTACGCATTTTCTGATACACATTAATTTTGTTTTATAATAGCATCAGAGTTTAAAGTAAAACAATTCAAATAATTGGCATTAAAACTGTTTTTTTATATTGTATTTTATTCTCTGCAGTGTGATATATTTATTTTATAAGTGTTGTTTTATCAAATATAAAACACGGAATGTAGAATGTGGAATGAAATAGGAACTTTCTTACTCAAGTGACGATATAATCTCACTCTTGCTGCTTGTAAACTCTTAAGTCTGTCTTCAACTCTGGTGAAATGAATGTGAGTAGGCCTAGTTATCGCCCGTCTCGTCATCTTCCAAACTTAAGACTCTTACGCCTGAGGCTGAGAGAGAAACGGGTCTTCAGGCCTACAGCGTTCTGCAACATGAAGCCTATACGAGAGCTCTCTCGACAGTTTATCACACTCAAAACATGCTATTAAGTGATTTGCGAGGAGACGCGTCGTGCAAACAAAACAAGTCTTCAACTTCATTACGAATCAAACACCAACATGATTTTCCAGAGTCGAAACTTAATAATTGCTTCGTCTAACCAGAGGTTCTTAACTTGTGGTACGAGTACCGAGACATGCTAATGGAGTACTTGAAATAATGTAATTGTTTTTTATTATTTTTATTAAATATCTCTCCATTCAGTTAAATTGAACTGGTTTGCAAAGAAAGACAATATACCAACTACCAAAATTAATAGTGATTTGATTTGCTTTATGTTATTATTTACAGGCAATCAAAACTATTGAACTCGTGATTTAGCTACAAAATACAAGAAATAAACTTAAAAAACATTTTGGACTTATTTTGCCCTTATGTTTAAACGCGCTAACATAACTTTTGACTATTTTTCTTCCATTTCAACCTTATGGCTTTGATTTGCTAAGGGAAATTTTAAATAACAAAATAATGTTTCAATTTTATCAACTTTTGCAAGTAGTTTTCAGAAACTTTGCTCATTATGTAATATCTACGTTATAAACACAACTATTTTATAATGCAACTAAATGCAAGTTTGACAAATTAGTACCACACAACTCAAAAGAAGATGCAACGAACTGAAGATAAAAGGCTCTCTAATTATAAAGTAGGAATGTTGCATCATTATAACTATCTACATTGCTATTCTGTTACTTTGTCATTAGGTATAATCAAATTTGAAGCAAACTGCGAACTGAATAGTTTAACTTTGTTGATTATTACTTCTTCTATTTTCTTGTCTTCCAGTTGTATTTAAACTATATTTTCCTACGTGAAAACCTACCTCAAGAGAACTGTACATGGGTACTAGGTACTAGCTAATTTGCTTTACTTCTAGGGGTGCTAACAGGTAGATATCGCTGCTCGTATAACGAAGTGTAGTGATACATTTCACTTCGGTATTAAAGCAGGACTGCCAACGGTTGGGATATCAGCTTTTATACACATTTTACTCAATCTCCAAGACGTCAATAACGTTGGAGTCTGGAATTTATTAATTATCCATACAAGATGAACTATCATTTTCTAAACTCAATTTCAAATCCGCTTTCGAACATTTTTATTATATTTTTTTAATACAACTCATCTGTTGAAAGTTAATTGGTTATTCAGACATTACAAAATATACGTAAACTAGAGCTCCATGATAAATATTTGTTTGTACATTTCTTAAGGAAGCGTACGTTCCGGTATAAGAATGTCAGTAATTACTTTAGGCGCCCCAAATGCATAGTATAAGCCACTTTAAAACGGATATTTGCTTAAGTGAATAAAATCCCTGTATTAGCAATTTAATTAATATATAAACATACTTTTATCAAGAGACTACGCCGTGTATTGGAAAATTAATAATTTACCATAAACATCAATAATAACGTATTGCCAAATATTATACATTTTCGAAACTTCGACTAGGTCTAAAAAAAAATGGTAGATAAAGATGTAAGCCGAAACAGCTTTGATCAATCTAATTCATTTTACTAGGAAAACGTTGTTAGACGAGTGAGTGAGCCATGTGTTTCCTCCCTAGCCTATCATAGGCTAGAGTGGCGAATTATATTCTTTACCAACTAAACTCAAAACCCTATCGTTTATACCTTATATAAGATCAATTAACTTAAATGCAAATGTTCCCGGGTACACTTAACACATGACTCGCTCACTCGTCCAACAACGACTTTGGCGCTTTCCTAGTCCAGTTGGCTACGGCGCCTTTATGCCTGGAATATGGGAGACCAGGGTTCAAACAACGGTCAAAATGGACTTTTTAAATTTGTGGATTGTATTACAAAATTATAGAACATGTTTTGAATTGCATATACAGTACCAGTACGAAATACGTGTAAAGATTGCAAAGTTTACTCAATCTCCCAGTGGAATGTTGGGGAACCTTCAGCGTGTAAGATTCGGCACACCATGGTCACCGCCTGACATTATAATTAATATGATTCGATAAAATATTTTTTAAGACCAAAACCATTGACGTTAAATTACATCTGACACATTTCAGACTATATTTTCAATTTATTATGTCTTGTAGGTTTAAATCGCAACGGGTTTTGATCAAAATGTTAACTGCACGCTAAAGACTTGTACCGGATGTCTGTTTATAATTTCAGCTCAATCTGTTTATCCATCCGGCCGTTCTAGAGCAAACTCACAAAAACACAGATCTTGTACCGTTTAACTTGCGTTCTAAGACTCATGTCGCTACGCTCCCTCGTCTAATTACTATGAAAATGTTACAGCTCGTGTTATGTCGAACAAATCGATGTCAACTTGTTTAATTTGCGAATGTTGTAAATTTTCTATTGCTCTTGTAAATGCGATAATTAAATCCAATGGAAACAACTTCGATGTCAGTAACTTGAGCAAATTTCACATTTTCATGGCAGAACTTATCTATCTCTCTTTCTAGCAAGTAGTAAATATATTACTCTAGCACAAAGGCATAACTTAAATTTGCTATTAATGTATTTTAGTATCAGCCAA
The DNA here is from genome assembly GCA_024449915.1 of Sweltsa coloradensis. Classification (NCBI taxonomy): domain Eukaryota; kingdom Metazoa; phylum Arthropoda; class Insecta; order Plecoptera; family Chloroperlidae; genus Sweltsa; species Sweltsa coloradensis. The sequence goes on along the minus strand of JAMZAV010000122.1, from coordinate 195,515 downwards.
GAATAATAACACATTATGGGTACCTATGTATATTTAGAAGGGGGTAGATTACATTATATTTATAACCTACTACAAAACACAGCAGTGAACTAAAATGCACTGCTATTTAAGGCGAAGATTTTAATAGTTTGTTCTAGACATTGATTATAATTCTGATTTTTGCTTGAGTCCACCATCATTACCAGGCTTATTATAATTATTATAATTTTTATAATTTTTAGGCTTACTAAACTTACTATGATTGTAGTCACCTGAAATAATAGATGTATTGTATTGTAAGCCCAAATAAACTAAACTAAACAATCCCCGAATGTAGAGATATAACTGCATATGGGTGGGTTTTGGTTGCAAATCCATTAGTAAAACATTTTGTAGGGTACAGCTGGGGTTTGGGGCGAAGCCCCAGCCGTCGGAGGCCCTTTTCGCCGAAGGCGAAAAAATTTCAATATACTACAGTTATTTCGTCATGTTTTAACTGCACTCGGACTCTGTAAACGATGTTTTACATCAACTATCTGCGATCTAAATACTCAAAACATTTACGTGAAATGGCTAATTTAAAAAAATTACAACATAATTTTTTATGTAATGACGAAGCATACAGGCAAATATATGTTTTTATTTTACTCTCTTCTTAAAAAAAGATACTAACTGAAGTCTGTTTAGTTCGTTTCATATTTTTAAAATTATGATATCAATTTAATCTTAACACCATTAAACACGAAACACTACACTACACCCACACTTACTCTTTACTTTACTTTACACTTCACACTACACTACTTACACTCTAAGAGGAATAATCTTCCCACTTGCCACTTTGCTATAAACAAAGTCACTACACACTACTCCAAAGATTACAGAACGCATAATGATGCGACACGAGCGAACCAAATCCCAACTTGCGTCTGCCAATAACTCTAGCAAATCATTCAAAGGCATGTTTGGATTAGACGTGAGTCTGAGATATAGACAGTCGGATAGAAGGTTCAGGCATGGGGTACGTTTGCCAACCTAAGATTCCTGGTATTGTTGAGTTGTTTCTTCCTCGAAATGAATTGTTGAGAGGATCATCTGACGTTGCTTTCCCAACAATTAGAGTAAAAATCTTGATTTTTCAACTCTAAAATCTGCCCCCCTATGCCCCCATGGCATGAAAGTTAGGAGGGGAAATGCCCCCCTTGCCCCCCCTGTTCCGACGCCACTGCTCGCAATATCTGTGAGAGGGTTTTGTTGCAAATCTAGGACGTTGGTTTAAACAACATTAATTGAGGTAATGTTAATTTCACAGCATTGATAGAGATTGATAATTTCACAATTTACCATCTACAATATTTAAATCCAGGAATATAGTGTGCATTCACACTCACACCAAAACATTTCAGCCATAGTCATCAAATAGGTGGGTTTCACAGCAAATCTATGATGTTGGTAAAGCTCATAAATTAAGAGAGTGATAATTTCACAATATTCCATTCACAATTAAATCCAGGACTAGGGGGAGAGTGCATTCACACCGAAATACGTCAGCAGAATTCATTGTGAAGTCCCAACTGCGCCTCCCCCCCCCCACCACCACCACCAGTCTGACAGAACTCGTGTTGTTCCTGGCAACTCATTACCTCGCGACGTGGAACTTGATTACTAGCTAAGCCGCACAATACAAGCCGATACATGCGACGCACAATAGGCTAGACGCCACACGAGAAACACACGGAAACCGCCACACACTTACCCCAACATCTGCTGTGTTCTTGGCTAGGCCCTACCACAGCCACAACAGTCGGGCTCTTCAGACCACGGACAGGCCTGCAACATAAAAACAAAATACTTGTTTAAGTTTATCAGAATATCTTTTTCAAATTGTTGTTTTCCTTGAAGAAAACTTGGGAGTTTCTTAGAATAACAAAAGAAAATAAGAGCCCGCAGACTTTGTCAAAGCTTCGTTTAAAAATGAATTTCAGGTAAATCCCATGAGATTTATTATTTATTTTCTGAACACGAAAATAAATATTTCAGATTCGGGAGGTTTATTTAAAGATGCCACGTCGACCTTGATATATATTTGATAGAAAAACAGCTTGTGATCGAAGAAATTCAACGACTTGGTTTAATTAGACGAGTGAGCGCAGCGTAACGAAGTCTTTCCTAACGCTACTCGATCGGGCCTTGGCCGTGAGCATTGTCCAATGTATGTATGTATGTCTGTCTGTCCGGGCTCATACGGCCGAACGGCCAAATAGATTGAGCTGAAATTTTAAACACACATCTGTGACCAGGTAACTGAGAACTGCTAACAAAATGAGCACATTCTGTTGCGATTTAAACCTGCAAGAAATAAAAAACTGAAAAATACGTTGAAATGTATAGGAATTATTTTAACGACAATGGTTTTCATTTTGAAATAATATTTTTTGTTTGTTATTTTGCTGGCTGTGAAATGCCGTGTCCAAGGTTAATCGAATGTTGGACGTCAAGGTACCCCCAAATTCCGCTCGTAGATTGAGTAAACCTTGCAATATTTTCACGTATTTCGTACTGGCTATGTTTTCCATAGTATTGTCACAGATGATGGACTACACTGCGTTATATACATTTCAAAACATGTTAAATAATTAAAAAATACAATCCAGAAATTACAAAATCTTTCCCGGCTATTGAACCCACGTCTCCCACATTTCGGCTATAAGGGCGCTTTAGCCAACTCGACTAGGGAAACGCCAAAGTCGTTGTTAGACGAGTGAGAGAGTCATGTGTTGAGTACGCGGGAACATTTGCATTTGAGTTTGATTATAATATTCGTATAAATAATAGGGTATTTAAGTTTAGGTCATAGTTTAGGCCAAAATGCTCCACTGTAGCCTATGATAGGCTAGGGAGGCCTAAGGTAGGGGGAAGAAAAGGAATGTTACCGGGTACTCAACACATGGCTCACTCACTCGTCTAACAACGACTTTGGCGTTTCCCTAGTATTGTGGTTTCAATGTAAATATATTATTGGTCAATTTGCATTTCAATTGAGGAGCAAAGATATGAGTAGAAAGAAGAGTGTCTAGTAACTTGTTACAAAACTAGAAGATAGTCTTGTGAAAAAGTGTGTTTGTCAAGGAAACCTGCATTGTATTCTGCTGCCAGAGCTATGTTAGACTTTATAATAAACTGGGTGGAAAAGTTCAAGATTTAAATGATGTACATAAATTTAGAAGATACGGTGTAAGATTTATGATGTTTGTAAGACTATGTAGGAGACACAGTGCACGTGTATGTAACACAATGAATAATTTAAATTTGTGTTTGCAAATGTATTAGTAAAATTGTTATAGCTAAGATAATAATATATTTTAGCATACACGTGAAATAACAAAACAAAAAAAATAACAATGTTACAACTAAGGATTTCAGTCAAGGTCAAAATATCAATTAATATACATAATTCTAAAAGTATTTAAATATTTTAGTTACATTAAAGAAAATGTTTTTCTTGTGCGTAATTAGACGAGGGAGCGGAGCAACTGAGGATACAATTCAACTCAAACGGGTCTTCGTCGTGATTAATTTGTCTGTTTGTTAAATGTTAAATGTTGGATGTTAAATGGCTGTCTGTCTGTCCGGTCCCATACGGCCGAACGGCCAAATAGATTGAATTGAAATTTTAAAGAGACATCCGTGACAAGGTAACTGAGAACTGCTAACAAAATGATCAAAGTCCATTGCGATATCATTTTTATCTCACCATTATTGTCAGGCCGTGATTACATGCAGATATACCAAGGTGTATCGAATCTTGCACGCTCAAGGTTTCCCTAAATTCCGCTGGGAGATTGAGTATACCTTGCAATCTTTACTCGTATTTAGTACTGGCTATGTTTTCCTTAGTATTGTATACATTTCAAACATGTTTTATAATTTTCTAAATACAATCCAGAAAAACCATTTCCCGACCGGGGGTTGAACCTAGGACTTCCACATTTCGGGTATAAGGGCGCCTTAGCCAACTAGACTAGAAAAATGCCAAAGTCGTTGTTAGACGAGTGAGCGAGTCATGTGTTGAGTACCCGGGAACATTTGCATGTTTAATAATAATATAGGTATAAATAATAGGGTTTTGAGTTTAGTCGGTATAAGGGCGCGTCAACTGTAAGGCCATAATACGCCACTCTAGCCTATGATAGGCTAGAGAGACCTTAAGTAGGGGGAGGAAAGGGAATGTTACCGGGTACTCAACACATGGCTCACTCACTCGTCTAACAACGACTTTGGCGTTTTCCTAGTTTTAATGAACAATACAAAAAATTGTGAGAGCAAGTACTAGTACTGAGATGCAATTTGTTGCTAACACTGACTGAGTACACTGACCTACATATTTGAAACACACTTAATAAATTCACCTTTACTTGTGCTAAAAAATATCACAAAAATATCACCTCCCTCCGTAATTAAATTGGATGTAAAGTAGAAATAATATCAAGAAGTGAGGACCCGGCGCCTCCACCAACAATGCTATTCTTATGGAGCTAAAATTTTTCTCCCTCTACCCGGCACCTCCACCAAAGGCATATAACTTTTGCTATTAAAATCATTTGTTTATTTCAGAATACAGTGAATTTGACCTCATTATGATAGTATTAAGGATTGCGATGTATATTTAATTCCAAAAATAATAACTTGGAATAATGTGACCATTTTTCAGTACACGTTCATTGGATTCACTGAATGGGAAACCACGTTAATTTATTAGTTAACAGTTAGTGGTAGCTCCACCGATATACGCGAGACTATTTCGGGCGTTTGACGGTCGAAATCGTAACAGCTGTTTTTTAAAGTTTCTGTAAATTAATCAAACTGCGAAAGCTGGGATTGAGCTCAATTTAATATCATTGGACACTACCTCCAACCATCCTCACAGCCTATAACTATAGTTATTCACCTTAGTGATAAGTTGTACAATGTACATGAACAGGTAACCTACTCAAAATATATTTTAAGACGAGGGAGCGAAGCGACTAAACTCAAATGGATCATCGTCTGTGTTTGTGTCTGTGTGACTGTGCGATAAAAACGGGCGAACCGATTGTGTTGAATTTTTAAACAAACATCCGGGGAAAAAGTTTTGGGTGGTGTTAAAGTTTTCAGAAAAATACACTATGATTGAAACATACAAGAAATAATAAATTGTAAATAGGCCGAAATGTGTAGCATTTAATTGAAAGCAAATGTCTTTTGTTCTTGAAGAAATCTTTTTATCGAGCAATGTTTTGAATGTCAGGCGGTGAATGCATGTCAGTGACCAAGGTGTACCGATTCTCCACGCTCAAAGTTCCTTAAGTTCGGCTAGGAAATTGAGTAAACCTTTCTATCTTACCGTATTTCGTACATGCTGCATGTGTTATGCATTTCGAAAGATGTTCTATTATGCTGTTTTATGAATAAAGTATAATACTATATGTTTTATATATTGAGAATTGTGTGAAACTAAATATCATGTAAACTTCAAACAACAATCAAGTTCAATGCAGAGTGAAACACGGTACTATACCTCGTCTAGCAACGACATGGGCGTTTTCCTAATTACTTATAATTTGAAAATGTTCAGCGAAGAAGGTTTCGTCTTTAAAACACTCGAAACTCGAGTGTTCTATTATTTATTCTCAAAACATTTCCCGAAGTTAGTTATCTCTTTTGAAATCTGTGAAGTTCGTCTGAAGATGAGCAATTACGTTTGGGTAATTGCGTTCAACAACTAGACTTCTTCGATTCCCATTCTTTAAATCTATCAGTGATAACAACTAATCCACTTGACATTTTTACCAATTAGTTATTGCACGATTTTTTGTCGATCTTATCCGATATTTAACTTCCAAATTATCGTGTTTTCCATTGAATATTTATGTTTTGGTAACGATGGAGTCATCATTTTTAGATTTTGTTTTCGTCTTCTTTCTCTGCAGTCCTGATTTTAAATAGCAAAGGTTAAAAAACAAAGGTCAATCTACATATTGTTTTCATTACGTTTGTATCCAGAGTTCAATGCCACAAACTTTTAATATCAGTTCATGTATTTCAATATCAGAAGCTAACCAATCATACGAAAAATATCGACATATTCTGGCTGAATCAACAAATAAATAACGAAAAACGTAAAGAATGACAAACAAAAGCAAATCCAATTTATGTTCAATATTTATTTTTGTGAACTTCAAATGTTAACATATGTTGATGATTTCGGGAGTTTGAAAAATAGATACACTCCGTTTTGACTCATGAAATCTTCATAACAATCTTATCGTAGCTCAGTACGTAGTAAGTATCTAGCTTCAACACACTGACAGAATGAAATAAAACAATACCAACAGAACACCATTTCGACTACACCCATAGAAACAAATATATATTTTTTTAAATTATCTCTGTGTGTTCATCCCTCTAATTTTTCTCTATTTATATAAACGATATTGCAAAGTCATTGAAATATTGTCACCATAACTTGTACGCCGACGACTTGCAAATTTACCTGCATGCATCCCCATCACTAATCAATGAGGCAATCAAGATGATGAATGAAGACCTCAAATCTCTTGCCGTGTGGGCGATGAAAAATTGTTTATTTACTTATAAATCCCACTAAATCTCAAACTATTATCCTAGGTTATCACAAACTCCTTGCTAAAGTAAACCACTCGACCTTAGACAGCGTTACTCTTAACAACATTATTATACCTTTCCAACGCCATGTCAAAAACTTAGGACTTCACATGACTGATGACCTGACTTGGAATGACCATGTAAAACACGTGTGCCAAAAAACGTATGCTTCTTTACACTCATTAAACAGATTAAAAAACTTTCTTCCTACTAAAATAAAAACAATGCTTGTTAATAGTCTCATTATGCCATATTTTGATTATTGTGACGTAGTCTATAACGACTTAACCGAAGACCTCTCAATACGTCTACAAAGAGCACAAAATTCCTGTGTAAGGTTTATTTTGGGAATAAAAAAATGGGACCACATCACACCTGGTTTGACTTACCTTGAATGGATTCGTCTTAAGGACCGCAGAAATCTGCACTCCGTGTGCTTCGTACATCGCCTTCTTTCGTTCCCTGTACCCTCGTACCTTGCGACAAATTTCAAATACTTACATTCCAATCATGACTTTCATACCAGATCTAGATCGGGCACCCAGTTAACGTTTCCAACGCACAGGACAAAACTGCTGGACAACTCTTTTACAATTCATGCTATACGTACGTGGAATGCTCTCCCAGTTGAGATAAGAGATAAGTATCACCAAAATTACCATTCATTTAAAAACGAAATCTATAAACATTACTTACATAACAACTAAATATATACTAAATCAGCAACCCGTCAAACATCCATACTTATATCAAATAAAAGTCACCATGTTGCAAAACAAAGACAATTAAAACATTATATGTATGTACCTTCATAATATTATTATATGAAACGTGATTGTATGAATGAGAAGAATGAATGGCTTTTGCAAATCATCACATAAATATAAAGGCTTAACGTAATTAATTGGACGATCAAATTACTCTGAAAATTTAAATCATACTATTGCCTACTTTATACAAACTATACAATACTAATACCATTACTTGTAATTTAATTTATCTAGTTCTATGATGAAGAGCTTATTAATTTTACTTGCACATTACTTCTACTTAATGTAATCTTTCTAAGTATTTCCCCAATTCAGTGCAGTGTATTTATAGTGCTTAGTGTAATATGTAATGTTTAGATTTATGCAATGTGATTTGTGTTGTAATTATAAAATGGTTGGATGGAAGAGAAGGCCTAACAGGCCTTAATCCCGCCATCAATAAAGACGACAATCAATCAATCAATCATCAATCAATGGATATAATGATATTGTTGTAATTGTCAGGTATTCTCAGAAATCTATAACCTTAGTCATGCCAATTTTTTTAAGTGTATTCGAATAAATGTCAAAAGAAAATAGCAGTAAATTCTATAAATGACGAAATTTAACATTCCACATGCCATTATTGTTGGTACAGACGTTAAGAACAGACGCTAAGGCCGCGAAGGCGAGTTTAAATGCCCAGTTTTTTTTTCTTCTTCGGGAAAACGGTTTTTAGCATACATACAATATTTTGTTCGGACGATTATAAAGGAACAATCTAGGAGGTCCAGTACTAACATTTCGTAATCAATTAATCAACTTCGACTTAAAACTCGCGGAACCTCATTAATTTAGCCTACTTGACTTTTGGGCCTTCAGCAATTTATTACAATTGACTAGATGTTTTGAAAGCAAATTTTCGTGTTGGATTTCAAAGTTTAAATAAACTTGAACACGTATTTAATATTGTGATACGTTACTTTATTTTCTTGATTTAAATAAACTCTGAACACGGTGGCAACTTTGGATTTGTCCAATCACTATATCTTCGACTACAGACACTGTTCTCTAACGCGCTTGTCAAATATTTTACCGACTGCAAGGACCAGGACCTGCCGAGTGCGCAATATCTACGTCACTATTAGCAGCTGCGCGCGCATCCACCGATATTATTGTTGTTAAATCATGTGTCATTACTTACTGTTTCTAGTTAGCGACTTCTAGTTTTCTCTATAATTCATTTTTTTTTAAGTTGTTTACATTTCCGGGAAATTCCAGTGTTATGATTTCCTTTAAGAGTCTATGGCTAGATTTCCCACGAGATATAGAAGAAATTGTTTGAATAGCCTATTGCTTAACGTCTCATATTAATGCACTTTGGCTTTTCGAGACGATGAGTGGTGATATATGAGGATGAAGTATGAACAGAAGGGAGGAGGGGAAACCCGGTACCGGCACGTAGCCTACTCCTTTAGAAAAGTACCAAGGGAACCAACGGCTTTACGTCCCATCCGAAAGGACGTTGTAACCTTGACAGTCATATAGGTTCCTCCACTAACCCGGACTGCCGAGCAGACGCGCAGCGATATAAGTGAGTTTCAGGACAGAGTGGTCACCCACTCTACCCCTGACCACGCCCGAGTTTGCTTATCGGTAATCTAGTGGGAACCGGTTAAACTACCTCGGCTAAATCGTTGCCTAAATAGAAGAAAGAAACAGATCAAGAACGATCTATTCTTCCATTAATGCGTAACGACTTTGTTTTTCTTTCAGGTAGAAGAGAACAGCTTTGGGCCGGATCTCACAGCTTCCCCTTCCAATACACACTTCCTTCTAAGCTGCCCGGTTCATTCCACGGTCGCCACGGATACGTCCGGTACTACTGTGAGGTGACTCTACAACGAGCGCTGGCGCCAAACGTCCTCAGGCGAGTCTACTTCAGTGTAAGCAACGTTGCCGATATCAACACAGATTCGAAGGCTGAAGTAAGTACACTTTACAGTGTTGTCAAGTGAGTAACCAAAACAAAGTCCATTATTTAACTTAAGGTTATTTGGATTAAGGGAGCGCCAACCGTTAGGTCATAATGTGCCCCTCTAGCAGAGAATATAAGAAGGAAAATTCCAATGCTAGTCAGAAGCAGAAAAGGGTGAAAACCTCACGTCGTTGTCGTCGTCGTCAAAGAAAGGGTAAGAGGTCTCCGACGACGACCGCCATAGCTCACCTCTAGTTTCGGGTAATAATATACTAGCCTAGTTTTTACTTTTTTACTCCTCTACCCAGCTGATCTTTGTGAGATGGACTCTGTCTCTTTCATCGTCTTTTACGATCAGCAGAGTCAAGCTATGGGCCAATTCTACCCCGGGCACCGATGGGTAAATTGTAATAAGTGAGTAAGAAAAGACTAAATATAAATACATACAAGAACGGGAAAACAGAAAGCAAAAATTGTCTTTGATATACACAGTGATTCTTAAAGAAATGCCCAACACGGACGGATGATGACACAGACGGAGACGACCACGACGTGGGGGAACCCCTTCCCTCCCCATTCGCTTGTGGCTGGTTCTGACCAGCACAGGCCTGTCCACCCCTTGTCCCCCCGCGTCACCCCTTACGTCCCTCCCTTCGTCTCGATTAGCCAAGTTGCATAAATATGAGACGTTAAGCAATATCCAATCAAATTTGGTGGAGGTGCCGGGTCCTAAGTTGTCCCCCCTCACCTGTGGCTGGTACTGTCCTGTCTCGATCACAATGAATTTCAAACATATTTTGTATCATCCTTGTTGAATGACAGTGTAAAAAAATATGAAAGTCAACCAGAGGTCATGTTCGGATGATTCGAGTGACACACGTACAGACCACGGACAGACGGACGGACGAATGGACAGACGGACAGACGAACTACCCACCCTTGATAACACGGCGTCAGAACATGCTTTACAGAAGTTTGAACAGGTTATGTTTCCAATTCATCTACTACTTAAAAGCCGAATTAAACGCGTCAATGATAGTTTGCGAAGTTCTGCGTCTACCTGTGGTTATCCAATTTAATTGAAGCTTTCACGCGAAGCCACTGAGCTTAAAATGGTAATCACCATTTGCGTTGCTCATTATGATAGCATTAACATTTACGCGTTACAAACCCCACACAAACAGCTGTCGCGAAGTTGACGAGTAGCTTTGAAAGCAGACCGAGCTTTAGTTGTCGTCACATCATTCAAAGCGTGAGTTAAATATGACATATTCATGTGACCAGTCCGAGAGCTTGTAACTATCTGGCTGGTAGTTCCCTCTGTGTAGTTTGAATGGTATTGTTTGCAAGCTAAGTTGTTTATTTCCGAGGTTGTTACTCCTGCATGACTCAAACTTACGTGTTGCTTTAGGCGTGAAACCGAGGAACACAAGGGAGGCTGTATTACCTTGTTGAATCTAGGCTTTCGTAATCGAGTGAAATCTATACATGAAGGAGTTTTGGTAAAATTGATTACCTTCAAAACATTTGAACTATGATTTATGGCTAGCGACAGAAAATATTTTTTACAAAAAAATTCGAACATCTAAAGTATTTTTAAGTGTAACATTTAGAGGGGATTTTATTATCATTTGTCTAAGATGATTAAAATAATTAATTTAAGTAAAGTTCATATACTACAATACGCAATAGAAAACGTTTTAAATCATCCCATAACAATATGTATAATAAATACTTGCATTTCACCAATCTGTCCATAACTGTAAAGAATCCATGTTTATTTTTTTAAAGCATATTTTAAGAACGTGAAATGCAGAAAATAACACGTCTCAACATTCGAAAAGTGTTGCAGCATTTTATGAATTAGGCCTAATACTATAGTTACTAATTAATAATGTCCTTCCTTCCCCCTACCTTAGGCCTCCCAAGTCTATCATAGGCTAGAGTGGCGCATTATATGGCCTTACAGTTCACGCGCCTTTATACCAACAAAACTCAACCCTGTTATTTATACCAATATAATTATCAAACTTAAATGCAAATGTTCCCGGGAACTCAACACATGACTCGCTCACTCGTCTAACAACGAATTTGGCGTTTTCCAAGTATATTTGTCTAAGGCACCGTTATACTCAAAATGTGGGAGACGTGGGTTCAATCCCCTAGTCGGGAAAGATTTTGTAATTTCTGGATTGTATTTTAAAAATTATTAAACATGTTGTGAAATGCATATAATGCAGTGGAGCGAGGCCGTCGCTATACTCACTTCGTTCAAGTGTAGTCTATCATTTGTGACAATACTATGGAAAACATAGCCAGTTCAAAATACTTGTAAATATTGTAAGGTTTACTCAATCTCCTAGCGGAATTTGGGGGGTACCTTGAGCGTGCAAGATTCGATACACATTGGATACTGCATTTGCACAGCCAGACAAATAACAAACAAAAGACATTTTTTCAAAACAAAAACAAATTCCTACACATTAGCAGCCTATTTTTCAATTTATTATTTCTTGAAGATTTAAATCGAAATGGATCTATCTGATTTTGTTAGCAGTTCTCAGTAAACTCGTACCGGATGTCTGTTAAAAATTTCAGCGCAATCTGTTCAGCGATTCAGCTAATTTTTTATGTACACATACACCCATTACACCCTCAGCATCATTGAATAAGAGCCGATTTTCTTGAATGGTTTCCTCAGTCGCTTCGCTCCCTCGTCTTATTATAATTTTTAAGCCGATTGGATTCTTACCTATAATGAATGACTGTGTCTTTCACTTTTGAGTTTACAACTAGAGCTTAATACAAACCTGTGCACTGGATGTGGCATGCCAGGATGAAGGCCTAATATAAATAAATAAAATAGATAAATTCGTATTTAAAGTCTACACAGAACTGATTTCCGGTGAGGGACATTAAATTTAAAGCCGACCAAGGCATATCCTGTAGGCGCCGACAGCATCGGCGAGCGAGCAATGACCAACTAGAGACCGACATATTTAAGTAGGAAACACCGATCAATCAAACTGGACACGATTCCACCCGCAGACAGCTCCAAAATCAGCATGGCTGATTCGGAACCGCCTTAGAATTTATTATGTGCCTCGTTGCTAGAACGGCTACACATCACAATTTACAAATTCTACAGCCAAGCACTGAGGACTTAAGTCCATATTAGAAGTTTAAAAACTTCTTCCTAGAGCGGAAATCGAACCCTGGACCTTCTGCATTGGAAGCAGAGCCTCTAACCTCAAGAGCAACGAACCACACAAAATACAAAAGATTGTGAGAGCAAGTACAAGTACCGAGATGCTATTTTTTGCTTATAGTACACTGACCTATACATTTGAAACACAATTAATAAATTCACCGCCACATGTGATACTCTTTCAAAAAATACCACAACAACAATACCACTCTCGTAATAAAAATAATAAAATCAAGGACCCGGCACCTCCACCAACAATGCTATTCTTATGGAGCTAAAACTTTTCTCGCTCTACCCGGCACCTCCACCAACAATGCTATTCTTATGGAGTTAAAAATGTTTTACGTCTACCTGGCACCTCTATCATTCTCATATTATAACATTGTTATTCGAATCATTTGTTTATTACATAATATGGTGAATTTGACTTCATTATAATATTATGAACTGTGATGTGCATTTTATTTCCCCAAAAAATAACTTGTAATAAAGTGACCTTTTTCCTGTTATTTTTTATTTATTTATTTAACGTCTTTCATATTCAGTTCAAAAACTGATTTACAAAGGAGGACAACTAAATTAATCTAATAACATAGATGCAGACACATCAATGAACTACAGTTAAGTAAATATTTGAAATACATTTAAACACAACAATTTTGGTAACAAATTCAAAAATGATATTAAATGCAACTAGGAAAACGCCAAAGTTGTTGTTAGACGAGTGAGTGAGCCATGTGTGAGTACCCGGTAACATTTCCTTTCTTCTCTCTACCTAAGGCCTCCCTAGCCTATCATAGGCTAGAGTGGCGCATTATGGCCTTACAGTTGACGCGCCCGTCCCCGTATACCAACTAAACTCAAAAACCCTATTATGTATACCAATATAATTATCAAACTTAAATACAAATGTTCCCGGGTACTCAACACATGACTAGCTCATTCGTCTAACAACGACTATGGCGTTTTCTTAGTCTAGTTGGCTAAGGCGCCCTTATACCCGAAATGTGCCGAAATGTACCGAAATGTATACAACATATTTGCAAGGTATGCAAATAAATAAAATAAATAGAGTTGATTTCTTGACAAAAACGTGTTTTACTATGTTGCATTAAAGCCTTGTATTTTAATTAAAAGAATTCTTCATATTATAGAACTTCAGACAGATGTTTAATTTAGTAGAAAACCGTTTTCAATGTGGAATTGTGTAACAAATTGCTTCAAAACTAATATCGTAGAACGTACAGTTACACATTATTAAATTTAAGACTCGCTTAAATATAATAAAAAACATTAAAACACATCCTTATTGCAATTGCTGTTTAGAACTGAAAAAGTAAGACGAATTGTATGTAAATTAAAAATATAATTGCTCTTAGTTCAATAGGCCTCCTGAACTGAGGAAGAAGACACGACTTTAGCTGCCGTTTTAGAGCGAGTGCGTAGTTTGTTGCCTAACACAGTCCTGATTGAACTTAATATATTCTACGCGAGACGACGTGTACCAATCAGGCAATCTCCATACAATGATAGCAGAGAGAATCTTTGGGCGGATTGACAGACCACCAGAATTCAGTTATATTTTATATCCTTTTTTATTTATATACGGATTTGGTGGTTTTATCGGGGAACTAGCGCACAAACTACTGACAAACCACCAACATTTACTTTCTCCCCTTGTGTGTGTGTTATTGAATCTGACGTCTCTTGAAGCCATCGCGAACTTTATACCAACCGTATGGGCCACCGCGAACTTCATACCAACCGTATGGGCCACCGCGAACTTTATACCAACCGTATGGGCCACCGCGAACTTCAAACCAACCGTATGGGCCACCGCATTAGAGTTTCAACCGCATGAGCTACAGTGTAGAACAAACAAGCAAGATTTATTCACATATATTATTTAGTTGATTGATTGATTGATTATTGCTTAACGTCTCATATTATTAATACACTTTGGCTAATCGAGACGATGAGTGGTGATAGATGAGGATGAAGTATGAACAGAAGGGAGGAGGGGAAACCCGGTACCGGAACGTAGCCTACTCCTTTCGAAAAGTACCAAGGGGACCAACGGCTTAGCGTCCCATCCGACAGGACGGTGTAACTTTGACAGTCATATTGGTTCCTCCACTAACCCGGACTGCCGAGCAGACGTCAAGGAGAACGAAGCCGTTACACTAGCTTTCGAACCCTCCATCTGCTCTAACCAGCGGTATACGTGAGTTTCAGGGTAGAGCGGTCACCCACTCTACCCATGACCACGCCCGATTCTGCTTAACTTCGGTGTTCGAGTGGGAACCGGTTAAACGAGCTCGGCTAAACCGCTGGCTATATCATTTAGTCCCATCTTTGAAAATATTCTATTTCTTTCAAGGGCATAGGCCTACACAGTATTCCTGAGTGTTTGAATAGCTGAGACGAAATTTCTGCGCAGCTACGAAATTAATTTTTATTTAGTTAGCACATTTTCCTTAAAGTTTATTGAAAATATTGTTCCGTTGTCCGCATTACCCCCGGACCAGCAGTCTCTGACTTTCTAATTACCCCCCCAACCCCCTCCCGCGTAAGAGCGTTGGCCTCGCTGGGGGCGTTGCACGACTAATTCACCTAATTGTTGTCAAGACGCGGAGATGGTTTTACACCCTAAAAGTTTCTTTAAAGTCGAGGTGTCAACATTTTACGAAGTCCCTGGATTTCTTAAACAAGCAACGCTTCGTTTGCTGATTTAATTGATTTTATTTTGGGGGGAGGGGGGGGGGGTGTTGGCTAGTTGCATCACTCTTTTGGTCCGACCATCTTTCACGTCACAAGATAAAAACAGAACACTAATTTCGAGTTTTTTTGTTGCTATTTGCCCTTAAACATGAACGATGCAGAATGTTCTCGGTCAAGAGGGCGGGGCTGTTACTTTTAAAGAAAACATTATGATGTACTCGGCACCTTCGCCGAGAGATTTCAATGCTCGACAAGACTTGTGTTTTTCGACGATTTTTTGATTAAGTAGCTTCGCTCTCTATTTTTGGCAATCCTTTGCCAGTGCTTGTCCATATAATTAACTTTAAATTGTCATTTATTTATCATCTTAATGTCTAATTACCAGAGAAAAAATCAATTTATACAGCTGATGGTTAACTACAATTGATTTGATTTGATAACGTCTCATATTAATACAATAAGGCTATTCGAGACGATGAGTGGTGAACCACAGTTGGGTGACCACTTGAAACGGATGAAAATAGCTACTCTTAAGCTATTACAGTTGTCATTCAAATAGTTTTGAAAAATAATAAGCAAAGCATTGAGGATAGAAGGAGTTATGTCTTATGATATTGAAACGGGTATGATAAATTCCCAAGGGAATGTCTGGAAGACTTCTGATATATGTTGATTTTCAAATAACCTTCTTGTGGGAGGAAATAGTGTTAAGGTAGAAATGCAAATGCTAAAACACATTATTCGTGTCTGGCTAAGCCCAGATTAATTCTATTTCCGGGAGAAGACGGCGTAATCTTGAGTTTGACCTACTTTAAGGTAAATCAGATTTAAAGATGAGAGTTTTTGGTATGTAGGACATGTTTTTAAAATAATGTTGTTTATTGCTATTTATGATTCGTAACGAAATCCTCAGAATGAGTATTAAGCCGATATTGAGAGAAGCTTAAAATGAACCACAGAAACAAGCAACATTAATAAGTGAGTGTTACAGCAATGTGTTTCGGGAATACAAATCAAATCTAATTGAAGTAGTGGAAATCAGAAATAGAATGAGCGAAATACAAAATTGAAGTTGTCTGTTCGCATGTAAAACATAGGAGAATAGGAGTGAAATTGTAGTGTGATTTTAGTGAAGTGAGTTTGAATAGACGAACCATTCATTCTGTGTTATTCGTAATAATTAGAAGAGCAAACTGTATGACGCAATCAAGTGTATGAAGTAATCAAATTGATTTGAAGTAGTGAATAAAATTGCGTTTAATTTCTTCACCGTGCCAAGAGTGGAACATGTCGGGCTGACTAATTGCGATGAGAGTGTGCCGTGGTTGAACACTAAGTGTGAAGCTAGCCCGCCCCCCCCCCCCCCCCCCCCCCCACTCATCTACCGCCCCTAACAAAGAGCGATCCGAAAACGTAGTCACATCAATACAGTTATTTATTGGTTATTTATTTTGAATCTCTATGGATACATATTGCCGATACACATTACTGGAAAATAAACTACAGAAAGCAGGCTTTAGTGGCATAATAAAATTACCTACAAAATATGAAACAATGTTATTCTAAGTTTCACAGACAGAAAAAACTGAAATAAGCTTCAAGTGTTTATTTTATTTCTGACAAAAATTACACTTACCTAAACAGGGTTAAGGTTGCACAGGAGTAGCTATAATATCGGTGCGATGCAGTGTCCCAGCATTTCAGTTAGAACTCGGCCCCACAACTGTCATAACGACATAATTTTTTTTTAAATTTATTCACGATAAAATTTACCAGGACTTATGTTTTGTCGATTTTCGAAATTGTATAAAATATGGTCATATAAAAATTGAGAACTTGGTCAAAATTTTAAAAATTTACCTTCATTTTAGAGCTTTATAAAAAAATTACAAAAATTTTTATGGAAAAAGTACAAAACATAAGTTCTAATTTGAACATTTATGTTCAAAATAAAAAAAAAATTATCAAAATCGTATGGGTAGTAACTGCTAAACTACTGAAATACGAATGCATGTTTTGTAGCTATTTTAGGCCTTTTTAGCCCCAGCAAGTGGCGCACTCTCGCGATACGACCTTTTGAGTGACAGAATGGTTATTTATGTTCGAAATAACAATTTTATTGGCCACAGAGTAAAACTGTTCAGCTAATGCTGAACACCACTCAATGCATAATACATGTTTACTGTTTTGCTATGAACACGGCAACAGTAATACATTGTGTTCTTTGTGTAAGCTGTTATGCTTGAATCAACCATATTATTTTTCACGCTGAGCCCAATAAGAAACGTACACAGCATAATCATAATCGTGCATACGATATAACTTCGAAGGAAAATGCTAAATTATAGTATGATCTGCAACGGTCATTTTGTTCATATTTGGATCACGCTTCGCACATGATGTGAAAATAAATTTACATTACAGCATGTAACGGAACGCAATCTTTGTTAGCCTAGTATGATACGTGTCAAATTATAACAGTCAAAATTACTCGTTTTGGAGTCGAACCCGGATCATTCGGTTCTATCCGCGCGTTTTCTTGTTGCACGAGCTGTAGTATCCACGTCACAAAGTACTTGGATTGAATTGCGCATGGCCGTTTAAAAATGTAAAGTTAAATAGGTTCCAGTTTGGAATCATTGTGTGTTTAATTTACACGACTGTCAATACGAGATATCATAATATTGTATTAAAATTGACTCCACTGGGAATAGAACCCCGGCCGGTCTCACGCTGTCCGGGCGGTCGGGGCGGATGCTCTTACCAAATGAGCATTGGAGACGGCGTCATGAATTCGGTCTATTTGGTAGTTATATTTTATTATTGGCGTGTGATCAAATACAAATCGTGAACATTGTAGGCACTACACCCAAAAAAATCAGAATGTTAAAGGTCTATTCACGTCAGAAAATTTAAATCCGATCATTGTACAAGCTGTATTCGCATGGTCATATCCTCTGTGCATATAAAAGATATTAATCTAGGTTTTGTTTGTGCCTTTTAAGAACGACGTGGATCGATGCAGATCTGATTTAAAGCACTTCTGATTCTAATAAACGCAATAAATTAGTACACAGCTGCCCCCTCTTCTCGCCAGCAGAAAGCATTTCTCTTGCAATAGTAAGATATTATTCTCAAGGCCATGCATCGTGTGTAAACTGGCTCCTGACAGCGTATGCGTGACAAGTTTTAACTTTTTTTACGTGCCAATCACGCATCATTGTTATTTGTGAATATTGTCTATTGTGCCATGCAAGTACCTAACCAACATACAGATGACATAAATAGCGGATCGACGACACATTATGTAGATTTGCCACGTCATCGTCATTAGTAAATTTATCTAGATAACTTTGTCAGCTTCAAATGGTAATTTTGTCTTTCAAACTTGCTCTATCTTAGAAATTGTCTTTGCTTTTACATGTTTTTGATAATTATTATTTTTGGGTGTTGAATGACCTGAGTTACCTGAAGACGGAAAAGTTTCATATAATTTCCGAAGCTAAGTTTTTAAACGGTTTACTACGATGAAATCTTTTAACCATAAAACGAGAATCATTAGCGTGCAGTAAAGACCGTGGCCTAGTACAATGAAAATGTAAATAACGACCTGGAATTAACAGACAGACAATGTAAATATATGGAAACAAATCGATTCTATATAACCTCCAAATACAAAAATTTGTAAAAACAAAACGGCAGCCAAGCTCTCCTTCAAAAGTCTTCGGCTGTGAATGCTGTGAGATATAGAAGTTGAGCCAAGAATTTCATTCTTTCTCTCTAGTTTCCCATTGAAAAGAAGTCAGTCAGATCATTTCGCCTGTTAACAAACGCCAAGCCAACCATTTTCGTGGTAAAAAAGTAAAATTTTAAACTCAGAATCATATAAAAAATTACTTGGCAATTGAATTTGGTTCATTACGAGAACTCTGGTCTTGAGCATGGGGTGGTCTGTTTTACATGGCCACACATTCAT
Source organism: Sweltsa coloradensis (assembly GCA_024449915.1). Lineage (NCBI taxonomy): Eukaryota > Metazoa > Arthropoda > Insecta > Plecoptera > Chloroperlidae > Sweltsa > Sweltsa coloradensis. The sequence continues at coordinate 176,241 of JAMZAV010000122.1, read as the reverse complement.
TTGTTTGAGTACCAAAATCATTTCTGGGAGAAAAATTGGTGGACTGTCAACACAAGATATCTTTATCTTACATATTATATTGTATTAAAATTGTCTCCACTGGGAAAAGAACCCCGGCCGGTCTCCCGCTGTCCGTGCGGTCGGGGCGGATGCTCTTACCAAATGAGCATTGGAGACGGCGTCATGATGAATTCGATCTATTTGGTAGTTATATTTGATTATAATTGGCGTGTGATAGTTAAGTTTCGATATAATCAAATACAAATGGTGAACATTGTGGGCACTACACCCCAAAAAATCAGAACGTTAAAGGTCTACTCACGTGAGAAAATCTTCATACGATCATTGTGCAAGCAGTATTCGCACAGGCATATCCTCTGTACGTACACATGAAAGATATCAATCAAGGCTGTTGATTCTAATAAACGCAATAAATTAGTCCACAGCGGTCCCCTCCCCCCTCCAGCAGCAAGCATTGCTCTAGCAATTGTAAGATATTATTCTCACACACACACACACACACACACTCGCATGCAATGTCTGGTCTTTGTCGGCGAAAGTGAACTGCACATACTGGACTTAAGCGAGAAGACGCGTGACTCACACTCACTTGGTCATATAGGGTCCTCCCGCAATCTGTTACATTGGGTGTTTGTAAGTGTGAATCGTGAACGGAACGGTGCAAACAACGATGCATTTCAGAGTCTCAAAACTCAAAATAAACATAAGAGAATCGTTCTCGATAATCTAAAGAGAGCGGTGAGCATCCATCAACGCGAAACCGACAGTGTTGGCCGGTGTTGGCTCGAGCGCTCGACTCTGATTCGGGAGGTCCCGGGTTCAAATCCCGTTGTGACCGGCAATCCTGACTGAAGGGTTATTCCGATGTTTTCCTCAGTCGTTAATGCGAATGCAAGGGATTGAGTCCTCTTAAATAGCCCTCGGACATCCCTTCACAATTGTCCTATCCGCAATATACCTATAGGCCTAGTTGAAGAGGGTCACACCGGTTAAATCTGATGTGTATACCCTACAGCGGGCACCCTACAAAAATGTATTTATTTATCAACGCGAATATAGCCTATAGCGGCTATAGCCTATCACATTAAAACCAAATTAGTGGTTAAAAACACTGTTTTTCAATTGTATTCATTACAAGTTTTTCTGTATTGGGTTTCTAATATATACGTTATAGTATGAACTCGTTGGTCGTGTGGTTAGAGGCTCTGATCCTATATGCAGAAGGTCCAGGGTTCGATTTCCGCTGTAGGCAGATTTACTGATGTGGATTCGAGTCCATCAGTTCTTAGGAATGTGTAAACAGTGACTTTATAGCAACGAGGCACATAATAAATTATAAGGTTATTTCGAATTGGCCTTGGACGGTTCTGGCTCTGACTGTACTACAGTGGCACTGTACCCACATACCCCTTTCACTAGTTGTGCTGACCATTGATCTTTGAAGGATACAACAACGTTCGCTCCCCGAAAAATAAGGGCTAGTTTGTACGGGAGGTCTCGGGTTCTGAATCCATCCCGTCACAACCGGCAATCTTGACTGAAGTTTTTTTCTTAGGTTTGTTGTTGTTAACGTATATAATCGTGTTATTAGGACTATTATTCAAACCATGCACTGATTATTATTGTAGTATCGTATGCTAGCATATAATAATGCAGTGATAGCAATAATATAAAACTTGTGTCCTGACCGGGGATCTTACCCGGGTCTAGGTTATAGCAGTTGAGTGGTGTGTATCCTGTGACCAGATTGTTCTGGACTCGAACCCAAGTCGCGTCAAATTTTATTGACAATATTTTTTATGTTGATGGTCTAGCCTGTATTCAGAATAATAATAACATTATACTTATTTCAAATGTCGCGTAATGTTCTTTTGTTCTTTATTTGCAATCCCTCATTCCATAATAATGATCATTGCATAGAGACGAAATAAACATTTATTGAATTATCTTTTGGATTTCCTCACATTATGTGATGGGTTCGTTACACTCGAGATAAAACATTAGTATGTGAATGTAAACACTTCTTTATACTTGATGGACGACACGTCATTTTACGCCAGCTCGTGAATGGGGTTTGATCTCAGTGCGACCTTGGGCAATGTGTGAGCGCATCTCGCGTCCTCTCAAACCTTTCTGCAGTACAAACAGATCCCACTGCCTCGCCGCAAAAATACGGCTCGCTATTGGAGGGACAAATTAAAAATATTTTGAGCGGAACTTCTGGGGCCCTCCCCCAACACGTCTCTCCCGCAATCCCCTCACCCATGTCCGTTTCATCTCCAAGATTATGCTTAACGCCTGTGACACCTTAAGTAGCTTAATTTCGATCCACAAAATGTTCTCTAAATATTATGTCTGAAGGGTTTATTTAAATTTGCCTAAATGACAACCTTAATATTTTGTTTTATGTTGTATTAAGAATAGTTGGATGAGCGTAGCGAGCGAAGCGAAGATTCCATTTCACTACACTGGAGAAAAAAATCCGGAATGTTTTTTTTCCTTCTTTCTTTTTTCTTCTGTATTTTTGTGTGTTTGTCAGCACGATTCCGGCTAAACCGATACTCCGTTTGCGATAAAATTTTATGGAGGCCTTCGAAATCTCTGAAACTTAGAACTGCCACGTTTTTGAGCGCAATCAAAAAATTATTTCTTATGAAAATCGCAATTTTACGATTTTTTTCGATTTTTTGAAATTTTTTTACTTATAACACCTACATGCTTTATCCTATTATAATAATTTTTTCACAGAACCTTAATTTTATGAATTTATATATTCGTGTGAAATTTGAGCGCAATCGAATAATTATTTCTTATAAAATCGCAATTTTTCGATTTTTTTAAAAATTATTATGTTTAATTAAAAAAAAATTAAAATTTAAGTTTATTTTTTATTTATTAATTTAATTTAAAAAAATCTTCAACTTAGTAATAATTTTTTCACAGAACAACAGATAATCCGCATAGCACATGGCAGCTCAATGCACCAATTACGCTCATCCAACAACGCGGCGGGACTTAAGCGTTTTTCCTAGTTAATAAACAACGGTGTCCCTACTATACCATATAGGAGTTCCTAAAATAAAAAACTTAAATTTTACTAACGTGAGTGAGTGTGGCTATTAAAGACTACCAAAGTTTGAATTTTGCTCAATTCCAGTTCACATCTTTTAAATGACTTGCACACTTCTAGTGTTGAGTGATGTAAAAATATTGGTTTGTTAAGTAGGCCTGTATATCTACTTAATAATTATATTTTGATTACTTTCAATTTTGTCTTATCGTATCTTTTTATGATATTGTCATTATTATTTAAATCAGCCAACTTAATCTACACTGATTGTCTTTTTAAACAAATACTTGTATAGGCTGTAATTGTATTGTTTAATGTGTCTGAGTTAAAATTGTTATTGTAAATTTGAAGTAATCTTTATAAATTCGTCATTGATTTGTTTTTACGAGCGTATGTTTTTAGACAAATAACAAGGCCAAGATGAGGCGAGCGTGCAGTGGGAGGTGCATTCTTTAAAATAAGCAATATATACTTGCGTGTCCGCAATGTTTTTCATTTTTAAAGATACAGAATAAATTGTTACCAAACTACTAAGGATTAAAATTAAAGACAATAGCAGAAATTCATGACCATAACACAAGGGGTTCAAAGACTTGTTTCTATTTGGATGGTTGCCATAAGAATATTGCTACTAAATCTAATTTTTATACAGATATGAGAGAATTTAACAACCTACCACTAACAGAGGTAAATTCTACGAGTGTCACCAATTTTAAGAAAAGTTATCTCTGGTATTACAGAGCTCAGGCTCAATCATAAGTATAAATTGGTGAAATAATTATTGTATTCTCTTATAGGCACTATACCTGATATATTTTATGATTAATAGGCCTTTGAAAATATGGATGATTTATAAAATGTATTACAATAGCTGATTATAGCTAAATAAAGACTTACTTACTTTCTTACTTACTTACTAGTTAGTAGTTATGTACATTGATGTGTATTTAACATAAGGTGTTGTGTTTCAGAGCTCTAGCGGCGAGCAGAAGAGCACAAACTCTTGTCTGTTCTGCTGTCAGAAGGGAACAGTGATGGTGTCTGCTTGCATCAGAAGGAGGGGGTACGTGCCAGGAGAAGAGATCCTAGTGTCAGCTGATGTTCTCAACATGAGTAACCGTGTGGTGCGACGTAGCATAGCGACACTAAGACAGGTGAGCCAACAACACAAACACAATTCACAAAATACGGTATTAAAAACAGTAGTTATGGAGCTAGACATCACTGATAGTCGTCTGACAAGACAAAAACTATTTTGTTGACGCATACTTCCACTGAAGCGCCTTTCATGATTTGTTTCGTGTTTAGTAAAACCTCCGACTCTTTGAAACAACAACGTAACCAATATTTATTAATAATTCACCACGAAACCGGTTCTAATACTATTTACTATAGATAAGTTGCCAATTAGTAGTGTAAGTTGTTAAAGGTTAATAAATGTGATTGTTTTGTGTCAATGTTTACATGTTTGTTACGTGCATGTATTATAAATGTTATATGGTTTTATTATACCCTGTGTATTCTGGTTGTGAAACTGTTCTAGGATAAATAAATAATAATAATATGTCTGGCAACAGAGGTCGCTGGTTCAATGCCCGGTGAAGCCAAATCCTGAGTCTCTGTCAAGTACCATTATATGCACATAATGTCTGATAAAGCCCATAGAGAGAACATTTAAGCCAAAGTAAAATGTTGATTTATCTACAATGAAACAGATCCAGCTTAACATTAGCATAGCTATTAGTTTGTACAAACTCTTTCGAGTATGGGCTACATATCAAATTGAAACAATCTGTTTCAAGTAGGGTTATTAACACTTAAGTAGTGTATTAATTGTAACAACTTCTATCAAGTACGCGAACATCTAAACAGGCGTAGAGAACAGAGGCTCAGATCAGACAAAACATTTGCTTAAACACATGCGTAACTCTCAAGTAGAGGACAATAGAAAATATAATCTAAACTTAACTGGGACTCGCTGCAGAGAAGAAGGAAAACATATGTCTTGGGTACTTATAAAGAAAGTGTTGAGGCTAGGAAACATGGAAGGCAATACAATGTGGGATGGTAACAACGAGGTATTTTGTGAGAAGATATAATTCATGAAATATGGAGGAAGGTGTAAAATATAGGAGGGAAGATTACAACTGTCAGGTAGAATTTGTATTTTACAACAAGAATGGAATTATATATCAGATGAAATATTCATGGACCTTCCAGAAGACATTATAATAAGAAATAGGCCAACGCAGTGACAAATCATTATTTACGTCATTTTGTCATAATTTATGGCATCATAAAAAAATGATTGTTTAATTTTGATTAAATTAAATGAAATACATTATGAAAAATGTAGACAAAGAAGGATATGAAATATTATTTCATTTTAGGGTGTTTGTAAATGAATTGGTGAGAAAAAATTACATTAACAAAGGGTAAATAAAATTCTAGTTTTGTGACGTGTTGTGTACAGGTGGTGACGTATATCTCCAGCAAGGGTACTCGCCGCCACGTGGACGAGCCAGGGGTGTGCGAGGTGGCGAGGGGGGCGGTGCAAGTGGGGGAGTCAGACAGCTGGGAGGAAGTCAGCGTACCAATTCCACCGCTGCCACCAACCTCTCGCTACAACAACTGGTGCAAGCTCATGGAGATAGACTACCGACTAGATGTAAGAGCCATTTAATCATACAGCATCTTGAAAAGTGGTTTAAAATTTAGGAGTTAATTTTAACTCCAAATAAATACCAGAGGTAATATTTTGGGGTAAAATAACCACGAAAAAACCAAACTCTCTTTTGTGGATACTGAAATGGGAGTAAAGTTTGGCATACTCCTAAAATTATCTCCGTTATTGGTTAACTCCTCTTTGTGGATCCGCGCTTTGGTGGTTTGATCTATGTAAATTGGAGTAAGGACAATATGTGAAGGTATGTCCGAGGACTGTTGAAGATAAATCAATCCCTTACGTTCGTATTAACGACTGAGGAAAACCTCTCAGACAGGATTGCCGGTCTCGACGGGATTTGAACCGAAACCTCCCGAATCAGAGTCAAGTGCTTAGCGCTCGAGCCAACACTGTCGGTTTAAATAGTGGTATTGTACTTCATTATTAATAATAAACATGCCGAGTTTCAACTGTTTAATTCAAAACATTTTGCATTTGTGCGAATTTGAAAATATTTCAATCAAATTTTAATTGTCTGAAAGTTTGACTTATACATTCGTCAGAATTAATGTGGCTTTTCTTCAAAAGTTAATGCTGACAACATACTATAATACTCCTAAATACAATATCTCAAAATGTTCACTGATTAATAAATTACTATAATATACTGCACTGCATCTTTTGTATCATGCTAGGGATTTATATAAAAAATATATATATAAAAAATAGCTAACTTTTAAACGCTATGGAACCATTCATTAAAACATCTAGACGTGACACTTGAAAACTTTTTTACGGATATTTTAGAATTAGATGAATGGATATTGGATCTTTGTACTTCAACGATATTGTTAAATATTAATACTAGGTTCATTTCCCCATTGTGTGAGCAATGAATACCATCAGCTGATCGCCCCAAACAGCGTTGCATGAAGTATTATAGTTTGTTATAAAAACACATTTACTTCTTATGTGTATACGTGCGGAATACAATAACAGGATACACTTGAAATAATCATTCGGAAGGGGAAAAATATCCATTTGTAACATCTACGTGTCTATCGCTAGGACATCAAAACACTCTTAGAATCTAAAGCCCATACATCGGGTTGAATCCACGTAAAACAATGTATTCGAGTTATGAGATCAACGAGTAATCCACTGAACTCTTTTGTAGAGTTTACCACGTATTGCACATTTCCCAACATATAGTGGGCCGTGAAATAAAAGCTGTTTTCTTGAGAGTGATATTTTAGTAAGAATCATCTTATGAAAACAAATAATCTTCGTTTTGAGACGTTGCTTCAAAATCGTTTACGTCGAACGTTGTAATAACTGAAAAGAACTCAGCAACAACTCCCGTTGTTTCAAGTTTCTTGGATTGATTTGACAAGAAAACGGTCTATAATCTAAAACAAATGTTCTAAACTTCTACAATCAAAAGTGTAAGCATTCACAATAGACTTAAATACTGATTTTCATGCGGCACACAAACCACATAATAACCGTTACATCTACCCAACTTGTGTATATGTCATCTACCATGTTATTTGCTCTTGGTTTACCTGTGCTGTATATGGTGTGTTACATATATGTATGTGTATTTGTAAAGTTTGGAATTTGTTGAATAAATAATAATAATAATAATAATAATAATAATAATAATAATAATAATAATAATAATATATAATAATAATAATAATAATAATAATCATAATTAAGCGAGCGAAGCGAGCGATTCCATTTGACTCTGCCGGAAAAATTTGTCACTCGTTTTGTTTTTGTTTGTTTGTTTGTTTGTTTGTTTGTTTGTTTGTTTGTTTTTTTTTTGTTTGTATGTCTCGCCATAACGTTCGAACGGAGGCTCGGATCGAGTTGAAATTTTGACCATCCGCAAGCTTTGTTCTCGATTGAATGCCATTAGTTTTGTGGCAAAATCGTTCAAAAAGTTAAAAAGTTACATTAAAGTTAATCGAAAGTTTTTTTTCAAACTAACCGGCGACAAAATCTGAGGTAGCCAAATCATTTAGAATGTCCGTCCGGTCACGAATATGTTAATTTTAGTTTGATCCGATAAGTAGTGTAGATGGAAATTACATTATAACAAAAGTAACGTTGCCATGGCAACGAAAAGACGCGCGAAGTTTCTAATGCACTGCCACCTAGAAGTAATCAAAATACTTTCGAGGGAGCAGGTATTATTTGTCACCAAAGAGTTTTATCACTACGTTTACCACAGGCTCTAGTCCGGCTTACACTGGGCCGGTTTCATCTAGTCCGAGGTGTATATCAACAAAACTAAGTCGGCCTACTCTAGCCCAATTTCAAGCCGAACTAGCCACAGCCTGCTAGACCTACTAGAACGTCGGGTTTCAACCTTGGTTTCAACCACTAAATTTACCAAAACAAAAACAAAAATGAAACCAATTATTAAACTGTAGCTATATTATATTGCCTTATGACTTATTTGCATGGAACGCATCTATTCTCGCCCGATTTGTTCTAGAGCGGCACCTGGATACTCATAATCCTCCTCATCAAGTTGCAGTGAAGTGTTTATCAGACTGGACTAGTTCGTTTGAAGCGGTCTAGACTCGTTGGCAAACGAGTCTAGATCGGTTCCCATCTGGGCCGGCTCCATGCGTTTATCAAGCCATGTAGGCCGGCCTAGAGCTAGGCCGGCCCAGTGTAAGCCGGACTAGAGCCTGTGGTAAACGTAGTGTATTATTTGCCACCAAAGAGTTTAAATATTTTTCCCAATGAGTCAAGGTCCTCTAGATGGCGGTGGATTTTATCCACAAAGTAAAGATTTACATACGGGTTTACCCAAATACCTTGGCAATAATAAATAATATCGGAAACATGGCCCTGTGGACAGCGAACGTCGCAAATTTTAAAATTTAAAAACATGTGCATTGTGGGTCTAGCTATAGCACGTGCTCGCTTATCAACGCGTCCAACTGAGCGTTTCCTAGTAATAATAATAATAGTAATACATCTGCTACTGACAGCAGCTTTATTATGTATTTCAAACCATATGCTTAACAGTAGAAGCAAACTATTTACAGTAGTCATATAACATTCTCTATTATAAAGCAACAAACATACGTTCAACACCACACACATACATTCATGTTTATATTATCTTCATGGTCATCATTATGTAATTATGTTAGGCTATACGAGTATATTTTGTATTGTGTTGTTGATTTATATGCATTGTTATGTTAATGTATGTGAGATAAATTGCACTTGTCGGACACGTGTCCTTTTGACATGTGGTCACAAAAGGAGAATACTAGTAAGAGGAGATATTATTATGAACACATGTTCAAAGATCATAGATACAAACACACATTTTAAAATCAAAGACCGTATATCGAAATTGTATTTTTAATTATGCTAAAAATAATAACAATAAAGAAACAGTGAAGCTTACACAGTGAAATAATGTGTGGCTAAATAAGGTTATCTTTCTCACACTTGCGACTAATGACCTGGTACCTCCACCATAAGCAATTCGAATCAAAATATCCACACAAATTTATCCCCTTGTTTTCGTTCTTCACTTGTCTTTTTTGTCTTTTATTGTTGGTTTTATTTTTTCGATGTATTGATATAAAGTCCAATACCAAGATCGAAAATATTCCCGCATATCGACATCGTATCGAAATATTGATATTTATGCCCAACCTTAAATTATGTTATGCTCATATTTATTTATACGGTCTTTTGTTTTTTATTGCTTGTTTTATTTTTTCGATATTTCGATAAAGAATCCAATATCGATATTGAAAATGTTCCCACACATTGACATCGTACAAAGAATTGATATTTTTGCCCAAACTTAAAAATTGTTATTCTCATATATATTTATGTATGCGGTTCTTTGTCAGAGCGTGTGGGTGTACTCGATATATCCCATCAGCCGCTCGGCTCCGGAATAAGATCCCCGGGCTTTGTGGATCAGATCCGTGACGCGTCGAGCGTAGGACGAGCGCGTGTATCGATGGTACACTGGATGTATCAAGGGCACACGTGTACACAAAGGGAAAATAAATCGCTCCTTCATTAAAACTGCCACAGAAGTGCACATGCTCCCATACTAATACAAATGTTTATAATGTTCCTCGCAGTTCGCCGTGGACATAGACGGCGAGCAGACGCCCCTCGAGCTTCGGATGCCGGTGATCATAGGCACAGTCCCTCTGCAGCGCGAGTTCAAGAACATGCGACGTGACGTCGGCGAGCCTGACAAGAACGAACCTCCTAGGCCAAACATGCAACTCAAGTACCACAAACTTCGTGAGTGCGAACTATTCTCTTGTCTTATTGGCCTGCGTGGTAATTATTTGAATTGATGTGTATCTATTTATGATTTCTCGAAATGATCTGCACGGAATTTAATTATTTTGGTTTCATCTGAAATAATGTTTAAACCATTGGACATATTTATTTACTTTTTTAACGTCTAAACTGTATGCCATATTAGAACGTGACTCTATCTACTAAAATATTTTTAAAACTGCTTTATTACGACAATATAGAATAATTTCACAAGCTTGTGTAGGATAGTTTTTTACATCATGGATATGATTTGTAAATCACCTACAGCCAAGCTCTTCCGACAAATTAGACGTGTTTCAATGCATGTAGTTACGAGTTCACATTGGGTAGAACGACATTCCATCCACTACTTGCTTGCTTTGTTCACTCTTGAAGTGTGTGAAGTGCGTAGAGTGGAAAGTCAGTACGAACATCAAGTCTCTGCTCTTCTATTCCTTATGAATATCTCTTTTCCTCATTTGCAGTTTCTTGCAAACATTTCCTCCTTGAACGTCGACGTCACATTCATAACCTCGTTAAAGCCATCACTAACGTTACTCGTATTAGATACAATGCTTCTCCCTTATTATTAAAATTACTTTTTGAATATTCTTACTTTTACTCTCATACCCTGTAGCTCTTCTTCTTCCAAGAGCCACGTAATTGCTGCCATATTTAAGATTTTCGGCTAAGAATTCATAGCTGTCTTTGTTTGCTATCTCGACTGTATACAATAGCAATATACACTTGTGCAATATCAATGCAGTAATAAAAGTCTACAGTAGATGGATAAACAAGTTGTTTGGATGAAGCATTAAAAAAATAATGGCTTACTTTAGAGCCCTTATATAAATTTTGATGAGTTTATTTTTTAATATTCTAAACAAATACAAACATTTTACTAGATTTTTAATGGTGGAACTTATCTTTCTACTAATGTTAAACCATAAACATTTTCCTTTAGTTATGTTGAAGATGAAAATGTGCTGCGACAAACTAACAACAGTCACTTCTTAAATTGAATTTAGCATTTTACTACAATAATAATTTTGAGGCTTTGTCCTGCAATAAAAACACACTTTTGAGTTTTTATTAATGCAATTTATGAGCCCTTCTTATAATCAGCCACATGTTTTGATTTCTTTAGAAATAGTATCCAGGAAATGACCACCAGGTTAACCTTATGCTTATGTTTTGATTTCTAGATAGGAAGCCCGGGCTACCTCTTACAATTGGTTCCCAACGAAGGGCTAATTACTACCGAGGTTGATTGGTCTTGGAAAATTAAACTTATTTTGATTTCCTTACTACCAGCAACAAATATCTAGTTATGGGTCATCTTTACATTTAATATTTTTGATAAATTAGATGATATGATAAGGGTCGCCAAAACGTGCGTTTTCACATATTTGAATACTATAACACTTGTTGCTAACTAATATTTCTGGTTTTTCTAAAAAAGAAAATGTAATAACATTGAACATTTTGTAGAGTGTGATGTAAACCCCAGAAGCTAACGAAACCTGTCCCAAACAGTAAAATCTAGTGACACTTTAGATGTTATATGTATTTGTCATTTGTCACATTTGTCACCGACAGTGATGTGTATGTTTCGGTGTGTTCCAGCAACCCCATTCAGCGAAGTATGCGTCTGGGGTGAGCGTCCAGCCGACACCTACTACTACCGCCAGGTAGCTCGCCCCTTCGACGAGGCAACCCTGAGCACAAGTTCCAAGCCGAGCAAGGAGGTGATGTTCGCCCCCCGCTACGTGTGCTACCGGCCGCAGAACCCTCGGCTGCGGCTACCCCTCGCCCGCACACTCCCGGAGATCGTCATCAGTCAGCCGACCGGGGGGATAGGCAACGTCCGGCAGCACCTGCACGCGGCGTCAAGGAGACACTCTGCGCCTGCACATCTAGTGGACACGCCCAAACACGAGACCAGGCAGGACGCGCTCATAGAAGAGAACGAGGGGGAGGATATCATCACAGAGTTCAAGGACACGGGGGTCTAGCTGAGGGAGTTTGGTGGCAGCGACCAGCCACAGTCTTCGCCACACACGTGTTGAATCAGTTGTCTTGACCAAAAAGTAATGTGAACGCTAAATTCTGATTCGCTCATGTGAGACACTGAAACCATGGAAGTATGTCCCATTAAAGACCGAAGATCTTAGATTGCCAGGTTAAGATAAGTGACCTTGAATGCACATACATGATTTGTGGTGAAGTAAATTGAACTGAACTGTTTAGAGAATGTTATCATGATAATATAGCACATTAAAATTCGTGAAGTTGTTGGTGACGAAAGATTCTGGAAGTTTATCGAAGTGAATTTGCATATCTTGGCAATAGTGCACCGACAAAGAAAAGTTGTGATTTTGTAGGGCCTTAAGAGTAACACCCAAATATCCAATAAACTAAGGACAAAGTGGTTTAGATTAAAATCTTCTATGATATTATTATATATTGTGTATTTCTAAAACGGATGCAAATCTGCAGTAGAACATAAAACATTGAGGATCATGACGCATCTGTTACCTGCAAAAACCTAATGCGAGAAACTACAAATTCCAGAACAGAATGTTGCTCCTTTTCCATCGATTTTCAAAACCCAGATCGTTATTGAATGCTGTGTTTTGCTAGTGTCTTGGAAAATATTTAATATCTACACCTCCATATTTGTAATAATATATATTTGTTTACTTTAAGTGTTGACTATGTATAAGATAGCATTGTATCGGTATGCTATTTCTTACAAAATCATAAAAAAATATTCGTGTATTTCTTAAAATTTGCTTTGTGTTGATATGCCATGTGACCACCAACAAAAATACATAGTTATTGAGTTGTACAAGATTCTAAGAAAAAAATATGAGGAAATGTTAGGTAGTTATTTTTTTTTTGCACTAACCCGATCAGAATGAAGTACAAAACACTACTCATTACTCATGGAATTACTGCCAAACGGTAATGGCTTAAATCAAATGTAGATTGGGGATATCTATGTCATTGCGCTGTTCAGTTTTCAGGACTTACGAAACTGCTTATGTGTATTTTTTCAAGAATACAATTTTGTTAAATTATTAAATGTTTGTTAATTCATTTTTAATAAATATAAATTTTGTCAATCAATCATTTAACGATTTCGTGGCATAGAATAGCATTCATAAACAACTTTCTGCGTATATTTAATACAGTTCAGAAATTTTATTCCATCTATGGTGGGGCTTACGTTTAACGATGTCGTGGGTTTGTTCCATGGAATTTAAAATTTGTTTCCATTAAGAGATTTAATTATGCATTTGTGAGAAAAGTGTAATTTATTAGGGAGAACTTATTTTAAAGCGCAGAGTTATTATGTTTGCCCGCTAGAGCTAATTTAAGCTTATATAACGAAGGTCTGTACATAATTAATAGCTTCAAAATTGTCTCTATTTCTATGTAATTTTTTCTAAAAGTTTTCTATAAAAATATAATGTACTAAAAACAAAATTCCTCGGAAATCTAAATTATTTTTCTATTATGGATACATTTGTTATAGATTTAATAACTTATACTTCTTAGCTAATCTTTAGAGCTAAGATTTATGTACAGTCACGCTAAGTTATTGAAATTTATGTGCAATTGTTTTGTCTGCTTCTATTTAAAATTGACGCAGACAGTTATATATACAATGTGAGAAAGCTATCTTTAAAATATATTGTTTCTATACAATGAATATAAAAAAGTGTAATTCGACTGTAATTTGTATGTGTGTGAAAAATGTGAATGCAGTCAAAATGCACAACAATCAGTTTAATGCAGGAATTATTTGTTGTTGAATGTCTATATATCAACCAAACTCCGTTTACCAAAATACGCCTTAAAACATTTAACCGTCTACTGAAAAGACCAACCCTTTTAATTTTCTCTTTTTGTTGATGCGATCATACTCGCTCTATTGACATTATTGTAATTGCACATTTGTGTGGACACAAAACAACGCAATACAACTCAGAAAGCCTTTTTATAGCTTAAGTTACACTAAGCCTTGCCTTTGTTTTAGGGTTTGACATATTTTATAATTTGCAACTATAATATTTTCTTGCGTTTAACTATCATTTCCATTGGCCAGTACGAATACAGTATTTCTACCGCTCAACGGGAATAATCGTAGAACGCAAGATATTAATATTAACATATGTCATCCCCAACTAAAGAATAGTTTTTCGTAGTATGTCCACAAAAATGAGTGGTATGCATATCACAGTATGCATGGCGGTATGCATCAACCACAGGAACAATGTTGGTCTTCTGGGAAGACCATTACTTATATTTTTACTCCTGAACTACTGTTTTATGCATATTTTGGGAAAATGACTTACAATTCGTTCCTAAACCCCAAATTATCTGTATATTTTTCAAATTTTACACTAAATTTGTTAATTTAGTAAAGGCTACGAGATGATGATACAATTCTCAAATAACATTCAATTAATATAGTTAAAAGTATACATCCATTAAACTGTAAATCATCTCTTAATACTCTCAGGGGTTGATATAAGGTGTGAACCCAGATACCTGGAAGACTCTAAACCCCTTCAAAATAACTATGATCTCGCCTAGGTGTAATTACTCGATTGCTCATTAGATGTCTGTATTCGAAGAAGCTGGCGCTGTAGCGACTCATTACAACTCATGCCGAGTAGAGCGCGTGTAGCCCCTGCGACCTGGGGTTGTTTACTGCCTCAGCCTAGAACTACGTAATAAGACGGTAGCCAATCAGAGGGCGAGGTTGAAGTGACGTCATGTGGTGAGATCTCGGGCTCAACGCACGTGGGCTAACTTTAAATGGGCTTTGCATTTCTCCTTACCGTTCTCACACAATGTTGTAAGTAAACACATTATTAATTGTGACTTTTTCGTTTTCCCATTTTAAAACTAAACTGGAGATTCTTATTATTTATTGTTTGTACTCGTTATAATTACATTCAACAAAAAAGGAAATAAAAAGTATTTTGACAAGAAACGGCGTCGACGCTAGCAAACATTTTGTTGAAACACTTAACATCATGAAGAAATCTCGTGCCGCGAAGAATTTTGCTGGATCACAAAACTAGCACGGCACATGTCTGCCACAAGTGCTATTTTAATATAATGCCTTTATATTTCTCGTTTTCCTGATCATTTCCATGTTTTATTTTTTGTCTATTATCAATTTTTTCGTTTCGGTTTACATTTCTTTCATTTTCTATTTGAAATTCTTCTTTTTTTTTTAATTTATCTCATGAATATTCTACATAATGAATATAATTTGCCGTGACTTTCTCTTTATAATGCTAGCATGCATGATAATGCATCAAGTATGCTAAACTATTTACTCAACTTGATAAATTATATTTTGCGTTGCATTAAGTATTCGCTAGTGCAACACGCGCGATTGCAACGCGCGTCAGCTGAGCGGACGCCATGTTGGATCACGCGCTTAGGGCGTTGCTCCTAGCACGCGTGAGCGAGTGAAATATGTACCTTCTTAGTCCGCTAGCACTATAATGTATTGCGCATCTGATAGAAATAGTGGGAATCGATCCTTTTATAGAATGGCCAAAAGTACTTTTAGTAGATAATATTTTTATTTGATGCTCTACGATAAAATTAGGAATAACACTTAATTTTACGAATGATAATTCACTAATTGTCTTTAATTCAGTTCCAGAAATTTAAATTAACGTAAATTAAATAATCGTTTCAAATTTGCGTCTTTTAAATAAACGGTAACTTTAAAGCTAAAAGCACCAACAAAAAAACACCCATCAATATTTTTGTAACATTTTTTTACAAGGACTTAAAACAGTAGTTAGTTTCATTAGCAGTCCACAAAATTCATTAATCTAAGTTTTAACTCATGAGTGCTGAAAATTATTTGAAACCCCTGAGAAAATTAAGTTATGACTAGAATGTTAGAATATTGAGATACATTTCTCAAATACCTTAAATAGGTAACCGTCTATATAAAGTTTACGCTTAGTTCTAAAGTAATTAATAATAAAGCGACTCGTTTCAAGAGGAACTTCCAAGTTCCGAACTACAAAGTTCGCTTTACCTCAGAAAACTATACCAACGTAGGCTTCCTTCCATAGCTCGGGATAGTCAAAATATTGAAGATTGTCTAGACTCCCTTTATACAAAGCGTCGATAGTAACAAGAGATAAGCAAATCGAGATGTTGTTTCTAGACAGATCATGCCTGGATGCAGCTCGCTGTAGAAGGAAAGAAAAGAGATTTTGATATGTTAAGAGGAATGTATACACTGAAACCCAGCCATTTTGTAAACTGATTTCTATTGTGAAACTAGCCTTCTTCTGTGGTTCATTTCACACTTTTTTTTTAAATTTATTAACATTGCAAAAGTAAGTAGGGCTACACTTAAAACATTTTCTTTATAAATCAATATACGTACAATTAAATTTTAAATACGAGTCGGGTTGGGGATGCAAGGGTCAAGGCCCCGCGGGTTTAGCGAAGACGGCTAGCCATGCCTCATTTTATATATTATTTAAAAACGTTCTTTTAAGAATTTTCTCACTCTCGCCTGTTTTACGTTTTCTTTCTTATTAAGAAAGTAGACTTTGAGGATTTGTATTATTTATTACCAAATAATGTACGTAATTAGGGGGTGACAAGCGGGTTGTGAGATGAAGAAAAAAGTTCCTTCTTGTTTGTTTTAAACTTTCATAACAATACAAATTATGCAAACTACCGGCATTAAAAATGTGTTGAGCTAAAAGCATTTTAAGTTACGCTTTTCAAAGTAAAATTTAACATATAGTTTTATTAAGTTTTGTGTAGATTTTGATGCTGTTCAGAACTTTTATTTAAAAACCAATATTTTCAGTGTACATTTGGCCTAAACTTTACTTGAAAAGTACAAGCAATCATAAACAATCTAAAACACATAATGCAAGAAAATGATTGATGATGGGATCAGAGGGGCAACTGTAATTCAATATGAGGTAAGAACTTTTGGTAGGAACTAAACAAGCTAAGATTAGAACTTTAAACTCTCTATGTTTGAAGAAGCTTAACACCTCCCACGTCGTGAAAGTGTCTAGGCTAGTGCAAAAAAGTTTTAGTGAAACATTAAACCACATTGCAATTATTTTTTCTTTTAACGTCGTGCTTTTGACTGCATATTAAACATTATCAATGTACGATACTTGAATGTATGCTGTGTGCTATTTTATGTGTCCTAAATGTACGCATATTAATTAATTGAGCATTTGAATACGAATTAAGTTGTGATCCTTTATGGTATCTTCCAATAAAATAAAATTTTATCCATGTGTATAATTACGTTAAATTTCCACCGTGTCACTGACAAATCATTTTCATAAAACAAACATTTTTCATCGTTATCACAAACATAATTCAATAGCTTGTCACTTGCACATCCGCTAACATGAATTTATTGACATGGCTTAGTTACAAATTGGAACTCAATTTTATTTGTGCCATAACCTAGCAACCAAAATAAAAATCAAAGATCCGTCAACTAAAAAACCTTCCTTGTCCTAACAACTCTTCTGCACTCGACAACAGCTATTATTCAATACATAGATCTAAATATAAAAGTTTCACAACAACGCATTTTCTTCCTAAATATGGCATTATCACCATTTTATCACAAATGAAATCAGTATTTGAAATACAAAATAGCGACCAAATGGATGGGAACGATTCTCTCGTGGGCGAGATAGAAATAAATAAGGCTAATTCGGAACAACTTCATGCAAACAAAGGCTCCCGTCACCGTTTAAACATTCCGAATCCAAGTATTTATTATATTTATCATGATCGAAGCTAAAAAGCTTCTTTTTGAAGCGTGTTAAGACCCCGTTACCTTGTACATTGGAATAAGGTACTCCAAACATTAGACAAAAGAGGCAGACATAAATCTCGTGCCCGTGGTATAGCTTATGCATGTCCGTTGATGGTCGTGAAATGCACGTTTCATCAGAGCGCCTTCATTTAATAGTGACGTTATGGTCGTGCACATCACTCGCCTAGCCCAGTCCTTCACTTACAACCACAGTTATACATAGTTCATTGCGTAAGACTCTGATATGGGAGGTCACGGGTTCGAATCCCGCCACAAGCAATCTTGACTGAAAGTATTTGATTTCCTTAGGTTTCTTTCGTTCAAGGTTTCTAATTAGCCCTGGGGCATTCCGTCCACAAATTATCCTTCCACCCTTATTTTCTAGTAGGTCCACCTGAAGAGGGTGAACCGGATCATTCTGATGTGTGCCCTGCAGCATGCATCCTTACGAACAAGTTATTTTTACTAAACAAATACCCACATCACGTGATTACAGTACACAATGCCCATCATGGTGAAACCTACCCTATTTGTCTCCTGACTGTTTACTTCGTTTCCGTGTACTGTTTGACTTATTCTCTGGAGGATGTAAGCCATGTATGTTCACCAGTGGGAAATGTGTTTACAGCATTCTAAAGTTCGAGTAGACAAGCAATGCCCACTCTTTGTACGCCTCCAACCTACACATAGAATGTTACGCCATTGCGTCTAATGACGTAACGTAGCTGCAACGCCTTCGGGACTTCTACAGCCTACCTCATCCTCCCATCTCACAAGCTCTTGAAATTAAACTTATTTATATCCTTTTACCCGCCAATCAACGCTAATGCGTTTAACAAAATGTAAATGTTAATTATTTTAAAATTTGATTAAGTAATAACAAACTTTTAGCATAACTCGAATTTTGTATAATATTATGTAAGTCAAATTAGTGTTTAAATTGCTATAAGTTTTTCCTAGTAAATGAAAATTATGTTTAAATAATTAATATTTTAATTGTGAGGGGATATCAGTTTTAGAGTTTCACTAACGACCAAATGCTTTCTATCACTTACTTCGACGACGTAGCACTTAGTTAAACTGGCCAACTCGATCTTTATTTAGCGATGGCCGGCCACTCGATATTGTTTGTAAGTCCAGCGTACTATCACTATCAGAACAAACGTTAGTACTTGTATATTAATTCATATTATAAATTAATTTGCTGCTCTTTTTACACGAAAGTTTTGGTGTGATTTTTATCAAAGTTATGGTTTGATTAGCTTTAGAGTTTATTTATTTATTGGATGAGCGTAGCGAGCGAAGCGAAAATTCCATTTCACTACACTGGAGAAAAAAATCCGGAATGTTTTTTTTTTTTTCTTTTTTTTTTGTATTTTTGTGTGTTTGTCCGCACGATTCCGGCTAAACCGATACTCCAATTGTGATGAAATTTTATGGAGGCCTTCGAAATCTCTGAACTTAGAACTGCCACGTTTTTGAGCGCAATCGAAAAATTATTTCTCATTAAAATCGCAATTTTACGATTTTTTTCGATTTTTGAAAAATTTCTTCTACTTATAACACCTACATGCTTTATCCGATTGTTATGATTTTTTCACAGAACCATAATTCTATGAATTAAGATATTCTTGTGAAATTTGAGCTCAATCGAAAAATTATTTCTCATGAAAATCGAAATTTTACGGGTTTTTTCTTTTTTAAAACAATTCTTTGACTTATAACACCTATGCTTTATCCGAGTATGATGATTTTTTCTCAGAACCTTAATTTTATGAATTAATATATTCGTGTGAAATTTGAGCGCAATCGAATAATTATTACTTATGAAAATCGCAATTTTACGATTTTTTTTCTTTTTTTAAATTTCGATTAACTAAAAAAAATTAAAAATTTAAGTTTATTTTTTATTCAATTTAAATTAATTTTAAAAAAATCTCCAACAATAATGATTTTTTTCACAGAATAACAGAAAATCCGCATAACACATGGCAGCTCAATACACCAATTACGCTCATCCAACAACGCGGCGGGACTTGAGCGTTTTCCTAGTTTATTGTTTTGACACATTGATGTGTTATAGGTTGCTTAAAAAGGGCATAGCCCCATTCACATTTAGTGTCTAGAAACCTTTCCTTAATACCATTGCTAGTGATTTGAATTGATATTTTATTGTTAGTAGAGTTGCAGTGCCCCAATATTGGTTTAAATCGACTTAACTACAATACAATATTGAAACACAAATATTCCTTCAAAAATATATGAGGAATGAGGATTGCAATGTATAATACATCCCTCATTACAGTGACTTTATTAAATGTATTTTCATAATTTAAGTTATATTGTTATTACACTAGGGAAACGCCAAAGTCGTTGTTAGATGAGTGAGTAAGCCATGTGTTAAGTACCCGGTAACATTACTTTTTTCCCCTACCTTCGGCCTCCCTAGCCTATCATAGGCTAGAGTGGCGCAAAGTTTAAAACATTTTAACGAAGTAATCCTGTTTTTGCATTATCACCATTCTGTTAAAATAAAACATTATTTTGATAAGTTTTAAAATGCGAGGCTTTCAAGATCTCTGCACTGCTCCTCATGCCAAAACTAAGTTTAACAATAACGTATAACAAATCTCAGTTCGTATAACTTACATTGGTTGTAAAGATAGTTGTGACACGGTTACAGCATTAGCAAACTTTCTGACCCCAAAAACCCTAGGAAAACACTTTTATCCAGCATTGCTGGTGGCGAGTATTGAACCAACACCAACCTCACTTCTTGAACTCTGCCTTCTGTAAGTGTACCACTTGTGTGTTTCCGAAGTTTAGAATCTGAACCGACTTGTGAGTTCGAACATCTAAGTTCGATCATGACTAAAAAGACAGTGACTGAGTGTATGCAGTGAAGAGCTACACTTCGAGAAGAAAGTTAGGAACTCAAATACTTGTCAGGTTCAGACAGCATACTCAAGTAGGCATACACGTAATGTACTGTGGTGTACTGTATGTAGAGCGAAGTGAAGCTCGTAAGAGTCTGCAAAAGGGAATAAAACGCAACTGGAGATGAAAATATTATTCTGTATTTAACTAGTACGATTCAGCTTTCGATCATTTTAAAACTACTCATTCCCATTCAATAATATTCTTATGTGTTTTATATTTATTGAATGAGTGTTCGGAAAAATATTATATATTCTAGTTGAATAAAGTGAAATTCTTATCACGCGACTAGATATTTATACAGCAATTGAGGAGAAATCAAGTTTTCTAAGAAAAGTTATTAAAACCCAACTTTAGAGTAAATAACTAATTTGAATTGTTTTGTTGACCAACATTGTTTCAACTTTCAATCACAGATTCAAATATGCAAATATTTTTACAAATACAGAATAAAAAAATAAAACTATTTCCATTTAAAATACATATTGCCACTAAGATCAATATTAGTTGCTGATTTATATCAAAAAACGACTCTCCTCATTTTTGAATTTAGGCCTAATTCTAAAATTGTTTTTGAATTTAGAAATAGTCGACGTGATGTTCTTTTGAAAATAAGAATGCCCTAATATAAATAGGATTGAGTCCAAACACACTATACGCATTAAGAAGTGTGGTATTTCTATTCTATTCTATTCTATATTTCTAAAAAAAAAAAAAAACGATATGTTGATTTGAACTTGTAAGTACATGAGTCAACAATAAAGAATGATCTAAGTAAGTTCATCACTTCAAACAGGTTTGTTTACTTTAAAGTATCATCAGAAGTTGTCTGTGAAAATATTTTCCAGTCAACAGTTAATTGTGTTCTGTCTATCGTGAAAAAGTCAATTAAAACCAGTGCTTAAAATGTAAATATATGCAAAGTTGTTAATTCAATAAAATGCACACTTTCGCCCAGAAACAGCTCTCAAAGTCCCCACCCTCAAAGCTAATGATGCTACTCGTGTGATCGTGGGTAAAAAGAAGGGAAATGCTGATTGAAACCCTGTGGCTTGTCAATATTAGGGAAGGTTAACTTTAGTCAAACAAGTTAGGCAGGTCCCCAGGCTCGTACTCGGCGGTAAAACAGAGAAACTTGCAGGAAAGTGCGATGTTTGCATTCTGTTGCGAGGAATACCTAGCCATAAGCCTCGGTTGTGTTTTACATTATAATATAGCTGCTCTTTAAAAAAAACTTAAAGCTGGAGTTTAACTTTTTAACCAGAGAACGGTTTAAAATCTTGTAGCATACAAAATAGTTGGTTGCAAATTATTCTTATAAAAACTTATTCACAAAACTTCATTGTCGAAATATAAACAAAAAATCGAATACGAAAAATGATCTTAGTATATTATAGTGCTACTGTATTAGTATGCTTTCTATTTCTTCTATGTTTAGAAATGAACCAATGGTACTTATCATGATGCATTGTATTAGTATTTATATTATATTCATACAATTTAATGTTTAGTTAGTTTGTCATATTAAGTTGTTCTTACAAAATCTAAACTTATTAGTTTTATTCTTATGTTAATGTAAGTGGTTAGGTGGAAGAGCGAACAGTGTTCGAACCTCGCCGTTTTGTAATTGATACTCTTTTACAAATAAAGTTCTATTCTATTCTATTCTATTCTATTCTATTCTATTCTATTCTATTCTATTCTATATAATACAATTTTTAAGGGTAATAACTAAAAAGCGAAACTTGTTAAAGAGAACAATATTAACCTCATCTGAAGAAATTTCGAGTAAAAACAAATTTAACCGAATTTCTCTATTGAAACAAATTCACTTGTAGAAAAAATAATAATATTACAAATAGATTATGTAGAAAATAGTAAAAATGTAAATCTAAGCCATGCCGCTTCGCGAACGCTTTTTCCAGTCGCGTTGAGCTTTTATGTTGATTATTGACCGATCGTTGCCCTAAAAGTACGATTTTCATAAGAAGTATTTCTTTAATTGTCCCCGAAGTTATAATATATCTAAGTTAAGTTATTTTGAACGTTCCCATAAAGTTTCATCAAGATCGGAGTAGCCGCGTTTTCCCGGCCGCGGGCCAAATATCACGAAAATATCGCATTAAAAATCGTTAAAAAAATCGTTAAAGTACGATATTCATGACAAATATATATTCGTTGTACCCAAAAACTTGGCAGATCTAAGTTTGGAGATTTCGAGGGCCCCATGAAAATTTCATCAAGATCGCATATGCCGTTTGCCCGGTAGGGAAAAACAAACAGACAAAAGATACAAAAAAAAACACTGAGTTTTTTTTTTCTCAGGGTAAGTGGAATTGAATCTTCGCTTCGCTCATCCAAGAACAAGTATATAAAAATAATTGGGTTTAAAAAAACATCACGTAAAACTCTTTGTTTTAACGAGCAATAGCTAGAGAAGACAAATCACCGCCACATTTTGCGCTTCTTCGATCTTGCAGAGTCAAGACATGTGTTAAACATTATCTTTCCCAGCGGTAATTGAACGTGCAAGAAAGCACACTCTCCATTTCCTTCGTTAGCCGTAAAGAAACATCGGCCCCATCATGCACAGCGTTATTCCCAATCGCTCACGTGACCCGATCTTGTGTTGATTCCACTGCGCCAAGATAACCAGCAGAACGCGTCACAGATACCGGCCTTGTCTAATCTACATTGAGCAACACACAGATAAATGATTCAAATATGCCAGCTGATAACTGATAATTAATCCATTGATAACGCATTGTGTTC
Source organism: Sweltsa coloradensis (assembly GCA_024449915.1). Taxonomy (NCBI): domain Eukaryota; kingdom Metazoa; phylum Arthropoda; class Insecta; order Plecoptera; family Chloroperlidae; genus Sweltsa; species Sweltsa coloradensis. Next base: position 152,592 of record JAMZAV010000122.1, on the reverse strand, counting down.
GGTGAGACATCTTCTAGCCGAGGTGAGGGATTGAGAGTGTTTAAGATGGACGGTATGGAGCAACAATCCAAGGCGAAGGAATACGACGTGAACCATATTGTTGTTGAAAGGTAGGTGAACATTATTAATAAGTATACATTACGGAAGGAGTTCACACTTCTCCAGGACGAGTATTGATACATGAAGTGCTACACTATCAGTGGTGCAGATAAGACTGACATTTTGATTTCGTGCAACCACCTAATATTTATGTTTGAAGCAAACGATTCATGATCATTTAGACGAACATTGGTTGATATCGAGTTCGACAAATATAATACGATTCTTTGTAATGTGAGCTACATTTTTTCCCGTGCCTCGAATTTTATCTTGTATTTCAATGCGACATTCACAATACACAAATACACATGATTTTGTATTTTCTTCACTTAACTCTAAAGCATAACATAATTAATTACATTACATAGTCAAGCATTACAGAGCACTGGAGACATAAAACATTTCTTACACCCAGAAACCCCATATTGGCTCTGTTACACACAAAAAAATCAACTCTTACTTTAGGTCAACGAATATATGATATGATATTTTGTATTATTTATTCACAATAAAGTCATGAATACAATTCGTAATCACATTGCTTCAAAACACAAATTATATGCCGAAGAAATCTGCATATTTTTTATTTGATTATTTGTTTGAAATATTACAAAAAAGGAAAATTAGAACAATTCTGTGATCAGATCAGTTTGTCCTGAGTGTAAAAGAAGCTGTAATGTACATTTTGTTTGTATGTGTAGGCTATATTATTTATTTTTGTCTTATAGATTTGTATTTGCATGTTGCGTATGACATTTATAGTGACGCTGGAAGTGCTGTGTTTTCGCAAGTAAGTGATATACGGCGCAATCGATAAGCTCGCCACGATGAACAGACATTGCTAGAGAGATAACGAGGATGTGGTGGGTTCGAGTCTCGCAAGGGAAATGCTGGGCAGTCTATTCATACCGGTACTATAAATAAATGAATTTGTATTTAGAGACTACCCACTCAGTCACATAACTAATTTTCAGTGAGGGGCTTTTTTTTAAAAGAGGACCAATCCAAATCTGTCGGCCCCGGTGCCATTGACCCGTGCGAAATTGAATTTGTGGATAGAACGACGACGACGACGTGAGAAACTAGGGCGCTTCAACCGGTTAGGTCATATTGCGCCGCCTGTGATAGTGAAAGTTGATGAGATTAGTTAATGGTGTGTTTGATGAAAAGATTGGTGTACAAATAACAAAATAAATTAATGATGAAGAAAAGCATTAAGGCTGTTGTATCCACCTCTGGACGATAATTTGCAAGTCGAAGAGACATGGCTGAAAAGTTTTCTAAATGAAATAGAGCCTCATACATATAACAGAAAAAAAGTGTTATTTTTGAGGACGGGACATAACCTCACTATAGGCCATTATATGTCGTTTAGTGCAAAATTAAATTTTGAGCATAGGTTTTCAGAATATAGTTTCAAAACACTTTTAGCTTCAGCTTTAGCTATTAGGAAATAGAAATAGATTTCTGAAATAACAGTCAGTGTACGATTTTTTTTGTCAAATGGTACAAAACTCCTATGAAGGATTTTAAAGAAAAGCGAAGAGAACGACGAGTTGCAAAAACAAAATAAAACAAGGAAACGTGAATAACTCGCAAGTATTGTAGTTAATGCAAACAATGGAACACTTTGAATACAACATTTCTTTGTATCAACCATGTTCGTTAAGCTCAAACTTGATCATTATCTTGTGTCCTAGTGCAGGAGCCCTAGGATTGTTTATAAACTAAACAAGCTACTCAGAACACACAACTTTTAGTCTAGTTAAACAACGACGAGCAAGGGCATTGAAGTAACTGGGGCGAATAATATAGTTTTCAAGTTTAGTTCGTGTAGAACAAAGAAAATAAAGACTAGATTGAAAAGATGCAACAGTCTCATGCTCTAAATGTAAACGCAAAGTTTATACCATGTTTTGTAAATTAACTTTGGACAATGTTCCTGGTACAGAGCTATAAACATGTCCCTACACAAAGAGGCAGATATAGCCATGAATTATGGGGGGGGGGAGGGTCTTCAGCAAGCAATATCAAAGGTGGTCCCAGACGTTAATTACTTAACAAATTAAACTACATTTCATTAAATTACAAATGTTGATTTATTTTCAAATTTATGGAGTTGTGTGGAAAGAGTAACATATTTTAGTCTTGACAATGGTTGTGGGGGGGGGCGGCGTGTACAGTCTTGCAAACCAAGAACGGTGTCCGGACAAAGCTCCAGAACCCCTATAGTCCGTGATGAACAAGTTTAGAAATTTACTAGTTTAAAGCCTAAAACACGTTTAAAAGTCTAAAATGACAGAATATGTAATAGTGGTAGTTCACTTTTCAATACAAACTATAAAATAAAATACAACAGGTGGGCTGGGAGCAGTTGCCCCCCCCCCCCTGTGGCCGACCCTTCTAACACAATCAAATACATCATATAGACATAACCAACATCTAACGAAGCGAGTCTTGCAATATTACTTGTACCCGCTTGTGCCTCGGAAAGTTTGAAACCACAACCTGTAATCCTAGTTCTGATCTAGTACAACACTACACAAACATCTTCTAAAGTAAGCTACCCTACCCTACATCACGTCCCACGTCTTATACCCGCGACTTAGCGATCATTCACACGAACGACAGGCTCTTCTTTTATCACACAAATGTTTCTATTCGAGGGCAAATCAAAAGAATGATTATATCTACTCTTTTGCGTCATAAAAAATAAAGACGTTTGACTTCCAAAAAATGTAGTTTGTATATTTTGAGTAAAACGAACGTCATTTATATTAGGGATAAAGCACCCGACCGGCAATCGGGAAACCAGGGCTCGATTCCCTGCTGAGATGGATTTTTTTTCGAATTGATTTATGTATAATTAATTTGTTGTTATATTTATTAAGGTTAACTAAATAACAACACACAATTAAGTTTGCTTTACACAGAAGAGATGCTATTATGTTTTAATGTTTTACATGGAAATTAATAATAACTAGCGTATATTATAAAAACCTTTCAAAGGCATCCATTGGTCAAGTCTACACCATAGAAACAAATAAAAAAACTCTCACCCTCCCCTTTCCCTCTCATTTTGCGAACACCTCTCCAGTTCAAATATAACAAAACTAATACTCGACAGAATCCTTACTATGAAGAATATTAATATCAGTCGAGCCAGCAACAGTATTTCTCTCTCACTACAAGGGGATCTATGTACTTGGCGATATAATCTTCTGACAGAGTGAAGAGGTGTAAGTTGCATTAAGGGTGTTTTTAGAGTTCAAACAACGTTATATTAGGTTGAGTTTCAGATATCACGACTATGTAACACTATGAACATACTTAGACAATCGCTTATAAACATTACTTTTGGGACATGCGATAGAACCCCATTTATGAAAATATCAAAACTAATTAAATAGCTAAATCCACCGAATTAATCTGCGTATTTTACTACAAACCGATACGTTTTACACACATTTAAATAATACGTTGTGTATTATCTCTGTTTGTTCATGGTAAACCAACCAAATATATTAATGTATTTATATATTTAACGCCCACTCAATTCTGTATTAAAACACTGATTTACAAACGAAAATAATAAATAACATTTGAAACACAATGGTCACACAATAATTAACAGCAGAAGTTAAATTTTGTTTAAATAAGTAATATAGATCTACATTCAAGATTAGTCATAACGTGTACGCGTGTTTTAAAATACTGCTATGAATTTAGTGTATGTACTTATGGATTATATTTTAGTAACACAAACTGATATTTTTTTGTTAAAAATTCGTCTGAACAAGTTTCTACTTTCCACAGTCGAATTTCACACAAAATGTTACTAGTTTTACTCTCATTTTAATAAGGTGTTTAATTCAGACATGCCACAAGTAATAGAATTGCGTAAAAATTTAATATGGTGAGAAAGGCTAGAATATTATTAAGCTATGATTAAAATGTTCAAAAAACACGTATAATTTATGGGGAACATGAAGTATATACATTTATTTTGACACTGTCACTTTAGTGCTCGGATGGCACAATAAAGAACTACGTCACCTAATCATTTGATCAGACAAATTCTTCTCTCTTCTTTCTCCTCCATCAATTAAAAGTTTGTATATAGGAATACAATTTTTTCATTTTTGTTAGGAAAAAAATGTTATATCTCCTTCGATGGTTTTCTCTGCGATATCGTTACGTAATGAACGTCATGTATTTACTGCCGAGGGGATATTACAGTCTTTTAAAGCCATTAAACCAGGTGAACTTAATAAACGATCAATTTATATTTTACAAGGTGACGCCACGAACTAACCAACTACTTAATACCTGTATTTAGTGGATACTATATTACAAAAAGTAACACGTTATTTATGCAAGACTATACATCATGGATCTATGTTTAAAACTATAATAGACTCACTCAGCCAAGTGTGGGACAAGGTTGTAAGATGTTGGTAATATCATCTCGGACACGGACAAGTATAGTTATACAAATTATTCATAAATAATCACAAAACATTCGTTTAAGAAACATTTTGTATCATCCAATTCACTTGGAGGAGGAAATATGTAACGATATTGACTTTTATAGACGTTTAAAAACTATTTGCGCGGGTACAGTAGCTTCTATTGACTTTATATGTTTATATCGTTATAAACGTGAACTGAATAAAAAACATTTTCCGAGAAAAAATAATGATTTTAGTGAAATTGATCAGTCGTAATAACGATTGGCATATTACCCAGCATAGCATGCGTGGGTTTGTATCAATACATTTCATCTCTCTCCGATACAATTATCAAGTCACCGAGCCTGGTAATGAGATGTCTTTGAGGACTGGTTATCCAGTTCGCGTTGCTCCTTACAACTTGTCACACATCGCTGACTGTTTGGGAAATAGAAGATAAATATTTCCATGTTTGTCCTAGGCTACAAGTATTGACATTTAATATGGAGATGTTCGTTTAATACGCTGTTTACACAAATTCAACGAATGTTTGTGGATAATCACAAACTCAATTAGAACACAAAGAGTTGGGTCGTCACCATTTATTATTTGTGGGCAAAATTTATTTCACAATAATTAGTAAAATTACCTCCTTATGAAACGCACCATGTCGCGCGCATTATCCGTGACATCATTACGCGTGTAGGCTACCCACCCGACCAATCAAAATCAAGCAAGCAGTCAATCAACCTTTACAAGGCGAGTGACGTCAGACTAGTATAACGTCTTTGGTTATGAAGGCAAAAAATTCAAATAACACATTTTTGGTTTAGAATTAATCTTTAAAAGTAAATAAATCGAAATACGCTTTGTATAACTAGGATCATACGGTGGCAGCATAGAAGTCACCTCGTGGAGTAGATTTCTCTGGGGGGGTATACCGATCTAGGTGTCATGTTCATAGCTCTACAAATAAGTAGAGGAGTCGCATACGTTGATTGTCTGGGGTCTCTAAAGTAATGGGACTCACTTCAAATTGACATCTCAATGTCAGCAATAGCTTCGGGATCTATAAAACCACAAGACAGAAGGTTATGATAATTATTCTATTACAATTACAATAGAAAACGTATGTTTTGAGACTGGCGTCCAAGTAGTGATGAATAATTTGTCGCAATATCTCGTGTTACTCTCTCTAATACACTCCGTCATCAATCAAATGCTAAAGTAAAATTGAAGTTAGATAAAATATGTGTTACTTGCTAAATGTCAACTGGATGAAATGAAGGATTTAATAAAAGTAGACCAAGTCAACCCTGTCGCCGCCGCCGACGCCTTCGACGAGCAAACAATGGCCAACGAGAGCGCTATGTTATGTAGGAAACACCGACGCAGTTCGCTGGACACGATTCCACACATGAGCGATACTAGAATTATCAAGACTAATTCGGAACAATCTAGCTTAGAATTTATCATGTACTTCGATCGTTGCTAGCACGGCTCCAAGTCACCGTTTAAATATTCCCTTCGCCGTCTGGATCGAGCTTGTATAATTGACCCTGATGTTTTGACCTCCCAAACAGCCGGGCGTCGACTCCCGAGGTTGTTCTGCGCAGGAAGGTGAAAGAGGAGAGTCCTAGGAAGTCCAAGAAGAAGCCCAAATATGACCTGGACGAAGATCCACCCATGTTCTACGACAGAGGGATGGCAGGTAAGAGTGAAGAATGCCAAACCTTTCCCATTTCTCCACAAATTATGTTTTACATATAACACATGAGCCTAGTACAAATAGGAAACAATTCTAAAGCATAGCTACTAAGGGACACTACTAAGGGAGTTTTAGACACAGATTAATTTTAAAAATCGAATCGTTTTGAGTGCATTTGTACTTATGAAAACGTTGATATTTTATTTTATTTGTGTCAAAATGAAAGATTATTTGAAATGTCGGGTCAAATATATATAATAATAAAATTTATTTGATATCACGAAAATATCTCGTAACGTCCCGTTTCAACGTGGCGAACTTGCTACCTATAACTAGTACTGCATGTATCGGGACTGCTGAAAAAACTCCATTTCGACAAAAAAATCAACGATCTATGATAAAATTTTAATTAAAAATTTGTATTTTCTAGTGAAGTTAGTAATCAGACACACTCATATTTTAATTTAGTTTAAAGTGTAGTATCTGTTTCCAGATACTATACACGAGTGTATTATTACGTAACACGAGCTGCTCGTCGATATTGGGCAGCCTCCAAGTTGGGTTTGTATTTCATTGTCCGCCTCGCGCAAAAACACAGGGAAGAGAGTAAATCGTTATCAGATTGTGCTTCGGCTGATACCTAATGAGTCAGTTGAATTCACAATGCTGCTTCACCCTAGGCCTAATGTTTTATTAATTTGACCACAAATAAGCCCGAGACCCCAATATCTCACACGTATAAATGGATATTTTCCACAGAAAAACAAAGTTTTCTCCATATCAACATTGCGGCCATTTTGAATATAGTACTTTACCGTTTCGTTTGCGTTTCCCTAACATGTTCCATCGTTCTCCTTGACCCCAAAAACACAATCATGAACCCTCCTTAGGTGTTCTTCGAAAACTAATAGGACTTTGCCTTCGCTTTTTGACACCTTGTCGGACGCCATCTTGAATTCCGGACAAACGGAAAAAATCCAAAGTGGTACTGAGTAGATTCGAATTCAGTGGAGTTTGCTTTCCATGAGCTTGGAACTCGAATGTTTCACACATACAATCGGTATTTTCCATATAAAATTTATTTTTTTATTTATTATTTATTTAACGTCTATCCTATTCAGTTATAAAAACTGATTTACAAAGGAGGACAACGAAAGAAAAAACGTTCTCGCCATATCAATTCGTGGCCACCATTTTGAAAATTGTGTGGAGTTTCCGAAACACGTTCTAGCGTTCTACTTGACCCGCGAAAACCTAATAATAAACCCACCACACGTGTCTATCGAACACAAACAGGACTTTAAAATAGGTTTATCCCTTTTTCCTCCTTGTTAGGACATCTTGAATTCTGGTGGAATAGGCCGAAATGCGAGGTGGTACCGGGCAAAAACCTTTAATCAGCCCGGAACCCTTATGTCGCACATTAGCCGTAACATTTCTAAGCATGTATTTGGGTTTCTCGACCGGTCTCAGTGATATTGCTGTGTTCTTGTTTCAGGTGGGACGTGGTACGACAAGATCCTGTTAGATCGCAGACTCCGCTTTGCAGTCGTGTTCATCTTGGTTGCTATAGTCGCCCCGCTCGTGGTCTACGTCACTGTGTTCACTGCCGACAAGATAACTGACAGCTACAACATCCCTGGCTCCTGTATACTGAAGCCAGAGTACAGGTGAGGAGGGGGGGCTCGAGGAGGGGGGGGGCAAAGTTTTGTCCTGGCCAGGCCCAACACCGAGGATGTATTGAGATGACCCGGTTTATCTGACATGAGTATTACACTTAGAGACTGCAGTCAACTGGCAACAGTTTGTGTGCAGAAGTGAGCAGAACGAATGTGCGCATGCTCAGTAGTATTAAAATCCAACCTGCGATTGCAGTCAGCAGTTTAGAACATTCTCCATCTAGACAATTATTGTAGTCAGCTGCGACCCCATATTGTAAATGGCTCAGGTCAGTGATTGACTGCAGTCCCGGTGTAATACCCCAGCAGCCTGCACCAGCTTGCACCAGCCTGCACTACCTCAACACATCCTCTGATCTACCCCGGGTGCGTGACGTCACACTGTTGACCTCTACTGTTAGACAGGATCATGCCTTGGGTAGAGAGAAGCTGACCATGCCATGGCTTTTACAGGTTATTAAACATTTGCAAAGAATACGAATATTTAAGAGTGTTGGCATTAAGATGTGGAAATCCCATCAAAAGTTTAATTGATTGATCAATGAAGATGTAGAACTTTACGTCTCGTATTTGAGGATGGACTTAATCGAGACAATGAAGATTTCAAAGATAGATTCAGTGAGAAATATAAAAGTATTTGGATGAAATAAGGAGCGGAAGTTGTAGAAAAGATTGTTTCGTTTAGATGTCACAGTTAGAATCAAGACGTAAAAGTAAAGAATATGGAGGAGGAAATAGTTGATGTAGACCAAGTTCGAAAATACGTGCTAGAGATATAATCCGAAGTATGAGATTAAATGTATATGATCGATGTAAGAAAAGAAATAATAAATAGAAAAACTATCTTGTAATACAGGAAATAATTAAGAAATTAAATATTAAAACCCATCCTTCAACTTAGAACATGACAGAATTGGTGCATGTGTGAAAAATTAATGAGTTTATGGCAGTTGTGTATTTTCTTCTCGATCCAAGAACACGTGGTATGACTTCAAGATAAACCGACCATTTGAAGTGTAAAGAGTTTACATCTTCGTATCAATGAACCTCGACACAACACGTCATAGGATACATATTGTAGTAATACTCCATGATGGTATTTTCTAACTCAGCCTTTACGCCTTACATTCATGAAGCCATCTTTAATGAAGATGGCTATAGCATATCAAAATGTACCCGTCGTTCTAAATATAGACCGTACTACAAGAATGGTACATCAGTTCAATTTTGTATAAGATTCTCTTTAAGTAAACTTATGTAGCAAAAGATACAAGATACTTGGAAAAGTACATATACACGGGTTCTTTTCAAAACATAAATAAAGAATACGGATTCATAGATATTATATATGATAAGTTGATTGACAATATTCAGCATTTGAAAACACGATTTTATGTTTTATGGTTTGCAGATCTATTGCAGATTTTGCCCAAACAAATGATACATCTTGATTGAAATTGATGATCGGAATGAATAGTACCGATTAAACTAATTCGATGAAAGAACATTTTGTCTTTGTATCCCTATGTATGTATTATTATGATTTATTAAACTGATTTTAGTATATTTAAAAAACTTTCCAATGCAGAAGGTGGGTTACGATTCCGCTTAATCAAATTTTGTACATTACTTCTGATTGACTTAAGTCCATCAGTTTTATCTTAGATTTGTAACGGTGATTGGAGCCTCCTAGCAACGAACACATATAATTTCAGAGTTGTTCTGAATCGGCCTTGTTGTTCTGGCCGGTTGATTCGCGGAGTTCGCACTGTCCATACCACTGATTGCTATATTCCTATTAAAAATATCGATCTTTTTGCTAACTCGCTCACATCGTCGATTGCGTCGGGGCTGCCAGATTGCTTAGTCACGTTTGATTTAAAGTACCTTACTGAAAATTCAGTTATATACTGAGTGGTAGACTCTAAATCAAAATTTATTATTTATTTTTATTTATTAAACAAGAACCTAGATACTCCACATCACGCAACTTTAATACAACATCAAATGCATAACATTAGGCAGCCTTGCTTCTCCCTAATATGTTAATAACGTTGCCAGTAAGCTATGCAGTATTAATGCCTTCATATTAGCCAGGCTGCGAATTCAACCTAACTACACAATATGAATTAATTATCCCGCTTGCCCGGAGCTTATAGTGCAGCGTCCAGCAGCAGAGGAAGTTTTAGATTTATCCCACAGAACGATACGCTGCAATTCTTCTCTACAAACAAGAGTTATTCCATAACGTCGTCCGAGTCAATACCCATTATCTCTCTCAGCAGCGTGCATGGTGACCTACTTTTAGTTGAAGGAGTAGTTAGCTAGCGACTAAAGTAAATGTGCTTACACCGATTCTTCTCTTTTTTCAATAATGCGCTCGAAAGTGTACGTTAAGCAGAAACTAAACCGATTACACACATCAAGTAATAAGTTCACCTGGGCATCTTCTTGATTCACTGACAGTGTTGACTCGAGCGTTAAGCGCGCGACTCTGATTCGGGAGGTCCCGGGTTCAAATCCCGTTGAGACCGGCAATCCTGCCTGAAGGTTTTTTTCGAGGTTTTCCGAATGCAAGGGATTGAGTTTTCTTAAACAGCCCCCATGCATCCCCTCACAATTGTCCTATCCGCAACATATCTATCTCCTGAAGAGAGGCATGAATTGCACCCTGGGCAGGTTTCCCAAGAAAAATTATTATCATCTTCTTGATTCAACCGTGTTCTTTGTTTAGGGTTTCTGCAAGGCTTAATAATTATTAAGAAGTAACCTGAACTTCAAAACAACAACTAACCTACTGTTATAAAAGTTACCATGCACACACAATAATGTTTTTTATGTGATTTTTATTCGAATTTCGGTTCAGTTTAGTAAGAGAATACAAACAGATAATTAATACATTTTGAGCATTTCGCGTATAGTAATAACGCAAAAATTGTCTCGACCGGCACCTCCACCAAAAAAGTATGTAAATCCTGGACCGGCACCTCCACCAAGAAAGTATGTAAATCCTGGACCGGCACCTCCACCAAGAAAGTATGTAAATCCTGGACTGGCACCTCCACCAAGAAAGTATGTAAATCCTGGACTGGCACTTCCACCATCCCCCCAAAAAATATTTTTCTGTTAACCCGAAAAATCGGATAACTTTTTGACATCGGGTCGCCACTGAAAAAAATTGGAAACCCACATACCATTTGTTTTGTTTTGAGGTATTACGCAAAGATATTGAGAATTTTGTGTAATTGATATAATTGATAATCTACGACTGCATAGCTGACTTTTATTACCGATGAAGTTGGATTTTTTTAAATTTTATGATTGTAATTAAACAAAATTTCTAATAACACCATGTTTTCTCCAGGGTGGCGTGTATGCCTGGCAACAACATCACCCAGCAGAAATGCAGCAATGTCGGCTGCTGCTGGAACACAACCACCGCAGAATGTTACCACTCGTCGCCCTCCAGCTACCAGTACCTGATACAGGGCGACCCCCCCGGCCTAGACGCAGACCCTCAGATCAGCCTCGACCTGAAGCCGAGACTAGACAAGACAGCGTTCGGAAACACAGCTGTTCAGGCACTCAAGGTCACGATCCAGGCGCTGACAAGTGACCATTTACAGGTGAGAGAGTGTACAGTTTGCATTACTTATAAGAGTTATATGCGTTATCTCTTTACGGCCAGAATGGAGCAGAACACATTACTCTCAGAAAATGGTCAGAGTGTCAAACGGTTGAACCAAAAACTCGATTAAGTTCAGGATTGTAGAGTAAAGCTAATGTGCATATGATATTCGATTGTCAGTACCTTTGAATGCATTTTAACACTGATTTTCCCCAAAAAATATATCGATGTTCGGTGTGTTTTTAAATACATTAATAGTAACATAAAGCTTAATAGAGACCCTCGTATGGAATATAGTGCATTATCTTTGATTATTCGTCAGTCAGATACTTTTTTACAAAAGTTTTCAGATAGAAAATATGGGACCGATAGGGCCCTAACTTGCGCTAGGAAGTGCCTTCTTAACCCTTTATTGGGCAAAAGAGAAGGGCCCAAAATTTTGCTTTCTAGCTTCACAATGTGAAAATCGTGATTATTTAAAATAATTAAGAATTTTTTCAGATTTGTTTCCTTGATCTTTTAGGGAAAATGCTGATTTTGAATTCCAAATTGACATTTAAGTTGAAAAACATCCAAATTTTGATTATATTTTAAAAAAATAGATTTTTTTTGCAATTTTTCATTTTTTTCTATTTTTTCTACATTTTCAAAATGAATATATTACAGGCAAACAAAATATCCGGGACATCCCGAAAATTTGTGTTTTTGTGTGTTTTTATACACAATTGGATTTTTGAACTTCCAAAAATCCTTCTAACCATTAGAATTTAATATGGAAAAATTCTACCAATTCAGAACAGAACAAATCAGCTTTTTACTCGGATTAAAACTACGAAAAACTGGATTCTGAAAAGTGGTGGGAAATTATTATCCCACTGCTGCCCTATAAAGGAAGCACTTTTTTCTACAATGCCATAATTGTATAAGATATACGTTCCGGACCACTTTTTGTCAACGGAAAGGGTTTCTAATGAGCTTTGTTATTAATTCCCCCCCATCGTTGTGTCGACTGTTACAGATCTCGGTCAAAGATTCGAAAGTCTCGCGCGACGTCGCGCAGCAGACGACTCTCCAGGACAGCCAGTTCAACGTGACTGTCTTCAGCCCTGGGTTCTTCATGGAAGTGTCGCGCCGAGACGGAACCAAAGGAAGTAACTTGCTTCTCAGCACGTCACACGGGCCTCTCATAGCCAGCGTCAACTACTGGGAGGTAAGATGCTGCTCTTATCGCAGGCAAGACTAGTTTGGAGGAAGATAGATAACTTTTTTTTTTTGTAGAAATAGCAAGTATAATTTTCACGACAATTTTTGTATGTATTCTATAACGAGGCGAGAACAAAATTAGGTTTTGTTCGTTCGCGTACCTAGTATAAACGCTCAAAATGTTAGTGTCTATACTTAACACTGGCGTTTGGGCTAGTGTTATGAGAGCAAGTTAACACTGAGGCGAACGAACGGGCCAAAGTGTCACATTTCACAAAAGTGTGTGCGAACGAACGTATCAGGGCACTTACAGAGCTACTTAGCATTAGGTTCGTTCGTTCGCACACACTTTTGTGAAATGAGCCACTTTGGCCCGTTCGTTCGCTTCAGTGTTAAAACTCGCTTTCATAACACTAGCCCAAAAGCCAGTGTAAAGTGTAGTCACTGGCTTTTTTAGTGTTAACACTAGGTCCGCGAACGAACAGACCTATTGCTTACAGAATAGGGTCTGATTACTGAACTGTTGGAGTCAGAATCCCGAAGTAACTATTCTGAATTGTAAAGAAAAGTTTAATCTATTTTTTAAGCTATGTAAAAATCTAAATTTGTAAAAATAGTAACCAAGGGTAATCTAAGCACAATACAACTTTGACTGTGAATTACATCGGAAAATATGAAGAACGTGCAGCCGGCAGTGCCTTATTATTAAAAAACTTCAATAGTAAAAGTAATAACCATATTAATATGAACATTATACGGTTTTTGGGACATTGTACCGCGTTAATAAGAGTGTAATAACACATACCTGTGCTAGTTTTACTTTCAAAATAAATATGAGTAGAGATCAGACGTAGCACATAATTTGGGAGAATAAATTGAAATACCTAACAAGACAATATTTATATTCTTGAAAAATAAATACAGTGCCTGTATGTTTTTTTAATTTGACACCTTTCACTGGTAAATAATTTCTTCGTCTTGTAATTAACCTTAGAGCAAATAGGTTTATTCAAAAGTAATCTCTAAAGCTCATTTTCTGAGTAATTAATAACAGCAATGGTGCAAATACTTTCTTGCGCATACGAATTCTCAAGAAAATTAACTAGGGAGCTTTACTAATTACCTTGTTAGAAACTTAAAACAATAACTCATGTTTCTACAGCTGAGCCTGCAGCTGCCTATAGAGTCTCATGTGTTCGGTCTGGGGGGGCTTCACCTATCAGCTGACGGCAACCTCCCCAGGACCTTGTACAGCCACCCTCGCAACACGGGGACCCACCCAGTGGTGGTGTGTATTGACGCCCAGGGCCTAGCCCACGGCGTCTACTTGGAGGGCACGGGGCCTCTAGAGACTCAGTTCAACAGTGATGCCAACCTACTGATCGTCAGGTAAGACCATTAAGGCTCCACGGAATATAATATTTGTTTCTGTATTTTTTTTCTTATCAATAGTTACACTTACACATGTTTAAGTTCTGTCATTACCTCGAGGATTTTCTGCTCTTTGTCGTGAACAATGTAGTTTTTGCGTACAACGTATAATTTTGTTTTAAAACTGCAAAAACATTGAGGACGCGTTTTGTTAAAGTAAAAACAAAGGTTTTGCACTTTCAAAACAAAATTATACGTTGTACGCAACAATTTAATTGCTCACGAGAAAGAGCAGAAAATTCTCGAGGTAACGACATATCTTAAAAGTGTGTAACAATTGATAAATATCCAGAAACAAATACTATTTACCGTGGCGTGTGTTTTGGCCGTGAACGGGTGCCACTCAGCCTTAAGAAGACTTGTATTCTAGCTACAACACGACATCATTGATCTTAGAGAGTAATCTAGCAATCGAGGATTGCTTTCTGGAGTCTGTCAACAGGTTGTCGTTTTGTGTTGTGATAAATGATTACGCCTCTCTTAGTCTTAACCCTTGATAATACGAGCTGGGCACGTAAGATACATATAAAGGTTCAGTTAAAGAGCGATGGATTTGTCGGTGGCATTGTTCGCGGGCTATATCACGAATAATAATTCCTAGGGGGCATTTAATATTTTATTCATCTTGTGTCTTACATAAGAATTAGATCGCCGGAGATCCCAAGACAGGGCACAACCAATCCCAAGGAGTGAAAAATTAGTTTTTGAATTCCATTCTCCGTCTTTTTTATGAAGGGAGATTTGACAACAACATAAAATACAATACCCAGAATAATTGATTTGTAAAACATATTATTCCTTGAATTCGTATCAATGAGAAGCCTTACGAGTATTTCGATCAAATACGATACGCAGAATAATTGATTTAATAAACATATTATTCCTTGAATTCGTATCAATGAAAGCGGACATTTTGACGTATTGATCTCTTGTTGACGTCATCCGGCGAGGTTTTAGTTTAAATTGATAATATATACTGGTGCGTGTTAAACGTATAAGCTCTAGATTACGAGATTGATTTAACTCTTAATTTAATTAAGTGGTTCTATTCTATACAATTTATATTAATTAAAATGGAAGTAAATTTAAAATGTTACCTCAAGCGGAATTTGGGACCTTGACCACGGGTCATGAGAGTATATTAATTTGTAGTTTGACTAGCGAGAAAGATTTCAAATCAACGACAAGTAATGATTTTCTTGTTGCTTCATACAAGATAAGGCTTTTATTCACTTGGGTTTTACTGCAAGAAGTCGAGCTTGTCCAATAACCTAACCTTGAAGCGTGGTGATGAGTTTTCAAACTCGCGATGTAACTATCTAAACTTAAAATATGTATAACAAAGAGTTAAATAGCTGCATTGAAACATTCTGAAAAGAGGTTAAGTTTCACAGAAAACAGAATTACCTTAAAAGCTTCCTACAAAGTTAATGGAACTAGCGTAGAAAGCATTCAGATGACTTTATAGTTATCAAGGACTCCAAGGTCGCGACTTCACCTTGGAATCTCGATTTACATTTGAAACTAGGAGAATTTCGTAAGCTCTACATTTCGAAGTTATCTCAGTCTGAAAGGATTGAAGAGTAAGAACAGGTTCTACTATATGGATCCTATCTTAAATTTAGTGCATTGCACAAGGAAATTTATATAAAAAGTAAGATTTTTTTTTTTCAATAACATTAATTAAGTTACTGCGTGTAATAAATAAAGCAGATTTCTCTTCGTTATATTGAAGAGACGACGACAGAGAATCAAATGTGGAGGAGCGTACGGGTAGCGGAGTTGAGTCCTACATTCAGACTCGCAACAGCTGTTTTGATATCGGGGACTTCTTCAACAGGTTGTCGCATTGTGTGTTGATACACTGATTAAGCATCTCGTCACCAACAAACAATACAAAGCTTAAACGTCACCAAAATAAATTAACTTAACAGAGCACCCCTCACCTAGAATTTAACACTAGTTCTCATAGCAACAGGTTTAAAAAGCTAAACAGTTGCCACGTGGCTGAATATGAATATTGTAGGGAATCTAGAGTCGTTCGCCGATGCTATTTAAATTTCAGTAAGTTTAAATACTTATTTAAAGGGGCTATTACCCCCAAAAAATATTTTTTACCACATAATCTATAGCATAATACTACACTCAAATGACAGTTTAAAAAGTAATATCTTGTAACTGTGATTTTACACGAATTTCCCAGTTTTTTGGTCATGAAATTTGCAGAAATTGGCGTTTTAGGAGATTTCTCAAATCGGTTTTAACTAACTCCTTTTTTGTTCCACATAGATACAAGAGCATCATACCAATCTAAAATGGCCCTTTATTACACCGTGCCTAAGTGCCTTGAAACTGTGCACAAATATACACTTAAACACGCAAAAAAATGCATTCCAAAATCACATCCATTCTTGGTAATCAGCATATTTTGACCGAACCACTTGCCCAAATTTCAAAACTAAATGTAGAGGATTTACAGAAAAGGCTGACGAGTAAGTCAATAATCGCCAGTATTTTTAGGATCAAAATCCTCGAAGGTTACGGGGCATAAAGATCGTCCCCATGTTATTTCTTATGGGAGATTTTTGCCGGTGGGACCTAGGTCGAAATATACCAAGTTCGACATTCTTTTTCCGGGTCAAGGTGGTCCCAATAATTTTTCTGTTGATTTCTATATTCATAACTAGTAAGCCTGAATGATTTTTTTTAAAAAGTTTAGCGGGTGAATACCTCTTTAACTGATTTTGACATTAATGCATTTTTGACCATATTTTACGCTTATTTGGAGAATTTGATTCAAATTTGTAAATAAATCTATCTCTAAAGCTACTTCACTCATCTAAGGAATAATAAATAGTCTTGTGTAAAGTATAGCTTATTTTCGAGAATCGTCCGGTTGTAAAACAGCTTTTAGGAGAGACACAAATAACATGGGCGAGATGGGGCGAGCGTGTTGTGGGAGGTGCCTAGTTAAAGAGCGATGTATCTGTCTTCTCAATGTATGCGGCTAAAATAAGAAACATTTCTAAGAGGAATTTAATACTTTCTTCCGCCACGGTGTAAAATGTTCAAGTCGAGTCATGTAGCACATTCCTTCCTAACCGATTCCAAAAGTGCTACGATATGCTAGACATCGACGCGCTCCTCTTTTGAATATAGCGAGAATATTATTTAAGAGGAGTCGCTAAGACTACGCGGAGCCTTTCTGTCGGGTAAACGGTTAAAACACTTTTATAAAATGTTGCGTGCATGTTAACAAAGGAACTATCTATGAGATCAAGTACTCAAATTTCTTTATTAATTCATCGGTTTTGACAGTAAAAAACGTGAAATCTCATGGAAAACCCGCTAGGGCAAGCCCCTCTTTAGGTGTATAACAATGTAATTTGGAGTTAGGGCAGTTGTTAAGGAATTGCGCAAGGGTAGTTTAAGATGACTCATTCTAATGCGCTAGGCGCGTTACCGTAACTATGGATTTGCTGACGTAAATTGAGGAATGTGCGATCGGTTTATGCGCGCTTTGTCAACAGAACTCCATCCCTTGGCAGTCTATTTCCCAATACCTGATTGTTGGTTACAACTAAATGGTGTGTACAAGCCTTGGATTTGGTTGGTGTTTCACATTTCTAAGCAGCCTTCTTCAAACGACTTAGGTCTGGAATTACAAGCAGGCATTGGGAACTTGTCTGGGACGTATTTGAGTTCTGTTGACAGAAGCTAGCATAAATCGACCGCACATTCCAAAACTCTACGTTCAGATCCATAGTAAGGGTAACGCGACTTTATCATTAGTAGAGAAACGGGTTTTTAGCGTTTTAGGTTTTTGATACTACAAAATGCTAATTTTACTAAAAATGTTTTTAATGCCTATTGAGAACTAGTTTGGCAATGTATTTCTAGCGTCTTATGTGATTGAAATGTTCCTATAATTCATCATTTACCATTAGAAGTGTAAGAAACACCCTACATTTAGGGTTTTGGTGGAAAGAAAACCAATTGATGCTACAAAATGCTAAATTAGTCAAAATATGCTAAATATTCTAAATTTAAATGCTAAAAAACGTATCTCTAATCATTAGCGATTGAAGAAAACCTTAGAAAAAACTTTGTCAGGATGCCGGTAGCTGTGACCTCCCGAATCAGAATATCACGCGTGACGCTGGAGCTGCGCATCTGTCGGCACAAATAAAAATAAAGGTTTAATGTAATACTTTCAATAAAAGTATCCCGCTTATAGGGCTGCGGGCGAGGCAATAACAGGCATTAAACAGAGCAAACTTTATAAAGATGGTATAGCACAGAAAATGTCAAAACGTTGACAAGTGAAGTTATCTATATCTCTTTTCGCAAACATGGTAACGCTTTCATCCACTTAAAGATTTTCTGGGATATTGTTGGTAAACCTCAAATCGAGATGGAACGTTCAACTTTCAAAATCCGAACTACACTGCCATATTCTGAAAGAACAAGTTGAAAAGCTACAGAAAACCGAGTTGCTTTGAAAGGTTAATGTAACCGAGCGAAGAAGCCAGTGGGGTGACTTAATAATGGCGCGACCTCGAGGTAGTGGCCAAATGCCGAACACAAGGACGCGGTTCTGTTCCTTTGTGAGACAATTTAATTAAGAGAAGCGTTATGAGAACATTGCAAAGTGTGGAGAATTTGTTCTTTCTAACAATGCGTCTTTAGATTGGAAAAAGCGGCAGGCGTAGTTCAAAAACGACTTAATGTCCCTACTGAAAATCTGTGTTGTAACTGATTGGGTAACCTCTAAATACGAATTTATTTTTAACAAAATATTTATTTATTACTATTTTTAATGATCTGGTATTTTTCAATCATGACACACGGCTACGAAACTTTAATGTTACCCATGCCAATGACTATTGATGTCAATTAGTGGGCATTTATTGGATATTGGTCTATCTGTTTTGGTGAATGGTCGTGGAAGTCCCTGGTGCAAAGCACCAATAACTAAAAATTTGATGTGTGCCAGAGTTGGGCGATATTGGGTAAATGGGGATATGCTAGTTTTAATCGGTCTGGGTTATGCAATAGCTAATTAGTTAAATACCTCATTTTGGATCAATACATACAATATTACGTACCGCTTTGAAGTTGAGTATCAGCTGTTAGCCAAGGCGACCATTGTCAATTACTACGCGAGTAGGCCAACTGCATGGGGAGTTTCTATGCGAGTTGGAATTCCAAATAGCGATCTGAGTGCATGCATCAGAGAATATACCTACGGTGTAGGCAATTACAATCGTGAAATGCTGCTAGTATTGTATTACTGCCTGGTACGTAGTTCTATACGGTTACTCAGGTGAGAAGTGTGTACATTGCAAGAGTTCGAAGATCGCGCGAGGAATCGATATGAAATTCGCACAATTTTTACTAATCTTGCATGAAATTTCAGAGAAACCAAACAACAACCTGTTGATGCGATTTCAATCCACTTGTTGAAACAATTGACTGCGTTAGGACATCTCAATAAATGATTGATTTTCATATAAGTGCAGTTATTCGAACACAGATTTCTACTCAAAACACCGGATCAAATGTTTGTTAGTAGTGCGGGAGCGTATACGGTGATATTGAAAACCGTGGATATTTAATGATGAAAGGAAACCACTTATACAGTTGTCTTCAGAGAACCTCGACAAACTAGAAACAACATGTTGACAGTCTGGGGACTTGCTCGGTTGTTTCATAACCCCCTCCAAATCAAACATGACAAACATTACAATAACAAATAATGTCACTAATTTGGAACGTACACACTCCACAGTTGCTGCAAAGTGTTGTAGTGACATGGGGACACACATTGGTGTAAGCCATCTTCTTTGATTCACGACACTAAAGCAACACACCACAATCACTCACCAAACTTTGATTTGATTGTATCAGTTCTTAGTTCGTTATCACCATATGAGCTGATACAAAATATTTCGATCTTTGAAGAGAAAAGTTTTGACGTGTACTCATTCTTTACGACCCATTATTTAAAGCTCTTGGCATCGTTAAGGATTTTGCGTTGCCTATGGGTTACATGGTGAAGATAATACGTCATGAGGTTAGAGGGCAAGGGCATAAAACCATGTTACTGAAAATGGCAACAACCATTATTCTCTTGAAAATGTTCTCTACGGTGATGACGCTACGTCGGGAAAACAATGTATGTTATTGTTTTCACCACTACGGCTCAACATAATAATCGAACAAACTTGCCATATTCTTCTACAATTATTATATCACGTTGCACAAGTATTAAATGAGAATAATAACAATAAGAGAATATTCCCAGACAGACAACATTTTTCTTTTTCTTTGTGGTAGGTATCTTAAAGAAACCGTGTGGGTGGCTTGCTTTCACTACAAAAATTGCAAGGCATTGTACATGCTTCCTGACAATAGGCGGAAATTCAATAGAATTTGTATCAGCGACAAAACTTTTTTTTTTAACATTTTCCGTTTCAGAAGAGAAAGATGAGCAGAGTACAAAGCACAGGACAAATTTTTCACTGTTTCTCGGGCGCGGATTCGCAAAGAGTTATAGAACACAATGAATCGCAACCCTGGCATTTAAAAAAAAAAAAAAACGCTGGCCTAAGTGCCAGCGTGGTATTTAAAAATGTTCTTCACCTTAGTCCTAGATTTAAAAAGAAATCGGTCTAAAGCTAATACAAACAAAAAGATTTCCGAAAATTACCACTTTACAGAATGGAGTTTCTCGATAACTTTGTCTGGGACACACAAAAGGGTATATCATCCTACACAGCCACACCAGTCCCTAGAAGCTCGCATCTGTTACTTAATGTATGAAGTTCAACATTACGTAGAACAAATCCTAGAACTTACACTATTACATGATTGAAATTCTTAACAGTCGCCTTGGTCACTGAAAAAATAACTATCTGAGACACGAACCTCCTCTTTCTTAGAAAATCCCTCTTCAACCTTCCATGAACTAGATACCATTAAACGTTGTGACGGTTCTTTGTTTACTAAGCACTTAGGTAATTTTATTCCATGAAAACTCCCCTAAATTACCGCTAAGTCGTCAGGTAGAGCGAGGGTATTCACAGGGTCTACACTTACTAATAACCAAAAACACACATAACAAAAACTTGTAGAAATACAGCCAAACCTTACACACACCCAAAAGGAATGAGATCTAAAAAAAGGGCCAAGCTCATCTACCCTTCCACATTTGCGCATTCTTAATTCATAAACGTACAGTGTCCCATAACAGCATCCTCGAAAAGCTTGGCAAAATAGAATTTGCGATTATTAATTTAACGTAATAGTTTATCCAAGTTCTTTTTTTCTAATTAATTTAAACGTAAACACGCAAATTCTATTTTGCCAAGCTCTTCGAGGATGCTGTTATGGGACACTGTACGTTTATGAATTAAGAATGCGCAAATGTGGAAGGGTAGATGAGCTTGGCCCTTTTTTTAGATCTGTTCCTTTTGGGTGTGTGTAAGGTTTGGCTGTATTTCTACAAGTTTTTGTTATGTGTGTGATCTCATTCCTTTTTCAAGTTCCATTACAAAATTATTTGTTAAAATATAATATTTTTATCAAAGTTGATTTAATTTTTATGGTATTAGCAATAACAATAGGATGTAAAATATCTAGGCCCGGATTCATGTACATCCTGGGTATAGGTGGTATAACCATGGTATAACGACGGTATAAGGACTGGTTAAGTCCAGGCAACTCACATCCAATTAAAACTTTCCCATGTAACAACAATCGCACAACTGATGTTATTTTACACCTATTTCACTGCATCCACAGCCATGTAAATCGTCAGATATTCAAAAGCATAGATACTACTAAAATTTTCACCATCTTTTGTTTTACATTTTCATTAAAAGTGACAGGAGATTGCGTGAGTTGATTAATAGAAAAGAAAAGGCTTATTATTGCCGTAAATTTTGGAATAGCCTAGGACTATCATACCATTGTTTATCTGCATTAGGCTTGTAGTAATCAAAACTAGTTATTTGTGCGGGAAGTGTGTCAAAACAAGGTTGTGCTGGCCTAGGGTTGGCTAAGGCCGCGTTCCCATAACTTTGGTTTAGTCTTAAGAAATTGTTATTGGTTGTTATGGTAACAAGAAATCCGATATCCTGATTGGTTAGTAATGTTTCAGTGGCCTGTCATAATGAAGTTACTCCTTTTCATTGGTCGTCGTATAAATAACAAAACGTCTGATTGGTCCGTCATAAGAAATATGGTTTTGTTATAACAATTTCTTAGGACAAAAACGTAAACAATTTAACACGTATTTCCTATCCCCTTATAACTAAACCAATTTGTGGGAACGCGGCCTAAGAAAGGCCTAGGGCTTGTCAAACATGTAGTGTAAGTATTTATTTATCTAGTCCTATAGCCTAATGGAACTTTAGACCTACACTGTTGTATTATAAATAATTTTCTACATCTGGGCCTAGGCCAGGGACGGTTTCTGATTTGTTTTATGAGAGTATAATGACACCTTTTCTCGTTCCACACAAAGAAGAAAAATTTAAAATGTCCGCTATTTGTTTTCTTATCGCACTTTCCCGCCTAACTCTGCTTGTACCGTCAACAAGTATTTTGTATTTGTATTTTATTAGCAGCTGTGGATTACATGTGATGCCGTAACTAGTACGTGTATCGTAACATAAGCATTGTCAGAATTGTTTGTATATACATGGCATAGGCCTAATTTACAATTACAAACTACTTTACTAATACAAGATAGATTATTTACTAATAATTACATCATAGTGTCAAGTAACTATAGTTACTTGTTGATTGTATGCCTAGTGTATAAGGCTTATTTTAAAACCTTTATTTGGAAGCCTTCCAGCAAACTTTTTCAACTTTTTTTTTTCAAAAGAGACTATATTACTATAACCTTAATGTCCATGTAAAATATGAACATTGTAGCCCCACCCGTCTGGTCAGAATCGCGGGCCGATTGAAACTGACGTATTAGATGTTAGCAGTAGCAGTAGCAGTAGCAGTAGCTAACATCCTTAAAGTGATTTTGAGCATGTTTCAAGCCATTTTTTCACCAAGAAGGAATAATCGTACCCCAATAAAATTTGGCATGTGTTGTCAGGTACCTAAATCCCCTCGATTGTGATAGTTTTCAAGTTCACATCACGTTACATGACGACTGGGTAACACCTCGAAATCACCCCAACTCTGCTTGGTGTATAAGGTGCTTGAGTGTGTAGCGCACCGCGGCTTGGCTGTGGCGCCCTAACGGGCACCTAGATTAGGACTAAAAAAATAATGTAAGAAATCAATGTACGTAGAAGGATGATGGATGAGATGAAATTTGATTAATTATTGAAAAGGTCATTTATGCCGATTTAATCTATATATTATTGTTCTTCCCTTCAAAAAATGGCGGGGAAATAGCCTTGTAGGGCGCTAGTTTTCGGAACTGTTAATATAAATAAGTGGTACTTGGTTTATTTCTCGATTTGGTTAATCGGGAAACACTCCCGTAGGTGTAATTGTTATTATTTACTACAATTCAGAAATTTAAAAAAAAAAATGTATAATGCAAATACAATTCAGAGTTTAAAATGTACCCATCCTGACGACGAAGACGCCTGTCTAGAATGCGGGAGATCCGTGGTTCGATTCCCGGTTGGGGCGGACTTTTTTAATTTCTGAATTGTAGTAAATAATGGTACTTGGTTATTAAAATAGTTTTAACTCACCGTCACATAAACTTATTTACTCAAATTCAATCGTTTGTATTTTACATACTATCGTCCAACATAGATCTACTATAGAGGAACTAAAGACGGGACAGGTCGGCCAGTGTAGGATAATGGACCTGCCTATACTGGTAAGCCTACATGTTTTAATAAAGTTTAAGGCCTGGTTAGGTTTGTTCACAAAGCTACGCTGCCCTCCAAACGTTCTTTCTCCTGCCCGGCGGCGTCCAAGTTGCGCTACCCTACTCAACATGGTAATGTTATACCTCCTCAGTTGAACTGTTATAAAGTTGCGTTACAGTAACTAAGTATCTACTGACGTAGAATTAAGGAATGTGCAATCGGTTTATGCGCGCTTTTGTCAACAGAACTCAAATAGGTCCCAGACAAATTCCCTGCTTGTAATTCCAGACCTAAGTAATTCCAGACCTAAGTCGTTTGAAGAAGGCTGCTTAGAAATGTGAAACACCAACTAAATCCAAGACTTGTACACACCATTTAGTTGTACACTAAGAATCAGGTATAGTGGCCCCAACGAAAGAATGCAGATGGCTCGAAGTTGTTTTCCCAACCTTACAACTTTGTCAACTCTATTCACGCTAACTCAGCGTGGATCTAGCACTCGGAGGAACTCTATGATCTAGCACAGATAAATTTTGCTTGCGTTGGTAAAATATATTTCTCTTTCATACAAAAAGGCGACATTCCATTAACCGCGCATTCATTCAACCCCCACCACTACCAAGCCCCTGCATTATTTCGTTGGAGCAAGTATATTGGGAAATAGACCGCCAAGGGAATAAGTTCCGTTGACAAAGCGCGCATAAGCCAACCGCGCATTCCTCAGTTCTACGTCAGCAAATCCATAGTTACGGTAACGCGCCTATACCTCGATGTGCTAAACTAAACCCCCACCTAATGGTGGCCACTCAAGCGTATAAACATGTACAGAGTGTATTCCACACAGGCGTCCGTCTATACTGTGTTCCATCTTCCAGGTCAATCTCCACTGAAGGCTTCAACATCCACGTGTTCTCCGGCCCCACGCCTCGTGACGTCATGACCCAGCTGACTGATGTTGTAGGACGACCCGTCCTGCCGCCCTACTGGGGTCTAGGACTGCACGTGTGTAGGGATAGAGCAGGTGTGTAATGATGTAGGACGCTCCGTCCTGCCGCCCTACTGGGGCCTAGGACTGCACGTGTGCAGGGACAGAGCAGGTGTGTAATGTTGTAGGACGCCCCGTCCTGCCGCCCTACTGGGGCCTAGGACTGCACGTGTGTAGGGATAGATCAGGTGTGTAATGATGTAGGACGCATCGTCCTGCCGCCCTCCTGGGGTCTAGGACTGCACGTGTGCAGGGATAGAGCATGTGTGTAATGATGTATAGGACGCTCCGTGTTGCCGCCCTACTGGGGCCTAGGACTGCACGTGTGCAGGGATAGAGCAGGTATGTAATGATGTAGGTCGCTCCGTCCTGCCGCCCTACTGGGGCCTAGGACTGCACGTGTGCAGGGATAGAGCAGGTGTGTAATGATGTAGGACGCTCCGTCCTGCCGCCCTACTGGGGTCTAGGACTGCACGTGTGTAGGGACAGAGCAGGTGTGTAATGATGTAGGACGCCCCGTCCTGCCGCCCTACTGGGGCCTAGGACTGCACGTGTGCAGGGATAGAGCAGGTGCGTATAGGGGGCCAGCTGACTGATGATGTATAGGACGCTCCGTCCTGCCGCCTAGGTCTTGTTCGGTTTTTATCGCGAGACACAGACAGAAAGATAGATAAAATATGATGCTTATTTTAAGATAATAATTTTTACTTCGAGTTGTTGCATTAGCTTTAGAAAAAGTTGGTCTGGACTCTGGAGTCACAAATCCGCAGATAATCAAACATTAATAATTGGTTTAGTTTATCCAGCCAGATTTGTTTGTGAGAATAATGGAGCGTTTCAAATTTTCCGTCGTGTCGCTCGACATTTTCCGACAACGCACGATCATATTGAGATTCATGGCGAGGGACCAGGCGACGGAGACGCAGCAACTCGTCGCTAGATCTAGCTGGGTTTGACGGTAATTGGAAATAATCCCGAACTCATATTTGCTTTCGTCGAGTGAAACTATTTGCTTCATCGCTCTAAATCTTACCTATATTTACATGTATATTAAGTAAATATATTGTTGCTCGTCAAGAATTATTCACATTGAAGCAGCTAGGGTCGTGGTAGTGGTACTTGAGAGAGATTGAAAGTTTATATTTTCTAAGGGTCAAAGAATGACAAGTGGATTAAGAATGAAGCCCGGAGGTATATTTTTGATAAACTATCATAGTTATAACGAGTGGTGCAAATAAACTTTTTGTTATATGTCTCAAACGAAGATTTCAATGCCATCTTCATTTATAAAACAAAACAAACAACGACACAAATTAATGGGCTATTTGTGGAGAGTAAATAAACATTAATCCAGTCTCGTTTTAAAATTTGCCAAATCTTAGTTCCGAATGTTCCTCGTCTTATAAAACATCCCGAAGAAAAGTTTGAAAAAAGAAAAGTCGTATACCCTATGACGTGGTCAGCTCGTAAGGAGTTAGTTAAGAGGATACAGGACATGCGTTTTAAGCAAATTCCTGCTCGTTCGACCGACTGACACCACACTTGCTTACAATTTTAGATAGTTGTCAAGGAAGCGGAAACATAGGGATCAACAGTTACACTTTTCAAGATATTATTTTTAAATAATTTTTACGAAATTAATCGATATTCGTTGTTTTTTTTACTCTTTAATTGGCCACATTTGTGGATTTATCCTGGCTGATAAACATAAGATATTACAAATCTATAACTGTAGGGCTGTCCATGTATGCTTTATTGACAACTATGTAGAATTTTATACGTCGGATTCATCGCGGACAAGCAAATAGCTAACTAGCCTTAATCTGTGATATCACTTTAAAGTACTACCAAAAGTTAAACAAAACTACTCATTCTGCTAAACGCACTTTTCATCCATGGAAACGTTAAGAGCTGAAGTGAAGAAAAGACTGAGATTATTTTGTAATTCCAAACTAAATTTTCATCGTCTAACTCGTAAAAGCGTTCAAAAGTAATATGCTTGAGCGTTTATGTAATTCGTCAATTACTTGTCTTGTTACCACCTTGGTATTTAAGAACAGTAATTGACAGAGAGTTTGCAACTGATGTCTATGAAAGTGAATTTATGAAGGAGTTCGGTTTGGCTTTTGTTTCGATCAAAACTGTTTTAAATATTAATCCTTCAAAACAAGATTAAATGAGTGAAATCACGTTGTATACAAACGTCTAGTCTGTGACGTTGAAACCCAAGTCAGGCGAAAGTGGAAATCGCTCACAGAATTTGTTCTAGCAAAGATGGAGCACGCTTTAATATAGTGAGACACTCTTAATTATTTGTAACCCCTTAACGGTCATTTGGTGTTTTGCACACTATTACCCGTGAACTTTTGGAAATTTGTAGATTTTAGTTTTTTTTATGAAATGTTTTTTATATTCCCCACTCATTTATGTGTTTCAATGTAATTTCTATAGTAAACAGTTCCACCGCCTTCCAAATAATTAAAAAAATGACTTGAAAGAGTTATTTAGGCCTGGCGAGTTTCGGAAAATATATTAAATTCTCTACAGTACGAAAGAATTCAGGGATACTAGGAAGCCAAATAATCGTTCCCTCTCTTGTTGCTTCGCCTACAAAGGACCGTGTTTCCAGTGAGTGCCTGAAGCGGTCTTTAATAAACCGTTGATACGCCGATCAATCAAATACAATAAAACAAGCGTGCATTACATTGCTTTGTATTGTTTTCTTTGTTGGAATAATAGCCATGAGCGAGTGAAGAACCATTTATCATCATCGATTGCTTTCGAATCCTATCAGCGAATAATTTTGACGCAGCGAAACAAAAGGAAATCGAATGAATGAGCACGGAAACATTATGACGGCACTCAAAAGAAGAGAATAGTAAATGATTGTGGTATAAAAGAGCTCTGGAGTTATCGTAATGTACACATTCACACACTTACACGTCCATTACACGTGCAGGTTTTTGTTTGTATATTCCGTCATTTTCTGTTTGTTTATTTATTTATTTTTATCAGGAAATTCAACCTGTTATAGGGTGCAATATGCCCCTCTTCAGGTGTCTAACTAGGTATGTTCGAGTTAGGACGATTGTGAAGGGATGTCCGAGGGTTGTTTAAGAAGACTCAATCTTTGGCATTCGCATTAACGACTTAGAAAAACCTCGGGCTTCGAACCCGAGACCTCTCGAATCAGAGTCAATCGCATAGAGCTCGAGCCAACATTGTCGGTTATTAACCGTAACCAATTTGATGATCAATAATGAAATTCTCAGAAGAAATCTCTGAACAGAGACATGCCATAAATTTAGGTACAATTGAAGAAATATTTATCACGAAAATCGTACTGTAGCAATTTCAAAATTATTTGTGCCATTTTGTGTATCATTGTTTGCTCTCTTCCGGACAAAAAGCTTACATTTTATTAGTATCTTCGAAACCTCAGAACTAAGATATGCCACGTTTTGGATACAATTAAATCAATATTTATCATGAAAGTAGCAGTGTTACGATTTTATCGAATGTATGAATGCGGGGATATAGGCCGAATAATCTCATCCGTCAATGTAGTGTACAAATAAGATTTTACGCTCTTCAAGAGGTTAACAAGGTTATCGGGATGTCCAAGGGGTGTGTGTAAAACGACTCAATCCTTAGCAATCGCATATACGACCAAGTTAACCTTGGGAAACAATCTTGCGTGAAAGTTAACAATGGTGGTTTGAGAACCCGTGATCTGCCGGATCAGAATGCCACGCGTCACCCACGTCTAGAGGTGATTAATTGTGTTAAGGGGTTATTAAAATTGTAAATACGTTTCATAAAATGCAAATATTGAGGTTTTAGTGAATTTGTTAACTTTGGTCCTCACACACAATTACTGTTAATTAAAAATAAATAAATAAAAAATATAAATTACATTGTATAAAACGTAAATAATGCGTTTACACTGTTGAATACATAAATTTGGTGTAGGTGCCGGGTTTAACTTCAGTAATATTTGAAGTTTTAATTTTTATTGACAAACCCGGCACCTCCACCAAAACCGGAAAAACTTAAAAAAACATCATACACTTTTTTTTAAATTTAGTCAGTTTTTTGTTCGTGTTTTGGCGTTTTATACTAATTTTTTAATCAAGAGCATTTCGCGAAAATTGGCATCATAATGTATATTTTGCTGCACAAAATTATATAATATTGTAGATATCAATATATTTCGGAAAATTTCGCGAATTTCGGTGAAACGATTTTCGGCAATCTCTACGCATGAGCTGCCTCTCTAGGTATGTTATGTAAGAAACACATCATAATCGTGTGACAGAAATGATATTGCACATTGTGTTCGGATGTTCGCTACTCTCACAGCAACACGTATCAACCGTCAGTCTGTGAAAGCGACACAAGGTTAATGTTCTGTGTGTTTTAGTTAATGGAAGCCCGCACCTCGAATCGCTTACTCCCGTTATTAAATATCACTATGTAACTGCTTAATATTGATTCAATCATGAGCGGCTCAAATATTAACCCTCGTTTTAAATGCCAACGTGGTGAGTATATTATCAGCAAATACTGTTTCGCTAATTAACGTAAATAAACAGCACTTACATTTGGTAGACACTGATGCTTGCAACAATGTAAATTGTTTAAATCATGCGTGTGCAATACAATTTCAATTCATTTGCATTTAAATATCTTATATTTACTTATAATTAATAGTTTGTTTACCGAACAACCGATCTAATAATGACGGGGGTGTTGTGTGTGAGTGTTTTCTGCTTTAAGTCTTCATCTATACAAACAATTGTTCAACTAGATTTTAAAAAGGACGTTACAATACAACACAAATGAAAAGAATAAAATACAAAAATATTAAAATCATTAAGATAACAATAACAAATCGTCACCTCAGAACTTATTTGTGCCATATCCGCTTTTACCAAAGTGGAGAAAATGAGGTTTGAATGTTTGATTCACCGCCAAACCGTGATTTATGGTTGAATTTGAGAAATTTTTGTTGCAATATTCTTACAATAATAAATATTATTCATTTAAAATGTTTCACATTATTTTTAACCGCAGGGTATACGTAATATAAGCACTTCCATTTGGATATGGCACAACGATTTTAACTTAATGGATAACTTGATGAAAATTTGTGTGCCATATCCACTGATTTTCATTTTAAGTAGAGATAAGTTTGTGGAATAGAGAATAACACCAACCATTAATGTTCACAACTATTTTGATTGAATTATTGTGGGGTTTAAATAAATAATTATTTCAAATAAGGCTCAAATAGACAAAGTAATTTTTTTTATTGTTTATGCTTGAATTTAAGCAATTTTTGCTGCAATTATCTTCAAATAGTTAGATGAATGGTATTTCATAGTTTTTACTTGTAGGGCATGCGTAAATTAGCACTTCCTATTGATATAGAACAAAAATTTCATCAACAAAGATAATTGGTTCAGTACTTATTTGTGCCATATCCACTTGTTAGTATATGAAAATTGGATATGGCACAAATAAGCACTAAGATATGGTATCATCTGATGGATATGGCACAAACTGACATTGCTAAAACACTGCTTAAGCTTAAATATTTGACCATATTATTTTTTATTAGCAACAATGAGCACTAACAATAACTCTAAAACATCTAACTCCAAAAAAGCGAAAGGTGGATATGGCACAAATAAGTTCTGAGGTGACGAAATAGCAGCAATGGTCAAATTGAGTCAAAAGTTGTTGAAAATAATTATATTGAATTAGAAATAATTTTTAACAGATAGTTTTCACAAAGAGTTGATTTAAATTTCGAATAAGAAAATTGAAATTATTGAATTCGAATGAACACTTCTACTTTTCGTTTTAAAGTTAAAAAAGTATCACTGAGAATATATAAATAATAACTTAAACAAATAAATTAAAATAGATTTCTATAAATGAATTTACAAATTTATGCATTTCTATTCATACAGTAAGATAATCGTCCGTCTGTTTTGGGGAATGGTCGTGGGGCTCGAAAAAAAAAATTATAGCAGATCAGATAAATGAACACATATCTACTAGGAAAACGCTAAAGTCCCGCCGCGTTGATGGATGAGCTTTTTTTAAAGTTTTTAGTCTGCGTGGGATATCTTTACTTTTGCGAGTGCTTTGTTGCTTTGTTTTGCTGCCCACGCATTGTAGGTGATTGTTGTCAAGTTTCTATTGTTACTTGTCAATTTGTTATTATTTACCGTTAAAAACTTATATTAAAAGCTTTATTTCTATGGATTCTGGGTAATTTTGTCAACTTTTTCTTTCAAAAGGTACTTTATCACCATAACCTTAATGTCCATGTATAATATGAACGTTGAAGCCCCACCCGTTTGGTCAGAATTGGCCCAAATGGCACGAAAATATCGCATAAAAATAAAAAAAACTTATATTAAAAGCTTTATTTCTATGAATTCCGGCTAACTTTTTCAACTTTTTCTTTCAAAAGGTACTACATCACCATAACCTTAATGTCCATGTATAATATGAACGTTGTATCCCCACCCGTTTGGTCAGAATCGGCCCAAATGTCACGAAAATATCGCACTAAAAATCGAAAAAAATCGTAAAAGTACGATATTCATGAGAAATATTTCTTCGATTGTACCCAAAAACAATACACCTCTAAGTTCAGAGATTTCGAAGGTCCTGTCAAATTTTCATCAAGATCGGATATGCCGTTTGCCTGGTAGAGAGTTAACAAACAGACAAAAAAACAAACAAAAAAAAAACAAAAAAAAAAACAAAAAAAAAACACCCGAGCTAAATTTTTTGGGGGTCAGTGAAATTGAAGTCTTCGCTTCGCTCATCCAATTAACTTGAATGGGTTTTTCAACAACCAATCAGGTTTCAGAAAAGATCATAGTTCAACTACCGCACTGATGTCTGTTGTCGATGATTTAAAAACAAACATTGATAATGGTAACTCAAGCTTGTTAGTACTGCTTGACTGTAGTAAGGCCTTTGATACCATTAATCATGAACTATTACTTGCTAAGTTTCATATCATGGGATTTTCTAATTCATCACAGTTACTTATTAAAAGCTTTCTTTCAGAGAGGACGCAAAAGGTTAAAGTTGTAAGAAACAATGAAATATGTGTATCACAAGCATTAAATATATGCTGCGGTGTTCCTCAAGGTTCAATACTGAGTCCTTTATTTTTTAATGTATTTGCACAAAGTCTGCCGGCAGTCGCAACGAATATAAAAATTTATCAATATGCAGACGACATTCAGGGTATTTTGGAAATCCAGAGGAAAAACGTAGAATTATGCTTCAACAACTTTAACGACGATCTTAATTTGCTTGATGAATGGGCTAAAACCAATGGATTAAACTTCAACGCTGGTAAATCAACAGCCTTGTTGGTAGGAAATAAACATAATGAAGTCATTATAAAAAACTTACTTTCCTCTAATTCTATTCCTGCTATAACGATGTGCGATACAATTTTACCTCTATCAGAATATGGAAAGAATCTTGGGATTATTTTTGACAAACATCTTTCTTTTGAAAAGCACATAACTCGTCAGTGCTCAAAAGCATATGGTATACTTAGATCGTTATTTCATTTTAAATCCCTATTGAGTGAAAATGTGAAGATAAAGTTAATAAGTGCACTAATCTACCCCCTATTTGACTATGGCGATGTTGTTTATATGGGCATAAACGAGAATGTTTCTAGACAAATGCAAAAGTTCCAAAACGCATCCGTACGTTATGCATGCAACGTCAGGAAATTTGACCATATTAGCCATTTATATAAAAAACATAAAATCTTAAACATTAAACAACGGCGGATCCATCACTATTTTTGTAATATAGCCAGAATAATCAGAAACAAAAGACCGATTTATCTATACGAAAAATTAAGATGCACAAACATGCACCATAGCTACAATACACGACGCAAGTTACTTGAGATACCACTTCATCGATCAGCAACTGCCGCTACCTCATTCTCAGTGCTGGCCCCTAAACTATGGAATGAGTTGCCTGATAACATTAAACAGAAATTGAACACCCCATTCCTCTTTAAAAAAACCATGCCAACAGTATGTCTATGCTAACTATAACTAAGAAGTAATTTCTAGTAGTGTCCTAGATTGTAAGGTCTAAAATAGAAGATTGCGATCTGAAATGCTAACGGCAAATCACTATTTTGACTTGTTTTTCGTATATCATAGATTTTAATTGTTAAAGTAATTAATTGGCAAGTTATATCGTGTTACTATAAACATAGTGTGCATCCTTAACATTTGCATTGGAATGAACAATATGAACAATAATCTTAGCTTAGTATATTATAGTGCTACTGTATAAGTATGTTTTCTATTTCTTCTACGTTTAGAAATGAACCAATGGTACTTATCATGATGCATTGTATTAGTATTTATATTATATTCATACAATTTAATGTTAAGTTAGTTTGTCATATTATGTTGTTCTTACAAAATCTAAACTTATTATTTTTATTCTTATGCTAATGTAAGTGGTTAGGTGGAAGAGCGAACAGTGTTCGAACCTCGCCGTTTTGTAATTGATACTCTTTTACAAATAAAGTTCTATTCTATTCTATTCTATTCTATTCTATTTTTTAGTGCCTGGTATGATAGATTAATGTCGTTAGCGCACTAAGACTAACAATTAGAGGAAAGTACTCACTCACATAGACACTGTATTAATTTAGTGCCGAAGACAAATATCATTTTCTGAAATATTTGATATTCTAAAATGCATCTACCTTTGGGTGGGTGATCGGGTCGAAAACAGATAATACCTCCATAAGATAATTTAATGTATGCTACTTTTTTTTAAAAAAAGCACACTCGCGAGTGAATGATTTCTTGCAATGAAACAGCCACCATCCCTTTCCCTTCCTCCTCCTTCCCCTCCCTCTCCTCCCGTCCCCACCCACCACAACTGAATCTCTAAGTGAAAAAGAGTTTCCTCCCCAAAGACAAAATATCACTCTTTCAATAAGAGCCCATAGGCTCGGTGTGAAACTACAAGCATGCACAAAAGTACCAAAGTGTAATGCATTCGACATAAAGCATAAAGCATCATTGATTGATTTCTAAACATTATCATTGGATGAGCGAAGCGAAGACTTCAATTTCACCGACCCCCCAAAAAATTTAGCTCGGGTGTTTTTTTTTTTTTTTTTTTTTTCTGTCTGTTCGCTCTCTACCGGGCAAACGGCATATGCGATCTTGATGAAAATTTGACAGGACCTTCAAAATCTCTGAACTTAGACTTGCTACGTTTTTGGGTACAATCGAAGAAATATTTCTCACGAATATCGTACTTTTACGATTTTTTTCGATTTTTAGTGCGATATTTTCGTGACATTTGGGCCGATTCTGACCAAACGGGTGGGGCTACAACGTTAATATTTCACATGTACATTAAGGTAATGGTGATGTATTGCTTTCTGAAAGAAAAAGTTGAAAAGTTAGCCAGAATATAAAGAAATATAGCTTTTAATATAAGTTTTTTGATAATTTGTGCGATATTTTCGTGCCATTTGGGCCAATTCTATCCTAATATCCCACGCAAACTAAAAACTTTAAAAAGCTCATCCATCAACGCGGCGGGACTTTAGCGTTTTCCTAGTTATGATTAACTATGTTATTTCGATCCACAGACAACAGTAGCGACGGTACCAACGTGACGGCTATCCTAGAGGGGTGGAACAACTTCAGTATGGCTGCTACCGCCATGAACCTGTCCTACGACTCCCACTGCCTTGGTGAGAGACTTCTGGGCAACCTGACTATCAGGGTGGCGGTGGAGGATGTGGACAGCATCAAGGCGGCGCTGACTCAGCTGGGGCGTGAAGGGCGGAGGTTCATGCTCTCACTACCGCCGGCGGTAAGTTCTAACAAGATCGGGTGTTTTATGAGCGTATGTTCGTTCACATTGTTCCGGCAAAACATCTAATAGCTGTTCCAAATCGAAAGAAATTTTCAAGGAACCATTACATTTTTAACCTTCGACGTGTTTTTTTAATTTTTAAATAAACGAGAAGCAATACTATTATTGACGCAATTCGCAATACAGTTTTTCAATTTAAAACGTACTTTGATGTAGTTTCAAAGTGAATTTGTGCAGTTTGTTTCACAAAGGAATTGTTTGTAAAAATTTGACAAGTACATAGACTTATGATACTTTTTTAACTTAATTTTTTGTTGTCAATAAAAAAACGAAACGATATTAAAAAATTCAAAGAAAGATTACTCAATTTATCAAAAACGCTCATCCATAAACGTGACTCTAAAACGCGTTTGCGAAGAGATGCAATTAAAAAATACCACTTTGGCAAAGATAAAAGAATGTTTTGGATGAGAGTTCATAAAACACTTTACACTAGGACATTGTATACCATCGACCGTAAGTAAATCAAGGTGTCAAGTTACCACACTGCCTGCTGGTCGAGGGTGTACCTTGACAATTTCATGGCATTTGCAATTCTGATTATAAAAACGCCCAAGAACTGCGAACGTTAAAGATTTGCTTATCGGCATATCAATCGCTATCAGACCGTTAGCCACGATATTACATACGAAATCACTTATGTCGATAGCAACATTCATTTTCTCATTATATGATCGAACTCTCCTCTATAACAGAAAATGATGCTCACATTGTAGGCTGATGAGATTGTAACTTGCTTTCAGCTCTATATGTCGTAGTTTTGTTTTGTTTGATACAATCTGCAATCACAAACTGAAAACTAGAGAATCGATGAACCGAAACGCGTAGAATTCACTTTATGAAATTTAAAATGGTGATACGAAAGAAAAGCATTAAAGCTGTAAAGGATTTTCAATTTTCTCAGACATGCAACTTGTTAATATAAATTGAATGGAATTGAAACCTGAAGTGGCGGCGCTACGAGAATATAATGTTTTTTCTGAGCGTAGGTACAAGGCAACAGCTTCTCAGAGTAAAGTTACAACTACACCAAGTACGGCACTCAAAGTTTATTGTTGGGTTCCTGCGAGATTAATGTGCAAGTATTTTTCTTTTTTACAAGTCTGTCGAAATGAAAAGCATTTCTTAATATCGTATTCCCTGTGAATTTTTCTGTTTGGTGGTATAAATTGCTAGAATGTACCGGTAAACGGAAAAGTTCATAGAAAGGAAGATTGAGAAAAGTCCCCCATTTTCTCCATGGTAACTCACACATTTAAACAATGATCTCAGACAAACACAACCATCATCAACTTTGAATGCCATTCCAGTTGGAGTTGAAAGCAAATGTTGAATAGAAAATATTTGCCGTGTGCCCGCTAAGAAAAAACTTTAAGAAAATATGCTCAAGTTTTGATGTTGTAGAAGATATAATTTCAATTCCATTCATTGTATATTTCTTTGATTAAAAGCTGCTTGAATAATCTTAAAAGAATAATATCCGTAAGAAAATAATATATATCGTGGAATATTAAGTTTTCGAAAACTTATAAGATCCTCAACAATGCATCATGGATTCACATTACAATAATTTTATATTGGCAATTATTTTCTGAGATGAACGAATATTTCGTCACCGTGAAATCCACACTTACCGTATGTGCCTTTTAAGCCCCTTCTTTCCGTACACGCACGGCATAACACGGCATGACGCGTCATGACACAGCACGACACAGTACTGCACGTTATTGGGTGAGTCTGCACGGCACTGAACGGCACTGAACGGCACAGGCCACAGCTACACGAGTATCTGGAACACAAAACATAAGCTTATAGACGGACAGCAAGACGTGCAATCTTATATTTCCTCCGCAGATCTCATCTCTTCTCCGCCGAAACAAGCTAAGCCCCTTGAGTGTGTGTGCACTGGGAAAACTAGCAGCCTACTCAACTGTCCTGCCTAAGGAAGGGGATGATTTGCGTCAAAGCTTTGAAGAATATTTCGTACTTTGTAGTACTTTTCCCATGGGGATTCTGACCAGCCTGAGTGGCCTACTCTCAGACTTGTCGCTCTACATGACCAGCCTCCATGAACTTATCCATCCCCCCAACCCCCACCACAAACACACTTCGGCACAGTTCTGGGTCTTTGTGCCCAATAGTGTACCCGAACCGGAGAGTTGTCGAACTATTAAGTGGGGGGGGGGGGGCATTTTTACGAATCGTATGTGTGAGTAGGGCAGATTTTATCTTTGGCACGTTCCTATTCCTGCAGCCATGAATCATAACATGGAAATACAACTTTAGGCAATTAATTATAATGACTAAATGCGCGCCTCTGTTATATATAACATTATAAATATTTGTCGTGAATCAATCGAAAAATGCAGGTTTATTTTTCGTGTGGTTGAACTAAATTAAAATTTTGGGATATTAGAAAAGTTATTTTCTACATCCAATTTATGGAAAAGTGCAACGGTAGGAGTCTTATTATTGCACTTTTAAAGGTATTGTGTAAAGAATCAAACACATTTAGTTTTTTTTTTCCATAAGATATTATTTGTTACAAATTTTAAATTAAAAACCAGATTAGTTTTTTTCTTTCCAAATGTGATTCAAATTGGCTAAAAAAACTTTAAATAATTAAATATTAACCACGTCTGCTTCCTCTTATGTGTTTTCACCCGTCTATCAGTTCTTGCTCGAGCCCTTCGTCAACACGTTTTAATGAATTGGAAATAACTGTTAGCAAATTTATCAATGGGGAATTAATTACATGGATTAAAACGCAACCGGTAATCACCTCCCTACTATCAAACACAATAGTAGATTAATTCTCCTCGACCAACGTAATCCGGGTTAGGTCAAAGGTCACGCGGCGCGTGGGTTGTTTTTAGTTTGAACCCCGGGGCTTATAACCTGTGTGTTCACTCTGGCAACACAATATTTTCTAGCTGGTGCTTAGCTATATAGTTATGCTTGCCGCGAGACAAAATGTTTTAAATCTCCTTGTCAGAAGTATAACAAAAGATAGTCTCGCGCTTGCAGGGCATCCACTCTACAGATCTACATACTTGAATTAAAATAGAATAGAGAGAGAGAGTCCAGTCATAATCTGCATCTTTGTTCATTATAATCTGATATTTGTAGACTTTTGTTTTATTTAAACTAGGAAAACGCTAAAGTCCCGTCGCGTTGTTGGATGAGCTTTTTTTTAAAAATTTTAGTATGCGTGGGATCTCTTTACTTCTTCAAGTTCCATTGCAAAATCATTTTTGTTTAAATGAGAATAATTTTTATAAAGTACTAATCGCTAGGGTGATTAGAATATCAAATATCTGTAGGCCCGAAGATTGCTTTAAGAACGCATTTAAAGGTGATTGTTGTCAAGTTTCTATAGTTACTTGTCAATTGTTATTATTTTCCGTAAAAAGCTTATATTAAAAGCTTTATTTCTATGGATTCCGGATAACTTTTTCAACTTTTTCTTTCAAAAGGTACTACATCACCATAACCTTATTGTCCATGTATAATATGAACGTTGAAGCCTCACCCGTTTGGTCAGAATCGGCCCAAATGGCACGAAAATATCGTACCAAAAAACGAAAAAAAATCGTAAAAGTACGATATTCATGAGAAATAATTCTTCGATTGTACCCAAAAAAAATACACCTCTTAGTTCAGAGATTTCAAAGGTCCCCTCCAATTTTCATCAAGATCGCATATGCCGTTTGCCCGGTAGAGAGCGAACAGACAGAAAAACAAAAACAAAAAACAAACAAAACAAACAAACAAAAATACACCCGAGCAAAATTTTTTGGGGGGTCAGTGAAATTGAAGTCTTCGCTTCGCTCATCCAAAAATATTTTCATTATAACTGATTGGAATGTTAATTCTCTCCAACATACTCGGGTATTATGTTAAGGTGAGTACACAAAATGGAGATAATTATATACAAGGATTATAAAACAGATTTATTTTTGGTGGAGGTGCCGGGTTCATAGTGTTTACCCATCGGGTGGAGCTAGCGCAACAAACACATTCTATGTCATCCTTGTTCAAGGGCAAAACCAACAAATAACGCAAGTCAATCGGGGCTCACGTTCGGTTTCAATCGTGAACTAACGGAGGAACAGAAAAGTGATGCATGTAGTGGAGCTTTGTTCCATAAAACACGAAGAATTAAAAGTAATTCCACACTTAATTATTTTTTTTATGATTAAGAACAATGATAAAAATACAATAAGATAATTAAACTAGGAAAACGCTTAAGTCCCGCCGCGTTGTTGGATGAGCGTAATTGGTGCATTGAGCTGCCATGTGTTATGCGGATTTTCTGTTGTTCTGTGGAAAAATCATTACTTAGTTGAATTTTTTTTAATTAAATTATATTAAATTGAAAATTAATCTTTAATTTTTTAATTTTTTTAAAAATTAATTGAAATTGTTAAAAAAAGAAAAAAATCGTAAAATTGCGATTTTTATAAGAAATAACTTCTCGATTGCGCTCAAATTTAACAATTATCTATTAATTCATAAAATAAGGGTTCTGTGAAAAAATCATTACAATCGGATAAAGCATGTAGGTGTTATAAGTCAAACAATTGTTAAAAAAAAGAAAAAAAACGTAAAATTTCGATTTTTATGATAAATATTTTTTCAATTGCGCTCAAATTTCACACGAATATCTTAATTCATAAAATTAAGGTTCTGAGCAAAAATCATTAAAATCGGATAAAGCATGTAGGTGTTATAAGTCGAAGAAAATTTTAAAAATCGAAAAAAATCGTAAAATTGCGATTTTCATGAGAAATATTTTTCCGATTACGCTCAAAAACGTGGCAGTTCTAAGTTCAGAGATTTCGAAGGCCTCCAGAAAATTTCATCTCAATTGGAGTATCGGTTTAGCCGGAATCGTGCGGACAAACAGACAAAAATACAGAAAGAAAGAAAAAAAAAACATTCCGGATTTTTTTTCCAGTGTAGTGAAATGGAATCTTCGCTTCGCTCGCTTCGCTCGCTACGCTCATCCAATAAAAACACTAAAAAAGTGCGTAATTTTTAAGAGCATCTGTTCTCTTCCTGAGATTATAGAAAATAAGATAATACGGTGTTGAAATACATAATTTTGATTCAATAAGTTTCTAACTAAATGTCTGTACTCTGCTAACATAATTGTGAATATGTCATCTACCACGTTATGTGATCTTGGTTTGCCTGTTCTGTATATGGTGTGTGATATATATGTATGTGTATTTGTAAAGTTTGGAAATTGTTGAATAAATAATAAATAATGAGGAATTGTAAATATAATCAAATTTGTTTTAGTTGCAGGTAGCCGAGGACAGCCCCGCCTACACGGCTGCTGTGGACGAGGGGCTGCTGATCCGCGTCTCCAGCAGCAACTCTACTCCGTACGAGGGCGAGTACTGGGAGAAGAGTGTCGGGTACCCGGACTGGAGTCAACCCAGGGCCCAGCCGTGGCTCGCCGCTCAACTGCGAGAGCTAGAGCTACAGCTGCAGGTGCCAGATGTGTTTGGGGGCTTCACCCTACAAGACAACTGGCCGGCTAACGACTTGGTGCACCCCAAGGAAAGTCTACCTTACATCCCTCAGGTAAGTGCTATTGACTATAAACTATACGATCGCTGGATGGCGGATTTTGTAATCTTATCTTAAACCTACATTTAATGGACGACTTTTGAACGTATCGTTCTTGGAAGTTATTTTCTTTAACGTTGGTCAGTTGGCCTACGGGGATACTACAGGGGATTTATATTGTCACATAAAATCGTAGAACTCCAAATATTAAATGAACAGATTTATAAATTAGTCTAGTTCAAGTCAATGCCGTAAAGTAGTTACAAAGTAGCTTTGCAGTGCTGGCGTTGTAGATGACTAAATCGTAACCAGCCTGAGGGCCCCCACCTTTCTCAGAGAGAATGGTTCACACAGCTATTGGTTAGCCAATGCACAATCCTCTACGTGTGCAGATGTCCGCGACCAACCCACGTGTCAGACTGATAGTGTCGGCTTAGAAGTCACCTCACGTGGGCTGCGTCCGAGACCGTCGAGTGTTGCAGAGCAGGCCCTACTTGTCTCTTTTCAGACTCGACGCACTCGCTGGAGTCTTAAAGAAAACAGAGTGGTGTGATTGATTGTAGGGGGGTCAAGTTGTGGGTTGAAAGATTCGCTTTGAAGAATTGAGCTGACTTCCATTCAATCAGACGGGAAGACGAGAGTGTGTGTGGAAGGAATTGTTACTTTGTATTGTGCTGCACGATTCTCAAGGAATCTTCCCTCTGCGCATGACAAGTGTGCGCAACGCACGCACTCCCGCACACACTCTCTCTCTCTCTCTCTCTCTCCCCCTAACTTTCTATCACTTCAGATTTACCAGGTGTAGCCCTCTTCAGGTGACCAACTGATATAGCTGGAATAGGAATGTCCGAGGGCTGTATATTGAGGACTTAATCCCATCATTTGCTTTAACAATACCCCGTCTGGGCCCGGGGTAGAATTGGCCCAGAGCATGGCTCTGCTAATCGTAAAAGGCGATTCAAGAGAAAAAGTCCACCTCGCAAACATCAGCTAGTAAGAGCGGAGTATCTAACTCCCCGAAACTAGAGGCGAGCTCTGGCAATCGTCGTCGGGGACCTTGCCCCCTTCCCTTGACGACCCCCCGGCGACGATGACAATTACACTACGAACGATGGCAAAGACAATGACGACCGCGACGTGAGAAACCCCCCTTCCCTCCCTTACCCGTGGCTGGTTCTGACCAGCATGGGCCCCTCCTCTCCACCCCCCTTAGACTAGAGTGGTGCATTATGACCTAACGGTTGACGCGTCCTTAATCCAAATAAACCAAAAAAGCTTTAACAATTGAAGAAACCTCGGAAAAGACTTTCAGTCAGGAATGCCGGTGGCGGGATGGAGCCGAGCACTACCTCCCTAATCAGAGTTACACGCCTTACGCATGAGCCACCACCGTCAGTGACCGGACTAGAGCATGTTCGGCGTTGGGCCTCTTATCATACTATAAACCCAATGCCATCAATGAACGGTCACAGTTGGCATCACAGGATGGATTATCAAAATATGTGCATAGAATTTAACGTTCAGTCGATTGCTGATGGTAATTCCAAACTAATTATATACAGTGCGTAATAATGTTCTATTTCAGTATATTTTTAGTTGGATTTGGCTATTAATGCTCAACCAATTAAAAACATTACGTGTGCGTGGGATTAGCTTTCACACGAGCGCTGTTTGCTGGTGATGATCGAACGAGGGCAAACATCAGATTGCAAGTGTTATCACGGATATTGGTAATGACAGGACACTCCATTCACGCTTGTTTATTGAGATAACTCTTTGAAATGTGAGCTGACAGAGAGACGCGTCGTGTTGTCCAGAGTGGTGGGTATTAGATTACAACACCTGCTCTTCATCGGATGTGGAGCGCGACAGTGAAATCACAAGGACCCGCTGTAGCCGATCCGATAACAATCAGTCACGAGGTCACTAACACGGAGGTCACACAGGACTCGGGCGATGTGGTCGGAAATACAGACACAGAGCAGAAACACACACTATTATAGATTGAAGCCTAAAACATTTCTACTTATATTGACTTTATATACGTCAGCTGTCTGCAAAAATCATATGTGAATCTGTTTATCTGGGAACAATTTACACCGTTTAGTTATTGAAACAACGCAAAATAACCGTTTTATGTCACATTTCTAAAACACTACAAAACAAAAAGTTATTGATATGCCATTATAATTATGTCCTTCCTCTGTGTAAAACAAATATAATTGTATATTTTGTAATTTATTTCTGAATTTATTTAATACATATCTTGATTAAATCCCGTCCTGATTATAATTTTGTAATCATTTTTCACACAGGCAATATTTTAGCAAAACCCATAAAATAGGTAACAATTTTTTTCAATAGTTTGTGTAGTTTTAGAGATAATACTAAAATACAATAATTTCTCGTGGTTTTAATATTGGCTGTAAACCTTCCT
Source organism: Sweltsa coloradensis (assembly GCA_024449915.1). Taxonomy (NCBI): domain Eukaryota; kingdom Metazoa; phylum Arthropoda; class Insecta; order Plecoptera; family Chloroperlidae; genus Sweltsa; species Sweltsa coloradensis. Next base: position 109,556 of record JAMZAV010000122.1, on the reverse strand, counting down.
CTTAAAAGCATTATTAATTGGCGGTATTTTAGGCAATTTTTATTGGAAAATGGTGAATTAATGAACGAATGTGTGCCCTCAATCACAAAGATTGATTCTTTATCATTTTAGGTTGATTCAAATATGATGAATTTTTAAAACGTTAGCCCTCACACTATACGTTTGATGGTTTGCTTACAGCAAGAGGTCGCCCATAGACGAACATAGTGCATCCGAACTTTAAAATATCTCATCAAATTTAAATCGAGTTTTATCAGCCAATCTCGACGCGTGATTCCAAAATATTTCTAACGCTAGTTTACAACAGTTATTTCGTTCTCAAAAGAGATTTCAGGAACGAACTGGGTGAACTCTGTGTAAACAGGGCCGACGTCATAACTTTATTTGTTGCTCTCGTCAGCTCTGAACTCGCGTTGGGTAGAACAAGCCCGAGAGCGCAATTATTATAACAGATCTAGAGCAGCTAGGTGGAGGCACGGCGCGATGAAAGCTCACTCGATGAAGAGTCAAAGAGAGTGAAACTGAAGAGGTTTAACCAACTAGAAGTTTTATAAAGTAAATGTGTTAATTATACCCGACCCACTCAGCTACCAGGGGTGATTATAAGCGATGAGGGAGCGTTACCGAAAAACAACTTGATTTTGTAGCTTTCGCGCTAACGAATAAAAAAGTAGCTTCTGGTCTAATAAACAAATTATACATATTTTTCTTTTTGAATTATTGTGCAAGTCTTGCAATTAAATGATTTTAAATAAGTTGATTTTACCGAGAAATTGCTACCAAAATCAGCTTCCAAATCGATATTTATCGATAGAGAACCGAAATCACGGAATTACAATGCGTGTATGAAGTCCTGAGAAATTTGTGTTTCATTCGTAAATCCACATTTTGGCTCAATCCTTCTTAAGGGAAAAATATTAGATAACTTTTTAGTAGGTATATATTTCTTACTTTGCAACTTTAACTTTCTATTAAATAAAGACAAAGAGGGGATCTAAAACCGGGAGATAAAATATTCTAAAATATTCACTTTGACCCGGCACCTCCACCAAATTTAAAATATTTCCTTTTCATGGTACCCTTTTTTATTTGTAACTACAACTGTCTCGTAACATGAGTTGTTAATAACAAATGACCCCAGGTGCTAATTCCCTTCCTATCTCATCTTCACTCCATTATCTGGAGGTGACTCACTTGTTCGCGGTTTCGCCACTCCGCTGCGTCGCCATGCCCTCAATTCTAAATTGACCCTGTTTCCAGTATTATTCTAGGAAGGTATTTGGTTTTACACAGTCAAAAGGCAAATAATAGGATTATGTAAATAAAGCATTATAGACCTTAGGACATTCCTTCCCAGCGATATTCACCCATGCTAAACATATACATAATATTAGATGGTTAAGTGGCGTTCCATAATTCAAAGGGTGAGTCTGCCAAACATGAAAAGCGGCTTACTGCGATGGCTGTAGGCTAGGTGTTTCCTTATTTAGGACGTATCTGAATGTACAATTTGTCCAGTTAGCCTAAATAAATAGCCACAGCGTCACTACCGTCTAATTGAGATTTCACCCCGTTCATCGTTGTATACGTGCAAGCAGTGAGCTATAGCTAGCGAAAACGCATTTCATATACGCCCTTTGTGTACTGGCTGCTTGGATTGTCTTGAACATTTGAGGATCTATATATAAGAAACATTTTAGGTTATACATCAAAACTTGCTCTCATGTTGCGTACTAAACATTAAGGAATTATATACAAGCGCCTTAAATATCATGTTGCATAAAATACAGGTTAATATAGAATGCAATTCATTTCTTAAATGTCTTAAAAATGGTCAAATAAATAACTTTATTTATGCAAGTAAAATTGAGTAGACCTAGTAGGTAAATACAATCGAAAGTTATTATTTCAAACTCATGTAGTACTATAAGTTTATGTTTATGTTTTTAATCCAAGTTCCATCGTATTCATCAACATTGCCTTCCAGACACAGAACGACAGTGCAATTAATTTACAAGAGCAATTACGATTACTCCCTGCAGTGAGCTTAGCTGCGATGTGACATACAGTGAAAAGGTTTCTTTAGAGAAGATGTGAAGACTGAAGACATTCATAGCAGATAATTACACGCTGTAGTCGAGACTCAATAAGAGCAAGGTGCAGCAATTCTACGACTTTAATAACGCTACACAACACAACTTACGAACATAAATTATGTGCAAACTCTAGTCGAGTAAAATCACATTCAAATGAAAGGATGGGACTTTAAGTTATGCCCTTATTAAACCCTACAGGCGCTTAAGAAACATATTTTTTGGTAATGTTTTCGCGTTTTGTCTTAAACTGCCAAGGGGTAATAATGGCCATCGCATTTATTTGTATTGTACAATTTACAATCTATAAAATAATATAAAATAATAACAAGTATTTAAAATTTAACAATAAAATGTGGTTTTCACAATATTAGTTCCAGGAATTTGGTAAAACTTCTTGAAGGGTTTTAACCTGCTACGTTTTGTATCGCAGGTACAATACATCAGAATACTCACTTGAAATGTCACAATACAAATTATTAAAACTACAATGCAATGCATACACATTCATCATGCAAAAATATCCATCTCAATAATATCCTTCTTCGTAATCAACCGAGTGACGAAACGACAGAAGAAAGGTCAAAATGGTGCGTGTACACTTCACAGAACAGTCACACGTGTGCGTCTTTATTAATTTAAAAAAGATTTACCAGGAACCATCACCGTAACGGGGTTTAAAGAACGTGGCAAAGTTATTCCTTATGATTGATATTTGCTTATGAGACCTAGCTAGTAAAACACCATGTTTGACCCCCCCCCCAAACGTTTTTGCTCCAGTAAATTCAATAATTAGTATTAAACTTTATCAATTAGATTTATTTATTAAATAAATAAATATATCCGTATTTAGATTCTACCCACTCAACTCAATCACATAACTTATTTTAAGTGGGAAACTGTAAACCAAAGTGACCAAGCCAACCCTACAGGCCCCGACGCAATCGACGAGTGAGCGATAACCAACCAAAGATCGATATTTTTTAACAGGAAATATAGCAATCAGAGGTATGGACAGTGCGAACACTCGCGGATCAACGCCAGATCAACAAGGCCAATTCAGAACAACTTTAAATTTATTATGTGCTTCGTTGCTAGGACGGCTCAAAAGTCACCGTTTACAAATTCCTTAGACAACAACTGATGGACTTAAGTCTAAGATCAGAAGTTAAAAAACTTCTGACCAGCGGGAATCGAACTCTGGACATTCTGCAATGGAAGCAGATAGGCTAACCCTTACAGAAAAAAACTACTGGTGTTCAAGTAGTTTTCAGTAGTTTTTAGTAGTAAAACTACTGAAAACTACTCAGTGCGTGTAGTTTTACTACTGATGCCAGTAGTTAACTACTGAAGGGCACAGTAGTTAACTACTGAGCTGAGTAGTTAACTACTGAAGTGCCAGTAGTTAACTACTGAGTCCGAGTAGTTAACTTCTGGCCTCGAGTAGTTAACTACTGAAGTGCCAGTAGTTAATAATCTAAAACTATCTTAAGTTTCTAAAAGTTACACATACTTTAGCAGGACATAAATAGTAGAAGAGTTTTAAATACCGGTACTTTAAATTATAAATAAGACAAAATTTTAAATGAAAATACTCGTTTTGAATATGCATGCATATTGAAAAAACATTGCTGTTGTATTCCCAAACTATTGGCCTAAATTGCTTATTGAATACAAACTATCATTTAAAATGGTGTTATATAAAATTGTATGCTTAAACAAATAAAATATGTTATTTCAGTGCAGGCCTACTACATTTGAATTAGCCACAGGTCGTACAGAGAGATCCTAATTGGTCAACGACTAGCCAATAAGCGCATACGCATGCAAAAAGTGTTGCCAACTTCAAGGACTTGTTTCAAGTGTTTCAAGTTCATTTTGTGACAGTTATTATAGTTTAGGAATTAGCTACTTTATGGAGATTTGTATATTTTACACAATGATTAGTAAATTAGGACTTTTTTTTAAAGCTTTCTATTAAAATCTCCAGTACAGTCATTACGCTTATTTGGTAAAATTGCGATTTTCATGTTGGCCACACATAAAACATTTTGAACTTATCACCCAGTTGTCAGTTTGCTGTTTGTTTGTGTTTTGGCATTAGGTCCGTTGGGAAGCCACATTGTGGGCGATTAGGACCCAAATGTCGATGTAAATAGTCCAAACGTTAAGCTTTTTACTTGACTATGTCTATATATTATATAAGGGTACGTAATAAACCATAGGCCAAAGGTTTTATGTTTAGCATGTCAGCCTAAGGTTCAGACGGGTAGGCCTAGGCCTAGGCCTATATCACCCTTCTTTTGATGCAAACAATAATAGGCTAGGGCTAGGTAGGCCTAGGCCTAATTGGATTGCACTATTGCTAGCTATAGGCCTAGCCTAGGCCTATATTAAATAGGGCCTCCACAAAGGCCTAGGCCTAGCAGGACCTTTTTCTTGTTGGCCTACCAACGTTTTGCCTCAGGCCTAAATCATTTTGTCACTAGAAACTTGATACAATTCTAGCGGCTGGCGGCTCCAAGCCAAGCTAAACAGCGCAGTTGTTTGACACTACAATCATAGCCTAGGGACCTAGGCCTAGGCCTACCTAAATGGTGAGTTGTCTGGGGAACCTAGGCTGACCCCCTACTAGGCTAGGCCTAGGCCTATCTCTAGAGGCCCAGGTTTTAGACTGGAGGAATAAATCTGAATCAGAATCTGAATAATTGGGGTATAGAGCCTGGGCCTGGAGCAATTCTACAGCTAACTAGGCCCTAGTCCTTAAGGCCTATACAAAATACAACTATAGGCATATCTCCTGTTCAGGTTGAATAGGCCTACAGCCAAAAGTTCCATTGTCAAGGTGGGGTGGAAGTGAATTTTTTTACTGTTGTGTCTAGTCTAGACCTAGGCTTAGCCTCAAGAAATTAAAGTTGAACCTACTTAGCCTAGGCCTACAACCTACCGTTCTAGTGTCTAGTATTGTAATCAGTCTGTTGGTTATGTGGTTCAGAATTCAGAGTGATTACAATTCCTCAACAACAACTTTGCTTACTTAGGCCTACTTCTACTACCACCGCTCAACGTAAGAATATTTTTTAGCAATTATTATGTTGTGCCGTAAGAATAATTTTAAGCAATTCTTACGTCCTGCCGTAAGAATCCCTACACTCCGTTTATGGGGCCCTACAACTGGTAAAAGTAGGTAACATACGCGCGAAGCGCGTATGTTTTAATAATTATATTAATTATAACAATAATATTGTAAAACATACACGGTTTGCCCCCTCCCCCCCCCCCCAACCTCCTAACCAAGGCTTTTCCCATTCGAAGACAGTTGAAGAATGGTTGAAGGGCCCCAACCATAAAACTAAAAGTTCCAACATACATAGGCCTACATAGCCTACGCATGGTACAATACGTATGCTTTGTGATGGAACGTGTAAATGTTGACTTACGTTCAGGTAACTTAGGGCCTACGGAGGCTCACAACTTACTTAGCCTTCAACTAGATGTATGTATGTATGTAGGGTTAGGGTACAAAAGTTATGTCTCTTAACTATCTGATTACCATAACCGGCGGTGAATACCTTCCTTCCAGGTAGGCCAGAACCTACTTTACAAGATGCAAAAGCTGATTTGTTTATTAAAAGTTTCTTTAAATCTTGTCTAGAAATGCTACATGCATGGACCTATAGGCCTATAATTAATGTATTTGCCAATGACCAATCAGTTGCAAATACAGAAGTGCCTACACATTGTGTATGTAGGCCTAGTTGGTGGGTGATACTCCTTCATGCATTGTAGAATTCATTCAGTCATAGGCTTCATTCCGTAGTCCTCCTTTGTAAATCAGTTTTATAACTGAATAGGATAGACGTTAAACAAATAAATAAAATAAATAAAACATAGGCCTAAGTTAAATTTTAAGAAATATTAAAATAGTGTTTTTTAATGGCATAAAGTAGGCCTAGGGCTACCTCAGATTAAAATTCATATAACGTTTAGAACATAAATGCAAGTTTATTATAAAACAACAACGGGCATTTGGAAAGTTATGTTTTCATTTGATTTAATATTTGAATAGGTAGGCCTAGGCCTACTAAGGCTTATTATAGGCCGGTAGGCCTAGGCCTGCTGCATGTCTTCATTGCTTGTCTTGAATTTTTGTAAAAAAAATATGCATTTTGTTGATTATTACGTAGTGTACCAAGCCTAGGTATATTATTACGTTCGAACGGAAGAATTCAGAGTTTATGTTCTAACGTAAGAATGGCACTTACGTTCGACCAGTTCACTAGTTATGTTTAAAGGCGACCTTTGATCACAGTGCGTTGTGGCAGGATGGTAGCAGGTTTGACTTCTGTGTGAGGGTTCGTTGGATAAAATCCCCTTCGAGGTGTCTTTTTTTTCATTCTATTCTTTATGATTTTGATAAAACTCCTTTTCGTTTGAAAGTCCTTTATATATAAAATAGAAACGTTAAAAGTAGGCCTGTGCGAATAGTGATTTTATCAGTTCGAAACGAATATCGAATATTTCAAATCGAAAGTTCGAATATCGAATATCGAATATCGAATAATTTTTCCTTACGAATACTTTCGAATATTGATGTGTTAACGACGAGGACAGAAGCGGTTTGGTTGGATAATAATGAGGCACAACTCAAAAGGACAGCAGATTAATAATTAATATATATTTTAATTTTTAATAATCAAATTATAAACAATGCAACCCTACAGGCTACACTACAAGGTTATCGTGCAGAAAAGTCAACATTTCCACATTTTCTGGCAGGAGACTCTCTCTACGAGAGGAGACAATATTCCCTGAAACGGAAAATACTCGCTCGCTTGGGACAGATGTAGCCGGTATGGCTAGATACTTCCTTGCAATGCAGACGAGTTTTGGGTAGAAAACCTGTTGCGAGCGCCACCACTCGAACACATCAGTATCTAGTGGGACAACTGGTTCTCGAAGATACCGATCCATCTCGGACTCCACTATCGATGTCCTATTCCTGGTAGGAAGTTCAGTTTCATCCCGATTTTTTAGGGGTTCCATGAAGTCCCAAAAGGATGTCTGGGAGTGAGAGGTAGAAGGCTCTGCCACATCTAAAACAAAATGTGATTTTGTAAACTAGGGCTAGGGGCAATTCAAAATAATAGTAGCGGCCACCTTTCAACTACCAAGAGCCAAGACCTGTCTTAAGCCTACCGTTGTTGGTTGCATCTGTCCTAGGATTATGCTCGTCGTTGGGCAACTCCACTTCATTAACCAGAAGCCGGGACACTAGTATGGTATCATTTTTGTTCAACATTATTGATTTATATCTAGGGTCCAACAGTGTTGCTTTTTTGCAAATCAAATCCCCTTTGTCAGGAAATCTTGACATCATTGCTTTTTTAAGCTCTTCAGTGAAGCGGTAAGGAATTGACGACAAGGAATCCATCTGCCTATTTGCATGCAAATAAGCGTCGATACTACATAGTATTCCAGTCACTAATGGAATAATCATGGATGATGTAGGGTATGCCACTCCACTTGACATAGTAGTCGCATGTTCTAAAGGCCCTAAAATGTTGACTAAGGCCGAGATAATTTTCCATTCGCTTCCGGATAGGACATCACTCCATTCATCATGAGCTATTGCTCGGGAAATAGGGTCTTTCACTTCCAGCAAACGTTTGAGCATGGCTAGCTCACTGTTCCACCTGGTAACAAAAAATAATATGCAAAATAAATTACCTACACTACAGTTACACCCGCATTCAAGAACGAACAAAATAAATCCAGGAAATCAAATCTAGTTAGTAGCCTACAGGTCTACACCAGTCACCAACATACCTTGTTTCAACATCTTGTATGACATGTAGCAGTGGCAAATTCATTTCTTTTTGAAATGTCTCCAAGCTCCGTCTGGCTGGATCAGAGGAATTATAGTGTCCAACTATTCCTCGAACCTAGGAACAAAATTCACAGATTAAGTCCAAGATAGAGATGTAGGCCTAGAAGGCCAATACTCAACAGCCTAAGTGATAAAATTACCCAGTAGGCCTACCTACTTATTCTGGTCCTAGTTAACATTAAAAAAATTATGTAGCCTGCCTTTGCTTACCTTCTTTAGAAGAGGTGCAACATCAGAATTTTTTTTAGCATCATTAATGGCCAACTGAAGGCTGTGAGCAAAACACTTGCGGTGTGTCCAGCCGCTAGTGTTGTTGCTAATGGCAGAGGTTATGTTCCTTGCACTATCGGAAACAATATAAATGGGGACAGTATTTTCCGGAATTGACCACGATGCTAATACACCCTCTAAAGATTTTCTCAAGTTAACTGCAGTATGTTGTTCATTTATTTGCTGGTTGGACAATGTAAAATGTTTGTATACAATGTTTTTGTCTACATAATGAAGGGTAAGCGACATGTAATTATCGCCATGACGCGATTTCCACCCATCGGTTGTTAAAGCAAGACTTGAGCTGGTAACAAGATCCACAGATATTGTGTTCTGGATGCTTTTTCTTGTTTCATCATAGAGCAAAGGCACGTATCTGCGTGAGAATGTGGTTCGGCAAGGTACTGTGTAACCTGGTACAGCGATTTCCATAAGTTTTTTAAAACCCTTATCCTCTATACAGCTGTAGGGTTTGAAATCAACAGCCATCATAACCGCAATACCTTTATTTAACTTTTCCTTCTTTTGCTTAGTCACTGGTGCCCAGCAATCGCCAATGGTACGTTGAGTACTAGGCCTAGGCCCAGTCTTTTCATTTTTTTCCCATTTGCTGCCAGCAATTTGGTATACCTTTCATACATATCGGCATGCCTCTTTAAATGGTTTATCAGAGGTGAAGTTGTTGCTGTAAACAAAATAAAAAGAATTCAATAAAGTTGAATAATATATGCAAATGTTCTCACCTAAGATCTAGGGCCTAGGCCTAGGCCTACTCCTAAGCATGGGATGTGAAGATTCAACAATATCAAGTTCTCATTTTTTTTAGCCAAGCCCTAGTCCTTGATTAAGCATTGGAAAACGAGAGAAAATTGGAGTGGGCCCTAGGCCTAGGTTCTTGGTAAGGCCTAGGCCTAGGTTCTTGGTAAGGCCTAGGCCTAGGTTCTTGGTAAGGCCTAGGCCTAGGCCTACCTAGGTTAGGCCCCAGGTAGGCCTAGGCCCTATTTCAATAAATAATCACAATCTAGGTCTAGTGTAGGCCTAGCCTTTACCATGCCTGTACTTACCGGTTGGAGTCTTCAACTTGCTATTGCAAGTTATGCAGCGTGCAAATTTCTTGTCTGTTTGATGGATAAAAAAATCCCAAATGGGATTTGAATGTTGTGCAGAAGGACTCCCGGACGTACTATCGTCAGAATCAATCCCCTCTTCCTCCATGATTAGCTATCAATTTGAGTTTAGCCTTTGGCTTTTATGTTATTTCAAGTGAATAATCGCGTTCTCGTAATTGGAAATCATTCCCGTAGGCTCTAGCAAAACCAAACACAACGATGAAGACAGACGAATTTAAGTCGTAAATATATCGCGATCTATCGATATCGCAAGTCGAAACTATCGAAAGTCGAAACATGGCCTCCTAGATCTTTTGACTCTGCTCAGCATACTCTACCGACGGAACGATGAACTCGCAGTTAGCGCGCATTTTTGAATTGAGCATTGATTCGAATTTCGAATACTATGTATTCGAATTTCGAATCGAATATTAGTAATGAAATATTCGCGAATATTATTCGAATTTCGAATATTCGCACAGGCCTAGTTAAAAGGTATGGCCTAGTAGTATTTTGTTTTAAATGGATACGCCCGCATCGAACGTAAGATTTTAACTCCTACGTTTGATTCTTTATATTTTTGATAAAACTCCTTTTCGGTTGAAAGTCCTGTATGTTTTAAATAGAAAAGTTAAAAAGGTTAGGTAGGATTTTTTTTTGTTTTTATTGGATCCCTTACGTTCCTCCCCTTGGAAAGAAGTATTAGAAATTGTTTTATCTTGGAGGAGCAAATAATCTTAGCTGTTAAAACGCCCTAAAACTACTAATACTAATACTAATGAGCCTGCTATCTAACAATTGTTTGAGTACTAGTTCACTACTGAAAACTTTTGTGTAGTTAACTACTGACCTTTTGTGTAGTTAACTACTGACAACTTTTGTGTAGTTAACTACTGAAAACTTTTGTGTAGTTAACTACTGAAAACTTTTGTGTAGTTTTCCAAAAAAACTACTCAAAAGTTTTCAGTAGTTTTTTTTAGTAGTTTTCAGTAGTATTTTTCTGTAAGGGAACCACAAGACCAACGAGCCACACGAAAAACATAGCTAATAAATGTTCATTTAACGTGTTTCATAGGTGTTAGCCAATTCAATTTACATCGCGCCATACAACCATTCGGATCGATATCACTGATATTCTTTTCGGCCACTAAACTCCATCTCCCTGATACAGCTCAGCGTGTTTAGAACAACCACTAATCCTCCACGACCACTAATCTGCCACACGTCTAAAACAGGGCGCGTTGCATGGGGGACTGTCAGCTGAATCGTCATTATATACTAGACCACATAAAGCGGAAATTAAATCTCATTAGTTCATCATATGAACCAGCAAATGTTTGCGCCGTGTAAACGGACACCGAGTAAACAGAGTGATGGTTTATTTCAAGTCGAGCTGATTGTTTCTGCCCTGGAGATGATGCTGTGTTCGTTCACATAGATGCCGCTCACTTCAGTGCCTCACTTGATAAGTTTAGTCCGGAGAGTGTTCAAATAATGTTTAATTGAACTGTTGATGTGATGTTTGTATATCTACACCCACGGACATTAGTGAATCGAGGGCTGGGCACAGATTTATTTACTCAATCGTTGGCACTCGCTCGTGTGTCTTTAATTTATTTATAGAGTAATTGGTTTCAAAAGTGGTAGTTGCCTTTTGACGTATAAAACTTTCATTCAATTTAATACGGAGTGAATGTAAAAAATCCGTTTACAAGCATCAATATTGAAGGTGTTGATTGAGTTCTGATAGTAGTAGCTTTGTACCGTACGTGTCACCGAGTCGACAAACAACGACACGACTGAAACCAAGCAATTTACATTATCAACGTGTGAGGGTGTTTACAACTTACCATTACAGAAACCTTCTCGCTAATGTATTAATTCGAGAGTTGGCCATATTTGTTAAACTTACCCGTTGTATATCAATGTGGAGTTCAGTAACCTCGTGTTTCAATTTCAAAGCAAGTTTTAATAATACATTTCACTTTCAATTAATCAAACAAAGGATATCTTTTATATTTATGTCATTAATAATTATAAATGACATAAAAATACCGTCACATTTGATTTTGTTTTGCCACAGCCATTTTTTTTTTTTATGTTTTTTTTTAGAGTTAGTTTTTGTGCTTATCTGTGCAACAAGAAAGCCATCTGGTTCAGTTTTCTTTATAAATTGTGTCTTAAATGTACAATATTTAACCAGATGACTTTATTTTTCTGCTACATATAACCACTACGTGTAACACTTAGATCAACAACACAGAATAACGAAATATTGGCATAAATGTTACTCACATAACTTCCTATAAAACAACAATATATTTAAAGTAAACTGCGTTAAATTCAAATTTTTATTTCACATTTTGACGTGTCATAGACAACTAAAAAATACATCTCAAATGCTGCAATTGGTGGAGGTGCCGGGTCAGATGGCTGCTATGTCAAAAATAACCACCACACACAAACACTAAAAAATCAACGACACAGATCTACAAAAAATTAAAATTAATATGAATAAGACACATAATTATCCGAGTTGTAGATATATAAACTTCCGATAAGTTTTGTGAGTATTATACATCAACCAACATATTAGGATTTCAGTTTTTAATTCACAACCTAGTATTTTTTTATTAGATCATTAATGAAAACTTCAGGTCCTAATTACTTGGTCATATCTTTAATTAGTGTTTAATTAGATCTTCACATCCTAGCAGTGATCAATATTGTTTTGAATTCCTTCCTCAATGACGAGTTGCATTTCAAGATTACTACATCTATCCGTGGATGAAAAATAACCTAGTATTTACAGCGTGAAGAAGCAGTGAATGGTATATTATGTATCTGCTTCCAATGCAAAAGATCTTGGGTTCAAATCCCGATTGTGGCGGAAGATTGGTAATTTGTGATATGGTCTTAAATCTGTCAATATTTGGGCTGGCTATACGTGTGAACGGTGACTTAAGCCGTTCTAGCAACGACGCACATTGCATATAAACACGCGGGTGAATCGTGCTAAAAAGATAAAGGACAATATTTCCTATTTGAAGTCGGTCGGTAGTTTGAAACTATTCGCTCGTCAATGTTGTCTATGCCTACAGGTTGATTATACAATCAGTTATGTGACTGAGTGGATAGATTCTACATACGAATGTTTTTTTATTATTAGAGTTGTATCTGTATATTTAGTTTCGTAAGCGTCAGATATTGTATGGTTACGTATCAGTTATTATTACATAATCCGAAAGTAAAGTTGGTTTAGGAAGGTCCCCAACATTTATTCGTAGAAATTTGATCTTGTATAAATCAGTGAATACATTGGTTTTAAGAACTGAGAAAACAATCTGTCTATGTAACGAAAATAAATTTATTTGCTAACATAATACGGTGATGTTTTGATAACTACACAAGTATCCAAAAATTTACTCGCTAGCAAAACAAGAAAATGAATAATAAATTGATTTTATTTTCAACTGTTGTTTGTTCTGTGAGAGGAGAGAGAGAGAGAGAGAAACAGTGAGGAAGATTGAGTTGGGGGAATAGATAGACAGACACATAAACCATAGAAAAAGACAGACAAAATAGCAAAGAAAAAGGATATTCTTGTACCTGAGACTCAATGACCTGTTATCAAATATATTAACTCTGAAAAGCTAATTGTGGAGTTAATTAATGCAAACCTGGCATCTGTTATTCACAACCTAAGTTGCAGAAAATATTAAGAGTAAAACAAGCTGAATAATAACTTTCACAAGGGAAGATAATTACAAACTTGTTTGCTAATTTACATTAAACATGAGCTTCAAACAACTGGTTGGTCCGGATATAGTTTTATCTGGCAACAGGAAGACCAGCAGCCAGGTCTATGATATGATCAGTAAGTCGTGGGGTATTTGCATGAAAAAGAAGCATAAGCTTTGTGAAACGAACTAGAGCTTACGTTGTTTTAAATCTTAAACTCAGTTTTGTAAAAGCATGGTTTGAGCTCTATATTATTTAAATGGACACATTTACATAAAAGAATCGTCATGGTAAGTTAGTTTTCAAAAAAAGCTTCCCGGGCAATTTTTATTTTCATGTTTTTTAAGGCATGCGTAAGCAAGAAGCTAGACCTTAAAAGAATAATGTTTAAAAGAAAAAAAAACATTGAAGATACCGTTTATGTATTTTCATTAAACTTTAACCTATGGGTAACATTTATAAAATTGGACAATTTTTGAATCCATCTTCTTTCCACTCTGGTTTTACTTGAATGTTAGAGATTTGTTTTTCATTTTCAGCCCTGTACATTATACTATCTATATAGTATATTGCATCTTAAGTTAGGTCGTTACAAACACGGATGAAAACCCAAGAATTGTGTTAAAAGAACTAAACATTGCTAGATTTTTACTTTGTGTAATTGTTTAGGAGGTCAGTGACCTGAATCTGTGCGTTGAGCGGTGGCTTCGAGTTAAATCTTAAAACGAAGATATTTTATTACGACTCAAAAGCATATATTTAACTACCTACTCAAAGGATTCAGACGGCACGTCTGTAAATATGCAATAACGGTTTGAAGAAATAAATTAGATTTTTTATTTAAGAATGAAAAATCTTATCATCAGATTGAGAAATTCTCAAAATCTTTTCTCACAAAAAATTCATTAACGAACGCAAATCAACAAAACGCTGTTCACACCAAACTGGATAATGTCTTTCAATCAGTGGCGGCTCGTGGTCTCGTAATGATAGGACACAAAACAATAAGAGTTAGAAAAATGCATTTATCTTGAAGGGGGTAAAAACTTTCATCAACCATTCCACGGGGAATTATAAAATATTGTGATGGTCACATCAGTTCTTACGTATGTCTATGAAATATATGCGCTTATACTCGACCACAGTTATCTTTTTAAATGTTTTAGGTTTAATATTTAATCTGATGTTGTAACAGGCTGTACTATTGGAAAATATGCTGTGTATGAGTTGAAAAGATTCCTTTCCTAAACACATTCTTTTCGCGGATGAAAAAAAAAGATTAAGAAATTTTCAGCGATACAGCATTTTTTAATTAAAAATAAGAAATCAAGCCTCCCCCCCCCCCAAACCCCGCCGCGAAGATGGTTGTCAAACGTCTACCCACTTATTGTTTGAGCAATTAACTAAGGCATTTAAGTAAGATACGTACATAAACTTTAAGAAATTTATATAGAACACAACTAACGTGACGAATAAAATGTGTATTGAAATTAGAGTAATAACAGACCTGATGATCACTCTTAAGAACAATAATTTTTAATGTGAGGCAGTCCTACTTCCAGACATTAAACTATTTAATTTGAAACATGCAAAACCACTCCCAAAAACCACAAATTTAAAAGTTGTAACGACATTACAAGTTTTAATTGCAAAGTTGGGATGGAAAACACAATTATAAGTCATCCGGTCCAGGAGGGCCAGTTTGTTAAAAAGAGAGGACAAATTACAAAAGCATCTATTTTGTATAGTACGTTATATAGTGAAGAAGAGAAAGAGACATTTGACTCATTATTTTCATACAAATTATTTTAAGGTTTCGTAATAGTAATTAGACATAGAAATATTTTTTTGTATTCACACTTTGAAACAATGAATTAGACAACTGGAGAACACTTAAATGTTTATCATTTCAACCACCATCTCTGAAATATTGTGACCGTTGCATTATTAAGTTAGGTCCAAAAGAGAGCGGTTTAACGTAGCTCATATTAACACTGTTTTGCTCAACTCTTTTCCTACACAATTAGTGTTGACTGATCGGTTCAATAATACTTCGTTCAATGCAATTCCATATAAACTTTGTGCTCTAGTTTGTTTCTGACTGTGTAGTCTTTATTTTTTAAACACGCTTATTCGTATCACTTGGTTCATATTTGTGTTTTACCTTTAAATATTCTAGTAAAATAAGATCTTTCTAAATGATGAGACATTTTAATTTATTCAATTATTGTATAACATAGTTTGCATACACGTGTATATAATATATAATTATCTCAACGCGTCAATGAATACAGATTATTATTTTTGTGTGTTCTGTAGTAAAATCTATTACTCTTGAATGAAAATCACTTTTGGTATCAGAATAGAATCCACATTTTAATAAAGACTCAAAATTTCAACTGAGTAGACGTGATTGAAAACTTAATGACGTAAAGCCCAGCATCAATCAGTCTAGCGAATATAACAAATAAGTTGATCAATATATATATATATATATTGCGTAATGGCAGTGTGAAATACGATTAAAATTGATTACTGCTAAGTTCATACAAACACTCCACGTTTTGCAGATTTTTTGAACGCCACTTAGGGACTTAAATATTATCGATTCCGTCAGTCAGTTTGGGGATATGTCGCTAGGCTTGAAGCCTATCCCATGGGTATTCCAGAGCCTATAACTAGAAATAAAGTGAATGCTGTATTTATGAGATGGGTTAAGCATCTATGTACTCATGTTTAATAATAGAGTTTTTATAAGTGTTGTTGAAACACCTATACTATTTTTAAAAACAACTTGATTTAGATGTTTCGCTCTTCAATGGTGTCGGCGTGAACATGTTGGCCTATTCAGCTTTCAATTTATTGTCTTCCACTGAATTCGGTTGTGACTGAGTGGGTGGACTCTAAATACGAATATATTTATTAAATTTATATATTTAATAATGTTACTGCAAAATATATAAGCGAAAACAACTACGTATACTGTAACTATATATTTATTTAGCTTAAATGATCGTTGTTTCCTACACGGTCTCTAGTTGGTCATTGTTCGCTCGTCGATAGTATCAGCGTCTACCTAAACTGTTTTAAATGTAATGTCCCCAACTGAAAATCAGTTATGTGACTGAGTGGGTAGACTCTACGAAGATAATTATGTATTTATTTTATGTTACGATGAATCTCTTTACTCAGGCTATGAACGGGTCGCTGTCGAACGGCACGGTATGGTGGAAGGCTGCACACGGCGACGGTAGTCCGCACTACATGACCCACAACACGTATGGCCTTGAACATGCGCGCGCAGTCTCGGCCTCGTTTCCTACGCGGTCCGACCTACTGCTTCTTAGTTCGTCCACTACTGTCGGGAGCGGTAGTGTCGCGGGGAGTCACCACCAGGCGGCGGCAGAGGTACCCGCCTTGTGGTCCTCGCTCAAAGACACGCTGACAGCGGCGCTCGGCTCAGGTAGCTACCCACATGCCTTCACACATCTTTGAATAATTTAGAAGCCAAATATGATTACAAATAATTACTCACAAGACGGCATTTCCCGAAACACGTGACTTTTAACTTGCCCATTTAATTATGTGAAATCATATTCCCCTATTATTAAACTAGCTCTCTAACGAGTAAAGGTAATGCGTTATACTTGATACAAGATGGCTTATCCAAAGAAGAATGCCAATGCCAACTAAATGAGGAATATTAGGAAAAGATGTGTTGCCATAATAGAACTATAAAGAAAAATTTAATATTATTCTGAACAGCTATATTTTGCCGTCCGCGGTGGCAAATACGATTAAGGCGTTTGTCAAAAGCGTATGGCTCTACGAAGACGTGGGTTCGAATCCCGCATAAGGCATTTTTTTGTAATCGTCCTTCATCTTCATCTAACACCGCTCATCGTCTCAAACAGCCTTAGTGCATTACTATGAGACGTTAAGTAATAAAAACCATTGCATCCAGTTACTAGTTCAAAAACACATGTTTGTGTTGTCAATGCGCAATGTTTCGATGATATCGATGTCACTTTAATGTGTGCGGTGAACCTGATCCGCGCGTGCGTGTTGTCTTCCAGGCCTGGTGGGTCTACCCCTGGCGAGTGGAGGTCCCGTCTGTGGAAACATGGACGACTACGATCCGAAACTTCACGAGGCAATGTGTCTCAAGTGGTATCTACTGGCGACCACCCTGCCTCTCATCAGAGTATCTTCCGTGTATCCCTACAGGTACGGTAACCTGATACCCTCTTGAAAGTACAACACGTACTTTAGATTCAATATTCACATTACAAATCCACTCTGAAGAGCTGAACGTGAGGAATGAATATAGAACACCTTTCTACTTAACTTTTCCTAGCGCGTTGTAATCGGATGAAAGTAGTTGTTTCGTTTGAAAGTGCTTCTTGAGACTTGAGATGCCAGTCAAGAATTAGACAAGTTTCTCAATAAAACTTCTTCGTAGCTATGAATAAATTCAAGATGTTTGGTTCTATTTTCAATATAATATCATCACGATTTGATTACTAAAGTTTGGGGTTCGTCCTGATTTTGACAAAATGAATCAAAACTTCATAATGAATACATTATTACATGGTGGAAAAATTAAGGTTCATTGCTAAAACTCATCAAAGAGAATTTATAATTATGTAATAGACAGATTGTAAAAGTAAGTGGTTGTTTAAAGTAAAGATAAATAATGTAATGTATCCAATTTGATTTTACATTTTTTGCGATTAGATTTTGCTGTCAACTCAACCTATGGATGAAAATGCTACTATTTAATAAATTTTGGCAATAATCCGCGAAGCAAAAGAAAAGCAATACATCTAGCATAAAAGTGAAAATCATAGACTTTGAACATTTTCCTGGGTGCAAAGATAAACCGCTTACAGCAGCACTGTAGCCAAATAACTTTTAAGAAAGCTTTGTAGGCACTCAAGAGGATGATAGTGGTACAATCCCGTAGAATCTCGTCACTTAATTGACCATATTCTCGTTTTTGAATATATTTGGCTCCAGTGCTGGTCGATCGATTTGTAAACGCAAGCAAATGTTGAAGGTTTAAACTATATTGTTGCGAGCGCTACCTGTATTGTATTTACCGACGGATCAAACAAGGTAACATCTTTCAAACACTTTGTAAACACTGTGCCTACAGAGACCCTCCAAGCCTGTTCTCCGGCTACGCCCGCCAGGCAGTGCTACGAGCGTTGCAGCTGAGATACTCTCTGCTGCCCTACTACTACACCCTCTTCCAAGAGGCTAGTACATCCGGTGTCCCCGTCGTCCGGCCGATGTTCTTCGAGTTCCCCCAGGACAACCGAACCTACGCCCTGGAGGAACAGTTCCTCCTCGGCCCCGCCCTGATGGTGGTACCTGTGATCGTGCCCAACGCGATCAGCGTGCAGGTCTACCTGCCCAACGAGAACGTCACGTGGTACGAGTTCCAGGGCGGGAAGAGCGTCAACAACGGGACGGGAGGGAGGGTCATCACCATGGCCAACTGGGAGACGGAGATTCTGATGCTTCTCAGAGGAGGATACATCATCACCACTCAGGTAGGCGCACTCTCTCGCATTCAATTGATCTGTAGTTGTTGAGCGTTTAGTGAGGGAATCCATTCGATAACCCGTAGGCAATGTGTTTCCGTTTGGATTTTGTTTTTGTTCATTCTCTACAATGACTCTTCAATATATCTGTTCTCCTAGTTTTTTCTTTAAAGTCAACTTGATATATATGTTCTATTATTGTAAAAAAAAAAATTATTTAAGCGTCTACCTAAGTAAAGAGTCATAGGCCTATATAATAAGAAAACGTCCAATAATATAAACATTGGACATTTAATACACATGGAAATTGTAAATTTAATAGAACGAATAATTTTATTTTCTATTTTCATAGCTTGAAAAACTGTTCACTGGAACGTTCCATGTTCAGTATGTGGGGATCAAGGCTTCTTTTTTCGATAACTTCGGAAGGAAATGATAGATTATTTCCTCTTGCATATATTGAATTACTGTAGTACCGGTACTCAGACAACGGTAATGAACAAATGAAATGAGCAATAAGTATATAAATGTGTTGGGGTACTTTGGCATTGAGTTTTTCATTATTTTTAATAGAATATTTTACATATGTAAAAAAAAATCTACTATTAACGTACAAAATGGAAAGAAAAAAAAGTTATTTGATTACATTTTGCATCCCTCTGTTAAAGCGTATGTTATGCCAGTACACAATGTACACAGCACAGTCACGCTCTCCGCTTAGGAATTCACATTCCAGCTCTCTGACAACCTAGTGATATTCGATCAACATGGAGCCCGTATCCATTACCCGTGAGCGGTGAATGCTTTTACAAGCGTAATACTCGTGAGACGATGTAGGGTTTATTGTATTATTTGAAAAGAATGTAGACGCAGCACGAGTATATTGGACATTTTTAATTAAAGCCAAGATTGTGGAAGTCAATAATTCGTTTCTTTCGACTGAAGAATCTGAACTTTGTAAACATAATTTAATAAATTCACATTAACAAATACTGTTCTGCTAATGGACCGATGAAATGGACAAGTTGATTTATTCCAAAGGAAAGAATTAGTAAGCCTTTATCTTCTTTGTCCTGAAATATTGCATGTCATAATTAATATAAAGTGTCATGAAAGAGGAAAATAAAAACAGCATGTTCTTTTGTGCAGTATTGGTTTTTACCGGGTGGTAGAAACATAATCCGAATTTGATTAGCAACGACAGCCAAACAAATCCCTAAAAACATTGAAATACTCCGGTAATAAAATAGTGTTACATAATGGTGGGTTCTCATGTCTTAAGCCACTTTAGTCATTAGCCAATCAGGCTTTGGACCGACTTGCACAAATATATGGTTCATGTATATTATCTTCAATGGCGAGCTGCGTATGTAGAACAACTTAAAATCTCGTTACTGTTCTGTAAACTTGTGGGGTCTTGAAAATGTTTGCCTAATAAATTGTGTTTTTGTCCGTGCTCATGTTTGAGAAACTCTGGTAGAGAGGCTAGCCTCTCTTGGCAGGATGGAACTACGCCGGAGTATGAGAATCCAGCTTAAGATACAAATTGTTTGAACTATAGTAATCAGAATACAGACATCGTCCTGGGTGTCTAACTGAAGAAAATGTGAACACAAAAGAAATGAGTATTGATCAAGTCAAAGGGAAATAAATATTGGAATTGAATTACACTTTGATAAAAAAGCGCAACGTATTTTAATTTATCGCTTGCTCTTGAAATTGCTTGAAAATCTAGCACATTTCTAACAGATGGTAGACATTAGTATGCTCTAGTTGCATCAGATTTAACAGAACGTTTCTGTCGTTTCACTACGATGCAGCGTAAGATTAGTCTTGGGTCTCAGATGCTGATTGTCTTGGAAGACTTCAGAATATCTCGCAATAAGCTAGACCTTCAGTCTTACTTTTAACAACCAAAGTCACAGATCTTTACACTGTACTATACACGTGTGACGTACTTCGTCTAGTTATTAATTGGATAAGCGAAGAGAAGACTTCAATTTCACCGACCCCCCAAAAAATTTAGCTCGGGTGTTTTTTTGTTTTTGTTTGTTTGTTTTTCTGTCTGTTCGCTCTCTACCGGGCAAACGGCATATGCGATCTTGATGAAAATTTGACAGGACCTTCGAAATCTCTGAACTTAGACTTGCTACGTTTTTGGGTACAATCGAAGAAATATTTCTCATGAATATCGTACTTTTACGATTTTTTTAGTGCGATATTTTCGTGACATTCGGGCCTATTCTGACTAAACGGGTGGGGCTACAACGTTCATATTTCACATAGAAATTAAGGTAATGGTGATGTATTGCTTTCTGAAAGAAAAAGTTGAAAAAGTTAGCCAGAATCTATAGAAATAAAGCTTTTAATATAGGTTTTTTGTTTTTTGTGCAATATTTTCGTGCCATTTGGGCCAATTCTGACCAAACGGGTGGGGCTACAACGTTCATATTATACATGGACATTAAAGTTATGGTGATGTAGAACCTTGTAAAAGAAAAAGTTGAAAAAGTTAGCCAGAATCCATAGAAATAAAGCTTTTAATATAAGTTTTTTACGGTAAATAATACCAATTGACAGCTGTAACAATAGAAACTTGACAACAATCACCTACAATGCGTAGGCAGCAAAACAAAGCACTTTCAAAAGTAAAGATATCCCACGCAAACTAAAAACTTTAAAAAGCTCATCCATCAACGCGGCGGGACTTTAGCGTTTTCCTAGTTAATAGAAAATTGATGCATAAGGGGAGCTTTTGATGAATCTGATCAGCTAGGAAGCGAAACATCCCTTTTCTGTCCGTGCGTCTGTCAGTGTGTCACATGTCACGGTGAAACCGAACATGACCTCTGGGTATCATGAGTCATTGCTCATACCAGGATGGCTAAGACAGTTGTGATCTTGTGGACAGGGGGTTGTAGTAGATTTTTGGAAAGGGGGTAATTCTAGCTCCCCTGAAACCTTCACCACGAGGTTCTAATGCTGCAGGTGATACTTGTCGTATCCTTCTTCGGCAATCTGTTAATTTAATTGTTTTGTTCCGTATTTTGAATACTTGTACTTGATGATTGATAAGTATACATCTCTTCATGTTCTAGGAAGCAAGTACAAACGCCAAGTATTCCCGATTGAGACCCCACACCCTGGTGGTAGGCCTCGAGTGCCAGGGCGCAGACCAGTGCAATGCTACGGGACATCTGTACCTCGACTCAGGCGACCAAAATGTCACAATCCCAATCGTAGCTGACCAATCAAGCGCGACCATTTCAAACCTACAGGCGGCAAGATTCTTGTGCTTGGGAGGGTAAGCCGAGGAGTAATGAAAAAAAAACTTGAGTGTTTAAAGTTTGTTCGGTCTAACGGTACCCATGAAGATCTAGAATTCCTCCGACGAGTGTCGTTTTGGTGCGACAATTAATAATAGTATGAATTGCTATTCACAAGGAATTCTGGGAAGTAAATTACTCCACGTGGAGTTTTAAACCTCGTTCACCAACCACTATCCGAGTTTCGAAGATTCAACCAATAGGGTGGTTAAAAGAATTCGGAACCACAAAATATAGAAAAGGGTTTCCTGAGATAATTGGCAGTCGAATACAAGAAAATATTAATGGAAATCACAATCTATTGTGAACAACAAAGGATACTTTGTTGTAAATTGATGAATTTTATCTTTCGATGGGTAGCGTTAGACTGAACAAACTTTTACACTCTAAAAGAAAAAACAACATTTAGGAAAATAACTTAACTGTCCCATCTTCACATTTTTTTTTAATCAATCAAAAGGAATGAAGATAGAATGAGCAAGATTAACAATAATAAGGGGTATAAGAAAGAGTAATCATCTAAATATAAGAACTCATATTTTATACACTTAGGGAGCCCAAGATGTGGGGGGCGTACTAGGTTGGCTTGGCCCATGTAACTGTCAGATGCTGCAGTCAAAGCCACCACTTTAAGTGTTGTTTAATACAAATATATCTGTGAACTACAACACTAGGTATTTGTAATATTGTCTGGTTCCGGTTCATAAAAATTATGAGTTTTCTTTGTTCTTTCTTGAACACTTATTTATAACTTTATAATCTTTACGTTCACGGTATTTTATATATTAACATTTTGTTGAAGAACTAGTATTTCATATTAAAAAAGGTGTTTCTGCCAGGTCACGGAGATATTGCACTTCTAGATGGGCAAGAAACCAATCATTATTATAAGGCCAAACACATTTTTGCTTAGCCTGATTAGCTTACTCGAGCTTAGGCTACTCAAGTAATTGGGTGAATCAACAATAATTAAGAGTGGATAAAGTTTACAAATTTGTGTTTTGGATGAGCGAAGCGAAGACTTCAATTGCACTGACCCCCCCCCCCCCCCCCCCCCCCCAAAAAAAAAAAAAAAAAAACTAGCTCAGGTGTTTTTTTGTCTGTTTGTTCGCGTTCTACAGGGTAAGCGGCAAATGCGATCTTTCAGAAAATTGTAGGGTACCATCGAAATCTCTATATCTGCCACGTTCTTGGGTACAATCGAATAAACATTTCTCATGAATATTGTACTTTTACGATTTTTTTCGATTTTCAATGCGATATTCTCGTGATATTTAGATCGCGATCAGGAAAACGGCTACTCCGATCTTGACTTAACATTTTGGGGACGTTTAAAATCGCTTGAATTAGATGTTTTATGATTTAGGGGAAAATCGAAGAAATATTTCTCATAGAAATCGTGCTTTTACGATTTTTCACGTATTTAAATGCAATATTTTCGTGATAAGAACTTGACAACAATCAC
The DNA here is from genome assembly GCA_024449915.1 of Sweltsa coloradensis. Lineage (NCBI taxonomy): Eukaryota > Metazoa > Arthropoda > Insecta > Plecoptera > Chloroperlidae > Sweltsa > Sweltsa coloradensis. The sequence continues at coordinate 86,113 of JAMZAV010000122.1, read as the reverse complement.
CTACAATGGGTACAAAAAGCATGTATTTTAGGCCTCGAAATATTTAACATTCTATCGTTACTTGGTATTACCATAGCAATAGGGAACTAGCCTTCATTCCAGAAATCGAATATGTTAAAGATAACATCTAAAAAAAAATAACATAAAAGTTTTTTTTTGTCTAAGGTTAATACTTTTCTCAATATTTAACGCTGAAATTTGAATCTGGCTTCCCGCCAAAAGACAACACGAAAAGTAGTGTGACGTCAGACTGCTGACCGCAGCCTAGCGCAGACCCAAAGGCGCACCGCTATCTAGATATAAATGGTAGATATTCTACCATCCAGTCGGCGGTGGGTCAAACACATCCTAGCAGACAGTTGCCGTCACTGCGCCCACTGTCATTCCTGCTATCGTTTCTCAATGATCCTTTTGATTGAATTTAAAAGAAATGGCGCTTTATAAAAGGTGTAAGGTACCGATGTGTTTAAACACCACTCTAGAAACACCGGAGAAAGTATTTATATATGTGCCAAAAAAAACTAAACAGGTGAAAATAATGGTTAAACGCAACAAGACGAGAATATGTCAAGGAGTCGTAGGGCCTCTTAGCTGAAGATTATCAAACGGCTAGCTCTTCAACTGTAGAAGTTTGTTTATTTTTCGCACAACAGGCTACAAATTTCAGAATATGTTCTCAACACTATGACTCATCTCCAGTATAAAGTAGGCCAAAATTAGTTCACCGGAAGTTGGTCAAAACAAAAGACTAACGCAAACTTGTGAAAAAAAACTAAAACACACTTAAATAACTGTATCTTTTACATTTTATGGGTAAGAGTCTTGAAATTGGTCTTAAAAGTTGTGAATTAACAACGTCTGCTAGAATTTGCAAACAAACTATCAAAATATTGTATTTTAAGAGTCGCAAATTAATAAAAAGTGTCAAAAAATACAGTAAAAAATGATTTGCCGCATTTTAGTTCAATTTTAAATGCATTTATTGTTGAAATACCAAAAAAATATTTGCATTGCTATTTAGCCTGATTCTTTGGCTAAAACATTGTCGCTGGTCGAACTCTGGAACGTGAACTTCATAGCATCGTTTTTATTATTCCCCTAGTTTCGGTGCAGCTCCCGCGGCGCTAACCAGGCACAAGGAAGTGTTATTTTCGGGGTACCGATATAGGTAAATAGTGCATTAAATCGGAAATGGTTTACTTTTAAGTCAATGCGGTTAGTGTAAAAATATTTAGGAAGGCTTACTATTGAAGTATATTATATTTTCATTTGAGAAAAACGGCACATGTACCTTTATTATGGTATTGCCGGTAATTAATAAGAAAATGCGATCTTTCCAATGTTTAACGGAATGGTTCTTGAAACTTATCAAATCACTGAGACCATGATATTATAGCTATCGAAATACCAAATACACAGTTATAAAGGTATATGCATCTTCTCCATGTTGCATACCAAATACACAGTTATAAATGTATCTAGCGTTATTGATTGTCATAATAGGCCAATATTAGTGAAGCACCGTAATTCATGGAATGTTCTATCATTTTATTTGCCGTAAATAATACTAAATATTTTTTACAAGATGGCGGACGAAGATCAAAGTCTGAAATTTTTGTCGGTTTAAGGCATCAATGGTGGGGATATTGAGAAGAAAAATTATTTTTTTTCGTGAAAAACTTTAAAGAATAAAAAATAAAAACGCAAAATTTTCAAGTTTTGGAATTTTCTATTTTGTTATTTTAGTGCAATTTTTGGTTCATTTTCTAATAATAATCACCAACTTTTGAGAAATAAACCTTTTCTCATACCAGCATTAGAATGACATTATAAATAATGTAAAGTTGGTCAGTTCAAGGGCGCCGAAATCGTTGCGGTATGAAGTATGTTCGTTTTAAAAAAACTCTTAGAAAATGTAGTAAGAGGCGGGTAGTTAAATTCCTTTTTTTAAATGGCTTTTACCCTCAACATTAATATTATGTACTAGTGCGATGTTATATTGAAATGGTTAAAATGGATTTTATGCTAATTTTTAATTATACTTTTTATTTTGTATTTTAGTTTCAATGACCAATATGGGTTATTTATATTGTTTATGTCCAAGGATGTATTTTACATTAATATTTACTATGGCGGCTGGCACAATGAAAATGTTATTATATATATGAGGCAGTCTTCAATCGAACAGTCTGCTCATGAAGGCAACTTGCTTGTTTCAAATTGTTTTATCATAAAAATAAATTGGTTCTAGAGATGCGTTCGCGTTCGACTGTCTAAATGTAGAAACAGGGTAGGATATACTAAATACTTAACACCTTCTGCAGCTCAGCATAAGTATAAGGTGACCAGACGTACCGGTTTGACCGGTACAGTAGCGTTTTCAGAACACTTGTACCGGTGTCCCGAGAGACTCATTAAAATGACGTATTTGTTAAAAAAAGTCTCTTATTTAGCACATGGTATGCATTGTTAAAATTTATCAATCTTTCCCAACCTATATATACTAAACCAGCCACTAGGTCAACCAAATCAAAGCATGACTTATTTGTAAGGTCTTGCTTATGTCACCTAAATAAATGAAACGATTAAAAGAAAATACAGACATATATATTTTAGTAAATCAATTATAGCATTTTCCAGCATGCAATAGGCCTACAGTTATGAATAATTATTTTTGAGTCACCAACCAGACTTTCTAAAACCCAACAAAAACCTAAAAAACTTAATTAGAAATAAAGGAGCACTTAAACTAAAATAAAATGCAGGAAACACATTAAAAAACGTTGTACAAGAAATGTACTATTTATTATTTCAATGTGGTTGATAATTAGTAAAAAGCCCCATAACCAACGCCAAGGAGTCAACCAAAATGGGGCCTTTTTTAAAACCAAAATGGGTCTTTGTTAAAAACCAAAATGGCGTCTTTTTTGTTTGTGGAAAGGTTAAACCACCAGAGTTCAAGCGTATTGTCTGTCAGAAATAATACGAGCATACTAAGAGAGAAAAATACATTTGTGGAAAGACATAACCACTAGAGTTCATGCGTACTACGAGCAAGCATAGATATGATGAGATAGTATATTATGACGAGAGAAGCCATAGAAGCCTAGAAGTCTTTTATGGTGTGGTAGGTCTTGTTGCACAGAAAAATACACAGGGCGATGTCATCACAGTCAGGACACATGTAGCTAGTTTCCTTCCGACTGCCATGCTTCTTGCATACTACACATCTACGCGACGGGTGTTGCTCATTGCCAGTAGGAGGAATCATCTCAACGAAATGGCGTCCTTGCAAACGAAGCGGTGACGGCACCGTCTTTCTGCAGTGTGCCATTCAGACGGGACATGATGTTGTTCCAGAAGTTCCGCAGTTACCGTTTCTTGGAACTCCAAATAACTAGTCTTTTCAGGGCGAAGGCAGCGCCAGTCGATATATTGGTGACATTTTTTGTACAAGTTAAAACAGCTCTTCAATATTAGTCCCGGATATTGGGTGAAACTTTCAACAAACTCGGTATACATAAATTAGGCGATTTTTTATAACGTGAAATCAAACATTTTGTTCTTAGTACGTTTGTAGATTGGGAAAAGACTTACAATTTCTCAAGTAATTTGAATTTAAATGTTACTAAAATCGATTCAACGATTTGACAATTGCGCAACGAACACACACATACAGATAGTTAGTAAGTCATACACATATTAATAATGACCGACAGTGTAGGCTCGGGCGCTAAGCGCTTGACTGTGATTCCGGGTTCGAATCCCGTCGAGACCGCAATCCTGACTGAAGATTTTTCCGAGGTTTTCCCTCAGTCGTTAATGCGAATGCAAGGGATTGAGTCCTCTAAAATAGCCCTCGGACATCCCTTCACAATTTCCTATCCGCACATATACCTAGTTCACCTGAAGAGGGGCTAATTGCACCCTATAACAGGTTTCCCACGATAAAAATTTATTATGGCACTATGTGCGAGTCCAGGTTTTTGAGTTCGAGTCGAGTCCGAAACGAGTACTTAAAATAACTCGAGTATCGAGTCCAAATTCGAGTCCGAGTACTTCGTTTAATTTCTAAAATTTCACTATTTTTATTATTTACAATATGAACAGTACTAATTTTATTTATTGATGTTCGTCTAAATGTAGGCACCAAACGTGAAGACAGAGTACCATCCAATTCATTTTTAAATGTAACTTCTCTCTAAATCATTTAAATGATAAAGCATCAAGCACAAATATTAGGGCTAGGCTATGACATTCAGTAAGTGATATTACTTGAAAATGTTGAAACAAACATAATAGTGACGAATTTTTATTATTTATGCCCAAAAATAGTACAAAACTTCCAAAATAAATATAAATTTGTATCAAAAGAGTTACTATTATGGCTAAGTAGTCAGCATTGGTAAGGTAGCGCCAAAAATATATAGGCATAACGATTTTTACGTTTTCACACACGTGCGCGACCCGGCACCTCCACCAAAATCATTAATAATACTCACACACCCCGATAGAAAACTAATTATCTTCTTGAAAGTGGAAGAACTATTTCATTGTCTCTGCTATTAGCATTAATCAGTGGAGTGTATTTTTAAAGTTAAACATTATCCTTCCATGCACGGTAGTTAAGAAAATACCAGGACACTTGCTCCCCAAAATTGCAAACTGGTACAAATACGTCATTTTAATGAGTCTCTCGGGACACCGGTACAAGAAAAGAAGTGAAAAGAAGTGTTCTGAAAACGCTACTGTACCGGTCAAACCGGTACGTCTGGTCACCTTATACTTATGCTGAGCTGCAGAAGGTGTTAAGTATTTAGTATATCCGACCCTGCTTCTACATTTAGACAGTCGAACGCGAACGCATCTCTAGAACCAATTTATTTTTATGATAAAACAATTTGAAACAAGCAAGTTGCCTTCATGAGCAGACTGTTCGATTGAAAGACTGCCTCATATATATAATAACATTTTCATTGTGCAAGCCGCCATAGTAAATATTAATGTAAAATACATCCTTGGACATAAACAATATAAATAACCCATATTGGCCATTGAAACTAAAATACAAAATAAAAAGTATAATTAAAAATAAGCATAAAATCCATTTTAACCATTTCAATATAACATCGCACTAGTACATAATATTAATGTTGAGGGTAAAAGCCATTTAAAAAAAGGAATTTAACTACCCGCCACTTACTACATTTTCTAAGAGTTTTTTTTAAAACGAACATACTTCATACTGCAACGATTTCGGCGCCCTTGAACTGACCAACTTAACATTATTTATAATGTCATTACCTAATGCTGGTATGAGAAAAGGTTTATTTCTCAAAAGTTGGGGATTATTATTAGAAAATGAACCAAAAATTGCACCAAAATAACAAAATAGAAAATTCCAAAACTTGAAAATTTTGTGTTTTTATTTTTTATTCTTTAAAGTTTTTCACGAAAAAAAATAATTTTTCTTCTCAATATCCCCACCATTGATGCCTTAAACCGACAAAAATTTCAGACTTTGATCTTCGTCCGCCATCTTGTAAAAAAATAAATTTTGTATTTATTTACGGCAAATAAAATGATAGAACATTCCATGAATTACGGTGCTTCACTAATATTGGCCTATTATGACAATCAATAACGCTAGATGCATATGGTTTGATGCAACATGGAGAAGATGCATATACCTTTATAACTGTGTATTTGGTATTTCGATAGCTATAATATCATGGTCTCAGTGATTTGATAATTTCAAGAACCATTCCGTTAAACATTGGAAAGATCGCATTTTCTTATTAATTACCGGCAATACCATAATAAAGGTATATGTGCCGTTTTTTTTCAAATGAAAATATAATATACTTCAATAGTAAGCCTTCCTAAATATTTTTACACTAACCGCATTGACTTAAAAGTAAACCATTTCCGATTTAATGCACTATTTACCTATATCGGTACCCCGAAAATAACACTTCCTTGTGCCTGGTTAGCGCCGCGGGAGCTGCACCGAAACTCGGGGAATAATAAAAACGATGCTATGAAGTTCACGTTCCAGAGTTCGACCAGCGACAATGTTTTAGCCAAATAATCAGGCTAAATAGCAATGCAAATATTTTTTTGGTATTTCAACAATAAATGCATTTAAAATTGAACTAAAATGCGGTAAATAATTTTTACTGTAATTTTTGACACTTTTTTTTAATTTGCGACTCTTAAAATACAACATTTTGATAGTTTGTTTGCAAATTCTAGTAGACGTTGTTAATTCACAACTTTTGAGACCAACTTCAAGACCCTAACCCATAAAATGTAAAAGATACAGATATTTAAGTGTGTTTTAGGGTTTTTTCACAAGTTTGCGTTAGTCTTTTGTTTTGACCAACTTCCGGTAAACTAATTTTGGCCTACTTTATACTGGAGATGTGTCATAGTGTTGAGAACATATTTCTGAAATTTTTAGCCTGTTGTGCGAAAAATAAACAAAAAATCCGAGCTCGGCTGATAATCTTCTAATATCTAGCCTACCGCTGCAAATTCACTTTACCGTTGTGAATACCACTTTCATGTATGTAAATGATATTAATTGGTCTACCTAGTACTTTTTTATTTCGCAGGTTAGTTTCCTATGAGCTTCTAATTTACCTCGGGATTATTATAAGCCTAGGACCAATACGTAACTCATTTTTTCGCGGGGAAATATTTAAAAAAATTGGAATTTGTGACATTCTCCCATGCGAGAAAACGCTTCTTAGGTTTTTGGCCCCTAGACTTATAATCCCAAGGCAAATTTTGCTGCGAGAATATTTGGCCGGAGCCTATCAGAAGCTTATAGGAAATTCACTTGTGAATTTAAAAAGCTAGTAGACCAATAATATTTACTTGCATCAAAGTGGTCTTCACAACAGTAGAGTGAATTTGTAGAGGGGGCGTCCTCCTCAAAACATTCTCGTGCTGCAGCTTTTGAACAATTCTTTTGCCTTTTGTCGTTTTGGTTCTTTTGGCACGTGTATAAAATGATCTTCTCCGGTGTTTCTACAGTGGTAGCCTTTGCCCTCTTGGTAGACCTAGGCCCTTAGGACCTAGGGCCGAGGTAGGCCTATCACTACGCCCAGGTCTAGGCGCATATTTAAATATAAAATCTAAAGCCCTACCAAACATCAATGATATAAATGATATCATCATCATCAACCTAAAAAACTAGGCTAAGGATACAGGAAATGCCTCGGCCTAGCCCTACCTAGGCTAGGCTGTGTCTAGGGCATCCAAATGGACATTTTATAGAATTGGTTTACCTAACCTAGGGCAAAGACACAGTCTAGGGCGTAGGGCCTAGCCTAGCGCAGCCTTGAATGTCTGTACCATAGAGAAATAACCAGTGGCTCTTTCCCACTAATGAGAAATAAATCGCTGTTCTAGTCAAGGTCGGGTAGACGCACTGTCAAAATCACATGGTCGTCATCTTTGTCATCGTTCGTGTTGTTGTCAAAATAGTCCGAATATTGATGAGCACGGTCCACTGGATTGCCCTCTAGGCTTCGCTGCCGCGCACGGCCGCTCGTCGAGCTTTTGTTTTTGTTGTTGTAGTATTTATACAAACTACAACGATGAGCATGCTGCAAGCTACGTAACGCAGTTGAACCAAGAACGAGCGTTTGCGCGGGGGTTCAAAACCCTATAACTTTGTACCCCCGTAGTTACCACGGATGATTTTTTTAAAAAAATCTTTCATTTGTGAAGTTTATTTAACTGTGTTCTATAAATAATAAAAAATGAAAAACGTGAATTTGAGACCAAGGATTAGTACTACTTTATAAAAATTATCCTAATTTAAGAAAAATAATTTTGTAATAGAACTTAAAAAAGTAATGAGATCCCACATAGGGCTATACTCAAAACGTAGTAATCATTGGACTGAAATATTTAAAAAAAAAAGGCTCATCCATCAACGCGACTTTAAAAAGTGTTTACAAAGCGGCCAAGTAAAATATAATTAAAATGTGAGGAATATTATGCAGATTTTATCATTGATAACGTCATTTAATTCAACTGAAGATAGAATCTACAAACAGTAGTTATATATCTAACAAATAAATCTTAAATTATTTACGTTGTTCTAGAGTTCAGAGTGTCGTAATCATAATGAGAATGTAATTATATTTTTTTTATTATTTTTCGTTATCCGATTTGACTGTCGTAGAAGTAGAATAATAATTTTCAAAGTACCGTGTTTGAACGTACTCAGTAAATTGGTAATTCAAATGTTATAATCAAAAGTTTAATGTCTGCTTGTGGTTCGAAGTACATTAACTAATAATTATCGCAGGTTGATGCACTGTTATTGTATTATGTTCGCGTCGAGTTTGACTAGTGTACTCTAACTTCGCAATTGAACACCGTTACAGTCAAGTAATTGCACGTTGGAAGCGCTAGCGTCGCGAATGTGAGTACCGCATTGGTTAATTGATTGTGACAGGTTGCAGAACCAAGCTCATTGCTCTCAAATTATAAAACCCTCATTTCAAATTTAGCATTCTCTTTCTAATAAATCGCATGATTCGATTCTTAAAATCAAATCTGTAAATTAAAAACAACTAGAGAGCGACATCACATTTTGACCAAACGTATGTGTGTTACGTCTCACGATAAAAACGAAACATGAGTTTAGAATGATATTTGTGTTTTCAATGACATTTTCCGTTTTAAAAAGGATGAAACCGAACGCTATCGGTTCCGCTTTCGTGCATGGCCTGCATGGTCAACATCGGTACCAATCAGCTCTCAGATATTGAGTGGGGGGAACGACCCCCATACTGTCCCACGTCGGGGTTATGTGGGGCGGACAAGTAGAAATATTCGTGTCTCTTGATGTCATTCTGCGACGATCTGTTGAGTTATTAAGCTTCCTAGTATGTTATGGGAATTCTCGTACAATGATATAATATGGCTAAAAATTAAATTCACAAATGCTAAGCCAACACTAAAATTCAACCCAACTTTTGGGTGGAATGGCGTTAGGCAGTCAGCACCTAAAAATCATTCTTAACTTTATTGATCAGTCCAACTAACGAATGTAACAATATGTGTTTATATATTTTACTACTATCCTATTCAGTTAAAAACCTGATTTACAAAGGAGTACAACTTTAAATAAATCCAATTACATAGATGCAGACACTAAAATGAACTACAGTTGAGTAAATATTTGAAATAGTTAAGGTGTTTAGAAACTATGTCCAGAAACCCGATTCTCAAAATTTAATTTTGAACTAGTCTTGTAGTTCACACTTTTGTCCAAAAATCTAAATCTAATTTCCAAAAGTGAGGTTATGTCCCGCCCAAAAAAATTCACAATTTTTTTTTCTGTTATTTTAAAGGCCTTCTTTCATTCAGCAAACTTTTCAGACATGTTTCTTCGACTTTCAAATTATCGGCCAGAGGCGGTACAATAGCCTTAAGCGTTTTCCTAGTATAACTTTCTAGCCAAATCTAACATTTCCGCTCTAATTCCAGTTGGCCTAGATCAGATGTCAGCACTAGTTTCAACGAGGTCCGCGTCTTCGGTCTGGTCCTTGATCATGCGCCGACCATTGTGTCTGTCGACGGAGTTGTTCGTAACGCGAAGATCGAGTACCGAGCTGAGGAGCAGACTCTCCACATCACTGGGGTTGGAGCCTACTGGTGCAACAGTGGAGCTGATTCTACAAACATCACCTGGACGTGACGTAGCATTGCATAGCCGCTTCCTGTGACATTCACGTCAGGGGGATAGGAGTCAGCTGGTGCGGCCTGGCGGATGATTCTACAATAATCACACCTGGACGTGCGTTGGAATTAAGGCTATTCCACCGCGTTTTTCTATTTTCCAAAATATGCTACTAAGTCAAAATATAGTGAATGGATTTGAAACATGGCTATTTTTAGAAAATCAAAAATATTTTTTTACAAATTTTTCTGATCCGGTACACGGCCAATATAGACACCTCAAAATAATTTCCAACTTTAATTCGCCAAGCACACCATTCAACGTAGGGTGTTGTGTTTTTGTGACATTAATTTTTAACTGTTTTTCTATGGACTGACACTGAGAGAAAACAGATTTATTTCAACAATTGTCTTTCATGCGAATTTTTTCGTTTGGCGGTATTTTTTTACCGATTTGTACCGCCAAACGAAAAAATTCGCAGGAAAGGCAATTGTTAAAATAAATCTGTTTTCTCTCAGTCAGTCCATAGAAAAACAGTTGAAAATTAATGTCACAGAAACACCACACCCTACGTTGAATGGTGTGCCTTGGCGAATTGAAGTTGAAAATTATTTTGAAGTGGCTATATTGGCCGTGTACCGGATCAGAAAAACAAAAAAAATAAAAAATTTGATTTTCTAAAATAGCTAGGTTTCAAAGCCATTTATTATGTTTTGACTTGGTAGCATATTTTGGAAAATTGAAAAACGCTGTCGAATAGCCTTAAGTTTTGAAGGCGGGAAGGAAATTGGTTCTCTCTGGTCTCAGCGCCCATAAGAATTAGCATGGTACGAAAATGTAACTCGCCGTATCTTTTGACTCGCGCAAAAGAAATCGAAACCAATAACATCACAAGGTGCATAATTTTGTGAAGAAGATGATGACATTCTACTTTGTTCGATGACGCTTCCTGTGAGTTAAATGGACCCATGATTGCGCGCTGTCGCAAATGTACTCTGACTGAGCGGCAACCTAAGCGAGACGCAGCGACGTTGTGTGCAGCTGTGACATCCTCGCATACCACACGCCTGTCCATGGTTGCTAAATGTACTTTGCATTCAAGATTTTGTTGGCACATTAAAGGATATTTTATTAGTAATGTATAATCTAGTACAACCCAGTGACCTCACAGTAGCCACAAAGCAAGTCGGATACCAAATGTTATGCTGATGCCACGGACAAAATGTTTTTACGTGCTTTTTCATGAGCAGTTTGGAAGGTTTGGCAACAGTGTAAATGTAGAGTTCACTTCAACTCAAAACAAATGTCATTAATATTTGTGATAGAGCAGAGTTATGTATATCCACGCAAAGAGGAAAGATTATAGTTTCCTACAGTATGAATATAATTCCGGTGCGTGATCGGATTCTCGCGCTATCGCTTACGAAACATTTAGCACGGGTTAATCGCCTATACCACGCTGACCGGAGAGAACCGGACAACGCCCACTTAGGTTCCCTATAGCCACTTCATTCTGTCTTCATCAGTGACGCCATATAACCAAAATTGTGCATTTAATGGTTTTCTATACATTCGGCATAACATATAACTTTTCTTGTTTTTTGATTTTATTTTGATGTTGTTGAACTCTTCATAACCATACTAGGAAAACGCGTAAGTCCCGCCGCGTTGTTGGATGAGCGTAATTGGTGCATTGAGCTGCCATGTGTTATGCGGATTTTCTGTTGTTCTGTGAAAAAATCATTATTTAGTTGAAGATTTTTTTAAAAATTAAATTAAATTAAATAAAAAATTAACTTTTTTTTTAATTAATCGTAATTTAAAAAAAAGAAAAATCGTAGTATTAAAATTTTCATTTATTCGATTGCGCACAAATTTTACACGAATATAGTAATTCATAAAATTAAGGTCCTGTGAAAAAATCATTAAAATAGGATAAAGCATGTAGGTGTTATAAGTCAAAGAATTGTTTTAAAAATGAAAAAAAAACGTAAAATTTCGATTTTCATGAGAAATAGATTTTTGATTGCGCTCAAATTTCACACTAATACCTAAATTCATAAAATTAAGGTTCTGTAAAAAAATCATTAAAATCGGTTAAAGCATGTAGATGTTATAAGCTGAAGAAATTTTTAAAAATAGAAAAAAATCGTAAAATTGCGATTTTAATGAGAAATAATTTTCCGATTGCGCTCAAAAACGTGGCAGTTCTAAGTTCAGAGATTTTGAAGGTCTCCATTAAATTTCATCGTAATTGGAGTATCGGTTTAGCCGGAATCGTGTTAACAAACACACAATAATACAAACAGAAAAAAAGAAAAACATTCCGGATTTTTTTCTCCAGTGTAGTAAAATGGAATCTTCGCTTCGCTCGCTACGCTCATCCAATACTTTTGTGTGTGCTTTTACAGCTTCAAAGCAGTATTTAGCAAAATCTTCATGAATGAACTAGACAGTGATTAACTTCCAAAAGAAGCTCACGTTGATGTTTGCATACAGTCGTAACCACTTGTAAAGCGCTGTATAGCATCGTTGTACGAATAGAGACACGGAAGCTGCGAGTTTACCACCAAACCTGAAGAGAAACAGTGAAAACTACCATTAACAACAAAGAATTATATCAACAAAAATACAATTCTTTGAGTGTGTACTCGAGTGTGTATGGATGGCATAACAAGTAATGACAGCAACAGATTACTGTTACCTGATATGGGTTGATTTGATCCAATCCATTATTTTCTCACTTGTTTATATTTTAAATTACGTTTATAAATTATAGCATACATTCCAAATCATTTTCCTGCTACTCGTGTTGTTATTTTGATACACACTTCAATTAGTTTCCTGTAATTTCTCCTATACATAATACTCACCAATATTTCTCAAAAAAACATAATGTACCCTAATTAACAAACTCTTACAAAGTACAACCAATACACAACTATCTTTTGAATCCCTTTAAGTACTGCACTTACATACTAGACCCGATTTTATACGCATTTCATCGCGTAATTTTTCTTTGATGCGACAAGTTTTGTTTAAATCCCAATCTATTTTATAATCTCACCGTTGATTCAACTCGAAGTGAAGCTGAAGCTTCTCTACAACAACCAACAGTCGTTGGGGATACTTTTAAAAGCAATGTATTTATTTATTAACGCGGGAGAATCGTGTCCAGCTTGTTTGGATGGTAAACGCCATCATTTAAAGTTATTTGATCATCAATATTGTTACACCTTCAGAGCAGAGTCCACTATTGCTATCATCTCTAGGACTGGCGTAATAACTGTGGAATGTTAACAGCTTTATTTCAATATGCTTTGAGTTCACATTCTCTCCATGAAGTGGGGCGATCTTTTCACGACGACAGCTGAGAGCCTAGCGTGGTCCGGTGGCCGGTGTGTAAAACGAGTGGAAAATTATCAAGCGTTGGTTTAACAACGGGATTGCTGGTTTTACAGGTTGGTTTTTGTAGGACAAATCCAAACGGTTACTATTATTATCTTTATAACTTATCAACGAATTTCGGTAGTTTAGTGGGTAATTTCGCGATCCTTATAGATGAGATGGAAAGAGTTTACTTCGTTTTCATTACCATCAACATCGGCTATTCATCGGAAATGAGTTTAGAATTCTTCTTTTGGCATAGAACTCGAAGGTTATTAATTCAAATCACGACCCACATATCGTACCGCAATGCCGACGAGTTATCGAGTGTTTGTCTATAAAAATACCATCCTGCAGTGACAGCTCGTGGTGTTTTCTTCTTTCCCTTACATTCTCTCTCTCCGTCCCTCCCTCCCTCTCTCTCTCTCTCGATCTCTCTCTCTCATACAACCTCCCTACCACCACGTACCAGCGCGACGCTGCATTGCACCTTAATAATTGTGTCACGTTCATATCACATATACATAAATACATACATTTACATACTGAGTCTTCGTACATTTTCAATGTGAAGGCTACGAAAATATATTGATAACACAGGAGGATCGCTCTTTAGATTGAAATGTTCTTCCAGACAAAGCTGGAGCATCGATAGTAATTTATTCTACTTGTAATTTCGATTTCTTCCAACTTTCTAGCCACCTAGCCCCGACCTGAATGAGACTCACTGACCTGTGCTCTTTCCTAATTATCCAATCAGAGCAGCAGACGACATCTGAAGGTGACACCAAAGATGTGAAAAGCTGAGATCGGATATATATGTGTTTTTTTTTCTCTATGGGCATTAGTCATTCACGTTCCGAATATGCATGAGAAGTTTAATCATAGAATACATTTTACATTCCGGATCACAGTAGAAATAAAATGGAGGACAAAAAATTGTGCATTAAAAAGACATTATCAAATATTTGATTGTATTCTTGCAGACTACCTTGGTTAAGTTATTAGTTTTACAAAATATATAAGAGTTATCTAAAAGATATGTAAATATAAATAAATAATGGTGTAAAAGTTACGTCTCTATATTACATCACTTTAAAGTTTAGTTATTTAGGTACATCGTTCATAAATGGAAGCTGGTGTACTGTATACTCCAAAGTGCTCAAGTGACGAAGTACTCCGTACTAGGTAAGTATATTGATCCAGTCTCTCACCCATGAAATTGCATTCTTTTATTGAGCTCGAAACTCGATACATTGAATTGAATTGAATTGAATTGAATTGAATTGAACAGATAAATCCGCAAGAGATTGGATGAGAGGATTCGAGTGGTTTTGATTAAATGTGCCTGGAGACAATCTGGTTAGAAGCTGATTTACATAAATGTTTGGGCGAATAAATATTACTGTTCAATTTGCTTCAAACAGGATATTGTAATCAATCTAGGGTCAAAACCTTAAAAAACTATGAAAGTTGGCTGAATGAAAGAGTAGGAACATTCAATATAAAACATTTTTAAAAAGTCTGGGCGGGACATAACCTCAATATCGGCCATTATATGTAGTTTTTTTTGACAATAGAGGTCTGCAAATCTAATGCATAATTATATTTTAACATATTTCTAAAATAGCAGTTGGTGCACGAATTTCTTTTGTCAGACGGTACAAAACTCGAAAAATATACGTATTTGTACCGTTTGACAAAACCAATCGTGCATCAACTGTTATTATATAGAAATCGATTTTTCCTTATACTTAGGTGTAAGCTAAAGATGTTTAGAAATTATATCCAGAAAACCGACTCTTAAAATTTAATTTTTCACTAGATGTGCAGGCTACACTATTGTCAAATAAACGACATATAATGGCCGATACAGAGCTAATGTCCTCCCCCCCCCCCCCCAATTTTTTTTACTGTTTTATTAAAGGTACTCTTTCATTCGACCAACTTTGGTGATTAAAAAGCCTTAAGATCTTGCCTGGTGATTTACGAGTTTAGAATATCAATTAGTGAGGTTGATACCCACAACTATTCAGAACAATCATCACCCTAGGCTATCGAATATAATGTAGCTATTGTGAGTTGATATATGAATGAGAAATACCACATTGATTACAACCGGTCGTTACTATCGCTGTCAGTTAAAGTGTCGAAGAAACCACTGTGAATAAATGTCAGGATATGAATGTTTACTACTAAAATGATGTGTTACATTTTCAAAGCGTGTCCACTTATTACGCGAATTTTATGAAATCAGATATACTACTTTGAAATCACCAGGTATTCCGAATTTGCAATCAAATTCACGTACTGTCGTGCATAACGGAGGTAAGGCCTACTTTTAAAACAATCTAAAATGAGGCAAGTAAATGCCACGAAAAATTTATAAACATAATAAAATGGTAGGTTTTGTAAACAAGCACGTTTCTTCTTCTGCAATAAATCGTTGAAGAAGAAAACATAATTTTAATAAATCGCTTTGCGTCGGTATTTTTGGTGGCGGTGCTGTTAACAGGGTAGGCGCCATTAAAAAGGGTTGTTTGCGCATACAAATTGGTGGAGGTGCCGGGTAGGCGCCATTAAAAAGGTTAATTGATTGTTTGCGCATACAAATTGGTGGAGGTGCTGGGTCATGAATGTCAAACTTTCTTGGGGGCTAGCTACCCCTTTGTCCCAGGCCTTTAGCAGGACAAGTATCTATGTTGCGACTGTATTCGGAGACGTCCTAATAACAATGTAGATAATGAGTTAGCTAGCCCCTCATCTGGCATATCTAGTGGGACTCGGCTACTGTATGGTGAAGGTGAAGTGTTGTGTATTATTCACACGTACGCGGTTGGCCAGCGTGGCTACGAGATGACGTCAGAATGGTAATGACACCACTGCGTCGGTTCTGTTATTTTGTGAGCACGAGTCAATAAATTTTACTCTCACAATCGTCTATTTTTCATTCCTACTACTCGGTCCTGTGACTGTAAAACGTTGCATCGTGCGCTTCAAGGTTCATAACTTCGTAAAATATTTATTTGTGCGTCGAGTGGCATAAATGTATACACAACACACTCATGCGATTTGTTCAGATGCGCATTAGATTTTCTAGTGGAAGTATTATACTTTCCGTTTCATGTTTCGAGTTTGGTATCCCTGGCTAGATACTTTTTAAATAAATGTTCTTGATAAATTAAAGCGAATATCTTAAAAGAGGTAACGCATTATTTTCGAAAGTTATAAAATGCTTTTGGACAGTTTTGTAATAACACAAAGTTGACACGAATTCGATAAAGACTGCTGGAGAGGTGGGGGAGGGAGGGGGTGTCTCTTATTATTGTTTTCACTGTCGTCGCTAATAATTTTATCAGATTTCAGAACGATGTAAACGCCGACATCTTGAATTTAGTTTTCTTTGAACAGAATGTGACAAGACGTACGATTATGAAAGTGGACTTTGAAACAAATTAATGGTTGAATTCCGTTGAGAGACAGAACCGTATCCCTTCTTCGAAACTCGTTGACATACTTTTCATTCCCCAATTACCATTCAACCTAGATCCGACGTTGGGAAATTAATGCCAACGTTTCAAGTTAGCGTATAATCAACTAGAACGTCCTAGATGGTGACCATAACTGTCAGTTAACGCATAGTCATCATAAAAACATCTGGATAACCCGAGTTAAAGTTTGTGATTAAAATAAATGAATTATTTCATTAACGAATCCATTCACGTATCTATTTTGACATTATTTCTTCGTTACATTGAAAAAAGTGTTCCGCTTTGAACTTATTATACATCAATTTATTATCTGCAACAAGGACTACTATATACAATTTGTTTTGCTGAAATAAATTGCTTCAATGGGGATGATTTTCAAATGGGCACTTTAAAACATTATAGAATGCACTTCGTTTAACGATGGCTTCTAAGTGATGTTTCCTTTGATTGTTTCATAGCTAGAACCGACAAATGTAATGTAACATTTTAAAATAGCATGCATGTGACAAGCCTTGTTTTTGTTTAAAAACATTGCACTGGCAGCGTTTTTTTAAATATTTGGGTCACATAACATAACATTATTTACACTTTTCTCTTATAAAATAAGTAAATGTGTTTCAACCCACCCGACGAATACCGTAACATAAAGTGACACTGTCAAGTACAAGTGTAGCTTCCGAGGGTTCAAACTTGAGGGGGGGGAAGGGGTATATGTAATACGTTACACGTGTTGCAGTATTCGGCTCTAGAGCAGAAGCACATAAAAGTTGAAAGCGCACTTGTCCGTATCGCATGGAACGGAACCGCTTGGAACAGGTTTTCGAGAAGACAAACAAATGAAACCGATCTGAGGCGAGTCGACCGGCCGTAGTGCGCTTTCTACTTCGATTGTATGTACACTAAAACTATTTTTAAATATGCTTGAAACTGTACATAGTAATGGAGAAAGAAGTCTTCTAGTTTTCTGAGCTTTCTTTAGCTATTTCTTAGCTATTCTTTAGCTACTTAATATATTTTTTGGTTAAATTGATATTGCTACATTTATCAAGCATTTTAGTGAACATAATACGCAAAAACTAGACGATTTGGAAAACCGATTTTTCTATCATTGCTTAACTTACTTTTCACTTGGCATTACATATTTTGGAAATTGTATAATATTCAATAGCTTTCATTCTAAGATTATTTCCAAAATATTAAATATAACAATTCTCAAATATGTCGTCCCCGAGTTAAAAGGTAAATCTAAAAGCTATTATAAGAAATAGCTTTCCAAGTCGTCTGGCTATGCGTTTTATACCGACAAAATTGCGTTCCATAAAAAGGTCGTTAAAGAGGGAGTATCATGCCTCAACAATTTTAAAGTAGCTTTGGTCTTCACAAAATGATATATTCATTTATATTCTTACTCCATAACTGTAGCTTTAATAAATATATTTTAGAAAACTGCTTTGGTGGACACAGCCTTAACGCAATGATATTTACTATTACTCTGACGACGCTTTGAAAGAAAATCTTCGAATAAAACTCAACAATTTCGTTAATAATAATTTTGAAAGGAAATCGAGTTCCTTGCTACTTTGACTTGTAAAGTTTTAAGATTTTTATTTACTGAACTTGACTCAACCGAACCAGAATTTAAATACTTTTCAAAAAAAGAATTCGTAATAAACTGATTTTAAAATAAATTGAGAGACGAGAGAAAACTAAACAAATAAAGTGATCAATAATTCATTCCAAGGCAATGACGATAGTAAGTAAGAAAACAGTAGCCAAATCAGCTAATGTTTTTTGACTTAAATAATATATTCAAGACAATGCGTTTGTAATTTTACATCACATGGACGATCAGAGATTGTGTACTATGAATTACACTGTCGTAGGGGTGGTACCGATAAGGAGTATACCTAACCCAACATTAAAAATATTATCAAAATTCTAAAGGAAAACATTATACCAAAGTTTTTAACACCAAAGTGTGTGACTTTTCCAAGAAAAATACAAAATGAACCCGTGAAATGAGACACTTTCATCAGGTAATAATAAGCTTCCTAATATAAATTTCTCGTCCTTTTTGTGCTGTGATATCTACGATTTGGCAACATATGCACCAATGAGTACCTATAGGATTAGTTGAAGCCTTAGAGACAAGTGAGATAGACTATTGTTTTCCTTCATCCGTTCATCGTCTCTAACAGTATAATTATTACATAATATAATAGAGATAAATTTCAATAACCACCAACAACCGATCGTATCAACATCGACCATGCGAAGGTAATGAGGCCTCAATAGTAACTAGAATATACGTGTCTCATATACATACATATTATATTATTGATTTCATACGAGGCATAGTTGAGGCAGCACTTGTGTCAGGCCTGATATTGTAAACCAATAAGTTTATAGTGTGTGGTGTGACGAAGCCCTCGCCACACCTGTCTGATGATGTAGAATATTGGGCAGCGAGAGGTCGTTAGTATCGTGCGAGGTAACCACAAATATTGCGCAAGGCATGGGGATGAAAATTATCGACGCTTCACGTATAGCGTAATTTATTGTGAAACGCTACGTTACAATTAAATGCTTCGCGCATTTCTCCGACCCCATCCCTTAACTTTCAATTTCAATCATCAGTGTCAGAATGAAATATAATCTATGTGTCTTCCCACCCCTAAATACTAAACATTTCCGGCGACAAAGGACACTCTTAACTAAACCATTATCAAATCAAACAGCCTTAATTTCGGCATAGAGGTTCTCAAAATGTGTAGCCATGAGAGTCACCTTTATGAGCTAAGCTCGTATGGTAAACCCTCGCATGAAATGCAACCCAATGCGATGAAGACACTACTAAGTACAGTGTGGCTCGACGTAAGCGCTCGACTCTGATTCGGGAGTTGTCCCGGGTGTCGAATCCCGTCTGAAGACCCGTGCTTCTGCTGAAGTTGTTTTTCTCGAGTACTTCCTCAGTCGTTAATGCGAATTGACGGTATGATTCTCTACACAGCCCCTTTGACATCCCTTTCACAATTGTCCTTCCGCACATTCAAGTTCACCTTGAAAGACTATTGCACCCTGTAACAGGTTTAATTCTTACGATTAAAAAAATAAAAAAATAACATTACTTTGAGAGTTCTCAAGGTTACTTGTAACACAAAACAATGTGAATAACCATGGGCATTTAAATTATTTTATTTTGTACAAAGACCGAATATCAAATCACAAAGTCTCTAACTCCCTATAATGCAATCTCAAAGCATGCGAGATAAGACCGTCTTAGGGTCAAATACGCTACCGTATGCACCTCAGTCAACTCCTCAGTCTGTCGTAGAGAACATACTACAAGTCTCGTCAACTAGCAACGACTGACGGTTGCTGTCGATGTGTTCCATCGTTCTGACTGCGTGTGAGAATGAACTGTCAATTTCAAGACTCATTCTCTTTTTAGAGAAATGATTCGTCTTTTTCTTCTTTCGTGAATCTTCACCTGTCAGAGAAGCGGCAGCTGTGTGAAGCCGTTGGTCCGGTGATTGCCGCACGATATCACCCAATAGAGCACGAGTCGGCTTCGTTAGTGCTCGATTGGTTTTATACTCACTTTACTACAGCCAGTCAACACTCTGTACATGTTCTTCGTATTAGCATGTGGTGTTTTGTCTTATAATACCTTCCTTCTGCCTGCGGGAAACCGCGCACTGTTCTGCACGTAGCTTCCGTACGATGGTACACCAACGATTTATACTCGGCACCACGATAATTCAACCCCGGAACAAACGTGGTATAATAAAGCGGTTTAGCTGCGGTCGCTTAGCCGGTTCCCACTCGAACACTGAAGTCAAGTAGCCTTCGAGCGTGGTTAGGGGTAGAGTGGGTGAACGCTCTGACCCTAAACACGTATACCGCTGGTTAGAGCAGATGGAAGGTTCGAGAGCTAGTGTAACGGCTTCGTTCTCCTCGACGACTTCTCGGCAGTCCGGGTTAGTGGAGGAAACTATATGACTGTCAAGGTTACA
This sequence comes from Sweltsa coloradensis, assembly GCA_024449915.1. NCBI lineage: Eukaryota > Metazoa > Arthropoda > Insecta > Plecoptera > Chloroperlidae > Sweltsa > Sweltsa coloradensis. The sequence goes on along the minus strand of JAMZAV010000122.1, from coordinate 65,513 downwards.
CCATCCTTTCAGATGTGACGTAAAGCTGTTGTTCCCCTTGGTACTGTTCGAAAGGAGAAGGCTATGTGCCGGTACCGGGTTTCCCCCTCCTCCCTTCTACTAATACTTCATCCTCATCTATCACCACTCATCGTGTCGAATAGCCTTTGTGCACTAATACTGACAGTGTTGGCTCGGGCGCTAAGCGCTCGACTCTGATTTGGGAGGTCCCGAAATCGAATCCCGTCGAGACCGGCAATTCTGACTGAAGGTTTTATCCGAGGTTTTCCTCAGTCGTTAAGGCGAATGCAAGGGATTGAGTCCTCTTGAACAGCCCTCGGACATCCCTTCACAATTTCCTATCCGCACATACCTAGTTCACCTGAAGAGGGGCTAATTGCACCCTATAACAGGTTTCCCACGATAAAAAAAAAAATGAGACGTTAAGCAATATCAAATCAAGTCAATCAAACCTTATCGGTGCACTTTATTTTCGTGCCGAGTTTATACTTGACAATATTTCCAATATCCTGTTGCTTCCCTCGTCTTAGCGAAACTCCACAACTTGTCGGGGAAACTTCACTCGTCTGCGTTGGCGGTTCACGGAACTAACAAGTTAATCCAGTGAGACGAGACTGCGACAACATGCGATAGTACGTCTCTCTTAGGCCCCAGGCTCTCTAAGCCACTAAGTGAGTTATCGCGTTGATTCGCTGGGTTCTCATGCTCATAGCTCATGCTTAACGCGTGAAGCTCTGATTTAAGAGCACACGACTTCGAATCCCGCCACCGTAATTCCAAGCTGGAAGTTTACCAAGGTTTCTTGGAGGTGCCGGGTTAGCTTACTGTTAAAAAACCGTCCGTTACTTGTCCGCAAATCCAAAATGGTGGAGGTGCCGGGTCATAAATTATCAAACGTTCTGGGAGGTTAGCCACTCCCCTCTTACTCCCAGTTTCACCAAAATGTCTGTATCATACTTATTGAAGGGCAATGCCAACCAAAAAAAACATGTCAATCGGACGTCATGTTCGGTTTTATCACGAGACGTGACACACGCACAGACGGACGGACAGAAAAGTGACGCTTAAATGGTATGTTTGAAATAGATTTTTTTTTTCTGTTTAAGGCTTTTTTAGTAAGGTCCATAACTACAGGTTTGGATTCCATTAACGCCCATGAGCTGGGATGTCTGCTAGGCAATCGGTCGTTATCGATGGCAGCATACTGACCACAGGGCAACAACACACCAACAACGTTTCGATAATAACCTATTTAACAGCAACTATAAGGTTAAAGCGTGCATAATAACAGTGCAACCGTTCGGAAACCTATGTGTATGTACGCTGGGGGCAAGCAACATGATCAAAAAGAGCCCACCGACAGAGTGCATGCAATGTCGGACACCGAGCTATATATACAGTGCTTGAGTAGTCGTCTGTGGGGGGGGCAATAACAATTGATATTACCTGCGACACCTGATTAAACTTCTGCACGGCTTGATGTCTGTTGGAGTGACATTATCAGTAAATACATGCAAACTATATGAACAGTTGCATCAAACTACACGAACTATTCTCACAATGGAGTCAGCTGGGACCTCGTCCTTGACTTCCTACATGGCTATCGCAGATGTGACAGTGCACTTGTCATGATCGATCTAGAATAGACCGAAGAATAATAAAGCTAATTATAATATGTTTACATAATATGTTGGCAAAATCATATGAGCAATGTTTGTATACACTATTATTGTTTGGAATTAACTAGTTGATGCTTATCATTTATGAATCATAATCAATAATGCATTAATTTAGTCCATGTAGTACTATTTGTTTAGTAATAACAAAATTGTTATATCAGCCACATATATAAGTTTACCTACGCCATTGTAACCATAACTTGTTAGAATATGATGTTACTAATATAATAAATAACAAATTGGCTACATTTCAAGTGCTCAACAATGACGCTCAACTACGCAATAGTCGATACTTGATAATTCAACGATACTTGTGTAAACAAACCCAGATCGTGGTGAACCAGCCCAGAGTGCAATGTGTACCTCTCTTCAGGTGTGGACAGTTGTGTGAGGAATGTACAGGGCTGTTGAGAGGACTCACTACCTTGGATTCGCATTAACGTATGAAGCAAACCTCGGACTAAATCTCATTCAGGATTGCCTGCAGCGGGATTCGAACCCGTGACCTCCCGAATCAGAGTGCAACACGGTATGCAAGAGCTACTACTGTGTGAAACTCGCATGTTGTTTTAAGAAAACATTACAAGTAGGTACATTTATTGGATTACTTCCTTATTAAAGGGGTGTTTATGAGTAACATTAGAAGCAATTAAAACAAAAATAAATGTTTTCATTTACGACTAAATACAAAACATTGGAAAGCCCAAAACTTTGACATTATTAAAACCACCTGCTTTGAAAGTGTAAACATTATTAATATTATTATCTCGCCAAAATGTTGTCGCCATCTTTGTGTTTTTATCTCTGACTAGCGACACACTAACATGTCATAAAAGTCAATTTCCAGCTCATATTTGCAGCAATATTTTCGTTCTAAAGAAATACATCAAGAACGAAGAAGAGAAAACATAAAACACAACGACATTCAATCACCAAATGATTTTTGTTGTGCGAACTGACCTAGATATTTAATATTACATTCGAAGCGTGAACGAAAACGTTCACAGTCAAAACGATTGGATTGCTTCTGGGTAAGGGTTTGTTATTTTCAGATATCCGACCGCCATCACCAGAAAATAAGTCGAACTGCCAGGAGGCGGCTTCTGTCGCGACACAAGGTGAGCCAGATGGCTCATCTGCCCTTGCTCTAGTATTGTTGTCTTACAATACACTCAGCTGAGCGATAACCACCCTCAAGCATCATGATGGCAAAAGTTCTAAGAAACGGACCATTTATAAAGATTGATTCCTCGATTGGTTTTTATTTAAGTAATACATTACAACTTGGTTGGAGGTACTGCGGCTTCTGGTAGAATAGCACTTGGGGCAAAGGTAAGATCCATTACGCTGGGTTCTGTTTACAAATACTCAATACCTGTCTCATCTTATTTTATTTGTTTATTTATTTTTTTAAGTCTATATCCTATTCAGTTAAAAACTGATTTACAAAAGACAAATAAGTCAATCTAATTACATAAGTGCAGACACAACAATGAACTATAATTAAGTAAAGTTTGAAATAGTAACATTTTAAAAACAATGTATTAATAACACAATAATTTTGGTAACAAATTCAAAATGGATATTAAATGAGATTAATAAGAAGCTAATATAAAAAAGGAGAAAAGAATAGTAGGTTAAGAAAAATCAAAAAATCAAAAAATTAAAAAAGAAACGAAAATTGTAAGTCTTTTTCCAACAAAAGTACTACATGATACATTGTTATGTAATATAATATTACACACACACACAGCAAGATAAGTAGAGAGCGGGAGAAACTATCAACAATTCGATACGATAACGATGTGGGAGTAATTCAGATATCGACATTCGAACCATGTATCAATACAACGAGTTGTTATTTGCAATTGTATCTAGATTTTTTTTAACGTCCATGAGAATTTTAGATTATATTTATCTAAAAATTTCTCGCAAATATACCTTCACCAGCATTCAGCGCAAAATTCCTCACATTTATCAGTATTTTCGTAGACTGACGAGCTTCACCACGCATTTCAGTAAACAGGTGGGCGTATGCCTCTTAGTCTAGTTCTCAGTATTCCGCTATGAAGCTATAGTGTCCCTTGTTTCCTCCTGCAGGCACGAGGAAAACTCGGTGTTAAACTAGGAATATGAATCACTGAGTGGCGTTCTTAACAATACGTGTTAAACGAGCCTCTACGCCTCTAAAGTCTAGACCACAACCAGGGTTTTGAAGGATTCTGAGTGTTGAATGTAAAATGTTATTTTGCCTTGAGAACTTGTCTTGAAAACGCTCCACTATTCCCGTATTATTGGATGAGCGAAGCGAAGACTTCAATTTCACTGACCCCCAAAAAATTTAGCTCGGGTGTTTGTTCGCCTCTACCGGGTAAACGGCATATCCGATCTTGATAAAAATTAGAGGGGACCTTCGAAATCTATGAACTTAGAGGTGTAGTGTTTTTGGGTACAATCGAAGAAATATTTCTCATGAATATCGTACTTTTACGATTTTTTTCGATTTTTAGTGCGATATTTTCGTGCCATTTGGGTCGATTCTGACCAAACGGGTGGGGCTACAACGTTCATATTATACATGGACATTAAGGTTATGGTGATGTAGTACCTTTTGAAAGAAAAGTTGAAACCAGAATCCATAGAAATAAAGCTTTTAATATAAGTTTTTTACGGTAAATAATAACAATTGACAAGTAACAATAGAAACTTGACAACAATCACCTACAATGCATAGGCAGCAAAGCAAAGCACTTGCAAAAGTAAAGATGTCCCACGCAAACTAAAACCTTAAAAAAAGCTCATCCGTCAACGCGACTAAAAAAAGCGTTTGCGAAGCTTCCTAGTAAAGGCAATACATCGTACCGTGGAAGTAAGTTGTTTACTTCTCAGGCAATACGCGAAGTATTGATCGTTGGTGGGCCACTTTCAGTTAAGAATAACTGCGTACAAAATGTTTCCATAATGAAGATTGATACATTAAATAATAAATACAAAAAGGTATATTGAAGAAAAGAGTGCATTAAATTTACAATTCAACAATAACCCGTTTCAAACAAAGTTTTTAAAATACCCAACATTAACGATGTTACCAGACAATATGATTCACTGCATATAATATATTGACATACTTTACAACATTTCAGCCCTTTGCGATTGGAAGTTGTCTTTCTGTCGATAAGAGCATTTTTGCACACTTTGCTACAACATATTATTTTTTGGTTTTCATAAACAAATTTCTGGTTACAATTAGTTTTTAACAAAGTATTTTAAACAATTCCCCCTCCTTCTAAATAAACAACACACACACGAATGCCAGACGAAGTTTTTTTTTTGTTTATTTGGATTAAGGACGCGTCAACCGTTAAGGTCATAATGCTCCACTCTAACCTAGGGGGGTGGGGGGGAGGAGGGGCCCATGCTGGTCAGAACCAGCCACGGGTAAGGGGAGGAAAGGGGGTTCTCACGTCGTGGTCGTCATTGTCTTTGTCATCGTTCGTGGTGTCATTGTCATCGTCGTAAAGGGGTCGTCATGGGAAGGGGACAAGTTCCCCGACGACGATTGCCAGAGCTCGCCTCTAGATTCGTGGAGCTATATATTACCCTTCTTACTAGCTGATGTTTGCGAGGTGGACTTTTTCTCTTGGATCGCCTTTTACTATTAGCAGAGCCATGCTCTGGGCCAATTCTACCCCGGTCCCAGACGGAGGGGCTAACGCTGCGTCTATCACGGGCATCGTGGAGCGAGAGAAGAGAGTCTGTGTACCGTGTGTACAGGACAGACGCGCAACAAGTGACGGCCACCGCGCACGCGCCAGTCACCACACGACGCTTCAATGAACGGGCGTCGCGACGCCTCACTCGACGGTGAATGTCAGCCACGGCAACCGCGACGCGCGACGCTCACGGACATACCCGCGACTTGAATGAAACTTTAGAGGTTGACTTTAGAAACAACTTTTACGACGAGATTCTTGAAATACTAATACACAACTTTAATATCTACAATTCGCATTTTTCAAAACCGTTATAAAATCACAAAAAAAACATATAATATAAATAAATAAAGGTAAAATTTAAAAAATGTAAAATATTTTAGGAAATTATATTTTTATATTATTTTGTATTTTTTAAGCAGATAAATCAACAAAAAGCACCGTAAACATTGTAGAGAAGAGAGTGAACTATTGATACTTTTCAAATGTCCTATTATGTCCCTTATTAAAATAAATTTACAAAATTTTAAAAAGTAATTATAATACAAAAATTAAAACCTGTACAAGTCTTAATCTCTTTAACTAAATTATAATTGTGCAACGAAAATACTTTTATTGTTCGTGTTTATTATCTTGAACGTATTGTGGACGTTTACAGTTGTAAAACGAGTGTTGTTCTTTAAGCGTAAATTGACAACATTATATAAAAAAAAGAGTGTGTTGTTTCTGTGCCAATTTCTAAAAATCTAATCGTATATACCACGAGATCTGTTTCAAACTTTAAATCTCAAAGTGGACCTAGTTTTAAGCTAGCTCTCTGCTCGTCGTGTGCACTTGGATACGTCGCCATGACCCTGCTCTCGAGAGCCGTCACCCCCGACCCGTCGTCACTGATGACTCTCCTCAACGCCAGCGCCAACTCGTCCGCCGCGCCGCCCGACGACGACGACGACGAAGACGCGACGGTCGTGATCGTCGTCTACTGCATCCTCTTCGTGATGGCGTGTATCGGCAACGTCACCGTGTTCGTCGCCCTCCTCAGGAAGAGCAACCGCAAGTCGCAGATCATCCTCCTCGTCACTCACCTGGCCATCGCCGACCTCATTGTCACATTCATCATGATACCCATTGAGGTAGGACACGCGATATTTATTAACCCGCTGAGATGGATTTTTTTTTAATTTCTGGATTGATTTACATAAAATCAATAACACCTACGGGAGTGTTTACCGATCAAGTAAATTTTAGAAAGCAAAAAACTCGATATTTACATGCTAATTTAAAATTCATAAAATCATTCGTAAAGACGTCTATAAAGGCATTTGGCAATTCTTGCAAATAGCAATTCGTTCCGTTGAAGTTTCAAATATATGACACGTTTTATGGTTATCAAGCAAGAATATGGTCAGCCTTTGTTAATTATTAACGAATCCACAAAATTTTTGAATTCTTGAACCTCAAAAGAAAATCACACACCTTTAAATTCGTGTGTTTATATCGCAAACCTAAGTCATAAGAAAAGTGTAACTATGGATTCCAACATTTCTCTTCCGTCACAACTGAGCAAAATTTCGATCAACTGCCATAAAAAACTAAGTCCTATATTATCCTCTTAGTAACACTAGAACATAACGATTACATCGATCTCCAAAAACAGTAATAGTGTCAGTAAAGAAGTAAAAAGATTATTTAAAAACACAGAAAAACTATCTAAAAATGATTTATTTTAGAAGGGATGCGCTATCACCCCCTAAATACTAGGGAAACGCCAAAGTCGTTGTAAGACGAGTGAGTGAGCCATGTGTTGAGTACCCGGTAACATATTTCCTTTTCTTCCCCTTACCTAAGGCCTCCCTTTAGCCTATCATAGGCTACAGTGGAGCATTTTGGCCTAAACTATGGCCTATACTTTTACACAACTCCCGGACCAACAATCTACCATTAAGCAAGACCCGGCAGTCACACGGAATATTCAGTTGAAGACTGCCAACAACAGCAACCTCCGGCACAGTGATTTCCACCAATACCCTATTATTTATTCGAATTATCAAACTTAAATGCAAATGTTCCCGGGTACCCACCACATGACTCGCTCACTCGTCTAACTACGACTTTGGCGTTTCCCTAGTCTAGTTGGTTAAAGCGCCCTTGAAGCCGAAATGTGGACGACGTGGGTTCAATCCCCTGTTCGGGAAAGTTTTCGTAATTTCGAGATTGTATTTAAAAAATAATTAAACATGTTTTGAAATGCATATAACTCAGTGTAGTCCATCATCTGTGGCAATAGGGCCTACTATGGTACACATAGCCAGTACGAAATACGTGAAAATATTGCAAGGTTTACTCAATCTACGAGCGGAATTTGGGGGTACCTTGACGTCCAACATTCGACAGACCTTGCATGGGCACGGCATTACACGGCCAGGCGAAAAACAAACAAAAAATATATTTTCAAAATCTAAAACATTGTCGTTAAAATAATTTCTAAACATTGGAAGTCTATTTTTCAGTTTATCATTTCTTGTAGGTTTAAATCGCAATAAATCTTGCTGATTTTGTTAGCAGTTCTCAATAAACTCGTACCGGATGTCTGTTTAAAATTTCAGCGCAATCTGTTCAGCGATTCGGCTGATTTTCAACGTACACACACACACACACACACACACGCACGCACGCACGCACGCAGAAAAACAATTAGGGCCGTTTAAGTCGAATGGAAATCACTACGTTCGCTACGCTCACTCGTTCAAATAATTAATAAAATGATTGCATGTAATGCTGACTTAATAATTAAGGGAGTTTAGCTCCCCTATACGCATCACTTTTATGTCCGTCTGTAGGTGCGTGTATCACAACTAACGATACAAACCGAATACGGAGTCCGATTGGTTGTTAGCATTGACCTTCGACAATGAAACAGAATGTTTTTCGTGACCCTGGGGGGTAAGGGGGGAGTGGTGAGTCTACTCCAAAAGTTGAGAAATTCGTGACGCGACACATACAACGTAACTGAACTTTACGCGCGAAGAGGCTACGAACCTTCTTAAGTGAGAGGCTACCCGGCACCTCCACCAAAACCAACAAAGAACGCCATTAAATTCCTTTTTTACATCCATTTGCAACGATTTGTTGCTTTATATTCGCTTCCTCTTTTGGGTACACCCGTCCCGGTGCGTGTAAATGATATTAGTATATTAGTAAATAAAAATTAGTATTAATGTAAAATATTTTAAGCACTACAGACATTACTATACGTAATTACTTCACTTTAAGTGAGTTGGACACAGAGGGAGTCGCCTCCTCTTCTCGTTTCATCCCGCCGGTCCATTGTGGAGTGGATTATTTTCACAATCAATCACCTATAAATGCCTTGATGTTCACTATATTACTCGGAACTGAAGTTCGACCCCGCTTAATAAGACCCAACTCTTACATCCCCAAGAGACGTTGCCACATTTCGTTAAATCCTTCCACAAGACGAGAGTTTTGAGTCCGTCTCAAACCATTTGAAATTACGAACTTTAATAAAAAACATATTTCTGATTTCCTTTCATTTTCAATTATCTTACGTTGTGTAATCAAGCATTTCTTCTTTCATCAAATCCTCTCTCGTTCAATTCTTTTGTAAATCAACTCTCCTATATTTTTGTCATTTATTCATTCCATTTTCATTCAATCTCAATCATGTTGTTTTATTTTAAACAATGCTCTAATCATAGCACGTTTCTTTAACTTTCTTTGTGTATATTCTTTCGCTTTCACTTCGTCTCCGATCGATCTCATACATTTTACATCAGCTGTTCTGCAACTGAAGCGGAAGACATGAACAGATGTGTTGGGTTGTGAAAGTTGACGCGTGGTCTAGAATTCAGAAGAGATTTTAATACCCAGTATGACTCTTTAGAGTCCAGTGGAAAAGACCCCGGGTCTAGCCACGCTTCAGGCAAGACATTTATCTTTTAACATGAACGTAAATCAGTCAATATAGTTGCAATATATATTTATGTGTGAACGGTGACCTTGATGTCGTACTTACACCGAAGAGAAACCATCTCAGAAGTGTAGTCAAGATATAAGTAGGAATAAGTAGGCCGTTTGCGGTGGTACATACGATTAGGGCGCTGGTCCGAAGCGTATGGCTCTTCGAAGATGTGGGTTCGAGTCCCGCATAAGGCATGGGTTTTTGTGATCGTCCTTCATCGTCATCCATCACCACTCATGGGCTCGTCTGAAAACGAAAAAGGAATCTTCAATATTTTAATGAGATCATTTTTAGACGAGTGAGCGTAGCGAACGTAAGTCATTCCTAACGCTATACTCGATCGGGCCTTGGCCGTGAGCATTGTCTGTTAAATGTCTGTCTGTCTGTTTGTCCGGGCTCATACGGCCGAACGGCCAAATAGATTGAGCTGAAATTTTAAACAGACATCCGTGAAGAGGTAACTTAGACCTGCTGACAAAATGAGCGCAATCTGTTGCGATTTAAACCTGCAAGAAATAAAAAACTGAAAAATACATTGAAATGTATAGGAATTATTTTAACGACAATGGTTTTCATTTTGAAATAATATTTTTTGTTTATTTTTTACCTGGCTGTGAAATGCCGTGTCCAAGGTTAATCGAATGTTGGACGTCAAGGTACCCCCAAATTCCGCTCGTAGATTGAGTAAACCTTGCAATATTTTCACGTATTTCGTACTGGCTATGTTTTCCATAGTATTGTCACAGATGATGGACTACACTGCGTTATATACATTTCAAAACATGTTAAATAATTTAAAAAATACAATCCAGTAATTACAAAATCTTTCCCGACTATTGAACCCACGTCTCTCACATTTCGGCTATAAGGGCGCTTTAGCCAACTCGACTAGGGAAACGCCAAAGTCGTTGTTAGACGAGTGAGAAAATCATGTGTTGAGTACGCGGGAACATTTGCATTTAAGTTTGATTATTATACTCGTATAAATAATATAGTATTTAAGTTTAGGTCATAGTTTGGGCCATAATGATCCACTGTAGCCTATGATAGGCTAGGGAGGCCTAAGGTAGGGGGAAGAAAAGTAGTGTTACCGGGTACTCAACACATGGCTTACTCACTCGTCTAACAATAAATTTGGCGTTTCCCTAGTCTAATAATAAAAGTATGATTATATTTCTCATTCATTAAATGCATTCTTTGATTGTCTTAAATCTTTGATTTATTATTATTAGGCCACTATCGTTAGTAATTTCTTTCTATAGCCAATTTTTGCTTTTAACAAGCACAATCAAATAAATTCAAAAAAATCTTATCACTCAACATATCAAATCACGATCATAATACAGACTACATGGAAATAACTCTGAACTCTCTCAAACCCTTTAGCCTTTGTAGATTTTCTTACCGATTGGAAAATATACGACATTGAAAACAACTAAAATTACACTCACCTCACAGAGAGAAAAAACTTGTATTTACAAATTAAATATACAGTCGCTACGTGGAAACATAAAAACTTACAACAAAAAGTTAATTTACCCCAGGTTAATTTAATTCTAGTAATACATATTTTCTTCCTGGACGGCTCTCCATGTAACAATATCATCTGAAGCTAACTAGAAACATTTCCAGCTCCGAGTAGTTGCTAATGATGCCAATTTGCTGCATAGATTCTCGGCGTTTGTTAAATAAGGCCGACACAGCTTGTCTCTGTTAGTCAGCAGGAAACTTATCCAGAGACAAGTTCTCTCTTCGGGCTGCTAACTAGGTGACGGGTTTTGTCCATCCGGAACTGTTTGAAACTATCAGAACATGAAAATGGTCGTTCAACTGTATAAAAAAAAAAGTGTTCGAGTGGTGTTCATCTCTCTCCAGACACATGTTCTAGAACAGACCGAACATGTCCGAACGGTTCTGACGAGAAACGAGGAATGAATAAAACAAAGTGGAATGTACGGCGGGAATTTTATGGGGAAAGTTTGTTAGTTAAAAAGCGTACTGAAGATTCACCCAACTGTTATTTTGGTAATCAAATCATCGTTAGCCATAAACTTTACACAAAATACGCTTTTTATGTTAAACATTGTTTTCAATTTAAATAAGTGACCGCACAAACCGTCATTTTGCAGATGGCGTTCATCTCTGAAGGTCAGAACACATGTTTTTATCCGTTCTTAATCCCAAGCTTCCTGTACTAGGCCTCGTTTCCGCTGTGTTCCGAACAGTTCATAACCAGTCTCGGACAGAACAAATGAACGAACCTAATGTTAAAAGGGTATATTGGAAGACTCAACTCCAGCATTTGCCCTTTTAATGAGGAAACTCCTCGTGACACAAACTTGATTCTTAGTTGCCGCTGCCGGGATTAGAATCGATGATCTCTTGTACGAAACTCTCGAATATTACGCATTAGCTACATCCAACGATTGCTATTTGATGTACGGTATTTCATTGACGATGTACATCACGGAATGTTTTATCAAATGTAACCTGGATAATTTAGAACTTGTTAATTCCACCACTTCCTCCTCCTGCAGATCCCAACCAAAAACTTATTATAAACTCAGAAATGAGTTTCGTATTTCTGAAAGTTAGAAGTGTTTCACCCAGAGTTAAAAAACAAATTAAAAATACATGACCTAATTACGCTAGAGAAAATACATGCCAATTAAAATAGCACCATTACAAACAACTTTATTTTTCGACGAAATTAACTTTTGTGCTTTTCTTCGGTATAATGACTTCGGCTTTATCCTAGAGAAAGTGTTACAGCTTCCGCGTCATCATCATTATCAGCTATTATCAGTCCAAACTGAAAAACAGATTATCCGATGGGTAATTAACACCCACTCAGTCTTTGAGGAAGTAAAAGTAGTCTGTGTTGTAACTGGGTCGTGAGAAAGCGAGGCGTAGGTTTCCTCCTCACAAACCCTCGTTCGTTGAGACCTACACGACCCCCGACGAGACGAATACAATCACGGTCTACTGAACAGTCAATCTTCCCCCCCCCCCTTCTCAGACTCTCACAACTATACTTTGTAGCCGACTTTATAAGCCACATACAACGAAAACTTTTTTCTAGCGTCACGAGCCAAACATCCCGTTAAATAACAAGCAGAAAGTATCAGCATAAAGAACGCCAACATTTTGTAAGCCAGTTGCACTGTATACATAGTTTAAAAGAAACAATACTCTGGAAATAAACGAATTTATTGAACCATAAATAATTTGTTGATGTTATATGGAGGAGAGAGGAGAGAAGTGGGTAGTAGTTGAAGAGAGAGAAAAATGGTGGGAGGACAGGAAAAAGTGGAGAGAGCTAGTGTTACAAGAGAATGAGGAACAAGATGAGGTGCCGAGCTTGGCAGGCAGATGCTGATTCAGTGATGCCAAAGATCAATGGTGGAAAAAAGGCTGGAATATTTGGAAGAGCGAAGCGAAGACTTCAATGTCACTGACCCCAAACAAATTTAGTTCGGGTGTTTTTTGTTTTTTTTTGTTTTTTTTTGTATTTTTGTCTGTTTGTCTGTTTGTTCGCCTCTACCGGGAAAACGGCATATGCGATCTTGATGAAAATTTGAGGGTACCTTCGAAATCTCTGAACTAAGAGGTGTATTGTTTTTGGGTACAATCGAAGAAATATTTCTCATGAATATTGTACTTTTACGATTTTTTTACGTATTTTAGTGCTATATTTTCGTGACATTTGGGCCGATTCTGACCAAACGGGTGGGGCTACAACGTTCATATTTCACATGGACATTAAGGTTATGGTGAAGTATTGCTTTTTAAAAAAAAAAGTTGAAAAAGTTATCCAGAATCCATAGAATTAAGGTTTTAATACTAGTTTTTTTTAGGTTTACAATAACAATAAACAAGACTGTAACAATAGAAACTTGACAACAATCACCTACAATGCATTCAAAAAGCACTTGCAAAGGAAAAGTGGTGCTACGCAAACTAAAAACTTACAAAAAAGCTCATCCATCAACGCGGGGGACTTAAGCGTTTACCTAGTATAAATATATATCCAGTGTTTTAAAATTCCCGTGGAAAATCTGCCTCTAGGCACAATTTAACGCCACTTCAGCATCTACCAGGGATTTTAGAGATGTGGTAATAACGAGAGAATGTCAAAGGGGGTGTTTAAAAGAGTGCTCACTCCCTTTCATTCGTATTAGTGGATAAATAAAACTTTGGAAAAATATTTCAGTCAGGATTACATTTGACGGGCTCGAACCTGGAGCCTTCTGAATCAGTCTCACGCTTTATGTTTCAGCTATACACATAGGCCTATGTTGGTGAAATCTACTGATTATTTGTTTATAGATCAACCACTATGTGAATGTGTATAAGCCTGGTTATCTGCGAAACGTGCGTATATCACATTACGTGATGTACTTAGGATAGACGTTAAATAAAAAAATGCAGTCTTCTAAATTAAATAAACATAATATGATACATAATAAACACTCTCTGTATACGCGTGACATTATCTACATTAGTTGCTGACGATTATGTTGTGCGTTGCAGATTTACTGATAATCCTGTACATGTAAGGATTATTGACCAATGGCGTTCGTGATTAGCAATATAAACAACTTCAATCGTTCATCATATGGTAGCTAATTCGAGGCTAATACGAATCTATTGTAAAAAAATGTTTAGAGAGCTAGAATTTATTTAACTACGTCATAAAAGTGGGAGGCAGTCCACAATACTTTTTGCGTACGTGCAGATTTCAACATTTTTTGTTGTTGGACGGTATTATGATGTTATGTTCAAATAACGGACTCTATCTGTTCATGTAGACATTGCTGTGGATAAACTAATAATCTTTGTAAATAAAGATTTAAATTGATTTTTGTTATTCATTTTTATCTTGTGCTTTATACCTTGATATATTTGGAGATAACCTATGTACTTATCAAACTCGGATCAAACGGTATCAGCATTTTATTCGAAGAGATCCCACGAGAAAGTTACCTACACCCATTCCCTTACTTTCTCTTACAAATTAAACAACATTTTCCTGACACTTTGCTAGGCTAACAGCATATAAAACACGAATATGCATGATTACAGTAAACAGCGACCAAATGTTACAATTTGGTTTGCATTGCATTGCATTAAATTAAATTAAAATTAAAAGGCTATTTTATAACAAAGAGAATAGCAAGTTCATTAAACTATTAAAAAATAATATTAAATAAATAATTTAGTTTTCTAGAATAATTCAGAATACTAGTACAAAATGTTCATTTCCTTACTTTGCACAATACTAGCAGTTTTAATTTTACGACTTCCTGTCTTAACTCCCCGAAACTAGAGGCGAGCTCTGGCGATCGTCGTCGGGGACCTCTCTCACTTCCCTTCACGACCTTCCCGACGACAGAGACCATGGCAAACAAACGATGACAAAGACGATGACGTCCACGACATGAGAACCCCCTTTCCGCCCCCCGCCCGTGGCTGGTTCTGACCAGCATGGAATTTTACTCCACTCATCTCCTAGGCTAGAGTGGCGCATTATGACCGAACGGTTGACGCGCCCTTTCTACAAATAAACCAACCAAATGTGGTTGGGGACCCTGTACTCGCCCCCTACAATACCCTGTACTATTCTCCCCCGGGTCCAGGCGGAATATTATAATTTATTTTCAATGTTTTGGTGGAGGTGCCGGGTTGCCTCAATATTTGCATTAAATCAACCAACACTGATACGAGTGTTCTAAAATAGAGACCGGAGCTACCTAAGCCACAGATTTTTTAAATATAACTCACACAAGAATATTATTCCAAAATTGAGACCTACTGGCGGAGTGCCAAGTTCAAAAAAATGCCGTTTTAAATAAGACAAACCCTGTCCTCCTGAGTCACCAATAACATTTTATACCATCCTTGTTGACGGGCAATGTCAACAAAGAACATACGGAGGTCATGTTCTGTTTTAATTGTGAAACGTGACATATACGCAGACGGACGGACAGAAAATAAGAAATTAAAAAAATGAGTCTACCCACTCAATCATACGATGGATTTGCAATTAAGCAGTGCCCACCTTCAGTTTCGGGGAGTAATTACAACCGAACAAAGAGAGAAATGCACGAAAGGTCACGAGTTATTCTAAAAAACAAAAAACCCTCCACTTTTAATTAATCACTGTTCACGAAATGAACAGATTTTAATTAAATAGTTAAAACCTTAATGTGTTCCGTAATGATAGAACGTGCGTGTAATGAAACTGTGCGCTATGTTCAGGGCGGGGGTGGAAATGAAGTACAGACAGCGGACAACGGTTTAAAAGCTCGGGGATTCGTAGCACATTTTATCTCGTGTCTATTAACGGTTAACAAGTTCGACTAGTGCATGGACATGTTGTTACCGGGAATGTATCTGTCAATGTGAGTAGTGTAGAGTACACATCGTCAACTAGTTGAATGTCTATATCAGCTGTTTGGGAAGGCTTCGCTAAAAGAAGAAACTGCATTTGAAGACAATATCGCTGTCCCGTACGTCTAAATGTACAGTGATTTAAATTAGTATAGACAATGATTACAAAGACACATTAAATTTTTTCTACTCTTCCTCGTGAACAATGTATTTTTTGGCGTCCAACGTTTAATTTTGTTTTAAAAATTGCAAAAACTTTGTTCTTTATTAAACAAAACGCGTCATTTAAGTTTTAAAAAATTATATGTTTTACACAAAAAATATATTCTTCGCGAGAAAGTGCAGAAAAATATCGATGTAATGACATATCTTGAACGTGTGTAACAATTGATAAATGACCAAAACAAATAACATATACCGAGGTGTATGTTTGGGCCGCGAATGAGCGACACTCGGCCTTAACAAAGTCAACAAAAGACACATGTTCGGGTTTTATCGCGAGACGTGACACACGCACAGACGGACGGACACACAGAAAGGTGATGCACAGACGGAGATTCACTCCCTAGCTTCACTTAGTCGTCAAAGAGAGAAGAAAAGCAGCAACTTAATAAAATATTAAAGTAACGCTAACGTATTTCTATTTTTCTACTACTGCTGCTTATGCCTGTGACATGTTGTTTATTTCACCGACTTTTCCAAAGCATTTTTTTTGTCTTTAAAAGTGGTTGGGAACCCTGTACTTGCATCGTACACAGGTAGAGCTACACTGGACTATTCTGCACCGGGCCTAGACGGGTTATATTTAATAATGGGAATTTTTATGAAAAATAACTTGAAAATTTCATGAAAATCTTTGTTGAAAGTCTTATAGTTTGTTAAATATATTTTTTTAAAAAAACTGTATTTTACCATATTATAAATAAAAACAATTTATTTCTATCAAGGATGTACAGTGGAAACTGTGGCTCAGGTGGAATAGGTAATACTAATATGCAATATATTATTGATTGGTTTATTCTTTTTGAATTTTGACTGATTTTGAATGAATTTTTATCTTTTTCAATTGAATTCTGAAAATTTTCAAGCCCCAACACTAGTTATATTTTCTAAAGTTTTGGTGGAGGTGCGGGTCTCCTCATTATTTGCATTGGAACAACGAAAGAACCTTACAATAAGAAGCGAAGCTACTTTTCCAACAAATTTTTTCGGATAATAACACACAAACACACCAATATTATCCATGATTAAGATCTACTTGCGGGAGGTGCCGAGTACACAAAAATAAGCATTTTAAAGGAAGCTAGCCCTGTTCCACTGTGTCACATAAAACATTGTGCATCATCCTTTGTAAAGGGCAATGTCAACAAACAACGCATGTTTATCAGAGATCGTGTTCGGTTTTTATCGCGTGACGTGACTTACTCGGAGACAGACGGGTAGAAAGCTGATGCATACAGAGGGCTTTGGTCTATAATGAATAAATAAATTCGTATTTTGAGTCTCATTCACAGAAACAATTCTTTGTGAATACTTAAATGGAAAACAATATAGCATTGCACTGTAAGTGGGCTTCACACTGGTAAGTTAGAAAGGCAAAAGAGAAAAAGTGTTTTGAGCGCGAAGACAAACGCGTGGGCGTGGCGTTTATTCAATGGCAACAGAGAGACCAATCGCGATCAACTCTTCAAGGTGACTTCTCTCTCCACTTCTCTCATGTCGAGCAGAGTCCGACTAGTTGGGAGACTTCTTTTCTTTTAAAGGCGCTTTTAGATGAATATGATCCCACAACCTCCGATACAGTCGTCTCCTTAAGGCATGAGCTACCCCAGACGGTCCAATCAAGATGTGCTGCATTGATTCGGCCTGTCAGATATTGACAACAATAAGTTTCCAATATCAGCGTGACTGGCTTTGTTTATTCGCTCAGATATTGTATTGACATTTGTTGGTTGTGGGAACTTTGAAGGATCCTTTATACCCAAGTCATCAGCCATGTGGTACAGCCGAAGGCGGTGCACTGCTTTGCACAAACATTAAACTTAGCTCAGAGGTTTGGGATTTATTTAAAGCATAGGGGAAAGTTCCTAACTTGCTGCTTAAAATTAAGTTTTGTTAACTTAAGTTATGGCTCTTGTCTGTTGTATGTCTATCTACATATAAATGCAAATCTATATTATTATGAATTTGTAACTTTTGCCAATTCTCATTCTCCTAAGAATAATTTATTATTAAACTGGAAGGTTTCAAAGTAGAATATGATTGCTCAAAGGAGACACGATTGGGAGGATGTAGCGGGTAGTTGAGAGAGGAAAAAGTGAAAACAAACCAATAAAGTTTGGTGAAATTGACGGAAAATACGCCGAGGAGCTAGAAGAATCGTGAGAGAAAATAATACTAAAACAAGTGACGCCGTGTGGGTGGACAGAGAAGAGGTAGAAGATAACGATAGGAACTAACCATAGCTTAGACATTGACAGTTTGACAGTTTCGTACCCTAGAGATCGCCGAGGTACAGGTTGTTATTCATTGTTATTACTATAGCAAATCTCTCTCTCTCTCTCTCTCTGCGTGCACCGCAAGCGATGCTGATCGATTCCCAGGTATTTACAAGCCTGGTTTATGTCGTCCTTGTGCTCGAAACGTATATCCAAACTGCATTATTTAAAAGCAATCGTTTCGAGAGAAAACTGCCAAGGGACAACTCGTCCCGTTCAACACTAGCTATTGGGTGTGTGTGGATAAATGGAAGGGAATATCCAGGAAGGATAATTTCGTATTTAAAAATATATCAAAACAAATTGTATGTAGAGTCTACCTACGAATTCCCAGTGGAAAAATCCGAACATTAGCATTTTGACTGTGGGAAAAGTGTTTAAAACTTTTGTTACGTTCGGAAAAGTGACTGTTTATTCGCTAGAAATTCGGAATGTCACAGATCTTTCACATTAAACTCCACTGCGAATGAGTACCAAGCTGCTGAACATTTGTGTTGACTATAATCTTCTTGAACTATAATGCATTCTCACATTCTGCAAGACCAATACTAAAGCGGCAACCCTTTCATCTTCTACACATTTAATCACAACCAAGTACTTACCATTCATCCAGATCTCGACATAAATCATCTTTTCGATCTTTTAAACATTTCATTTGGAATGTTATTGGCATTTAATGAGCATTATGTCTGCCATAGTGTTACATTTCTTATTTTAGAAACTGTATTTAGGTGTTTATCTGCAACTTCTTATTAGAAGACCTACATTACACTCTAAGAATTTAGAGAACAAAACATAACCCGCAGAAAAAAAATTGATTGCCAAACGTATAGAGCCAGAAAATTAAACTCGGAATTGAATATGAAAGTTAGATCTATGCTCTTATGCTATGGTATTCAAATTTTAGTATCTTTGAATCTGTTTCCATGCAGATTTGTATTAAAGTTATATTTTGACCATATTTTATGCATGTTTTGTGTTTTTTTTGTTTTTTTTATTAACTGTTTATAAATAATCGTCTTAAGGGCATGCAAGTATAGATCAAATGTTAGTAAAGAATCTCGTGCACAGTATGACACATGATGAGTCAGAATCTTCTACCAGAGTAGGTTTTATTCAAATAACATGGGCACGATGGAGAAACCCTGCAGAGGGAAGTGCAGTCTTAAAACCATTCATCTATTAGAGTTGTGAGTTTGAGTTTAATGACACAAAGCAGCTTTGCTCAATGGTGACGCTGACAAAGTCTTCCGCGCACTTCGCACGCTACACACGTGCAAGCTAAGCGGGCCAGTGCTTGAAGTGGCCGCTTGAAGCGCTAGTAGTCCACCGCCTTGCTGTTATAGTCAACTCAAGGTGCTGCGAGTTAATTAAGTTACAGTGTACCAACCCCGGGAAAAATAACGTGGGTGTTTCATTCACAGCAAATAAACAGCGCGTTAATTGAGACTTGTTTCAGATCTACGAACCAGGATTGCAAACGTGACAAGAACAAACATTTCTGGCGAAATTAAACTCGAGGTATATACGGTGTAAATGTGTCTTCGCTAATTTGATTGGCCTATAAAGGTTGAGAAAGGTTCCTCAAAGCGTTGAAAAGCTGCGGTTCTCTTTGTAACAGTAGTACATAAACCGTTAGACATTGCTGTTTGTTCAACCTCAAGAAGTTGGAAATAGCTTGGAGGTAGAAGATGTCAAGAAGTAGTGAAAGCAACTGTCTGAAGCACGACACAATGTGGTGTCACATCTTAGGATAATTAATTTACTTTCAAACTGTTCTCAGACAAAACGTTTAGGTCTATCTTGTTGCTTTGTTCGTGATTGATATAAAGTGTTTGTTACAACGGTTCAATCTAATTTAACCTTTGCCTGATAAATAAGTTCATGAATAATTGCATTGTCATAATTATAATCATATTTAATTTCATACGCATATAAGGATGCATGTCTCGCATATTGGTATATTATTTTAGCAACCTTCATTAACTTAAATATTAAGTTACTTTTATATATGTATTTATTTTTTATTTTTAGTCTTATACAGATAGTTACCATTTTGCAAATACCCAAATAAATGGCATGACGAATGATACACAGAGTGAAGAGATGGTTATGAACAGTAAACAAATAGATCAAAAATAAAAATGATTAATTCCTGTCAAATTTTAACAATGGCTTAAAAGCTATAAAACCATTACACAATAGATAAACTCCATGATAAATATATGAAACACTTTTATATATATCATTAATTTTTTTTAATCCGAATACAGAAGAAATTCAATAAAAAGAAACAAGAAAGAAAAAATTTTGGGGGGTAAATTCATGTCTTATTTTTATTCAAATGGTTCTATGAAAGTTGTTTCAAAATATATATAATAATATGTATATGTGACTAGTATATAGCAAATGCTATTTTCACGTATCCCTATATTATTCATCGCATGTTTTCTTTGCACAGCACCTCGTTCTCAATTACCTCGCGTTCCAGTAGAGTCCGCCCGTGTGAAAGTAGCGCGTTAAGCTAGCCCTGCCCAGTCCGAGCTTAATTCCATTACCAGCGGCCGCCCGGACGAAAACCAGCGCGAATAACAATTATAATTATTGTATAAACAGCGGTGCAGACGTGGGGCCAGAGCGCACTTAGTTGTGAAATGTTTATCATGCGCGTTGTGGCCGTTAAACAAACACAACGCGAGACGAGTTTTGTGTTTAAAGTTGGAATACGAAATAGAAGGTAATTATGAAATTACCGTTTCATTAAGCACAACCGTCAACTTTTCGTGTGAGTGTAAACTTGAGCGTCAGACCAATTTATCTATTTTTTAACCTAATTAGAACGGAATCTATTTAATTTCATTGCCGTAGAATAAAGAATAAAAAATACAATTTACGGCTGTTTGAGACGAGGCGGACAAGCTCTCAACACGACGTAGGCCTACATTACATATTTAACTAAGAACGAAATATAAATTGATACTTATCTATCATGGGCAATGCCACTTTTCCATAAAACGATTGCATAAATGTAACAAAAATACGATTAAGAAAAATGTGAAAAATATCTAAATACGTTTTCATTTTCTGACTGATTTATAATAAATGTAGAAAATCTGCTATGATTGGGACGAACCAAACATTAATCTATTCTTGGCAATTGCTCACAATTGTATACAAAAGGGATTCGTTATTCTAAAAAGATGATGTGGAAAGAATCAAATCAGTCCCCAAGATGACGTCATCGGATAAACCCCCCTCTCGATGGCAAATGGCAAAGACAAACCAGCACAAACGTAGCACTAATCGCGTGCAAAGTTTCAAGTCAATCAGAAGAATGGGTGGTTAGGCATTAAGTTGTAACCACCCTCTTTCAAGTGCCTGTAACTTTTGAACGGAAACATCACAAACGATGCGGTTTGCGGCACAAACCAGCACAAACGTAGCACTAACGAATGCAATTGGTCCCATTGTTTGTGCTGTAATGGGTGGTTACAGCTAAATGGACCTTGGCAAAGACGAAAGTTTCGCCCCGAGCCGAGATATAAACTGTTGAACTCTCAATCTCTCTATCAACCCAGCGACATCTTGTAATGACAGGTGTTTCTAGAGAGTTTCAGTGGTTGACTGGCCCTGACCCTCGCGCCTTGAGCCGTGGTTCGACACAGACCTTGGAAATAACAAAGTAGAAACCCACTCGAGTCGAGAGAACAAAGGGAGCCAACTATAGAACGACTGATTTGAAGTTCGGCGCCTTCTCATTCCTGCACACATAAAATATCATGAAGAGAGAATAAAATTTTGTGTTTATACTAACTAGGAAAACGCTTAAGTCCCGCTGCGTTGTTGGATGAGCGTAATTGGTACATTGAGCTCCCATGTGTTATGCGAATTTTCTGTTGTTCTGTGGCAAAATCATTACTAAGTTGATTTTTTTTTAAATTAAATTAAATTAAATTAAATTAAATTAACTTTTTTTTTTATTATTAATCGTAATTGTTAAAAAAAATTGTAAAATTACGATTTTTATAAGAAATAATTTCTCGATTGCGCTCAAATTTAACACTCATATATTAATACATAAAATAAAGGTTCTGTGCAAAAATCATTAAAATCGGATAAAGCATGTAGGTGTTATAAGTCGAAGAAATTTTTTAAAAATTGACAAAAATCGTAAAATTGCTATTTTCATAAGAAAAATTCTTTCGATTGCGCTCAAAAACGTGGCAGTTCTAAGTTCAGAGATTTCGAAGGCCTCCATAAAATTTCATCGCAATCGGAGTATCGGTTTAGCCGGAATCGTGTGGACAAACAGACAAAAATACGAAAAAAAGAAAAAAAGAAAGAAAGAAAAAAAAACATTCCGGATTTTTTTCTCCAGTGTAGTAGAATGGAATCTTCGCTTCGCTCGCTACGCTCATCCAATAATGGATAAATGTACGCCTCTAGTATCACAGATTTATCTAATATTTATCTAAAATCGGCTTACGGTATTTTTGGCCTTTTTGACGGATTTGAAATACTTCAAATGGAATTTATTTCTTATTTAATTTTGAAAATAAATTCAAGGAAATTACCATGCTAGGATGTTAAGTACTAGGAAAACGCTAAAGTCCCGCCGCGTTGATGGATGAGCTTTTTAAAGTTTTTAGTTTGCGTGGGAAATCTTTACTTTTGCAAGTGCTTTGATTTGCTGCCTACGCATTTTGGTGATTGTTGTCAAGTTTCTATTGTTTTCTGTCAATTGGTATTATTTATCGTAAAAAACTTGCATTAAAAGCTTTATTTCTATGGATTCTGGCTAACTTTTTCAACTTTTTCTTTCAAAAGTCAATACATCACCCTTACCTTAATGTCCATGTGAAATATGAACGTTGTAGCTCCACCTGTTTGGTCAGAATCCGCCCAAAAATCGGCTTACGGTATTTTTGGCCTTTTTGACGGATTTGAAATACTTCAAATGGAATTTATTTCTTATTTAATTTTGAAAATAAATTCAAGGAAATTACCATGCTAGTATGTTAAGTACTAGGAAAACGCTAAAGTCCCGCCGCGTTGATGGATGAGCTTTTTAAAGTTTTTAGTTTGCGTGGGAAATCTTTACTTTTGCAAGTGCTTTGATTTGCTGCCTACGCATTGTAGGTGATTGTTGTCAAGTTTCTATTGTTTTCTGTCAATTGGTATTATTTACCGTAAAAAACTTGCATTAAAAGCTTTATTTCTATAGATTCTGGCTAACTTTTTCAACTTTTTCTTTCAGAAAGCAATACATTACCATTACTTTAATGTCCATGGGAAATATGAACGTTGTAGCCTTACCCGTTTGGTCAGAATCGGCCCAAATGTCACGAAAATATCGCACTAAAAATCGGAAAAAATCGTAAAAGTACGATATTCATGAGAAATATTTCTTCGATTGTACACAAAAAAAATACACCTCTAAGTTCAGAGATTTCGAAGGTCCTGTCAAATTTTCATCAAGATCGGATATGCCGTTTGCCCGGTAGAGAGCGAACAAACAGACAGAAAAACAAACAAACAAAAAAAAAACACCCGAGCTAAATTTTTTGGGGGGTCGGTGAAATTGAAGTCTTCGCTTCGCTCATCCAATCATTCGAAGCTTGCTTACAAATATACAATATCCCAAAATGTTCATAGCGTTTCCATTTGACTCTGCCGGAAAAAATAGTCACTGGTTTTGTTTTGTTTTTTTGTTTTTTGTTTTTTTTGTTTGTTTGTATGTCTCGCCATAACGTTCAAACGGAGGCTCGGATCGAGTTAAAATTTGGACCATCTGCAAGCTTCGTTCTCAATTAAATGCCATTAGTTTTGTGGCAAAATCGTTCAAAACGTTACATTAAAGTTAATCGAAAGGTTTTTTTCAAACTCAACGGCGACAAAATCTGAGGTGGCCAAATCATTTAGAATGTCCGTCCAGTCACGAATATGTTAATTTTATTTTGATCCGATAAGTAGTGTAGATGGAAATTACATTTTAACAAAAGTAACGTTACCATGGCAACGAGTTTTAATCCTGTCAAATAAGATCGTATATTGACGTTTGGAGGAAAAAATTGCGATGTCGCTGAATTTTTGCAGAGACATTCCTTAAAGGATACTTATTTATTATATTATTATTTATACTTATGATTTAAAGTCCCCCACTGAAAATCAGTTATTGAACGAGTGAGCGTAGCGAACGTAGTGATTTCCATTCGACTTAAACGGCCCTAATTGTTTTTCTGCGTGCGTGTGTGTGTGTACGTTGAAAATCAGCCGAATCGCTGAAGAGATTGCGCTGAAATTTTAAACAGACATCCGGTACGAGTTTATTGAGAACTGCTAACAAAATCAGCAAGATTCATTGCGATTTAAACCTACAAGAAATGATAAACTGAAAAATAGACTTCCAATGTTTAGAAATTACTTTAACGACAATGTTTTAGATTTTGAAAATATATTTTTTGTTTGTTTTTCGCCTGGCCGTGTAATGCCGTGCCCATGCAAGGTCTGTCGAATGTTGGACGTCAAGGTACCCCCAAATTCCGCTCGTAGATTGAGTAAACCTTGCAATATTTTCACGTATTTCGTACTGGCTATGTTTACCATAGTAGGCCCTATTGCCACAGATGATGGACTACACTGCGTTATATGCATTTCAAAACATGTTTAATTATTTTTTAAATACAATCTAGAAATTACAAAATGTTTCCCGACCAGAGGATTGAACCCACGTCTCCCACATTTCGGCTACAAGGGCACTTTAGCCAACTAGACTAGGGAAACGCCAAAGTCGTAGTTAGACGAGTGAGCGAGTCATGTGGTGAGTACCCGGGAACATTTGCATTTATGTTTGATAATTATATTCGTATAAATAATAGGGTATTGGTGGAAATCACTGTGCCGGAGGTTGCTGTTGTTGGCAGTCTTCAACTGAATATTCCGTGTGACTGCCGGGTCTTGCTTAATGGTAGATTGTTGGTCCGGGAGTTGTGTAAAAGTTTAGGCCATAGTTTAGGCCAAAATGCTCCACTGTAGCCTATGATAGGCTAGGGAGGTCTAAGGTAAGGGGAAGAAAAGAAATGTTACCGGGTACTCAACACATGGCTCACTCACTCGTCTAACAACGACTTTGGCGTTTCCCTAGTATAACTGAGTGGGTAGACTCTTAATAAAATTTATTATTATTATTATTATTATTAATATTATTATTGTTATAATTATTATTATTATTATTATTATTATTATTATTATTATTATTATTATTATTATTATTATTATTATTATTATTATTATTATTATTATAACATACTAAAACTCCCCTACAATCGGACTGGAGCTTCGGCCGCCATATTGGAAAATGGCGGCCAAAACGTGTTTGTTATCGAATATCTCCAAATTGGTTTGAGATAGACAAAATATCTCAATGGCAAAAATATATCCCATTTAATTCCCTACAAAACAGGTGTCTTCTATAGTTTTGGTAGGGACAAAAGTTACGTCAAAAAATCGTGGTTTATATGTTGCTCATTGGAGTACTAGCTTATTTCCAAATTTTCACGCCCAGCATCAAATAATGCCCGGTAAATCCGTAAGAAATCGATTTAAATACAAAAGGACTTTTGTACGGGGTTCATGAAAGCTTCCATTAGTATTTAAAAAAATCAGGTCTGCGAAATCGAATTTTGCATTTACCCGGAATTTGGGTTTTTCATTTGATGACATTTCCTCAAAAATGCCCTTTTTGACTGTTCATTATTAAGCACTAAATAGCATTGGAGGAAAAATTCTTCCTACGCACATTGAAATGACTCAAATAATGATCCGATTATAATCAAAGGTTAAATCCAATATGGCTGCTAATTCCTAATATCCACATCAAAGTAAATTATGTAACAAAAAGAGTGTAAAACAGCACGAAAACAGTATTCATATTGTGAATATTAGGAATTAGCAGCCATATTGCATTTAAACTTTGGTTGTAATCGGATCATTATTTAAGTCATTTTCAATGTGCGTAGAAAGAATTTATCCTCCAATGCTATTTAGTGCTTAATAATGGACAGTAAAATATGGCATTGTTTAGGAAATGCCAACAATGGAAAAACCCAAATTCCGGGTAAATGCAAAATCCGATTTCGCAGAACTGATTTTTTAAAATACTAATGGAAGCTTTCATGAACCCCGTACAAAAGTCCTTTTGTATTTAAATCGATTTCTCACGGATTACCGGGCATTGTTTGATCATGGACTTATAATATGGTTTGATGCTGGGCGTGAAAATTTGGAAATTAGCTGGTACTCCAATGAGCAACATATAAACCACGATTTTGTGACGTAACCTTTGCCCCTACCAAAACTATAGAAGACACCTGTTTTGTAGGGAATTAAATGGGATATATTTTTGCCATTGAGATATTTTGTCTATCTCAAACAAATTTGGAGATATTCGATAACAAACACTTTTTGGCCGCCATTTTCTAATATGGCGGCTTAAGCTCCAGTCCGATTGTAGGGGAGTTTTAGTATGTTGATATGTATCCTTTAAGGAAGGTCTCTGCAAAAATTCAGCGACATCGCAATTTTTTCCTCCAAAAATTCTTATTTGACAGGATTATTTGTATGTCTCGCCATAACGTTCGAACGGAGGCTCGGATCGAGTTGAAATTTTGACCATCCGCAAGCTTTGTTCCCGATTGAATGCCATTAGTTTTGTGGCAAAATCGTTCAAAAAGTTAAAAAGTTACATTAAAGTTAATCGAAAGTTTTTTTTTCAAACTAAACGGCGACAAAATCTGAGCCGGCCAAATCATTTAGAATGTCCGTCCGGTGGAAATTACATTATAACATAAGTAACGTTACCATGGCAACGAAAACTTGCACGAGGACGAGGTTCGCACTATGCACTGCCACCTAGAAGTAGTCAAAATACTATCGAGGAAGCAGTGTATTATTTGTTACGTTTTCCCAAAGAAATGATGTCAAGGTCCTCTAGATGGCGGTGGATTCTATCCACTAATTAAAGGTTTAATAATAAATAATATTGGAAACTTGGCCCCGTGGACAGCGAACGTCGCAAATTTTAAATTTTAAAATGTGCAATGTGGGTCTAGCTGTAGCACGTGCTCGCTTATCAACGCGTCCAACTGACCGTTTCCTAGTGATACTATATTTAACATCATTGTTACAGGATAAATTTTTTTTTAACAATGAAATAAGTTGTGAAACTACTTTTTCCTTCTCATCGTGAGGAATCTCAGGCATGCAGTCCCCGGGCGAATGCGTCAGAGTCGTCGAGAGTAAAGGAAAGCCCGCGGCTGCCGCAGTCGTATTTGCATCAGGACGAGAAAGCTTCCACTTTCAAAATACAACTTGACTTTCTTCGTCGGATATTACAAATTTGTGTCTACCGCGAAACGTTTAAATAAGCACGGAAGATTTTATTAGATTAGGGTCCAATTTACGTGTTGCGCCCTGTAGAGGTATCTCACGCATTAGACAGGAGAGAGAGAGGTGGCGGGGAGGGGAGGGGTGGGGAGGGGGTAGGGGTGGGGGGTGTTGTTGGTTTTTTTGTTCATCAATACTAGAAAACAAATATTTGTACTACATTCGATACGTTTAACAACAAAATACGGTGGCATATGACCATTACGTTGTTTGACTAGTCGCTATTATTTAAGAGTATAATATTATTAAAAGTGGAGCAATGGGCAAACGTCAACTTTGGGCACTCAGTGAGGCATCCCTCCCTACTCCCTCAACTTATGTCTGAATTCCACCAAAACCCCACAATCTTGTATAAACCTGGCGTTATATATGACGAGGTATTGATTAACTATCGGCACTTGAAACAGCCAAGCTCACTAGCTAACAATGGCTGTTCGCAGGTTGACCACGACTACTCAACTACTTCGAGAAACCCTGAAGGTTGTCTCGTAGAAACTATTGTAAGGTACATCTTGTTGTTCCAGGTGGGATGGAAGATCACCAAACAGTGGCGCGCGGGCAACGTGGGCTGCAAGATCGTGCTCTTCGTCCGGTCGTTCGGTCTCTACCTGTCGTCTTACGTCCTCATCTGCATCACCATGGACCGCTACTTCGCCATCCTGCACCCTCTGAGCGTCACCGACTCCAGGCGGCGAGGGAAGATCATGCTGGCCGTGGCCTGGATCATGTCCGCGCTCTGCTCCATCCCGCAGGTAACTTTAACCACTGCCCCCCCCCCCCCCCCCAGACACTGGTCTCATCTCTGCTCGCTTGTCACTTGTCTCTTGGATTGATTGAGTGATTTGATATTGCTTAACGTATCATATCAATGCACTTTGGCTATTCGAGACGATAAGTGGAGATAGACGAGGATGAAGTATGAACAGAAGGGTGGAGGGGAAACCCGGTACCGGCACGTAGCCTACTCCTTTTGAAAAGTTCCAAGGGGACCAACGGCTAAACGCCCCACCCGAAAGAACGGTGTAACTTTGACAGTCATATAAGTTCCGCCACTGATCCGGGCTGCCGAGCAGACGTCGAGGAGAAGAAGCTGTTACACTATAGCTCTCGAACCCTCCATCTGCTCTAACCAGCGGTATACGTAAGTTTCAAGGCAGAGCGGTCACCTACTCTACCCCTGACCACGCCAGATTCTGCTTAAGTTCGGTGTTCGAGTGCTTGTCACTTGGGAATCAGTAAAAGCTGTCTCAATAATGTCTAGTCTAGCCTGTCTAGCTTTCATAGAATCATCGGCACCGACGCAGTCCCATGGCCAAACGAACGGAACGCAAAACAGACAGAACAGAGATTTATAAAATAAAAACAACATTGATCCAAACTTAGCTTTACAAATAATATCGTGTTTGCCAGCAGAAATGTGGTACTAAATTACAAAACATTTTCTCCTAAGGCT
Organism: Sweltsa coloradensis; assembly: GCA_024449915.1. Lineage (NCBI taxonomy): Eukaryota > Metazoa > Arthropoda > Insecta > Plecoptera > Chloroperlidae > Sweltsa > Sweltsa coloradensis. The sequence goes on along the minus strand of JAMZAV010000122.1, from coordinate 36,351 downwards.
TAAGTGAACAAAATAAACTTTTGTAAACGCATTTCATTGTGTTTTAAGTATATATTTTACTTAAGGACATCATGATACTTTTTCTCAACTTGAGAATATTAGTTTGAGGTCATCATAAAATATTTATAGTTGCGTTTGTGTCTTATCCTTCTATCTCACAATAGGTAGAAGCTTCCATGACACCAATGTGCGCCTAACTGACGGTTATATCGGGACCCCGTCACTTTTATGTCTCCTACAGTCCCCAAGGTCCATACATCACTCTTCTTACTGTCTGTCTGTCTGTCTGTCTGTCTGTCTGTCTGTCTGTGAGTGTCAAGTACCACGATGGTAACCGAACGTGCCCTCCGATTGACATGCGTTTATTGATATTGGTATTGCCCCACATCCTTTGTGGTGGTCTGGGAGCCGGAGGCCGGGGTTAAACCCATTATAATGGGGTATTTCAATCAGACCGGCACCTTCATTTAGAAAGATTTTAATGCGCGGAGTAATTTATTTTGGTATTTTCCTTGTACAAACTGATATGCTATACTCTTCCTCATTTTTACAAACATCTAAAAAATTAGAAACTTGCAAAACGCTCTATTCTCAAATTGAAATAAATGTGAATTAAAAACTACGATTGAGATTTATCAGTTTTTCGGAGCAACAAAATAATATTACTTCATTATTTACTACAATTCAGAAATTACAAAAGTCGCCCCAACCGGGATTCTAACTACAAGTATCCCGCATTTGAGGCAGGCGTCTTAACCACTAGACCATCAGGACGGGTACATTTTAATCTCTGAATTGTAGTTGCATTATACATCTGAATGGATGTCTGTCTGTACGCCTTAAAATAATAACAATTGACTCTCGAATCGATGATGATGATGATGATCGATGAATGATCGAGAAATAATACTAGGAAAACGCTCAGTTGGACGCGTTGTTGAGCGAGCACCGGTACGTGCAACATGACCCGAGTACGACATTCCCATAAGGCCCACCACACAGTATAGGCCTAACTGGATATTGATATTGTACACTATATACTATTCCAACATATTTGCATTGCACTAATTCACGTCATGCCTTCTAAAGTGTATCTTTGTAACTTCACTGTCTCCTTCATTTTTTAACATCATTTTTCGAATTATGATTACCAATAAGTCTTTAAGGTCTTGACCGATTTAGCTGAAAATTTGGAAAATAAGAGAGAATGTTTTACTTATTGACCCTGCAAAATTTCATAACGATCGGTACATTTTTATTTTTTTATTTTATTTTTTATTTTTTATAACCAACGATCGGATTATGTTCAAAAACTATACAGAAACCCGCCTAGGTGGAATGTACATGTGTGCAAAATTTCAGGTCGGTCAGAAAAACGGTGCGACCTGTATCAAAGCAGTAACAGAAAAAAACAAAAAACAAACAAAAAACAAAACAAAAAAACAGACATTCGAGCCATAAGAGTCAAGTGGAGACGCTCGCTACGCTCGCTCAATTACTTCAGTTTAATCTTGGCAACAGTAAATATTGACGCATAAACACAAGAGGCGGAGAAACACATTGCACCATGATAATATGTTGAAAACCGTGGTTGTCACTAGTAAAAAAATAAACGTCAATGCACATCATAGCAACTGTCACCTAAGTCGATTAGATTGGCTCGGGACAACATTTTTAAACATTGAATGTACATTTAATGATCACTTGATCAGCCAAATCACCAAATTTAACATATACATCCTAGAATTATTTTTGGCTTGTAATTTTTACCCAAAAAACTTGTAACTTTGGGAGATTTTTAAGGAAGGATATGAACATTTGTTCATTTTAAATTCACATTTCCAGAATAAGCTTGGAAAAAAACTGCTAGTCACATAATCTTTTTATAACACATATTTTGTCGGTTACTAATAGGAAACTGAAACAGACTGCAAATGTGTAGATCCATGAGCATATCCTTTCTTCACTACCTATTTCAGTCGTAAATTTTTGGGTGAAAGATAGAGTTCAAAAAGCGATCCACAATATAATGATGATGCAGTCCTTATTTAAGCCTTGTTTTCTCGAGCTCATTCAACATCCTTAACCTTCACGTACTCGTTACTCCACACTGCATGTGTGAACGCACGTGTGGATGATCAATACGTTTTCTCTGCAAACTGTCTTCAATGCGGCAACAATACGGCTCATCTGGTATTACAACGAGGTTTGAAATATTCCATACATGGGAAAATATGTCGGTCGATTTAGAATAATACATTATACAGTCCAGTCAGCCGTGCAGAGGTGCCAATGTGCAACCACATAATATTATCGTTTCAAAGGCCAGCTGAGCTATTTGCATAGTTTTCACAGAAGACTTTTATGTACACTTAGGGGATCTATGAAATATAAATTTATATAGATGTTTATCTCAAAACAATTAAACAATCCAACTTGCAATTAATGTCAGTTATAAGCATGTGGTAACTTTTAGAGGCAACCATTTCTGGAACTGGATACACGAATAAAAATTCGTTTTTCGATCGTTCTTTATATTTCATTCGCGCTGTTCAAATGTACATACAATTTGTCAGACTCTTTACATTGTAAATGGGTTGAAAGAGTTGTAAGAGAGTATGAGATTCTAAATGGCTTCAGTGTAAAAATAGTCCTTTGTGTGATATGACAGGAACGATGGAAATAGTGGGGGTTGATCGTCAACAAAGGGTTACAAAGAGGTTATCTGATATTGCTATTCCCGACCATGGGTGACTACGGGAATAGACCAACTATGCAGGCTGTAGCTTGCATCCCTAGCAATGCAGCGTCCCGCCTAGGGGGTATGTGGATGTGAAGGGTAGATGGTCAACGCTCGAGGGTGTTCGTTTGACTAGGTACGTCACGTGTGCGTTGTGAGGACAGAGTGGCCTACACAGTCAGTTTAAGTGGATCCTGATATAACAACAAGAGGTAATAAACAAATGTGGACAAGCAATTGCTATAGTGCACGTACGTAGAGAAATGCAAGTGGATTTAATCAAAATATAAAAATAAATATTTGTTGGTTTTAAAAGTTCACTTCTATTCATGATAACCTGTGATATAAGGTTTCCTATATATTTTTGTTTTCGCATATTGTGCGAAATATATTGTGTACTGTACTGTACTGTACTGTACTGTACTGTACTGTACTGTACTGTACTGTACTGTACTGTACTGTACTGTACTGTACTGTACTGTACTGTAAAAATGTCACTTATTCGGCACGAAATGTATTTAAAACGTACCACTAAGTAAAACTCGTTTTCCATGCTTACAAATACTTTACCTACACCGGCCTGTTATTAAAGACCGTTAAACACGAATCCTCATGATTTTGGTGGAGGTGCCGAGTTGTAAGTGTGTTTTAACATGTAATGATTTTAGGCACTCATTTAAAACAGTATTTGTGAATAAAATTCATTATTAATTAATCAAAACAGCTTTTCTGGTAATACGTAGCTTATCCAGTCTCCAGGTACGTATTTTCCAAACCTTGTTTTTAATCCACTTAATGTTTTAAAATAACATAACCACTACAAATTAGAATAGAACTTTAAATCGTGGCAGTAACAATGGTAATACGGTAATAGGTCAGCGTTCTATACACAAACTTACAGAAAAACAATTCAAAACAAAAACTCACGTAATGATTGGTTCGTACAATGGCAGGAAAATGAATGGAAGCTATTGGAAAAATGTAGATCGAATGTGCATCTGGCAAGGGTAAAATGCTGAAAAACGAAGTAAGGTTTGAAAGCAGATGATGGAAAAACGGAATAATCATGTTATTTGAGACAACCGAACCAGAAGGAAAATTATTGGATTTGGTGGAGGTGCCGGGTCACCGATGTTTACACAACCGCTTCGTTGCGCCCAGCTGATAAAGTAAACAAATCAACTTTTAATTTCATTTATGTTTATGTACTTTTTAACAGCAACGTAAATACAGAGTGTAGATGCTTGCTTAAAAATTAAGGGAATAGCACTAGCATACGCTTCCATCCTTCGGCAATTCGAACTGAGAGTTTTAAAAACAAATACAAAAATATGAATAATATTCACCGCCAATGACCACATTCGGACAGAACGCAAAATAATTTTCATTTGTTTTCACATAAAATCCTGACTCTGAATTCTCAAAAATGTTTTTATTGAAAGCTGGAAGGGCTTTAGCATTTACGAGATCCCTGTCAGAAAGTTCATGAAAGTACCATAAGGAAAATAACAGCGATTTCATCTACATTTAGAATTATTTACATACCGCCAAATCGTTACCAAGTCCCTGCCTCTGGCTACAGGGATATCTGGTTTGAAGGCGGAATAAAGATTCCTACCAAATTCTTCGTGCCTGCAGCTAGCATGGCAAGTAAATATAACTCGCTGTTTGCATTCGGATTCGTTTTTTTTTTTTTTAATATACAAATTTATTTATTGTCATAGAACATAGAACATACATGACTCATACAACATAGCAAAATTGTACAAATAAATAATTAATGTTACATACAGAAATAAATCTAACAAGAATATAATCAAAAAACCCACAAAGCCTGAAAAAGGCTTAACTGTGGGGTAAAGACAATTTATAAATTATTTAAGATGATGACAATACAGAGAACGGAACATATAACCAAAATAAATATGAAAAACATGTATGTATAAATAGCTACTATGGTTGCATGACATATTCAGTTAATTTGTGAAATCCCAAAAAATTACAGAAAAAGAACAAAGAGCATAGAAAAATAAATAAATCGGAAAACATTGTCAAAAGGTGTCAGAAGAAGAAGAACTTGTCAATAAGTTGGGCATAAGCTTTAGATAAATGGTAATAAAAGTAATGATTATTATAAGTTTATCAGTAGGATGTTATATTTTGTGTGGCATTCTAAACTAAAACAACTAGCACAACAGACGCGTTGTGCTATTATGTTTTGTTATGGACACGAGACAAACTAAAGGTGGGGTTATAGAACGTATATAATTTTTTATTTTAAACCTTGTAAACTCTCGATTAAAAAAAAATTGTACTTTATTTATTTTTGCTTCGGATATATTTGTTTTATCAAACGATTGCGATTTATTCCTTTATTTTTATTTCATTTAATATATTTTTAATATTAATATACGTATTCGCAAATCTTTTAATAAAAACTATCGAAAACCCACCGATTATTAATTGATAAAATCGAATAAAAAATATTTACACATATTTCATCAATTTTATCATTATTAATTTAACACATAAATAAAATAACTGTCTCCGCCGGCCATACTTGCTTACAATAAAACCAATCAAAACCAGAGATAGAAATATCGTTTACCGAATGTCATTATGAATCGCACATTGATTAATTAAAAATTGTGTGGTATTTTTTTAACTCGTGATATTGCGAGTGGGAGCTACACAATGTAATAAATTCTCCGTCAAAGAGTTTTGACGCGTGTGCCACGGGCGGGCAACTCGTTGTAGCGTGAAAACTTTCCGTATAGTAATTACTCTGCCGCCGCGTGTTTCAAATGTTTAACAATAAGAGAAACATATTTTACAGCCTCTGGGACCAACACTTCCTTCCTTTGCAAAACATTTCCACATTTCCTGGTATGACACTCTAACGAGACTACGTAATTAGGTAGACACTTTTACAATAATTAATACCACTATCAAGTGAAACATCCAAACAACATCATTCACCCCTGCATTCGGAAAAGTTTTATGTTTTTAATGTGATTGATTTGATTGATTAATTTCATATTTATGCGCTTTTAAGAATGGGTAACGATCACTTCGTAGATGGGCCACAACTGCCTGCTCTGTTGTGTAATTTTGTACCCTTTTGCACAATTTGTACTCAGTAAAGAAAACAATACTTAATACATTTTTTCATTTCATTTCACATTAATTTGTAACATATATTTTACAATTATTGTGTTATCATAAATACTCTTGTATTCTTCATTGTACAAAAAAATCGTAACTACAGTTATTTATTTTGTGTGTAATTTATGTACTTTGTTAAGCGAGCGAAGCGAGCGTTTTCCATTTGACTCTGCCGGAAAAATCAGTCACTGGTGTTTTTTTTTTTTTTTTTTGTTTGTATGTCTCGCCATAACGTTCGAACGGAGGCTCGGATCGAGTTGAAATTTTGACCATCCACAAGCTTCGTTCTCGATTGAATGCCATTAGTTTTTGTGGCAAAATCGTTCAAAAAGTTAAAAAGTTACATTAAAGTTAATCGAAAGTTTTTTTTTTTAAACTAAACGGACATAAAATTGAGGTGGCCAAATCATTTAGAATGTCCGTTCGGTCACGAATATGTTAATTTTATTTTGATCCGATAAGTAGTGTAGATTGAAATTACATTATAACAAAAGTAACGTTACCATGGCAACGAAAACTCGCACGAGGTTCGCACTATGCACTGCCACCTAGAAGTAATCAAAATACTATCGAGGAAGCAGTGTATTATTTGTTACGTTTTCCCAAAGAAATGATGTCAAGGTCCTCTAGATGGCGGTGGATTTTATCCACAAATTAAAAGGTTTACCCAAATAGGCCAAACATTGGCAATAATAAAAAATATTGGAAACATGGCGCCGTGGACAGCGAACGTCGCAAATTTTGCAATTTTAGTAAATTGCAATTTGGGTCTAGTAGCTATAGCACGTGCTCGCTTGTCAACGCGTCCAACAGAGCGTTTCCTAGTTTGATATTTATTGTTCTCCTTTGTAAATCACTTTTATAATTGAATAGGATGTATACGGTACGTTTAATAAGTTAATAAGTAAGTTGTGAAGGGAATGTCCAGGGGCCGTTTAACTGGACTCAAACCCAAGAATGTCCACTCACGACCGGAGAAAACCTTGTAACACGTGCAGGTATGATTGCCGCGGAATGAAGACGTGTATACCCAAACCGGCGTCGGTGGCATCAGCTCTCGACTCGACACCCTCGCAGGGGCTTACGTGCAACGTCTCACGCAGGCGGAATGAATAAGCTTCACGACCTCGTTTCGCGTCCATGAGCCTTCAGGCCTCTACCCCCTTCAAGTACCCTTACCCGCAATTTTGCCTTCATCGTCGACTAACTCGATAAATGTCATCTTGTTGTAATGTTATAATCTGAACTTGTAACTATGAAATCACTGTCAGGCTACAGAGGGTCACACATGCCCTGCATTAGCCTTCTTGCCCTATGGGCAGGTAAAATTCATAAAAAAATTGCCGGTGGTGGGTAACAAACCCACGTCCTAGAGAACCAGAGTTCACGCGTTACCTAACTCTCACGCAGCTCTAGGGATGAGTTTAACAGCAACGCCAGTTAACACATGTGCACATGTGGCTCGAGCACCATTTGGGCGCTAAGGGGTAATGTGATCATATTCACCTTTATGACTTTCGTATAAACTCTAAAGACGAACTTTTGAACTTCGGCGTAGTCTATAGTTTGCTTCATTGCTCCATACTCTTAAGTTTTCTCACTTCATTATTATAGTTATACAGGGCGCTTTAACAGCGAAGAGATGAGTATGGCTATAAGCTGTGCAATGTGCATCCTTCTGCCGAAAGCTAATAAGTTGTAAATTAGCTAAAGCTTTGATGTTTCATTTGTTCATCATCATCCTTTCAAAGCATTAAACAATTTTGATTTTAAAATGGGGCGACTTTTTTTAATTTCTGAATTGTAGTAAATAATAAATAATTAAAATATAATTCTCTAAAGCTAAAATTTGTTTAAAAACTTAATAGTGATTAGTACTTAATTATTAGTAATTAAAACCTGCCAGGTTGAAAGTAGATTCTTCTACCCCGTGTATGCCCTCGAGCAGAAGCAAATGCTGGGGGTAGTAGACACACCCTTGATTTACTTCGGGTCGACGGGTACAACACCACTGAACACGATACTCCTAATTACTGCCGCAAGTTAGCAGCTTAACTAGCCTAATTAGCTGAAAGCGGATGCTATAAACAGATATTTTATGAATAATGATAGTCAATGACAAACGATGTACATTGCTTGTGAGTAAACGCTTTGAATGCGTCAAACCGTTGACATAATTGTTTACTGGTTTAAGAGAGCTTGTCACGACGAGCGCAGGGTCATGTTTCTCGCTGAGACTAGAGCGAAGGCCAGTTACTTTCTGGTCAGCAGCTTTCTGTTTGTTTGTTGTATTTTCTGGTAAACGGTTCATATACAATGTATTATTTTTTCGTGCACGTTCATAAATACTCAATGTTTTTAATACAGTTCGCACATTCCATAGATAATTAATAGTTTACGAATAAAAAATTCTTGAAATATTTTTAATTTTCTCCATGTTATTTATTTCAACTTACTCGGTTTCCGTTTCCGTATCGGACCAAGCATTTAATCTCTCAACAAGGTCAAACACACCATAATAAGCCTGCATTTCCTGATTGATTGTAGTGTATAAAACTACACAATACACATGTCCATTCTTAAAGTTGTGTCCATGTGTCATGTGTGTCATAATACTATATGACGGCTGCAATAGAAACGCGCTGAGCATAAAATCAGTCCCACTTCAAACAGTCAATTAAATTACAGTCAATTTAACAAAACAATAATACCTTCATTTAGCGAACAAAAGTTTAACTTTCAAAACACCGACTGAAAACGAGATACCACAATACCATATTCATCCGACTACTAATTCAACTCAATCAGGAGCAATATAGTATCAATCCCTAGCTGGTCCGAATCTCATGTAACCAAACCTTCTATCGAACGAGATACGATGACGAACCTGGATCATGAAATTATACCATCCTTGTTAATAAAAATAAGGAACTAAACCCATGTAACGTAGTGTCCTACTGTCTCTCGCGAATGATTTTACTTCGTGATTCACTCATTGTGTGCTAGAATCGGAAACTTATTAACCCTCCCAGTCATGGCGCCCAGGATCATGGGCATGAAGCTCTTAATTTAAATCCGGGTAAATGATAGGGTTTTCAGTTTGACCACATTTTTTTATTTGTTTGGGGTGAATTTGAAACAAGAATAAAAAAATCCCCATTTCAATGGGACGAATAATTGTACCTTTATTACAGAAAATTGAAAATACACATCCGCAAAAGTTGCTAAAAATGTGAAAATTTTGGTTTGTCCCGGAAATGTAATATCATTATGGTATTGCTGGGTTTTTTTAGAGAAACAAAATATAAAATAAACAAACAAATCAGGAAAAATATTATTTTAGAAATGCACTCAAAATTTAAATTTGAACTAAAATTGTAGCTTTAGTTAAAAATCCAATTTGTCTCAAATTCCTTAAAAATCATGCTTAAAGATATTGAAAAATATCAAAATTATCAGTTTTTTAAGAAAAATTAATTGTTTGCTGAAAATGACTTAATTAAGACCAATTTAATTCGAGACTCAAATAATTAAATTAGTATTAAGGGTAGAAATGGTAGAAATTATTATTGTTTATTTTCAATTTGTCCATTTCTACTATTCGTTTATATTATTTCAGTGTTAAAGTTAAGGTCCTTTTTTTCTACTATGTGGTTTAAAGAAATTGTTATTGATAATGATATAAACAATATCGTTATTGAAATTTTAGTTTCACATTCCACCTTCAAATAAATACGATACAACTCAGAATCCTTAAGAAATAGCAGACATTTTGGTGCATTTTTGTCTCCACTATACACTTTATTATAATTAACTTTGATATATTTTATTCACGACAAGGCGTAGCGAGGCTTGCTCTATAAGTTTGCCTACTGCGGCTAGTTTAAATAATATACGAAAGCGAATTGCTCTTTACTAAATACTACTCTAATAGAAGTTAGAAGGTAGGGAGTTGTATTTACATAACTAGTGAAACCGCAGGCACTACACTCATTAACATGTATGCTTATAGTGCCGAGTCAAAGAGGCTATTAAATAAAGTTGAGAAGTCTCCTTTTAATGAAGAGCAATGTTTGAGAGATGTAAAATGTACGTTATATCTTGCCTTCCCGATTGTGGGATGTCCTTGTGTTAAAGTGTGTGTATTATTTTAATGTAGTAAAAATATGAAGTAGCTACAATTGAAATATAATTTAAGTTGATGGTTGAAAAAGACTCCTTAAACAGATATTAAAATGTGTCCTCAATCGCCCCCACCCCCCCCTCCACCCCCTTTAACCCCTTTTAACCCCTATAAACTCTTATCGTTCCCCGATTGATTTTACATCTACTATATGACCGTGAACCGATAATTCAACAAGCATTTATAACGATACTTTTTGAATCTTCGTTATCAATCGCTAACATATCAATCGCAAACAACATCAAAGTTTATTATGATACTCATGCCAAATATCACTGCATACTTGGTTTCGTTACGACTTTAAGCCAAAATTTACAGTAAATGTGCGTTTACTGTTCGGCGTTGCTCGCGAAGCGAAGGGGCAAAGCTGGGAAAGGCAAAGGCAAGTTCACCGCGAGTCAGCAACACTTGTTATATTCACAGAATAATTTTTGGACGCCTTTTTAAAAGAAAAACGTGGCTAATCGTCATAACGGCTATTATTGTCAGGTATATAAATATATGTGGAATCGGGGCATGGGCGGAGCAATTTATTTCCTTGTCGCAAAGGCAAAAAAATGAACTTAGTTTATGTTTCTTGCGTGGCCTCGCGCCTTCGCGAGTTCGATAGAAAACGCATTCTGATTGGTCAACGCGCCTTCGCCTCGCGAGCAACGCCGAACAGTAAACGCACCTTAATGGTAAATGAGCACAACAAATGGTTTTGTTTTAACGATAGCGACATTCACGTTATCCTAACAGAATCGCACTGCGGAGGTGGCAGGGTGAGAAATAAAACCCAACGAACACGATCTTTGCAAACACACATAGCTCGTATATGTAAAAGAAAAATGAAATAACAATTATAATAATAATAATAATATCCGACCGTACATCCAACAATGAAGGAAGGATCCCACCAAACTGTTGGGCACCTGGGACTATCCAAGCAATTAAAGTCCTGTCTTCATCCACATTGTCTCGTTCTTCTTCTTACTTCTCTTCTTCACCATCTTCTTCCTCGGGTCTTCTCAGAGTTCTTGCCACATTTACCTTTCTTCCCAACACTTTCCCTATTGAACTTTTTCCCAAGCTACGTTTTGTATTTCCACATCCATCTCTATTAACCTCTTCCCACCTAAGTGTGGGTTCTCCCTCGTTTTCTCTTCTTATCATCTTCAAATTGTATCTTCGGAATCTTGACTTATTACTTCGTCCTCTTCATGTGTACGAACCAAACAAATAGACATTATAATTCTTGGTCCTCTGAGACATAGAAGGAACGATGTGCTGGACAGAATCGCTTTTTCCTTCTATTTATTTTTCTGTCTTGATCAAAACCTTTTTTCCAAGTTCAAATAGATTCAGTAGCAACGAAAGGTTCTACTATAGAAACTGAAAGCGAGAATGCGCAGTTCTCATGCATATAGAGCAACTCGGGAGTGGTATAAATAACGCACACAATATTGTAATGCAATAACAACGAGTGCTAGGCTGTCTGTCTCGCATGAGTACATCGCAGCAGACTTGCTACACAGACGGGCGCAATCTACTTTATCTTTTCGTTTACCGGTTTAAAACTAGTAATTATCTCGTTTTTATTATACCATCGGCCTGAACAAAATCGTTTGTAAACTATCTCTTAACAGTAAATATCGAAACAAAAGAAGAAGTAATTGCTCCAATATGAATTTCTTCGCAGTCACATTATTTAAATATTGCTGATTGTGAGGCAAAGTCCAGACCACACAAATTTTAATTGTTAAATAACGTTGGCTACTAGCAACGCTCTACCTCAACAATGAAACAAATGAAACGAAAGACAAGCCACAGGACGTAAACCAACTAAAACAATTCAAATTTATAGAAATTATAAGTCGTGACTATGAGATCTAGCCAACAAGTCAAACTTCTCAGTCTCAAATTTGAACTCTTAGTCAGTCCATGACCCCAACTTTAAATTTCTTTAAATTAACATTGTATTAGTTTGTTTACGTATTGAACAATCTGTGGCTTGTATTTAGGTTCTCCGAGTCTCTGTATCTCTACCTCGTCTGGCGTTCTCTATACTAAGGCCATCTAGCCTACAGGGATCGCTTTACCTCTAGACGGCCTTGACTCCACCCGCCAACTAATCAACCCTCCCAGCACGAGATCAGCAGATCAGCACATCCCTCTAATGAACCAGCGCTTTCTTTGAATGGGCTACTAATGATTTCTGTCTGGACCGTTAACAAGTGGACTTCAATTACTCGATCAACCGGTGAAGTTTCGTCTGTATTATCGACTAGCCCTCATAACTAGCCCGTCACGAAGCAATCTGCATGTGTTGACTTGAGAAGGGTTTTGAAATCAAAGAGGCAAACCACCAAGTAAGTTTGTTTTGTTTATTTGGTATAAGGGTGCATCAGCCGTAGGTTATAATGTGCCACTCGAGTCTGTAGGGGATATGTGAATGAAAGATTCAAGTGGGAGGAAGTGGGGGAGGGGTTCTCACGTCGTTGTCGTCGTCTTTGTCATCATTCGTATCGTCGTCGGGGAGGTTGTCAAGGAGAAAGGGGGGTTCCGACGACGACTACCAGTGCTCGCCTTTAGTTAGGAGTAAATACTTCCCAAGCTACTAGCTGATGTTTGCGAGAAAGACTTGTTTGTCCCTATTCTCGCTTAGTAAATTCTACCCCGGGTCCAGAACACCACGACCAGCCATGCATGCTACTAAAATTAGATCATCTTCTACCTGCATCGTTGTCTGCAAGTTGTTATGTTTGAGTTCAAATCATTGGATAGTTTCCTGCAGAGCTAAATGAAATAATTATATTACGAGTTGATCTGCATAGTTTGCTAGCTGCAAGTGAGCTCCGGATATATAGCTGAGAATATTAGTTAACAGAACTATCCCCCCCCCCCCCCCCCCCCTCCCCCCCCCCCCCCCCGCCAACAAACCACACACTTTCATGCACTCTCTACTGAGATCTGGGACATTTACCACAAACATTAACTGCATTTCGTTATTATTATTTACTATTGTTACACAAGACGAAAATCACAGGCAACCTAAAACGCCACTTAAAAGCTTAATTTTTTTAATTTAAAATTTTTCAAAACAATCTCACCTTACACAAAAATGTAATGATCGTGTAGAATCTAATTAAATTTTACCTGATATTTGTTTTTATTCACACATTACTTGTGTGTTTACTGATTAGTCTAAGGTTAGTTTACTTTTGTTGTTCATTATGTATGTACCAATATTTAATTGATCGAAGTGGTTGGATGGATTGTTTCAAATCCCGTCGAGACCGACAATCCTGACTGAAGTTTTTCCCGGGGTTTTCCTCAATCGTTAATGCGAATGCAAGGAATTGAGTCCTCTTAAACAGCCCTCGGACATCCCTTCACAAATCATCCTATCCGCAACATATCTAGTAGCCTTGAGCAGGCTTTCCAACTAAAAATTATCACAGACTGTTTGAAGTTTGAATGCCGGCATTGATTTACATAATGTGTATTCTCTTCATTGATGGAGGAAAGAAAACGCAAAACACCATAGTCGGAAGTCAGAAGTCGGAAATATACCTAAGAATACGCTCAGTCGGGATTGTCGGTTGCGAGAATCGAAAGAGGGGCCTCTCGACCTCCAGTAAAGTGTTTTCATGTAGGCCTAAGCGCTACATACTTCTCAGAATATTTTCCGAAATTGATATTTCCTTTGAAGAAATGTGGAGCACAACGCTTCAGCGATTTAGATTCTATAAAATCCTCGTTTCTTCTATACAATGTTTCAGTTTTCATTATAACATACAACGATACTCGGTAGAAATAGTTTACGGCGTTATGCTATAGGATGAGCCTTAGAAATGTGTTACACTGCATAGCACAGACTTCGAGAATCCGATACCCGCCCACAAGGAATTTCGAACCTCCCAGCGAGCTCCAGAGAGCTATCGAGAGAAGATTTATGTTCAGTACTCGTAGATTTTATAATTTTAGGAAGTGAACTTTCCCTACATGCGTCACTTTTCTGTCAGTCGTCTGTGCGTCTCACGATAAAAACTGAAACACTTCTCTGATCGACATGTTGACATTGCCTTTGACAAGGAAGATACGAGATCGTTTTGGTGACTCTGAGAATCAGTGGAGCGGGTCGAGCGTCACCCAAACTTGACATGTAAATAACTAGGAAAACGCTTAAGTCCCGCCGCGTTGTTGGATGAGCGTAACTATTGGTGAATTGAGCTGCCATGTGTTATGCGGATTTTCTGTTGTTCTGTGAAAAAATCAGAACTTTGTTGAAATTTTTTTAAAATTAAATCAAATTAAATAAAAAATTAACTTAATTTTTTAAATTAATCGTAATTTAAAAAAAGGAAAAAATCGTAATATTAAAATTTTCATAAGAAATAATTATTCGATTTCGCTCAAATTTCACACGCATATATCAATTCATAAAATTAAGGTTCTGTGAAAAAATCTTTACAATCGGATAAAGCATGTATAAGTCGAAGAAATTTTTTTAAAAATCGAAAAAAATCGTAAAATTGCGATTTTCATGAGAAATAATTTTTCGATTGCGCTCAAAAACGTGGCAGTTCTTAGTTCAGAGATTTCGAAGGCCTCCATAAAATTTCATCGCAATCGGAGTATCGGTTTAGCCGGAATCGTGTTAACAGACAGACAAAAATACAGAAAGAAAGAAAAAAAAAAAAAAAAAAAAAAAAAAAAAAAAACATTCCGGATTTTTTTCTCCAGTGTAGTGAAATGGAATCTTCGCTTCGCTCGCTACGCTCGCTACGCTCATCCAAATATTTGAAACATATTATTTTGTGTATTCTTTTTCGAAGAGGAACCATTTGATGTTCGGCGCGTTCCTTGTCCTGCAGCCATAAATCATTACATCTTGATACAACTTTGCAAAGAATATCTGTACGCCCCTATTATATCAGATTTTTAATATTTATCATCGATCAATCAGAAAACGCGTAGTTATTTCGGTGTTTTTGACCATTTTGACAGATTCTAAATTCTAGAAAATTTAATTCATTTTTTGTTTATTTTCTATAATCAACTAGTGAGCTTGGCTAGCAAGCACTGATAAGCCGTAGCCCGAGAAAATGGTGACTCGTCACCCCCCGACCCGACGCATGTTGGAATAGGGGTCTGATATTATATTATTAGTGGAAAAGTGCTTTAATAATAATAATAAATCCTTCATTATAAATTTTTGCACAATTATATAAAATCACTAATAAATCCGAATAAAATTGTCTGAGAAATTTGAAAGCGCGTAAAATGAGCTCCTCTTAATTAAGTAGCTCAACGAGGAGCCACGAGTATAGAATCTTGGAGGCAGTGATGGGGGCAAAGTGAAACGAACCATTAGGAATATGAACTACCATGAACAAACAAAATATTGACAAGTCACATCTGTATAAAGTTCCCTGCACATCATATTTTATTTTACCACTACGAAGAAAGAAAGTAACTTGGTTATTGGTCGTAGGCCCACAGCAGTAAATATGTGTCACAACATAATATCTATCATGTTTATCTCTCCTTCAACAAAATGTCACACATTCAGACGTGAGAGGATTCAAGGAATAGTTGAGATGTATGGGCAGATTGTGCGTCCGCGGGATGGACATTGGCGGCTTATTTAAATTCGTTTTTCTTTTAACGGATTCGTTTGACGAGCTGTCTTGTTTGGGGTGAGGTGAAGTGAAATCTTGAGCGAGTAAGAGTTGAAATATTTCTTAAGCAGCTTGAAGGACATGTGGGCTTGACTATCGGACAAGAAAAGACTATTGAAAGAAAGAAACGTCCATCTTGTATATGACGATGCTAGTTCTGCACCTATTGGTCAAACTTATTTTGGATGAGCGAAGAGAAAACTCAATTTGACCAGTAGAAAAGAAATATCTTATGTGTTTTCCTGTGTGTTTATTAGCTTCCTGTCTTTCAAATGGTTACTCCGATATTGAATAAAAAAAATCCTGGACACCTTCAAAACCTCTAAACTAATACCTTTCACATTTAAAAATAAAATTGGAAAATAATTTCTTATTAAATTTGAGTCTAGAAACATTCATCTGCTCTCTACAACCTACATGGTTATTCCGATCCTACTGAAATGTTCAGAAAGACTTAACTATCAGAAACGTCAGTTCTGCTAAAGAGGTTTAGTACATTTAAATAGATCCAATACTTGGCATGTATACTTTTGAGCTTTTAAGCCTTCAATAGTTCTTCGATTTCGTTGCTATGGAAATTAAAGAAAAACTAAACAACGCACGAACAAAAAACACTTCAAATATTACTTTTTTGAGCAGCCCACACACATACAGGGTTTCAGCCCCATGTGGGCTTCTTTTGCCCCATTATGTACTATATCATTTTGTATTGTGATGTGAAAATAATAAAAAGTTTATTGAATTGAATATTTGAGATGGCTCAATGCACAAAAGCGATCGCGTCGCGACCTAGTTTTATGATCATATTTTACTGTGAGACTTGCTGGCCGAGCATTTTTATTTCTATTTTAATGTAAATGGCGCAGGATTCGATTCCAAGTTAGAAGTTTTAGCTTCAGGGTTGGATTTTAGCATAAAACACAAATAACCTGAAAACTTAAATGATAATTTTTTATCTGTCCCAATAACGCAGCAGTACAGAGTCATCCTGACCAATGAGAACGCTCACATATAGGCACACTATGACCAATTCATAACGCTAGGATTGATGATATTTAACATCTATAGTAGGCTAGATCCCCAGTCATTGGTCCACTGGCGTGACAATTAGAAGCCATCTTGAATAGGTCAGTTTGTATGTTAAAGTAGGTTGAGTGATTTGTAGCCCAAATATTTTTCAAGATGGCTGTCAGGTTGACAGGTGAGCATATTAGCTATTAACACCAAATGATTACTAAATTCCGTTATATGCAATAACTTCTTATTGTTTCTGTTTGTGCATTCCTATGCTGCACAAGCTAAAACCTATTAAAACAATCCAGAAAAATACTTAATCGCATTAAAAACATAATGGCAAGCATAATAAATTGAAGCGCCCAATCGCCATCTTGAATAGGTCAATTTGCTACGCTCGCGCCTGTGCGGACGTATTGGAGACTGGCAATATAGCCTATATAGATGTTAAATATAATTGGCTAGGATGACTCTGTACTATCGGACTAGCAGATATTTGGTGGCAGGACGCGGTAGCCCACGCAGCCATGGGATGGGCTTCCGCTTAAACCCCACGCTAAACGCATCTAGACTTCTACGCATTTAAAGATGAGTTCAACTTAAATTGTATAACCGTAGCGTGAAAAGGTTGTATAATTAGTTCATCTTTACTGTTGGTAGTGAACGCATTCCGTTGAGTGCTTCGTTCTCAAGAGATGGACGCCAGAGGGGGAAATAAAAAATAATTAAGATGAATAAATGGTAGTACGAAGCCTACTCAGAGTTTTCAAGTTTTGTTTATGCTTTGAAGTAAGAAAATGTTATTTTCAGAGACGGGTTTAGCTTCCAGCCTCGCAACGACATGAGGAATAATTTTAAATTGTTTGATGTTTGTTGTTTCACTAGACGCGTTCACTGAAAGCGGAACCTTACCTCAGATGAACAATAACGCTGCAATGTACAGTAAGCCTATTATATCCCTCGAGCAATGCAAGGTTGTGGGGTTACGGAAAACATTTGCCCAATTAAATCTTTTATCTAGAAATGAAAAAGTCTTAAAAGAAGCTTTACAAAATAAGCTCAAGTTTAACTCAAGTTTCCACTTAACCTTCAGGAAAATTTTAATTTCGTTAAAAGCTTTAATTAAACAAGGCAACTCCCTGGCTAAATGATTGCACTGTAAGCTACCGTAGTATGAAATGCATTTAGAGTCAAGAGCTGTGAAAAATCTAGAAGCAACTTAATTTAAACTAATTTAAACATGAACGGCGCCGAAAAGAACCTCAAAGGTGATTAAGGAAGTAGTTTTTAAATTTAATTAAACATATTACAAAACGCAAGTACGAACGTAACATTATAAAAAAAAGCCAATAAAATTATATCGGTCTGATATGTACCTACATCCGTACAATATAGCATAATATGTTCTTTCTGCCTCTCCTATATGTACATAACTGGATGCAAATATTAATACAAAATTTAATATTTAAATTACCTAGAGTGCAATGCTTTTTTGTTTTTTTACAAAACAAACACAATTTTAAAACGTCAGATTCAATACACGTATAGCGTAATATTTTGCTTGTATTAACTTTTGAACAGATGTGTGCTGAATGAGTGAATGGAATTTTTTTCTATTAACAATGCAAGTTATTGTCACGTCGTGGTGTCAGCTAGTATGTCATAGAAAAGCTTAGGCACAACCCATGTAATGTGTGTGCAAGGCTGTCAGTCACACCTGAGATACTGCAAGAGACTTGAAGGAGGGATTAGAGTTCAGTATTACCATCACGACGACACAACATCCTGAGCGCTCGTTGGATCTAAGCCGGTTTATGCACAGTTGCCATGTCCCTTGGCCACTTCGTAACGACGACAACGACCACGTTAAAAAACGTAACTGAATTTGCGAGTTGTCCTTTCGTTTCAACCGACTAGTTCTCCCTGAAAAATATTTGGGAGAACTTTTAACACTTGCCCGAAAACGATAGTTGACACAATATAGTGTGATGTTTGGTATGGGGACGAATAATTATTTGTATAGTTAAGGTTTATTCACATTCTTATTTCCTACAGTTTCAAATTAAGAGAGGTTATGCTTGACGTAGGTACTTTGACAAAAAATGCTGAAAATGTCAACAAAGAAACAACATAATATGTTAAAAGATTTCGAAGGGTCTTGTAAAGGAAAATTTAATTTTGTTTCGAATATTGTTAGACTTCGAAAAGTGTTCAATCTAAAACATCGCCAAAGCGTCAAGATTCACCAATCACGCATTGTTTTTATTTTATCCTTGCTGGTTTCACTAACTTTCTTTCGACTAAATGGAACGGTGGAGAAATCTTAAGAGCTTTGGGCAAGCTGATTGTGAACCCGTACACAAAGACTGGATGTAACTTAATCAGGCTCCGCAGCGTCTTATCAATACTTCCAATACTTAGCTCTATCTCCACAGAAGCGAATTAGAACCAACCCCAAATAAACCACAAATCCCTGACATTGCGTATAATCCCATTCTACGCAACGATGAAGCTTCATCTACCAGTTACCAATCTTATATTTTTTAATGGTTCGATGATTTCTTTTTCGAATATTTTTTTTCGGGCACAGATAAGATTACTTTCGCTTTGAGTTTAGCTTGGCCAAGTTTCGAGTCCATTGTTCCGTTGAAGGTAATCGGAAGTTCGTGCCATCAGGGAGTTCCTTTATGCTGCTTCTCTCTCTCTCTCTCTCTCTCTCTCTCTCTCTCTCTCTGTCGGAAGTAGCTCATGGCTGCTGCACTTAGAGAGATGATGGAACTCAAATCTTGCTAAAGTGCTATTCGATATAACAAATGGAATAGTGCGAAGTGCCCAATACGGAGTGGCTGGATGTAATGTAACAGCTAATGTCACTTCCTGTTAGTGGTACTTGTTGCTATAGGTCGTGTTTCTCTTTGAACAAAACACTATTCAAGTGTTCCTATTAGTGCGATCAAGGTGTCTTCTAAAACACAACTATAGTGCAAAATGTGATACCAGCATAAAAATTTGCAATTATGTAGATTTTGTAATGAGAAATTTGAAAATAACTGGCTCCACGATGGGGTCTTATTATTTAACTATTAATTAATTAATTAATATTAATTGGTTAATTATGAGACACGAATTTCAAAGTGGCAATAAATTAGTCATGTTTGGTATTAATTAAGAGCATTTTGCACCTTTATAAAGAAAAAAAAACATTGAAAAAATACATTGAAATATACATAAGTTATAGTTAAATATGTTGATTTTGCTGATTTTTTAGTTTTTGAACCAAAAGATCAACGTTAAAGTAAAATTTCTTCTAACCAATGATATCACAGTGTTCACAAAAGAGCTGGTAACTATAAGTAATATATCATTTTTCAATTTTCAATAATAGTAATTACAATATATTTAACACAAATAACAATATGGCGTAAAGATGTCTAGCTATGGCACAAATAATGATACCAACTTAAAAATTTAGCAATCTTAAAGCTTTTGTAATGAGAAATTCGAAAATAAACTGGCTCCAAGCTGAGTGGTTAGTATTTAACTATTAATTGATTAATTATCATTAATTAGTTAATTTAGTCCTAAATTTTCAACGTGAAGACAAATTTGTAGTGTTTGGTATCATTTGTAAGCATTTTTTACCAACATTAAGTAGATAAATACATTGAAAAAATATATTGAAATATATACATGTTATAGTTAAATATGTTGATTTTGTGATTTTTAGTTTTAAACCAAAAGATCAACTTTTTAGTAAAATTTCTTCTAACCAATGATAACCACAGTGTTAACAAAAGAGCTGGTAACTATTAATAATCATCAATTTTCAATTTTCAATAATAGTAACTAGAATAAATTTTACACAAATTAACAAATTTTCTTAATTGTTAAGTTACAGAAACACGTTATTGTTGTGTGACGTAAAAAAAGCATCATTTGACTTGTTGATATCAAACTTAAACATTTTGTTATAAGAATTTCGAAAATCACTGACTCCAGACTGAGTTTTGAGTATTTAACTATGATTTGATTAATTAAATTAATTACTTAATTGTGTACAAAAATATTAAAGTGAAGATAAATTTGTCATGTTTGATATCAAATGAAAGTATTTGTCACCAACAAGCACCAAAAACCAACAAGCACGAGAGCTATTTTTCTCTGGGTGAAGCGAAATTGAAGTATTCGTTTGGCACATGCAAAAATCCCCCGCGTGATGATAGTGCTAGATACCACTATATAATAGCGAATGTTGACGCTTAATACTCGAAACTCAGCCTGGAGCCAGTGATTTTCGAAATTCTTTTTACAAAATCTTTAAGGTTGATATAAAGTAAACAAGTCAAATGATGCATTTTGCTACGTCACACAACATGTTTTTGTAACTTTTCAATTTAAGAAAATTTGTTAATTTGTGTAAAATATATTGTAATTACTATTATTGAAAATTGAAAAATTATACAATAATTATAGTAACCAGATCTTTTGTGAACACTGTGTTATCATTGGTTAGAAGAAATTTTACTTTAAAGTTGATCTTTTGGTTCAAAAACTAAAAAATCACAAAATCAACATATTTAACTATAACATGTATATATTTCAATATATTTTTTCAATGTATTTATTTTCTTAATGTTGGTAAAAAATGCTTTCAAATGATACCAAACACTACAAATTTGTCTTCACTTTGAAAATTTAGGACTAAATTAACTAATTAATGTTAATTAATCAATTAATAGTTAAATACTAACCACTCAGCTTGGAGCCAGTTATTTTCGAATTTCTCATTACAAAAGCTTTAGGATTGCTAAATTTTTAAGTTGGTATCATATTTTGTGCCATAGTTAGACATCTTTACGCCATATTGTTAATTGTGTTAAATATATTGTAATTACTATTATTGAAAATTGAAAAATGATAAACTACTTATAGTTACCAGCTCTTTTGTGAACACTGTGATATCATTGGTTAGAAGAAATTTTACTTTAACGTTGATCTTTTGGTTCAAAAACTAAAAAATCAGCAAAATCAACATATTTAAATATAACTTATGTATATTTCAATATATATTTTTTCAATGTATTTTTTTTCTTTATAAAGGTGAAAAATGCTCTTAATTAATACCAAACATGACTAATTTATCGCCACTTTGTAATTCGTGTCACATAATTAACCAATTAATATTAATTAATTAATAAATAGTTAAATAGTAAGAGCCCATCGTGGAGCAAGTTGTTTTCAAATTTCTCATTACAAAATCTACATTATTGCAAATTTTTATGCTGGTATCACATTTTGCACTATAGTTAGTAATCTTTACCCCACTATATAGCAGGGAAAAGCGTAGGAACTGAAGACTGCAGAAAGAATTAGTAATTAACTAATTTTCAGTGTCCTCTCGTTCTATGCTAATGATAATAATTAACATGTAATCATCATATTCTAAATCCGCGTAATGTTTTACATAACTCAAATCTTGTTACATGGATAACATTGTTTAAATTTCTCGGAAGCAAAACACCGTTGTATGCATCGCTTTTCAGTTTGTCTGATGTGTGTGTGTCTCGCGTCTAAGGATAAAACCGAACAAGAACTCGGTTTACATGCGGTTTTTATGAGATCGGCATTCAATAAGGATGATACAAATCAATTTTCGTGACCCTTGGGGTCAAGAAGACGGGGCTCTCACTCAATGGGGGATATTTTTCACCCTGGATCACCACCAAATTTATCAATGCTGCATAAGGATTTAATTGTGTGTCCTTCTTCGACAAGTACCTTTGCTCCCTATTTAGGAACTCTCGTACACATGTCGATATCCGATATCGATATGATCGATCGATGAGATCGATATGTTTGTACCATAAACGGTACATACTACATACTATAAAACCACTCAACTGAACTATAACCTGGGTTACTTACTTTTAATCGCGATATTTCGGAGACTCAGTCTCCTTCCTCAACCATAGTCCATGCACGACGATGTATGAGGAAGGAGACGGAGTCCCCGAAATATTGCGATTAAAAGTGAGTTATCCAGGTTATACTTCAGTTGAGTGGTTTTAAATATGCATTCCCATGTTATTGAGTGGTTGTGATAATTATTTAATCCTACATACCATTGATCGTATTGTACGTCATAAATACAAAACATCGCAAACATTAATGTATAATTTTCCCTCATTCCAATCCCTCTATTTTGTCCTCTCCTTACACCACTTAACTTCCTTGTTGCCACTGAAGTGTGTCCAACTAAACTCTTACATTAAACCCTTGTTAAAAGTGTTTCCTCCATTTCTCCTTCAAGTACTTCCTTGTTTGCCGCTGGGATCTATCCCGCGGGCTCTTGACACACAGACGGGAAGTCCCCGTCTCTCATTGCTCGTTCTGTTTTTCTCTTGCCCGTTCGTCACAACGGGAAACTCACCCGAGACCTATCTAAGCGAGTGTCCGTCTGACTGAGCGTGTGTAATGTCTCACCATAAAAACAAAACATGACCTCCGATTAAAATGCGTTTTTAAACATGACCATTTAACAAGAATGATACATATAACTTTATTGGACAACCTTTAAATCGGGGAGCGAAACTATCACCTTCTAAATAAGAATTTGTATTGACCCGGCACATCCACTAACAACAAGACTTATTCCTGAACGCCAAAACAAAAAGTTTTATTGTAAAATTTTATTTTTGGCACGTTCTTCAGCAATCACATGATTTGTCCTCCTTTGTAAAAATCAGTTTTTAATTGAATGGATAGACGTTAAATGAGGAAAGAAAGAAAAAATAAAAAAACAGTTAAAAAATAAGCTTCGAACCCTAATTTGCTCGTGCATGTCTCCATGTTATAGATCCACTTTGTCGTAGTAGCATGCACTGTAGTAATTGTTACCAATATGAATGAATGTTCATTGGCACATTACTGCTTGCAAAAGAACTAGAAAAACATAATTCTGGTATAAAAACGACGGATCGAATCGCACCAGATGCCGGTTATGTAAAACGCAATAAAAGTAATCATTTTCCATTAATTCATCGTACCAACATGGACTGGCATACGGGAGTAGCCAAAAATATGGAGGGAAGGTTACCGTTAAACACAACGTTGTAATTCTTTAGTGTTTTGGTGGAGGTGCCGGGTCCACACTCCCCATTGTAAACACAACGTTGTAATTCTTTAGTGTTTTGGTGGAGGTGCCGGGTCCACTCCCCATTGTAAACACAACGTTGTAATTCTTTAGTGTTTTGGTGGAGGTGCCGGGTCCACACTCACCACTATATTATGCGAGTGCCGTCTCTCTTAGCCCAGCGTCACCAAAAACTGACCATATCATCCATGTTTAGGAGCAATGTAAAGAGGGAAAAGGACACATTTGGCACTTAGCAATAGCTGTTCGCTCGGCTAGGAGGCACTAAATGTATATCAAACTTTACATAGTTGCAAAGAAAGCACACATCCCGACAGCCCTACAGTCGTAGATTATCAATATTATTTGTTAACCAGAAACAATTCACGAAAATGGTCAATTTCGGACTTTTTTCCGAGGTAAAAAGCCCTCGGACATCCCTCCACACATTTGTTGTCCTACTTGCATTATACCTAATTCACCTGAAAAGGGGGATGTTGCACCCTATAACAGGTTAAATTCACACGGTGGTTTAAATGACACCTTTTCAGTCCTTGGCGTATCCTAGGGATGGAAAGAGGGGGGACAAAACCAACCCCTTTTGCGCAAAAAAATTGTGAAAATGCACTTTAATGTTTCAATGAAGAATATAGAACAACGGTTTTATCGCAATGCTTAAGGCAAATTACCATCTGACCAAAAGAGGATTTTACTAGGTACAACGTTGGTTATCGTGATGCTTTAAAATGCACCGATTTTCACTAACTACGAAAACGCTAAAGTCCCGCCGCGTTGATGGATGAGCTTTTTTTAAGTTTTTAGTTTGCGTGGGATATCTTTACTTTTACACGTGATTTGCTTTGCTGCCAATGTATTGTAAGTGATTTTGTCAATTTTCTATTGTTACTTGTCAACTGTTATTATTTACCGTAAAAAACTTATATTAAAAGCTTTATTTTTATGGATTCTGGCTAACTTTTTCAACTTTTTCTTTCAAAAGTTACATCACCATAATCTTAATGTCCATGTATAATATGAACGTTGTAGCCCCACCCGTTTGGTCATAATCGGCCCAAATGGCACGAAAATATCGCACTAAACCGTAAAAAACTCATATTAAAACATTTATTTTATGCATTCTGGCCAACTTTTTCAACTTTTTCTTTCAAAAAGCAAGACATCACCATTACCTTAATGTCCATGTGAAATATGAACGTTGTATCCCCACCCGTTTGGTCAGAATCGGCCCAATTGTCACGAAAATATCGCATTAAAAATCGAAAAAAATCGTAAAAGTACGATATTCATGAGAAATATTTCTTCGATTGTACCCAAAAACAATACACCTCTAAGTTCAGAGATTTCGAAGGTCCCCTCGAATTTTATCAAGATCGGATAAGCCGTTTGCCTGGTAGAGAGTAAACAAACAGAAAAACAAAAAAAAAAAAAAAACAGGCTAAATTTTTGGGGTTAGTGAAATTGAAGTCTTCGCTTCGCTCATCCAAAAATACCTTGAAAGAGAAAACATTTAGATTAAAAACTGGATTTTAGTAGATAGTAAGTTGGTCATTGTGATGCTTTAAAACGGCAAATTTAAAAAAAACATTACCGTGAAGAAGAACAATTTTCCGGGGCGCAAGCCCCCGGACCGGCCACTTGGCCTTCGCTACATCTACGAATTAATTTTTTTAACCCCCCCCCCCCCCTTCCCCGTTTATGAATTCCTAGATACGCCTCTGCTTGTAGTAAGAGGACTAGTAAAACAAAACGTTAACAGAAAACCAGTAAGAGTGTAGAGTATGCAAATAGAATCGCATAAAAATACCAGAAACCGGTGCTTTAAAACACAAATTTACTAGATGAGTTTGAGTCGCTGTTATCGTCGCTAAGGGTATGTTCTACTCAGTCTAGCGACTCTACACGCAGCTAGAAGTGTGATGTATGTTCCTAGTCACTCAACGCTACGCTCTCGATTAAGTAAACGCTGCTCTCGTATTGATGGTGTTATTAACTTGAATAGACTTTCGTTTAGTGCAGAACGCCACGCCCCTTTTCTGTAAACAGCGAGCGAACGACGTGGGGAGAAAAAATACACTTCGAATTCATTTAAAATTATGTACTACATGTGACGGGGGCAAGACGGGGGAAATGTGAATAGTTTAAACAAATTGGGGGAAATGCGGGATCACGGTGAAAAAAACGACGAATATGACAACTGGGTGTTAAAAGTTTCTTGTCCCTCGACGTATTTGGGAAAAATAATTGAAAAAAAAACAAAAACCGTATTAAAGCCTAAGCATAGACAGGTTTTACAGGGGCGGCTGCGGTGTTAAAAATTTAAAATAACAACTCTACAGTTTGATAAAATAATTATAAAAAATTCAACCATACTCAAAAAAAATTTTTGAACACATGGGATTTGTCCTTTTTTTTTTCTTTGGTCGGTTTATTGTTCGGAAAAAAAATGAAATTTGGAAACTTGATGATAACTTTACTGCATTTAAATAAGAAATATCCATTTTTCATGACAGCGGGTTTTAATTTTACATTCTGAACACTGTGGTAAAAATTTTGATATTGTTTAAACCATAACTATGGTCATAATCGTTAAATTACATCAGTAAAAGTTACCAAAAAACGGCCAGAAGTGGGCCCCAAAAATGGGATTTGAGGCGCCAGAGTTCCGCGTCTGTGCGTTGGGATCGCAATCAAAGCCGAAAAAGGCAGTTTTGACGTCATCACAGTCTGATACCCCCATCGTGAGGAGGGCCTACCCCGTCAAACGAAAAATGTCGGCCCTACCAGTGACCCTTACCAGTAAACTTACTTTGTTTTTATTTTCTAAAATTTTCGTAACATGAGACAGTAACCTAGAAAATTTAAAAAAAGCTTGTATCTTGGGAACTAGGTACAGATTGAAAACAAAAAAAACAAAAAAGGGTAGCTTTTGTTTCTAAAAATCTGTTTTGAAACACTGCTCCCCCGTTTGCTTGATGTATCTGAAATTAACAAAAGTAATTATGTTAACTTTTTTATTATCGCATGATATTATGTAGTGAAAAAAAAATAAGTGACCACGGTTTCCCGGGGACAGTACCGTTTTCAAACACTTGTACCGGTGTCCCCAAGAAACTAAAAAAAAATTCGTTTTTTGTCCCGGGTTTGAAATTTTAGTGAAAAGTGACCGGGTATTTCTAACTATACCGTGCGGGAAAAGATTTTTTTTAAAAAAATATGCTCCTTGATAATACTTATGGTAAAAACTGAAAATTTCTTCCACTTCCAAGAAGATAATTCATTTTCTCTGGGGGTTTGCGAGTAATTAATGTTTTTGGTGGAGGTGCCGGTCGCGCACGGTGTGAAAACGAAAAATTTTTAGGCCTTACATTTTTGACGCTACCTTAAAAATGTTTGATAATTCCTAATAGAAATAAATAAGTCTTATGATAAAAATTTTATATTCTTTGGGAAATTTTAAAATTTTTTTGGGGGGAACAAAATAATAAAAATAGGCACTATGTGTTTGGCCAAAGCAAAAATGTGATTTTTTTATAAATTTTTTATTTTTGAATTCAATCCCAATTTTACGAGAAGTTTGAAAACATATTTTTGGGTTTATCAGTTTTTAAAAAACATGCTGTCACATGGTTATAAATTTCAATGCACAGAAAATTATACGAAGTCCCCGAGATGTCTGACAGCGTTTGTTCGGTGCGCGTCTTATTTATTTCCCCGCTTCGCACGAGCACATTGTGAGATTATAAGCCCCAAAACCGTCATATTTTCCATTCCCCCTGTAGTATCAAAAAATGTTTTGGTGATTTAGTGTGTAATTTTTTTATAAATGCTATTTATATTTCGGGTCTTTGAACTTTTTCGTTACAGCTTTTTCAATCGCAGCAAATGCAGGAAAAAAGCTGCATCGCAGTCTTGCATCCAAATAAAAATTTCTTTAAAACAAAAGGGCTTCATTGATGGAATTTTTAAAATAAATAGTGTGGCCAAACTGTAAATAAAATTTTTGTTTTTAAAAATCCGTCGGGTTTTGTAGCTCTGTAGCGTCACACGTTTATTGTTTTTTTCCCGTGCTTAGGATAATTTCCCGTTTTTGTTATCCCAACTCCCCCCCCCCAAAAAATTTTAAAAAATACAGCCAACCCCTTACAACTAAAAAGAAATGAATCTAAAAAATACCTAAAATTGCTTGCTGTATAAAGGGTCCCTAGTGTATAGCGCACCGGGTTTGGCTGGGGCCCCCAAACTGGCACCTAGATATGTTTAAAGAAATATTTTTTTAAAAAAGCACTTTGACGGGATCGTTATATCCCAATAGTATTCACCAAATTCGATTTCCATATTTTTGTTATAACATGATCGACATTAATTTCATGGAGTAGAGATATAACTTTCTTAATGCATTCCAAAATGGGAAAAACTGTTTTTCAAGATCTATTTTTTAACGAATTGTAGCTATGGTGGAACCAAAAGGAAGTGTCCAAAACTAAAGAAAGTAATCGATCAGACACTGCTATTTTGGCGAAAATTGTTGACTTTGGTCAGTTTCGACCTTCCAAAAAGACGTTTTTTTTACTGTATCTGTTCCCGTAGAAGTACATTTGAAAACTTAATGTAAAATTCCACTATTCTTCCGTTGGGCTGTGATCAATTATCTGTGCTTTGAAAAAACAAAATACACCAGTAGTAAAACCCCGTAAAACCGTATAGTCTACAAGAGCTGGTAAGGTCGGTGAAATTTTTATAAAATGTCAAAGGTCAAAGGACTGTTAAAAGAAAACAATAATGACAAGAACCTTTACGGGACATAAAAACCTTCCGAGGAAGTTTGTGCCCCAAGCGCTAAAATATATTCATTTTTTGTGAGGTTTAAACCTAATAGCAATGAGCAAACTATGAACAAAACTAACTATTGATAATAACATCAGTATAGGCCAACAAGTTTTAAAAAAATTTCCCTTTAAAATTAAAAAATTTTAATATTTTCGTTTTTTTGGAACTCACAAATTTTTTGGGTAGTTTAATACCCCCCCAAATAAAAAAAAATGTAAAAAAAAAAAACGGACCCCAAGCTCTCTTTAAAAAATTTTTCGCTGTGAATGCGTGGGATTAAAAGTTGACCCAAGCATTTCCTTCTTTCTCCTATTTTCGCATAGAAAAGAAGTAAATCATTTGCCTGTTGACAAGCGCAACCCAAACCCATTTCCCACAATTTAAGTTTATAAATCCTTGAGTTACAAAAGAAACGAGGGACGCTCGGGTAGGGTAGGGGGCACTGCAAAGGGGGTTTTCGCGTGAACGTAAAATAGACCACCCTAGAAGCTGGGGGTTTTTTTACCTGCTGTATTCTTTTCCTGTTCATTTTTCTATTTATTTTTTAAATTTTTTTGTTCATTACAATATCAAATTAACGTTGAAAAATTTAAGCGTGACTTGAATTTCATATTTGGGACAAAATTCTACGATAAAAACTGACTTGATTAGGGGGATAATCTTTAAAATATATTTTGATAGTTCATTTATAAATAATAATATTTAATTTTCAGTCAGTTTTGATCGTAGACACTGGGGAAAAAACGCATTTCATAATCAAGCAACATTTGAACCATTTATTAATACTGCAATTTTAAAAAAAAATATTTCGCAAATACATTTTTTTCATCCCTAGATTTAAAATGTGGGGGGGCGGGTAAAAAAAACCCAGTTCGCCCCCAAGTTGGGCCCCCACGCCAAAAAGGTGGAAAAGGGAAAAATGCAGACAATAACGGGAAGCCGCCCCGGGCTCGTCCCCCGATGGTCACTTTGTTTTCCCCGGATAGATAAACTTTAGTTAGCCACCCACCCGCAAGCCGGAATTTTTTTCGTCGATTTTACGCAATTTAAACACAGAACGGGTTATCGGATCGGGCTGATTTTTTTTGTAGATCTGAACCAAATATCGGTCATACCCAGTTTCAAGACTGTAAATTTTTCGGGGGGGCGTTGCAGATAGCTGAAAACCCCCCAATGGGGTGGAGTAAACAGGGTCGAGTTATCCACGCCTACTTGGCTGCGGGCAACGACCGTCGCCCTAGATTACTTTCCGGTAGAAGCCATACAAGAATGTCATGCACATTTTAAACATCCTACTGCTACATAAAAAATAATATTTGACTAAAATGTGTCAGAAAATTTAAAAATTTGATTAAAATTATTCTATTTAAATGAGTTGAAGTTTTATTGCCAATTTGCTTTTCATGTGTTGGGTTTGGCCCCCCGGCCTCACAGTAAATAGTAGTACTCTGCGCGACAGGGGAATAAATAAGAGCGGGGCCGAAAAAACCCATGTCATGCACTTCCAGGATTCGTAAAATTCTGTGCATTTTAGTATTTTAAAACATGTCAGCATGTTTTTAAAACTGATAAAACCAAAAAAATATGTTTTCAAACGTTTTTTGTAAATTGGGATTGAAAAAATCAAAATAAAATTGATAATAAATACATTTTTTTCTTTTAGGCCATTTAAATACTCAAAAATATTTTTTAATGGGTAAAGGGGTATTTATGGAACGGTGATTCGTCTCCCAAATAATGTACAAAGTTATTTATTTAGAAAAAGGATCAAAGGGGAAAGTCATGCGGAAGCGTCCGCGGCGCGCTCAAAAAGCCAAAAAAGGATGTAGAACAAGGGGGATTCTTTTCGTATCGGTTTTTTTTGGTATGTATTTTTAATTAGGGTTTCTAAAAAATAAATTCACTTTTTCACCGCCGTAGGGGGCCAACTTCATAACTTGCCGATTGCCGCTGCATGGATCGAGAAAAACCTTTTTCCATTGAGTATTTGCCTGGAAAAATTAAAAAATTTTTTCCGTCAAATATTAAAGTGAACACCCAAATGGAATGGAACAAAAAGTAAAAAAGTTTTCCTGACGGGGCTCGAACCGAGTCCTCTCGCATGCAAAACAAAAGCTCTAAAACCCCTCGGCCCAAAGACCACGGTAAGCGTGCGGGCTAGGCGTATTTATACAGATGCCGATAAATTCGATAAAACGTAAAAAATTGTCACACTTTTAATAGTTATAAACGTTTTGTCGAATTTTAGAGTGTAATTTACGTCTCTTTCACAAGAGTGCATTATAATTATTTATTTTGTCATTAAAAACTTCGGATGTGGGAGCAGTGCATGAAATCATCCAACTCGCCACCAAAAAAATCTCGTGGTTTTAAACGTGGCTGTAAAGCGGGTAGCCTAGGACCCAAGGGGAAGACGCAACTGTATTGACAGAGCTCCCTAGCGGACGATTTATCTTAGGGAGTCGCCGCAAAAATTTTAAAGCGTCGGCCCCGTTCCGACTCTTAAAAGTCACCCCTTAGTCACTTTTTAAAAGACTTTTAAGGGGAATTAAGGGACAAAACCCAACCCTGTTGGCGCCCCACGCTAATGGCGAACGAGGATGGGCCCAAACAAAGACTGGGTATTTAAAAAAACGCAAAACCCACCAAACCGTTGGGCACGGCGACGCCGAACCAACAAAGTAAATTCGGGCAACCTTTGAATTTATTATGTGCCCGTTGCTAGGACGGGTAAACCACTCATGACCAAGCCACTCATGACTAACCAAGAATTTTATAGATTTTGATCGTATCATAGTTACAAAAATTTTTCTGCCCGAAGCGGGATTCAACCCCAACCTTTTGTGTAGGAAGAAAAAACTCCCAAACCCCTTGACTGGGGTTGAAATAATAAATTTAAAAAACGATATTTATCTTTTTTGATCTAAATCTAATTTACTTAACCGGTTCATCACTATAAATACAAAACATTGGACTTTCCCTGTTTTAATACTTTATATAAAAAGTGATATTTCACCCTTTACGGATCTTATCAACTAAAAATTAAAAACCACAACAGATAAGAAAAATCTTAAAAAAAAAAATTTTAAAATATGGCGTGTTTAGTACCAAAATTTTCAACAAAACACGTTTTTATGAATAAAAATAAAAATAACAAAAACAACATAAAATTTTCATGTTGGGCAGTTTGGGGTAGAAATAAAACTATTAAATTTGTGATGAAACTTTTGCCACATTTTGCATGTTTTTGACTGTTTGAAAACTTAGTGTTTTTCATTATCCCCCGAACAAATTTTTTCCAAACCCAAGGCAGCTATGCAAAACAATTAAAATTGTACCTAATAATGGGCAGGCTTTAAAGGACACGTGAAAAAGACTTTTAAACTATGTATTAGTCCCCAAAAATTAAAAAAAAAGTTTGGGCTATAGGGTATATGCATTATATTTTAAGTTGCGATTTTCTAAATTTAAAGCTAACTAGATCCGGTCCTATAAAATCGGGTAGGGTGGAGGCCCCCTAAACTCTTGGCCCCGGGGGATATCAAGTCACTGGACATGGCTGAAACTTACCCTATTTACCGTTCTCCCCACTGACTCCCCTTTTCTTCCTCGGGGATTTTCCTCCCCATTTTTTTGCGTTTAATCTTTCCCAAGCTGCGTTTCGTCTTTCCCTCCATCTCTATTACCTCTCCCCACTCTCTGGGTGTCCCCCCGTTATCTCTGTTTTTCCCCCCCGCGAGTTCCTTGTATCTTCGGAAAAAAATCTTATTTATCCCTTCGTGGGCCGAACCACGCAGCCTTTTTAGTTATTTTCTTATACTCAAAAAATGTTGAATTTTCAAAAAACATTTTTAAAATATTTTTTCTTCATTTTCGAATTAAAAAAATTCTTTTTTCGTTACCGACATCAGATCGCGGAAGTAATAAAACTTAATGGTATTTTTTCGTAAAGCATGTTTACTCTAATTCAGAAAACAATATTTTCGTGTCCTTAAAAAGTTTAAATTTTTTTCCTGAATGTAAAAAGTTACAAACGTTAGCGTTTTCACCCGGGTTTGAGTGGAGATTTAAATCCCCTTTCTTTGAAAACCAATCTCTCAATATGCTTTCATCAAGCTGCACTATTGCTTTTTTTATTAATTACTTTGAAGCGCCTTGAGCTAGCTACCAAAAAAAATAACACATTTTAAAACTAATTTAAAATCTGCTCAAAAATCACATAAAAACCTACTACTAAAAGTTTTTCGTTTCTAACAAAACTATTAAAATTTACTTGCTTTTTTTTTTATATTTTTACTTGCGATAAACCTAAAAAACTTTTTTACGTTGGGGATTTACAGAAATCAATTTTGTTTTGACTTAAATTTAAATCGTCATTTTTTAAATTTTTTACTGTTAAATCGCGGTAAAAACGAGTTTAGCCACAAATGATTGCAAAAGCAGTTAAATTTGGGAAAAAATTGATTAACGTAAAATTTCGTTAAAAAACCCGAACACGATGTTTTGATATTGTTTCTTCACATCATCGCCTTCCACCTCCCTTTTAAGGAAAAACTATTTTCTAAAAATGTTGGAGCAGGATTTTTTCGTTCAGGTCAAAATCTTATTTGTACCGTCGACAAAAAAAAAAAAAAATTACCCGAATTATTTAAGAAATAAAAATAACGCATTTTTTAAGTAACGACAAATAAATGAATACCATTAGGGGTAATTTTCGTTTTTATCGAGTAACAACGCTGCATCAAAGTAATATCAGGATAAAAAAGGTTTCAAACGTTTTTTTTTTACTTTACTCTTAGTCCGTGCTTTTTAATCGCTCTTTCATTTCCCTCCCCTTCAACAACGGTGAAGCTCTTGGGTTTTAGACTTCTAGACACTGCTCTCACTGGGGTCTTTGCCTCTGTCGGAACTTTTTTTCTCCCGTTTGATGGTCGGGTTTTAACCTCACAAAACATAAAAGGAAAGCTGACAATACCGAATTTCTTCCGGACTTCAAACGACTGTTTTCGTCGCATAACTTCAGGGCCACCCACAGCATGGGGACCTAATTAACTTTGGGTATCTTGGAAGCGGATTTCACGGATTTTTTGCGGGAAAAAAAACAGAGATATTGAAATTTTTTTACATAAGAATGTTACAGAAAATTTTATGACTCCTTTTTAGTTTCGAGATTTTTATCATATAATTTTTTTTGGGTTTATTTTCCCCCAGGTGGTAGCTGTGTAATGTGTTTATTTTTGATTTACATCTTTTTTTTTTTATATATTTATTATACATAATATATTTTTTGTACAAAAGATTTCTGTGTGGGTTTTAAATTTATCTTGTGGTTGGGTGCTTCCAATCAAAAGCCAAACTTTAAATCCCCCTAAAGCAAAGATTTTTAAAATTCCCAAATCCAAAATTTCCAACTTTTGTGATTTTTAAAGCGATACCTAGCTTTATAGCCTATGACGTATGGCTGTCCATATAACCAAGATTGACAACTTTGCACAGTTTCGAACGAATATATGTGTGCCAAGTGCAAAATGTCTCCCATTGGCTCATTAAGGCTATTGTATCGCCCTCTAAAAGATATTTTAAAATCGAAGGAAATGACTGCAATCTTATCTAGATGAGTGAGGGTCTTGAACATAACCAGAAAATATATTTTGTAAATTTTTGGATGGGACGTTACGTCTATGTCAGCCATTTATGCAAATTTTGGGACATAAGTGGGAACAGTGAGCTAGGTGCTACAATAATTAATTTAGAACGACGATCTTTTTAATATTGTTTCTACACATCATTGCCTTCCACCTCCTTATAAGGATTAAAACAATTTTCTGAAATATCGTTCGATGCAGGATTTTCTTCGTCTCTCAGGTACAAAACGTTTATTTGTACCACCTGACAAAAAAATCGTATGTCCAACGACATTTCAGAAAATCGTTTTTTCTTGTAAGGAGGTGGAAGGTAATGATGTGTAGAAACAATATTAAAAAATCGTCGCTCTAAATTAAGTGTAGCACCTAGCTCAGTGTTCCCACTTTTGTCCCAAATTTTCATAAAATAGCTAACAGGGACGTAACGTCCCATCCAAAAAATTACAAAATATATTTTCCTGTTATATTTAAGACCCTCTTTTATGTAGCTAAGGTTTTAGCCATCTATCTTTGACTTTTAAAATATCTGTTAGAGGGCGATACAATAGCCTTAATATTTAACTATCTCGCAGTGAGTCTGAATTTATACTAATACATATGGAACTGCAACGTTCAAATTTAATTCATTTCACATTTCAAGATGAAGTAAATGCCAAAATGAAAGCCACGCGTTAAATACCTCCCACGCGTCTTATGGTAATGTAATCAGTTTGAGCAGTAACGTTTCTAATTAGTGCAGTTCAGAGCAAATCCTCCCAAGAGACGAGAGTTGACTTAAGCATTTCATTCTCCGTATTCCACCTCAGGTTATTACCTTCAATAGTAATTAGCGCATCACGCATGCTTTGAGGCCGTGTTAGATACGGGGAGGAGGACTCTCATACTTCCATCATACTTCGAGTGAGTGTGCCCTTCAGTTAGAAGTAACTGACTTGTATAACTAATTAATTATGTATTTCAGTTTAATTAGCAAAACGAATATTAGCTCACTAAAGCTCTCCGTGTACTCGTATAATTGTGGCTGGTAATGATAACCTCATAATGTAATTAGAGTTGGCGTGAGCGTGTACGATGGCTCATAATATCATACCCGTCAGGATTGTGGGGGGTCGAAGTATGTTTTCTTACACTTTGATAGACTATTAATTAAGCAGCTTCGCTCCCTATTTAGAGTTATGAACACACGCGAGCTTGTATGAACACACGCGAGCTTGTATGAACACACGCGAGCTTGTATGAACACACGCGAGCTTGTATGAACACACGCGAGCTTGTATGAACACACGCGAGCTTGTTCTTATACAATTTACTAATAGCAAATTACTATCCTTACAGATTGAGTTGTGTGCATAAAAACTAGACTTGGATCTTTGGAAATATTAAGATCACGATAGTTTAACCAGGTTTCAGTAGAGGTACTTACTAGTCTATAATATGACAAGAACATAAATAAGTAAAATAACCATTCACTCGCTTATCTTTTATTTGAGAGGAGGGGGTTGTGGGTGGGGGGGGGGGGGTAGAGTAAACGATTATGACTTTCACCGTTGAATTTTCATCCGGACACGCTGTAAACCAACAAAAGGAAAGATTACCTGAACCCTCCCCCTTTCCGTCTATCTCCGACTTTATAAAGTTGGTGTTTGTAGAGGAACCTGCTAAGCTTCACTGCCTAAATTATTGATGTGGAATGTTAAAAGCGCTTCTTGATGTTTGCTTTTCAACGGTGCTAAGCT
Source organism: Sweltsa coloradensis (assembly GCA_024449915.1). Lineage (NCBI taxonomy): Eukaryota > Metazoa > Arthropoda > Insecta > Plecoptera > Chloroperlidae > Sweltsa > Sweltsa coloradensis. The sequence goes on along the minus strand of JAMZAV010000122.1, from coordinate 222 downwards.
TTTCTTTGTCGAGCTGATGCTTTTAAAGCTGGTAGAAATACTTTAATCTAATATGTGATTCCGTTGACATTGCAGTTGGGAGCGTTTATCTCTGGGCTGAGCTTTAGTTTCAGTCCGCTTGATAAGGCGCTGTGTGAAGCTTATAGTAAGTAGCTCTTCACGGCCAGTATACTCTGTAAGAACAGAAACTATGCTGGACCTAGGTAGCCTATCTGTCCAGTA